>OY723389.1:18681847-19936847 GCA_963210295.1 Ophion ellenae | reverse complement strand
TTGGTCAGTGCAGGACCAATTTTGGTGATCTATATCGGGTCCCAATTATCCGCCAAGACTCGGTCGATAATCGGGCCAAGCTCGAATGCCAATGATGGCAATCTTGACGGGGACTTATTGTTGGCCGATGCTCGAATGAACTCCTACGCGATGCTCGGCCGATTCTCATAAGCCATTCTAGGGCCAATATTCATTGCGAATATCGGGCCGCTCTTATCATCCAAGGCTCGGTCGATGATCGGGCCAAGCTCGAGTGCTAATGTTGGCAAGCTCGGTGTCGAGCATCGGCCAATCGTTGGCCACTACCGATCACCCTACATGGGAAATAAGTCTCCGCGGTTTGACAAAATATGGCCCCACCAGGAGGTTATGGTTGAAATTGTCAGATGTAAAAGTCATATCGTAAGTTTGGACATCTGGCAAGGACCTCGTAATATTAGCGATTTTGTATCAGCATCAAATATTTTTTTTCGAGCGAAAATGTCGAGTTTTGAGCCGAATAAGCGTCATTTGCGGGAACAATAAAGTATTTGGATTTTGGTCTTCAGTCCTCGAAATTCTACAGCTTCGCGTTTTCGATTGTAAGAATTCATGAGATAGCGTGTAAATAAGGTATTTTATTGCTCGTGTCGCACAGTAGGAGAAAAGCCCAAAAACCTGGCCAAAACCCCAAAAAATAAATTTTCGAAATAGGGTCAGTTGAGTAGTCATTCAGGTAGAGGACTAGTAACTGCATTCTATTGTGGAAGGGAAAGCCCTTTAAGTGTATACCTGCGCCGCAGCGTCAGTTGGCAGTGAGTGTTCGTGAAGAGTGTACGTGTCACGCGCTGAACAGACGAAAATAACGCTGACTTCAAAAACCCATAACTTTAAAGTGACGGGTTTAATTTCAATTCTGCAACATGGATACGACTTCTGGAGGTATGTAGAACATGTTTTTACATCGGTTGAATCGAAAGTTTATGTATAAATGATTGAAATGTAGTATAGCCTTCGGCATAAATAAAATTGAATAATTTTGAAAACTTATATTTTCAACGGTCCAAAAAGTTATATATTTTGTCACATTTTGCAAAGCTCCTAGTCTCGGCCTTTAGTTTAATGTATAAGCTTTCGAAATTTACACGAGTTACCTGCGTGCGTCTTGTCCGTTATGATTTTTTTCGCATCGTGCGGTAGCCGAGCGTGCACGCGGCACTATTGAGCAGCCGCTGCGCCTCTACCTGAGAATGGGTGAAGTAGCATCATAACGGACAAGACGGCTGTTATACGCTTGAAATAAATTATTTTAATATATATGTATGTGTATATATATATATATATATATATATATATATATATATATATAAATTTTCTGTGATTTAATTATGATATATACGTATGCATATATATATATACATATTAAAATCAACCACATAAAAATTTCTTAAATATGAATGAAATGTTATAACATTCGAATAAAATATTTGAATATATATATATTATATAGTAAGCAAAGCTTTCTTTTAACCAAATCCATGTCAATATTTTCTGTCTAATTTTCTTAAAATTATTTCAATTATTGCGGTTATTTATTTGGTAAAATAATGTACATTGTTCAAGTTTTTGTATTAATTGAAAATTTTATCTTTTCCTTTAACACCAATTTTCTACAATTTTATGTCTTTATTACAGGATCCGGTTACAATGAATTGGTGCTGACAAGGAAAGAAGTATTTCTGATAATCAGCGAGCATTTATCCGATAAATTCGCTTCCTTGATCGAATTTATGGTAGAAAAAATTTCCAAGGACACCGGACGTACAGTTGTAGTGCCTGAGGACTCGAAACAGACCTTTTCGATACTCTTCAATCAAATGAGAACGAGGTGGCAACAAGCTCACAGAAAATCCTGTGTATTTTTCAAGAATAACGGTGAATGGCTTAGCAAGCAGGTATGTTTTGCCGCACCTACAGACACTGTAGTAACAAGCCCGGGTAATACGGGCGGCCGCCCGTCCCTTGAGTTTACAATGTCCAGTGAAAGATCTAAACGAAGGAAGACCCAAGATATTCGTACATCGTTCAACTCGGTCGAGTTAGCATACGCTACTCAGATGAGCCTTCGCTCTTCAGGACAATCCGACGCCGCAAAAGTTATTAAGGACGTAACAATGACGAGTCCTTTAAGAGCTTCCAAGTATCGTAAAGCTTACTCAGCAACGGATGAAATTACTTTATCCGAAGAGGCTGCACTTTCCGCTATGATTGAATATAAATTCTCCAAGAGTACTTACCAGGGAATGAGAAGATTAGGGAAGGAAAATAACTGTAAGCTATATCCGTCTTACGAAAAAGTGATGAAAGCAAAAAAGCGTTGTTATCCACCACGTGATGCAATCAGGATTACAGAGAGTAGTGCAGAAGTCCAACTACAGGCACTATTAGATCATACAGTTGAACGTATTTTACTCGTCCAAAATGTACTCATTCAAAGATTGACTCCAGATAATGTTCGTAAAATGGACTTGATTTGCAAGTGGGGTTGTGATGGAAGTTCTGGGCAAAGTGAATATAAGCAGACGTTCAGTGATGACAGCAAATCTGATGCGCATGTATTCTTTACTTCAGTCGTGCCATTACAACTCGTGTGTTATGATCAACAATCGAAGGAAGAAATAGTTGTTTGGAAGAACCCCAGACCCTCGTCTCCACGATTTTGTAGACCGCTTAGACTACTGTTTCTACGCGAAGACACAGAGTCAACACTTAATGAAGTCCAAATTGTTGAAGAACAAATAAAGTCATTTCGTCCATTCGAAAGTGTAATAGATGGAAAAGAAATCTCCGTAATGTACAAGATGTTGTTCATCATGATAGATGGTAAAGTTTGCAACGCTGTATCATTGACGAAATCTGCTTAACGGTGCAATTTGTGTGGAGCAACCAGCAAAGATTTTAATGCCATCGACACTGTATTGCAAAGGGAAATCAATGAAACAAATTTGAAGTTCGGATTGTCGACGCTGCATGCGTGGAGACGGTGCTTCGAGTATTGCTTACACGTGTCTTACAAACTCGGCATTAAAAAATGGCAAGCTCGAAGTGCCGAAGAAAAAAAAATTACCCAGGAACGCAAGAGGGCCATTCAAGAAGGATTCAAGAAGCAATTGGGTCTAAATATCGATCGCCCAAAGCCTGGATACGGCAGCAGCAATGATGGCAACACAGCTCGGCGATTCTTTGAAAATTCGACGGTTTCCGCTGCGATAACGGGGGTCAACGAAGAAGTTATTAAACGCTTGTACGTAATCCTACAAGTTATATCGTGTGGCCACGAGATAAACTGTGAAAGATTTGAACAGTATGCTATTGAAACGGCAAGAAAGACCGTTGCATTATACCCTTGGTACTCCATGCCTACTTCGGTGCACAAACTATTAATTCATGGTCCAGTGATAATAACTCATGCTCTATTACCAATCGGCCAATTATCCGAAGATGCTCAGGAAGCTCGAAACAAAGACATCAAACGATATCGAGAAGATTTTGCGCGAAAAAGTTCCAGGGTTAAAACTATGGAAGATGTTTTTCATCGGCTCTTAGTTACTTCTGATCCGTACATTTCAAGTGTCAGAAGACTACCACAGAAGAAGCTGAAGAGTTTGTCGCCGGAAGCTGTAGCGATGTTGATCGCTCCTAAAGTGACTGCTGCAGCAGACGAATTTTGCGCCGAGATTGAAGCCGTGCCGGGAGTTGTAATAGATACAAACTCGGATAATGATTCTGACTCCGACTCCGACTCCGATTACGATTTTGATTAAGAATAAAATTTTCTATTTTTGAAACGTTCCGTATGTATTTTGGAAATAAAAATAATAATTGCGTAGAATACACTGTTCACGTTTATTTTATTATGATGATTTTTTTAAATATATTAATTTATCTATTTAGCAGGATACTCGGCCATTTTGTTTATAACAATTTGCTGTAAGCTCTTTGTTGCAAGTTATAAACAATAGATATCGGATTGGTAATCAGCGACCTTGAAAACCCGTATATACCAATTTTTGTCAACATCTGGTAACTTTTTAACGTTCATGTCGGCCATATTGGATCGGCCATTTTTTTTACGATAATTTGGCTTGCGGATTCGTAATCAGCGACCTTGAAAACCCGTAAATACCAATTTTTGTCGACATCTGGCAACTTTTTAACATTCATGTCAGCCATATTGGATCGGCCATTTTGTTTACGATAATTTGGCTTTCAGATTCGTAATCAGCGACCTTGAAAACCCCTGTAAGCCAATTTTCATTCCCGTCAAAGGTCATTTGAGATTTTGGCCAGGTTTTTGGGCTTTTCTCCTACTGTGTGTCGGTACGTTCGGAGAGAAATTGACGTATGTGCGCTATTAGAGTTTTCAATGTCAGCCTAAGTTCGTTGGGCCTACAGTACCAGAACTCTAGCGATGTGGAGTTATTATTATTACCTTGCTCTCTTTACGGCAATGAGGTAAATAAGGTCCGTCAAGGGGCTACACCAGTGTGACACTTAAAAAAAATCGATTTTTTTGCCTTTTTGGACAGTTTATATTTTCAAGAATATCCTGTAAAAATTTCAAGGTCGTATCTCTAATACTCCCCGAATGTTCGATCGATAGTTAAATCTTTAAACGCGTTTATCTCGAAATGAGATTTTTCAAATTTCCTGACATTGTAACTCAACGAGCAATTATCTGATTGACTTGAAATTTGAATTGAGTACTCTTGAATATATTTACTCTACAATGAAGTAGGATATTTTTGATTGGATGAAAATTGACAATTTGGCATTGAAAAAAACGACTATTTTATAGGCAAGAAAACACAGTTTATTTTCATAATTACGCCATTTTGTTAGATTTTGATATCTTTCAAAAATTCTACGTCAATGTACAGGAAATATCTTCCAGTTCAACAACATTTCTTCCTTTTTCGGTTTCAGCTACTCAATCGGCCGGAATCATGTCAGCAGTGGAGGAACTTTTCTTTGGCGCCTCAGAAGGCAGCGCATAAGTCGCTTGGATCTCGATATTTTTCTATGAACAAATTATGCAATATGGGTAAAATATAGCTAAATATATTCTTAATTTTCCGAAACATTTAATTGAGTACTTTTCTTCCAAAAATTCCCGAAAATCACCCAAATTTTCAGCGTTCACACTGATATAGCCCTTTAAGCTTTTATTACTACTTTTGGCTGTTGCATGGTATTTTTTAAAAACAATCTATAAAAATGGTGGAGGTATAGCACGGTCTCCTAAAGGGGTTGCAGCAGATATTGTCAGACGGCGTGACACGTAGCGAGGGCGGAATAGATGTAAAAGAAGCAATGGACATTTTTATTTAATTCATACTCGTCCGGAGAATACGAACTAAAAAACGTGAGAAATGTGAAAAATCAATTAAATGGTAAGGTAGACGGCCCAGTGGTCGTCAGGGTCCTAGTGATCGTCGAGTTTACGCATTAAATAAGTATTTTAAGATAAAACTCATTCCTTCGTGCAGATCTGTGTTATAGAAGCCCCCAGGAGGTATTTACTGTGTTGTATTATATTTTCACACCCGTAATTGTATTCAAGAATAACCAAATTAAATATATTCCGCTACGACGTCTAGCTGTCATTTCGGCCGAATCCTTCATTAGGAGGTTAAGGTGAACCATGTCACATCTCGGGTGATTTGAGAATGCCTGTGGACTTCCGTGAAGTAAGATTTCCTTCAAGTGATTTACAAGGATCTTACTTTTATGTTAATTTCAACGAGTTTGCATATATGACGATTACCGGTTCAGCAACATAAATACTCTGCCGATTAATCGCCATGGCTGTCGACAACTGGGACAATGTTAGCAAAAAAATAATCTTATGAATCGAATATTAGTTTATAGAAAATCAGAAAAGAAACTTTGGGTCTGTAATTAGCATTGTCTGAAGGATTCACGGATCAGTAATCGTCATACACATATTTGCGATAGTAAAAAGGTGTACATATAAATAAATGTTGTCGATTACTGGGTCGTGACCATGTCGATAACTGGGTACGTCTTGAACACAGGTGAACACCACTCGATCGAAATAATATAACAAATTGTTTTATCAAAAAATAGTTGTTTATAATGACTACAAATAAATAAAAATACTAATTCTGACGTAATAGGCAATAATTAGTTTTGTTTTTGAAATTAATAAAGTGGTATGGAAGAGAAATTTAAGTTTCAATCTTTTTATCAAATGTCTTAATAAAAATCGTAAAGTTTGTGACCGAGTGCGTAATAATAAATATAAAAAACATTTATTTTTGTACATTTGGCCCCATTTTGAAGAAAGTCGCATTTTTGGCTGAAACAACGGCCTTCGTTCTTTTCCAAAAACCGCAATTGTTAATCGATTGTAAAAATCGTGTGTACATCGCTATAAAATGTATCTAAGAAGTTATAGTTGAAATTTGAAGTCAATCGGTCAAAAAATGTAGGACCTACTAGTCCGCCCGATTTTTAAATCATTTCTTCATGGAAAACGCGTTTAAAGTTTACAAAACATTTGTCTAGATGTCTTAAAAAAACAATTCCACCCAAAATAACTTTTGCATAACATTTTTGGCATGTTTATACATTATTTAAGTCGATACAAAAAAAAAACAATTTTTTTTTCAAAGGTATATAGGGCCTCGAAGCAGTTGGAACGCATGTGGCGATTAGTGGGACGTTTCCATCGCGACTACCAGACCAACTATCGTGGACGCATGACCATGACTCGTACAATAGCATCTTATAACCTTTACGAAATATTTTTTCGAAACCTGCACCAGGCACGGGAATTTCACAATGACCGTCTCCTTCGTAATAAAAAACTGATTAAGAACGACTTAAAATAACTTTTACTCACTTCCCTGGTGGAGCTATAGAAATTTGCAAAGTGAAGCGATCTGCTTAAGGTGACGATTACTGGGCCATCTACCTCACGCCTTGAAACAAAAAGATTGAATTTTCCGAAAAACAATGGTTCTATTCTGCAATCAAAAAATACTTTTTTTTTCAATTTCAAAAACATTTAGGGCCATGTTTTAGATAATAAGGTAAGAAGACAGATTTATACCAAATTTAGTTAAATTCGTCGATTAGTTTTTTAGCCATACGTCACGCCACTTTTGAAAATGCGGTTAAGAAGACCGTGCCATACCGCCGCTATTTTTAAAGATTGATAAAGAAATACCATGTAGCAGGCAAGGCTGTCAATAAAACATATCCTGAGTCACAAAAAGAGTGAAGAAATCTTACCTTTAAAAAAAATCATGAAAATTAGCACATTTTTTCCTCGCCTAAAGATATCTCCCCCTTCACATTGCTCGGTTTGATCAGCTCGTTATTAGTCATATGCGGAAAACGTTTCGTCAGACGTGACACTAGTAATGAGGCCGGCATTTGTCAATCCGCAAGGTGACTCCCCAAATTTATTCATTACCTCTGGCATTAGGTACTATATATAAATGTTGGGCGACAATTCACATTAACTAATCAGTTTTCTTATCGCAAGCACTGAATATCTTCCTCGCCTTTGGATATAAAAAGGCAATCAAATATTACATCGGAGGACATTCTTCGCGAAACACATATTGACGCGGTAGTTTTATATCGACGGGATTTTTTACGTAAAGCTACGTCGAAGTGAGTATTTTATTATCACTACTTTACGCTTATTCCAAATCATCGTTGTCGGAAAACGTGGCAATACTTTAGTCGTAGACGTAGCTTATATTGTAAAAATTCCTGTACATATTGCAAAGCACTAAAAAAGTGTTGTTTCTAAGAAAAAAATAGAATCTATCGTTTTTACTCGAACGTGATATTGTTAAAGTTTTTATTGATGCTTTGGAAAAACAGTTGCCAGGGATGTGTTGAATACCCCGAATGTCATATGAGTCTGTATTTCTTAAATTTGTTCGAAGGTAAATATTGCATGATTTAAAAATATTTTTCGGCCAAGATAGAGGATGGTAATTATTTTAAGCCTCAAAATTTTGGAGGTCGTTTGGTCAAAAGTAACAAACGTTTTTCGGCAACGTGAAAAAAGATATTACGTAGAAACGAAGTACAGTTATCGAATCTCTATTACTATTGTAATCTATTCCAGCATAAAAATGCCTTCTCTCGCATTTTGTTTCCTGGCCTGTTTAATGTGTGTGACAACCATTTCTTCTCTCAAAATTTCGGTAAGATGGACAGTCTTGCACATCTATTTACGTATATAGCTCTATATCCGCATACGTTCCTATTGAGATAGTAATTTAGTCGTACACTGAGCTCTCATGCATTGCAACGAGGCTATATATTTGACGTTTTTTTTACATCTATCAAAGATTCCAGCAGAGGTTAACCATCCCGACTACCAGTGCAAACTACAAGGATATTTAGGACTATGCTTGGTAATCTTACGTCTTGTTGACGCCACTTCTTATTGAGTCGTTGAGAGCAATTATTTTTTCATATTATGTCCTCGTTTTTTCAGAGTCCGAAAACTTTTAATGGTTATGCCGATTGTAAAAATTTCGAGTGCGCTGCAGCATTGCGTGGCAACGCTCAGACTCATCGAGCAATGCCTATTGAGCGAGCTGCTCGTGGAACCCATTGTGCCGAAAATAAAGTAAGTATTATCACAGGTAAACATTTGCCACAAGACCACCATTTAATAATGAATTGAGGTAATCCCATCGCTTCACACCAGTCATACCACTGATCATACCTGAGACTTGTAAAATTCATATTTTTAACATATGAAAAAACATTGTCATAACTAAAATTTTCCATGTCTAAACTGTTTAATGAATGTTCATATTTAATTATTTAGAAAAATGAGAAAATATTTATTCCATCGATTCGCGCAGTATTTCCAGGTTTGATATTTGGCAACATTGGTTCTATCTCCGTCTCTTTTTACTCAACCAGACGAGCTTAATCTCCATGCTTTTCAACGTCGATCTGTCAAAACAATGTCTGGTACGTCGATCTGTCAAAACAATGACTGGTAAAAAGCGTGGAGAATTTGTGTAGGCGAAATATGTCGGTTAAAAATGAAATATGTGTGGAAATTTGAATGATTGAGATGAGGTTAGGGACTACAGTCAGCTGTTGCCTTGCTGTCACGTCGCCTTATCGTAGCAAGTGGTAATAAATCCAATACCGGAAGTTTGAATTAAACTTTGTATTACATAAAAATTCGGTCAATAAGGGTTTTTTTTCTGAGAGCATTGGATTACTACAAGTGTTAAGTATGTAAATCTGATTATTTTTTAGAATCTGACGGATTCCCACTATTATATATACTTATAATTGGGTTTTTGTATGTCGTCTCGGAATACCTTCACAAAAACACGCAATTTTAATATGTTTTTCTCTGTAATTAGGTCGATAACCAACCCTGACATTTTACTGAGACGATTATTAATATATCTAGTGAAGCTCAAAAAAAATTATAAAAATCCTATGGATTGATGCCTGGCGATGGGATTATCTTAAACTATCGATTTGCGTTCGTAACCAAAGTTTCCTATTGTGGTTACTCATAACTCAAGGAAAAAAACTTTAATTTGTGTTCAATTAACGTGTTTCAGGTCTGCTACCATGGCGAATGTATAGATTTACCGCGCGGCGTCAACATGCCACGTGTGCTGTTAAAAAGTGATAATCTTTATTTTTGCTATCGGCCCAACAGTGTACGGCCCAGCTTGGGATAGTCCGGATGGAGTGCAGATAGAACTTTCGTCGCGCTGTTCAATTTTTGTTTAAAAAATATTATCTTACATCCTTTGGAGATAGAGTAACGTAGAATGACGTCTAGATCAATAAAAGTTCAGTTGTGTGCAAAAACCAGAGAAACATTGATCCTCAATATTGTGGCTAGATCGAGAAAATTCAATCCATTCAATATTATTTATTGACCCCAGCTTGGCTGTGGTCCAGACTAGAAGTTTTCGTCCGGAAATATATAATGACACTTTTATATGTTACAATTCTTTTTCCATTTGATTTGGCGGGAGCTTTAAGAACTAAGCAATTTGTACTTAACACAGTAGGGTTTTTCAACTTGCTGTTTACAGACTCGGAAATTCCTTATTTTTTTCCGACGTCTACGCTACCTAGGTACCTTGTTAACATTTTATTGAACTGTGCAGTCCACTACACATTCATCCAGTCCCTTTTCATTATCACGACTTGCAAACAATTGCTTATTGATATTTAAGTAATATCATAATAAACTATATGCCATTAAATAAAATATTCAGCTAAATTTTTGTGTGCACCTTTTTTTTACCTTATAATATAAACTTTCGAAGGTTTTTTTTATGAAGCGGCTTCCGTCCCCGTCTAGCTCACAATGCTTTAATCATTTTTGCATCATGTTTTATAGCCTAGAGTTACAACTATACTTTTCGACAAAGATTTTGTACGAATGACAAAAATTAGCTGAATGTTAACGCTATTTCTAAAGGGTAAGATCACCGTGCTACGGTGTAAGCGATTCTATTGAAAGCATCGAAAGAAGGACGACAACTTCGTCGAGCATCCCAAAAATAAATTAAAGATATCGCTGTTTGGAGGGCTAATTTTTATTTCATTTTATCCTAGTGAAGAGACGCGGCAGTGTCTTGACGCCAAACAGTTGAAAAAATAACTCGATGCCATTGACGATTTCGACGCCTATAGATTAGACGCTAAGGCACTTTCTTACAATTAAATTGTTGGAATGACGATTGTAATGGAACAACGCATTTTAGAACGTAATGTATCGAATAAAAAAGATTCTGTCATCAATTTACAATAAAAACGGTATTATTCCTTTCTTCGCTAAACCTATTCGTAGCGAATAGGTTTAACGAAGATCTAACGATCTTCGATTTTCGATCTAACCTTAACGATCTCTTGTCACCTACACGGCCGCACACTTCTTTGATTCACTATTCGTAATAAGTTTATCTCATCATCTGTCAGGCGACGTTCCATTTTTTTTCTATATTCAAACCGTCGTGGTATACATCGTGGACCATTTAATGTTACCACCCCAAATATCTCCGTTGCCTTTAGAGTGACAAAAAAAATGTCAAAAGGTAATTTGATCGATTTCAAGGGCTGATACAGTGGTGAAAAATTCATTTTTGTCAAGGTCATATTTTTTGCGCTCTCAAGGTTATCAATGGTTTTTAAAATGGGAACATGTTTTTGTTTTTATCAAGACGTTGTAGTTGATATTCAGACGCATCCAACGACCTATGATATCACGAGCTTGAAATAATCAAGATAACGTTATCCTGTCAGGATAACGTTGTGCATAAAGTTCCTGCGCTTGCACGAAGTTCCTGCCGGTCTCACCATAAATCAGAATCATTTCCACTTCCTTTACTTGACTGTGCCATACTATTTTCGATACGGTTATTACATGTTACTTTCCATGGATACACATGTCCACTGGTTCTAATATTGGTAGATGGTAAACATTCCCCTGCAGTTCGCCTAACCGTTCATTCATACCGGTTTTATAACCAAAAAACTAACCGTTGTATTTGGACAAAATTCTGCCGACTTTCTAACCGTGTTTTTGACCACTACCCGTGATTTGCTCAAGTTAGAAAGATGGTTTGAAATTCGAATTACAACCCTGCCGAAAAGCAACCACTTGTAACCAAATTTATAATCGTATTGATAACCACTATCCGTGATTTGCTCAAGTTAGAAAGATGGTTAGAAATATGGTTGGAAATTTGAAATACAACCCTGCCGAAAAGCAACCACTCGTAACTAAATTTGTAACCGTATTTATAACCACTATTCGCTTTTTAACTTAAGCGAATCACGAATAGTGGTTATAAATACGGTTATAATTTTGGTTACGAGTGGTTGCTTTTCGGCAGGGTTATATTTCAAATTTCCAACCATATTTCTAACCATCTTTCTAATTTGAGCACATTACAGATAGTGATTATAAATACGGTTACAAATTCGGTTACACGAGGTGGCTTTTCGGCGAAGTTCTAATTCGAATTTCAAACCAATTTTCTAGCCATCTTTCTAACTTGAGCAAGTCACGGGTAGTGGTCAGAAACAGGGTTAGAAAGTCGGCAGAATTTTGTCCAATTCCAACTATCCAAAAAATCTAACCGTTATCCGGTGGTTATGTAAACTGCCCGGGTCTTCACTCTACTAGGGGCTTACTGCGTTACACTGCCAGCATTTACACACATCAGAAACATCTCCGACTATTGACATTATTGTATCCGTTGGAAAACCTGCGCCGCTATCACGCCAGAAACTATTCGGAGGTCAAGAGCATCATTCATCCGACGTCTTAAAAAATGTGTCGAGGTTAATGGACGTCACTTCGAACATTTGTTACAATAAATTTTCTGTACAAAAATTCAATTACATTATTCGGATACTCGGCAAAACTATAGAATCATGGCTCCAGACCAATTTCAATGCCAACATTATTTTGCCATGAACGCCTTTATAATGTCATCACTCTTGATATTCAGTTGGGGGAGGCCAACTTTTTTTTATTAATTCCATAACGTATAGGATTTTGAAGTTTGCGGATACGAGGGACAAAATAGCGCATTAGACACACACTTACATACGCACACCCACGCGCACGCATGCATGCGTGTGTGCAAATCCTGTGTATGCAAATCCATGCATGCGGGTGTGTAAATCCTGACACACACACGCGCGCGCGCGCATACACACACGCATGCACACGAATGCATGTACGCACACACACATGAATGCATGTACGCACACACACACGAATACATGTAGGTACGTACACACAGGATTTTGCTAGATTTCTTTTATACCCTTTTTGTGAAGGGCTGGATCCGCGAGGCTGATCTAGCCCTTCACAAAAATCGTCGTAAATTTGTCGATTTCTGGAATTTGTACTAAATTTTCGACGCATGCTACGTTTTTTTTACCCTCCACCGTAGTGACACTTTTTAACGTTTTTTGATTCATATTAGGGCTTCACCCACCTTAATTCGACATGTAACATCATTTTTTATCCATAAAAATACCCAAAAAAAATGTTGGCTCGATTTTGGGCTCGAGCCGTGATTCTATAGTTTTACCGGATATTCTTATTGCCAATACCATCACGATTTCCCGTTTTATACGTGTATTATGGTGAAAAATCATTTCAAGGTCATGATATCATACGTAGTTGGATTCGTCTGAATATCAGCTACAACGTCTTAATAAAAAAAAACATGTTCCCATTTGAAAAACCATTGATGACCTTGAGAACGCAATCTATGACCTTGACATAAATGAACCACTGTATCAGCTCTTCGAAATCAATAAAATTACCTCCTGACATTTTTTTGGCCTCTCTAAAGGCAACGGAGATATTTTGGGTGGTCACGTTAAATGGTCCACCCTGTATAGTTAACAACATAGGGTGTTTCATCTTGGTGTTTACAGGCCCAGAAAATCTTTATTCTTTTCTTACGTTTACGTTACGCTACGTAAATTGTTGACGTTTTATCAAACCTCCCTTATCCGCATTCTTATCTCCCACTTTCTATGTAATTCTTCAAGACGTCTGGCCACCCGAGCCGCTAGGAAAATCCGTATATTTTTTTAAAAATCATCAATTTGAAAGTATATAACGAAATATTTTTATTTCTAACACAAGGTAAGAAACAGCTTCAAGAATGCCTCAAATAAATTTCAGTCCAAAATATTGAAAAATAGCAAAAAAAATTCGCGGAGGCCCTCCGCACGACACGCGCGTTTGTTGCTGCAGGTGTATTGCCGTCATTTTGCATGTGAAAACAATAGCGTATTCATGGCTAGTGTCGCTACGATGTAGCGTAGTAATATTTTTTTTCGATCATTAGGGAAATTATGATGAGCCGAAGAAAAAAAAGTGTATGTTTCACCGAAACTTCACGAGAAAAACGTCAATAAAAAAACCAATCAAGTAATCGCAAAAATCCTAAGTCACCTTTTAGATAATGTATCTAAAAGTATTGTGTACAAATTTCACAGCAATCAGACCGATAGTTTACGAGATTGACTTGACACCATTTCGAAAAATGTAGTTTCGAGACAACCACAAAAGAAAATAAATGTGCGGTTATTCGGCTGCCGGCGCGGTTTTTGTGAGTCCTACCTTCAATGAGCGATTCCTGGTCGATACATGTCCCCTTCGGCAGCGGATTGAGCATCCTGGGCCTCTTTTTGTGAAGATCTACGTGCTTGCATGGCATGCTTCTTTCGTGCTTTACGAAACACACTTTACGTATTCACTGATCGGACCGCGCGGTCGACCGCATGTATCGGCTCGACCTCCTACCGAAAAATACATGTAACTTCAACAATTTTGCGATTTTCAATACCAACTATGGCTTAAATTGTTCGTAAGTTTTATTATGTTCGTCAACGTTTATTATGAAAAAAATCAGGGTGCTCAGACGCCTTAACGCGACAATGCCATACTAATTAACACACATCGTTAGATGATATTTTTATATTTAAATTATTTTTTTTTATCTATCGGACTGTGCACATAAAGTTACATATTCAGACAGATTGGTCCGTTTGATGCGCCAGCTCCTCTCCACTCCGCCAAGGCTAATATTATTGACCTGCTCAGTCATTGTTTGTACATTATCTTGCTCGGAAATTACGTCGAAAAGGAGATAAGTGGTGCCATCCCACGATAGACACCTGAAGTAGAGTACAGAATTTAAAAAAGAAAAAGGAGGGAAAACATATTTATTAAAAATACACTTAAAAACGGATGCTCAGGAAGGAAAAAAATGTGGGGTAAAAGAGGGGTATAAATGGGTCATCCTCAGGTGAGAGAAATACTTCTTGATCGAACTCTGACTCCAGTGGAAATAGTGAAATATGATACAAGTCCAACCTGGGAAAGCACGGAATGTTTCCTAGTACGAAAAGCCCCAGAGTGCAGAGAGACGAAAGGAGATTGGACCATTGATTGGTCGGTTGGTTACGAGTAGTGGAAAGGTATAAGCACGAGCTGAAAAAGCGAGGAACATACCTGAGTAAGGAAAGTATCCAACCGAGAGAAGATGCGAAAAGGCGCCTAATAGAAAATAGTTCCTAACATTTCGGGCATGGGTATCGAAAGGGCATGAGGACGAGGTGGGAAAGCCGCGAAAGTCCCTGAGTCAGAAATTTGCCCGAGATAGCGACAGAGAAAAGAGAGACAAAGTGAGGAAATATTCTTCCGCTGACTCCCTCACAAGTAGCGAAAGGATACCATTCAATACTTCAGACTAAAGAAAGTGCTGACTTCGGCACAAGTAGCGAAAGGGAATCATTGAATGCTCCCGATTATAGCAAGTGCTGGGTTTGGAGAAGGAGTAAGCCTAGGTGTCTCATAACAAAAGAGTATATAAAGTAGAGATGGACATCAAAAGATAAAGAGTGATGAAATTTAGTAACATGATATACAGAGAAGGAGGGGATTTTTTAATTCTGATGTGGAAAAGTTCCAACTGATGTTAATAGAGAGAGAGAGAAAGAAAGAAAACAAATCGAATCAAACAACAAGAGTATGAAAGAAAGAACGATAACAAGTGGGCAGTTGCCGAGCAAGGCCGACGAGACGATCCGCAGCTACACGCGATAAAGCACAAAACTATGTCCACATACTCATAACAAGACACACCAATCGGGGACGAACTCAATCTTGTATAACTAGCGAGTGAAAAACATAACAGACAGCAGACACACACACACACACACACACACACACACACACACACACACACACACACACACACACGCACACACTGCGAGCACAGCGATACGCTACGCACGAGTACGAATTACACGCGGGCACGCCGAAATCTTCCTATTTTTCTATTTGGTCACTGCACCGCCTTGGGTGCAACTGGCCTGGCCACTGAACTACCCGTTCCGGCTAAGTTTCGGTAAGTGGCGATGTATTTGCCGTTTGGTTTGGCTGCTCTCCCTTTCTCTTTCGGTTTATTTTTAATTGTTGTTATTATTGTTTATCTAATGTATCAGTGATTGCTTGATAGAAACCGTCGCGTCTACCCCCCCTCCCTTTTCCTCTCTCTTATTGCAGGGCGAAATCAAGTTTCTGCGGAGAGAATATGGGAACGTCCTTCGATTCTGTTGAACTCATATATGTGCTAAAGCATTGAAAACTATTCGACTCGAATTTTTTTTCAGGGGAAAAATGAATTTAAGAAGGGAGATTTGTCATCGGCTTACATCCACGATAAAGGAGATTGGAATAAACACGCGGGTCATCGGTTGCGACAACCCGTGTAGAAATGTGTAGATGAAATCGGGAAAAAGTATGGCCCCTTATTTTCCATAGATAATATCAGGCCACGGTCAGGCCTTCCAGCGTGAATCAGGTTTACCATGTAACAGGTCTTAAGCCAGGCTTCGATCCGCCATTCCCTTTTTTCGAGAACTGATTAAGAACTGAACAGGAAAATGAACAAGTACTACAAGGGCTTTTGGCGATTTACTCGGGAAAAATAGATAGACAGCATTAGTATAAAAATTACTGATAGTTATTCTCCCTTTGCACTTGAGAGATGACTCTTGCTTACCACTTATTATCCGAGCGAAAAAGGTCTCGACGGCAAAGGGGTTTTTCACAAGTATCACACAATCATAAGCGTAAGTACACGCTGTAGGGGAAGGGGGCCCAAAGCGAGCACTCGCACTGAGAAAAAAAACCAATTGAATAAAAAAAAATACATTGGTTCACCTAAATAAATGTTTGATTACAGAGTGCCACCAATATATGACATTGTTACACTACTATGAAATATTGGGAAATGTGATTGATTTTAATAACATATTTTTTATTTGAAAATCTCTTCTGTTCTCTCCATAACTCCATTATCCTTAAAATAAAACGATAATCTATTGTAATCATTTTATATACAAACTGTAGATGTATAGGTGAAATAATCAAACGATTGCGACAACAATTTTTATTTCGTACAAAAATTTAATCAATAGAATGGATTATTTCTCTACTACATCAAAACGAATATGCCATTAGACGTAACATTTTCGTACTCCGTACAATATCAAAAGTGCAATATATGCAACTAGTATGAGATAAAGATAAGTGTATATCATTATTGAAATATCAACAATATGGATCCGAAATAATGGTATTTTTTTCCACAAAGTACAGGTGTAATCTGTAGCAACGCATTTAGTGTCCGGTAGAAAAAAATATTATATTCCATAAAATAAGTGTTCATTGCAATCAAAAAAATATATTAATAGTTGAAAGTTTTTCAATTCTTTTAAAATCTTAAATAAGAAGTGAGCATTAGAATGATTATTCACGATGATAGTGGAGAGAATATCAGATATCCAATGGAATATCCAATGGAATATCCATGGAGAGAACATCAGATATTCAACTGATAAGAACAGATACTACACTTACAGATCTTAGCCACATGCCAAGAAGCGATACTCTAGAGTTTCTCCGACGTTTACGTAGATTTTCGATTCGCGCTACGCTTACGAGAAACGAGCACGCGTGCGGCTTCTAGCGGTTACTCCGAGAACTACGGGTCTCCTCAAACCTATAATTTCGGTGGCGTTCGGCCATGATTCGGTTGAATTTTTTCAACCAAAGGCGCCGGAAACAAATTTTATTTTCGCATAATTTTTTAACCATTTCAGACATTTGCTTAATATTTTTCAATCAAAATGGAATATTAATATTTTACGAATAATACTTTTGAAAATCAATATCGGATATGGTGAAAAAGATTAAATAACATATTTACTTAATAGAAATTTTATTTGAATCAAACGAGCTAAATTCAATTTTTCTTGTGTACTCGACTCAAGAATAGGCATGTTATGATCACGCTATTTTTTAGATAGTTTCAATAATATATTGTTCTCGGCTAACAATATATCTTTTAAATGAAAAAAAAAAAACGTTTAATTTTATCATATTATTAAAGTCAATAGCGTTTTGTTTTGACTAATAAATCCGATTATTTGCACCAACAATTTTACAATTGAATCATCGAAATTTCATTCAATAACACCAATCATATTGGATCAATGAATTTTTTTTCTTAGTGCGGCCTAAAGCAAGCCTCCTCCGTACAACTAACGTTTTAAAACTTACTGCGGTTTCGCGACGTGGAGATGTGGCCCCCATCCCGCCCGACCTACCGCAGTCGTGATGCTCAACTGCGGCTGACCGCGAAGCTCGTGTGGCAAAAAAAACAAAATTCCACGGGTTTGAAAAAAAGGGATGCATGGACATCGTGTGTTGTCTACTTGTGAGTAAAATAGATCAATACTAACACGTGACTATTGTTTTATGCCTATCTCACTTTGTTTTATTCAGATTCGCTTGAATGTATTCCAATATTTTTTTGATCAGGTTTGATGAAAATGTCAAGCGTCGCAAAAGGGCGAAGCGAGCACGTGTCCGCTATGCTCCAATGACAGATGACAATGTGAAATTAAGATGATAATAGATGATAGAAGATGACTGTGTGACTTTATTTTAATAATTTTCCCATTTATTTATCTATGTAGGAACTCACCAAAACGCTATAATTTATTGCAACTACGGTTTTTTACATGTTTGAAAGTGGACCTTTTGATACCGATATTCACTATTATCTTCAGATGGTAAATAAATATAAAAGGAAGACATAACAAGCTTCTTGGGATATGAGCCTTAAGAAGTATTTGAAAACTAAGGAAAAGTAAAAAAAGGTAAAAAAAGAAAGAAACTACTGACAAGGAAAATTACGTGTACATTATATGCAACGGACCATATATAGATCCTCCCACCGAAGACTGGATTCAATGCAATGACTGTCAAATGTATGCTCATGATGCACGCACTGCTTACCCTGCTGTTGGATCATTTTACTGTGATGATGGCCAAAAAATTAGGTTTACTAACTGTTAAGAAGACACGTTTAGTTTTCGTTCTTTTATGATGATAATAATGATTTGTCTGCCATAAAATATGTGGGTGCATTCATAGTTATTGTTCCCTATGATTTCCCGTTTTCTTCTTATTTATGCGTAATCTCAGAAAAAAATACAGGGTGCTCGCTTTGCCCTCTCCGTGTCCGCTTTGCCCAGGGTGGCCCGTTTCAGGCCACCCTCCTGGGCAAAGCGGGCATTTCTCAAAGATTTTTAATTGGTTTCATTATTTGTATTTTGAAGATTTACTGGAAGTGTGTGTAAGCTTAGCAACCGATATAAAAAAACATTGTTTGAATATGACCTTTTATAACTACTGTTTTTTTATTTCCCTTAGAGTGATCACTTTGTCCCCTCCCCAAGCATAGCACTTCTGTACATGGTATAACAGATCGAATTTTTATCCTTCTACGATGGTATCTAGCTTACGCGAAGTGCTTCGCTTGAAGCCACCTGGCGGATTGTTGGCGGAATACATGCAGGTATTATCTTCATGGTCAGACCATTGATATTTCCCGAATAGCCGACAAGGCGTTTAAAAACTATAAATGACCTGCTTTACTTTTTTGCCTCATTAAATAATTTTGTTATTCGTTATGCTCAAATCATTAGTTACCGTAGTCCCGGTATTTATAACAAGCATTCTTATCCTCGTCGATTCTCATTCGTGCAATGAATGCTGTTAACGGTGAATAGAATTACTACAGATGTATTAGTTTCATTCTAATCAGTTATAAATATCTTTGATGGGATAAAAGGCAAAGCAGCATTACACAGTTCTTAAAAGCAGGAGTAGAGGAGCTAGGGCGGTTCTAACGCAGGGATCTCAGGGTGGAGCGGGGCGGTGGGGTCCAGCGCGGGGAAGCCAAGTGCCTAGTGGCGGGGGGGGGGGGTCCAGCGCGGGGACGTGACGTCATGCCATGGGTCTCTGTGGAGGGGGTAGCCATGTGGTCCGAAGAGCGACTGTCGGGAGGGGGCAGCCGTCGTCGGAGATTGTCTTGTGGGGGCGGGGGTCAGGTAGTGGTGAGTGACCGTTGAAAACCCATAAATCTCCTAATTAATTATAGACATAAAAAAAATTAGCATCGATGCAGTGTTTTTCTTTCTACACTATTTAGTCCGTGTGAAAATAGAACTCACACACACACGATATGTGTGTATGTAATGGCCATATATGGGTAGGAAAATTTCGTTAATTTGAAGCGATACATGAAGGGGACGGCTTTTCAAAGCTGTTTATTTATGTAATGCAGGTGTGATGCGCTTGGTTTCGTTTCCGAAATCTTTAAAATGTTTGTATGCGTGTCCACTCCTGTCACGACTCTCGCCAACACCCGAGACAGGTCCTGACGAGTCGGGATTTCTCGGAAAAACTATAAACTTTAGAGACCTATCGTCAAAGGGTTTTTGACCCCAGATGGGCCACCGGAGCACAGCTGCACTCGGGAAAAAAATGTTTCGATGTATCGAGGACTCGTATTCATTACGAAATATAACGTCGAGATGTTCAGATGTGCGAGTATGTACGCAGTGCATCCGGCCAAGCACCCCCTGGACTTGACCAAAAACGAGCTCGAACAGGTTCCAAAGGTCTTGCTCCTAAAATATTGTGGTGAATATGTTGGCTTATTGTGTGATCGTTTGCCAGAACATCATCGGAACAATAGTGGAGTGATATCATATCTTCCATGTATGGAGCATTATAATACACCACAGATGAAAGATCACATCGATGGCCCCCCACCTCAACGTCGGGAATGTGAAAAATGCTGTGGAAATTCTCCACGTACGGGGTTCTTCAAACGTGTTTGAACCCATTTTTGGGAGTGTGAAAAAATGTCGTGGGGGAAATTCTCCACGTACGAGGTTCTTCAAAAGTGTTTGAACCTGTTTTTCATGATTGGAAAAGTGGGGAGAAGTTTGAAAATTTAACTGGGAGGAGTATGAGGGAGCTTATAATTTCATAGTCCAAGCTCAGACAGCACCATTCCACCGCGACATCAACGTCTCTCCAAAAAGAATTTTGAAAGTGCGGGGAAAATGGATCTCTCGAGTATCAACAAAGTCAGCGTGATGGCGGAATTCCTTCCAACGAAGAAGCTGTCAGAACTCCGCGTTCACTCGGATCATCGAATCTCCGACATGAGGGCCGTACAAACCAAGTTTGAGAAACGCTACCTCGCGGACATCGCGGATGAGTTCACTGTCTTCTTACCAGCGCGACTTGTGAAGGCCTTCGATGAAGATTTGGAAACGTTCGAGCGAATGCGGCAAGCGGCACGGGATCATCGTCTCTGGATGACATACAAAGGTGGAAAATACAGCAGCATAGACTTTTTCCAAGTCTGAGAATACATGGTGGAAAAATACGAAATTCGTTGGAACACCATCGTCGAACGGCTGTCTGCATCATCGAGAGTATGCTGCAACTGGCGCGTAAGAGTCAATTCTACATGCAGTTGTGGAAAATACATCAGCGTCAAGTTCCATCCTCTTGGAGTATGGTGAAAAAGAGCAAATTCGTTGGGGCAGCATCGTTGAGTGGAACAGCCGTCCAGATCACAGTCGTCTCACCATCGTTTCGACGTTTGAAGTGTTTGACTATGTAAAAATGTATTTAAGAAAAAAAAACTGTTTTATCGAAATGTATAAGAAGGAGAAATGCAAAATAATTTTCGTCGTAGAATAAATGAAGAATACAAATGGTATATATTTTCATCGAAATGTTTTTTATTCATTTAAAAAAAATCCCTCGCTCACACAACGCTTCGTATACACTCAACCAGCTTTTCAGCGATTTTACATTATCATGGGCGCAGTTGTATTTCGTGTTGAAGGAATGATGGGGGCATTTCGAGTTTGTGATTTTCGGCAACTTCTGCAGCGATGGACAGTTCAGAGTCTCCAAGTCGATGACGTTTGTCGTGGGATCCGTGAATCTTGATAGCCATGCGCATTTCTCGAATCCCTTCGCATAGATGGTGGGAGCTCCTTGCAAGATTTCTCGAATTGTCTTTCTAGCTGCCTCGTATGGTATGCCGCAGAGATTCCATCGTATTCCATGGAAATTTCGTTCCAACCACTTGTTTGTCATTTTGTACTTGGCCGGTAAAGAGTCCCATGCAAATGGTGCGTCGAAGGCGAGCGTCAGCGGTTCAGCATCCTTGTCGTGGAGTTTGATGATGGACATCTCCTTTAGGACAAATTTGTTGATGGGGCTCTTGAAACCCTGTACATCGACGATAAGCTCCATGTTGACTGACGTGGACGCGAATTATCGGCATGATTTTATACCAATTTTTTAACCCCACTGCTGATTGGATTGTACTCGACAATACGATCATGGAGGATCATGCAGTATGCTGAAGTGTGTGGCGGAATATTATTTTTCAATTCGAACTCAAGGCGCACGTCAACAGGGCCAGACTTGAGAGAATCGTTTTGCTTTGAGCAGTCAATGACAACGAGGGGCGCTTTTTCTAAAAATTCAATCCTGCTCAGCCATGGTTCAGCCTCTTTGTTGTAATAGGTCGGTTGAAAGTTTGCGTACATCTCGTAGAGTAGAGCATATTGATTTTGATCAATGTTCAAATTCAAATTTCCATATGGATAACATTGAGAGTTGAGGTAAAGTTTAACATCGCTCAGGTTACAATGATCAAAGTGGCTCGGATTTTGTTGCTTCTTATTTTACCGTCCCGTCTGCAGCGCGAGTATGACATAACGTGGCTTCTCCAGCTGATTCGAGGTTTTCACAGACCATACGTGCTTAGAGGTCGCAGGCAGCAATGGATATTCATACAGTTCCCATGTTCGGAAACTCATGGAGATTGGTGCGTCTTTGGCGAGAAACTTTAATAGTTGAATTTTTCGCTGATCGGAGACTGTTACATACGGCACCAGCCATTCTATTTTATGCAATACGAGTTTGTAGTCTTCGGGCGCTGTTTGTACAATGGCATTGTCGTCGGTCTTTGATCTCGTGAGGATCAACTCGTGCTTGGCATTTATGACAATTTTACGATAATCTTCGGCAAACCCGAGGAGCATGCTGAGCGGAATGCACACATCAAAGTTTCCCGATACATCTACAATCTGCTTCGTCTCTTCGACATCGAGCCATCCAGTGTTCTCGAGCATAGAACTTTTGGCCGGTGAGAGAGATGAATATCCCTTAATTACACTCGTAATGCCGACATTCTTATTACGATCGATTTCTATAGCATTCAATTCATATCGCACTTCCTCAAACAAATGACAAATGGCATTGTTGACGAGACTTGTAGCAGCGGTCGGCGTCCCATCGCGCTTGGATAATTTCCCACATATGTGTAGAGAACTCTTGCTTGGCAGGATGGAGAGGTCTTGATGTTGGATGGCAATACGGATTTCATCGCTGTTATTGAAGGTTGAAGATGCATATGTCTGATGAGCGTGAATCTCACAATGGATGATGGATTCATCAAAGACCACAGGCGCCTGAATGTTTACAATTTCTTCCTCCATTTCACGCAACAGATGCACAGAGCACAGACTAAATAATTTTTTACGCGCTTTCGCCACGCACTTTGAGACCCAAACTCTTCAAGAGTAGCACGTTTTGAGGTGTTAGCACTTTGGGCGCTGGCCGACGACTGATTGTTTTTATCCATGGCCGTTTATTGTTATTGGAAGATCTATTGAAAACTATACCCATCACGACTTTATATGCAGGCGTATGGTGATCACTTCACCGCGGAAATTTACCAAAGCACCGTCCTGATCCACTATGCGAAGCTGTATCGAGTCAATCGTTCGGCTCGTGATTGGCAGATAAATTACGTGGGAGGGAACTTCAATGATCTTATAGCCCGGTGGCACAGATGGAAAAAATTCGTGAATTGTGTGTACTTTTTGTCCATTAATATAGGCGCCAGCGGTAATGATGCACTCAACGCGTAAGGCGTTCACTTTGAGAATGGCCACCGGAAGGTCCGATTCGTGCCTTTTATTGGCTTCCAATTCGCGTGCGGTGAAGCCTAGTAGATGCCCAATAGAATCTTTCGGCTCAAAATTTATATCACGATCGCACTCGATCTCACTGCGTAGCGTATTATTATTGGGTTTAATGCTGATTTTGATTTTGATTTTGACGTGAGAGCTCTGCTTGTACGAACGTCTCAATATCCTCTATTTCATAACTGCCCGTAGGTATCGTCAACACCTCATCTCCCACGTAAAGTTTATCGTGGTCAACGTCGATATTGGGAATAGAGTTGAAGGTTAACAATTCCACGAGACCGAGAGTATAATTTTTGTGTGGCGAGAGTTCGATGGGGGGAAAGTATTGCGCCTCGACTATGGACGATGAGGCAGATATGGTCAATGTTAAACTTTCGTCCATGATGCTGGTAAATTAACAACTGAATTCCCCACATCATTTTCCCCCTATATATAGTGTATACTTGTCTTTGTGCTGCAATTGTCGACAAAGAAATTTGAGACACAAATGCCCACATTCAATCGTATCATATTCCTGATATCCCTTATAATTATAATTTACGCTACCAACACGAAAATACCTCATGAGTTCAGATGGTGGTGGAAGATTGCCGAAACTATCAAAGTACATGACTTTCAATCCAGTCTTTTTGTAAGCGACCCAGTGCGTTCCAGGACCGGCATTTGCATCCAAATTTACAATTGCTGCTTCACATTTGAGAGGTCCGCTCGCTGGCAATGTGTCGCGCATGTAAACCCCGCGAAAATGTGGAATCTTTAGGATTTTTGCATATTTAAGTAGGTCGCGGTCGGTGAGGGGTCGGTGAGGTAGCGTAACTTCTAGTCTTTTGGCTTGATATGAAGGCCAAATCCCTGCTTATATGGTTTCAGATGTAGACCCCGACCTAATGCAATTGCTTCAATTGTCCGATTATGACGCTTACTTTCATCCAATTCACGTTTAGCTGCTTGAGCAGCATTTACGGCTTTAGCTATACTAGCCGCACCACCCGACAAAGCACCCGCAGCGCTAAGACCAGCAAAAATAGGCACGAGAAAGGGCAATAAACCACCAATTTTATGGGGTACAGGTAGAACCCGAGGTGTACGTACTTTACCACCTTGCATCTTTACAGCTACACGAGCACCCTTTAGAGCTGATTTAATAATCTCATGCGGATCATTACTTTGAATCATTGTCTTCTTTGCAGCGCCAATTATCTTTTTCAAACAAACGCCACCCTTACGGGCCTTCATTCCCATACCAAATTTTCTCTTTGTCTTCATAATATTTGCCACACCCCAAGCACTAGCTTTTTCACCGATACTAGCGTCTCTCGCGGTAACACGTTGTCCAGCCTGTTCAGCCAACACTTTATCCGCCAAATGTCTCGCCTCAAGATTATCTGGATTGTTCGAATACGCAATATCGTGTTGTTTGCAAGCCGTATCCAATGGGTTAATGCCCGGATCACCACGAGCAAGGCGCTTGACCAACTTTGTGCCTGGCCCACAATACTGATACCCAGGCAGATGTAGTTCAACGGGGAGTTTGTTGATTAGGCGGTTGACTAAACCTTTACCGCTCTTGCCATGCACGATCATGTCTAAAGACAATATGCGACTGATTGATGATCCCTATAAGAATACTATTTATATGATTTCATCGTTAGTCGTGTGTGAGATGACGTCCAAGAAGCAAACTATCGGAGGTGGACTCCCCGTGATAAATTTCGACGAGTTTGTCGAAGACGGAGGGAGGAAGAAGAAACAAAAACGTCATGGGAATTTATTGCCGGATAGCATACGTGCACTGTTTTGCGGTCCATCGAATTGTGGGAAAACCAACGCTTTGCTCACTCTCATCATCCATCCGAATGGTTTGAGATTTGAGAACATTTACTTGTATTCCAAATCGTTGAAGCAGCCAAAGTATAAGTTGCTCGAACAATTACTCGAACCTGTGAGTGGAGTTGAATATCATCCATTCGAGGCGCATGAACAAGTGATAGCACCAAGTGATGCACGATCCAACTCTATATTCATCTTTGATGATATAGCATGCGAAAAGCAGGATAATGTTCGGGCCTCCTTTTCCATGGGAAGACACGAGATTATTGACAGTTTTTATCTTTGTCAGACGTACACTCGTATCCCCAAACATCTCGTGAGAGATAATGCAAGTTTCGTGGTGCTTTTCAAGCAGGACGATATGAATCTCAAATACGTCTACAACGATCATGTTAATACGGATATGACTTATAGGTGCCTTAAAAACATGTGCGTGAAATGCTGAAATTCCGACAAGTATGCATTTATCACAATTGATAAGGATAGCGATATTAACGAAGGTCGATATAGACAGGGTTTTGATTGTTTTCTAACCATTGATAAATGACTCATCGCTGGTAGTTGAAGAAACAGTATTGTGCATGCCGTGGCAGTGACAACATGAAGAGCGAACAACTGTTGCGAGAAAAAGATGTATTGCATGAAATTGCCAAAGCGAGCGATGTAATCAGACGAAAGCATCGGATGATCAAAATTGGAAAAGATAGCGATGAGCAGAGAATGCAAGATGTCTTTAAGCCTATCGTGAGACCATTGGAGAAATTGGTGCCATATAAAAACGGTGAGGTGGTGAAGGAGGAAATTAAGGATGAAAAAGTGAGTGATGCTGTTGAAGAAGGAGATGCATTAAATAGTGCGAAACATCAATTGAAGAACGAGGCACAAGATTCCTTCAAGAGTGAAACCCAAGATTCGTTTAAATTATTATACGAGGATGATGATGATGACTCGCAAAATGTCGAGGAATTGATCCGTGAATATATCCTGCTATTACAAACAAATAGAAAGGCAAACTTGGGTGTTTTATATGGTGTACGGAATCTCGCAAGCAACAAATTAATGATTGGTAATTCTCCGATAATTTTCGACTCTCAACATATTCGCGTGGGAGATGCGAGTTATGCGAAAACTGTTGGATTAACAGAGCTGTTGTTTAAAAAAGTGCCTAATGTTGAAACTTTCACACCGGACGATTTGAAAAACTATGAAAAGATTGTAATCTCGACGAATGCGCACAAAACATTTTATAAGCCTAGTGAGGCTATACGACGTAACACCAGCCACAAATTTAACACATATATTGCAAATATAGTTGATCATCATGTGGGACAGGGTATGCCAAAGTATAAGCTAGCTAGAAAAAACACACAATCGGACTATATTTATTGGGACAATCCAAATGAGCTAGTAGATCGTCTTCGTTTACTCTTGGCATCACAAGCAGCCGGAAATTCGGCCCATGCGAATGAAATTATATCGATTATCGAGGAATTGCGAGAAGCTGAAATAATTTATTAAGTCGACATCGGAGAATTTACACATTCTCATTATGAGTGTCGATGTGTTTGGACGTCATTTAAGTAGGAGTGTACTCCACAGTAAGCAAGGTCCTCCAGGTCGACCTGGGATTGGCTTTAGAATTACCGCAGATGGTCATTATGACTTGGGGCAGAAACGATTGTGTAACATTGCAAATCCAGAAGGAGAAGATGACGCCATCACTCTAAGTGAGTTACAAAAGAGATCCCGAACTATCATTAAGAACATACGCAAAGAAATGAATGAGAGTAGTCAATTGTTGGTTAATGGACTTGAAGCTACGATAAGAGACATTGCAAAAACACTCGAGGCCAATGTCAAAACTCTACAAGATTTGGTGATGCGTAATTCAAACGTCATTGCTGAATTGGATGCGCGACTGCGTGGACTGGAAAATGAACGAGAAAAGGAGCGCTCTCGTGCTAGAGCTACATAAGCCTGCTCGATGAAACTATCCGCGTCGGCATGTGGACATACGGGGCTTGGACGAAACCTGGCAAGCCGATCTCGTCGATATGTCATCATACGCGCGTCAAAACTCCAAACACAAATTTCTTCTCACCGTCATCGATACCTTCTCGAAATTCGCCTGGGCCATGCCAATTTTGAGTAAGAGTGGTAAAGATGTAGCAGCAGCAATGAAGTCGATCCTCGTTAAGGGACGCATACCGCAGAACTTGCATGTCGATCAGGGAAAAGAATTCTACAATTGT
Source organism: Ophion ellenae (assembly GCA_963210295.1). Classification (NCBI taxonomy): domain Eukaryota; kingdom Metazoa; phylum Arthropoda; class Insecta; order Hymenoptera; family Ichneumonidae; genus Ophion; species Ophion ellenae. The sequence continues at coordinate 19,908,750 of OY723389.1, read as the reverse complement.
GACTTTAAGGCCATCATGAAAAAGTACAATATTCACATGTATTCAACATATAGCAACTTGAAGGCATCCATTTGCGAGCGTTTCAATCGTACATTGAAGAACAAGATGTGGATGCAATTTAGTCTTCGTGGTAATTACAAGTGGATCGATATTCTTGATAATCTAGTAGCCGAGTACAACGATTCGGTACATCGCACCATTAAGATGAAGCCGAGAAATGTCAACGCGGAAAATGAGAAGCAATTGCAGCAGATTTTCAATAAGCCTCCAATAAAAAGACAACCGAAATTCGCCGTTGGTGATAAAGTGAGAATCAGCAAATTTAAGACTGTTTTCGAAAAGGGTTACACCCGAAACTGGACAACAGAAATATTTACAATCTATCGTGTGAAAAAAACTCATCCCGTGACGTACCACTTGAAGGACCATAAAGATGAACCGATCGCCGGTGGTTTCTACGAACAAGAGCTTCTCAGGGTCAAGCACCCCGATATCTATCTCATTGAAGCGGTATTGAAGAAGCGCGGTAATCGAATGTTTGTAAAGTGGTTAGGTTTCGACAATAGCCACAATAGTTGGATAAGTAAATCCGATTTGTAGTCGATAATAAAGAAAATGGAAAAATATGTATGTTTTATGACTCTTGATCTGCTGGTCGTCCCCGCATCCCTCCAAGGCCTCCGACCGACTCCACAGCAGGCTTCCCCCCTTCTCGCCGTCACCCTTTTTCGTGGAACGTGAGGAGATGGATAGAGTGAATAAACACATGTGATTATAAAAAGTCCGCTTCTTTATTTACGGAAAATGATAAATCCATTCTTGCACAATATACACAACACACATAATTTTAACATCGAGTGAACAAAATATATACATCATTTTCACGAGTTTTATACATCAATATTCACGAAGTATACACAATTTTACATCAAGGTTGTGGGGAAAAAAAAAGTACAAAACTTTTCACGACGGTATTCTGTAATGCCCCCATGGTAGGGTATCAGAGGTCCCAGGTATGATATACCGCTTATCATCATGATGACTTAGAGCGATTTTCGTCTCACGAATGGTGTAGACCTTGTGCAACTTCGATCGAATACACGTTTGACTACGCATCATTTCAATGTCTTCCTTCAAGCATCGGGCATAATCGTCAAACGTGATTGTCCTAGCCACAACATTGCTCTTGACACCTTTAACTTTTTTAGCATCCTTCTTACCCTCGACACGTGTCGCATACATTTTCGATCGAAGTCCAATGAACTCGGTCATAATTGCACCATTGCATTCGTCTTTCATGAGACCGGGTACCTTCTTATTGACAAGCGGCATATCATACCTATTGTCCGCTGAATAGTCGCTCGTATCAAATTTTTCAATGTCACACTTCATGTCTGCATATACATCTTCGCTCTCAATGGCATATATGAGGCTATCTGTATCGGTATACATCACTTTACATTTATTCCGATACAATGGTACCATATATTCGTGATGAAATCCATACAAGCACGTTTTGGATATGTCGAGTATGCACATACCCACATATATCGGCTTGTTGAACTTCACCTCGAGATTGCGCAATTCTAGGGCAACGAGGTTTTCGGAGAAAACGCTTCAGCTGTGGAAGTTTGGATTCGCAATCATTGCCTCCGCGCCATACCTGCCCTCCCATTTTGTCAAAAGCTTTACATCTACATGATTGCGCACATTCTCCATCGTTTTGCCAAACACCGCATTATTCATCAATTTGAATAAATTCTTTTCAAAATCGTTTTTGGCCAGCGTTCGAAACTGAGTATTTTACTCGATATATGAACGTAGCCATGGGGATTGCGTGAATTGTAATACCCTATGGATTTTTGTGAGGCAAAGTCCATGACGTAAACATAGTTGTAAATTTCTGTAGTGTATGATGTAGCGTTTTTTTTATCGCTGACGGTTGCTAGTAGCTTTTCCTGCTGCTTACCCGGTGGTTTTTCGTGTATTGGGCAAAACGGTAGGTCTTTGTGCGCATCATGTAAAGATTGGGGATATTCCAACTCGACCTCAAGGATGTAGCCTGTCGGTGAATCTAGCGCGATGGAAGATGGATCAAAATTGGACACGTCGTTGACCCATCGAAAATCTGCATATGGCAAGGGTTGACACATTGCCCATCCATACAAATTGTTGACGTCAAAATACATCAAGTATGATGATGCTTTCGATGGATCAAACGACTCCATGTACTTTTATTAGCGTGAGCATATCGGTTTGAGCATTGACTGAGACCACCGCGTATACCCCGCTCAACGAATAAAACCATGTCGATGTCAGTTAGTAACTCAAACTTGACATTCAAGTGTTTTAACATTGCATCCCAGGTATACCCCGGAAATGTGTAGTAATACGCGGGATCTAGACCGTAGCTCTCAATGCACGTATTTCGAAAGTTTTCGAAAATATCGGCTAATAACAAGACATCTGTCTTCAGATACAAATCGCTATAGTCACCCAGCGTTCGAATGGAGAACCGCTCCCAAACTTTCTTAGCATGTGCATACTCACTCTCACATACTGTAGCATCTGTCAGGGAACTATAAAATGCGTCACGTGGTGGTAGGCAAGTGTCGTCTAGCTTGGTCACGTCATCAATATATTCATAAGGGAAGACCCCTTTTCGCGTCAGCAAATTGAAATCGTCTGTCGATAGCGTTGGGAATTGCATGCGTAAAATTTTGAGTTTGTCCTCGGTCAAAAATGAGGATAATTTGTCGAGACTGGTGTTGAGGAATTTGTACAAATCGATGAAGCGCAATTGGATCCTATGTTTTAAATCGTCTTTAATTTCAATATGTTTCGTGAAGGAGATGTATTTCTCCTTTGTAATTGGAAGCACATCGGTTCTTCATTCGAACGCTGTGGCTACTTCCTTGATTATAAAATGCGCATCATAGCCGGATAAATTGTGGAAAACTACAGGAATGAAAAATGACTGCTTGTAATTTAAGTTGCAGTTGGAATGGGCAGGGCCTCTATAGCGTCCAGTCAGATGGCAATGATCTCGAACGCGTACATCTTCATGCGCAAATGGTTTCTTACAAATGTGACATTGAGTCGCGGCTCGATAACTAGCCCACTCACTCGGTGTTAAATATACCATTGGCACGTTGTCGCAGAAAATTTCTTTTATCCGCAGTGCTAGATTTTTTAGTTCTTCGGCAAACCACGATACACAATCAGCACTGCGACGCGAGTGATATGAAGATAATGAATCGTCATAGGAACAACGCACATAGTATCCGATGCTAAATACTTCATGATGTTGATACATATCTTTCTCCAGGTTCTCCCCATCGGTCTTTGCCAGCACACACTCCAAATCAGCATACACGATGAAAGGATGTCGATCTTTCCGGCTAAAGTTGCTGAACTGGAGCCACTTATTGGTGTCGTTTGGTAGTCGAATTGCACAGTCGTTTGCCCCACAATCGACCTCGTGCGATTGCAATTTTTCCTTGGAACCGAAGTAGTGCAAACACCCGCAAAAAAAAAATTGTTTTGTTTAATTCGTCAAGCATAAATAATTACATATATATAAATATTATGGTAACTACATACCGATCACAGATATATTTTTTATGCTCCTTTTTGGTCAGTTGCGCCCTCACGAGTCTCGACAGATTCTTGATCCATACGAAGTGCCCCACATTGTTGTCTTCAGTATCTTGCATGTACAGCAAATTGATGTGCTTCTCCTTCTTGTGTTGAGTGACTCGTATTGGAACAATGTCCTTTTTGGTGGTGGTGGTATATACGTTGATCGATACATTGTTATTAAATTCAAATTTTTTAATCCCGTCACCGGGAATTCGATATCCTGGAGATTCAGTACAGTCGAATAATGCGGATAAGAAGATGGACGGGCACTGTCTCGTTCGGCTGGGTATAAAGCAGCGACAACTGCCCACGCGAAACATGCGTTATCGTTGGATTTTATGTTAACCACAGCCCTCTTCAACATTATTTCCCGCGGTAATGATATGGAGCACCCAGCACGCATTGGATTATACTTATTCACATTTATCGTGAGGTTAAGTATTTTCCGTAGAGCCCAGCCACTGTCTCGTTCTTGAAATTCGTCGAGTGAGGTTAAAGTGGGCTCAATAACACGCTGTTCATACCACTCATTCAAATCGCTCGTGTTAAAGAGTTCACAGTTTCGCGTGTTGACACTTTTATTAGCATGTTTATCTCCACTCGCGAATTCACCATTGAACACCGTATTAACTTTGATACTGTTGTGCTTGCAGATAATATTTTGTACATGTTGAAGCACTAGGTCCCGAGCATCATTAAGAAATTGTTTCGGCTCGATGTGACTGCGATTGATTACAGAACCAGTCGATATTCGACTCTTGAATGATGTGTCAATCTCACGCCAGATTAATCCATGATCACCATGCCCTGCACCCGGTGTATAAAACGGCTGCATACAGAATTCTCCAATCCTTCCAGACGCGATATTTGGGCTATCAGTGACTGTTGATGTCCAATTACCAAGCGCGGGCGCTTAGTTCGGCTTTGCGTTTCTAACACTTCGATGAACTCGACGCACCGTTGCTTCCACGTAGTAAAATCTTCGAACGAACTTAAAAGCGCGGCTTGATCATGCAAGCTTTGTTCAATGTTGTTATCCATAGTAATAAGTTGGAGACGACTTCCGCGATGTTAGCTGGCTGATTGCTTCGTTCAAAGTGTGGCCAGTTTGGAGCGCAGCAGATAATAAAAAATGGCTCCCCGTTCGGAAGGAAAATTTCGGCTTTCCCCACATCTCGGGGGAAAACCGGACTTTTTTCCGATATCGTGTTGGTAAAGATTGTCTGACGAAGAAACGACATAGAAAACAAGTCGGGATGCATCGGGTTAAAAGATGTATTTTATGGATCCTGCAGCTGTGATCAAGTGGTCCATTGGCATCAAAGACTTTCGACGATAGATCATCTAGATAGTCTTCATCTATGTTTTGGAGGTAAGTTGCGCATACATGGTAATCCGAAAATGTGTGAAGATCATAAAAATCAATGCTCGATGAGTCTGGCTAGATTTCACCTCGACCACGGAGTACCCCTTTTCTGGACAGCAGACCCCTACAGATTTTCCGATAACGCGCTGGTATATATTGACCGAGGGAAACGAGACAAAAATAACGAGTCGGGATGCATCGAGTGAAAAGATTTATTTTACGAGGCCCTGTAGCTCTGTTCAAGTGGTCCATCGAGGCTGAAGACGATAGATCCCTAAAGTTGATAGTTTGTCCAAAAAATACGTTGTATTCATCTATGTTTTGAATATTCGAGCTATAAAAAAATTCCCATCGTGAGTGGCTGTGAATGTAAAAAAAAGCTTCAACCCTGACTTGTTAAGACCTGTGTCAAGAGTCAGCGAGATTCGGCGGACTTACATGCGACATCTTAACATGATCTTTCGGAATGGGAACGAAGTTACAGGAGTGAACACGCATACAAACATTTTGAAGATTTCGGAAATGAAACCAAGCGCATCACACCTGCATCACATAAATAAACAGCTTTGAAAAGCCGTCCCCTTCATGTATCGCTTCAAATTAACGAAATTTTCCTACCCATATATAACCATTACATGCACACATCGTGTGTGTGTGAGTTTTATTTTCACACGGACTAAATAGTGTAGAAAGAAAAACACTGCATCGATGCTAATCTTTTTATGTCTATAATAAATTAGGAGATTTATGGGTTTTCAACGGTCACTCACCACTACGTGACCCCCGCCCCCACAAAACACTCGTTGACGACGGCTTCCCCCTCCCGACAGTCGCTCTTCGGACCACATGGCTACCCCCTTCACAGAGACCCATGGCATGACGTCACGTCCCCGCGCTGGACCCCCCCCCCCCCCTCCACCAGGCACTTGGCTTCCCCGCGCTGGACCCCGCCGCCCCGCTCCCCCTGAGATCCCTGCGTTAGAACCGCCCTAGCTCTTCTACTGGCAGGCTCTACTTTTCAGGACATGACAGCGTTCTGCCGGGTAGACATTACGGAAAAGGTAAATCAAACAAGGCATGTCTGGTCAGGGCCCGACGAAAAGCAAGGAATTCCCGGTTTCATTTTTGCATGGGTGGTCGCCTGACCGCAGGCGTTTATGTGGCAGCCTGCACTGCAAATCCAAGTGAGTTCTTTTCACACAGTTGTATGTGCGATTACTTGTGGTCACTTTTTACACATTTCAGAGTGTTTAATTTCAGGATTCGCTTATCCGTTTTATATTACACCCTTAAGTGCAGTATTTCTATGCGTATTAGGTATGTTATTTGATTCATTTTATAGTCTGCATGGGTGTGGCTTCGAGGCACTACACCCCGTCTAGTTACTGCATAGAATGTTTCACAAATCCAAAATTAAATTAAATACTCCATTCAGAGTTCTATCTTGATGGTTTTATATCATACTAGCTTCCTGCTTGCGACGTCGCTCGCGTAGACTAGTGTTGAAGGTCCCTTAATGAAATGTGCTCCTAAAATATTTCGAGTATTTCACGTATTTCTTTTGCCGTAAAAACTTTGCTACCCCCTTTTTCCCTGACGGATTGAATTCCCAAAAACACTGGATTTTTATCAATTGTGTCTACGAGCAGTTGTACAAAGTCTCAAGTAGATTTAACCCGATTTTTTTTATTTTCCATACATACTTTGCCACCTCCTTTCTCCCCTTAGTCGCGTTTGAAGCATTCACAGAACTGATCGTCGTTATCGAGGATGCTTGTAGTACTTCGCAAAATTCCTCCTTTGTTTTTGTGTTAAGGCAGAACACCACTGTGACCCCCTGTTTTTTTGCCATTTGTCAAGAATTTTTTTTTGTGGAAAAAAAGAGATATTCGAAATTTTTTTTGTTTTGTTCGTTGTTTATTGAAGATACATAAAAAAAATTCAAATTCTTCACTCCCCATGGTGACGCTGGGGAAGCTCCCGCGTCAGGTACTGTTGCCTCTGCAGTGGTTCGCGGCACGCAGCAGAACTCTCTTCAAAGTCGATCTGAAAAAAAATACCGAGTGTTTTCGTTAACAATATGATATTTTGAAGAGAAGTACACAGGGATTTGAAAAAATATTGATTTTTCAAAAGTAGGCACGCTTTTCAAATTAAAGGACGATTTTCGAGCAAAATTTCTCGTCGAAAATAGGCTATAACTTTTTTTATTATTGAGATTTCGAAAAAATCCTATGTACTTTTTTAGATAATCTAGTTTTATTGATGCAGTCCAAATTTGAAGTCGATCGGATAAAAATTGCTCGAGTTCTGCTGCGTGCCGCACTCAAAACAGTGGTTTTGAGAAAAACGTGTTCAAAGTTTTAGGTTTGTTAATTTATGCGATAAATTGGAAAACAAATTTTTTACCTTTAATCAGCGATGCCGGCACCATATAGCTGGTCTTTAAGAAGCAAATCATTGTCCCTAGCATCTTTTCCCGAACTTGTAGAGGCTCTTCTTGCCTCTTTTGCAGCGTCTGTGAGCGAGCGCTCCGCCAGCTCGATCCGCGCTGCGTCGGTTTCAACGCAAAAATTGAAATAATTTGGGCCGATAGTTATCCCCAACGTCTCCAAAACTTTCATGAGGCTTCTCAGGCCATCATTGAATAATAATACCGCGATATCAGCTGCAATATCGATGATTTTTTTGCTCCCGGACTGACACTTGGGGGCTATTGCCCAAACTGATTTGTTTTAGCTTTCGTTGTTGTTTTGCGTGAAGCCGCCCAAACAACGCTGCAGCAAATCGTCTCTGCTCAAATTTTCACCACGACTCGGCTCCCTCTGGGCAATCGTCATGTTGTAGCTCACTATCTGTGGATATTTTATGTTTGATAGTTGCCCAAATTGCCTTCCTCATTTTTTCAACATCATCGCTGTTCCTCCGAATAGCCAAGTCGTAATAAGTGCTCAACTCGTCAATAAATTTTCCGGTGAGCTTTCCTCTGCCAGACAATCCTTTTCGTTTATTCACGATTCCGCGGAGGCGTGTCCCCATACGTTTTTGGACATGATCGATGCACTCTTTTTTTTATCTCGAAACCGTCGTATGGATCGCTATTCGTATGCCCAGAAACGTTTTAGAATCGCCATCACCAATATAATATTTATATTTTATGCCATAGAGCTCTTCAGACCGTTGAAACATTTCGACAGCTGAGTCGACTTCCATTTTTCCGGAGGAGCCGCTATGGTTCGCCTGGCACTCATCGTCGTGGGCCCTTTTCCATTCCCAGTACTCCGCGGTGCTTTCTTTTTTTTCCCAATGCTCGCAATATTTCGATTTCACCATAATGTCGATCACTTTTTTAGTGTACCAGCCGATTAGCGATGTTATGCCGAAAAGCGAGCTGAAACCGCGCTTACGCCACGATCCGTCGCCTGAAACGATAATTCCGTCCTCCACCCCATTTTCCAACGAAATTGTTTCCTCCTCAAGTGCAGCCTTTTGTTTGCTCACTGTGCTCACAGCTTTAGTGGCTATCGAAATGGAATTTAAGATTCGATCGTAGAAAGACTGAAATATGGGGCGCGGTAGGTCCATAAATGCACAAAACTTCATCAGGCCATTCAAACCGACGCCAAGAAGACGCATACTGAATACGATCCGACGATTTATTTCGTATGCATTGTCAATCATAGGATACGAATCGATTTGCACTTTTTCACAATGGCCGCAATCGAACTCGATTTTGAATCCGAGTCCGCGCAAACTTTTTTCAGTAAACTTTATATCGCGATCACACACTTTGCACTTCACTAACGTCGATATAATGTTCAATGCATTGACGAGGTGTACTATACGATAACCGAAATCGTTAGTAACACCGACCTCTAAATCGTCCGACGATTTTAACTTTTTCGCCGACGTGCTCACATACTCTGCAGAACTATTTTCGGAGCTGTAACGGTTCGGAGGTTTTCGATTAGAAATTTTCGTTCGACTCCTCGTCACATAGCTCCGTTTTGTTCCCTTTTTCCCCGCGTACACTTTCGGATTATCCATTTCGATGTGCAAAGAATAATTCTGAGCGTTCGATATTTATAAACGAAACGATTCGGAGCGCTATCCCTATACCTGCCTTGAAAATTTTTCAATTATCGCCACCTATGGCTTTTTTTCGAAACTATATTTATAACAATAGCCGGTTTTTGTGAAGGGAGACAAAAGAATACCTGGGAAAGACCCGCAGGACCTGGGAAAGGCCCCGTATACCTGCTAACCCTGAGGCGCGCAGCTGCGTGGGACCCCGAGCGTCACGGAGCGCTGCACCGCTTCACAAAATATTCAATATCTCCGAAAATAATTATTTTCTCGACCTGGGTCCAACGGCATTTTAATCTTAAATGTATTTTAGATTTTTCTAGATGGTTTTCAAAAAATCGATTTTTTGAAGTCGTCACAGTGGTGTTGTCCCTTAAGGGGTTACACCACCCTCAGCGGTTATAATAAGACTCGGTATTCATGAATATTTGGTAGGCAAACTAATGCATATTTTTTCATTTCCATCTTTACACTCTTTTAGTGCATGTTTTCAGCTACTTAAATGTATTTTTTTTAATCTAAAAATATTGATAATTGGCGGAGATACACGCCTCCGCGCGCGTCAAGTTTTTTTCCACCTTCAATCTGCGGGAATCCTAATGGCCCCACGGTTCATCTGAAACATAAAAGAATGAACATATTTTGTTAAGTTAGGTTACATACACGGCGCTATATACAATTTTCTGAAAAAAAAAAATAAAAAAGGATTTTCGGCATCACGCAGAAATTTGTTTGTTTTTCACGTAAAATTTCAACTTAAAAGCATTGATTAAACAAAAACGGTTAACATAAAAAAACAGATAATTATGTTGCAAATGTGGGGTATACATTTCAAAACGATCGGAATAGCTGTTGTTGAGTTATGTTTCCTGCAAATTCGAAAAATGTCGTGGCATACTTTGTTGTGTAGCTAATCGGCGGTTCCTGCTCTGTATTGGCGTCCTCCCTCAGCAAGTTGCTGGTTCTCGATAGATAATCTCGACCTTTTCTGAGCTGTTCTGGCCTCTTTTGTACTTTCTTGCGCGCGTTTTACAGCAAGCGATATACGGTCTTCGTCATTGCACATGTCACAACAATTACTTCTGATGGTTATGTTTAAGGCGCCTGGCCACCTTGGCCGCTCGAAAAATGGGTATGTTTTTAAAAAAATAATAAACTCGAAAGTATGAATCGGAATATTTTAATTTTTTCATACAACGTCAGAAAGGGCTTTAAGAATAACGTAAACAAATTGCCCTTAAAAATATTGAAAATAGCGGCTTTATGCACATTTTCGCGGAGGCCCTCCGCACGATGCGCGCGGTCGTTGTCCCACCTGCTCCTCGGTCATGTAGCATCTGAAAGAAAAATTAGCTTATTCGTGAATAGTGACGCAACAATGTAGCGTACCGATTTATTGTTGGACCATTGAAAAAATTATGTCGAGCCGAAGAAAAAAAATTGTATTTTTACCGAAATTTTACGAGCAAAAACATTGATAAAAAAAACCATTCAAGTTATCGCAAAAATCCTGCGCTACAATTTAGATAATGCATCTAAAAGTATTGTGTAAAAATTTGAAAGCAATCGGACCGATAGTTCACGCGATTTCGTTGGTATCAGTTCGAAAAATGTAGTTTCGAGATAATCGCAAAAGAAAGTACATGTTAATGAAATGTGCGGTTATTCAGCTGACGGTGCGGTTTTTGTGAGTCTTACCTTCAATCAGCGATTGTTCTTAACGGATCAAGGTTTTTAAAATATATATAAAAAAAAAATCAGGCCGGGCCAGACGTCATAATGTGAGTAATGTTAATGAAATATTACCATTACCATTATTATGAATACATGTAGCGATATAAGTAGCTATTTCAACTACTTCCATACGACCGAAACTTATTTTCGGTGCGATTTTCTACATCATTTATGCTTTCGTTAGTTTTGATTATATCCTCCTAAATACCGTTCGAGCAGAGCATAGTCAGTGAGAGCTTCGTAAACAGGGCGAATTGCTTTTTGTACATCTTTACGAAGTGCAGATTTATGCTGATATTCGTGCTTCTGCTTCCGCTTTTCGCCACGTACACCAACTCTTTTCACCGGGCGGACAGAATTCGTATTTAGGCTGTTCGTTGGTCGAAGATTTATGATAAAACATCGCCTAGATTGCGTTATTTATATCTTCTACAGAATTACAATTATTTCTCATCGCCAATGCATAGTAAACGCTCAATTCGTTTATTAGCTTTCCTGTAAATTTACCTCTACCGCCGAGTCCTTTATTATCTTTTTTCACCTTGCAGAGTCTTGTGCCCATCCTTCCTTGCACATGCCCAATATTCTTTTTTTTCGAAATCATTACCATGCGGCTTCAATTCTACTAGTGCCTTCGTTTCAAGACGTACGACTATCTAAGAGAGAATCTATCTAAGGGAGCGCTGCACAGTGTGGTAGAAAAAATTAATATCTTCGTTAATATTATAGATACAGACTTCGCATTCAGCTTAAAATTTTCTCTAGGGTTTAAACTATGAGAAAAAAAACAAACGAAAAATCGATTTTTCGAAAATTTCAGGGTGGTGTAACCCCTTAAAAATGTAAACAAAGACAAGCAGAGAGCAGGATAGAACCACAGCCCTAGGTACTGCAATAAACATTGTCGAATGCAAAATAAAATAATTGTTCTAAAGTGATATTGGTGTGATTCCATACTTTTCAAGTTAAGGGGGGATTGTCTTTTTTTCGCAAAATTTACCGCTTTTTCGGAATTTTTTTGTGAAGAAAGTATACAACGGAAAACTTGTGAAACTCGGCATATAGTTTTATTGATCTGTTTACTACATACAAAAAAATTTTTAAACAATTTCATCAAAAAATCCGCCTCCCACCCCCCTCGACGCGCGATGGTCCTTTTTTGATGGTGTGCACGATTACAGCCTTCACGTTCATCCTGCAACAAAAACCCAAAAAGCATTTTACTTTAGACACATATAGCTAATTTCAACAGAAAAGGGAACGTTTCTCGACTCATCACCGTTGCGTTGTGCTCCATTCGTCAATCATGAACTACAGTTTTCCACGCTTGTTTCAGAGGACGAAACATGGCCACGTCCATAGGCTGTAGCATGTGAGTGGAGTTTGGATAAAGAGCCACTAAGGCGATCTGATTAGAAGAGCAGAAATATGAGAACTATGCCCATCGACATACAAAACGATAGGCAACGGAATTTTCTGCTCGAGTAACCAAGGGTGGAAGATATTAGCGATAAACTCATAGAAACTTTCAGCTGTCATCCACCCATTGTCAGATTTGCCAAGACCCCATGATTCTGGCATGCAGCCACTATAGGTGCTGGCATTCTCTTGTATTTGATCATGATCATCGGCGGGGCCAATTCCTCTGCAGCGTTTCCTGTCACCAAAGTCGTAATGCACTCTTTGTCGCCACTGTTGATTAAGTTATAAACTGCTTTTTCACCTTTCTTCACCAAAACTTGGTTGCTCTTCGGACTAAGAAAAAATGCGGTTTCATCGCAATTAAAGATTCGTAGAGGATCTTTGATAACGTCGATGAAATTATTTTCCACGTAATACAGCTCAATCTCCTTGAACCAGTTCCTTATCTTCTCCTCTGTTACCAAAGCTCGAGGTCGACAAAGGTTCTGAGGTGATCGTTTCGAAATCTCAGGATGCCGTCTGACGAAGGCTTGATACCAGTGTCTTCCGGGTCTGTTGTTAACGAAAGGAGTTTCTTTACCAGCAGCGTCAATAAAAATGTTTACACTGTCCAGTAAATGATTTTTTGTTACTGGAAAACCGGCTTTTCCGAGTACGATGATCCACTTGACAAATTGCTCTTCTTCAGCAACTGATAGAACCGTCGCAGGTCCCATTTTGCCTCCTTCTGGCACTTTATTTTTCAGTTTGTCCGACACCGTACTCCGAGGTCCTTTGTACTTGATACTCGCATGGCGTATTGACGTGCCACCTTCTCTTACCGATTTCAAAGCGTCCCTCATTTGGTCTTCTGCGTATTTCAGTGCTAGAGCCATAGCTGTAAATGCAGAGAAAAATTATATTTATCTTCAATCGGAGATGAGAAATACACACCACTCAAAAGAAAATCCTTTTTTTAACCAACCAATTACGAGTAACAAATGTGAGAGAACAAACTTAATCAATTTTTCGAAATAAAACTATTTATGGCTACTACGTAAGAATTATAAATTTTATTCGTTTTCAATCATTATAAACGATTATTGTATCATAAAATAATTTTTAATATCTTTTCCATCGAGTGGTGTACATCTGTGTTCAAGACGTACCCAGTTATCGACATGGTCATGACCCACTAATCGGCAATGTTTATTTATATGTATATCTTTTTGCTATCGCGAATATGTGTATGACGATTACTGGTCCGTGGATTCTTCAGCCAATGCCTATTACGGATCCAATATTTATTTTCTGTTTTTCTATAAACTAATATACAATTCAAGAGATTTGTTTATGCCAACCTTGTCCCAGTTATCGACAGCCATGGCGATTAATCGACAGAGTGTTTACATTGCTGAACCAGTAATCGTCATACATGTAAACTCGTTAAACTTATCATAAAACTATAATGTTCGATGCTGAACGCAAAACTGAGATTCTTATTTATAACTGGAAGATAAACTTACCTCAAGTAAATCCTCAGGCGTTCAGAAATCACCCGATATCTGACACGGTTCACCTTAACCTCCCAAGGAAGGATTCGGCCGAAATGACAGATCGACGCCGTAGCTGAATACATTTTATTTGATTATTCTTGAATACGTATACTTACGAGTGTGAGAAAGTGATACAACATGGTAAATACCTTCTGGACGCCAATGTATCACAGATCTGCACGCACGACTGATTCTTAGCTTAAAATACGTGTTTATTGTGTAAACATGGCGATCACTAGCACCATGACGACCAATGGGCCGACTACCTTATATGAAAGTTATCATGACATTAGTTAAAAATAGTATTGAGTTTAATAAAAATAATTTACAAGGAAATCTTCTAATACGTATTCGAGTTGTACGATTTTTTCCGTCACAATCACCATAACGCCTTTTTAATGGTGTTTTCAAAAACGTTAGACCTTCAAGGATTGCTGCCGAATTAAAATTTTCTTTTGGGATGTAGAAGGTTGTGTGGATACATGGAATGCTGAGGCAAGCCTCAATAGGGCCTTGTGAGGCCAATCCTCAGTAGAGCCATTTTAGTGTTGCTTGATTTCGTGCCCAGATACAACCGGCCTGATCGGAGCGCAATCAGGATGTCCATAACAAGGATCGCCTGCATCACACCTGGATGACGACCTGATCCTGATTAAGAAACCTCAAGAAATTTCTACGCTGGTAGAGATTGAATCAACTATTTACATCAATATTAATTTATACAATGTTTATTTATTCGATATTTCGCGAAATTTCGTAATCGCTCTATCACAGAGATAAGCTAATTACCGAGAACTGCTCTTATCGAAAAATGGTGTCTGTTAACTATATAATAATGTACATATGTCATTCACGCGCTATCAACACATTTCTTGGTGTCGATTCGCACCGACGTAGCTACCTCTCGCACCTTTGGCGGTGCCAACAAATTACAAGCGAATGCCGTTGTGACGGCGCTCGAGGAAGCCGTGTCACCAGTCCTCTTTAACTCGCTGGCGGTATTTTCCAACATTTGTACCGCCCCGCTCGCGCCTGGGAGTTTTCCGTATATACAACTCTGCATCTGCATACTGTTAAGCGAATAACAGTCCCTGACTATCGCGTCGAGATCGTTGACGATACGATTGCCGAGCGCTACCGTCGCGTCAATGTTGCTCGCAACTCCACTTATGCTCGATTTTCCAGTTTCGGCACACTCGTCCAACTCCTTGAAGCCTTTCATACTAGCATCCCTGAGCCTCAGTCGTGCTGGTTCAAAGCAGTGCTCGGCGTTTTTGCCATTCGCACTAGCAGTTGAGATCATTGACTGAAAATTTATTCTGTATAAGCAGCTTATAGTAATTTATGAACGAGACATTTCAATGCTGCGTCATCAGATACCGTAAAACGGGGCTACTTTGAACAGGTTTTGGAAGTTTTTTGTAGGTCATTTTTTTTTAACATCCTACATTCCAACATGTGTTGCTCCAATAGAACGATGTGTCCTTTGACGACTAAATGTTTAAGAAAGTCAAGCCCCATAACCCGCTCACAACTTTATATATATATTTTTAAAAGAGTCAAAGTGAACAAATGAAACTTATGTTAAACATTAAGGGTTACTTTGAAATCATTTTGATGAAAAATGTAATGTTTTATGCATTATACATGGAATTAAATAAAAAACAACGATTTTTTACTATCAAATTGTCATCTTTGTTAAGGAGTCTTCTCACTTTAGACGCTAAAATAGGCTATTTTCATGAATTTTTTGGATAGGTTTATATTATAGATACTGATATAAAAGTTGTTACACTTAAGGGGTTAGGCCACAGTAACGGATATAAAATCATGTGCGAATTTAACAATTTTTTCGCATGAAAAAGTGATTTACTCATAAAATTAATGACACATCTATTTAGTATGAATATTAGGCTGTGAGAAAATATATATATTTTGTTCGATGTACAAAATGGCCGACTACTTATATTTTCTTTAGTTATCTTTTTTTTGGCGCTCTGCGGCGTGACATTTAGCATTCACAATTTTTTACCTAGAACAAAAAACAAAAATTCTCGTCAATCTACATTAAATATCTAGAAAAGTACGTACGGAATTTAAAAAATATTGTTTTATTCAAAAGTTGTAGGTATTTGAACTTGAATTTGATTTGAACTTGAATTTTCAGTGAAAAACTTCGTATAAGCTGATAAAATGAAAAGTTGTGTTATAAAAAGAAATAAATCGACTGAAAATTGTTGAAGTTATTTGTCACGCCAATTGAAAAAAAGCTGTTTCGAGAAAAACGCGTTTGAAGTTTAACATATGCCTCTGGCCGTGCCAGAGGTGGGCTTACGTTATACGCTCAAAGTCGGTAAAAAAAATGTCTTGCTATAAATCGAATCGTAACTTATTCTTATAATGATAAAGCACCGTTTCAGCGAGAAAAAAATCGATTTTTTGAATTTCTACTGTGGTCTTACCCCTTAATAAATACACTTTCGAAATCCATAAAAAAAGTTTTCGTGTATTTATGTAACCCAAACAAACTTTAAACGCTTTTTTTTTTAAATAAAAAAATAAAAAAAAGTTTTTCTCAGAACCATGTTCTTAAAATCGGCACACAGCATAACTCGAACAATTTTCGTCCAATCGACTTTAAATTGGAACTGTAGCTTATTAAATTGCTTTAACAGTCAAGTACGAGCGCGTTTTTTGATTAATTGCACATTGTAAAAAAATATATCACTTTTGATATATGAAAATTATGGTTGAAAAAGAAAACTTTTTTTCAACCACATCTCAATTTTTTTAAAAGTTATTCTTTCAATTTTCCCCCGTACGTGACTGCTAAAACTAGTATGAGTAACGAAAATATTTCACTGGGTTGGCTGAAAACCAGTAGTGCTATAGCGACTCGTGCGCCGCCATTTTGTATTCTTTTGACAAATAATATTTTTTTTGTACATACTTCAATGTATACCTCATAAAACCTAATTTCTTTTGACCATATATTTTATTCCTTACTTTAAAAAAAATCCGAAGGAAACCATCGAAAATGGGCACTTACAGTGGTGTCCTCCCTTAAGGAAACATTTTACATAAAAATATCAAGAACCTAGGGTACTATTATAGGCAGTTAATCAGTCTTATAATTATGATTGAGATCAAAATCGACTTGAGCAACATTACAATCAACTTTGGCAATATTATAATAAACTTGAACAACAAATTGTTGTTCAAGTTTGTTCCCCGCACCCGCCGCCCGCCACAGAAGGTCACGCGGGCTCGCTCAGCACACATTTAAACCTTATTTTGGCGGTCTGTCAAAGTAGCCCCAAAAACTGTCAAAGTTACCCTGAATGTCAAAGTAGCCCCGTTTTACGGTATAGAAGAATATAGAGTCGTGCACCAATAACAAATGCAAATACATTGGTTGTCAGAATGTTACTGCAGACAGATAACAGTTTTTTGCAAATTGCATTGAGTCTTAACGAATACGAGCAGGAAAATTGTAAATTTCTTACCCGAACGTCACTGATTGCCGGATTAACGATATTGTTAATATTTTGCATTTGATCGATTTTCAAGTTGCTGAGTTTCCTACTCAAGTCGAAGGACAGCTTACTGCTGTACCGAGTGAGGTCGTTCGCCGTATTTTGCGTTCTCGTTTTCAATGTACTGATCGCACTGGCAGCGGGATTATATGCCGCTTGGCCCTCCTATCGTGAGAAAATGTATTTAACGCTACTACTATTTATCCTAACGTGGAGACATCGTGGCAACGAGAAAACCGTAGAAAAATCTACTATTCGAGGCGTAACGAGTCATAGTTCAGTTCCAGTATTGAAACGTAGGTCACCAGTTCATGGTCAAGATTGTTTTTTCAACTGCCTACGTAAACAGCGATTTAATTATCAGCATCGGATGCCCTTGCTATTCATTTTAACTGCATTTCTCATTAATATTTATCATCATCTGGAATATATCTGGATATATGATATTTCATTAATGAGGAGTGAAAAGAGATATGTTATCACTCGCTACGACTCCAAAAATATCTTCCAAAATTACTAGAAGTACGTAAAATTGGTATTAGTCAGTCGCTTTTTATCCAAATCTTTCCCACACATGCTCGGTGCGGCTGACAAAAATGTTACCACCATTCATTTATTATTCATGCCAAGAAATGCACTAAAATGTGTAGAAGTGAGGTTTAAAGTTGTTATGTGGTTAAGCCAGCATGTTACCACCGAGCTGAATTTTTTTCTGGACCTTCATAACCTCTTTGCTGATCATCCTGTGCAGTTTGAATACGTTCCACAGTACCGTTTTTTACAGCAACAAAAAAAAGGCAACTCGGCGTGTTTCGTGGGCTAATTACATTACGCTTATGGAAAACTCCCGATCATTTTCCAGTACATTATTAATATCTGCTAAGTGAATGTTTCCACGGAGCTGAAAAAATAGGTACGGTTCGACTAATCATCGGACTATCCCTTGGTACCGTGAAAATGAGGATTCACAGTACCGTTATAAAATTATTAGTGTTTTTGATGGCGAATTTGTGGGAAAATCGAGCTCACAAATATTAGGACTGTGCAATCATGGCAACGTCGTAGACGGCTCAAATGCTACCTATCCTATCGGTATTCGGTAATTATGCCCGGGAACCTCAAACTACTTGGTCAGGATAAATTACAACGAATATTATTGATACTTATTCTCTCAACTAGTAATAGGTACTTAAACATTAATTTGATAACTATGTTCAGAAATTATACATTTCTAGACATTTCTAAGCAAAGACAAAATAACGCGGATTTTTTTCATACATGATTTTTTTTTAGAATATCGGAAAATTATTAAAGTTTTTGATTTCTTCGAGATCATATACAGCTTTAGTACACACTTTTTCTTTCCAGCGGAATTTTTTTTACTCGAACCACGATTCATTTTTGACAGCTCCTCGGGCCGATATTGAGGTTACGAACGGGGCGCATATATCTGTAACTTTGCGACACTTCTGCCAACCTGCGCATTATGATATACCACGATTTACGACGTTGCCAATTCGTTTCGCGTTAATTGAGCGAGAAAAAGTTATAGAAAATAATTATACAAAGTAATGAAAACACTTGATGGAATCACTGAATGTTCAAAGATGCATATTTTTACAAATAGATGTAGAAAAATAGCTCGAAAACGTACGTTTAATATGACAATTATTTGAAAGTTAACAACCTCATAACAACCTTAATAGTCGGTACGGATCTGATGTCAACGGAATTCTAATACGTAGGTTGAATTATTACAAAATATGATGAGAGAAGTGGCAGTTCATAATGACGAAGACAAAAAATCGACACCGTGAAGACTTACGCTGAAGTAAAATAACGCGAAAAGTGACAGCACTATTATGGACTTCATTTTTTGCTTTGTATGTGATAAATTTGTAAATAAAATATTAGTCCGGCGCGCAGTTCACACTGATTATGACGTTCGACGCTACGGAACTGTTCTAATTCCAGAACGAGAATCACAGAGCTTTATATACTGGCGACATCTTCACTTCATATCTTGTCGTAATTACACTTGTGAAAACAGCGATAACTGATAACTTGAAGAAGAAAAAATCGATGAATCAACAGCCATGTAGAAATAATCGCAAGCTTCGATAGAAAACGGTGATTCCCGGCAATTGGACTTTACTTCAATGAGCAAACTCGTTGAACTCATATATTTTTCGTCTGGCATATTAAGTGCATCTGCATGATTGAATCGAACAATGAAAATTCCTTATTCGCGTTTCTATCAAATCGTGGGATTAAAATACAAGGTTTGTAGGGTCGTACAGGTCGGTACGTTTAAATTGTTTCTACACATTTTTTTTAATCAATCTTTCAACAGAATTTTCAATTTTTTTTGTTATGCTTAGCATATAAATAAATCCTTTGCAGACCAACAAGGGAAAAGTTCAATAATGACTTCATTATTCTTCGCCGTTACTTTCGCAAATACAGTATGTGCACATATTAAAAAAAAATATATATTATCTACATTCATTATCGGAAGAGATAGAACAAACGGGGGGGACACAATGAAAAATATATAAGAATGGACAAAAGGTTATCAAAAAGCTTGTTGCAAGAATGGTCAAAAAGTATCCAGAATGTATTCGGAAAGTATTTAGAATATACTAAACATTATTCGACGATAACGACAAGAATTCTCGACAGTCGGGAAAAAAGAAATTGGTAAATCATACATGCGCATAGAGATGGCGCCAACATCCACGAGAATTGCTACCTTAGCAACCGCCGGTTTTGTACCAACAATAGATGGTGAGTACGTGATGAAATCAGGGAAGGTCGATTGCTGCTTTCTACCTTTTTGTTAGGAGTCGAATCCGCCATGCGAATAGTAATTCATTCTGTTTTGTAATTCCATTTGTGACGCGCGAATTGGTTAATTTTTTTCGTCGACTCCAGTTAATTTTACTGCAGCGTTAAAAAGTGTTCTCTACAGTGGAAACTTTTTTTACACTTCAGCGGAGAAAGAAGTGCATATTTACATTTTCTGGGCCATAAACACGTACTTTCTGAGCGAAGGTGATCCGAAAAATACAGGACATCACTTTTGCCCTTTCTGCATTCTATCTATCCACCATTTCAAAGATCCCGAAGCAGAGTTTGTTCGAGCCTGAGTACCAGAAATCAAAGATCTTTTTTTTCACCGAAAACTCATCATTTCGACATCTATTTGTAAAAATATGCATATTGTTGACAAATTTTTACATCTATTTGTAAAAATATGCATTTTTGCACATAGATGATTACATTAAGTGATTGATTACAATAAGTGATTTCATTACTTTGTATAATTATTTTTTATAACTTTTTCTCGCTCAATGAACGCAAAACGAATTGGCAACGTCGTGAATCGTGGTATATCATAATGTTCAGGGTGGCAGAAGTGTCGCAAAGTTAGAGACATTTGCGCTCCGTTCGTAACCTCAATATCGGCCCAAGGAGCTGCCACAAATGAATATCGGTCCGAGTAAACCAAATTCCGTTGGAAAAAAAGTGTATACTAAAGCTGTCTATAATCTCGAAGAATTCAAAAAACTTTAATCATTTCCCGATATACTAAAAAAAATGTATGTATGAAAAAAAATCCGCGTTTTTTGTCTTTGCCTAGAAATGTTGGAGAAATGTATAATTTCTGAACATAGTTATCAAATTAATATTAAGTACTTATTAATAATTGAGAAAATAAGTACCAATAATATTCGTTGTTCATTATCCTGAATCGAGGAGTTTGACGTTCCTGAGCATAACTACCGAATACAGATAAAATAGGTAGCATTTGTGCCGTCTACAACGTTGCCATGATTGCACAGTCTCATATTTTGTGTGCTTGATTTTCGCACAAATTCGCTATCGAAAACATTAATAATTTTATAACGGTACTGTGAATCCTTATTTTTACGGTACCAAGGTTTAGTCCGATAATTAGTCGAAACGTACCTATTTTTTCAGCCCCGTGGTAACATTCACTTAGCAGATATCAATAATGTACTGAAAAATGATCAGGAGTTTTCCTCAAGCGTGATGTAATTAGCCCACGAAATACGCCGAGTTGCCGATTTTTTCTCTAAAAAACGATACTGTGGACCGTATTCAAACGGCACAGGATGATCAGCAAAGAGGTTATACAGGTTCAGAAAAAAATTCAGCTCGGCGGTAACATGTTGACTTAACCCCATTCTACTAAAATAATCTTGTAGTGATGAGTACTGTGGAACTGGAATAGCCTATCGGCAATCACGATAAAGTAACTTAATAGAATTTACTGGAACCTGTTGTGTAAACTCCGCATTGAAATTCTTCTTGAATATTCATCACCTCTAGGCTCCAACGTCAAAGTCGTTTGATGGAAATAGAGTTCATCGAAAAAAACTGGTTAGAAAACATCTCCATCTCGTATATCAACAAAATTATGGCAATAGCATTGACTGGAGGACGGAGTGGCAGATAAAGCACGTCTTCTGAAAATATTACTAGGAATCTGTCCACCTTTTTTTATCTTCTTTACAGATAAGCATAATATATGTTGAGATAAGTTCTTGAACACAAGGTGTATCGCGTTTAAAGGTTGATGCAACCACTTTTACAATTAACGGAGGGATATTCTCTTAGAAATTAGAAATAAGCCTCAAGGACTCACAAAATCATACAGCACAATCGGAGAGACCTTATCTCCAAATTGTTGATTCTATGCGCTATCTTTACAAAAAAAGAAATACGTTTAGTGATATTGTTTAACGTTGTGCCGTTCAGTCGTGTATGTGTGAGTATCATATCTAGTGACGATGAATGACCAGACTCGGGATTCGAATAACCAACTTATACATGTGTAATCGCCATGATTTCTGCAAGCTTAGATGTTTTTAACTAAACATCCGATGTCATGCAAATATCCATAAAGGATGATCGACCGAAATTACATTCAGGAAGAACAAGTGATAAAATTCAGACTGTTATGAAATCTTTATGATATTCAAATGATGTTCAAGTTCTCGCGATTCGACAAAATTTAACAGAAATTCGAAAAGGTCGAATCTCTGAAGACTATATCGGAATGTTGCAGCTATATTGCGTCTCTTTCTTCCCGGTAGCTTCCTCTCGGACGACGAACTCCCTGGCGAGACAAAATTGCTGCATCCGGAAAATCTTTGGAAAACCACGGAATGTGATGGTCATGAAGAGGGAACATAAATCGCAATATGTACTGCCCTAACAGAATACGTTTAGCATGTCTTGATTTTATAGCTTCGCTGTCTTGTTCTTTTTTTCACGAGTTGCCTTGGTGTCTCATTTTACCATGCCTATTCTTTCAAGTCCGGTTTTTACATTTCTCACTACATCCCTACGTGTTACGCACATTACATGAGTATGGGGTATCAAAACTATTCTTATAATTTTGGGAATAGTTTAGAATATTGGAATTTATCAGAAAATCGGCATCATAGAACATATTGGGATTTCAAATAATTCCATACGCTGATACAATATGACATTGTCGTTTTTACAGAGTTTGCGGATAATGGAAAGGAAAATTGTATAAATAATACATCAATCAAAAGCGCTTTTTTGTACAATGAACAATATAAATGGAATATTAAATCCGCTGTATGAGATATTTATTTTTGTTTTCCCGATTGTTCTCTTCAGTTCGATTGTTGATTTGCTAGCTAAATGTTTATACTATCGGTCATATAGTAATGTACAACCAGTGTTCATGGTAGAGCGGAGGCACCATATATCGGATACTTTTGTTTGAAGATTAAAAAAAAAGAATTGCTAAGACCTTCTAATTTTACGATTTTATCATTATTTTATACATTAAATTTGAATATTTTGAGTTATATTATGTTTTACTGAAAATGATAGAAATCATGGTTTTCAAAAGATTGCCTATAACTGGATATCCGACGCAAGGGCCTAGACTCCATTTTCCTTATATCTGATATGAGGGGATTATTTTTTATATGAAATAAAACAAAAACATTCATTGTTTTAACTTTGTAATTATTATCGAGCAATCAATCTATGTGAGTTGATCGTTAATTAGGTAGGAACATGTTGGCATAAACGAATATACACTATCAAGCTCGATTGAATATCTTTAAATATATTAAGATTTGACATGGCCGAAAATGAACAGTAATATTTTTGTACATATTGCTATTTTTGCGAACATTATATTAAGCAAAACAAATGCTATAGGTTATAAAAAATAACAAAAACATAGATTACCTCAATGAAAGCAACACTTTTTAACACGAAAATTTTTTTGTCGCGCTGGCGAAATGTAACATTAGTTCAGCGTCGTGTCACTTTTGTTGCTAGGCAACCAAAAGTGTTCTCGTAGCGACCTCTGACGACTAGTCATTTGTGTATAACATAAAAAACAGATGCCGCTTTGGGAAAACTCGAGATACACGACTATCCGATATTAAGCCACTATACGTTCTATGGTGATTATCCCACGAATGTTATTTCACATGGTGTGCAGATGTTTTTGGAAGCACTTATTTAACTTGCTTCGTTCGTATGTCTGTCTTTTTGGTTTAAAATTTGTAATTCATCTTTCAAGCACTTGCTGGCATCCAATTGAGCTAAAGATTGGCATACCCATGTAACTTCGGTGACAATGTAGTAATATGGTACCATGGCGCTGGTCTGATGATGGAGGTGGGAGGTGGGCAATGCAACTCCTTAATAGCATATTTATACTCCTTATAGCACTTTTCATTACACATGATAACGACAGTCTGATAATGGTGGTGGAAGGTGGGAACTGAAATTTCCGAATCGCAAATGGTAAGGCAACCAAGTTTGGGCTCAATAACTTTGTTAACTTGAGCACTATTTATATTTATACTATTATAAGGCCTCTCGCAAAAACTTTATAACCCAAGGCAAGGTTTTTTATTACGCCGATGTCTGAATGGCATGGGGGTCTAGCATGGCAAATAAATAAACAAATTCTAATACTAAAAAGTATAAAATAAACTTAAAGTAAAAAAACTTTTCAAAAACAAGCTTTTATTTAAAAGGTACTGTACCGAAAAGTAAACAATAATGTTCGGTACAATTTAAAATCAAAACAGTATAACTACAAAACACCCCCTTCCGTGGTCACTCATCATAGGTGCAAGTACTTAAAAGGTGCATAAATGTAGATATTTAAAAAATATGAAATATAAATTTTAAAAGCTTGAGGCATCAAACGTCATAAGGGGCCGTCCATAAATTACGTCATTTTAAAATAGGGGGGGGGGGGGGGTCTGGTCGTTGGATGACGGTAACGATAATTGGATTATGACGATAGGAATGATAGGATGATTTCGGGGGGGGGGTTAAAAATCAGCCAAAATCGATGACGTAATATATGGACGGCCCCTAAGTACTAATACTACTTTAAAATTTCTGAAATAAGCTTTAAGCTTTTAAAATTTATATGTCATACTTAAAAAATATCTACGTTTATGCACCTTTTAAGTACTTGCACCTATGATGGGTGACCAAGGAAGGGGTTTTTTTGTAGTTATACTGTTTTGATTTTCAATTTTACTGAACATTATTTTTTACTTTTTGGTACAGTACCTTTTAAATAATAGCTTGTTTTTGAAAAGTTTTTTTACTTTCATTTTTCTAGAGTCATATGGTACGAACGATGCCTGAAACATTGGAAATTACTGGGATTCTCGAGAAGCAAGCGACCCCTCGTCTTGAGGTCTATGAGACTTTGTTCCAAATCTTTCGAAAGGTTTTGCGGAGTTGAGAGATTTTCTTACACACCATATTTGCAGTGCGGGCGATTCGACGAGCAATATGACCGAATGACTGTGTCGAATTCATGGGTAATATTGTTAACTTCAATATTCCATAAAGTATGAACTCAAATAGAATAGGTTCGTGTGCGAATTTTATGAGAATAGAAACATTTACGACATATTTGGACATCCTGTTGTTGCCATCATCACAGCTAATTCGTTAACCTTTCATTGGCATACAGAGACAACTTGACCCACCTGCAAAATGCTTTATGTTATGCGAATTAACTTTGTCACGATTTAAAAAAAAACACACTTGTCATTGAATTTTTCACATAATAACTTTCGTGACATATTTTGCAATATTTAATGTTTAATTCACGCATACCAACACAAGTAGTATGGGACTTTTGAGATGTGTCGTAACGAGGGGTAATAAACCAATGTATCCATAAACAAAATAGCGGTTCTTTTAAATGCCTTATATGTGACTGCATCCGATTGCGACGATAATTATGGGTGTGTTCCGATATTACTGACAGTACTTCGAGCACCATGAATGCCGTTCCGATATACGCCGCAGTAAGCTCGTGGTTCGCTTTCGTGATCTTATGACGTCATTGTTTTTGTCGTCAATTCCTGCTGCGATTACTGCCGTTCGCGACGTGACGCATCTGAAGTAAAACTAAAATGGCGGGTGGGGAACGCGAATCGCACTATACTGTCGATGGCGTTCCGTTATACATGTGCCACAGTACAGAAGAAATAGCGCCAGTAAAAACGGAACGGTCTTGCAGCTGTATTCAGTGACGTCACGTCGACAGTACTTGCCGTGAATATCGGAACACACCCTATATAGGTCTTGTCAATTCGAATCGTTGCCAACTATAGGTAGACATAGTGCTTCCTCACTCCCGTTATTCGATGCTGTTTCGATATCTATATGTCGAATCGTAGCTGTATGTTTTCTTTTCACACTTGTTCTAGCGATGAGGTTATTTTTGTCACCGGATTTCTCGTTCGCCCAGTTTAGGTATTTAAGGTTGTTCCTAAATCATTTTTAAAGGGGCGGGGTAGAAACGAGGTTCCTGTACAAATACATTGTGTGATGTGACCATTGCCAAGTTATTATAGCAAAATCTTAAGGGGTCTTCTTAGTTTAGACGCTAAATGAAGGCTATTTTTATAAATTTTGTTGATATGTTTATATCATAGATATTATTATAAAAGGTGTTACACTTAATAAATACACTTTTGTGTATTATTATTTTGACTTGAATAAATTTGAAAAAAAATTATATGTACTTATTAAGTGGAACAACTTTTATATCAACATCCATAATATAAGCCGATTTAAAACATTCATGAAAATAGCCTTTTTAGCGCGAGAAGACCCCTTAATGATGTGTACGAATGAATATCGTGAACATTTTCAAGTGTACAATTAATAATCGTAATTATTATTTACATATACGTTAATTTGAAGGAGTTAGGATTATCGGAAAACTAATGTTTGATGTTTAAAAATCCGATTAAAATAGATACTAGCTTTGGCAACGTTGCACTGTTCTCTCGTAATTGGAGGATTTCAGTTTCACTGCAGTGGATGCCACAGGTCACAGCTGAATTATGTGCGTTTTGTGCCGGTCGACGTTCTAGAGGTTATGTTGGAGCAAAATGAGGCAACAAATGTGTCAAAAAAAAATATTAATGCGCCGCATAGTTTCCAATGGAAAAGATGATTCGCCAGTGCTCGTGCTCACAAGCATCGTACTATACGCTCACCGAAGCTAGCAAAGACGGGAATACATCATAATGAATAAATGAAAAAGATCCTCTACTCGCATTTGACTTTAACGTATTTGAAATGACCGCGCTGGGTCTTCGATTGATTCTGCTAATCCCACAGTTTCGACGTTATCACATTTCAATATGTATGTCTCAACAAGCCCCACTTTTTTCTAAGCTGATCGCATACTTTTCATAGATTCTCCTTTATTAGATCGGTAACCTGTCTTTTTCGGTAATATTGTTTTGTACACTATCCTGCACACAATATTAGTTTTTTGACAAAATTTTGATAGAAACTAAAATGGTAACGACGATGCCCCATACAAAAAATGCGATGAAGCGGAGATTGACGCGACCTTCTAAATGTAATATTTGTTAAATAACGAGTGCGAAAACCTCCGATCTATATTTTTGCTAGTATATTCAGAAAATATATCATAACGACTAGGAAAGTTTTCATTGATATCTATTCATCCCAATATTTTTTAGCAACAACCTTAATGGTATATTTTCGTTTATCGAAGTTTCCACAATGGCGAGATATTTTTCAATGTGTAAGGAGACAAGAATTTCGTCATACACGAAACTTTAGTTCGATTCGCTTACAGCGAAATAGCTTAGGGTCGTCAATACGTGCATAATCATGGCAGACTGTATGATTCCAAAATTCAGTTTCAGTCCCACTATTAAAAATGAATAAGTAGGAATATATGTCATTCGCCATGATTTCCTCGAAAAGTTTCCTCCCCGCTAACGAAGTGTGGCATACGCCATTATTTAATCAGCTACCATAAACTTCTTTATGCTTGATTGTATTTCAAAAATCAGCTGGCAGCGTACAAAAAACCCCCGTCGAGTCGCAACTACATAACATTCTATGGTTTTTCTGCTAACAAACTCGAACTATTTATCGACAATCACTATGAAAGAGCTTGATAGAATTCACCGCTTTTTTTCTTATTCTAAAAAATTACCTTGAATATTCTGTCTTCGACAACAAAGTCTCCTAATGAGAATAAAGTCTTTGAACAGAATACTGCGTTCCGCGAGTATTTGCATTATCTGTATTCCTATAATTCGGTCGAGAACACTTCTTGAACGTAAACATTTTTCTGGAGATATGCCATTCATATAATCCTTAATATTAATCGACCTACCTTCGAAACTGATAACGAAACGTTTTGAAAGCAGCACAGTTAAAGGTCAAATGTAAATAAGTCAAAATAATACGAAACCATAATTTCAAAGATACACCGGGTGTCTGCACTTGAATTTCATACCCCGAACACCTCGCAAAATAGAAAACAAACGAATAATATTTGTAAAAAAGCTTCACCGATTCGTAGAGTACGAACAATGGAGATATTTGAAAAAAAAATTGTTCATGCACCCATCAGATGTCGCAACACTCCTGATTATTTCAAGGGAAATCGCATAGTTTCTATTTTTCTTTAAAAGAGCAGATGTTAATTTTAATGGAACAAAAAAATTCACCTCGCTAGCTTGAAAAACATGGAAGTTATCGGTCTTAAAGCCTAAGAATGCTCGCTAGCTTGAAAAACATGGACTTTATCGGTCTTTAAGCTTAAGAATGGAGAAAGTTTCTCGGCATGTAATTTTATCCATGGGTGAACTGCGAATAATATTACGAGGGTGAATATTTATGCATTGCATATGTCGAGAAAAGAATGTTGCCTTGAAACTATTGGATTCGCCACCTCTCGGTGGCGTAATGAAATACTCGTAAGGAAATACTTGTCTCCCTACTAAATACAGATAACGAACGGGAACGTTGCAAGCATGCTTGGTGATTCCAATGAGAAACATGACTTAAGTGTCCAACTTCGATTTTGTTGAAACTTATATATGTGACAAAACATTGAAAACTATTAGACACTTTTTTTTTAATCAGCGGAAAAACGGTTTAAGGGGGAAACCTCCGCTCAAAGAAAGGCATGTCGAGGGGTGATTTTGCAGTTTCACCCTAAAGCAGTCTACCGATCCGAATTAAACAAAAATCAAAATTCTTCTAATGTGAAGCGATAAAAACTTCACTATAAAAGTATTGAACATTTTTTTTGGGGTGACACGCCTTTCTTTGAGGGGTGATTTCCTCCCTTAAAGGCGTTTTCGACCGATAAAAAAATACGTGTCTGATAGTTTTCAATGCTTCATCACATATATCAGTTTCAACAAAATCGAAGGTGGACACTTAGATGATGTTCCTTGCAAGTGTCAGATGGCAGATACGTCTGGCAAATACACTTGTATGGTTGTCCCATTTATGCGTTTTATAATGTAATTGTTCTGTGCAGAGAATAAGTCTCACACGCGCGTAAATGCGGTTGTCTAGAATTTTTTGGTTAAGGGATCTCTAACTTTAGATGCTAAAAAGAATATTTTCATTACTTTTTTTTAATAGATTTATATTATAGATATTGTTATAAAAGTTGTTACACTTAATAAATACACTCTTGAAATGCATCAAAATATTTTTTCAAACGCATTTATGTAACAAAAAAAAAACTTTAAACGCGTTTTTCTCGAAACAACGTTTTTTGACGGCTTGTTGATAAAATCTTCCAAACCACTGAACCGATCCTTATGCAATGTTAAACACATATTCTTTACAATTATAGCTACAGCGCATATCAGGAATTTTTTTAAATTCTGACATTCACTTTTTTTTGCCAAAAACGGTGACAAAAAACACGTTTTCTTTGAAGACTACATTAGGGTAGAATTGACTAAAGAGTTCAGGATGTTATCCAATTTCCATATTCGCAAAATGCGCCTCGCCAAAAAGTCCTCGTGAGTCGAGGAAATCGCTTCGAAACTCGGAAAAGTCGAATGTCTCGTGACAACTTAACACCGAAGTTTCGTAGCTGTACTTTACTCTGCCTCTTTCTGCTCAGCATCTTTTCTGTCGAAAAACAAACTCTCTTGCGAAACAGACTTGCTGTCTTCAGAAGATCTTTGGAGAGAGAGAATGTGATGGTTATGGAGAGGAAAGATTGCTATAGGGGCGAGTGGGGTACAATGTATCACGGGGCACTGTGAGCTAGATGCGATTTCTTGGAGGTTTGTAGCTCGTGAGTTCCGATTTTTTGTTATGTTGAACCGCGATTTATATTAGGTTTCGTCAGGCCTAAAACAAAGTAGGTAGCAGCTCACAAGGAATTATTGAAAAATAAAAATTGATTTGAGGCTTGCAAAAAATTATTTCGCTCGCCGGAAAAACGTAAAATATAACGTAACTTTCTGTAGCCGCTCTGGTTTTCGGTCCTAATCGATAGTTTTATTATTCATGATGAACTCAGTTACTTGTGTTTTTCCATCCGTAGTTTAATTAATAGTTATTTTTATCGATAATCAAATATTTAACTAGTTGGGTGAATGTATCCCCGAGATGTGGGGCACATTGCCCCGACTCCCAATGAGAAAACAAAGAAGTGATGACGCTCTGAAGAAGCGCAATGTGTCACGTGCGGCTATCAACGACGTGCGATTTATAAAAATAAGACGTTCCTGTGATATTACTGATTTCATACTGATAAACTGATTTTGTTTGGGTCCGTACTATTATGTGTAAAAATCTGTTATCTATGTTAGAAAAATATGAGTTTCAACCGTCTCATTGTACCCTACGTTTCGCAGTAGTTGACACACTCTACTCACCTGCATGATTGATCGTACCCCACCCATGGGGTACAATGAGCCAAGTCGCAAATTTTTTTTCGATTCCATTATTTTGGCGCTTTTAATATTTTTGAAAAAAATATGGGACCTTCATTGTACGCCCATTGGTCTATAAAATCGGTAATGAACGTTTTTCTAATCAGTCTACCTTGATTAGAGTAAAAATTCGTCAGAAAAAAAATGACACACTGTACCCCACCTTCCCTTACTGTCCTCACACAGTACGTTAAGTCCTTTTTTATTTATAACTCCTGACTGCATGCAGGGCATATAAATCGTTGCAGTGCATTTCACCACGATTAGCTGATTGGAAGCGGTTCTTTGAGACGGTTTTAGTTTTTTAAACCACTTTTTGCACACGTTATTTTATGAATAACGAACTGGGCGTACAGAGTGATTCTAAACTATTCCCGTGGTAAACATGTAGTGTGTGTCATTCTTGATAAAAAGCCTATTTTAATAGAAGGCGACAACAATTGGTGGAGATGTTCACATTTAAAGACCGACGCCGAGTAGGCAATGTAGTTTCTTTTACACCGAACGTGCAAACCGGAGGGAGTGTGGCTTCGATCCACGCTCAGACAGGTGTTTTTTTTTCAATAGATTGTCATGAAGAAGAGGTTTTTTTTTTCAAATGGACAATAATAATAAATCATTTTTATTTACCATTAAATACTTCACATGGCAACCGATGTGTTGGCTAGTGGTTAGCGTGCTTGCCTCTGAAATCGACACATCGGGAGGTCGCGGGTTCGAATCACCGTCTCGTAGTTTCGAAGAGAAATAAAAACACAGGCGTGACGTAGCTCCAGTTCTACACAGATGCCGCGCACACGGACCGGTACGTGTGTGTGTCGGGTGTGTATGGCTGTAGCCTGTGAGCTATTTCCCGACGAAACGCGACTAGCCAGGAGGCTGGGAAACGAACTCGTGACCGGCTGTATTGGTATAGATTTTCCGCAGTTTCCCTATACCCATGACAGAAAATGTCATGGTGAATGCGATACAGAGGGGGAAGTCGGCTGCGGCCGCAAGATGGGGATCGATTAGGGATGTGTATTGGAGAAAATGGTGGGAAATTTAAAAAGGGCAAATCCCTGTACATGGAAGCTACAATTAGCGAAGCGTTCGCCGTAGCAGATACCATAAAAAATAAAAAATTCTCCACATGGTTAAACGAATAGATTACAAAAATCTCTTCGGTAATTTTGTGACCAAATTGTGCAGCAGATTGAGATATGAAACAATTTAGTTTTTTGAATTGTCATGGAAAAAGTATTTAATCAATAGTTTATTGAATGACGGGTTTTAAAAGTTCGACAAGCGCTAGGACCATATATAAATGCATTTTTCGCATAACTAAGAATATAAAATGACACTCGAATTGGTAATCTTTGCTCGTTTTTTTTTCGTCGGACATGTCGAAACTTTTACTAGGTTGTCATCGCAATGCATATTATTCGGTTGCAGACGAGGAACATCACTTTGGTGCCCACCTTCAATTTTGTTAAAACTCATGTATTAAAAACTGTTAATATAAAATGATGCGTACTTTTTTAAATCGGCGCGCAAACTGTTTTGCGGAGTGCAACCACCCCTTACAGTGAAGTATGTCGAGGGTTGATTTTGCGGGTTCACCCCCAAGTAGTCCACCGATTCTAGTGAAACAAAAACACAACTCTTCTCATATAAACCAATTAGAAATCTACTTTCAGTACAGTCGTGCTGTCGCTGAAAAACACCCTAATCGGAAAAAAATTAGAAGATGGCCAGTTTTTCGACAAGTGATTCTGTAGGTGCCGTGGGTGCTAAATCCAAGTTTGCCTAAAAATCGGAGTGCAGGATTTCTTTAGAGGATGAAGGGGGATGGGTATGGATTGATGCCAAATTACAATCCCTACGAGAAGGGCGCCGTGAGACAAAATGTTCAGAAAAATCCGGGCTTTGGTTTTGTATTCAGCGCCGAAGTCGTAGAAGTTTATTTTGGGGGTGAAAAAGTGAGGTGAAATTTTGAAAAATCAGTTTTAATTCAACAACTCGTTAGGAAAAATTCGTACATTTTTTATTCAAATGGGAACGTTGTAGCACTTGAAAAGACGCTTCGATCGAGCATTTGATCATCACTCTCCGAAAAAATATTCGCACCTAAAAAAATTGTTGAAATACCAAAAAAAATTGTTTATTGAACAACTCAAAAACAATCGATTTTTCAGGTATGGTTTAAATGTACGAAATGTAGAGAATAATTTTCTCTATATTTTCGTTTCTATGGGCCACCCGTGATTTTGATTTTCCAAACCCTTTCGGGGGTTGAAAATTCAAAATTAAATTCTGGGAAAACTATTGACCGCGCGAATTCGCCACCGTGGAACAATTTGTAGCTTGAACCCTCAGCTACATTTTTGTCCATAGCGCCAAACTCGTATCTTTTTGTTTTCGGTCAATAGTTTTCCCAGAATTTCATTTCGAATTGCCAACCCCCGAGAGTGGTTGGAAAAAGCAACATTCAAGGGTGGTCCATGGAAACGAAAATATAGAGAAAATTATTCTCTATATTTCGTACATTTACACCATCCCCGAAAAATCGATTGTTTTTGAGTTATTCAATAAGAAAATTTTTTTGATACTTCAACATTTTTTTGTGGTGAAGATATTATTGTAGAGGGATGATCAAATACTTGATCGACGCATCTGTTCAAGGGCTACAATGTTCCTATTTGAACAAAAATTGTATGATTTTTTCCTAGAGAGTTATCAAATTGAAGCGAATTAAAAAAAATTATACCCCACTTTTTCGCGCCCAAAATGAACATCCACGACGTCGGTGCTGTGGACAAAAATAAAGCCCGGACTTTTCTAAATATTTTGTCTCCTGGAGCCATTCTCGTGGGGGTTGCAGTTTGGCATTAATGCACCCCCATCCCCTTTTATTCCCTAAAAAAAACCCTACACCCCGATTTTTATGCAAACTTGGATTTAGCACCCGCGGCACCTTCAAAATCACCTGTCGAAAAACTAGCCTTCTTCTAATTATTTCCTATTCCAATTTACAGCACGATAGGGATCGTCCATTAATCACGTGAGGTTTTTTGGCCACTTTGTAAGCCCCTCCCCACGTCCCCCATGGTGATGTGGGGTCGTCTATAATTTACGTGAGGCTCAAATAGGGGGGGGGGGAGGAGAGGATTTGGATAACAGAAACCTCACCACATATCACCATGGGGGGGGGGGGGGGGGCTCAAAAAGTGGCCAAAAAACCCCACGTGATTAATGGACGATCCCATATGAGTACATGGAAAAACCAAAATGAATGGATGAATCACCCCTTTATTTTCGTTTCCCTCAATCCACATTAAACAGCTACGTATTCAATCGAATGAAACGGCTAACACTTAGATTTTTTCCGGATAGCAATGTTAAATGGATAATCCACCCTTACTTGAAGTTCCTTTTTGAAGTTATCTTTGTCCGCATTCAAAATGTGTATAATGATTCAAGGGATGTCTACAAACAGCAAATTGATGTTTGGAGTAGAAACGAATTCGTGAAAATCACTTAGGGATTTCTTAGGGATTCTGTCAAAACTTAAAAAATAATCGTAGCTTGACGAATCAATCGGCAGTTTCTACAGCAAACGATTGCCAAGAGAATACGCGCAAATGCGAGTTTCGCATCGAAACGAAGAAGAAATGAACGGTGATTGAGTGAAGAAACTGATTTTTGCTCGAGCGAAACAAATTCGATTTTTAATGTTTCTCTTTTAAGTCGCTTAGAACTCTTAATTTTTATTGAAAATCGTCGAATGTGGATGGAACCACGTTTTTCCCGTTTAGCCGCCGTAATTTTGAGCTTTCGACAACATTTGGTGATATTCGTAACCGGTGAAACCTTTTCGATCGAATAGATCCGAGGAAGGGTTCAAAAGTCGAAAAAACACACTTTTACTCACGTATCTACACCGAGGTCTCAGAAATATTGGTCTTCCCTTCACTGGTCGGTGCGCCCGCACGCCTGAGTAGTCACTGCTTTGAGCATCGTCCGTGCACAACGCTGCTTGATTTAAGGGAGTACGGGCGCGCGCTCTCGATTTTTATAGATTTTGTTCAATTTTTAAACAGACATTGTTCATATCATTATGCATCTTTGAGTGAAATTTCAGATCAGTTAACTGTTTAGATTGGGAGAAATGGGTTTCAAAATTGCAACTTTTAACACTGCAGGGTCTGCATTGAAATTTAGACAGAATAATTTTCCGTAAACAATATTTGTCCTCTATAATTAGAAGACATATGGCAACACCGCATCGTTCCACGTATCCAATGACGTGAGATTGCCCGGCATATTTAAAATAATGCTGCAACACAATTTTTATTTGGAAGTAACTTTTAATCGAATTTTTTTAAAAATAGTTATGAACGAACCAAAACTTTCATTTGTTCATGAAGATAACATAAACAATATAAAATATTAATATTTATAATCCAAATATTTTTTTATGATAACATTTTTAACTCTAGGAACACGATAATTATTTTTTTTCTCGAAATATTGAACGATACTGTTCTGCGGTGTTGCCATATCTTCGTATTATAGGGATCTTCTTATTATAAGGGACAAATATCTTTTACGAATAATTGTTCTGTCGTTATTGAACGTTTTTAGCAAAACTGAATATGAAAGGCAATCCGATCGTTTTTCACTCTTTCCCTAACTAGTTTGCCATCTAAACATAATTTTTATTCAAAATTTATAAACACAATAGATTGGTACGACGAATTATGCGACCTGACTTTCGGTCTATGCAGACCCTGCAGTGTTAAAAGGTGCCATTTTGAAACCCATTATCTCCCAATCGAAATAGTCGACTGTTCTGAAATTTCACTCAAACATGTATAATGATATGAACAATATCTGGTCAAAATTTGAACAAAATCTATAGAAATAAAGAGCGCGCGCTCGTTCTACCTTAAAGTACCATCGAAGCCCAACTCCGATCGCCCATCGACCAGCGCCTGTTTTGGATTTTCATATTTTTCTTCTAATTCTATATTGATGTGCTTGTACCCCCAAGCAACAAGACTTCACCATAATGTGGCTTACCCCCTGAAGCTTGCTATCTGGAAAAATGCCAAAATATGTACACTATTATTTTGTCCCCTCTTCAAAGTGCCGCCCGTGACTTTCAGTTCAATGCAGGCCTTTTAATGTAGGGTACGAGAAAGAAAAATTAAAGCGTAGTTTAGCCCTTCATTTTTTTTTCTTCAATGTACCCATAGTGGATTTTCTTGGAAGTGGACACTAAAGTGATGTTTCTTGTGACGGTACAGTGAATATCCATCTAGTATGCATTCAGAGCAACAAATTGATTTTGTACGAATTTTGGTATTCGGCAATTCGAAAAAAATCTTTAAAAAATCATCCAAGTTGCGCATATTATGAACGTTGATTGGCAGTAATGATAATGCTCAGAAGTTGTCAATGAATTGTGTAAACAAAAATGATTCAATAATTATCCCATGTTTTATTGGGTAAACATAATTTTTATTTTCTTTGCAGAATTTTCTCCCTCTTCAAGAGTTGACATGTTTTCCTAATTTCTGGGATCTTGAGGTTATTACCAATCTATCTGGATGAAGGGGCGCGTCATACATTAATACGACTTAAGGCATCATCACAGTGTAACATATTCAAAAAATCGATTTCTTTTTTTGCATTATCCTATAGTATACACGGTTATAAATGTTGCGTCCAATTTTTAGATCAAAATTCAAATTATTTCAGTCGCTACAGCCTTTCTTAGAAAAAGTTAAGCCTTTCTTAAGGCGATGTGTCACACGCTGGAAAATATCGACGCGGCCTCCCGTCACGGCGGTAGTGCAGAGCGCCCATTTTTTAGCTGCAAGCCGCCGCTTATTACCGCCCGATGGCGCAGCGCACGTTTTCTATAGGGCCTCTGTATCTGTTACGCCGGCCACGTGCAGAAAGAAAAAAGTGACGTTTTCGCACGCGGTTCCGTCGTAATGAAAACATAGGCTGCATGTGTGTGTATCGATCGATCGATACACACACCTAGTCGTTAGCCGTCCGTAGTACGCTTCTATGCTTGAGACCAAGCATGAGGCGTGAATCTGCTCTGCGTGCAGAGTCCAGCAAAAATGGTTGCCCGATCATTGCTCTCGTGAAAGAGCGATGGAATTAAGTAATAATTATGTGAATGAACAATGCACGCACGCACGCACGCACGCACGCACGCACGCACACACACTCACACACACACATACACACGCACGCGCACACACACACACACACACACACACACACACACACACACACACACACACACACACACACACACACACACACACACACACACACACACACACACACACACACACACATATATGCGCCCCGATTCAAGAATTATAAACATTTTCTGCAAACGATGTTGCTAGAGGGGCCCGCTATACGAAAAAGAGGTGATATTTTATAATATATTGTTTAAACAATATAGCTCCACCGTTTTTCTCACTATGGACAGAAATTCGATTTCGATCGGAATTTCTCGATAGCATTGTCGTTAATAACGCGCTCCATCAAAACGAAGTGACATTAAACAATTTTATTGAATTGTTTAAACAAATGCGTTTATGATACACTCATCTTCTACACGACGCGTATCGTTGCTGAATTCGATTTCATCTGAATTCTCCAGCAATCGAGATCGCTAGAGACTCGCTCTATAGAAAAGCGGTAAGATAACGCGATTTAAAATTTTTTAAACAAATACGCTTGAGCAGTATGTATATTTTCGATGCCGTTTGCCGTCGATGAATTCAATATCGGCCAAATTCTCGAGCGAACGGATCGCTTCAAGCATTCAGCATTTCTCTCTCCGTTGACTTTTGTCTTCGGGAGGTTCTGCGAGGATCGAATCCTCTAGCAATAGAAATCGATAGAGACTCGCTCTATAAAATATCGGTAAAGTATGCGATTCATTTTTTTAACATATAGGTTTGAGCAGCATGTATATTTTCGATGTCATTTATCTTCAATAAATTTGTTTTCGGCCAAATTCTCGAGCGAGCGGTGTCGCTCAAGACTCACTCGCTGAAAGAGTGGTGAAACTTATTGGTTGAACAATTAACAGTTTAGCATTTCTTTTCTCCGTCGACATTTGTTTTCGGGAGGTTCTACAAGGATCGAAGTCTTTAGCAACAAGGATCGCTAAAGACTCGCTCTGCATATAAGGGGTGGAATTTTACGATTTTAAACTGTTTGAACAAATAGGTTTGACTCGAATTATTTTTTAGATAACCGCTATCCAACGCACTTTTGCGGTTTTGTACTGTTTGAACAAATATGCTCGAATACTTTTTTCGACGACGGGGTCCTAGAGCCTGTTGAACCGGCGACCGGCTTCAGAAAAACAAAGATTCGAAATAGTTGAATTCAAATAATCGCATAAATTTTATTTAAGTTTGACCCACGCAAGCATAAAGAAATAATTTGATAAAATGAACTGTTTCCTTTGTCGTAATTGGTATAAAAAGTAGCTACGTCATTACGAACATTAAACAGATTTTCAAATTTGGCAATTGAGTGAAAATCAACATTTACTATGTATAAATACTTAGTAGAGATAAATCATTGTAAATCTAAAACGCCGACTGGAGAATGTACAGATATCCCATGCAGTTGATG
The DNA here is from genome assembly GCA_963210295.1 of Ophion ellenae. Classification (NCBI taxonomy): domain Eukaryota; kingdom Metazoa; phylum Arthropoda; class Insecta; order Hymenoptera; family Ichneumonidae; genus Ophion; species Ophion ellenae. The sequence goes on along the minus strand of OY723389.1, from coordinate 19,870,451 downwards.
CGTTTTTTAAATTGAATATAAAGAACAAAGAAGGTTTCTTCAATAATTATACACAAATCTTAATAATTCATAAATCAGCCTTAGAAGCTGGAGCGATGGTCATGAAAAAATATTGAAAAAATACTTCAATTTAGACGGGAAAAAACAAGCAATTTCGAGGGATTTTTTAAACTAAGAAACCATTATTCTAGATTTATTAACTCATAGGTACGCTTTAATTTGAAATTTAAGTATAGGTACAAAACGATTTTCTAAAATTCATTTATCATCAAAATGGCGGAGCTTTAGGCAAAGTGTTACAGGAAGGTTGCCGCGGGAGTTGCGATTCGGCGTGCAGTCCAGCTACCCGTAAACTTTGATTTGCAAAACATTCGAACATTTTTTCAGTTAGAACATGTATTGTTTCTATTAGACAGTAATTAAAATGAAGAAAATGTAAATTTGAGAGAATGGCATTTACAGAAAAAAAACATTTTGCGCGAAATATATGTAACATTTGGATTAAAAAAGTTGTTTATTCTAAGTTTTCTGAAACAATTCTGCTCAAGTAGGACGTGGTAATATTACCAATATTACTACCAATTTCGAAAATGCAGTTTTGAGAAAAACGCGTTTAAAATTTACATCGAAATTGAGTTAAATTGCACTAGGTACTTATGGTAACTAATTACACAACTGTTACATAGTAATTGAGTTATTAATTACAGTTGCAATTGCGAGTTGTTAATCTAATTACTTTTTGTCCATATCTGCCTGCCCTCTGCGCACTCCCTACTACCTGCCGTCCACGCTCCAAATCCGTGCGGTGAGTCACAGCGTTGACGAGATGCAACGTTTGAACTTTTTCTAATTCCGCTTTGACACTTTAAAAAAATATTCGACATATATAGTTCTATCGTTCGAAGAAAAAAAAATCGATTTTTTATCGATGTAAATGTACATCCTGCTTTAATAAAAATATTAAATAAATGCTATACATTTGAAAGAGCATATCAAAAAGGAGTACCACCCTAACTAATATAAATTTTTCCAACCAGCAACAGTACTCTCAGTCAGTGCAGCCAGATCGCGCGCAAAAGTTGCCCCCTCTCTAGTCTCTTGCGTGCCCATCACACAATCATAGTAGCGCGTGTCCGTGAGCAAGCGACGCTCGGACATCTTCGTAAAGAGCCGAGTGCTGTCGAAGTTTCCCGACCGCGCCTTCGGCAGCTACACGAATACATGGACGCTGAGCACGTTCATGTGCGGCCAAGCCAAAACGAAGGCTTCGAGGGAAAAAGCAATCTGAGCACGACTCGCGCGTGACGTCACCCGACGGCGCGCGCGAGGCTTTTCGATGATTTCAATGCGTATTTAGCTCTTGATTCTCTGCGTTATTAATGTATACAAAAAAATGTATCGCGCACTCTGATCGCTTATTTTTTTAGTTTATACGTTAATTTAAATATAATAATAAATCTAAATTACAACTTATTTATCTTCTAAAAAATTGTTTACGCTTCACTCACACCTGTCCTTATGCAAAATAAATTATAATTCATCAAAGTAAGCGGAAATATATTTATATTCGTATTATTATATTAATTCTCATACTTTCATCAAGCGATAAAGCATTATCCCCAAAAACAAGCCAATCATCCATCCGGCCGCGAATCGTCAGTATCAGAAAGTGCACATATTCTACAAGCGATGAGATGGTCCCGTTGGTAGCGTTCCTGGCTTCGGTCCGCAGAGGCGCGGGATCGTTCCCCCCGCGCAGTGCTTTTTTATTTGATTATTATTGCTATTAATTCTTATTTAATTAGTTATCATTACTCTTTTAATTAGTTATCTTTTAGTGTCGAAAAATGTATCGCGCACTCCGACCACTTATTGGATTAGCTTGTACGTTAATTTAAATGTAATAATAAATCTAAATTACAACCTATTTATCTTTTAAAAAATTGTTTGCGCTTTACTCACACCCGTCCCTGTGCCAAATAAATTGTAATTCATCAAACTAAGCGGAAATATATTTATATTCGCATTATTATATTCATTCTCATATACTATTATCAAGCGATAAAGCATTGTCCCCAAAAAGAAGCCAATCATCCATCCGGCCGCGAATTGTCAGTACCAGGAAGTGCACATATTTTACAAGCGATGAGATGGTTCCGGTGGTAGCGTTCCTGACTTCGGTCCGCAGGGGCGCGGAATCGTTCCCCGCGCTCAGTATTTTTTTATTTATTTATTATTACTATTAATTCTTATTTGATTAGTTATTTTTATTAGTTATCCTTATTATTTTAATTAGTTATCTTTAACCCCTCGGCAGTCAGGCGAAAATTAGATTTTCGTGCCACTTTTGTGTTGGAAAAAAATCTTCACAGATTTACCCTAAAATTTCAGTGTGAAGGTTTTTAGGGTCGCTAAATCTGAATCTGAAATCGCATTTCCAAAATTAAAAATGGCGGATCCAATTGGGCGGACGAAAATTTAAAAAATGATTTGATTCCGACGAAAGTGAGTACCTTACGGTTTTCGAGGTCGCTGATACCGAATCTGAAATCGGATTTCCGAAATAAAAAATGGCGGATCCAATATGGCGAACGCAAATTTGAAAAATGGTTTGATTCCGACGAAAGTGAGTACTATAGAGTTTTCAAGGTCGCTGAATCCGAATTTGAAATCAGATTTCCAAAATTCTAAATGGCGGATCCAATATGGCGGACGCAAATTTGCAAAATGGTTTGATTCCGACGAAAGCGAGTACCTCAGGGTTTTCGAGGTCTCTGGATCCAAATCTGAAATCGAATTTCCAAAATTCAAAATGGTGGCTCCAATATGACAGGAAAGGTTTTCAGTTTTAGTCTGATTGAGTTGATTTGAATTCGAGCGACTAAATGCGAGAAATCATTTAACATAATATTAATAATAATATAAACAATGTGAATGTCTAGCGAGAATTTTGACGTGGACTAAAGACTAAGCTCACCAAGAAACAGATCATGAAGCCAAATGTTGTTATTTCTTATAATAACAATATGGGAGATGTAGACAAAACAGATCAGTCTATTTCTTCGTACGAAACAATTCACACGACCGTCAAGTGGCATCACAAATTATACTTTCATTTATTCGATACTGCAATTTATAATGCTTCCGTCATCTATAATCCTATCTAAACTGACTCGAAAAAAATTATTCTTTACAGTTTCATTGTGCACTGGCAACAGAGCGGTTAGAAGATCATTGTGATCATCACGCATCATCTAAAGAGTATGATTGTAAACCCAAAAATCCTCTGCGCTCGTCACGAAGTCACTATCCATTCCATATTTCAGACGATAAGTAGATAAGAAAGCGTTGCACTGAATGTTATTCCAAAAAACAAAGGAAGGCAATATTCTTTATGTGCACAGATTGTGGTAACGTTCCATTGTGTGCGGTACCTTGCTTCCAAAAGTACCACGAATAACCGTATGATCAGGTGAAATACCGAAATTCTTTTTCATTTGTTGTCCAAACATAAAATAAAAGATATAAATTAATGAAAAAAAATCCACAAAGAATGAAAAAAAGCAATAGATACAGACAACAAAAAAAGAATAAAATAAAAACGAAAAAAATTAAAACTACAAAAAGAACACAAACTTTTTAAGTTGCAAAAATACAAAAAACATTGAATACGAGAAATACGAGAAAAAATAAGAAAATATGAATAGTTACAAGAAATTTGAAAAAATACAAAAAGCACATACAAAAATGAAAATACAAAGAGCACAAAAAAATACATAATCGGAGTCAATGACCGCCACGTCCTCGATTCGTGACTCTGAGTTCGGCAGAGAGCGGGATATAAAACCAAAAAAGTATGTTTTTACACTTGTTACTGTGGATAGATTGTCATACATGATTTGCTAAATTTTTATTCATCATATTGTATCCGAGCGTCAGATACTTGAAGTTAGGACACAAATTCGAAATTCCCGACCATAAACATCCTAAAGATACAAATTTTTGTCGAAATCAAACTACTTTTCGAATTTATGTCTGCCATATTGGATCCGCCATTTTGAATTTTGGAAATCCGATTTTAAATTCGGTTTCAGCGACTTCAAAAACCATACGGTACGTACTTCGTCGGATTCGAACCACTTTTCGATTTTGCGTCCGCCATATTGGATCCGTCATTTTGAATTTTAGAATTTCAAATTCGGATTTAGCGACCTCAAAAACCCTCAAACACTCACTTTCGTCGAAATCAAACCATTTTTTGAATTTGCGTCCGCCATATTGGATCCGCCATTTTGAATTTTGGAAATCTGTTTTCAAATTCCGATTCAGCGACCTCAAAACCTATGATTTACCACATTATAGTCAAATCGCTGTAGTAGAAATATGTTTTTTTTTTTCAAATGCCAACATGTTTGTGGTGACACAAAAATGGCACGACTTTTTTTGCCCATATGTGTGTCACTGACAGTTAAAGGGTTAAGTGTCGAATAATTTATCGCGCACTGTGACCGCTTATTTTATCAGTTTGTACGTCAATTTAAATATAATAAGAAATCTAAATTGCAACTTATTTCTCTTCTAAAAAATTGTTTACGCTTTACTCACACCCGTCCCTATGCCAAATAAATTGTAATTCATAAAAGTAAGCGGAAATATATTTATATTCGTATTATTATATTAATTTTCATACTTTCATCAAGCGATAAAGCATTATCCCCAAGAACAAGCCAATCATCCATCCGGCCGCGAATCGTAACTTACGAGAATGAATATAATAATACGACTATAAATATATTTCCGCTTACTTTGATGAATTACAATTTATTTGGCATAGGGACGGGTGTGAGTAGAGCGCAAACAATCTTTCAGAAGATAAATGAGTTGTAATTTAGATTTATTATTATATTTAAATTAAGGTATAAACTAAATAAATCAGAGTGCGCGATACATTTTTTTGTATACATTAATAACGCAGAGAATCAAGAGCTAAATAAGCATTGAAATCATCTAAAAGCCTCGCGCGCGCCGTCGGGTGACGCACAGTAGGAGAAAAGCCCAAAAACCTGGCCAAAACCCCAAAAAATAAATTTTCGAAATAGGGTCAGTTGAGTAGTCATTCAGGTAGAGGACTAGTAACTGCATTCTATTGTGGAAGGGAAAGCCCTTTAAGTGTATACCTGCGCCGCAGCGTCAGTTGGCAGTGAGTGTTCGTGAAGAGTGTACGTGTCACGCGCTGAACAGACGAAAATAACGCTGACTTCAAAAACCCATAACTTTAAAGTGACGGGTTTAATTTCAATTCTGCAACATGGATACGACTTCTGGAGGTATGTAGAACATGTTTTTACATCGGTTGAATCGAAAGTTTATGTATAAATGATTGAAATGTAGTATAGCCTTCGGCATAAATAAAATTGAATAATTTTGAAAACTTATATTTTCAACGGTCCGAAAAGTTATATATTTTGTCACATTTTGCAAAGCTCCTAGTCTCGGCCTTTAGTTTAATGTATAAGCTTTCGAAATTTACAAGAGTTACCTGCGGAAAACGTGCGTCTTGTCCGTTATGATTTTTTTCGCATCGTGCGGTAGCCGAGCGTGCACGCGGCACTATTGAGCAGCCGCTGCGCCTCTACCTGAGAATGGGTGAAGTAGCATCATAACGGACAAGACGGCTGTTATACGCTTGAAATAAATTATTTTAATATATATGTATGTGTATATATATATATATATAAATTTTCTGTGATTTAATTATGATATATACGTATGCATATATATATATACATATTAAAATCAACCACATAAAAATTTCTTAAATATGAATGAAATGTTATAACATTCGAATAAAATATTTGAATATATATATATTATATAGTAAGCAAAGCTTTCTTTTAACCAAATCCATGTCAATATTTTCTGTCTAATTTTCTTAAAATTATTTCAATTATTGCGGTTATTTATTTGGTAAAATAATGTACATTGTTCAAGTTTTTGTATTAATTGAAAATTTTATCTTTTCCTTTAACACCAATTTTCTACAATTTTATGTATTTATTACAGGATCCGGTTACAAAGAATTGGTGCTGACAAGGAAAGAAGTATTTCTGATAATCAGCGAGCATTTATCCGATAAGTTCGCTTCCTTGATCGAATTTATGGTAGAAAAAATTTCCAAGGACACCGGACGTACAGTTGTAGTGCCTGAGGACTCGAAACAGACTTTTTCGATACTCTTCAATCAAATGAGAACGAGGTGGCAACAAGCTCACAGAAAATCCTGTGTATTTTTCAAGAATAGCGGTGAATGGCTTAGCAAGCAGGTATGTTTTGCCGCACCTACAGACACTGTAGTAACAAGCCCGGGTAATACGGGCGGCCGCCCGTCCCTTGAGTTTACAATGTCCAGTGAAAGATCTAAACGAAGGAAGACCCAAGATATTCGTACATCGTTCAACTCGGTCGAGTTAGCATACGCTACTCAGATGAGCCTTCGCTCTTCAGGACAATCCGACGCCGCAAAAGTTATTAAGGACGTAACAATGACGAGTCCTTTAAGAGCTTCCAAGTATCGTAAAGCTTACTCAGCAACGGATGAAATTACTTTATCCGAAGAGGCTGCACTTTCCGCTATGATTGAATATAAATTCTCCAAGAGTACTTACCAGGGAATGAGAAGATTAGGGAAGGAAAATAACTGTAAGCTATATCCGTCTTACGAAAAAGTGATGAAAGCAAAAAAGCGTTGTTATCCACCACGTGATGCAATCAGGATTACAGAGAGTAGTGCAGAAGTCCAACTACAGGCACTATTAGATCATACAGTTGAACGTATTTTACTCGTCCAAAATGGACTCATTCAAAGATTGACTCCAGATAATGTTCGTAAAATGGACTTGATTTGCAAGTGGGGTTGCGATGGAAGTTCTGGGCAAAGTGAATATAAGCAGACGTTCAGTGATGACAGCAAATCTGATGCGCATGTATTCTTTACTTCAGTCGTGCCATTACAACTCGTGTGTTATGATCAACAATCGAAGGAAGAAATAGTTGTTTGGAAGAACCCCAGACCCTCGTCTCCACGATTTTGTAGACCGCTTAGACTACTGTTTCTACGCGAAGACACAGAGTCAACACTTAATGAAGTCCAAATTGTTGAAGAACAAATAAAGTCACTTCGTCCATTCGAAAGTGTAATAGATGGAAAAGAAATCTCCGTAATGTACAAGTTGTTGTTCACCATGATAGATGGTAAAGTTTGCAACGCTGTATCATTGACGAAATCTGCTCAACGGTGCTATTTGTGTGGAGCAACCAGCAAAGATTTTAATGCCATCGACACTGTATTGCAAAGGGAAATCAATGAAACAAATTTGAAGTTCGGATTGTCGACGCTGCATGCGTGGATACGGTGCTTCGAGTATTGCTTACACGTGTCTTACAAACTCGGCATTAAAAAATGGCAAGCTCGAAGTGACGAAGAAAAAAAAATTACCCAGGAACGCAAGAGGGCCATTCAAGAAGGATTCAAGAAGCAATTGGGTCTAAATATCGATCGCCCAAAGCCTGGATACGGCAGCAGCAATGATGGCAACACAGCTCGGCGATTCTTTGAAAATTCGACGGTTTCCGCTGCCATAACGGGGGTCAACGAAGAAGTTATTAAACGCTTGTACGTAATCCTACAAGTTATATCGTGTGGCCACGAGATAAACTGTGAAAAATTTGAACAGTATGCTATTGAAACGGCAAGAAAGACCGTTGCATTATACCCTTGGTACTCCATGCCTACTTCGGTGCACAAACTATTAATTCATGGTCCAGTGATAATAACTCATGCTCTATTACCAATCGGCCAATTATCCGAAGATGCTCAGGAAGCTCGAAACAAAGACATCAAACGATATCGAGAAGATTTTGCGCGAAAAAGTTCCAGGGTTAAAACTATGGAAGATGTTTTTCATCGGCTCTTAGTTACTTCTGATCCGTACATTTCAAGTGTCAGAAGACTACCACAGAAGAAGCTGAAGAGTTTGTCGCCGGAAGCTGTAGCGATGTTCATCGCTCCTAAAGTGACTGCTGCAGCAGACGAATTTTGCGCCGAGATTGAAGCCGTGCCGGGAGTTGTAATAGATACAAACTCGGATAATGATTCTGACTCCGACTCCGACTCCGATTACGATTTTGATTAAGAATAAAATTTTCTATTTTTGAAACGTTCCGTATGTATTTTGGAAATAAAAATAATAATTGCGTAGAATACACTGTTCACGTTTATTTTATTATGATGATTTTTTTAAATATATTAATTTATCTATTTAGCAGGATACTCGGCCATTTTGTTTATAACAATTTGCTGTAAGCTCTTTGTTGCAAGTTATAAACAATAGATATCGGATTGGTAATCAGCGACCTTGAAAACCCGTATATACCAATTTTTGTCAACATCTGGTAACTTTTTAACGTTCATGTCGGCCATATTGGATCGGCCATTTTTTTTACGATAATTTGGCTTGCGGATTCGTAATCAGCGACCTTGAAAACCCGTAAATACCAATTTTTGTCGACATCTGGCAACTTTTTAACATTCATGTCAGCCATATTGGATCGGCCATTTTGTTTACGATAATTTGGCTTTCAGATTCGTAATCAGCGACCTTGAAAACCCCTGTAAGCCAATTTTCATTCCCGTCAAAGGTCATTTAAGGTTTTGGCCAGGTTTTTGGGCTTTTCTCCTACTGTGTGACGTCACGAGTCGTGCTCAGATTACTTTTTCCCTCGAAGCCTTCGTTTTGGCTTGGCCGCACATGAACGTGCTCAGCGTCCATGTATTGGTGTAGCTGCCAAAGGCGCGGTCGGGAAACTTCGACGGCACTCGGCTCTTTACGAAGATGTCCGAGCGTCGCTCGCTCATGGACACGCGCTACTATGATTGTGTGATGGGCGCGCAAGAGACTAGGAGGAGGTAACTTTTGCGCGCGATCTGGCTGCACTGCTCTCGGTGAGCTCGGCCGACTATGAGAGACGTTTTTCCGCCATGGGGCCGGTAAAAATGTGGCTTACAATTAGAAGCGCAATGCTTTAGAAATGATTCTCTCCTGTGTCACTGCTGAACATGGACATGACATTGTTAGAAAAAATTTCAGCTTAAAAAGTTTGGACCGGTTCGCAAAAAAAAATAAAATTTATTTAATTGAGTATCTACTGAAAAACAAGATTAACGACTGGTAACATGACTGATGAAAAAATAGTTGATTATTCTTTAAGGTATTGCAAGAGTTTGATATCAATTTTAACAGCAACTCTAACAGTAGTTAGATTGACTTTGTCTCTCTATATGAAATTAGTTCATGAAATATAAGTGTTAATGTTTTACCCTATAAGTGATAATGTCGACCCTACTCGACTGATCTTTGTATAAATTGCTCCTTGCGAAGGCTGGCTACACAAACGCCCAGCGTAATCAGTTATTGTAAAGATAAACAAGCATGAGTATTCTGAATCGTATGAAAACATTTTCTCTGTTTTTTCCAGTGTAAGAAGTCTTTGGAAGAACCAATACTTTCGAAGACTTGCCGGAAACTTGTTTTCCTTGACAATCATTAGCTACGCAGGGCACTTCTCTAGCCAGTCTTCATAAGGGACAATTTATGTAAAGATCAGATCCGCAAGGTAAGAAGTAGCCTACTATTGTACAAAGTTACTAGTTCAACGCAATGTAAGTCAATCTTACTACTGTTTAGTCTACTGCAACCAGCTCTTCGCAACATTCGTTTCTTGCAAAGAATAAGTGCATCGGGTCGAACAGTAAATGAGTCAAATTTTTTACTTTTGCATAAATCTAGTAACTTTAGATATCAGTGAGCTACTTTACTCTCCGCAACACTGATCTATGCATAGATTGTTCCTTGCAAACTTCCTGGGGAACCAACGATTTCTAAGAAAAACAAGTTTCTGATGTGTCTGCGGAAGTATTATTTTTTCTAAAGATTCCTTGCGAAGGAAAATAGGAAAAAAAGGTTTCCGTTCAATCACAAAGACCTGAACTTGTTTTTCGTTATAACTACTGGTTGAGCCAGGCAATTATGAAAACAGCCTTTTCGGAGGACAATTTATGCAAAGCGAACCTAACTTATTGTTCGGTCCAGTGTAAACTCTCTCCGAAACAATAATTTTTATAAAGAGTGACGGCAGCAGACTGAACAGTAATAAGATTGACGATGAAAGTGAAAAGTATTAATATTGTATTTGAAAGGATAAAAATATATTGAACTGAAGATACCTAACCTTAAAATGCTTCAGCGAATATGTGGACCTGGCCGATAAAAACACCTAATCCTTCGCATGACGCCGAACTTTATGCACTCACATATTTATTAACTACATACCGGCACTAAATTGTTTAAACTAAAAACTTCAAAAACATTATTCCGGCAGCATAATATCGGCTGCCAGAATCGAGCGCGGAGGCGAGATCACACGTCAATCGCCGAATACATTTCAGAAGGTGTGTGCGAATCCTACTTTATCGAGCTCGAGCAACAGACTTACGTCCCAGCCTTCACCTTTTTTTTCTCTTCTTTTTTGAAACCACGATGGTAAATACGCACGATGGCAGCACCCTCACTCATCGACCAAAAACCTACATTTCTTTAACGCTAAGCGAGCGATAGCCGAAACGTACCACAAGACCAAAAGCGAAACCGTCGCACGTAGGTCCCCACGCATAAACATACCCAACGACAGACGAATTTACGAGAGGAGTGTACTCGCAGCCTCGGAAGATAAACCTTACGCCTAGAGCACTGGAACAAATACAGGGACCGAACTGCGCCACAATGCTTCCTTGTCATAAGATCCAAACAATCCGATGAGAAAAACTCGCCCGCGTCAGAACACGTCACCCGGTCATATCGCAGGATTCACGAAACCGCGGTCGCTGAACCCGATTCTCGGACATGGAACAATGGCCGCATTTACCATAGCGGTGACCTAATAAGTAGACGAACAAAACTATTTCTACGCATGGCACCGACCTATCATGTAAGTCAGCATACATTCTCACGATTGATTAACCAATCACTAAGAAGCTTCGATCCGAAAATGCACTTCCCCCAAAAACTGTCAGCTGTCAGCTGTCAGAACTGTCAGCTGTCACGCTGTCTTTTTTTCGTTGGAAACACTTTACCGCACGAATGGCACAGAATAAAAATCTTGCGTGATTTTGGGACACACTGTGTGTATATATATATATATATATATATATATATATATATATATATATATATATATATATATATATATATATATATATATATATATATATATATATATATATATACGCACAACGAAGATCACAAAACGATGGCTTGCGTGTATTGACTAATGTCGAAGATGATAAAGGCATTAGGAATAAAGGCAAACATCCCTGACAAAACTGATCAATTCATCACATTCCAATTTTAGTTACCAAGAACCACGTCGAAGACCTATTCATAATTTGTTTCGCGTATTCAAAAATAACGTTCGATAAGTAATGACGGAAAGTTTTTACGCGACGTGCTGTTCCTGGACGTGTTTGACGTGCTGTTCCTGGATTACATACGTTTATCTTGATATGTGTAAAAATGGCGCTGTCGATGAATGATATCATTTTTTTCTTCTATAGGTTGCAACGCCTACAAAACCAACAACAAAATGCAGCTTCAACACGTGTCGTTTTTTTAAGGCGTTAATTATATACATTTAGAAAGGACAACACATGTCACATTTTAGAGCGTTAATTCCATACATGTAGACAGGAAGACATTAACCAGTTTTGAAGGATTCTTTAAACTAAGAAATAATTATTTTACATTTTTCGAGCTGTAGGTGTACTCTAATTAACGTAAGTATACTTTAATAATCAGTAGGTGTACTTTAATCAACGCCTTGAAATAATGACAACACGTGTCATTATTTTAAGGCGTTGATTTTATACATTTAGACGGGAAAAAATAAGGCGGTTTTGAAGAATTGTTTTAACTAAGAAATGATTATTCTACATTTATCGAACTGTGGGTGTACTTTAATAGTATATTTAAGTATACAAAACAATTTTTTTCATTTCAGTTTTCATCTTAATGGCGAAGCTGTGGCAGATTGTTACAGCATCGTGGCAACCTTGCGAAGTTGCGAATCAGCGTCCAGTCTAGCTTCCCGTAGACTTCGATTTCCAAAAAAATTCAAACATTTTTTCAGTTAGAACATATGTAGTTCCTTTTCCACAGTAATTAAAGTGAAGGAAATGAAAATTTTAGAGAATGACACCCATTTACAAAAAAAATCAACATTTCACGCAGAAACAGGTAAGGCACAGCGTTGACGGACCTTAACGTTTGACGTTTTTCGAATTTTGCCGGGAATCTTTGGGAAAATATTCTACACATATAGTACTAGCATTTAAAGAAAGAAAAAAGAAATCAATTTTTTTATCGTTTTAATGTACCCATAGCCTGCCTAAAGAATCATCACAGTGTGACCGCCCGAAAAATAACCGATTTTCGCGATTTTTTAGGTGGATAGGATAAGCTAAACGGTCCATTTTTTTTTACAAATTGAAGCACCGATAAAGAATACAAAAATATGTTTTTATTTCGTTATTTATTGTTTAACATTGTTTTTATTTGCGGAAAATTGCGTGGTAAAAAAATGGCGTCCGATGGTGGCCATGATTGCGGGCGCAAATTTCATCTGAAACGGAAATTTCAAAATGATTATTAATCTGTAGGAATCCAATAAAGTTTTTTAAAGTGAAATTTGAAAAAAAATAGCGGCGGTTTGAACAAAAAGTATCAAATTTAGCCTTGTTTCGATAGTTTTTTGTGAAAAAAATAGGAAGATTAAAAAAAAGCTTCTATAGCAACATAAAGAATGACGTGAAGACTGTTCCGTTAAAATTTCAAATGGATAGCTTGAAAACTCCTCCTTTGAGAGTGGCCACCGTTTTGAAAAGCACCATTTCGAGAAAAACGCGTTTAAAGTTCTAAGAGAGGCTGTAAAGGCCATGTGTCACACTATTCGGCCGGTAAAACGGAACACAATTACACGTGCCAAGTGTTCTCGAAAACGGCTCTACAGAATATCATGAAATTTGCATTTTTGCATAATTGGTACACGTAATCGTCTAACGAAGGGGAGGCGGTTGTTCCCTGACTCAAAAGGAACATTTTGAGACCTCAACCGTTTTAATGCAGCAAGTAATTACGAAGGTCGAGAATTTTTCCAAAAAATTCGCATGACAACCATCGGTTTCAGCTCTCGCGAATTCCAGCGAGGGCGCAGTGATATCCCCCAGATAGACGGATGTACCTCATATTGGCATCATATGTACATCATCACTGCGGCATAGAAAGTCTCACAGCTGTGTATCCCTTATGACTGCTCCTCATATTTGCATCACATGATGATTCACAATAATAGATCCAAATGAAGCAAAGTTGTTCTCACGCGAATATGCATGCAGTGAATTCATCAGACTAGCAAATTCGGCTCACGAATATCCAACAATAAGTGAGTGCATATGGGGCTTATATGGGTGTCACGGCGTGAAGAAATTGTAGTGCTCATACGGAGCTCATATTAGCGGCATGGCGTGACGTAACTATGCTGTGCTCATACGGAGCTCATATTAGCGGCATGGCGTGACGTAACTATGCTGTGCTCATACGGAGCTTATATTAGCGGCAATGCATGACGTAACTATGTTGTGCTCATACGGAGCTCATATTAGCGGCATGGCGTGACGTAACTATGCTGTGCTCATGCGGAGCTCATATTAGCGGCATGGCGTGACGTAACTATGCTGTGCTCATATGGAGCTACCCTATCGCCGGAATATTGCGCTCATGGGTTGTATCACTGACAAATATACATATCGCCGTCATATTGCGCTCATGGGTTGTATCACTGACAAATATACATATCGCCGTCATATTGCGCTCATCGAATGTATCACTGAAAACATGCATATTGCCGTCATGGAATGTATTACTGGAAAACATGCATATCACCATCATATTGTCCTCGTAGGATGTATCACTGACGAAATATACATATCGCCGTCATATTGCGCTCAACGGATGTATCACTTAGAAACATGCATATCGCCGTCATAGGATGGATCACTGAGAAACACGCATATCGCCGTCACGTTGCGCCCATCGAATGTATCACTGACAAACATGCATATCGCCGTCATATTGCTTGCATGGCATGTCTACTACCAGTGCTAACCCAGTGAATTCATCAACACAAGTCATTGGATGACTTCCATAAGACGTAAAATTTGTAGATATTAATTGTGGACCCTTGAGTACAGCGTTATGGCTTCAACGTGCTCCAAACGTACGATGCATTTGTAAACCACATATTGAGATCAAAATGCTTTGTACATTCACGATACTAAATAAGTTCACGGCTTTGCATCATGACATGTAGTCAATATGCTGTAAAATTTGCTTCATCAATTGTATGCACAGCGATCATGACTGTCTATCCGAGTACCATTCTGTCGCGTCGATCGAATATCGAAGTCTTGTTACGTACCGGAGGGAGATTTAGGTGGGACTCGCGAGGTTGCCGATTTAGAGTGCGAAATTTTGAATTGATTTAGATTGCACCGTGAGTCTTTGTTTGGCTTCCGCGTGAGTTTCGAATATGGTTTAATAACAATTTGGATTGAGATGAATTCAAGGTGCATGATTCTGGTAAGAGAGTTGGATCCGCGCGATGGATTAATCGTTGATCAAATAAATGTTCAGACGCGTAGATTTTGTCTTAATTCACGTATTTCGGGTTTATTACGTTTAACTCTTACAAACCTATAATTTCGGTATAGAGATAGTTACGCGTACAATGATTACACGACAGCGCAGAGCCAAAGGGTTTAGCCGTGTAAGTCAACTGTTCTGTTCGGAGTTTGCATACAGAGTGTCTACTCCTTCGTGATATAAAAATAAAGAAATTCTGGTTGTAGGGGATGGAGCTTTTTGGGGGAAGTGCATTTTCGGATCGAAGCTTCTTAGTGATTGGTTAATCAATCGTGAGAATGTATGCTGACTTACATGATAGGTCGGTGCCATGCGTAGAAATAGTTTTGTTCGTCTACTTATTAGGTCACCGCTATGGTAAATGCGGCCATTGTTCCATGTCCGAGAATCGGGTTCAGCGACCGCGGTTTCGTGAATCCTGCGATATGACCGGGTGACGTGTTCTGACGCGGGCGAGTTTTTCTCATCGGATTGTTTGGATCTTATGACAAGGAAGCATTGTGGCGCAGTTCGGTCCCTGTATTTGTTCCAGTGCTCTAGGCGTAAGGTTTATCTTCCGAGGCTGCGAGTACACTCCTCTCGTAAATTCGTCTGTCGTTGGGTATGTTTATGCGTGGGGACCTACGTGCGACGGTTTCGCTTTTGGTCTTGTGGTACGTTTCGGCTATCGCTCGCTTAGCGTTAAAGAAATGTAGGTTTTTGGTCGATGAGTGAGGGTGCTGCCATCGTGCGTATTTACCATCGTGGTTTCAAAAAAGAAGAGAAAAAAAAGGTGAAGGCTGGGACGTAAGTCTGTTGCTCGAGCTCGATAAAGTAGGATTCGCACACACCTTCTGAAATGTATTCGGCGATTGACGTGTGATCTCGCCTCCGCGCTCGATTCTGGCAGCCGATATTATGCTGCCGGAATAATGTTTTTGAAGTTTTTAGTTTAAACAATTTAGTGCCGGTATGTAGTTAATAAATATGTGAGTGCATAAAGTTCGGCGTCATGCGAAGGATTAGGTGTTTTTATCGGCCAGGTCCACATATTCGCTGAAGCATTTTAAGGTTAGGTATCTTCAGTTCAATATATTTTTATCCTTTCAAATACAATATTAATACTTTTCACTTTCATCGTCAATCTTATTACTGTTCAGTCTGCTGCCGTCACTCTTTATAAAAATTATTGTTTCGGAGAGAGTTTACACTGGACCGAACAATAAGTTAGGTTCGCTTTGCATAAATTGTCCTCCGAAAAGGCTGTTTTCATAATTGCCTGGCTCAACCAGTAGTTATAACGAAAAACAAGTTCAGGTCTTTGTGATTGAACGGAAACCTTTTTTTCCTATTTTCCTTCGCAAGGAATCTTTAGAAAAAATAATACTTCCGCAGACACATCAGAAACTTGTTTTTCTTAGAAATCGTTGGTTCCCCAGGAAGTTTGCAAGGAACAATCTATGCATAGATCAGTGTTGCGGAGAGTAAAGTAGCTCACTGATATCTAAAGTTACTAGATTTATGCAAAAGTAAAAAATTTGACTCATTTACTGTTCGACCCGATGCACTTATTCTTTGCAAGAAACGAATGTTGCGAAGAGCTGGTTGCAGTAGACTAAACAGTAGTAAGATTGACTTACATTGCGTTGAACTAGTAACTTTGTACAATAGTAGGCTACTTCTTACCTTGCGGATCTGATCTTTACATAAATTGTCCCTTATGAAGACTGGCTAGAGAAGTGCCCTGCGTAGCTAATGATTGTCAAGGAAAACAAGTTTCCGGCAAGTCTTCGAAAGTATTGGTTCTTCCAAAGACTTCTTACACAGGAAAAAACAGAGAAAATGTTTTCATACGATTCAGAATACTCATGCTTGTTTATCTTTACAATAACTGATTACGCTGGGCGTTTGTGTAGCCAGCCTTCGCAAGGAGCAATTTATACAAAGATCAGTCGAGTAGGGTCGACATTATCACTTATAGGGTAAAACATTAACACTTATATTTCATGAACTAATTTCATATAGAGAGACAAAGTCAATCTAACTACTGTTAGAGTTGCTGTTAAAATTGATATCAAACTCTTGCAATACCTTAAAGAATAATCAACTATTTTTTCATCAGTCATGTTACCAGTCGTTAATCTTGTTTTTCAGTAGATACTCAATTAAATAAATTTTATTTTTTTTTGCGAACCGGTCCAAACTTTTTAAGCTGAAATTTTTTCTAACAATGTCATGTCCATGTTCAGCAGTGACACAGGAGAGAATCATTTCTAAAGCATTGCGCTTCTAATTGTAAGCCACATTTTTACCGGCCCCATGGCGGAAAAACGTCTCTCATAGTCGGCCGAGCTCACCGAGAGCAGTGCAGCCAGATCGCGCGCAAAAGTTACCTCCTCCTAGTCTCTTGCGCGCCCATCACACAATCATAGTAGCGCGTGTCCATGAGCGAGCGACGCTCGGACATCTTCGTAAAGAGCCGAGTGCCGTCGAAGTTTCCCGACCGCGCCTTTGGCAGCTACACCAATACATGGACGCTGAGCACGTTCATGTGCGGCCAAGCCAAAACGAAGGCTTCGAGGGAAAAAGTAATCTGAGCACGACTCGTGACGTCACACAGTAGGAGAAAAGCCCAAAAACCTGGCCAAAACCTTAAATGACCTTTGACGGGAATGAAAATTGGCTTACAGGGGTTTTCAAGGTCGCTGATTACGAATCTGAAAGCCAAATTATCGTAAACAAAATGGCCGATCCAATATGGCTGACATGAATGTTAAAAAGTTGCCAGATGTCGACAAAAATTGGTATTTACGGGTTTTCAAGGTCGCTGATTATGAATCCGCAAGCCAAATTATCGTAAAAAAAATGGCCGATCCAATATGGCCGACATGAACGTTAAAAAGTTACCAGATGTTGACAAAAATTGGTATATACGGGTTTTCAAGGTCGCTGATTACCAATCCGATATCTATTGTTTATAACTTGCAACAAAGAGCTTACAGCAAATTGTTATAAACAAAATGGCCGAGTATCCTGCTAAATAGATAAATTAATATATTTAAAAAAATCATCATAATAAAATAAACGTGAACAGTGTATTCTACGCAATTATTATTTTTATTTCCAAAATACATACGGAACGTTTCAAAAATAGAAAATTTTATTCTTAATCAAAATCGTAATCGGAGTCGGAGTCGGAGTCAGAATCATTATCCGAGTTTGTATCTATTACAACTCCCGGCACGGCTTCAATCTCGGCGCAAAATTCGTCTGCTGCAGCAGTCACTTTAGGAGCGATGAACATCGCTACAGCTTCCGGCGACAAACTCTTCAGCTTCTTCTGTGGTAGTCTTCTGACACTTGAAATGTACGGATCAGAAGTAACTAAGAGCCGATGAAAAACATCTTCCATAGTTTTAACCCTGGAACTTTTTCGCGCAAAATCTTCTCGATATCGTTTGATGTCTTTGTTTCGAGCTTCCTGAGCATCTTCGGATAATTGGCCGATTGGTAATAGAGCATGAGTTATTATCACTGGACCATGAATTAATAGTTTGTGCACCGAAGTAGGCATGGAGTACCAAGGGTATAATGCAACGGTCTTTCTTGCCGTTTCAATAGCATACTGTTCAAATCTTTCACAGTTTATCTCGTGGCCACACGATATAACTTGTAGGATTACGTACAAGCGTTTAATAACTTCTTCGTTGACCCCCGTTATGGCAGCGGAAACCGTCGAATTTTCAAAGAATCGCCGAGCTGTGTTGCCATCATTGCTGCTGCCGTATCCAGGCTTTGGGCGATCGATATTTAGACCCAATTGCTTCTTGAATCCTTCTTGAATGGCCCTCTTGCGTTCCTGGGTAATTTTTTTTTCTTCGTCACTTCGAGCTTGCCATTTTTTAATGCCGAGTTTGTAAGACACGTGTAAGCAATACTCGAAGCACCGTATCCACGCATGCAGCGTCGACAATCCGAACTTCAAATTTGTTTCATTGATTTCCCTTTGCAATACAGTGTCGATGGCATTAAAATCTTTGCTGGTTGCTCCACACAAATAGCACCGTTGAGCAGATTTCGTCAATGATACAGCGTTGCAAACTTTACCATCTATCATGGTGAACAACAACTTGTACATTACGGAGATTTCTTTTCCATCTATTACACTTTCGAATGGACGAAGTGACTTTATTTGTTCTTCAACAATTTGGACTTCATTAAGTGTTGACTCTGTGTCTTCGCGTAGAAACAGTAGTCTAAGCGGTCTACAAAATCGTGGAGACGAGGGTCTGGGGTTCTTCCAAACAACTATTTCTTCCTTCGATTGTTGATCATAACACACGAGTTGTAATGGCACGACTGAAGTAAAGAATACATGCGCATCAGATTTGCTGTCATCACTGAACGTCTGCTTATATTCACTTTGCCCAGAACTTCCATCGCAACCCCACTTGCAAATCAAGTCCATTTTACGAACATTATCTGGAGTCAATCTTTGAATGAGTCCATTTTGGACGAGTAAAATACGTTCAACTGTATGATCTAATAGTGCCTGTAGTTGGACTTCTGCACTACTCTCTGTAATCCTGATTGCATCACGTGGTGGATAACAACGCTTTTTTGCTTTCATCACTTTTTCGTAAGACGGATATAGCTTACAGTTATTTTCCTTCCCTAATCTTCTCATTCCCTGGTAAGTACTCTTGGAGAATTTATATTCAATCATAGCGGAAAGTGCAGCCTCTTCGGATAAAGTAATTTCATCCGTTGCTGAGTAAGCTTTACGATACTTGGAAGCGCTTAAAGGACTCGTCATTGTTACGTCCTTAATAACTTTTGCGGCGTCGGATTGTCCTGAAGAGCGAAGGCTCATCTGAGTAGCGTATGCTAACTCGACCGAGTTGAACGATGTACGAATATCTTGGGTCTTCCTTCGTTTAGATCTTTCACTGGACATTGTAAACTCAAGGGACGGGCGGCCGCCCGTATTACCCGGGCTTGTTACTACAGTGTCTGTAGGTGCGGCAAAACATACCTGCTTGCTAAGCCATTCACCGCTATTCTTGAAAAATACACAGGATTTTCTGTGAGCTTGTTGCCACCTCGTTCTCATTTGATTGAAGAGTATCGAAAAAGTCTGTTTCGAGTCCTCAGGCACTACAACTGTACGTCCGGTGTCCTTGGAAATTTTTTCTACCATAAATTCGATCAAGGAAGCGAACTTATCGGATAAATGCTCGCTGATTATCAGAAATACTTCTTTCCTTGTCAGCACCAATTCTTTGTAACCGGATCCTGTAATAAAGACATAAAATTGTAGAAAATTGGTGTTAAAGGAAAAGATAAAATTTTCAATTAATACAAAAACTTGAACAATGTACATTATTTTACCAAATAAATAACCGCAATAATTGAAATAATTTTAAGAAAATTAGACAGAAAATATTGACATGGATTTGGTTAAAAGAAAG
The DNA here is from genome assembly GCA_963210295.1 of Ophion ellenae. NCBI lineage: Eukaryota > Metazoa > Arthropoda > Insecta > Hymenoptera > Ichneumonidae > Ophion > Ophion ellenae. The sequence continues at coordinate 19,850,191 of OY723389.1, read as the reverse complement.
CTTTGCTTACTATATAATATATATATATTCAAATATTTTATTCGAATGTTATAACATTTCATTCATATTTAAGAAATTTTTATGTGGTTGATTTTAATATGTATATATATATATGCATACGTATATATCATAATTAAATCACAGAAAATTTATATATATATATATATACACATACATATATATTAAAATAATTTATTTCAAGCGTATAACAGCCGTCTTGTCCGTTATGATGCTACTTCACCCATTCTCAGGTAGAGGCGCAGCGGCTGCTCAATAGTGCCGCGTGCACGCTCGGCTACCGCACGATGCGAAAAAAATCATAACGGACAAGACGCACGTTTTCCGCAGGTAACTCTTGTAAATTTCGAAAGCTTATACATTAAACTAAAGGCCGAGACTAGGAGCTTTGCAAAATGTGACAAAATATATAACTTTTCGGACCGTTGAAAATATAAGTTTTCAAAATTATTCAATTTTATTTATGCCGAAGGCTATACTACATTTCAATCATTTATACATAAACTTTCGATTCAACCGATGTAAAAACATGTTCTACATACCTCCAGAAGTCGTATCCATGTTGCAGAATTGAAATTAAACCCGTCACTTTAAAGTTATGGGTTTTTGAAGTCAGCGTTATTTTCGTCTGTTCAGCGCGTGACACGTACACTCTTCACGAACACTCACTGCCAACTGACGCTGCGGCGCAGGTATACACTTAAAGGGCTTTCCCTTCCACAATAGAATGCAGTTACTAGTCCTCTACCTGAATGACTACTCAACTGACCCTATTTCGAAAATTTATTTTTTGGGGTTTTGGCCAGGTTTTTGGGCTTTTCTCCTACTGTGCGTCGTCCGCGGTGTGCCGTATCGTCGTCAACCACGAGTTCGAATTCGCGCGGAGAAATTCTCCCCTGCGCGAGCAGTTGATCATCGTTCCTCCGGGTCTACAGCGAAATTGTAACCGGACAGTGAAAAGGGTGGGAGCGACGGGATCCAGAGCCGTGAAGACGGAGATTACCGGAATCATCGGTACTCTGTGCTCGACCAACAACGAGGAAGGACAAGGTCTCTCCCTGTTTTCTCGTCAACGCCGCTCAAGAATCGACGCCTCCAATCATTTAAATCAACGGACGAAGCCGAGATTTGTTCCGGGCTTCATCTCGCGGGAAAAGAGAGCCGGTAGGATCGTCGTCGCTCGTAAAAGGCATTTTTGGGTTGTGAGTAGGAATTAGTTTGTTAAGAATCATGTTTGTAAAAGTAGAGCGATATTGTCGCGGTAGCACGAGTCGCGGAGCAGAGCAATAAATTCAATAGACTCGCTAAAATCTCGCGAGAACTCTCCCGTTCACTGGTCAGCCATCACATTTTCAATAAACCGCCGAAAAGGGGTTACCTTTCGGCGGTTTAGAGAGAGAGAGAGAGAGAGAGAGAGAGAGAGAGAGAGAGAGAGAGAGAGAGAGAGAGAGAGAGAGAGGAGAGAGAGAGAGAAGAGAGAGAGAGAGAGAGAGAGAGAGAGAGAGAGGAGAGAGAGGAGAGAGAGAGAGAGAGCGAGAGAGAGAGAGAGCGAGAGAGAGAGAGAGCGAGAGAGAGAGAGAGCGAGAGAGAGAGAGAGCGAGAGAGAGAGAGAGCGAGAGAGAGAGAGAGCGAGAGAGAGAGAGAGCGAGGAGAGAGAGAGCGAGAGAGAGCGAGAGAGAGAGAGCGAGAGAGAGAGAGAGAGAGAGAGAGAGAGGGAGAGAGAGAGGAGAGAGAGAGGGAGAGAGAGAGAGAGAGAGAGAGAGAGAGAGAGAGAGAGAGAGAGAGAGAGAGAGAGGGAGAGAGAGAGAGAGAGAGAGTGCGAGAATAAATGGTCGTTACCGCGTGTTACCTACGTGGCGTTCCTTTTTCTTGTATCGAGTCACCGTGACCGAGAATCTGTGTGCCCAGAAATAAAAGCCTATTGTTTCGAGTAAAGTTCAAACTCCATATCGGTTATTTTCCCATTCTAAGGCATCATCCTACGCCCCTCTATCGTGTCAACAAAAAAACTGAGTCTCGCCGGGCACACGATTGACGCGTTAGCGAAGGATAAAATAAATTTGCTGTGAGGAAGTGCACACCTCGCGCTGGCGCCCAATTTCTTCAGCTAACGCGTCATTAATTTGCGAAGCGACAGAACTCGATTTGGCCAGACAGGTCGAGTAAAAATTCGAGGAAAATTCACTCGGAAAAAGATCGCGTCACAGTATATAACTTAAGGGGTCTCCTCACTTTAGCCGCTAAAAAAACGCTATTTTCATACATTTCTTTGCTAGGTTTATATTATAGATATTGATATAAAAGTTGTTACACCTAATAAAAAAACTTTCGAAATACATTTAAAACAAAATTGTTTATTCAAGTCACTATTTATAGACGAAAATGGTAGTTCAAAAAAAGTCCTAAAAAACTGTAGGTCTGCGCTGTTGATGAAATCTTGAAGATGGCTCATCCGAAACAAAAAAAAACAAACGGTTTTAGGTTCAGTATGTTACTGGCTGTAGCGCATATCATACGATTTTTGATATATGCAAAAATAACAAAACGGCGGACATTTTTCAATAAAACAAAAAAGACGGTTTTTATTCACCGTTTTTGGCCAAAAATAATAGTAAATATAACATTTTTTTTAAATCCTTGATATGCGCTATAGCTATATTTACAAAGAATGTGAGGCTGAAATGTCATACGCATCGGTTCAGTACTTTCGAAGATTTTATCAACAAGGCGTCGTAAAACGTTGTTTCGAGAAAAACGCGTTTAGAGTTTGTTTAGGTTACATAAATACAAACAATTAAAAAAAAATGTATTTCGAAAGTGTATTTATTAAGTATAACAACTTTTATGTCAATATCTATAATATAAACCTTTAAAAAATGCATGCAAGTAGCCTTTTTGTAGCGTCTAAAGTGAGAAGACCCCTTAAATCACCTTTGCCAAGGCGATAAAAGATTGATATGCCTGGTAATCAAGATATTATTTATTGAGCAAATATTCATCCTATACATGCCGCGTTTGGTATTTTGGAGTACCGCGTGGCCGGAGGTGGAAAAGACCGACGAGACCTACGCAGTACCGTGAATGTTACGTAGCAGGCTCACACATGAATTGGAGTACATACGACGTATTCGGGCTGAGAAGTCTGAACCGGTATTTGCGATTTGGTTTGATCTTACTGTCTTTTGATTCCCGCTTTCATAGTTCGTGCTTGTTAGTGGTAAATAGGAGGTAGCTAAGAATGTACAAATGACGAAATTCGCCACCAATTGTATCATAGAAAGTTTGGTTATTGAAAATTGCGGTATTGTAGGAGAGTGTTTATAATTTGATAATGAGTTACAACTATAATAAGGTTTTGCAATCTTCTAAATTGAGGATTAACTGTTAATTCATTGGTGACAAAATATAGAGCACGCTCTGGTCTCTTTCACTCTCTCTTTTTCTTTGCTCTTTCCCTAATTCGTTAATCTCATAGTTAAATATATTCTTCTGTTGTTTGATAAAACAGAAATCAGTACTGTTTATAATTCTGCTACCAATTATTTGTTACTTTCTTTCACTCTTTTCACGCACTGTTTTGCAATGGAACATATTTGTGGAATCTCTTGCTTAATTATACTGTGCATTCGACGTCCAAAACACTGAAATTTGCCGGAATTGGCTAAAAGGGCCCGACCACTCTTCTTCAGGTCTTTGCCACGCCGTCGGAAGTCGTTCAAAATCTGTCTTGGCGTTGACAGACTTTTCACCGCGCAAGCTTCGAAATGCATGCGATTCGACGAACAACACTTCAAAACGATCTCATCGAGTTGTTGAATAATACGATCACCAATTTCGATGATCGGAGTGATGGTACTCGACAGATTTCGGAAGGGTGATAAATCTGATCGGTCGCAGTTTCTCGTTTTTAAAGCTGTTATTTGCAGGTCCATGTCCGCCCTCGCCGAATTCAAACATCGAGCAGCATTTATGTCTTTTTTGTTGGCAATACCGGCCGAGTCCTAGAAAAACCCATCAATTGATATCATTTGTCAATGCATGTTCTTGATTTATTTTGCAGCTGAAAGGAAGGGAAGAAAATCAATAGATGAAAAAATCAGATGTGAGTTCTCTATGCATCATTGCACCCCACTCATTTTTATACGCCGTCCGAACAGTCGCAATTTTACTCGAAATGTCGGGATCACCCCGCAAAAATGGATAAGATGTCGTGTAAGTTATTTCGTTGCTAAATGTAATCAATTAGTGATTAAAGTTTTTTTCCTACCTCGATCGGCGACAACTGTTCGCTGAAGAATTTGTAGAGCAGTTCAATGCCTGTGCTCTTATATCGCCGGTATGCAGTTGCTGACTTATTCGACATTTTTCCGCCAAAAGCAGCTATATCTTTCGCTATGTCCCTTGCTTCGAACTTCATTGTATTTATTGTGGTCAAGACCGAGATGGTCCCCTCGGATCCGCTCACGCCCTGTCGGACAGAAAAACGTTTAATTGTATTCGCCTAGGCATATAACTGGTACTCCCGATATTCCACTATTTTCAGCAGTCAGGGTGGATCATGCACAAACAAATTTAGATTTATGCGTAAATTGTGATGTTGCAGTTTGAAAATGGCGAGTTTTCAAGTCTCGTAACTCTAATTGCTCCGTATTAGTGAGAGGTTTTTGAGGCAACTGCACATATCTCCCAACCAGAATCGATACAAGCTTTCAGTTATCACGTCGCTACAACTCGAATGGTCGATATCAATAATTGGTGGAATTAAGCGGTCTTCTCACTTTGGACGCTAAAAAAACATCCAAAACAAAAAAATCAAACGGGTTTAGATTCAGTATGTAAATGGCTATAGTGCATATCATACGATTTTTGATATATGCAAAAATAACAAAATGGCGGACACTTTTCGAAAAAACAAAAAAACGTGTTTTTTTACCGTTTTTACCAAAAAAAGTTAGTAGATATCAAGGTTTGGCAAAATACTTGATATGCGCTGTGGCTATAGTTGTAAAGAATATGTGGTTAAAAATAATAGAAAAATTTCAAAATTAAAAAAATCCTTGACATGCGCTATAGCTATAGTTGTAAAGAATATGTGGTTAACCTTTCGTAAGGATCGGTTCAGTACATTTGAAGGTTTTATCAACAAGTCGTCGAAAAACGTTGTTTCGACAAAAACGCGTTCAAAGTTTGTTTGGGTTACATAAATACATAACAATTTTGTTTTAATGTATTTCGAAAGTGTATTTATTAAGGCTAACAACTTTTATATCAATATCTATAATATAAACCGATCAAAAAATTCACGAAAATAGCCTTTTTTGGCATCTAAAGTGAGAAGACCCCTTAATCTCGCGGTTAGTATTAACATAGCGTTAACGCCATACATTGGTCAATTATATTCAAATAACACTAGATAATCCGATTACATACATTTCGTTTCTATGCTTGTGATTTCGGTGAGTTTATTTTTTCGCCGAATATCAAAAGAAAATCATTTTCCAAATCGCGTTGACTAAATTTAGGCGCTTGCAAGCATATTTTTCCCCATGTTAGTTTCCATATTGATAAATGATTGTCCATTGTTTACAGAGGTAAGAACTTTTATTTTTATTTACTTACGATAAAAAAACAGAACGCTGCGAAAGCGTGTAGTGCCATCGTAGACTGCATAATCAGAATTTTCGTGAGAGAATCGATTTGGTGAATATGGATCGAAGTTTTCCTACTGCCGATATCAAGTTCGTAGCACTTATATATATTGCCCCTCAACGCTTTATCGAAGTGTTGCTTTATCGCAAATATTGGCGATTTTACGTCGACGAATAAAATAAACAATTGACAGATGTGCTCGGGCGTCATTAACCCCTTCCCACCCCCATAATTGAATATGAATAGTAGTGTACACGTGTTCTTGAGTTCATAAACGATGGTATTCATAAACGGTAAATAGTTTTTTAAGGGGGCACAAAAAATTTGCTGATTCTCATGATTTTTTTAAAGGAAACATTTCTTCACCATTGTTCGAGACTTAAGGCATGTTTTAGTACTACTTTTGGCTAGTACATGGTATTTTTATTATATAAATCTGAAAAAATAGCGGAGGTATAGCACGGTCTTCTAAGCTACATTTTCAAAACTGGCGTGGCGTATAGCTGAAAAACTAATCGTCGGATTCTGATGAAATTTGGTCTAAAGCTGTCTAACCTTATTGTCTAAAACATGACCCTAAATGTTTCTGAAAATAAAAACAAAAAAAATTTAATTGCAAAAATGTAGCCATTTTTTTCGAAAAACAATATTTTCGTGTCAAAGCGTACTACACTAGTCACAAAAATTAAGGGATAAAAAAACTCCAAATTTTCGGGTGATTTTCAACAGGCAGTAACTCGGAAGAAAATGGTCGCACAGCAAAAAAAAAGCCAATTGTAGCTCCAAGTGTCTAGTTTTCGGATCTGGCCATGACATTTTTTATCATGGACGGTTTCGGAGTAAGCCTAAGACAACTACCGAATTTTTTTTTCCAAATTTGTGCTTCTCTTCAAAAACGTCTACGGGCTTCAAAATTTTTTGTTTTGAAACTCCACCTCAAAGCTCTTTTAGAAAATTCAATGCCCTTTAATTTGACGTCCTCAAAAAGTGTGTGCGATGATGTGCTGCGGAGATATCGTCGATCAAAGCAAAAAAAGTCCTTTTCAACTTGACAATCAATAACTCGGGAAATAATGATCGTACAGGTAATCAAATTAGGATTTTAAAAACTGCACAATATTCCCTATAAGACTCTAACAGTGGCTTTTGATGAAATTTTTTTTTCGAAGCGATACTTTTGACTGAAAAAAACGATCAAAATTCGCCTATTTAAGGATATTTCAATAACTTGGTATAACTTTGGATATAATGGATGAGAGAAAGATATCGTCGGTAATTTTTCAACCTTAAAGTGTCCCGGAAAAACCCTGAATAATTCAAAGCGCTGCTACTTTTTTTTTCTTTGTGCCCCGAAGCTTCAAATTTATCATTTTCACCAAAAATCACCATTATGAGCAATTTTTCAATTCTTATTCAATATTCCGATTTAAAAAAAATCGGTGATAATCCTTATTCTTTCGAACAAAAAGATGAATTATTGAAAAAATCTGGAAATTAAAAAAAAAATCGAAAAAATGTTGTTCGATTTTTTTCACATTTTTTTTCTCAGCGTCTTCACAATGCTTCATTATGAAAACAAAAAAAATTCACTTGATTTTTTTTACCGCTGTCTTTTACCGCCGGCATTAGCGTTACCCAAAGCGTACCACGTGGAGGTTGCGCGTTCGGATTTACGCTTCTTACACACGCGTGTGTGTATGTGGTTCTTTAGAAGGAATGAGACCCGGTGGTTCGTCAGTTCCACCGTTTATAACGAGACTCATTCCACACACACACACACACACACACACACACACACACACACACACACACACACACACACACACACACACACACACACACACACACACACACACACACACACACACACACACACACACACACACACACACACACGTGCGCGCGCGCGCACGCGCACGCATGTGTAAGAAGCGTCCGAACGCGCAACCTCTACGTGGAACGCTAATGCCGGCGGTAAAAGACAGCTGTCAAAAAAAATCAAGTGAATTTTTTTTTGTTACTAATGAAGCATTGTGAAGATGCTGAGAAAAAAAATGAAACAAAAATAAATAAAAAATTCCAAATTTTTTCAATAATTAATCTTTTTGTTCGTAAAATAAAGTTTATCACCGAAAAGAAAAAAATTATTGGAAAAATGAATAGGAATCGAAAAATTTCTCAAAATGGTGATTTTTGGCGAAAATGGTAAATTTGAAGCTTCGGGGCACTAAGAAAAAAAAATCGCAGCTTTTTGAAATTTTCAGGGTTTTTCCGGGACACTTTAAAGTTGAAAAATTACCGACGATATCCTTCGTTCATCCATTATATCCAAAGTTATACCAAGTTATTCAAATATCTTTAAATAGGCGAATTATGATAGTTTTTTCAGTCTAAAGTATAGCTTCGAAAAAAAAATCATCAAAAGCCACTATTAGAGTCTTATAGGGAATGTTTTGCAGTTTTCAAAACCCTACTTTGATTCCCTGTACGATCATTATTTCCCGAGCTGATGATTGTCAAAGTTAAAAAGGACTTTTTTGCTTTGATCGACGATATCTCCGCAGCATATCATCGTACACACTTTTTGAGGACGTCAAATTAAAGGGCATTAAATTTCCTAAAAGAGTTTGCGGTGGAATTTCAGAAAAAATGTTTGAAGCCCGTAGACCTTTTTAAAGAGAAGCAAAAATTCGGAAAAAAAAATTTCGGTAGTTGTCTTAGGATTACTCCGAAACCGTCCACGATAAGAAATGTTCATGGCCGGATCCGAAAACTAGACACTTGGAGCTACAATTTGCTTATTTTGCTGTGCGACCATTTTCTTCCGAGTTACGGCCTGTTGAAAATCACTCAAAAATTTAGATTTTTTCTTTATCCCTTAATTTTTGTGACTAGTGTATTTTATCGATGTTCAATATTTCTCACTTTCCCTTGGTTCATATTCTGCGTATGAGTGTTAATCAAAGAAAATCTTCGTTAGTTTTTTTTTGTTAGATTAAATACGTCGACGCTACGTGTCACGCCGTCTGACAAAATCCGCTGCAACCCGTTTAGAAAACCGTGCCATACCTTCACCATTTTTAAAGATTAATAAAAAATACCATGTAACAGGCAAAAGTAGTAATAAAACACACCCTAAGTCCAAAAATTGTAAAGAAATCTGTCCTTGAAAAAAAAATCACGAAAATCAGCATTTTTTTCCTCACCTAAAGAATAAACCAAGAATACAATATTTTTATTTCTAAGCTTTATCCTGGTAGTCATTATTGTCATATACGATCATTTGAGTCGAATCATCCATACGTCCGGTCGTCTACACTTTTCTGTAACTCCAGTTGTTAGGAAGATTAGAATTCGATAGTATTCGTCAATTTTCATTATCTATGTACGACAGCTGTTGCGGAAATGTGAAAAAGCAAATAATTGTCACCTCGGTGTACACTACAACTTCGTTTGCGCGATTTCGCTTTTATTGGATTTTTTTTCGTTAAAGTTGTTCGAAGGGTTTCCAAGGAAAGAATAATGCATCGATTTTTCCGCATTTGGCATAAGTTTTAATTTGGGAGAAAAAAAAAGAAAAAATTGCTTCGCTCAATTCTCATACTACTTTTTGAAGGTCTGCGACTGATTGCTCGGCGACATAGTGAGCGCGGAAGACCGAGAGAATTGTAAAATATAAAACAGGCGCCTGGATTTTGAGATATTATCGTCGACCCTTAAAGATATACATGTTTGCTTGCGTATGGAAAAAAGTCCATATTTTTAGCTTCTCGATACCGGAAGATATGAATTCCTTATTATTTGGAATCAATGCAACTGCACTGCCAAAAATATTTTATCCAAATAAGTTTTTTCTTTGCCTCACGGCCTACTACTTTTGTTTCAAATATATTTTTTAAATTGTTCCAGCTTTTCTTGTTAGGTGTTAAATATATTCACATCAATTTAATACAGATTCGATTAGAATAAATCTTTATTTGCTTACAATATACCTACACTGCAAATCCAACTGTCCTACATGCATAGAATATTTCATAAATCCAAAATAAAATGAAATGCTTAATTTAGAGTTCTACCACAATGATTTGGTACACTGACAGACAAATTCTATTGATATCAACTAGGTGCGTCTATTGATCTTCAAGTTCGAATTAACTGGATTTTTCCTTAAATCAAACTGTTCCTATTGTCACGGCCCCACACAACTTTTATTCCCAAACCCAGTCTCATGGCAACATCCGACACTTCATATCGCTAACAACTGTTTGCCACAGCTAAACCTCAACGCTAATCTAAATCTAATCTCCTTTGCTAGAAACCCTCGACTGCAACTTCCTGGTCTCTTCGTCCCTTTGCCACTGGTCCCACGCGCCTCGCGGGGCTTGCTCGTATCATCCCCTCCACCTTCGCCCATCCGCTTCAATCATACTTCTTCCCTCTGGACCCAGAGAAGTCAGTCCATCTTCCAGTATCCAATCACACACCGTGCGCACCCTCGACAGTTGGTACTCGCTAATAAACGTATAACGTGTTAACGAGAGTATTCCTTGTACTTATTGTGAAACCGCCCAGTGGCAACTCGTGCATCGTTGAACCGTCCGCTCGACCGTCACCCTATTGCATTCCATTATTGGAATTATTTATTTATTCAAATACAGATCTACTTAATATCGTCTTATAACCAATGTTTTATTTATTCCTAGTAAACCTATAATTCGGTTTTATCGGCTCAAAAAACTATTTAGGTGAATCCACTAAATGTATTCAATTGCATTAAATTCAAATTAACCCTCCGCGGTCACACTTCAGTAGAATAACATAGTGGTCACACTAGGTAAAATTCACCCGGCCAAGTTTCAAATGGTTGCTGTCTGAAAACTATTAGTCCAACCGTGATGGAAAAAAATACTAGAAAATACTTTGAACACTCTAGAACGTGTGTAAATGGTCGGTTTGTCAAAATTCAAATGACAGCGTGTTAAAAAAAATGTGAATAGGTCAATTTGTCAAAGAATACACCTTTTGACTCAAAAAATAATTACTTTCTGAATTTTCGGTATTTTTAAGTAAAATTGGAAATTGAACGAACTTACCTGAAGTGAAGTTCGATTGAAATTGTGTGAGCTGTCTCGTCCGAATATATCAACACGTAGTCACGCTAGCTGCACTACCAATTGTCACAGTTATGTTTAAAAAAAATCAATAAAATTTGCGTGGCCTCGATCTAGGAGGCGCCTGTTTACCGATCTTCATTATATTTTAAAGCCCTTAAATCGCCGTTTCTTCATAAGGGTGCATGGGTTAAGAATTTACGAAATTTTTTGGGAGGCAAGTGATATATTCGGACGAGACAGCTCACACAATATCAATCGAACTTCACTTAAGGTAAGTTCGTTCAACTTCCAATTGTATTTCGCCGTCTCGTCCTCTATATCAACACGTAGTTGTTTAAAGCGTGTGGCGATTTAAGATATGACCTCATAAAAGTCCCTTTCTTACGCGAACGTTGGGTAGAACTTTTTCTTTATTGAGAAGGTAACTAAACTTTAAACATTGTTAACAATTACAGATGCCAAATTAGCTGAACGAAGCATAGGCCGATTATAGAATCGGTTGAACACCTTTGATTTCTCTGTCCAGCCCGCCGTTCTACGGATTACCTCAATATTTACCCCTTTGCGAGCTGCGAACGATGTAGCTGCATGGCGGGTGCTATGTGCGCTGAAAATTTGGGTATCAATACCCGCTTTTTCGAGTGAATCTTTAATCCACCGACTAATCGTTTGACATGATGCTTGTCGATGAGGTCGTCTAAACGTGATTAACATATTGGACTCGTTTTGTCGCAGCTTTGTGGTTTGTTGTATGTATTGTTGTAGAACCGATGCAGCACAAAGAGCTGGTTTTTCCTTAAAAAAGGGGGTATTCAAGAGAGGCTGGTCCCTATCGCGTCCGGACGTTTTTATGCGATCCGGTATTTTTATTTGCGCCAGAGTTTCCGTAAACGTAATATTTTCTGTCTTTATTAGGGACAGTGTTTGGACCCGTTGTGCAGTGATCAGGGCAAGTAATGTCACTAATTTCTTTGTGAGGTTTTCCAATGACAATTCTGTGTTGGGATACAGTGTCGCTAGGTAATTTAGGACTGGGTGTGGATCCCAGATGAATGGGTATTTTGGTTTTTGCGGTTTTGTTACTGAGATTCCTTTGAAAAACCGGAGAATTCTTTAATCTTTTCCCAGTTCGTTTGATAATAAAAGGGAAATTGCCGATCTATACATGTTCAGTGTGCTATAGGAGTTTACTTCCCTGGTAAGAGAAGCAAAAAATTGTAGGGCTCGAGGAACGGAGTACTCAAATGGAGAAACCTCTTTTTCTTGACAAAAAATTCACCAAAGTCGCAGTGCTTTGTTGTATCGTTTGATCGTTCCGTCCGACAGAGATTCCAACATAATGATCGATGCTTCATCCGGGACACCTCTTAGTTCAAACGCTTGCCTGATAAGCGAGCGGCAACCAGGGTAAGCGTCGCGTCCAATGGGTGAGAACCTCTGAAAGGGCAGGTAAGCAAGCTTTCGTGTGGCTCAAGAATGATTTCCTCCGATATTATTAGAGATTTAAACAGGGGAAACCACGGTTGTGTCGGCCAGTAAGGAGCGACCACTACCCCCTCTGCATTGTCCATTTGGATTTTTTGCAACACCCGAAGTACCATTGAAAAAGGTGGGAAGGCGTAAAAATTATATTCCGACCATGAGACAGTGAACGCATCTATTGCGATCGCGTCCGGATCTCTGTGCCATGAGATGAATTTTCGACATTTTGCGTTTACGTACGATGCAAAAAGGTCTATTTGAAATTTTCCGAACCTCGATTGAATTTTATTAAAAGCCCAATCTCCTAGTTCCCATTCTGTTTCTCGTGGCACGATCCTTGACTCTTTATCGGCTTCTATATTTTCTTTAGAGCAGATATATGAGGCGAATATCCATATTTCTCGCTCTTCACACCATTTCCAGATGTTTTTGCACAAATTGCTGAGTTTCGGATGCTGTACGCTTCCCATCCTGTTTATATATGATATTGCGGTTGTGTTGTTGATTCTGAGCAGAATTTCACACTCTCGCTCTTCACTTGCGAAGCATTTGAGGTCGTAAAAGGCTGCTAGGAGTTCTAAAAAATTTATATGATATTCTTGCTCGACTAGATTCCACCACCCATGTGCTTTTTTACCCTTGCAGAATGCTCCCCATCCAGACCGAGATGCGTCTGTGAATATTTCGAGCTCGAACTTGTATGATCTGATGGGGTTGCTTACTGTCATTATGTTCCTGATCCACCAGTCTAGGTCTGATTTCAAGCTTTCCTTAAGGTTCATTTCTTTGTCAAAATTCTCTGTTTCTTTGAGCGCCCAGAACTTTTCGCGTTCGAATTGTTTAATATATAGCCATCCATAGTTGACAGCTGGAATTGCTGCAACGAGCACGCCGATGAACTGAGCAAACTGTCGAATTGTACATATTTTCTTGTTTTGGAAGGACGACGCTAATTTCAGAATTGATTCTCTCTTCTTTTGCGTCAGTGCAACTGTCATTTTTTGGGTGTCAAAAATAAAACCAAAATATTGGCACTGTTGGCTCGGTGTTAATTGGCATTTGTCACGATGTAGTATAAATCCTAGTGTGTCAAATGTATAACTCGTCCATTCGACATTCTTTGAGCATTCAGCTTTAGACCTTGATATCAACAAGATGTCATCTAAATATATTACGGATATAAAACCGTTGGCTCTTAAATGTTGAACTACAGGTTTCAACAATTTTGTGAAGACATATGGTGCCGTACACAATCCGAAAGGCAGACAATTGAATTCAAATATTGTTCCTTTATATCTGAAACGCAAATATTTTCTAAAACTTTGCGCGACCGGGATCAAAAAATATGCGTCCTTCAAATCGAGTGACGCCAGGAACCAATTCTTTGACAATAAGCGAAGGACTGTTCGTGTGTCTTCCATTTTAAAATGGCGAGGTGATATAAACTGATTTAGTTTGCGTAAATTCAGAATAAACCTCTTGCCCCCTGACGATTTATCTACTAAAAAATACGATGATAAAAATTGTCCTTCGCAGGGTTCGCACTGGACAATAGCCCCTTTTTTCCGCAAGTCGTTTATGGCTTTATCGAGGTGGATTTGCTCTTGAAGCGACCATTTAGACTCAATCGGGGGGTTATTTTGACAAACTTTTGATGTAAAGGGGTTAACGCATTCCAGAGCGAAACGATCAGATGTAAATTTCGCCCACACTCGCGTAAAATGTCGAAGACGTCCCGCGATTTGGCTCACCTCTATTTCCGGGACCCGTTCTTCTGTTGAGTTGGGTGATACCGGGGCTTTGGCCTCTCCGGTCGGGAATTCTGTTGGTTCCTCCGGGAGAGGCTCCTCAAGTTTAAATTGTGGGACGACCCGCTGTACCGATACCTTCCACCCTGAGGAGGCTTGGTCATTTGTGGGTGGACTTTTTTGGTCTCGAGCGCTGGCTTTCCGATTTTCGCCAAATCCTGGCCAGATTTTTCAACTGCTTTGGCCGCTCTGAGTTTTTCTGCAAGCCCTTCGCCAAACAGTAAGGACTCCGCTGCGCCGTCGTCCGCAATCGTCTTTATAACGAGGTTAAGACCGGGGACAATAAACGTTCTCCTGGTTAACGAGATCTCGTGGTGTAGATCGGTTAGAATTTTCCCCGCATCACTCATATACGTGATGAGTTTCGCCTTATCTTGGGAGTCGGTAATTTTATCCTCTTTTAACGTAACAGTTAGGCAGGATGCAATAGCTGTTATCCCAGCACTCAATTGGGTCTGAGCGATTGCTTGGTACGTGTCCTTCCGAATGGCTGTAACGCTCATTGCTGACTTGACCTCTGGATTAAGTCCCGGTGCTTTTAAACGTGCACAGTTCTCAGATGATGGATACTTTTTTATAAGTTCCTGTTTTGTATCTTTTGATAAACCCGATTTTGTAATTTTGGACCACATATCGGCAACCGCTGAATTGATAATTGGGCCAATTTTGTCAGTTATCATTGGATCTCCACCAAGAAGTGCGAGAACTGTTTCGTCGGGGAAGTCGGCGGTACCTGCCTCGGTTTTTTCATCGTTGACTACCAGTGCCTTTATAATGTCAGCACTTTGGTCCGTCTCTGTTTTCTCCTGGTCACTCTTTGATATATGTAGATGGGCCGAGTTTCTCCCTATGAGACATAAGATAAATTTTAACATACCCATATGGAAGACGTGACGTTCCTCCTTCGAAACGCTCACCGTCCGTATTAATAAAAAGACCACGATGTGACACGCCTTGCAGGCTATGCTCACCATCGTCAAGGTCATCGGGAGAGTGAACTCCAGATATCTGAGCTTCAGCATGGTCGATGCTCATGCTCCGAGATTTTGAGACTCTCCAGTTACGTCTGGGACGACCACGATGTGACATGCCTCTCGGGCTATGCTCGCCATCGTCACAGTCGTCCCTATGTCTCGAGGAAATCGAACGAGATCTATTTCGTCTTTGGAAAAGGCGTTCACGACCTTCAGGTGACTGATATCCTTTTTGGGATTCCCAAGAATTTGATCGTGAACGACGATGTCTTCGTTTCTCCGACGACGAAGAATCACGTGTTCGAACCTCTCTTTTCAAAAGCTGGTACAATTTTTCCAGGGTCTCCTTACCCTTGGACCTACTTCTCTTTCTTTTCTTATAATTATCCTCGGATTCCATAATGAAGGAAAAATCTGAGAAAGATCAACGTGTGACGTTGGACGCACAGAAAAGCGTAATGAAGATCGGTAAACAGGCGCCTCCTAGATCGAGGCCACGCAAATTTTATTGATTTTTTTTAAACATAACTGTGACAATTGGTAGTGCAGCTAGCGTGACTACGTGTTGATATAGAGGACGAGACAGCGAAATACAATTGGGACAGAACACTCGTCAGACATGGTACTTCTAGGGAAAAAATAGTGGTATAGTAGCATTTCAAACCTTCGCCTCCTGGAGGGCTGACCTTTAATTGAAAGTAGGACCCATAGATATTTAGACCCAAAGTTAGGTCTGGGTAAAATTTACCCACGGTGACCAAGGAAAGTTAAATCGAATTTTCGTCGAGACAAACATGTTTCGATTTCACTGAATTAATGGTCTGTCTTTATTGCAACAAATACCTACTCAATTATTTGAACCAAGCTATTGGTCAACGTGTGGTTGTGGTATAGAGAGGGGGAGAAAGAGAGAAAGAGGAATTATTATATATATTAGGGTGGCACAATTATTGAGCTCTATTTTTTTTCCTTTTTCTCACCATCCTCACAATTGAAGTAAACAAATTTGTCGTGAAAGCTGCGAACGGTCAAGAAATATTAAGAGGTCACTTAATCTTTCCAAAAATTAAAATTTTTATTTAAAAAATCGATTTTTCCCCTTCGCACCCATCAATTGTACGCTTTATAATTTTTAAATTAATCTCGGTTGAGTTTCGGAATTTCCAATTTTCGTCAATTTTTTTACTCTTCTCACTCATAAATTTGACACTTTGTAAAATTTTCAAAACAATTAATACTTTTTCCTTTAGAAACATATTGGTCAAATTTACCTTACACTTTTAACCGAAGAATTGTAACCATCATTCTCATAAAATAATTCTTTAAAGCTGTTTTTCGTAAACAAAATTATAGGTCAGTCAATTCGTAAAACTAAAATGGCTGCAGTTTTCCGCGCATCGTGATACGTCCCACCGTTGGTCTCGTTAGTCAAACAGCGGACCAATCGTAGGTGTACTCTGTGACGAGCGCCGCCAAAATACGTGTGCCAAGTACGTGTGTCAACAAATATTATGTATTATTATGTATAATAATACATAATAATACATCATAACACATATCGTCTAATTGGTGTTTGTTACAAATTATTATGATTATGATTCGGAAATTTTACAATTATTATGTTCGGAAATTTTACAATTATTATGATTCGGAAATTTTAACACTTCCCTTTTTATTTTGTTTTTATGCTACAAGAATTATAATGCATGCGAGATTTACCTTTTGGCGGAAATTCTAAATTTCGGAAACCTTGTGCGACCACTAAGTATTCATTGGCTGGCTAGAGCTAGGAGCTAGAGAGAAAAATATTTCAAAGGAAAATAAAAGCTGGATATACAGTTGGAACGATAAAAAATCGATTTTTTTTTCTCGTTAAACGATAGAACCATATATGTAGAATATTTTCCCAAAGTTTCAAAGCGAAATTCAAAACACTTCAATCGTTACAGGCCGTTAACGCTGTGCCTCACCACTCGGATTCGGAGCGCGTGCCGCCGGTAGAAGCGAGAGCGCAGTAAGGCACGCTCAGATGGCCAAAAAGTAATTAAATTAACAACTAAAAATTAAATGATTAAACGAACTTACCTGTAAGTGAAGTTCTATCATAATTGTATGAAGCGCCTCTTCCGAAAGATCAATCGTAGTCCCTCTACTTTACACCGATGTCGCCACAATTTCAAAGCTAAAGTAAAAAAACTTTTGCTCGTTGCCTATGTCACTAGTTATTCTCATTCTTTTTAAAGCACCGCCGTAACCGATTAAGGGTATTCTAGCCTAGTTGAATAAAAGGGTATTCAGGGTGGGACTGATCTTTCGGAAGAGGCGCTTCATACAATTATGATAGAACTTCACTTACAGGTAAGGTCGTTTAATCATTGAATTGTATTGCGCGCCTCTTTCCTCAAGATCAATCGTAGATGTTTAAAGCTCGTTACGGCGGTTAATTCATGTATTGCACACTAAGTGGGGAAATCACATTCTTATTTATTCCTCAACAAGAAATTGTTTTACAATAGCGTGGAGAAAATGCAACCGAGATATCATTCTCCTATTCCGGTATTTAATATTGATCTTGCAAACTGACTTTTATCTTGCAAGATTGGACGGTCGTAAAATATTGCGAAGGTTGCAGAATCTTCCGTCCAACCTGCAGTTTTGCGAATTAAATCGACGTTTATGCCCTTTCGTTTAGTCGCCGATGTTGATGCATGTCGTGTGCTATGGGCTGAGAATTGCTCTATATCTATGCCGCTATTGTGCGGTACCTTCTTTATCCATCGACTTAAGGTCTGGCTGGATACGGCTTTGTGAGGTTTTTTTAAAAGAAATGAACAAAGTTTCGATGGCTGAACGCAAATCTTTGGTTCTTAAAATATACGATTCGAGTGTAGTTGCGGCACAAATCGAAGTATCTTCATGATAATAAGGCAATAATAATATTGGCTGATTTCTCCCCAGTGCTGTCGTCTTGATTCTTTCGGGAATCTTTATCTCGATATCTGTACCCGTCTTACGTATGTTTGTAATGTTTATATGACTTAATGTTTGAATTCTATGACCCGTAACAAGGGCTAACAACGTAACCAGCTTTTGGGAGATCTTTTCTAAAGATATCTCCACATTTGGAATCCATTGAGATAGGAAATTTAGAACTAACTTCGGGTTCCACGTACAGTCGTATTTTGGTTGCGGAGGCCTTAATTTAACAACTGCCTTAAAGAGTATTTTAATTCGATCATCTTGGCCGATTTCCGGGCCGAGCAGCAGCGCTATTGCTGACCTCAGAGAATTTAGGGAACCGTGAGATACTCCTTGCGAATATTCCTCCGTGAGAAGCTCAATAACCGATTTTGCCGACGCAGTCAAAGGGTCCTTCGTAATGAACCTTCGTACTGTTTCTTTGAAGAATCGGTAATAGAAGAGATCATTATATCGACCAATTCTTTCGGGATGTCTCTTGATTCGAAAGCTCTCCGCATAACCTCGCGGCCACCAGGGTAGTCTTCCGCCACAAGGGGTGCGGGTCTCGGTCGCTGGATCGAATCAGATCAATGTGAGGTTTAAAATAAATCGGCTGAGCTTCAAACATCGATTCAAACAACGGGAACCATGCTTGCGATAACCAGTGAGGAACAACCATTATTCCCCTAGAGCCTTCGGATCTGATTTTTTTTAAGATACGTAGAATAATCGCGAACGGCGGAAACGCATAATAAAAATATGATCTCCAATTGATCGTAAAAGCATCAATCGCGATCGATTCAGGATCGCGCTGCCAAGAAACGTATTTCTCACATTTTGCGTTTTTCCTGGTGGCAAAAAGATCAATTTCTGGACGTCCGAAGCACTATACGATTTTTTTAAAAGCTTCATCTGCTAGCTCAAATTCCGTCTCCGATTCTAATTTTCGTGATTCTAAATCTGCATTAGTATTATCGGCTGACGAAATATATGATGCAAAAATCGATAAATTTCTAGATTCGCACCACGACCACATTTGTTTAGCTAGCCTACTCAAATTTGCAAAGCGGATGCCACCCATCCGATTGATGTAAGCTATAGCTGTTGTGTTGCCGATTATAAGAAGGATGTCACAGTTCCTAGCCCCTTCAGCGAAGCATTTTAGCCCGAAAAAAGCAGCTTGCAGTTCGAAATAATTAATATGATATTCGTGCTCATCCTGTTTCCACTGACCATTAGCTGTCTTCCCTCTACAACAGGCTCCCCAGCCCGAGCGCGATGCATCTGATGAAATGGTAAATTTAAATTGCTTTTCTTTAATGAACATCTTCGTTGAAGAAATGTTCCGTTTCCACCAATCAAAGTCACTCCCGAGACAGGCAGATACGTTCATCAAGGCGTCATAGTTGTCCCCATTTTGGGAGAGGGCTAGATATTTTTCTCTCTCAAAATCTTTTACATAGACCCAACCATACGTAATGGCCTGGCAACAAAAGCCTAATATTCCTATAAAAGCTGCGAAATCTCTTATTTTACACCTGGTCATTTTACTAAACCTGTCAATCTGAACCCTAACCTTCTGCATTTTTTCCTCGGGAAGCTCCATCGTCATTTTTTCGGAATCAAAAACATAACCTAGGAACGTACATCTCTTGGCAGGGATCATCTGACTCTTTGCTATGTTCACGATAAATCCCAATTTGCGTAGAAGAACACACGTTTTGTTAACATTGCTCAAGCATTGGTCAAATGAATTTCCAAACAATAGCAAGTCGTCAAGATATACTACTGAAAGATAGCCTAAAGCCCTCAAGTAAGTTACCACCGGTCGCATTATCTTAATGAACACATATGGAGCTGAAGTAAGACCAAATGGCAAACAGTTAAACTCGAAAAGGCTACCGTTAAATCGAAATCTCAGAAAAATCTTATTCGACGTTGCCATAGGAATTGCATAATATGCATCTTTGAGATCAATTTTCGTCATAAAGCAATGTGGATTAAGCAAGCTTTTCGCTGTCTTGTAATCTTCTAACTTAAAGTGTTCTTGTTGGACATACTCATTCAATTGCTTGAGATTTAAAATTAACCTCTGAGACCCATCTGGCTTAGGTACGAGAAAAATCGAAGAAATAAACTGTTTCTTAGCCTCCTGACATTCCTGAATAACGCCCTTTTCTAATAGTTCGTTAGTCTTCTCGAGAATCATTGCCTTCTCGGTAAACGACCACGAAGTCTCTTTCGGGGGTAATGATTGAGAAACCGGAGATTCGAAGGATATTTCGTACCCTCTAGTCCATTGCAAAATCACTCCATCTGTGGTTATCATCTTCCACTGACTCACGAAATGTTTAAGTCTCCCAGCCAGCTTACTTACAGGAGCTGAATCTACCTTCTCGTCTGTCCCTGATTCTGGTATCCTCGATTCTGTCCTCGTAGAGGCTTTCGATAGCCCCAGCCCCTCTGATTTTCCGAGTGTTGTTGTTGTTGTTGTTGCCCGCCCTGCGTTGCTACTGTAAAACGTGCGACGATGCGGGCCTTTCCAGTTTTTTGAGATTAAACCCTAAGTTTTTGACTCCGTTCTAAGGTCCTTTGACGAACGTTCCAGCAACTTTGCTACTTTTAGTTTTTCCTCGAGGTCCCTGCCAAACAACCATTCGTCTACGACAGTGGAGTTGAGTGTATCCTTGAGGGAAGTATTCAAGTTTGACAGAATCAAGCTTCTCCGGATCCACAAATCATCGTGCTGGATGTCAAGCAATAACCTCGCAGTATCACTCAGATTCTCGAAAAGAACTAAGTTCTCTGTACGATTCTCCCTGAGAATGTGAGAAAGAGATTTTCCCAAGGATGCGAGACACGCCCCGACTCTTTCCTGTCTTGATACAACTCGGGCAACTTTCTTTACAATAACTTCCTGTAAGGATGCCGTAACCTCAGCATTGAGCTTAGGTGGCTCAATAGCGGAGCAATTGGCTGGAGGAGGATATTTTTCGATTAATTGCTTTTTATCATCCGCTGGAAATCCTTTTACGAGAATGTCTTTCCATCGTATGGCCAAATCCTTATGGATATTTGGAGCGGGTATTTTCTCGTGTATGAATCTTTTTCCCATTAATTCAAGGATTTTTTCGTCCAACTCGTCAACTTCTTGTGAACCCACAGGAATTTCTGGCCCTTTTGAATCGTTATGCTCAGTAGACTGCAGCGAAGCCTTTACAGATGGAGGTTCTTGTGAACCCGATGCTGGAACTGACTCAGTGTGAGCCCTTGATTTAGAACCGCTGACTGGCGATGGATCATTCTGAGAGGCCATGACTGAGAATGGAATATTCTGAGCCTCAGTGGGACTGTTTCGTACGTCTACGATAGATATGCGCGTCTTTTGAGAGGCTTCGGAGAGTTGGTCTCCCTCCGAGTCATTTCCGAGCTGCTTTCTCCTCGATTTTTTGTGATTGACAGATAAATAAGGAGAAACAAGGTACCTTAGTAAGCCATCTGCTTACCCACAAGGACCAGGTTACGTTGTGTAACCAAATCAAACTACTTTTTCTTTTTTTTTTGAGCAGCAGCAGGCCCTTGTTATTACACCAGTGCGGTATAAACACGGCTCATCAATTCAAGTATTTACTTGTAGCTCAATTTCGTTATTCAATTATAGCTCGCTGTTATCTGAGAGCGTTGATATCCGAACCTGAAAAAAAAAATAATGTACTTACTGCGCCTTTGCGCTCGCCGCCAACGTCTTTCCTCCTTCCGAAATCTCTTTTCAGCTCGTTTAGAACGTTTGAAACAACGATTTTCCTTTTCTTCCTCCTCGAAATTCTTATTGTGTACGCGTTTCTTTTCCATTTTTTTGGTGACACATGTGGCGTATTCGGCACAAAACAGAAGAATGAGAATAACTAGTGACATAGGCAACGAGCAAAAGTTTTTTTACTTTAGCTTTGAAATTGTGGCGACATCGGTATAAAGTAGAGGGACTACGATTGATCTTGAGGAAAGAGGCGCGCAATACAATTACAATTACTACTGCAATTAATAATTGAATTACTTTGTAACAGATTACTTAAGTAATTCGTTACCACAAGTACCTACCTAGTTCAATTCAATTCAAATTCTAGGTAAACTTCAAACGCGTTGTTCTCAAAATTGCATTTTCGAAATTGGTGTGCAGGATTACTCAAAAACTATCAAGTCGATTGAGTTGAAACTTAATAGAATTATTGACAATATTGCTACCTTTTACTTGACGAAAATTGTTGTTGAAAAATTAGAAAAAACTACTTTTTTAATTCAAATTTTACAGAAATTTTGCGTAAAATATTGATTTTTCTTTGTAAATGCGGACCATTCTTGTAAATTTGCATTCTATTTATTTCAATCACTGTCAAATAGAAACTATACATGTTCTAACTGAATAAGTAAGTGATTTTTTTTGCAAAGGGAAGTTACCGGGAGGTAAGGGAAGTTCTACGGGAAGCTAGACTGTACGCCGATGCGCAATTCCCGCTGCAGCCTTGCTGTAACACTCTGCCACAGCTTTCCCAGTGTACCAATAAATGAATATAAAAAAATCGCTTAATTTATCCAACAGCTATTCTTGTTGGATATAAAATATATTCAACTTAAATAAATTAAGAGTCGATTCGAATAAATCTTTATGTGCTTACAATTTTAGGAATAAATAAATATATTTAAAAATAAATAATTCCTATAATGGGATGCAATAGGAAAAATTTGATTTAACGAAAAGTCTAGTTAATTCGTATAAAAAATCGAATAGACGCATCCAGTTAATATCAAAAGGAATTTTTTGTCAGTGAAAATTGTATATTTTACACTTCTCGTTGTTCATGTAATGTAAAATATTATTTTTCATGCCGTTTATATTTATTAAATTGGTATATCTTTTTAAAGCTCTTCTTCGCAGGAAATTTCTCCCTTACCAGGGAAAACTTTTAGCTTTCCCATAAAATAACGAAACTCAGGTTGAGATCGGTAGAATAAAATGCTGGCGGCGTTTAGAGTTTGTGTTACGGTGCAATTGAGCCGATAAACAAACTGAGAATTTAGTGGTAGGGGAGAGGGCTCTAAAGTGGGCACTCTAACAAGGAGACGGCACGACCGTGGGGTCGGGGATTTGGCCGAATTTTTTTGTGGTGTAAGAGGACCCCTAGCACTTCACATGGTTAAAGTAGTAGGACGCACTACTCGGAAAATTCCGAGAAAAATCGATTTAAAGTTTCTTAGGCGCCTTATGAGTTTAAAACGCCAGGCACTCGTCGAGCCGCCATCTAGTCTAGACGTTTAGGGCTCGGTCTTTTGCGCCGAAGATCTCGAGTTCGATTCCTCCTTCGGATCTAATTTTTTTTCTTTTTTTTTTGTTATCCCAACAATTATTCAAAAGGTTTCTTATCTCTACATTATTTAAAAAAAATTATTCTCATTTTTTTCAAATTATTTTCTTTTTTTTCCACAAAAACAATTCATAACGGTGGGTTAAAAAAAAATTTCATCGTAAAGCATATGAGGAGGAACATTCGGTTTTTAATGAGAAAAACAAAGTCGATTAGGAAAAATTCAATTTTCATTCATATAATAATTATATTCAAAAACCGCAGTGGTAATTATCGTAGAAACAAACAAAATAATAATTTTTGCGACATCTTGGGCAACATATAAAAGCGGATTTTTCACAATCGCAGGGAGTTTGCAATACATCCGTACAAAAACATGTCCCATTAACGTTCATGAAAATGTTTCTAACTATGAATTTACCCACATATTTTATTGCAGACAAATCATTATTATTATAATAAAATAACAAAAACTTAACGTGTCTTCTTAACAGTCAGTCAACTTTATTTTTTTTTGGCAATTATCACAGTAAAATGATCGAATACTAGGGTGAGCAGTGCATGCATCATGAGACCACATTTAAGAGTCATTGTATTGAATCCAGTCTTCGGCGAGAGAATCTTTGTATGGTTCATTACATATAATGGACACGTCATTTTCCTTGTCTGTAGTGTGTTCCTTTTTTGGACATTTTTGGCTTTTCCTCAGTTTTCAAATCCTTCTTTACGCTCTCATCCCAAGAAGCTTGTTGTGTCTTTCTTTTATATTTATTTACTATCTGAAAATAATAGTGGACATTCTTAAAAGAAGGTAACAATACTACTCTCAAACATGTGAAAAACATAGTTGCAATAAATAATAGCGTTTCAGTCAGTTCCTACATAGATAAATAAATGGGAAAGTTATTAAAATAAAGTCACATAGTCATCTTCTACCTTCTATTATCATCTTAATTTTACATAGTCATCTGTCATTAGTGCATAGCGGGCACGTGCTCCACTTCCTACAACAGAGATAAATAAACAGGGAAATTATTTAAATAAAGTAGAAATTTAATTTCACATAACCATCCTTTATACTGGGTATATCGGGTTCGTGCTCGCTTTGCCCTGCTCGCTTTGCTTTTTTGCGCCACTTGACGTTTCCATCAAACCTGAACAACAAATGATTCGAATACATTTAAGCAAATATGAATAAAACAAAGTGATATAGGCATAAAACAATGGTCACATTTTGGTATTGATCTATTTTATTCACAAATAGACAAAACACGTTGCACATACTTTGCTCATTTTTCAAAACGCGTGGAATTTAGTTTTTTTGCCACCCGAGCCGCGCGGTCGACCGCATTTGAGCTGCACAACTTCGGCAGGTCGGGCCGAACGGAGGCAGCGTGCCCGCGTTGCGAAACCGCGGTAAGTTTTAATACGATAGTCTTATGGAGGACGCCCACTTTAGGTCTGGTGCTCGCTTTGGGCCCCCTGCCCTTACGGTGCAATTGGATTAATGAACTAACTGAGAATTTTATTCTACAGCTTGTGCCTAAAATATTATAAGATAACATTCCACAATTATACCTACCTGATAAATGCCTTTCCTCATCTCCTTTTATCACCCGGCTGGATTCGTGTACTAACTTTGCTCCCGATTATGATCGATCTTAGTTTTTTTTACGTCTCCGGAAGATTTTGGTAAGGGGTGCATTGTCGTAGCATTAATTTCGTGTTTAGCAGCTCGGAAAAAATGCGACGACCGAGGAAGATGCCAACTACTTAAATTCGAATTAAATAAAAATACGGGTTGTTTGTAATTCAAAATCGTTTGTCTTCTATTGTAGTGCTTTTTTTTTTAGGTGCGTGTGTCGAGTACAATTTTCTTTCAGGCTTTTCCATACATTGACGATATTGAAACCTGTTAACCGAATGACTCCTCCCTATGTCCGAGGGAGAAAAACCGAGCGAGGTATCGGTTAACAAGGCGATTACGGCGGGTGTACCTGTGGAGGATTTTGTTTGTTTGGGTCCTGAAAAGGACCCTGTACTGAAAAATGCGGATCTCTAGGCTCCGCCTAGAGAGTCCGGTAACGAGAAATCATCGTAGTAAAAAGAGGAGAGAAGGAGAGAGGTTGAGTGCCCTAGCGGTTGAACTCGACTAGGGGCCCGCGACCGCGAGGGTTGGTGGTGACGGGAGTAGGACGAGTGGGGATGCGGGAAGCGGCCTACCCGGGATAGGTTGTGATAGCCCGGGGTGCGTAGGAGGGGATCGGTTTCTCGGCCTCCAAGGCGAAGGACTGGTAGAGGTCCTCGAATTCCGAGTCCATCGACAGCGGAGAGGAAGAGGGAAACGACTTCAACGCCTTGGGCAGGATGTTCTCTGCCCAAGTATCGGTCTTCGTTTCCTCCTTTTTCACCGAAAATTTTGGACTCTCGATTCGAGGGTCCAGAGGTCCTGTCTCGGGCCGACGAACAGAGAGGACGGTCTCGAGGTACTGAGGAAGAGGAGGGAGTCTCTCACCATGGAGAAATACGCGCTGCGCATATTGAAAGTTGTGTCCGTATCGGGCGTTACGCACGGTGGCGACGGGAAGACGAGGATCGGGATGATGCCGGGTACAGATGGTGACCGGGGTACCCGGTACGCTGGTCTTTTCGGTCGAGACGGAAAGTCGAGGATCTACAAACGGGCTGTGAGCTTGCTACGAGGTCGACTGCTTACCGACTGTGAACAGGGATATCGAATGATAATCTGTTTGCGACTCGAGGCCGGAGTTTTATGCCCGTCTCGGTCGCGAACATTTACGGAGAATGGTGGCGTGCCAATCGAATCGCAATTGCCAACCTTCACCTCGTCCAATAAGGACGCAGTATTAAACGGTAAAACGGAACTAAGGTACCCATTGGTTATATCAATATATATATATCTATATCTATTGGAAGGCTCGGCACACCGAATGGGCTTTACTCGAGCCTTAATACTTTCGACTTGCGGATAACAGAGACCGATGCACGACTCCCGGTTCTGGAGCCATTTACACGACCTATCTACGTCGCTTTCTCTCTCGGCGTCGACTATATGCTCTGGCCTCTCCACACAGAATGCCCGTTCTCGGCCTCCTCAACTGCCTCACTACGTGGCCATGTAGAGGTCGCCTCGCTCGCTTCCTCCTCCAACAGTGCCCTCTCTAGCCGCGCGGAATTCGAATTAGGATAATTTGGACTGTTCTAACCGTTCGGTCGTCCTGCTATCGCTCGACTTCGAGCGACCTTTTTCTATTAATTTCTCTGCAACATGCTTTTCGCCCGCAAGGGCATTATTACGAATTCATAATTTAACACGGAACAAATTCATAATAGACTAACATTTTCACTAGACTTTACTTGACATAACTGTTTACTGGCTAAACGTCACTGGCCTTATTGTGTGTGTCAGTGGAGGTCTGGTGGTTCCCTCTCAGCTCCCTCCCTCCGTCTCATATTCAGACAACCACGTAGGGGGACATTTCTTACGCGCGGGTCATCGTTCTGGGTCGTTCCGCGGCACGCTTCCCTCCTCGAGTGGAGGTTCCCCTTTCTCCCGTTTATCTGGCGGTGGTAGACCTTCATCCAGGTCTTCGTCGTCAGAACTCGCATCCTCACCGTCGCTCGTATTCTTCGATTCCCAGGGTTGTAGTTGTGAACCATGGGCGGTGGAAGCGTAACGCCGTCCTTCACTGTCACGCAGATCGGCCACCCGAAAAGTGTCGTTGGGCAGTGCTGCCAGTATTACCAATGGTCCCCGGTATCGGGAATGCTATTTGGTCGATTCGCCAGTTGTCTGCGTTGCTGCCTTCATGAAAACCAAATTTCCCACTCGGAAATGATGATTTCCCTGCCTCGTCTCGTCGTAGCGTTGTTTCATCTTTTCCTGGGCCGCTCCAATCTTCGTCCGTGCTTCATCCTATAGTAGGCTGATATCTCGGTATCTTTGTTGCTCTGGCTCGAAAACTTGGCGCCGTAGACCCTCTCCTCTTCGTGGGATATACCCATAGAGCACCTCAAACGGGCTCTTCCCTATAGTGAAGTTCTTCAATTCATTCAGATCACTCTGGATTTTCCCTATCTGAAGATCCCAAGTAGCGCCTTCTTTATCCCTCAGGTTAGCTCGGATGGCATGAATCACTACAGCGTTTACTCGCTCGACTTGGCCACTGGCTTGCGGGTGTCTCGGTGAATTAAAATGGCGGCCGATAGCGTGTTCATTACAGAAGTCCGCAAATCCCCTTGCGGCGACGCAAGTGCCCCTGGCCGAGATCACCCTCGACGGAGCGCCGTAAGTGTTGACGAATCCCTTCAAATGCCGAACAGCGCTCGATGTACTAGTGTCCTTCACAGGTGGCAGCTGCAAAATTTTAGTTAGATTGTCCACAACGATGACGAGGTATATATTTCCTCTCCGGCTGATCACAAACGGATCCACGTGGTCGATGTGGACTACGTCGAAGGATCGGTTTCCCGGTTCTATCAGTTGCAGTTCCCCTGCCTGCCGAACCAGCTTGTTCTTGCCCAACGAACACGTCTCGCACGCCTTCGTGTGCCTTTTCACATACGCTCTTGCGGAGGGGAAGTAATAGTTTTCATATAATTTGGCGCGAGTGCGCTTCGTCCCCGGTCGGCTGTGCATATCGTGGAAGCGTACTATAACTGCCTTCCTCATAGGCTTCGGCACTGCGTATAGTTGTTTTCCTTCCAGTTGGATGTACAGAATCCCATCCAATAGAATGTACCCCTCAACGCTGCTCTTCTCGTACGATGTGCGAGCCGTGATCGGCTTCTCGAGAATGAACCTTTTTTGGCGTACCCACTCATCTCCGTGCTGGTACATCGCTACCAGGTCCTCTTTACTGACCAGTTGATGGACGTCGGTGGTAACTGCCTCCTTGGTTGACGTCGGCGGTGCTCGGCTCATTGCGTCAACATGCGCCATTTTGGATCCCGCTCGATGGACGATCTGGTGGTCATTTACTCAGCAGATCGTTCCACCGTATGACCTGTGGGTTGAGGGACCTCTGACACGGGGAGTGCCAAGTATGATACAAATGGATTTTGATGGGTCTCAGCTATATTGTGAGGGCCCAGAGTACCACGCTAAAGGGATTCTTCCTAATGTGCCTTTGTTTTTGAGAAAAACGATGCCAAAGTTTCATGCACTGCTCTTATACCCATAAATTATGCATATCGCGAAGCGTATGAGTGTGGCGCAGCGTCAAGGCGCCCGGTTGGCACCCAGACGACCGGGGTTTGAATCCCGCTCGGAACTTTTATGAATTTTTTTTTCTCGATCGTTCGTGATTTTAATAAAAATGATTGATTGGGCATACTTATCTAATTTTCGAATGAAATTATTTTTACAAACGCATCGAAACATATATTATTCGATACTGTGTAGTTTGTTTAAATAAAATTATGATCACATAAACAAAAAAAAAATATTAACGCTAGAATAAATGGTCAGGAAATAATTAACTATAACACAGTATTTGCTCATTATTTAATTTATCGCGCGATGTCATTTATTCGCTGTCGCTAGCTTCAAAAGGTGTACAAAATTCCGGATGATAATTATCATAGAAACACTGAAAGCACAGATTATTGCAGCACCATTCACATCTAATAAATGCTACCTCTTTACAGACACACGGATTTTTTAGCAGCGATACCGGAAAACACTGGTCGTTTAAATTTAAAAAATTGGTCTTTTATCAATTATTTTCGACGCACATCAGGCATATTTAATCATTTGAATGAATACTGGCGCGCTGAACTGATGCAACAGTAATGAATGTATTCGTATCGAGCCCTCTCGTGAAGCGATTTCGCGGTTATTTTTTAAACAATTCCGAAGCATTTTGTAGTTTTTTAATAAATATTTTTACCCGACGGTAAAAATAAATATCGCACGGTTGACAAAGCGGGGTACATTTGGGTGGAATAACTTTATCAATGCAAGTGCACGCTTTTGTTTCGTCGACGAAGATACGATCGTAGAGTGTCTGGTCAGTTTGCCCACCCCACGAATCGATAATGAAAAGAAATTTCCGTTAACCCACGTACGGTGAAATAAAATATTTGAAAAATTCTTCGTACAGTTGCTTAATGAACTTCCCCGATTTTGTGCAAGTCACAATCACGTTGTTGATGTTTTTTCAACTCGTCAACTCTTCTTCCACCGATTGGACCAAATTTACCCGACGGTTCCTGCATACATGAAAACACGAAAGGCAAGATTTTCCCTGATGCAGTTAACGCATACTGCGCCCTGTAGGAGTGGCTGATTTTGTTTAAACCTTTTTTTTAACAAAAACAGTTTTAACTCCTTGTTCTGTAAGCGATATATTATAAGTGAATTGATACTGGCATCCCGTTTGATTTATAATGTAATCCAGGTCGAAATCAGGAATGATGACTCTCGTTTGCATCTGGAATAGCTCTGTAGCTGCTGACACTTCCTCCATTGTGGCGTGTTCTTTTGAGCTGATAATTTTTGTGATTTTTCGCTGCCTGATCCGGTGATGTTTTTTAAAACGTTCCACCCACCTCCGGCTGGATAGGAATTGAAAATTATCCGACATAAACGGGAACGCAGTATTCATCGCCCACTATTGCAGAGTCCTGGTCGCCACCTTAACACGAATAAAATGTAATTAGTTGCATATTGGACTTGTGGAATCCCTGGGTTTTTGATGCTTATTATAATTTATACTTTTCTTTGATGACTTAATTATTTTTCAGCGAAATACCTATACCATAAAATATATTACCTGCTCCAAGTTTTGCCGAGTTTCGAGAAATCGTTCGTATGTTTCCCGATCTATTGCGTTCCATTTATCGATGTGTGTTCCCCCTTTTTTGACGTCGTCTTTCCATCGAAAAAGCAATTGCTTATGTTTCAAGCGAGAACATCCGTGCACTTGCAATGATTTTAAGCTCCATTTTGGATGAGCTGCTGCAAGAGCGACTGCTCTTTCTTTGTACCACAAAGGAATATACTCTTTTGGCACTGGAGGGAATTCTTCGGCAACGAAATCTTCGTCATCTTCTTCTACACCCTTGCACTATAACGTACAGAATTGTTGACTGTTTAGACTTTTAATGCAAAGAAAAAAATTAGAAAATAACGCTCATAAAAATAATACTCACCGCTTCATACTCTTGCAGTTCATCTATCTTGTCGACACCTATAAGCTCCTCAACGTGAATTATTTGTCTCTCTGCCAACATGTCGAGTATTTCAGAAGAAATCGCTTCGCCCATTGCGAGGGACGTGGACGAAATCATGCTTGACGGTGTTTTTGTGAGCAAATTCAAATTGCCGAGCAAAGTTTCGGTATGTTTTAAGGCGTTCGTGAGTTCACCCTTTGACTGCTCATCACACTCTTCCATTTCTGATGGACTTTTTTGTGATGGCCCTGCTTTTGTTACAGCACTTGCTTTCTCCAGTTTGTACTTCTTTTCGCATGTACACTCCACGAACGGCAAGCTACAATTGAATTCCGTTAGGACTCGTCGGACTGGTACACACAGCGTAAGAGGGGATGACAAAAGAAGGGTAGGGACAATAAATACAGGTAGCAAACGTTACCCAAATATTACAGATTAAAACAACTGAGCGCCTTGCCGCTGCGCCACACTCATGCGATTGGCGACATGCATAATTTAAGGAGATAAGAGCGGCGCATGAAACTTTGACGTCGTTTTTCTAAAAAAATCAGGGCACATTAGAACGAATCCCTTTAGCGTGGTACTCTGGGGGAGTGCCCTCACAATATAGCTGAGACCCATCACAACCCGTTTGTGTCATGCTTGGCACTCCCGTTGTGAGTGCTTAGGTAGCAGAACGCCTGGTAGTCGGAAACCACTGTAAACGATGCATTGGCGAGCATGGCCTTCAGTCTGGTTACGGCCGAAACAATTGCTAACAGCTCCAATTTGCTTGAGTGGTAAGGACTCTCGGGTTTGGTGGTTCGCCGACTGATCGCATATACTTCCGGCAGGTACGTACCTGTGAAGGCCCGTGACGGCCCGGGTACGCGGTGAGTAGCGACACCGCCCTACCGAAGCGCTGGGTGACCAATGTCGAAGTGGGCAAGGACATTTCAATTGGTAGTGGTGCGAGAAATCGTAGTCACGAGGATCCGACCAATGATCAAGAATGGTACCATGGGGGCTAGTTTGCTCGCCGTCCTACGGGGCGGTCACTAGCCGATTGTGGTTGGCTCCGTGGTGGCAGTGGTTAGGCCGCATGCTGGTCAGGGCAGTTACGTACACCCGACGTGTGAGTTGCGTTTTTATTAACTCGGGCGGCAACCTGCAGAGTTGTCAGAGTGTTGGAAAGTCACTCGGCTTGACCAGTAGTTGCGTTGGGATCTGCCTCCCAACGTGAACTGGGAGGTAAGCGCGTCGTGAACGTGCGAGCCGCGGTGGTCGGCGTTCTCCGACCCCGAGGTCGCGGGGCCCGTGTTGTAAGCCGGGAGGCGGAGACAGCACGTAAAACTCTAGGTGATTTAATGATCGCATATACTCCTGCCGGGTCACGTTGTATGATCAGACCAGCCAATCCCACCGCACTGGCATCCGGGTGTAATTCAGTGAGTGCGTTCGAATCAAAAGCTTGTAAAATTGAAGGTTTCGTTAGATTGTTATTAAGGGCCTCATATGGCTTTTGTTGTTGAGGGCCCCACTTGTAGTCCACTTTTTTTCAGCAAGGACGTTGAGGGGCTATACCAGTGTGCGGCTTAAAAAAATCGATTTTTTTTTTATTTTTCGACAGTTGATACTTTCAAGAATATCCTGAAAAAAATTTCAAGGCCGTATCTTTGATCATTTTATCTTGCAAAAATCGATAGTTAAATCTTTAAACGCGTTTATCACGAAATAAGATTTTTCAAATTTGCTGACATTGTAATTCAAAGAGCAATTATCCGATTGACTTGAAATTCTAACTGAGTACTCTTGAATATATTTACTCTACAATGACGTAGGATATTTTTGAATGGATGAAAATAGACGATAGACCCCTTAACTGGTCAAACTTAAGTTTGAGCTCGGACCACCCCACACCTGGAATTAAAATGTCATCCAGATAATATAACGCGATATTGTCCCGCAACGGCCCCAACACGCGATGCATGGCTTGACTAAAGTAAGCTGGGCCGTTCATCAGCCCGAAAATCATTCTAGTAAATTGCACGGTCTGTTCCGACGTGATGATCGCAGTCTTTTCCCGTGCTCCTTCCGCCAATGGAACGTGCGGATTCCCCTGCGCTAAATCGAGCACTATAAATAGTTTGCTGCCCTGAATCCTTGCGAGATGTTCATCAATATTTGGTAGGAGAAAATTCACTCGCTCGGTGACAGCGTTGAATCGGCGAAAATCCAAACAGTCTAGATTCTCCGCTCTTTTTCTTAACCAGCAAGACAGAGCTGGTATTGCGTGTCCTCCACAGGCCCGGCCACCCTCCACTCGGTGATTATCTCCCGGATCTGCTCGCGTTCCTTGTCCGGGGTACGGTAGGGCTTCGATTGCACCGGCTGTGCTACCGGCTTCAGGCGAATGTTCATCACGCCATCCCTTGCGCATCCCATCTCTTCCGTGGTTAGCGCCACACAATCGCGGAATTCATTCAATACGGCAGTTACTTCAGCTCTGATGATCGGCGGTTGTGCTCGTCCGATATCCAAATCCTCTTCTCGCACCGACTGTCTGGATGCGAGAAGGGGATTCATGCTCTGTTGCTCATCTTCGACCCCCAATTAATCATGGGCGGAGCTATTTCCGTAGCTGGGCCTTGCATACCAATAAACAAGTTAGTCTTCGGAGGTAACAACGATGTGCGCGATGCATCCATTGAAGTTGAAGGAACTGCACAATCGCTGGAAATCTCAACCGATTAAAAAAAGATAAGCTGGTTCTTCTCCTTCCGAAAGGCCACGCCTGGAATTCTCCATGTATGACCTTCCTACGAGAATCTTTACGGTTTGGACGTTGTCTGATACAACGTGAATCCTCACGTCTGGAACCTCTACTCCGTCGATTGAGACCTCTGCTGTGATAATTCCTCGACTCCTTACAATGTACTCCGGTGGCCCAAAAGGTTTCGAAGGAGTCTCAAATAGTTCCACCGGAAATCCACCCTTCCGGGCACACGACTCTTTCATCGTACATTCGGAGCTTCTGGTGTCCACGAACGCAGGTATTTCATACCCGTCGACACACGCTGTTTTCAAATACTTGGCCGCGGAATGATCTTCATGGGTCGTCACCGTCGATACTGGGCGCGCTTCCCGGTTTGGGCACTGCTCCGCAGTGACTCCTCACGTGCCCTGGTTTATTACACTTGTACCAGGTGAGACCTTTGTTCTTTTCTGCATAATCTCGCGCCAGGTGGCCCGTTTTACGACAACGTGTTAAAGTTCCTCTTTAATTCTATACTCACTCCCCGTCGATTTCGCGATCTGTCCGTACGTCGAAGAGGGGAGGGGGAGAATAAATGACTTTACACGAGTTCTCTTCGCTTTACTCTCTTTTTGTTTTATCTCTTTAGTACCGGTCTCTCTCGTTTTTATCAGTCTTTCGTTTTCCTTCGATTTAGCCTTATATCTTTAATATTTAATTTGAACGGAAACGCCGTACGAAGGCTTTACACTTATTGGAGTAGACCTCAGAGTACAAAAATGGTAATTATATTAATTAGAAATACAAAATGGTAAGTAAACGATTTGGAACACATAACACGGTGATTAAATATTATGTCTCTAGCGTACTCTTGATCTCTCGCCACACGCGAACAGTCTTAGTCCGGCCACGCAGGCCTTTTAGTCCACTCAGTCCACACAGCCACACAGTCCACACAGTCTCTCTCATTAATGGCACCACACAGTTTTTCGCCTTTTTCGCGCACGACTGTCTTTTCTCGAATCTCCCTTGCTACTCGTCTCTCGACTCGTCTCGAACCGGCGTCTCGAGCCTATCCCCCAGTTCTTCTTGCTTCCCCCCAGTCGTCGCGCTCACACGTCATTCGCCGCTCACCCGATCACGCTATGCGCGAACCCGTCAGCGCATCTTCCGAACGTGGCCCGACCCCATTGGTCGTCTCTTTTGGTGACGACCTTCCTTGTCGAGATCGTCCTCGAGCTCGGTGGCGTATTCCTCCAGCCATCGAGGTGGTCGCCGCCTCCTGGCTGGCACCCTGATTGCGGCTCGTACCTGGTCAGGTTCCCCTGACACTCCCGTCTCGGTGTCACCCGGCGTCGTTGGTCCCGCTGCGTCCTGGCCGTCCTCGCCACTGCACGACTCGCCGTGGCGCCCGTCCTCGTCGATGCTCTCGTTCCCGGAAGTGTCGTTTTCATCGCTCTTGTGAGCAGGTCCCCACGGCTTGAGTTGAGATGCGTGGGCGGTAGAGGCATACCGCCTCCCGCCCTCTCGAGATAGGTCCACCACCTGATACGTATCGTGCCCAAGCACGGCGGTGATCTCCAACGGGCCCCGATACTTTGGTTGGAGCTTCGTCGACTCCCTCGTCGGCATTGGCACACTCCGCTTGAACACGAGCTGTCCCAACTGGTAGTCGTGTTCCGCTACCGGCCCCGATCGTACCTCTCTTTGTATTTCGCCTGAACGCCTCGAATGCGCTCCCGCGCCTCGTCCTGTAATTTCACCGGGTCCTCGTATCGACGCTGTACCCTCTCGACGACTTCCCGTAGTCCTCCTTCCGATCTGCGCGGTACAAAACCGTAAATTAATTGGAAGGCGCTTTTTCCAGTGCTAGCACTCGGTAGCTCATTCAGATTTTGTTGGATTTTGGGGAGTGGGCCATCCCACGAGTCTTCCTCCCCGCCAAACTCGCCTGAATGGCAGGAACCACCACGGAGTTCACCCGCTCCACCTGCCCATTCGCCTGCGGATGTCGAGTAGAGTTGAGGTGGTGCTTTATGCCATGCTGACGACAAAAGGCTTCGAAGGCCCCAGCCGTGAAACTCGTCCCTCGATCCGTGATGAAACGGGCTGGCGCCCCGTATTGCTCCACAAAGCGCCGCAGATGCTTGTGCGTCTCTGATGTTCTCGTGTCCTTCACCGGCCACAGCTGCACGAATTTGGTCAAGTTGTCAACTAGAATCAAGGGAAATTTGTTTCCCTTCTTGCTCGTAACGAATGGCCCCAGATGGTCCAGATGCACGATCTCGAACGGCCGAATCCCCGGCGGAATAGGATGCAGTTCACCAGCCTGCCGTCCTGGCTTCGTCTTCCCCAGCCCACACGACAGGCACCCTCTCACGTGTCGTCGAACGTACCTCCGGGCGTACGGGAAATAATAATGCTCACGAATCTTGGCCAGCATTCGGTCAATCCCTGGATGACTGTGCAGGTCGTGACATTTTACGACTACCGACTTCCACATCGTTTTTGGGACTACGTAGAGCTTCCAATCGTCTTGGAGCTTGTAGAGGATTCCGTCGATCAGCTGGTACCCCTCCACGCTGCTTCGTTCATCGGGCGTCCTCTCTCTCTCGGCTTTTTCCAGGACACGGACTTTGCTTCGGACCCATTCGTCTCCGCGTTGATACATTGCGACTATTGCCCCGTCTTCCTCTATTCTCTGGGCAGCAGCCACCTCAGGACCCCGAGTCGCGTCGACCGGTGCCCTGCTCAACGCGTCCACATGCTGCATTTTGACCCCTGCTCTGTGGACAATTTCGTAATTATAATCGCTGAGCAGGTCATTCCAGCGAATGACTTGCGGATTCAAGCTTCTCTGCGTGCTCAGGTAACAGAGGGCCTGGCAGTCCGAAACGACGGTAAACGGGATGTTCGCTAGTAAGCGTCTCAGTCTCGTCACAGCCCAGACGATAGCCAGCAGCTCGAGCTTGCTCGAGTGATAGCGGCTTTTCGGTTCCGACGTCCTCCTGCTGATAGCGTAGACCAACCGCCATTTTTGGTCGTTCCCGCGTTGGAGTAGCAAACCTCCCAGCCCCACGGCGCTCGCGTCCGTGTGGAGTTCCGTGGCGGCCCTCAGGTCGAAGGTTTGGAGTAGCGGAGGTTGCGTCAACCGCTGTTTTAGCTCCTCGAACGCTTCTCTCTGCTGCTCTCCCCAGTTGAACACGACTTAGTTCCGAAGGAGCGACGTCAGTGGCGCCGCGATGCTGGCAAAACTAGGGACAAATTTTCTAAAAAATCCCCCGAGCCCCAGGAAACGTCGCACTTCGTGGGCGGTGCGTGGCGTCGACATGTCTCTGATCGCGGCCACCTTCAGTTGACCAGGCTCGATCCCCCGGGCCGTCAACTCATGACCCAGGTACGTGACACGCTCATGCAGGAATTTACACTTTGAAATCTTGACGGTGAGGTCGGCCCGTCTCAGCGCCTTCCGCAATTTGTCTTTGAAGTCGACCCAACTTTTTCCTGGAATCAACACATCATCAAGGTACTATAAGGCCACTTTGTCCCGCAGGGGCCCCAATGCCCGATGCATGGCCTTGCTAAAATAGGCGGGTCCATTTATTAGTCCAAAAATCATCCGATTGAATTCCGCAGTTTCTTCCGAGGTGATGATTGCTGTTTTCTCTCGCGCACTCTCCGCAAGTGGAATTTGTAAGTAGTCGTGGGCCAAGTCCAACACCACGAATAACTTGCTGTTCCTTATTTGGGTGAGATGCTCGTCTATGTTTGGCAGGGGGAAGTGCATTCTTTCCGTGATTGCGTTCAATTTTCGGAAGTCTACGCACATCCTCATTTCCCCTGATTTCTTTTTGACTAATAACACTGGGCTCGCAAACTGGGACTGGGTGTCGCGCACTATCCCCGCTTCGTGCCAATCTGCGAGGATGTTCCGCATCTGTTCTCGCTCCTTCTCGGTCGCTCGGTATTGGCACTGGACTAGTCCGGCGTCCTTCTTCAATCGGATTTCCATTTCGGTCGTGGTCGAACATCCCAGCTCGCTCGTATTTAGTGCCACGCAGTCTCGAAATTCGTTGACCAACTTCAGTATTTCCGCGCGCACTGCCGGCGGTTGATCCGGCCCAATGTCGACATCGGCCTCAGTGATCGGCCTTCCCTTCGCAGAGGTTCGAACCACATCCATGGGCATGACCTCGCCCCTGAGGAGGCGCTTGCCCGTCGGGTACTTGGTCGGTCGTTCCCCCCAATTGGCAACGGGAATGGTAGCGTCGTCTCCGGATCCCACGACACCGATGAACGATATCATCCTCGGCGGTATCTCGCCCGGTCGGCTGGTCTCCAGTCCTCCCCTCGGTGGTTCGCACGCCTCGATGAACGGCTCGGGATCTTTACAAAAGGTAAGGTCATGTTGGTTCTTCTGGAACGTCACGCCTAGATGCTCCGTGAACGTTCGCCCAATGGGCATGTCCACCGCCTGGACATTATCCGGAACCACCTGGACCTTGACATCCGGCACCGCGACCCCGTCTATTCTGATCTCGGCGACTACGATTCCGCAGCTCTGAATGACGTACTCCGGTGGACCGAAAGGTTTTAACGCCGTGGACTTGTTGTCCACCCGGAAGCCCTCCTGCTGCACGCTCGATTGGCGGATGGTGCACTCCGAACTGCCAGTGTCCACGAAGGCCGTTATCGTCTTCCCGTTGACCTGTGCTAGCTTCAAGTATTTGTTGGCTGTCTCGTCACGCTGGGTGGTAACTGCGGATACTGCTGGTTTTTCTACTCTTGAATTGCATTGGCTACGGATCTGCTACCAATGCAATCGGCCGATTGCATTGGTAGCAGATCAGTCCTCTTCGCTGCTCCGGGCACTCTCGTGCCAAGTGTCCCGTCTTCCAACACGAATAGCACACGCGCTCGGCCCGCAATCGTCCCGTCCCCCCATCTCGCTCCGGCCCTTCACGTGGTGATCGCTCACCCCGGCAACCTACCATACCCGCGGCGTCCCCTTTGTTCACTAATTTATCCCGCCGTGAGGTACCCGACCCCTCACTACCACTTTGCGTTGCCAAAGTCTTTAAAAAAAAATGAAGTCATGAAGAAGCCCGTCATGGGAATACTGTGACGACGGCATAACTAAATTAAATAATTCCCGTGATGACAAGCCGGCGAGAATTTCGGCACGCTCCTCCCTGAACGTCAGGTTCAGCGGCCCACATAATCGTGCCCTCGCATGAAAGTATCGAGTCAACGTCTCACCTTTAGCCTGACGGCGCGCCTTCATTTTCGTCCACCGCGTAGCTTGGTCGTCCCCAACGGCAAACGTAGCTAGAAACGCCTCGCGAAATTCTCCCCACGTCGTGAGTTCCGATCCCCGAGAACGCCACCAATCGCGGGCACCCTCCTTCAGGTGCATTCGAGCCGACGCCAGCAAATATTCGTCGGGCCAGCGGTGTAGTTGACTCAGCTCCTCCAAATTGCTTAGCCACTCACGCGCCCTGATGCCGTCAACTTCGCCGTAGAAGTACTCAATGTCCTTGGAGAGTTCCGGAACTACGTGTAACCACGGGATTGCGGCCGGCCCCGCATCGGGGTTGCCTCCGACAACGGCGATTTTTCGGCCCTACCGGTAATCAGACCGGCGATCAGCTGTATGACCGCGTCCTGCGCCTCACTCGCTAGCGCTATTTTTACACTCGCGGTTCTGATGGCGCGGAACTGTCATGCGATGCGTTTCCGCGTCATGGAATAATGGAAAATAACGCCCGTGGCGTGGAACAATGGCGCCGGTTGCGCCTGTTCACCGGCAACTCGACTCGCACCTTCTTCTTCGCTCGACGACGCGCGCTGCCCGGACACGGCCAAGCCGCCATTTTGGCTCGCTCACCACGCGGTCGCGTCCACTCGCGAACCCCTACCTCGCCCTGCCACGAATGATCGTTCAACGGCCATTTTGCCGAGATGCTGCACGAATTTATCGAACGCGGCTTCGTCCATTTATTCCGATTCGTTCTTTTCTTTATCACACACACACACGTCCACTTTGTTTCGATGGTCCTTTCGGCAGGTCGCGCACTCTCGAACTCTTTTTTTTTGTATCGATCGCGCACCGAATGTTCCGAAATAATCCCGCTTCTGAGATCTGTTAAAGATCCTCTTTAATTCTATACTCACTCCCCGTCGATTTCGCGATCTGTCCGTACGTCGAAAAGGGGAGGGAGAGAATAAATGACTTTACACGAGTTCTCTTCGCTTTACTCTCTTTGTTTTATCTCTTTAGTACCGGTCTCTCTCGTTTTTATCAGTCTTTCGTTTTCCTTCGATTTAGTCTTATATCTTCAATGTTTAATTTGAACGGAAACGCCGTACGAAGGCTTTACACTTATTGGAGTAGACCTCGGAGTACAAAAATAGTAATTATATTAATTAGAAATACAAAATGGTAAGTAAACGATTTCGGACACATAACACGGTGATTAAATATTATGTCTCTAGCGTACTCTTGATCTCTCGCTACACGTGAACAGTCTTAGTCCGGCCACGCAGGCCTTTTAGTCCACTCAGTCCACACAGCCACAAAGTCCACACAGTCTCTCTCGTTAATGGCACCACACAGTTTTTCGCCCTTTTCGCGCACGACCGTATTTTTTCGAATCTCCCTTGCTACTCGTCTCTCGACTCGTCTCGAGCCTATCCCCCAGTTCTTCTTGCTTCCCCCCAGTCGTCGCGCTCACACGTCATTCGCCGGTCATCCGATCACGCGATGCGCGAACCCGTCAGCGCATCTTCCGCACGTGGCCCGACCCCATTGGTCGCCTCTTTTGGTGACGACAGCACCACTAGCGCGCGGCAATTTCGACGGCTGCTCGCCGCTGTTGTAACAAACGGTGGCACAATCATTTGGGTGCACGCCGACTTGCACTCGTGTCACTGCCTCGGTTGTCCCTTGCGAAGCGAGCCGGTCGACTTTCTGTGCCCTCACTGTTTCTGCGCCTATTATAAACATCGGAGTCTCGACCTCTTTAGGTTGTGAGCGTTTTCTAAAAAAAATTAAGTTATGGAGTACGCCGTCCAAGCCATATTGAGCCGAAGGCATAACGAGATTAAATAAGTCGCGCGACCACAACCCAGACAATATTTCCGCTCGTTCCTCTTGGAACGTAAGCTTCAGTGGTGCGCACAGACGTGTTTTTGCATTAAAATATTTAGTGAGTGGTTTGTTTTTACCTTGACGCCGGTTCTTCATGTGTTCCCAGCGCGTTGACAGGTCGTCTCTGACCACGAAGGTAGTGACAAAAGCCTCCGTAAATTCCGACTACAAAGTTAGCTTACCGATTCGCGACCAATGCGAAGGTGCATTCTTGCGGCTGCGAGAAAGTAGTCCTCGGGCCATCTGTGGAGTTGGCCTAGCGACTCAAGATTATCAAGCCACTCCTAAGCCCGAATTCCGTCAGACTCTCCATATAAATATTCAATGTCACTCGACAGGTCCAGGATGACATGGTGAGCAGGCACAGCTGGAGTCTCACGAGGTGGCGGCGACACAGCACGTGGCACCCGCGC
This sequence comes from Ophion ellenae, assembly GCA_963210295.1. Lineage (NCBI taxonomy): Eukaryota > Metazoa > Arthropoda > Insecta > Hymenoptera > Ichneumonidae > Ophion > Ophion ellenae. Next base: position 19,809,331 of record OY723389.1, on the reverse strand, counting down.
GATCGTATTTACGAGTAATCCGGCTAATAACTGGATTACTGACTCGCTTGAATCTCAATTTAACGTAGTTTTTAAGGCACTCACGATCATCGCACGCGGTGTTTCCTCGATTTCCGAAGATTGCTCGGTCCGGTGCCCCCGCAGTTCTACCGGAACCGAATTCCCTTGCGACAGGTCGCGATGCTGGGTCTGGCCCTTGCTCAAAAGTTTGATGGCTGTCCTCTAGCACCTTCCACGTGAACTTCATTGTCTCTTTCGCTGGCGGGACGACTCGTGCACTGGGCTCGACTGCCATCTTGGCTCGCGGCGCGACTCTCACCAAGAAGACTAGCGGTAAGGAGTACGAACGCAGTATCTAAAAAACGTTCATGGAAATCCAGATGAGAAAGGTGGCGCTGCTTCCCTGCCGCACCGAACTGAAGTCAGCAACAAACCAGTGCCGTACAATTGTTACGTCCCGGAGGGAGATTTAGGTGGGACTCGCGAGGTTGCCGATTTAGAGCGCGAAAGTTCGAATTGAATTAGATTGCGCAGTGAGTCTTTGTTTGGCTTCCGGGTGAGTTCCGAACACAGTTTAATAACAATTTGGATTGAGACGAATTTGAGGTGCGTGATTCTGGTAAGAGAGTTGGATCCGCCCGATGGATTGATCGTTGATCAAATAAATGTTCAGACGCGTAGATTTTGTCTTAATTCACATAGTTCACATTTATTACATTTAACTCTTACAAACTTATAATTGTGATACAAAGATAGTTACGCGTACAATGATTTCACGGAAACGCAGAGCGAAAGGGTTTAGACTTGTAAGTCGACTGTTCAGTTCGGAGTTCGAATACAGAGTATATGCTCCTTCGTGATATGAAAATTAGGAAAGTCTGGTTGTAGGGGAAGGAGCTTTTTTGGGGGAATGCATTTTCGGATCAGAGCTTCTTAGTGATTGGTTGATCAATCGTGAGAATGTACGCTGACTTACGTGATAGGTCGGCGTCATGCGTGGGAATAGTTTTGTTCATCTACTTATTAGGTCATCGCTATGGTGAATGCGGCCATTGTTCTTTGTCCGAGGATCGGGTTCAGCGACCGAAGTTTCGTGGGTCTTGCGATATGACCGAGTGACGTGTTCTGAGGCAAGCGAGTTTTCCTCGTGGGATTGTTTGGGTCTTAGGACAAGGTTGGATTGTGGTGTAGTTCGGTCCCTGAATTTTGTTCGAGTGCTCTAGGCGTAGGGTTTCTCTTCCGATGCTGCGAGTACGCTCCTCTCGTAAATTTGTCTGTCGTTGGCTATGTTTATGCGTGGAGACCTACGTGCGACGGTTTCGCTTTTGGTCTTGTGGTACGTTTCGGCTATCGCTCGCTTAGCGTTAAAGAAATATAGGTTTTTAGTCGATGAGTGAGGGTGCTGCTATCGTGCGTATTTGCCATCGTGGTTTCAAAAAGAGAGAGAAAAAAAAGGTGAAGGCTGGGACGTAACACAATATGCAGAAAACACCCTTTGCTTCTTCATATGGAACGGTAATTTGATCAAATTAATTGTGAAACCAGTTGGTGAAGGAAATTTCTATATAGTACATAGATAGAATTCTCATATAGATAATATAGATTGTTCTGGAGAATAATAACGAAATGCGGAAATTTAGCCAATATGTTTTTTTTTCGTTGCGGAAGCAGTAACAAACAAAATTCATTTATAGACCCAAGAAAATTCATAAGAATTTTTAATCCAGACAAAACTTTTACCTATGATCACACATCATAATGCGCTGTACAGATAAAGAACCATAATTAAATACAGAAATTAAGTCAGTGTGTTTTTTTTTTCATTGCCGAAGCACTTCCAAACAAAATTCATTTATAGACATAAGGAAATTCATAAGAATTTTGAATCCAAACAAAACTTTTACAAATTATCATACAGGGTGTCCAATAGGAAGTTGCTGAAACTAATCGACTGTCATTTTAAAACACGTGCACAGAATCAGAAAAGCCAAATTGCTTTAAATAGAGGAAACTGCAGTTTTAAACGCACATAAATAAAACCCAGTCAAATATTTTTTATATCAATTTATTACATCTTATAAAAATAACGAAAACGTACAGTGATTAATGATAGATATTTTCAAAGTGCGAACCGTTAGATTGTGCACAAAAATCAATTCTCTTTTGAAAACTGTGAAAAACGGTGTCCAACATATCGTTCGTAATGCCGCCAACCACTTCCTGGATGGCCGCGATCAGTTCTTCTACTGTTCTGGGGTTTTTAGCGTAACAATGATCTTTAATGTAACCCCACAAGAAAAAATCACAAGGGTTCAGGTCCGGTGAGTACGGAGGCCATTCTAGTCCGCCTTGAGCAAATTTAGGGTACCCCAGACCGATTACTCGAGTCCCATATACGCGATGAATAGCTTCAAACACTTCATGAGTCCGGTGCGGCGTCGTTCCATCTTGCATGAAGGGGTTACCCCTACTTGCGATTTTGAAAAAATCGATTTTTTTTATTTGCATTTTTTTGAAGTATAAGTATCTGAGAATATGTCCTGAAAATTTCAAGTCGATCCGAACAAAATTGACTGAGATATGAGCGTTGAAAGAGAAGAATCCGCGTTGAAAGAGCGTTGAAAGAGAAACTTTAAACGCGTTTTTCTCAAAATGGCATTTCTGAAGTCGGTGACCAAGATTACTCGAACACTAATGAACCGATCTTCTTGAAATTTTGCAGGCTTATTTAATACATAAAAATGTAGTCTTTAATCGTTCGATTTTTTTCGTTAAAATCGAACCATTAACTTTGACTGTCCGCCATTTTGTGAAAAATAAATATTTTTTTAAATCCTTCGATTAAAGACTAGTTTATACTTATATTTGACTAAATCCATCCGCATTTTTTTTTCAGATGATCCACTTCGCCGCAATGTTGGTCACCGCAAACCGTGTATATAAAAACATTATTTCATTGACGGCCATTTGCCACTAAACAATGTAATATTTTTCAATAAAAAAATGACTGAAAGTTCTTCAAGATGTGTTCTTTAAGATGGTATATTGATCGATTAAAGAAGTTTCGTAGTTTTCTTTAAAAAAATTCATGAAAATGGCCTTTTCGGCGCTACAAGTGGGGGTAACGCCTGAAGTAAACATTTTTAACGAGTCCCCTCTTTTTTGCATAAGGGAAGAATTTCGTTTCCAAAAGCTGTTTGTAACTCTCTCCTGTTACCGTAGATTCCAAGAATTGCAAATAAATTTCTTTTACTGAAATCGCTGCCCATGCCGTTACTTTCTGTGGATGAAGGGACTTCGCTAGCGATATGTTGGGATTTTCCGTTCCCCAAAACCGGTAATTTTGCTTGTTTACGTACCCATTCATCCAAAAATGTGCTTCATCGGAATAAATAATCAATTTCTCATTGAGTTCTTCGGCTTCAAACATTCCCGTAATAGTGTTACAAAATTCGATGCGTTTCGTCATGGCATGTTCAGTTAACAATTGATGAGTGCTTATTTTATGCGGATGAAACTTTAAAAAATATTTCAAAATGTTGTGTAATGATGATTTGGTTATTTTTAATGCTTGAGCAGCTTTCCGAATCGAATCATTTGGATTTTGTTTGAAATCATTCTCAACTTCGTTGATCTTCTCTGGTGTAGTCACATAACCTGGCAACTCGTGTCTACGGTCCTGGAGTGTACCAGACGAAGTTATCGATTATCCTACAAAATTTAACGTAAAATTACTTCAATGCAGTTTAATTGAATTGAAACACAAGTTGTGTGATAGATGAATATGAATAAATATTCAATTCTTACCTTCTCAGAGTGTTTTCGCTGGCAACTCTATGTAGTTCCAAACTCAGTACGAAACCCTCTATACGCATTACTATAAATTTTTCCCCTCGAGAAGAAGCACTCAATAAGATATACCTTTTATCGGACGCGCGCGTACTTGCTTCAACCACGGCTGGAATAAAACTGCGGGGCCTCAGGTATGCGCCTTAGAAAAAGGGACCCCTATTGAATTCATGGAGGGCAGAGACACTTATTTAGTTTTAGCAACTTCCTATTGGACACCCTGTACATCATATTCACATGTTATGATGTGAATATGATGTATGATAATTTGTACAGATAAATCGATCTTATAGTTTTTATTTTTCCCTATTGTCTTTCTTTTTTATTTTCTTTGCATTATTATTTTCGTTGGCGATCGCGCTAGACAGGGTCCTCTCATGACGAGATAATAGTTTATCGCTCTTAAAATTGATAAGAATTTTGAATCTAGACAAAACATCTACAAATTATCACACATTATGATACGCTGTGCAGACAAAGAATAATAGCGAAATATAGAAATTAAGTCAATGTTTTTTTTTCGTTGCGGAAACAGTAACAAACAAGATTTATTTCTAGATACAAGAAAATTCATGAGATATCTGTATCCAGACAAAACTTTTACAATTTATCACGCTGTACAGATAAATAATAATAACGAAATACAGAAATTAAGTCAATATGGTTTGTTTTTTGTTGCGGAAGCAGTAACTAATAAAATGCATTTATAGACACAAGAAAATTGATAACAATTTCTAACCACAACAAAAGTTTTACGAGTGTTAGACGTTAAATTTTCCTCTCTTTTTTGTGTTTTTTCCTTCTCACTCACTTGTTGCCACGTTCGTGTCCTAATTGTCCGGGATGGCACTGGTCAGGGGGGGGGGGGGCAGAGGAGTCAATCCGACTCTCGGCGTACTGTTGCGGTACACACAATAAAGTATTATTTAGTCTAGGGTAACAAATAGGTAAGGCACACGATAAACAATTTAACAATATAGATTGAGAATATTATATACGTGGGTCATTTGACAAGTACCTAGCCTCACCGCTAGATGGTGCCACTATTGCAAGAGAAATACACTATAGTGTAGTGCCGTCTTGTAGACGGCTACTGACAAAATTTCAGCCGGATCGGACTTGTAATTCTCTTTTGAGAGCGTGTGAAAGCAAGTGTGTCTGTTGATTTTTGAAAGAATGGAGAAAGAACAATATCGGTCGGTGATTCGATTCTTGTTTTTGGAAGGGAAATCGCGCAGTGAAATTAAAGAACGCTTGGATGCAGTGTATGGGGATGCTTCTCCTTCGATGGCGACCGTTAAATTTTGGTATAACGAGTTTCAACGTGGTCGTACGTCGGTTTTTGATGATCCACGCCCAGGTGCTCCAAAAACAGCCACTACGGAGGAGAACGTGACAAAAATACACGATATCGTTTTGTCAGACCGCCGATTAAAGGTGCACGAGATAGCTGTGATAGTAGGCATCTCAGAAGAACGCGTGTGGCATATCCTACATGAGACTTTGGGCATGAGGAAGCTGTCGGCAAGGTGGGTGCGGCGTTTGCTGACTGCAGACAACAAGCGCATTCGTGTGACCACTTCAGAGCAGTGTTTGGAGGTGTTTAATCGCAATCCAAAAGAGTTTTTGCGTCGTTACGTGACCGTCGACGAAACATGGATTCACTGGTATACTCCAGAGACCAAGGAGCAGTCAAAACAGTGGACCTTACCCGGTGAACCTGCTTCAAAGAAGGCGAAGACGGTCCCGTCGGCTAAAAAGGTGATGGCCACTGTTTTCTGGGATTCTCAAGCTGTGATTTTTATTGACTACCTGGAGAAGGGCAAGACGGTCACGGGACAGTACTACGCCGAACTATTGAGCCGATTTAACGCCGTGTTAAAAGAAAAACGGCCACATTTGTCGAGAAAGAAAGTGCTTTTCCACCATGATAATGCACCGGCTCACACCTCCGCGCTCGCCACGGCTAAATTGGTCGAATTACGCTATGAACTGCTGCCCCATCCACCGTATTCTCCAGATTTGGCTCCGTGCGACTTTTTTTTTGTTTCCGAATCTAAAAAATTCACTCGCCGGGAAGAAATTCCACTCCAATAACGAAATAATCGCCGCCACGGAGGCCTATTTTGCAGACCAAGAGATAACATTTTTTTCAACGGGGTTAAAAAAATTGGAACACCGCTGGGCCAAGTGTATTCAACTAAAAGGAGACTACATTGAAATATAAATTTTATTTTTAGCAAAATTTTGGTGTTTTCATTTGTAGGCTAGGTACTTATCAAATGACCCACGTACAGTAATTACGCGTTACGCGTGACTCGCGTTATCACAGACTGTATTCGACTACTACTCCAATCGAAGCCCCGACTGGGCACGCGGCGGACGACTTCGCGTACTCCGTTCCGGCAAAAAACTCCGTTACATCGAGTCACTCTCAATCTCGGTGGCCTACTGCCCGACTCGCGCGCTCGCAGACTGCATGGCGCCGTGTGCTCGCGTGCGCTGTCTCTCTGGTTGCTACCCGGAGTGTGATTGCGCCACCTAGCACGTCTCGTCCGCTCCCCGCTATCCGCTTGCACGTTCGCGCCACCTCGTGCGCCTCGACTCGCCCGGGAGGTTCAATCGTCATCCCCGTGGCGCCAACACTCGGCCATCCTCTTCATGATCATCCTCGAGAGTGGCATCATTGTCTCCATTACTCGTACTGGTCGAGCCAACGCGGCTGACGCCGGCTCCGGCCACTCCGTCGCGTCGTTGCTTGGGGTGCCACCCCTAGCGCTACTTGGCCGCTCGGTTCCTTACGGCCCCCGTCCCTCACGACTGTTTCGGCCGCTTCCGGTACAGGTTCTCGTTCTTCACGTTCGGTCTCGACGTCCTTGGCATCCTCATCGTCGCTGGCTTCTCGTTCGGTCCCCTCAGAGTCGTCGTCGGAGTCCGAAACATCACGTGTCCACATTTTCATCTGGCTCACATGTACGGTGGATGCGTACAGACGGCCAGCTGCATCGCCACTAAGTGCGCACACTCGGTACGTGTCGCTCGGCAAGTTTCTCCGTGACGACCATGGGCCCTCGGTACCGTGGGCGGAGTTTAGTGGAGTCCCCGGTGGCTACGATCGCCGTCTTCACGAACACGATCTCCCCAACGTCGAACGTGACCTTGGGCAGAGATCGTCGTCTGCTGCCGCTCCAGTCGTTGCCGCGCTGCCTCTCGAAGCTCAGTCGGCTGGCTGTACTCGTTGTCCCCTCGGTTCGTTGCCTGGCGCAACGGACCCTCGTGGCGTTGCGGAAGATACCCCAGCAGGAGCTCGAACGGGCTCTTTCCGGTGGTGGCGTTCCGCGTTTCGTTCAGATCGCCTTGGAGTCGGCGGAGTCCTCGGTCCCACGTCCTTCCGTCGTCGTCTTCCAGATTCGTCCGTAACGCTGCCAGAATGGTCGCGTTACTGCGCTCCACCAGGCCGTTTCCGTGTGGATGCCTCGGAGAGTTCAAAGTATGCCGTATGCCATGACGACGACAGAACGCCTCAAACTGGTTGGACATGTAACAGGTCCCCCTGTTGGACACGATTTGCGCAGGAGCACCGTAGTCTTCCACGACTTCCTCCAAGTGGCGCAGCACAAGTGATCCACATGGATGAGCTCGAACAGTCGCCTCCCTGGCGGGATTGGGTCTAGCTCGCCAGCTTGCCTGCCTCGTCGCGGCTTGAACGACGAGCACGACACACAGGCCCCTATATGGCGCCTCATATACGCCTTTATCCTGGGGAAGTAGTAGTGTTCCATCAAGCGAGTCACTACTCGATCAACACCCTGTTGACTCTTCAGGTCGTGGAAACGTACTACCAAGGCCTTCCTCATGGTACGTGGAACCGCGTACTTCGTGACTCCTCCCTGCAGCCGAACAAGACGTCAGTGTCTAGCGTCCACCCCTCGATTTCGGTACGTTCGTCACGTGTGTGATCTTCTGCTGACTTCTCCCGGATTACTCGCTTCTGCTCCAGCTCCGGATCCCTATACGTACATGCCTACCAAATCTTCCTCGTTGCTTAGTGTCGTTACTGCTTCTCGGCTTGCCGGCTCAGGATCATCTACCGGCGCTCGACTTAGGGCATCGACGTGAGCCATCTTGTCCCCTGGGCGATGTACAATCCGGTCATCATACTCCGTCAGCAAGTCGTTCCAGCGGATGACCTGGGGGTTCAACGTTCGCTGTGTACTCAAATATACAAGTGCGTTACAATCCGTTATCACAGTAAACGAAATATTCGCCACCATTGGGCGTAACCTGGTGACTGCCCGCACCAACGCCAGAAGCTCCAACTTGCTGCTATGATACGCGCGTTCGAGGCCACTCGTCCTTCGACTGATGGCATCGACGAGCCTCATCCGTCCAGCTCCATCTCGCTGCAGCAACATTGCGGCTAGCCCTGCGGCGCTCGCATCTGTGTGGATCTCGGTTTCGGCAGCTGGATCATACGTCTGCAACACCGGTCGCACCAAGAGTCGATTGCGCAGCACCGCGAACGCCTCTTGCTGCTCCGCTGTCCAATCGAATGCTATCCCCTGCTTCAAGCGTCTCGTGAGTGGCTCAGCTAGCTGGGCAAATTTCGGCACAAACTTCCGGAAGTAGCTCGTTAACCCAAGGTAAATCCCGAATGGCCTCCAATTTCGTCCCTCCAGGTTCAATACCATCGCCTGAAATCTCGTAGCCTGAATAGGATACCCTTTGAAATAGAAACTTACATTTGGATAGTTTAATCGTCATCCCCGCGCCTCGCAGTGCTTCTAGCACCACCCGCAGCTTCTTCCTCATCGACGGCCAGTTCTTTCCAGGGATGAGAATATCTTCGAGGTAGTATAATACTACCTCGTCGCGGAGAGGCCCGAGTGCCCGGTGCATGGCCTTTGAAAAGAACGCCGGACCGTTCATCAACCCGAATATCATTCGAGTAAACTGGGCTGTTTCGTCAGGTGTGATGATCGCCGTTTTCTCTCGTGATTCCTCATTCAGCGGGATGCGCTAAATCTAATACAATAAATAATGAACTATCTCGTATTTTCGCTAAATGTTCATCAATGTTCGGTAACGGGAAGTGTACGCGTTCCGTCTGACTGTTGAGACGTCGAAAATTCACACACAGACGCGATTCGTCATTTTTTTTTTCACAAGAAGCACTGGACTTGGATACGGGGACTCAGCCTCGGTAATTGTTTCCGCTTTCCTCTAGTCTCCTAAAATCTTTTTGATTTCCGCCCTCGCCTTCACCGTCGCCCGATAGGGTTTGGCACTCACCGGTTTTGCGCCCTCTTTCAGTCTAATGTCCATTTTTACACCAGTTGCACAGCCCAAGTCGTGGAGGTCCATGGAAACATAGTCTCCATATTCGTTCCTCGTTACACAAAGATCGCTGACCACCTCCTCCGGTTGCTCCGGACCCACGTTCAAATCAGACGCCATGAGTTGAGCTACGCCGTCCCTCGCTCGCTGCACCTCTGGTAGTCGAGAGATCTCGCCTCGCACCACACTCCTGTCTCCCGGTTTGATTGAGCGCTCCGTCTTTCCCAAAGTCAAAATCAGTAGCTCATAGCCCTGCTGTGCATCCACTACCCCGATGAACCCAATGGACCGTGGCGGAAGCACCGTCCCTAGCGAGGACATTGGTCCCGCTGCGACTTCACCCTCCAGCTGCGTCAACCCATCCAAGTATTCAAACGTGAGCGTGTCACCGATTTTGTGATTATTGACCCTAGGGTGATTGGTGAACGTCCTTCCGATCAGCGCGTCTACGGGTTGTGTGTTGTCGGGTACCATCCGGGAGGCCACCTCAGGAACCTCGACGCCGCCGATAACGAGCGACGCTCTTACGATCCCAGGACTGGTGACTAGATAGCTTGGCGGCCCAAATCCCTTCAAGGATTGTGGCGATACTTCCATCCTAAATTTCTCCGCCAGCACCTTGATGGCCAGCATCGTACATTCCGAGCTGCCTGGGTCCACGAGCACCGTGAGTTCCTTGCCATTCACAAGTGCCTTTTTCATGTATTTTCTAGCCGCTGCATCGCGCGCCTTGCCGATGGCTTGCACTGACGCCGAGAGGGTCTCGGTACACCTCCGACTTATATGGCCCGACTTGCCGCACCGAAAGCACCTAACGTCTTTTTGAGGCTCGGGACAATCTCGAGAGAGATGCCCTCCCCTATTGCAATTGAAACACTTACGAAACTCATCCTGCGTACCCCTCGCCATGGCTGCCGCTCGGGGTTCTCCTGGCCTCGAATGCGTGTTGTCCCACGTGCCTCGTTTGTCCGTCTCCGTTCGCTCTGGCTGTTGGCGTGTCCGCGTGCTCGTCACCTCTCGCGTCGACCGGATCCTCTCCGACCGTTCGTTGAGGATTCCCTCGTAGTATTTGAGATCGTGCAGGAGGTCGTCCGTCCCGTACTGTGACGCTGGCATCACCGTGGTCGCGAGTTTCTTCGACCAGACGCCGACTAAAACCTCTGCCTTGGTTTCACGGAACGAGAGTTCAGCTCGGCACACAACTTGGTTTTCGCGTGATAATACGTCTCCAGGGGTTCCGTTTTTCCCTGTGACCGCGCCCAGCGCGTGGACATATTGTCACGCACAACGAACGTCTCGCGAAACGCATCACGAAACACTGGCCATGTTGTAATTTCTCGCGCACGTCCTCGGAACCAGTCTCGTGCCCCTTGGCGTAGGTGCATACGAGCTGCTTCAAATAAATAATCACCCGGCCACTGGTGACGCCGGCACATTGACTCTAAATTGTCGAGCCATTCTCTGGCACGCGTGCCATCGGTACCCGTAAAATTTTCTATGTTTTGAAATAAATTCGGAACCATATGAAACATGTGGGGATGTGTGAGGAAACCGTCGGCGGTGCTGACATCGCCGCCGCGCGAATCTCAGCCCGTTCGGCCAATAATTGTACGAGCATGTCGTCCTTGTCAACGTTCGACAAGGGCCGTTGACAGGCCGCTGCGCCGTCCGTGCTTCCGGGCTCGAGGAATGACGATTGCCTAGGAGGGGGGCTTCGTGGCCCGCTCGTCGTTCCCGATTCGTCCGTCTGACCGGCGTTTTCGGTGACCGCGCGCCGCGCTTGCGCACCTTCGATTTCATGCGCTTGTGTCTGTAATGGCGGCTCGAACGACGTGAGCGCGCGCCCGGATGTCGCAACTGACACGCCGCTATCTTGGGCACCCCGATTAACACGATTAACAATTTAACAATATAGATTGAGAATATTATATACAGTAATTTCGCGTTACGCGTGACGCGTTATCACAGACGATATTCGACTACTACTCGAATCGAAGCCCCGACCGACCGCGTGGCGGGCGACTTCGCGTATTCCGTTCTGGCTAAAGACTCCGTTACGTCGACTCGCTCTCAATCTCGCTGGCCTACTGCCCGACTCGCGCACTCGTGATTGCGCCACCTAGCACGTTGCATCTGCTCGCTGCTACCCGTGTGGGAACCAAGGAAAATTATTCGTACAAGTCCTTGCTGGATCGAATATATTTAAAAAGTCTTCATTCAGTTCACAGGAAAACGATTCTCTTTCGGAGTAGCCTTTTAATATTTCGCCATGTGTGTGGCCACCGAGACATAGAACGGAAGTAAGTCTGGCCATGGGTCACGAGCTCCTCGAGAGGGCTAGATGGGCGACTCGATGCTCACCGAGTGACTTCGCTCAAGAAGCTGTTTTACCAGCGGCTGCTACAGTACTCCCCCCGAGTAATTTACCCATACGATTAAAGGACGAAATTGATTCTTCCGCGTGGAGGGTAGGTTTTAATTGGTCCGGGCGCGTTCGACGAAGTGGAAGCGGATGGACCTGATGCCGAAGGCTGGGATATGGCTAATGGAGCGGGGAAGTCTCCTCATGCGGGAAAGTCTCGAGGAAGGTTGGTTTTAGCCTCTGCGTACTAATCGTTGTAGGGTTACCCTTGACGTTGACTTTGAAGACGAAGTCGGAAAGTCATTCGATGACTTCGTACGGTCCCTCGTATGGTTGTTCGAGTGGCTTTTTTACGCTTCGACCCTTACTAATACGTGCGTACACGTATATAATGTTTTGTGCGTGAAGACTTTGGTTTTGTTATGGTGTACCGAAGGTGTCGAGCAGATGTTCCTCATTGCCTCCTGGAAGTTTTCCATGAACATTTGACGCTCGAGAGACGGTTCCTTGTCGATGAAAAATTCTCCCGGTAGCCTTAAGTTCATCCCGTAGCCTACCGCGGCAGCCGTCGCCCTGTTATCCTCTTTGAAACTGGTTCGCAAACCAAGTAACACGACGGGCAGCACGTCGGTCCAGTCTTTCGGGGCGTGTCATTTGAGAGCGGTGCCACCTCTCTACCATGCCATTGGATTCAGGGTGGTAAGCCGTAGTCCTCGTGCGTTTGCTGCCGATGCGTCGTGTGAGGGCTTGGAAAAGCTGTGATTCAAATTGGGCATCTCTGTCCTTTGTAACGGCAGCAGGAGCCCCAAAGCGCGCGATCCAGCTGGAGACAAAGGCCCGGGTGGCGCTTCCGGCTGAAATGTCGCGGATCGGAATAGTTACCGGCCACCACGTGAAACGGTCGATCATCGTAAGGAGATACCGGAATCCGTCTACAGTCGGTAATGGCCCAATGATGTCAAGATTAATCTGGTGGAACCGTGTGTCCGGAATTGCGATGTGCTGAGGAACGTTCCGGTTGTGTCGGCTGATCTTGCTTCTCTGCCAGGCAAGGCATGTTCGCGCCCAACCAGCAACGTCACGGTTCATAAACGGCCAAACGTTTCGTTTGGCCTGATAAAACTGATTGGTCAGCGAAACGCTGACCAATCAGTTTTTTTTGTCGCGCGTGCGCCTGGGTGTGACAAATTATGTGTGGCATCGAAGATCCTTTTTCGGAGCGTGACCGGAATGTAGGTTTGCACTTCTGTACCTAAAACATCGCAGTAGACAACCGTATCAGTGTTGTCTAACCGCAACTTTCGTAGGGTAAGTGAAGAAGACGAATTTCCTTCGATAAGCGACTTCAGTTCGTCGTCTGAAGCCTGATGGGCAGTGAGTTCGTCTGTGCTGACGATGACGAGCATGTCGACCACTTCGAGACGTGAGAAGGCGTCGGCGACGATGTTTGAGCCGCCTGAGATGTACTGGAGGTCCGTCGTATGCTGCGAAATAAAATCGAGCTAGCGTTGTTGCCTGGCTAGATTTCTGCGAGAAGGCAAATATCAGCGGTTTGTGATCCGTCAAAATGGCGAGCTGGCGACCTTTGACTAGAAATAAAAAGAATTTTAGGCTGGAGAATACGGCTTGTAACTTTCCGTCGTAGGTCGAATATCTCGTTTGGGCTGGGGTTAGTTTTTTTTTTTAAGAAACTTAACGGCGCCGAACGATCGTCACTGAATTGTTCTAAAACCGCGCCAATAGCGCTGTCAGAAGCGTCCGTTTTAAGCCTTAATGGCGCGTTCAGACTAGGATGAGCGAGAAAAGATGACTCAGCCAATTGCTGTTTGCATTTCTCGAACGTGGAGTCTGCCTCTTGGGTCCAAACTATGGGTCGCTTGTCTTTTTTCTTTGCGCCCGCCACTAGCGCATGAAGCGGCGCTTGGATGATAGCTGAACGAATAAAACATCTGTAGAAGTTGATAACCTCGAGGAAACGGCGTAATTCAGTTATGTTACTTGGCTTTGAATAGTCTTTGATTGCCGCGACGCGTTCCTCAAGGGGTTTCGTACCATCCTTCGAGATGTTATAACCGACGTACTTTACCTCCGTCGCACCGAACACGCACTTCGAAACGTTAATCGATAATCCGAACTCGCGAAAACGTTGGAAAACTTGCTATAAGTGAATTTCATGTTCGCTAGCGTTGGCCGATGCTACAATTACGTCATCGATGTAACAGTGGCAGAAGTCCAATCCTCGTAAAACGGTGTCCATTAGGTGTTGGAACGTTTGGACGGCGTTCCTTAGCCCAAAGGTCATGACGTTGAATTTGAAGAGGCCAAAGGGCGTTATCACGGCCGTCTTCGGGCGGTCCTCCGGTGCCACTGGGATCTGGTGGTACGCGCGTACCAGATCCAACATCGAAAATATAGAAAAACCGGCGAGCGAGTGTGTGAAGTCATGGAGATGGGGTATCGGATACCTGTCGGGCAGAGTGGCCTTGTTGATGCGCCGATAGTCTCCGCAAGGCCTCCAGTTTCCGTCTTTCTTCAGTACAAAATGCAATGGACTGGCCCAAGGACGGCTAGAAGGATAGCAAATCCACTGTTCCATCATACAGCTGAATTCCTGCCGTGCCGCGCCCAGTCGGTCCCCGGTGAGACGACGAGCAGGCTTGGCTACAGGTGGGCCAGACGTCACAATATGGTGTTAAATCTTATGCGGTGGTGTCTTGTTTTTATTGGTTGGTGGGGGGGTTGGAGGAGCTGGCTGAACTGAACATTCGGGTCGACGGTGGAGACGCTCGGCTGGCTCACTTGACTCACTTCGGCGGGAGTGTGTAGATTCGTGAGATTGTCAATAAGCTGTCGATTCTGAATGTCAATGAGAGTACTGTAGTGATGAATGAAGTCAGCTCCGAGGATGGCGTGGGAAACGTCAGCGATGATAAAAATCCACGGAAAAGGGCGACGTAATCCCAGATCGACAAAAATTAGAATGTCACGGTACGTATTAATAACAGAACCATTGGCAGCGAATAGTTTTGATTTTTTTGAATTTCTTGGAATATCTTTCGTAAAAGATTTAGGTAAAACTGAGAAATCTGCGCCAGTGTCGATGAGATACTTTATCTTGGACTTAGGATCCACTACGGTCAGGCGATACTGGCGTCGACCGTTCGCTGTCGCCAATCAGCGGAAAGGACGTTCTAGTTTTCCGAACCGTTGTTAGAGTTGCCTTGCGTGCAAGGCGCACAACAATTTCTGGCTCTGTCGCCGAAGGCACGGTGGTAGTAACACGGACGATTAGCGTCGTTACCTCGAGAAGGTGTGCGGCTCTGTGGGGGTGATGTGCTTCGCGTGCGAGGACGATTCCGTTGATGGCCTCGGTTAATGGCTGCGATGTCGAATGCCAGATCTTCGATGAGTTGGGTCAACTCAGCGACTGCCGAAATCTCGCTGCGCCGCGTCGAACCTGTTGAGGCCTCGTTGTGTCGCGCTGGAGCTGTCAAAGCTACCGCCAAAACACTTGGTTTAGTTATTTCAACAATTTTGTTGGCCTGAAGGGCCAGCTTTGAAATATCCGCTATGTCGCTAATTACTAATATGCCCTTAACACTGTCGGGCAAATGTTCTGTAAACAATGTTTGGAGAACTGAGTCGTTGTACTGGCCGGCGGAAAGATTGCGTAACCGTTGAAGAAAGTGAGACGGTTTCTCATCAACAAGCTGTAGGCCGTGCAGGAGCTTTCGTAACTTCGATTTGCTCGTCTTGTCGAAAGATCCCACGATCCGTTGTTTGATAGCCTCGTACTTTCCGTTAGCTGGCGGAGAGGACATTATGTCCGATACGAAGGGAAGGACTGTCATGTCCAAATTAACAATAATATACGTGAATTTTGTGGCGTCGTTTGATATTTGCGAGATTGCAAATGCTGCCTCTGCTTGAGCAGCCACAATACAGGATTATCCTCCTAAAAGGGTGGCAGTTTTACGGCCCGCGCTGCACTGATCGTCACGTTCTGTTCGGGGACGGGAAGCGGTGTCGGATCGTCCACCGGTTTTCCCGGATCGCGTACAGTGGCCATGGTTGCCTCGGTATCCTCTCTTCCCGGCGAGTTACTTGTCTCGGGTGGCGGCGATCTTGGTAAGACCATTAATCCGTATGATAAAAGATTTTCCGACGCACTAAGATTTGGTTGCTGTTCGAAATCGTTCGAACCGTTCAAAGGGACTGAAAATCGTCCAACACTCGCGGAATACGTGAGATCGCGAAATGGTCGCGATCGGCGTGGTTTCGCGTGAACGGAGGCGAACGCAAATCTTTAAAACGGGATTAATCACGTCGGTGTCACCAAAAATATACTGTGGGAACCAAGGGAAATTATTCGTACAAGTCCTTGCTGGATCGAGTATATTTAAACAGTCTTTATTCAGTTCACAGGACAATGATTCTCTATTGGAGTAGCCTTTTAATATTTCGCCATGTGTGTGGCTACCGAGACATAGAACGGAAGTAAGTCTGGCCATGGGTCACGCGCTCCTCGAGAGGGCTAGATGGGCGACTCGATGCGCACCGAGTGACTTCGCTCAAGAAGCTGTTTTACCAGCGGTTGCTACACCCGCTTGCACGTTCGCGCCACATCGTGCGCCTCGACTCGTCCAGGAGGTTCAAACGTCACCCCTGTGGCGCCAACACGAGTTATCACACATCATATTCACACTGATGATACGCTGTGCAGATAGAGAATAATAAGGAAGTACAGAAGTTGAGACCATTTTTTTTTTTCGTTGCCGAACCAGTAACTAACAAAATGCATTTATGGACACGAGAAAATTGATGCGAATTTTGAATCACGACAAAAGTTTAAAAAATTATCACACATCATATTCACACTGTCGATAGGCTGTACAGATAGAGAATTATAACGAAATACAGAAATTAAGACAATTTTTTTTTCGTTGTGGAAGCAGTAACAGAATTGATTTATAGAGACAAGAAAATTCATAAGAATTTTGAATCCAGACAAAAGTTTTACAAATCACACATTCTATTCACATATTATGATACGCTGCATAGATAAAGAATGATAACGAAATACCGAAATTAAGTCAATATGTTTTCTTGTCGTTGGGGAAGCAGTAACAAACGAAATTTATTTATAAAGATGAGAAAATACATAACACTCCATTGATAGTTTTCGCCGCAGATCACGATATATATATTTTATACCGAGCTGCCCGTTCTCGGCCTCCTCAATCGCCTCGCCTCGGCTCTCCGCGCTCCGGGTTCGCCCGCAAGGCTTCTTGCCCCGTGGCCACGTAGAGGTCGCCTCGCTCGCTTCCTCCTCCGACAAGGCCCTCTATAGCCGGGCGGAATTCGAATTAGGACAATTTAGAATTATCTAACACACTATTTATTTAAAAAAAGGCCTAGTACTGAGTGTATGGGGACAGAAGAGGCTGTGAGCGAAACACGACTAAGAATACCGCTTGATCCCCCCACTCCTGGGCGCTTGAGACTAGGCCGCCTGATCGACACCTCCCGCGCGCGACTCACGTACGGCCGCTAGTTCCGCCACGAGCGCGCCCGAGTCTCGCGCAACTGGAGCCCGACGCGATCGGGAATAAAAGGAGCGCCGTGAGGCCCCGAAAATCAGCGACAAACTTGCTAGAGCACGAGCCTAGAACTCGGGTATTATTACCACGCTCAAAGCACTCGGCGAGACAATCTCGCAGCTTTCCTCGTATTTTTTCCCTGACTGCATACCAATGCATCAGACCAAATGCAAATGCAACCAACAGGAGGCGCCACCAACAACCGAAATAACTTGGAAGTTCCCGCCACTGAAAGAGCCAAGTTCCAGTCAACGTGGGTTCCTCACCCGACCGCCACGAGACTCCCTCACCATTTCGGACGTCGGGTAGGGCGATATACTTCTCCTCGCTGGACAGCCGCTGGACCGCCACTGCTCTCCCAACTGCCCAGCTCTCCAAAAGGTACTGTGGGGACATAGATTCACCGGTGCCCATGAGTACATCGAGGAACGCAAACCTCCGACGTGGCCAGACCATCGCAGCGAGTGGGAAACTCCTATCTCGCCACCAGCACCTAAGGACCTCCCGACGAGGACAGAGCGACCACTCCACCTCTCGCCCTGCTGCAAGGCATTCGACGAACCATCACCCAGCCTTCACTCCTTTGGAGCGAATCGCCGAACGTCCCAACTGCGGATTGTAACAACGACCCCGCGATCAAGCTGTACATTGAATAAATAGAAGTAAAATTGAACATTCTTCGTGTCGACCACGTCATTTCGCCGACCTACCCCGAGCGTGCGCAATCACCCGCTCTGACTGAGCGTCATATCGAAACAGGTTGGGTGACCGGAGAGATGTGCGCTAACCCATCCGGGTCGTAATTTCCCTCTGGACCCTTGCAGATGCGAAGGGATTCACCAGAGACTTAGCGCTGGAGGGATGCACTGGAGAACCAGTGACGGGGACGCTGCGACGGCGGGAGACCCTGGTGCACTACTGGCGGAGGGCCTCGACATGGCCTCAGCGAAGAAGAGCCTCGGTGTGACATCAACGAGGGGAAAAGGGCCTGGTTGGCCATCGGCGAGTCCCCTCGGTGGAGAAGTGCCCTGGTGCGGAATCATTAATGCCACCGTAATGATTATTTTTAGTATATTTTCAGGTGAAGGAGCGGAACCGGGAAAAATTGACCGTGCGAAAAGGCGCAGACAACAAGTGTTTCCCCCCCCCCCCTCTAATTTCCCGGTCGATCCTCGATTGAAAATTGCGTCTTGGATTATCGTGGACTCAGGTGATACCTCTCGCTGAGGTGTCGATCCGTAGATGCGTCCTGGCACTTCGGGAGCGAGTTCTTGCCTCCCTCCGGCCTACCTCGGCGGCGTAGCCTGAGAGTGTCGACTGGTGATGACGGGACCACCATCGGTGCTCGTGGGCGCTCCTCGTGGTTTGCCTTAGGGTTCGGCATTTGATCCTGAAGAACGATTTGGTGGTGAGCCACTATCGGCTTGCCTGTGCGCTCCAGGGAGTCGACCTTAGGGTTCGGCGTCATTCGCTGGAGGGCAAGTGGGGCGTAAGCCACTATCGGCTAACGTTTGAGCTCCGCGGCGGTCATCTTAGGGTTCGATACGTGGTCCTCGGGGTCGACTGGATGGAGGTCCTCCACTGGTTCGTGATCGTGCTCCAGGAACTTGGCCTTAGGGTTCGGTGTAGTTCGCTGAAGGTTGGTGATGTGGGGAGCTTGCCGTGGCTCCTGTCCGAGGTTCGACGAGTCAGCCTTGAGGTTCGGCGTGTTCTCGTGGACATCGGAGGTGTGGAGTTATCTGGCGGCGGGGACACCAAGAATTCCAGCGGCTGCCTTCGTGCCGGTTTGAGGGTGGAACCGTGCACCTTGCGAACGTCGTTGCCTTGTCCGATGGTGTAAATCTCCATTCCAAGCGCCGAGTGGATTTGGTATGGACCATTCCATACCGGGGCGAAACCCGCGTGGAATCCCTTGGACGCTTTGGATAGAGAGTCTGTTTGGTATATACCAAGTCGCCTGGCTTGTATTTGCTTGGTTTGGTTGTTCCGGCAGCGTACCATTGTTGATACTTCTGTTGTCGGGTTCGTTGGATTTGCACCGGGATCGTATACGACAGTCGTCCATTGTTGAGATTTCGGGCAATCCCAGCGAGTCAAGACTTCGTTCTCCAATATTTTGATGAGGTGGGAAGTTTCCGAGGACCCCAAGGCGAAGGCCTCGACCCACCTGATAAATCAATCCGTGACGGCCAAGGGGAAGCGTCTCCCTCTTCCGGATCGGGGATATGTACCCATGAGCTCAACCGCGAGGGTCGTCTAGGGTTTTGTCGGTTGGTGTGGCCTAAGTTGGTCTTTGTGCCCCGGGAGGAAGGTCTTCGTGGAGGCACACAAATGACACTTACGGGCGTAATCACGCACGTCCGGGCGCATGTTGATTCAGGTGAAGTGCTCCTGTATGGCACGCAAGGATTCATCCGCGCCAGGATGGCCGGCCAATGGAGTGTCGTGGTATTCGTGCAGGATTTTTTGCTTCGTAGCTTTTGGCACGAGGCGTCACCAGTCATCGTGGATTCATTTGCGTAGGCCACCATCCATTATCTGGTAATCGTGGTTGAAATCTTAACTACCCAAGATGGTGACGATTTGGCAGATGGCAGGGTCGGTTTGCAGATCCTGTATGGTGGTGTCCATTATGTTGTCCGTGGAGATTCCGAAGATGCCCGGTGTTTGCGCTTGCGGAGGCTGGCGGACGTTCTCCGGAGGTAGCACGCGATCCGCTTCCCGTTGGCTTTGCGGGACCGATGCTTCGGTATTTTGTGAGAGGCAAGTCTTGGGATTGCCCCGGTACGTGCTCCACGGCGAACCTCAGTTCCTCTAGCAGGATTAGCCAGCGGCTGAGTTTCGGTTTTTCATCTTTGATTCGACGGAGCCAGGAGAAGGCCCGGTTGTCGGCTCGTAGGATGAACAGGCGATCCTCAAGGTAGCCACGGTATCTTTTTCTGATCCAGACCATGGCGAGGCAGGCTTACTCGTGAGGGTGATTCCGGGCTTGTGTGGAGTCGAATTTGGCGCTGACGTAATATACGACACCCGTCGGTGACTCCTGGAATAGTACGGTACCCATACTGATTTTGCTCGTGTTCGTTTGTAGCTTGAAAGTAAGCTCAGGGTTAGACCGGCTGAGAGCGAGGGATTTTTGAATTTCCCGCTTGGTGGCCTCCAGGGCGCTCTGAGCGTCCGAGGTCCAGAGGATTTTTTCTTGCCCGGGAGGAGGTCTGTGATTGGCGATACAAGGGTAGCGAAATTGGGTATGTATTCGCGCAGCCGCAGACGAATTCAAGTAGGGTGCTGATGTGCTCGCTTTACGCTTGGTTGCCTTTGGCGGAGATGGTATGTCCGAAGTACGCCAATTCCGTCTTCCTGAAGTGGCATTTGCCCATCGAACACGTGAGGCGATGAATAGCCAGGCGTTCGAAAACGAGGGTCAAGCGGCGTAGGTGATTCTCCCATGTATCGGAGAAGATGATGATGACGTCCGGGTACATTACGCAGAAGAGGGCGACGTACCCTACGAGGACTTCTTAGCTCATTAGGCGTATGTATTCGGTGCGTTTTTAGGCCTAACGGCATTACCCGGAATAGGTAAGTAGCGCCGTCCGGTGTGGTGGAGGCGGTTAACCTCTTGGTTTCCGGAGCCATCAGTATTTGCCAGTACCCGCTCCTAAAGTCGATGGCAGAGAAGATCTTGGCATTCCCTAGTAACTTCAGAGCGTCGTGGATCTTCGGCATCGGTTGCATGACATCTTCGGTAATGGAATTTAACCTTCTGTAGTCCACGCAGAACCAGGGCTGACCGTCCTTCTTGGTAACTGTTATATCACGATGAACTTGCGGTTTGTTGTAATCCACTGAAGTTGTAAATTCCGGCGCGTTTATGATACGACAAATTCAAGTTGACACGTTGGCATCAAAATTAATCAATGACAACTGGTTCGCGTAAATTCACAAGGATCCAAGACTTCAATGGTAAACTTGAAACTTAAAAAATACAGCTGTTGGTGTTTAACGTAAAAAATGAGAAATGACTTTGCTTTGGTGTGTAAGATATGGTTGACTCGACAACCATTCGGTTTTGTTGAGAGTTTTTCGCGTTGAGTTCAAGTGTTGGACTGCCTGTTATTTTTCAGTAATAGACAATTCTCGAATTTGCCCCCCGCTTTCCAAAGTTTAAAGGAGACGCCCACCGCAATAAATCACGCATCCTCATTGGATCTTTAAATTCCTGGAAAAATTCACCTATGGAGTGGTGGTTCGTTTAAGGGTTAATACCCCCCACAGGTATTGGCGAGTCGGCCGCGATACGGGGGTCCGCATCTGCTCGCAGAAAACCCTTAGCGAGAAAAAAACCGCAATAAAATGTTGGCGAGTCAAAACTGACCGCTATAAACCCTTCGTTGGCAAGTCAAAACTGACCGCTATAAACCCTTCGTTGTCGAGTCAAAACTGACCGCTATAAACCCTTTGCTGGCGAGTAAAAAATGACCGCTATAAACTCTTCGTTGGCGCGACTGGCCGAGAGACCCCTAGATCCTTTCGGATGATAAACCATCTGGTTGCCAGGCAAATCCACGTATTTCCCGGCTCCAAATGAATTTTTGAAATTCTAAAGATCAGAAAGCATACGGGTGTACTAGATTGTACGATTCTTTGAGGATTCGCGATATCTCGAGTAATACAAAAATCGCTAGATCTTTCTTTTATATAGGTTTGGAAATATTTGTGTGCCTAAGTGCCTATCGGCTATTGTGTGTTTTAGTATTTTGTTTTGTTATAAGTGCTTCAACCAGGCAGCCTCTCATGCGACGCTCCAGTAACTATAACTATCAAAGAATTATAGGGACAGGTACACGGTTCAATGATTCCCTCGTCGAGCATGGACGTCACCTGTTCCCGCATGATCTTTCGCTTGACGGCGGAATAACCGTACGGCGCGAAGCGGAAGGTCTGTTCGGATGTAAGCTTGATATGGTGCTTCATACCAGACGTTTGTGGTAAATCACCCGAAGAGTCGAAGAGTCGGGGATATGTCCGGAGTAGGGTCTCGAACTTTTCCTGGTGTTCGAGTGAGAAGGCGTGTTGGACCGTCGATAGGCCTATCGGGTCGGTGTTCTGCCGTGGTACGGGGGCGTTGATGAGCCTCACCGAGAAGCGGTCTTGGTCGCCTAAGTACAGAATGCCGTTGCTCAGGTCGGCGATGGCTCCCTGTTTTTTGAGACAGGGAAAGCCCAGAATGAAGGGTTCTCTGGATTCTGGTGCTACCCAAGGTTCGATGTTACATCAATGGCCCTGGATCCTGATGGTGAAATTGGTGGGCCCCGTGAGTGTCAACTGGTTGTTCCGCCCGGCCAGAGCAGCGGTTGAAGAACCTGGTGTGATCGGGTGACTGGGAGGCAGGCGACTGGCTTGAACGAAGCAGTGGCTAGCGAAACAGTCGACGGCGCCGCACACCTCGTCGCGGTGTCTGTTAACCCTACTGTAGGTTGTGGACGGCGGGGCAAGATGCATCCGTCGTATAGTGGGGCTAAATCCCAAAAAATGGCCAAAAGTAGAAAAATAGAGTTTACGTTCCGTTAATTTGTAGTCGTGGGTTAGGTTAGGTAAAGGTCCGAAGGTCGAATTCCAGGCTTCAGCGCGTCCTCTCCCTTATACCTGCTACTGTGAGACAGTTGAAAGGGGACTCTCAATCGAGCCAAACGCGTCCTGCAGTAAGCAAATATTTCAACGCTATATTCAAAAGGATGCCAATTCTCTATAAATCACTCGATTAAATTTTTTTTAATGGAATCAGCAGCTGCAAGTAAGTAGAAAATCATTGTGTAACACAAAATTATTAATAATGGTTTATGCGATAACAATAAACGAATCCTTTGTACGAACATGAACGGAAGATTACAGCGGAAAATTTAAAGCACATAGAAAAAAGTTTATAAGTTCCATAGAGTTCTGTGATTTGACCGCTCGCATGTTGTAGATGGAACTATTATTGAATGAAAAAATAAAAACTTGCTGCCTCTAGCTGCCATTGTGTAATTGGTGCGAGTTCTTGCAATGTAAAACATAGTTTTCCGAATTTCGTGCATTAACGCGGAATGTTTTGCTCTTTTTTTTTAAATTTGTCTGCGGTCTTCATTGTATTGAGTTCTATGATATGTAATTCACTTTTATAAATATCTTCTTTTTTTTAAATAATATTTTGGAATAAATCATAGTAACGACGTTGTATATGGAATTATCCATCTACAGAGATTTTATATTTTTTAATTTTACAATCTGTCGCTGATGAACGTAAAGCATGTAGCCTGAAAAGAGAGGAAATTTATTCGATATTGAAAGGTTATTTGAATGACAAAGCGACTGAATCATATGCAGTGATCGAAGATTTCATGTCTGCTAAACTGCAACGCCCCTTTGCTCTATCAGACAATGCAAAACCTGTCCTCCGCAAGTTGTTGCATGTCTCGCATAAAAAGTGGCAGCAAGCATCAAGAACTGAAGGCAAAATTCTGCAAAAATATTCCGAATGGTTGAGCGTGTTTGTTTCTTTCGAAGAAACTAAACAATCTTCAGAAAAATCCCATAATTTGGGTCGGCCTTCTTCAAAATTGGCAAAGTCTAGTGACTGGGCACAATGAAGGAGGTGTTATACCCGCTCGTGTTACTGAGCGGGCTTAGAATGATTTTGGAATGCCTCTAGACTTGGAGTCTTCCGATCTATCTCTGAATATATTTTTCGGGTTAGCTATTAAAGCGCTTGGCGCACCTATCTAGTCAGTTAATATAAGGGTCTCGGGCCAATTGAATAAAGAGACAAAGTATGCTCTTTAGAAATATATGTATATATTTTGTTATCAAGGTTTGAGAAATTGAAAATGGAGGTTACAATTTCGATACAGATATTTATTATTGACAATTTTGTTTATCATCGCAGTTTCCTTTCATTGGTTAAATCGGTTTGACAAAGTTGGAAATTATTACATTAAATACGGGTTGATTGGACTTACGATTCGGTGAGCTTATAATTTGATACCGTGCTGACGCTGGACGTTCGGGTCTCCTCGAAGACAGTGCAATAGTATGACACTCACGTACGCAAATTACGAGTTGGGTTTTGTTGATGAGAGGTTTGTTGAACGAATTATTATTTCTACACACTAATAATGAGTTCTTTTTAGCCTGCGAAGCGTGATGAGACGCTGCACCTCAGTGCCTCACTTAACCCTCGCGTAGTGATGCTTGATCGCTAAGAATCAAAGACGCGTACTCGGAACTAACTTCTAAGGGCACGGAAAAAGACTCAGGGTACAGAGAGCCTCGGCCTCTGTTGAGCTCCGCTCAGTCCTAAGATTCGCGAGAGACTAAGAATTTGGTTGCAACTCGATGGTAGGTTGCACCTCGATTTTTGTGTGAATATTTGTCGCCAATCGACGAATTTTGAAATACGTATAGGCTGAGAGGCTGTGGCTATTTCCGAGTCCTCATTGAAGTTCATTCGCTTCGCAAGTTGCTGAATAAGTCGTCAGTATTGTGGGAAAATAGGAATTCCGATTGCCCTAAAAACTCTGGGTGCCGCAATGTGAGGTGTCGCAATTTAGAGAAATGTTCGGCTTTGTAATATAAAGTTCGAATGAGTTCAATCTTGAAGGACTTAAATCGCTATAACGTATGGTAAAAATTATTAGAGGGAATGCTAATGAACATTATTGGAAAATAAGATACGGATGTAACAGAGGACTGAAGAATTACGCGCAAGACATAGTATAGAAGAATTGACGTATGCGACTTAACTGAGCCTTCGTTCATTTGGGAAATCAGATGCTGCGAAAATTGTTCGTGATGTGGGATTGGGGTCCATCTAAAGCTACGTGTAAGAAGTATGAGTCCACATATGCAATTCAAGAAACGACTTTATCTGCCGATGCTGCACTGTCGCTTCTAGTGGAACTAAAATTGTGGAAATCACAATATCGAGGGATGTTTACATTTTAAAACGGAAAACGTTTTAAAATGAGTGTGAGATAGTAGCGCGCTGACGAGGCTGCCGCTAGATCAGCCTATGTGTTTTAATACACTTATAGTTCAGTGAGCACAGTTAAATGTTGGAGGAGTAGGAACAAGCATACATTAAATCCAAATAAAATCGATTTTGTATTGCAATGTCCCGCTTTGAGGATTGGCTGAATGTTTGCGACATGGATAACATGATGGAAACAGATTAATTCTCCGACTAAGAAGATGAACGGGTTCCACGAGTACCAAAACGATGTATTCGCGATGCTCAAAATGCATTCGATTTCCAACCTGAGAACGAATTCAAACGGCGCTTCCGGTTTTCCAAAGACAGCATCAGGCATGGAATATTGGCTAGAATTGAAGATGGCTTGATGAAAACCAACAACCGTGGTTTGCCAATACCACCTATGATTCAATTGTTGGTTTGTCTGCGATTCTATGCTACTGCCAGTCTTCAGGTGAGCACGGGTAATATTCACGTCAACACTAAACACATCTGCATGTAATATCATTTTTTATCACATGAATGGTAGAAATTCTTTCGTATTAGCTTAGTGTCATACATTCAAGCGAGTGTACCAATTCAAGCTTGTATATATCAAGCGTTCAACGTACACATTACCAATTATTAAATTGTGGTACATTGTTACAGGCATTGTCAGCTGTGGCAAGCATAGCCCGAAACAGTGCTGTAGCTTGTTCCGTCACTTCCTATCCTTTGAAGCAGAGAGAGAGAGAGAGAGAGAGAGAGAGAGAGAGAGAGAGAGAGAGAGAGAGAGAGAGAAATCGCTGCACTATGCCAGTGCAGGCTGCGATTATTGCACTTGAAAATGCTATGTGAGACTTTACTCTAATATTCCCAAACCATCAAATGTCATTTAACAATTTGCTATAATCATAAGTCTCTATTCGTTTTAATACTTGACAGCAGTTTGATGTAGTCTGAGTGAGTGATTCCTAGTAAAATGTATGGTTTAGAAAAAAAACTGGATGTACAATGTTCTATGGCAGTCACTGACTTAGAGTACACTAAACCACTGCTACGTTAGTAAACGAATAATTCTGTAGATCCAGCCAAATCTAATAATAATCATTTCTTTTTTTACTTTCAGCTTGTAAGTGCAGACTTGATATCTGTACCACAGTCGACGATCTCAAGGGTAATATTCAGAGTATCAGCACTCCTCGCGGCGCGAATGTATGAAGTTATAATAATGCCAGCTACGTAAGAAACTCAAATGGATAAAAGACAATTATTTCAGCAACTTGGAGCTTGCAGGGATGGTATTAGTCTTCCTAAGGAATTGATGGTGCTATCGACTGTACTCACATTCGTTTATCCTATACGAAATGTCAAGCCTTCCCTGAGGTTTATAGGCACCACAAAGGAAATTTGTCCCTCAATGTTCAGCTGCGTTGGCGGATGCCATATCAGAATATGAATTCAAGGAACAACGATGTGCACGAGTTTGAATGTCGTACTCACTTCCAAATATGTATTACTATTATCTCGAACTTATCTCGAGTTCCTCGATCTCGTTCCCGAATGGCGCGGAAGTCAACATGACAGCCGAATTTTCCAAAATTCTAGGACTTACATGCGGTATCATCAAAGCTAACGAACCGGAACTTTTGTCGGAGATACTGGATACCCATTCCTCCCATTTCTGCTCTCACCAGTAAGAAACCCCACTACAGATGCAGAGCAAAGGTATTTTAAAAAATCATCTCAATATGAATGCATCCTTTGTAGCACGTGAGATTAGAAATTACATATGGTATTATGTGTTTAAATTTTTCTTTGTTTTTTTTAAAGCTTCAATATAGTAAACAGAAGAACAAGACAAATTGTCGGAAGGGAGTTCGGAGATTGGAAATGCAGATTTCCCCGTCTACACAGAGGTCTAGGAACCAAATTGATATGTAGCACCGCGGTTTTAGTTACGCGTGCGGTTCTCTATAATTTATCTTTGACTTTCGATAACATTCTTCCCGAAGAAGAACCAGACCAGGAAGAAGAAGACGTGCCGCCTGAACCACCACATTGGCAGCCAGGAGATGGGTTTGCAGTACGACAACCCTGATCGATCGCTTGTTTTAAGGAGGTTCGGGACAGATTATCTTCAGGAGGAATCAGGGGGAAAATTCGATTGTTCTCAAGCAGGGCGCCAACGTCTACGCACCAATATTCCATTTGAAAACGACACAATTACTGTAATGAATTTCGAGTCCTGCATTAAAAGTTATTAATATTTTTACACAAGGGTATTATTAACGTGATTTAAATGTTATGTCAATGCGTATTTTTCTTTTATTTTATATGTTACGTACCGAACGGTATCCCGGGTTTCCCGAATGAAATATTATTTTATGGGCTGCTCTGCTCTTCCCATACGGACCCGAGTTCTCTGGGAAGATAAAGGGGAGGATGCCAGAATACTTTGGTGCTTCCGATTATAATATGGTTTATTTATTAATAGTCGCCGACTTACAATGTTGTTGACGCCTGAATGCGTAAACACACACATACACACTCACTAATTTTAACAATATAGCATTGGTAGATTCGTTACAAAGTGATTTAACGGCGCGGCTTTTTCTTATGTTATTTCGGTAGCATGGAATTAGATTTAATAATTAATGCGTCTCTATCGCGTCGGTGTCGACTACGCACAAGTCTCACAATCCTGTGCAACCACCTTTTGCACCGGGTTCACTGGGGGATACTATCCACCTCCCAATGCAAGGGAATTATGGTTGCCGCGGAACGCTTTGTGCGCGAGTAGGAATCCGTGCCCAGGAAACAACCAAGGGACGCGGTACTCGCGAGACCGTTTTAACGACCGAAGACGGACGGACGCAAACCCTCGAGGACGTGGGAACCAGGGATTGCGACTTGCTTTCGACCGGAGTTGTACCCCAACACCAGGTTACTTCCGTGGCTAGATGGGAACTAACAAATATTCACCGCCACCGGACCGATGTTAGCTCAGTAGCTATCAGTCCGGTGGGGGTTTTGACAACGCCCACGGAAAGTTGTTCTCTTCCGAAGTGGTCGCTCCGGTGGGGGTTTTTGACAACGTCCACGGAAAGTCGCTCGCTCCCGAAGTCCCACGGTCGAAGTCCGCGGATCAGACGATGCTTGATCAGCGGAATTCGATCGGGTACATCCGGCCTCACTATCGGCGTTTCCACACCCGACACCGCACAGAGACACGAGGCGACGAAGTCGCCGGAAAATAATTAAAGTTAAACCCGTTAATAAAAACCCAATTATTGATATTATTAAACAAAACATTAAAAGTTTACGGAGACGTGACACCCACCCCCCTTGAGATTAGTCGACGTCCTCGTCGACGGTTATAATTTTAAACCTAAGTATGTTAGTTTCTTTTCTATATCGGGAGATTACAAATATTGGCGATAGTCCGGTGGTTTCCGATGTCGTACATTCTTTACTCGATGGCGCGCAGAGACTCTCTCGCAGGAAGGGCGCTTGGATCCTGTCCCTCCGATGAACCTGGGTCATCACGTCGGGTGGACAAAGGAGTCAGCAAGTTCTCCGTTCCTTCCGCCTGTAGTATCGGAGCGAGGACCGACACGTCGAGCGCAAAACCAGGCTGATAGTAGTACTGTTCTCGACTCCCATACACCCGTAGGCTAGTGAGGGTAGTCGTACGCGTCGTCCCGACACAATTAGGACGGAGTTGTAGTATTCCGGCCCCTCCTACGATTACTTTTCGCGGGGGCCTTCCGAGCAGGCTATACGAAGGGCTGTCGGGCGGGAGAAAGAGAACAGCCATCCTTCTTGGGCTGGAAGGTACGTCCAGTAGTCTGAGTGATCCGGCGTCCATTCTTTCTACATCCTGAGTGATACTCCTGGTCGGTGAGGAAGTGAGTACAGTGGTCACTGGCGATGGCGATATGGGGAGCCACAGAGAGGACATGGGCAGACCCCGTCGTATTGTTGAGCGCCTGCGGCGCAGGCCAGGTATACATCCGGTAGAGGTCGTACGTAGTACGGCCAAGTAGCGGGATTCGCCCTACAATCAACACCTTATCCCGGTAGGACAGTAGGTCCGTTTGAGCTAGGGCCGCGAAATTTTCCGGGCGCAATTGGTCCAGGGGGAGGGGAACTCCATCCCTCCGGCGTTAAGCAGCACCTCCTTGGCCATGGCGATTAGCTGGTCCTTCGTCACCGCCTCGGGGTCGAGTCGACCTTTGGCAGCCGTGGCAATGGTCCGAACGTACCGGGAACACGCGTCGATGTACCGTTCTAGTTTCGCTTCCACTCGATTGGCGTAATTGATCAGAGTCAGATTGTACTAGACCAGAGCAGACTGGTTGGTCAAGACCTGCAATTTCTGGTGCATCCGTGCCACGAGTCCATACACGTCGTTGACATGGCGAGTCTCTTCGGCGTGTTCTGGCTGCAGGGTTTGGAGGTGAGTGGATACGATGTGCATTTGATGTCCCACCAATTGTGTGATCCGACTCTGATCGTGGAATAGCCTGTCGATCTGCCCCGTGATGTAATGGGCATCGTCCTCGTTGAGCGTCCCAAAAAGCGACTTACTCACACTCCCGACGAATCCGAATGGAGCGAATCACTTCTTCATCGTGGTGGGGGAAGGGGGCAATCGTACATTCGATCGATCGATTAATCCCCATAGCTCGCCCACAAGATGCCTCGCGTGAGTGAAGTGAGTGAGGATGTAGTCCTTCCGCAAGTAACAGGCAAGGACAGTGTTGTGTCTTCGCACTTCCTCTCTATCTAGCCGGGCTGTTCCTCATCGTTCGGAAAGGACTCGGCAAACTTGGCAACTTCGACAATGATTGTCATGCGCCAGTCTGCCTGTTGTAGTTATACCGGGGCTGCATCTCGAAGTACAGGCCCAGGCTGTCCGTGATAGTGATGATTTGATGAGCTTCTTCCATTGCCGACTCGAAGTGGGAGCAACTCAGCAGCAGCAGGATGGAGTAGAGGTTCCGCATCTAGACGCAATAGACGTTCCGGCGGCTTATTCTAATTGAATAATCCTACGCGTGCGCTAGCTTAACCTTATCTACATGTTTGAGGAATCTCTCCCCACTTTTGGTCTCCAAAATGACGTTACTCCCATGCGTGATCGACTGTATAGTATAGGGACCGTGGTATTGGCTGTCGAATTTTCCCTTACGCGGCTCCTTCAGGACGTAAACCTGATCCCCTACCTTTCCCGTGAAAGGACGGCATCCTCTGTCGTAGTAGGCCTTTGATCGTTCTGTCGAGCGGTTCAGGTTGTCCCCGGCGATCTCGCAAATCTCTGTTGCTTAACGAGCTCGGTGACGAAGGAGTTTAAGGTGGGGAGCCTGTCATCGGTCGGAAATTGGCTCGGCTGACGCGCCTTTCCCAAACACGATTTCATGCGGCGTGAAGTTTGTTGCTTCATGCACGCTCGTGTTGTAGGAGAATTCGGCAAACGGCAGTAACCGGTCCCAATCATCGTATTTGTCAACGTAGTGCTTGATGTACTCCGCTAGCACGATGTGACTTCGTTCTAACGAGCCGTTCATCTGAGGACGATACCCCGAAGTTGTCAAATGATTTACCTCGATCAGTTAAAATAGCTCGCGGAGCGCCGAATTGGTTATAAAGGCGGCGAACAATTGCCTCCGCGATGGTTGCAGCCTTTAGATCAGACATTGGCTCCGCGAGGCAGTACTTCGACCGCTGATCTTGCATTGTCAGGATGTGCCTATTTCCACGCGGGGTGATAGGTAGTGGCCCGACAGTATCTAAACATACCTTGTCGAAGGTGTCTACTGGCGTGTCCGTTATGAGCATGGGCTTGCGCGTTTTTACACGAACGAGCTTTTGCTCCTAGCAGCTTTTACAGCGTCGAATAAAGTTTTGCACGTCATTCCGCAGGGTGGGCCAGTAGAATCTCTCTCGAATCCGACGAAATGTCTTGGTGACGCCCTTGTGGCCTCCAATGAGACTCGAGTTAGACTCCGTAATGATGCCCTCCCTCTCTTCGGGAGATGGCACCTTTATTTTTCCGTAGCATATGGCTATGCTCATTCTCATGTCCGAGAACACGGAATGGAGCGCTGGCAAAAATGTGTCTCGAGGCAGATCGTCGGTGAAATCACGATACCGCGAAATTCGGAACGTGGGAACCGGCGCCAGCTGGATCACGCGTCGCAAATTTTCCAGACCCATTGTGACTTTGGACGGATCGGTAAGATCTTAGTAACGGAGCTTCACGATTACCGTATAGACTTTATGTCGGCCCTATTCGGTGACCGCCACCTGTCCGAGTCCCAAATTCTTCGCCCTCAAGGACGATGGATCCAGGATACCCAGATCGGATAATAATTTTCCAATCGGGGTTACCAGCTCGCCGTCGGCGGAGGCGAAGTGGACATAGTTATGGCGCCTGCCCGTTAGGCAGTCACGATCACCAACGATCTAGGACGCCGGCCCCTCGATTTTTCCAGATAATCCGTTATATGTCCCTTCGGTTGCGATCTCTCTTTTCGCAGAGTGTGTCGATGGGTCCAACAGGCTGAAGCGCAGCGATGACGTCGGCAATGACGGCCGCTGGGGTTTCGGGGAAACCTCGCTCCCTCCCTCTCGCACGGGGGACAGCTTCGTAGCCCCAGCAGGCGATGCGGAGACGGTTGGTGTTTGATGAGGAAGGAAGGGTAGCGGGGGCTCGTCCGGCTCACCCGTACCGCTCGTACTCTCCACCGCACACGATATGGGAGCGTGCGTCGGGTTAAGGGGGGATTTTCTTTTTTTTCGACAAAAAAATCGATTTTTCGCTGACCGCTGTTTCATATTCTTCAAAGTGTTGAGAATATGTGTGCAAAATTTCAAATTAAAATTCTCAAAAATGGCAAAGTTATAAGCGATTTTATACCTGCGTGTCGACTCGCGGTGGCCGCGCGCTTGTTGTCACACGGCAGGGGTCGGCGCGCCCGGCAGCTGCCCGAATCTGTTGCTCGGCGGACCATAAAAATAACGGGACAGCATACAATAGGCATTTAATTCAATGAAGGACGAGTCTTAACGGTCGTGCGAGATCGAAATATTCGGTGGAGAGTCGCTCAGTCTCGAACGAGAGTTTACTGGTAACAGACGTATATATCATGGATCGAAAACAGGGAAGTGATACTCATAGTCGTGCTGCTAGACCGAAAAAAAGGAAATTTGTTGGGAATATTCACACTCGAGAAACGGAAACGACGTTTGCAAGTACGTCGGCCCAGAAACTGTCGACAGCGGAAGACAAAGAAATAATTACGGACCCGGGTCATGGATATTGCATTATCGCGTTTCTATCGGTTTTCTCTGCAATCTCGCAACTCGTAATATGTCAGGAATGCAAAGGACCGATCAAATTTGGCGAATCCAGTTCTCGCGGCTTGGGTTTTAAAATAGTTGTGCAGTGCAAGTGTCGTGTGCAATATATTAATTCCTGTCCTCTCGTCGATGACAAATCGTGTGAGATAAACCGGAGAATGGTTTTTGTGATGAGACTATTGGGAGTAGGCAGAGAGGGTATAAATTTATTTTGTGGCTTGATGGATATATCCCAAGGTTTCAGCACAACCTTGTACTATGCCTCCTTGGAGAACATTTACAGTGGAGCCAAAGCTGTATGGGAGCTGTGTGCGAAAAAGGCAGTGAAAGAAGAGAAAGCGAAGAATGCTGAGCACGGAAATCCAGAGACAGATATTTCTGTGTCGGGAGACGGAACATGGAAAAAGCGAGGATATAGTTCCTTGTTTGGAATCACGACACTTATCGGCAAATATTCAAGCAAAGTGGTTGACCTTGTCGTGAAATCGTCTTACTGTCACGCTTGTAAATGGTGGCAATCAAAATCTGGTACCGAAGAATACGACGATTGGTTCTAAGAACACAGCAGTGAATGTACGGCAAATCACGATGGGTCAGCTGGAAAGATGGAAGTTGACGCGATCAAAGACATGTTCCGACGATCTTGGGAAATGCATGAAGTACGGTACGCGAAATACATCGGCGATGGCGACACGAAAACATTCAAAGCCTTGTTGGAAGACAAACCTTACGGCGATGATTTGATCGTGAAGAAAAAGGAATGCGTCGTGCACGTTGAGAAGCGTATGGGCTCGCGACTGAGAAATGTGAAAAAAAAAACGAAAAAACTTGGAGGAAAAGGAAAATTAACCGATAAATTGATAAAAGAATTAACAATTTTCTACGGTTTGGCTATCAGAAGACATCCAGACTCTGTTGATGAGATGTACAATGCTGTGTGGGCAACGTTCTACCACAAGATCTCGAAGAATGAAAATCCTCAGCATATGTACTGTCCCGCGGGGTCACAAAGCTGGTGCAAATGGCACATTGCCGAAGCCGAAAAAACTGTGGACGAATTTGATCACGAAGCTCCACTGCATGAAGACGTCGCGAATGCTATTAAGCCGATTTACATTGATTTGTCATCGAGAGACTTGCTGGAAAGGTGTTTAGGTAGCGATACTCAAAACAACAACGAAAGCTTCAACGCAACCGTTTGACGATTCGCACCTAAACACCTTCACTGTGGCGCGAAAACGATCGACATCGCGGCTTATTTGGCCGCAGGGATTTTTAACGAAGGCTTTACAGCAGTCCTTAAAACAATGACGACGATTGGAATCGTCGTTGGCCAGCAAGCATCAATATTCGTCGATGCGCGAGATAAGCAGCGGATAGAGAGGTCAACGAGACGCAGCCTCGAAGCAACGAAAGAGGCTCGAACAAGACGCAGAAGCGAAACTGCTTCACTGAATGAGTTGTTCGAAGCCGAGGAAGGCATCCTGTATGGCCCTGGCATAGCAGATTGGATTAAAAATACTGTAAGTACTCGATATGTCCCATAAACTGTACTCACAACTTTAAACGCGTTTTTCTCGAAACAGCTTTTTCACAACTGGTGTGCACGATTTCTCAAAAACTATTCAACCGATTGCCTTCAATTTTGGACAGAATGCTCAGCTGACATCGTTTTATAATTTGATGAAGCAAAAAAGCAATACGTTTAATAGTTTTTTATTTATAACAAAAAATCGATCAATTTTTTTCGAAAAATCGATACTTCAAGTTCAAAACGTCACCAAATCGTCATTTTTTTTCCCTTCATCGAACGATAGCTATATGTGTCTAAAGTAAAATGCTTTTTGGGTTTTTGTTGCAGGATGAACGTGAAGGCTGTAATCGTGCACACCATCAAAAAAGGACCATCGCGCGTCGAGGGGGGTGGGAGGCGGATTTTTTGATGAAATTGTTTAAAATTTTTTGTATGTAGTAAACAGATCAATAAAACTATATGCCAAGTTTCACAAGTTTTCCGTTGTATACTTTCTTCACAAAAAAATTCCCAAAAAGCGGTAAATTTTGCGAAAAAAAAGACAATCCCCCCTTAAGGGATATCTCCAGCGGTGGCATCGCCCTGTCTCGCTCGGAGAATAGCCTATCGAGCAGTGCCGACGCTGCCTGTGGAGAGGAGAGAGGCGGGCCTGCACGGGCCGTGGCTTCCTCTCTAGCGGAGTCGTGCAAAACTGTAGACGCTGCTATAGGGAGTTCCATAGCCTCGCTCTCGTCGTCCGCTTCACTGTCCCCCTCAGTTCGCTTTAACGCATAGAGAGCGAGCTGACTAGTCCTTTTCAGGAGCTCCTCGTCACTGGCTGGCTGAAATCTTTCGGATAGCCGTGATATGCGACCACTGAGCTCCGCACCCGAACTGTCCTCGTCAAACGGGGCCAACCCGTTCAAGACGCCTTGGACCTCCTCGTCTATTTCCTCTCCCTCCGAGATATGGCCCGGGAGCAATATTTCTTCCTTGCCTGGAGGGAGGTAATCGGTCTTGTGAAATCTATTCTCGAGTTGCTGTAGCGACTCGTCAAATTTCGCAATCGAGTATTGAAGCGGGTCAAGGACGGTGATGTCTTTATCAGAGACCATTTCCTCTACGGGGGTGCTGTCTTCCGTATCGCTAGGAGGAGGACTCACAGCAACCAAGTACTCGTACGACCGGGAGGGGTCACTCGTGGTTTGCACGGGCGGATCCTTCATTGGCCGGACGGGTGGTGCCGATGGTCGTTTTAGAGGTCGTTTTGGAGGCAGGAGCGGCGCGAGTAACATACTCCGGTGCATTCGTTGTATCGGCCTCCCCTCCTCCGCCGAGCTCGCCTCCGATGTCTCCGAATACTTCGGGGCCGGCCGCGACGAGGTCGCGGGAGTGGTTTGAAGCCGCGTACGGGTCGCAACGGCACTCACATCCAGAGGAGGAGGCATCCTTCGGTTCCACTGCGTCAGGCTGACGTCGCGTTCTTCGACGGCGGCGTCGGGTTCTGGGAATCGGAGCGTGCCCTGGGTCTCCCCTCTTCCATGGGAAGCACCACAGCCGCATCCTCCGTCCACTCGGAGTCGCTTGACTCCGAGGACAGCGGATTTATCGAATTCCGGGAGAGTGCGTCGGCGTTCAAATTTAATCGACCCGGTTTATAAACGAACTCGTAGTCGTAATTTTGAAGGCTCAGTCTCCATCGGACTAACCTCTTATCTGGATCGTTCATTGTGCCAATCCATTTAAGAAGCTCATGATCCGATATAAGTTTGAACTTCCGGCCGTAGAGATATGGCTGGAAGTGCTCTAAAGCCTTAATCACCGTCAAGCACTCCTTCTCGGTCGTCCCATAGTTTACCTCGGCAGGAAAGAGGATGCGAGAAAAATAGGCGATCGGTAGATCAAGCCCATCTCGCCCCTGGCCCAGGACGGCTCCGATTACATAATCGGAGGCATCCGTAGTGAGGGTGAACGGACGATTAAAATCGGGGTGTTGCAGGACAGGTTCCGTACACAGAGCCTTTCGTAAGGTCCGGAAACTGCGGCGCGGTTCCTTTCCCCAAGCGAAGCCCTTCCCCTTCTTGAGCAGGTCAAAAAGAGGCTTCGCTCGGCCCGAGAAATTCGCAATGAATCTTTGGTAATACCCAGCGAGTCCAAAGAATTGTCGAACATTTTCGGCCGTTTTCGGACTCGGGAAACTTGAGGCTTTTACAGCCTCAAGTTTCCTCGGGTCAGGTCTTAGCCCACCTCGCCCAATTATGTGGCCCAGATAGCATGTCTCCCGTTTGAGGAACTCATACTTGTCCGGCTCGAGTACCAGGTTTGCTTCCCGCAGACGATTCATGAGGCGACGGACCTTCTTCCCGTGTTCTTGCTGCGATCGAGCGAATACTGCGATGTCGTCAAGGTACACGAATAATTCGGCATCTTGCAGGCCTTGGAGTACACTATCCATTAGTCGCTGGAACGTGGCGAGGGCGTTCTTTAATCCTTCCGGCATTCGAATGTATTGTCAAAAACCCCCACCGGAGCGACCAATTCGGGAGCGAGCAACTTTCTGTGGACGTTGTCAAAAACCCCCACCGGATTGATAGCTACTGAGCTAACATCGTTCCGGTGGCGGCGAAAATTTGTTAGTTCCCATCTAGCCACGGAAGTAACCTGGTGTTGGGGTACAACTCCGGTCGAAAGCAAGTCGCGATCCCAGACTCCCGCGTCTTCACGGGTTCGCGTCCGTCAGTCTTCGGTCGTTAAAACGGTCTCGCGAGTACCGCGTCCCTTGGTTGTTACCTGGGCACGGATTCCTACTCGCGCACAAAGCCTTCCGCGGCAACTATAATTCCCTTCCATTGGGAGGTGGATAGTATCCCCCAGTGAATCCGGTGCAAAAGGTGGTTACGCAGGATTGTGAGACTTGTGCGTAGTCGACACCGATGCGATAGAGACGCATTAATTATTAAATCTAATTCCATTCTACCGAAATAACATAAGAAAAGGCCGCGCCGTTAAATCACTTTGTATCGAATCTACCAGTTCTATATTGTTAAAATTAGCGAGTGTGTGTGTGTGCGTGTGCGTGTGCGTGTGCGTGTGCGTGTGTGTGCGTGTGTGTGTTTACTCATTCAGGCGTCAACAACACTGTAAGTCGGCTACTATTAATAAATAAACCATATTATAATCGGAAGCACCAAAGTATTCTGGCATCCTCTCCTTTATCCTCCCAGAGAACTCGGGCCCGTATGGGACGAGCAGAGCAGCCCACAAAATAATATTTCACTCGGGAAACCCGGGGTACCGTTCGGTACGTAACATATATTTTTAAAAATTGATAAATTTGGCGAAAGCGCACTGCGTGTGTTGCGAATTTGTTTCTTTTTCCAGGGTTGGCGACATTTATTCTGTTACCGCGAGCACCATCGAGCGCGGCAACTCGCGCAGTCCATTGAAGCTGAAACATTTGGAGGGTGTATTCAGTATATGTTAAAAATAATACATTGTGAAAATTGGAATCAAACGGTAGCATTTCTTCACTTGTTCCGAAACGCCTGAATAAAAGAATATGACTAAAATCACACTGGGTTGTACATACATACTCATTATCGAAATAATACCATGGCTCAGTGTTCTACGAGTGGAATTGCCCGAGTCCACACTATATACCCTGTCCTTTAGAATACTCAGAAAATTCCAAGTGCAGAACACTGAGCCTGTTGAAATTATGTCCATCATCGCATGACTGGATAATTTTTAATAAATAGTAAATACATTGAAGAAGATATATTCTGATATTCTACGGAAATATTAGGTACTATTTTGAAATTACGGTCCGTAAAGTATTCTAAAATCACAGTCCTTACGGCATTCTAACGTCACAGTCCGTACAGCACTTAAAAATCAATCATCTGCTGTATCGTCACAACATATTTTTTCTCACGCCAGCTTCAATTCCGATAATTCAGCATCTGCAGCACTCTTCCTCAATTCGTGTGCTTGTATCGCAGCCAGGTGATCTACTTGCATTCAGTTTATAAATGTCAAGTGAGATTCTTTTATCGAAGCTACTTTCTTTTCATGCTGCATCGTTGCTTCGAATAGTACTTTATCCTGTCGACAAAGTTTCTTTATTCTTTATAATTGAGTCGCACTTTTTCTGATTTTTTCTCTGATTGACGAGGGAATCCCCGAACGCGTACAAGAGCGTCGTTTCTTGTCAGGTATTTGTGGTTGATGAGGAATTTGCTGTGAAGTTTCCGTGTTCACCGAAACGAAAAATAAATTGTGTTATATAACATAAAACGTATATTTTTTCAGAAGTGATTCTTCACAGAGAGTTTGATTGAAAATTCCTTAGTCATTTTTTCCAAAAGTCGATCAATTTCTGGTAAACTCATAATCAAATTTTCTATGAGAAACTAACCCCTTAATGTCGTAAATTTCGGGACACTTTGTATGGCAGAAGGATTTGTAGGTTCCATGGAGCAAACAGTTTCATGACGAGCGAAATAAAAGTAAGTATAACATGTATCTTTATCATTTACTGTTAACCACAAATAACTTCAAACGTTAACTGATACGTCGTGGCGAGCCTCATAGACTTACACCTACACCTACAAGATGACAGGACTTCGAAGTGGTGTGTAATTACAGGATTCTTGTTTGTGACCGTTTTATCTCTGCAAATAGGTAAGGTTTCTACCTGAGCCAACCATTTCCAAAGGGGAGCTCACAGAAACTACATTTGTAGACCCTGCTATAGCTGTATCCCTTGTCACATCTGCACGACGGATCTCCAACCACGACACGTTCAAGTATTCGACTTCCATACCTTCTTTATCTGTTTATATTTATGTGAATTTGTGAATCTAATATTTATGTGAATTTGTGAATCTAATATGAATTTATATTTATTACTCATATGTTTATAATTCATTCAAAAGTTGGATGATAGCAATTACCGTTTTCTCGTCCCTGTGGTACATTCGAGGAGAAGTTTGTTGGCGCCTGCTCCATCAAATATGGAGCAATCGATGTAACGTCTGGATCAATTTCTGTAGAAGGTGATGGGGGACCACCTCTTGTAGCCATAGAAGCCTGCTTTTCGCGAGTGAGAGCATCTCGCTAAGCATGCTTCATATTGACCCACATTTTTTTCTGTTGCTCCACTACTCTCTGAAAAAAGATAAAAAGTTTCACGAGCTACAGAAATTATAAAGGGAGACTGCGTTATATGTTAAATCCTTGCAAGTATGATGCCGAGACTTGTTGTCGATAACGAGCCATTGTATCACCAAATCTTTTCATATTGTTAATTTTCTTATGCGAGTTCCTACATCCACAGGAGCCTACTGGGCATATATGGTTTATCACCCTGCCGCAGATAGTGTTATTATTCTTTACGACTAAAGAACGGATTGCATAACTGCTATTAATTTCTTATAACTATGATGTACGAATAAGTGAAAATAATTATACCATACCTCGTGTGATATTTGCGTTGAGTTATTAAATTCCGCAGCAATTTTGGCCAACGTATCTTTTTTTTCGGCAATGTTGGCGCATTACTTTTTTTTTGCTTCAACAATGTCTTTATGAATGTTTAGTAAATCAAGGAATATTTTTTTTCCACCGGTGTATAATGCTTTACCTACTTCTTGAGGCCACCACAGACCGTACAATTGCACCTTTTTATGATTCACGTATACGCGTAATGTTAGGGGTTTCACCTCCCGTGCACGCAACCATTGAACAATGGAACACTTGTTTCACTGAGTTTCAAATGTGTCAACAGATTATCTCGCAAATGGCGACCCCACATACCGAGCTGTGATTGGTGGATATAATGGCGAATTTCCAAAAACCACCGGGAAACACCCGAATGCCAGTACTGTATCAAGACCATCTTAAAGATAATAAGACAGTCTTGGGCAGAGTCGTCTTAAAAAAAACCGTCTCATTTGAGGACTATGAAATGTATGCGATCTCAAGAAGATTCTTGACGAATAAGGTCGTCTTTGTGAAGACAGTCTCAAGAGTCGACTTGAGACCTGACTATGAATACCATCCCTTGTTGGCGTTCCGTCGTCATCCCAGGGATCTGGTCTCCGTCGGGCTTCCGGCTCCTCCTTGTAAAAAGAAAGAAAACATTTATTAAAAATTCGAGATTAACTTAACAAGATTAAGTACCTAGAAAACAAGTAAATGTACACGGTGATACTCACCGCTTACCTAGACACTCGGCGTACCAGGCCTCTGGATCCCAGCGAGCTTCCGAGCCACTGTAAAAATCGTTAATCAGACACTACAAAATACTGGCGAACTAACGGAATTGAATCTATATATGATATAAAACGTCATGCGTCTCAAACAACATTCGGATTTATGCGACCCGCTTCTGACACCTTAAAGATCGAGCGGACAAACAATATATATAGTGTTCGTTCTTTTCTCTGCATTTTTATTAAAAAATTTCATCTCTGTACATATCTCCTCCGTATTCATTGACCCCGTGGCTACCTTTTATAATTAATTAATGGGTTATTTATTTTATTAAAAAAAAATTTAATTTTTTTTAAATTCCAAAACCACACGACCCGGCGTCGCAGCGTCGGCGTGCTAGGCGAGCGGCAGCGACTACGGATCCGAGGTTCGGGGTACGCGTTACCCGGCGCGGCTGAGATCCCCGAAGGTCGATGCCCTTACGCCCCTGGGGAAGGAAGGGAGACCCTCCACCGGCCGAAACGGAGAACACTTCACCAGTCCCTGAGTTTAAGGTGCCTCTTCCTCAGCCACTCCCACGTTCCCTCCTTCCATCAACCCCTCCCTCCCCACCCCTCCCCACGCATGACACGGCTGAGCTCGGCAAGGAGGGCTTTGACACCCTTTTCGATAAGGTCGCCAGCGACCTCCACGCCGCCCTTCTTTCCCCGCCTCCTTCTATTCTCGGACGATCCCCCTCTCCTCCTTCGCCGCCCAGAGAAGTCCTCTCCGAAATTCCCCTTCCTCACGTTCCCAATAAAAAAAAACCCTTGACTCGGCTCACCCGTTGACGATCCGGGCTACTCAGTAACCGGACTTCTCTTTTCCGCCTCACAAACCCTAAACAGCCCTTTTAAGGGCTAACGCAAAAAAAAATAACGTAGATTTCTTTTCCCCCCTCGCCGGGAAATCATCCTTTTCCCCGCGCCATTATCGGCCTACGCATAAACTCACTCTCTGCGAATTTCATACGTCGTCAACTTTTTTTTCATCCCGACGAAACCAATTGCATTCGAGAGAGCTTAAAATGTAGATGACATATGATTCTGCATTTAAAAACAAACCCTTTGGGGGTGACCACCCCTGTACAATAACGTTTCCGGTGCTCTCCTCCGATTTCGTTCTCTTTTGAATATGTTATTCTTCATCGAAATCAGAGAGATATGCATTTTTTCCATCGGCGGCGAAACAGTTTTAAGGGGTTAAACTCACCCTCGAAGTGACTTTTGCATTTTGGTTACGATTCGATTCAAGATATTCGAATGAAACAAATTCGAGAACAATGCTTATGGCGAATAATAAAAAAGGTGCCGTCTCCAGTTTTAATATTGAATTTCGCCCTAGCTAGCAGATATTATAAGATCTCGTTTTCCAAATATCATTTTGTCCAAAAAATGACTAGACAGTGCAGTTATAGGTGCATGGAGTTGATGTCGAGCAAAAGTCGTAATATTCCCGATATAATTTTTAAAATGTAGAAGCAAGTAAAGGTCATTATTATTTATCATTTTGTCCGGAATCTTATCTCGCCGACTTCTTTGGCTTGCACAACGTGGATCGTGCGTAACATATATGAAAAGTGCACAGTCGCTTATTGAATGCCGTGGATGAACGTCGAAACACAACAAGTACAGAAATTTTGTCATCAGCGAGTTACCCATAACATTACGCACATGAAGACCTCGTCGTGGTCAATTTAGTGGGTATTATCATAGTGTGTACTATAAATCGATTTTCATCGAACTTAAAGGTAGTATGCATAACATTTTTCCTACTATATCCAGTAATTATTCCTTCAAAAAATAAAGTGCATCGAATGTTTCCTTATGTTAAAGATGAAGATCAACCAAATGAATGTTCTACTACTACTTCTGACAACATTTGACGCAATGAATCTTCTTCAATCACCCATTAATGATGCAGAAATACAATTGAAACATAGTTTTTAAAGTATATTCTTCAATGCAATCAATGAGTATACTGGCGTCGAAACGGTGGAAGAACACGCCCTAGATTTTTAAGAACTGTATCAAAATATAGAAACGCAAATTGTCGAAGACAAAGAATGGGCACTAGCTATTCATAAATCAAAATTACCGCCGGGCGCATGCTCAAGTGATGTTGAAGATTTGTCTTGCGAATACAAGCCGAGAGCCGTTGATTACTAGAGGCCAGGAAAAAAAGAAAAATTCAAGCATCAAGACTGTTAGACAGAAGTTTAACAGAGTTAGATCTGTTAGTTAACTAAAACGTTGGCCTAGTTATTTGAATAATGGTGGAACTTACAAGGAAAGAAGTAGGCCATCAAGACTTTCGGTTCAAAGCATCTGAATTTTGGGTGAGATCATTTAAAAATGCCCATCGTATTGTATCAAGAAAAGTTAACAAATTCATCACTAGAACAACGATTGAGAATGTGGAAACTTTAAAAGAGCAAGCCGAAAAATATAAATCTGATGTCAAGCAAAATGTAGAAGCATACGGATTACCAAATGTTTATAATTTCGACCAAAGTGGTTTCGAATTGGAGATGCATTCAGGAACGGGTTTAGTAGTCGAAGGCCAAAAGCAGTTGGAATGTCTTGTACAGTCAGTTTCGTCTACTACCAATAGTTACACTATTCAACCGACTATATCAGCAGAGGGAAAGCTTCTGTCACATCTTTTTTTGGTTCTCAAAGAACCAAGTGGTATGTTTGGTCCAATAGCGGGACAGAAATTGTTCAGACCAGATAATGTATACATAGCAGTATCGAATGTCTGGCAAACTTACTTCTGGCATTAATATGTTCTTATAGATTTCACAATTATTCGCATATGTGTGTTACATGGTTATTTAAATGAAATAATTACATATATAATATAAATATTTTATTTTTATTTTTCAGAACACTTTAAAACTTGATTACAGCATATTTTTTTTTTTAAATGTTGGTTCGAAAAGTGTCTTGTTGATTGATTCATGGAGTGGCCATTGTCCCGCGGTTGTACGGGAAGCAACATGTCCGAATAAGTACGTTATGTTAAAGATTATACCTAGATGTACAACCGGCAAGATTCAATCTCTTGATGTTTATGGTTTCAGAGTATGGAACAATTTCGTCAGACATTTCTCTGATAGTGTATTATTAATGGAATATGATATTAATTTGCACTTAAGGAATGATATAATTAAATTGCAATCTCTAACTCATAATCAGTTATCATCCCCTCGATATGTCAATCTTTTCAAGTATTCTTGGTTCTAGAGTGGTTATACAGAAATACAGCCAGACGCATTTGAAAATCCTGTGGATTTCGGTTTCGGAGAAGCATGCAAATCTCATTGTAAAGTCCCAGGATGCAACAATGTGGCGGTGATTCGCTGTTCGTGGTGTAAGGAGTCATTATGTTTTAAGCATTTTTTTGAGGATTACCGGGTGGGGGAAAAATGTCGAACGATCGATATGCAGATAGGCCAAAATGTCGAATTCGAAAATGACGAATGTTCGAATATAGATAGATCAACCTTACTAGAGTCGGTGAAGTCGAAAATAACAATTACGAATATGAACATCTCGAATATGAACAAAAACAAAAATCAGATTTAATAGAACATCGAAAAACATAAAATCGATGGGTCTGTATGCATAACACAAAATAATTCGAGACGACAATTCTCCGAATTAAAAAAAATGACGATGGTTTACAATGCAGAAAATCATTAAAGCGAACGGCCAAAAAGTCGAGCGGTTGAAATCGCGGAAAGTCAAAATGTAGAACGGCCCGAATGGCGAATCGAGCAATACGTTACTTGCGCCTCAGAGTGAAGCTGCGAGATGGCGTTGGCGGTCTGTAGGCTAAAATATCGTAAGATAGTCATCCCACGTAACGGGCCCCACCACGTTCGCCA
The DNA here is from genome assembly GCA_963210295.1 of Ophion ellenae. Classification (NCBI taxonomy): domain Eukaryota; kingdom Metazoa; phylum Arthropoda; class Insecta; order Hymenoptera; family Ichneumonidae; genus Ophion; species Ophion ellenae. The sequence goes on along the minus strand of OY723389.1, from coordinate 19,765,162 downwards.
TTTTGGCCGTTGGACCTTTCGGCGTTCGACATTTCAGGCCATCGACATTTTGCGTTTCGATATATTGCTTTTCGCCATGGACGGTATTACGCATATTAGGCACTCGCTATTTTCTGTTTCGGAGATATGGGTGTTCTACATTTTTCGATTCTGTATTTTTATGTTCCGAATTGCAGACAATCTGAATATTCGTTTTCGAATAAATTACCTCTCCAATAAATAATAGTTCGATTTATAGGGACCGGTGCGATGGTCTAGTGGTTAGCGTGCTCGCCACTAAACCAGCGGACCGGGAGGTCCCGAGTTCGAATCCCAGTCGCGTACATTTCGTCGTGAAATGTTTTTCTTCGGCATTTCGCGGCGAAATAAGACTAGTTCCACGACTGGGGGGCGAACTCGATGACCGGCTGTATTGGTATAGGTTTTCCGCAGTTTCCCTATACCCATGACAGAAATGTCATGATGAATATAATACAGAGGGGGAAGTCGGCTGCGGCCGCAAGAGGGCGGGGGGGGGGGGAACAAGGAGAAAGATGGAGAAAAAAGGAGTAAACAGTAGAGGAAAGAAACGGGCACAATGAAGGGAAAGAATAGGTAACAAACGCGAAAAGCGTGTACCTAAGGAAAAAACCAATTAGTTCGATTTATAGTCATTCGATTTTTTTATCGGTCGAAATATAAAATTTCGAATGATTTAACCTTCATTATTTTGAGAGTTCATAATTCTGTCGTTTCAAAATCTTTGTCGTTCTATATTTGGTCATTCGACATTTTTACCCCCACCCGGATTACCATTACTGTAGTTCTTTCAATGAATAATATAGACTACATTACTCCAAATACTAAGATGGTATAACAATACCACGGGCTGGTTGTTTTTAGGATTTGGAGTATCCGCAATTTGGAATTTAATCAAGTATGTAGTGGCAAGTGAATCAGCGTTAGAATAAATGAATATGTCTATTTTATATCATTCGCTGGGAGATTAAACGATTTGCGTTACGTACATTCTGATGGAAAACACGAATATTCGTTATACGAATTTTTTGACTTTCAACTTCTATAAATTTGCCCTTATTTACCCCCGCGGAACTGGAAAAGGCGCATTTTTCATTATTTGCTATAAACATTGCTCTCCAATTGGTTTTATTCGAATATCTGGATTGGAACTATGCGAAACTGCAAAACTCACTCGGAGGGTGCCCAACTTTGAGGGTGAGTTTCACCCCTTAGAACTGTTTTTCCGCCGATAAAAAAAACGTCCCTTAGATTTCGATGAAGAATAACATATTTAAAAATGAACGGAATCGGAGGGGTACACCGGAAACGGTTTCCTTTAAACGTGGATAGGGCAACCCCGATGCAGGTGTTTGTCCGGGCAGTACCAACACTGTGGCGGAAACGCGCCCTCTGTGCTGGTTTTCGCTGGTTTGTCGATCTTGATTTCCTCTTCCCTCCTAGGTTGAGGTGGGGGGAGCGGTTCAGACAAATCATATTCGGCTTCCGTTGACTTCGACATTAAGGTGACGAGCGTCTTCGGGTTGGAAGGTCGTATTGCCGTGCAAAGGTGTGGTTTGAGGAGCTCCAGTAGAGTAGCAACTTTCATTGCCTCTGGTTCGTCGGCGCGTATCCGTTGGTGCAATAGGTATTTTTGTTGGAGGAATATTCCGGCTCTTTTTCAGTCGCCCTGCTTGCGGGAGAATAATTGCCCGTTGATCCTCGAGATTGTGGCCGGACTGTCATATTTGCTGAGGAGCAATGCTCAGAATTTCGACCAGTCGAAATGCAATGGTCGGTAGATTTACCACCAACGTTCTGTGTTTCCCTGGAGGTCTCCGGCGGCGGTAGGTATTTGTCCGGAAGCGGGTGTGTAGGTTGCTTGAAAATATTCCTCGCAGCGACGCAGGAACAGTTTCGGGTCTTCGTAATCGCTACCCCCGTAGGTAGGCAGCGGTACTTGTGGTGCTGCAAGAGGCGCAGCAACGAGGCCCAGTTGCTAAACGCGTCGGGAGGGAGCGCCGATGGGGCCGGTAGAGAGAAAGATGCTGCTGGTTGAGTTGAGTCGGCCGTGGGAGGAGTTCTCTTGGGTTTGACCCGGTCCGTCATTTCGGGTGATGGACGTTCCAGAGTCGTGAGTGGTGAGTTGGGCGCCACCGGGTTTTTTGCCACTCCCGGAAGTGGATTTTCTGGTGAAGAGGTCGCTTTGTCGAGGCGCTCGGAGGTCTGCGCGGGCGTGCGTTTCATAAGCGTTTTTTCGGGGCCGCTCGGCGGATCGTTTCGGAGCGTCTTCCTCTTTTCTGGTAGGCGTATGCTCGACATTTATGGATGCAAAGGCGGTAGGTCAGTGGTTTAACCATATACCGTTGTGCCCCACGTCGGGCACCATTAGTTAACCAAGTTACTCATCCCTGCGTCCGAGGGAGAAAAACCGAGCGAGGTACCGGTTAACAAGGCGATTACGGCGGGTGTACCTGTGGAGAATTGTGTTTGAGTTTGTTTGTTCGGGTCCTGAAAAGGACCCTGCACTGAAAAATGCGGATCTCTAGTCGGAGCCTAGAGAAATATGATAACGAGAAATCGTTATAGTAGGAAGCGCAGGAGGGAAAGAGAGAGATTGGGTGCCCTAGCGGTTGAACTCTACTAGGGGCGACCGCGAGGGTTGGCGGTGACGGGAGCAGGACGAGTGGGGATGCGGGAAGGGACATACCCGGGATAGGTGGTGACAGCCCGGGGTGCGTAGGAGGGAATCGGTTTCTCGGCCTCCAAGGCGAAGGACTGGTAGAGGTCCTCGAATTCCGAGTCCAATGACAGCGGAGAGGAAGAGAAAAACGACTTCAACGCCTTGGGCAGGATGTTCTCCCCCCAAGTGTCGGTCTTAGTTTCCTCATTTTTCACCGGAAATTTTGGACTCTCGATTTGAGGAGGGTGTCGCTCACCACGGTGAAATATGCGCTGTGCCCACTGAAAGTGGTGCACGTATTGGGCGTTATTCTCGGTGGCGACGGGATGACGAGGATCGGGATGATGCCGGGTACAGATGGTGGCCGGAATATCCGGTACGCTGGTCTTTTCGGTCGAGACGGAAAGTCGAAGATCGGGTCGATGCCGGGTACCGGGATGCCGGGATAGTAACCGGCGTGTAAGGTAAGCCGGCTTCTTTCATCAGGAATTGCCTCCAGATGAAACCCGGCTTGCAGATGTTGCGAGGCATACATTGAATGAAGATTATACGAGGTAAACGAGAAGAACAAAACAAAAAAGGAATAAAATATATAGGAACACAAATTAAGATATAATAATGAATATAAATAAAAAGAGAAATAAGTATTATTACAAAAAGAAATGAAGGCGGTTTAAGGATAGGAAGGAAAAGGAAGCGAAATTCTTACTGGCTGTAAAAATTGTCTTTCCTTTGAGACAGCACCGTACGGCGTGTTGGTAATACGATGTGTAGGAGTCACGGGCTGTGAGCTCGCTACGTGGTCAACTGCTCACGGACTGTGAACAGTGATATCGAATAAAAATCCGTTTGCGACTCGAGGCCGGAGTTTTATGCCCGTCTCGATCGCGAGCATTTATGGGAGAGGATTTTGCCCGACGCCCACCATCGGTCCGCGCACGAACTAGTGCGAGGCAGGCTCGGGCCAGGACGGTTAGGAAGGGAGGTATCCTCCGAGGATAATACATGGTGTAGTCCCACGGCGCGCCGTGGACGTTTTCTGGCGCGGCTATGATAATTCGGCGTTACGCCGAAGTGTCATAGCGCGGGCCGCACAATGTGTTCTGACGCTTAAATATTAATAAAAAGTGTTTCGCGAGTGCGCGGTGCATATCGTGTGTTTTTACAGGTGTGTGATATGTAACGGTGGACCGAATATGCTAAATTTACGTGGCGGACGCGGGGGTCACGGGAACTCAGGTGAGTGTAAACTGATTACTAATATAACCTAAAAATTACGATAGGGCCAATAAAAACAAAAAAATATATATGTTTACTCGAATAAAAACACTATTTATAAAAAAGGCTTAGAACTGAGTGTATGGGGAAGTAGGGGCAGGGTGACCGGGAATATGGGATCGGTTTGGTGATGGCCTCAGCGAAGGAGGGCCTTGGTGTGGCATCGAGGAGGGGAAAAGAGCCTGGTGGACCATCGGCGAGTCCCCTCGGTGAAGGAATGCCCGGGTGGGCCATCGGTGAGAGTCGTCGATGGTAAGGTGCACCTTACCATGGACTGGGGTAACACCGACGGAGGTAATCATGACGGAGCGGTACCCCGAGGGCACTCGACGAAGGCGGCGTTGAGTCGTTATTTTTGCCAGCGGGATCATTAATGCCAACGTAATCATCCTCTTAATTATATTTTCAGGTAAAGGAGCGAAACCGGGAAAAATTAGGGGAAAAAATTGACCGTGCCAATAGACGCGGACAACAAACCTTAAAATGAAGACCTTCATACTTGCTTTACAATAGTTTGTAAGCTGTTTGTAGTGCATCTAGGTTTTGCTATATTTTCTATGAAATTAGTCATGCACTATGCAATTGGCTCAAAATATATTTTGAAGCCGATTAGAACTGCAGCCGGCATTTATGCAGTCCAATACTTTATAGTTGTTCGTCGTTTTTTATCATCTTTCCATAGAGAGCTGACCTACAAGCGATGAAGTTGCCTTTTTCGACCTTATTTTTTTATTGGCAGTGACTGAAGAGTAAACAATTGATATGCCTACCTTGAGACTGTTTTTCGTAGCCGGGAAGGAAATCTGCCTTTGGAGCATTGTTGGAAAGGTATTTTGATCTACATCAGTTCTATACGCGATGCACTAGTTCTTAGATAATTAAAGTGTCAATCACAAAATCAGTTCTTTGATGTGTCAATCATGAAAAAAAATGTCGTCACACAAAAATTAATGTAAGTTATGCAATCGTATGAACATTGATTGTGCTCATTTTCTGAGACCATATTTTTCGTTTTCGTAAATACAAGTGTATTACTACAATGCTCCCACTTGTTTTAACATCGTTCAACGTCATTTTTAATTCCTACATTTTTTCATTGTAGTCACAGAAAACTCAACTGTAGACAATGAAACGGCACGTAACCATATTTTGACTATTTTTAGAACCACATATTTTGTAATGAGAAAGAGCGTAGCGAAAAACAAATTCGCGCTTTTCAATTTATTGTAATTATTCGTGGGTCCTTACAAGAGGGTGTCACATCCGGAAGGGACGCGAGCATAATATTTTTGCTTCCCTCTTTGTTGCCTACGCCTAACGCAATAGCACAGGATGAGGGTAAAAAGGGGTAGTGCGTGAGAAAAAATATAATTAAGGAATTTACGCGAGGTTTCGGAACTGAGGAATAATTTGACAAGCTCATATAAATTGAACTGACGTTTATTGCGGATGGGTAGTCACATTTGAATATGGATTGATAATATCAGAAGAGTAAAGGGATAATACACAAAAATAACAGAATGATGTGGTTCGCTTACATTTGTCAGTGTGCGTAGCTGTGTGTGTGTGTGTGTTCGCTCGTTAAGATATCGGTAGACGCTTTTATGAATATGGCCCTTTGCTCGTGGCAAGATACGCTCGCTGGTGGAGTAGGTCGGTGACACGCGCACTAGATTTTTTGGTCGACGTAAATATAAATATTTGTGGACGGCGAGAGCTACTTGAAGGTCTGTGCGATCCTAGAGCGCGAGAAACGGATTCGACTTTTCTACGCGGGCTGTAGGTCAAACTTATATGTTTAATCAATTCGAAAGAAGGACTTGCAATAAGATTGTTCATACGGAGATCGGAATTAAGACGTGATAAACGAACTTGATTCGAAGTTGATTGACGGGAGATTGAGCTCTGAATTCAATGGATGTTGTCGGAATACTTAGATTTGAGACTCGATAGAACTTGATTCGATGGTAGTTGACGGGAGCCTGGGATTGAGACTCGATAGAGGAACTTGGTTCGATAATAGTTGACGGGAGACTGCCGTTAGACTCAGCCATAGGCGGCTGGATTAAAATTAGATGTTGGGTTCGGACTGATGTTGGATTACGACTGATGTTGCATTCGTCCTCTGGGCCTTCCTGCTCCAGATTCCATTTTTGGTAGAGTAGAGAAAGAAGGGGACTTTCGTTTTTCTATGTTCCTTTACTCAATCAGGGCGAGGGCCATAGAAGTCTTTCGTCTGCGAGTTTTTCTTGGGAAAGCACGCGGAGTTGGATTTGTTTATGGGAGGTCTGGGGCCTCGCCGCCGAGTCGCCTCGCGATTACCTAGCGACTAGCCGCGTCGCGGGCCTTGTACGTGCACTCGTTTTTAGTCGCGCTCTCGAATTTATGGCCGGGCCGAGTGGAGTTTTCGGGAGCCCTCGGTCTATCGTTCGTTCCCATGCGGTTAAAATCAAAACAACGTTAGGGCCTGTTGGCGGGTGATCTTAGAGTCATCTCGCTCGCAGTTACGTATATTTTTTGTTTTACGACTTTTCGGAGAAATCGGTCCTAGAACCATGTATTCGTCTGACTCGCGTAGATAAGAGAGGCTAAAGAGAAAGTTTAGCGACTACGTCGCAGGATGTGACACCTCCCCCCTGTTGGATTGAGCGTCTCGCTCGATCAGATTTATCGGGGGTTGCCATCGAAAATATACTGGCACGATAGCAGGTATTGGCATCGCTATTGGTCGACTTACAATGTGACTTAACGGGAGATATATACCTAGATGGTCGAGGTCGAGGATTTAGAAACTATGAACATTCCGTTGACCGTAGAAGACCTATACTATGGGCTTGGAATCGATGATTCCATGTAAGTTGACAAATTTCTTGATTTATTCATTCCAAAATTTTCAAACGCGTTTATCTCAAAACCATGTTTTTCAAATCGGTACCCAAGATTTTTCGAAAACCAATCAATCGATTACCTTGAGATTTTTGTGGTTATTTTGTACACCATTATCTAGTACTTGTCATAGGATTTTTTTCCGTTACTTATTTTTTATTTTATAGGCAAAATGATAACTAATTTTTGGCCCAAAAATCACTATTTTTGGTCAAACGTCCGCCATTTTGTCATAAATCGATATTTTTAAAAACGGCTCTGACAAGTACTAGAGTATAGTATCTAATTTGATCATCTTTTTTGTTTTTTTTTCAGTTGATTTTTGAAGAAACGCCAGTGGGTACCGTATACGCAGATTTTTTTACGACGCTCCAAGGATCATACAATATCCTTGTATATTTTTGATATTTTTAAACAAAAAAAATTAAACATATTCTGGAAGTATATACTTAAGATAATAAAAACCCCAAACTGAAATTTCAAACTGAAATTTCCTTGAAAAATGACCTTTTTCTGGCTCCTAGGTGTATATCTCCCCTTAAACTTATTCGAAGATGCGTGTGTAATATGGTGGCGTAACTCATGGTTATCCTACTCTCACGAGATAGGCATGAATTTGATTATCATCTCACAAGAAAGTGTGTGTGTGTGTGTGTGTGATTTCCTATAGATTTTCGTACGAAAGTTTTTTTTAAATACAATGATATATGGACGGGGCGAGGCACATAAAGTGTTACAAGCAATAGCACTCAAACTATTGGTCATATCCAAAAATGTTTTAGACAAAAGTTTCAGCGTTTGAGAAGGCCGTCATACTGGACCACCCTATTTTTTTATCGGTGGAGGCGCTGAAGTGGAAAGTGGATTTGACCTTGACGTAGCAACTCCACTTTTTTAAATGGAATGGTACATTTTTTCAACCATCTTGTAGAGCACCTCAAGCCGCATAAAAAACATCTGGGGGTCAAAGTCGTTCAAGGTTATTCAAGGTCACCTATTAAAATGAAATACAAATCTAAATATCTCGGATTACTCTCAAATATTTGATCCGAGATATTTAGATTTGTAAGGTAGAAATAAGGTCGAAAAATTTGACGCCCTGATGTTTTTCATGCGGCTTAAGGTGCTCCACAAGATAGTTGAAAAAAAAATGTACCATTCCTTTTAAAAAAGTGGAGTTGACCTTGACGTATCTTCAGCGCCTCCACGGATAAAAAAATACGGTGGTCCAGTATGATGGCCTCCTCGATCACTGAAACTTCTGTCTGAAACATTTTTGGATATGATCAATAGTTTGAGTGCTATTGCTCTGTAACACTTTATGTGCCTCACCCTGTATATATATAATTCAATTTGCACCCCTCTCCCTGTTCCCTCCCTGCTTGCGGTCGCAGCTCACTTCCCCCTCTGCATTATATTCATGACATTTCTGTCATGGGTATAGGCGAACTGCGGAAACCTGTACCAATACAGCCGGTTATCAAGTTTGCCCCCCAGTCGTGGAACTAGGCTCATTTCGCCGCTAAATTCCGAAGAAAAACATTTCACGACGAAATGTACGCGACTGGGATTCGAACCCGAGACCTTCCGGTCCGCTGGTTCAGTGGTGAGCACGCTAACCACTAGACCATCGCACCGGTTCTATATATATATTTTACTCTAAGATGCATATGTATGCAATTTCTCCTCTTTCTTTTTCCTTCTGCATAGGTGCTCATTTACTTATTTTACCCTATCTCTTACTAAACAAGGCTAAAAGAACGATGACAAAAAATAAATTATCAGCATGATCAAATTATCGTAAGTCTCCTCGTGCGAACTTAAGGGAAGGAATGCGGTTCGGAGGATTGGTTGCTTTCTGGATGATAGGAGATTTCAGAGTACAGATCATGTGTTGCGGCGTTGGTCTTGGCCCTCTGATTCAGCTAGATGGGCCGACACGAGTTAATGAAGTTCTTGACCAGTCACTGCATCCGTTGACGTTTCCTTCTTGGATCGTTTAGCCAGGTGCATCAGAAGATACGTAACCGAGTTTCATACTGCACCGATGAGGTAGATCGACCAGCCGTACACAGGGTGTGGGCTTAGACCTGTCCTTAACCCCTTGACTGTGAGTGACACGCATAGGAGCAAAAGTAAGTCGTGCCGTTTTTGTGTCATGACACAAAAATCATGACACGATATCATGCCCCTATACGTGTCATGACACAAAAATGGCACGACTTTTTTTTGCCTCTATGCGTGTCACTCACAGTCAAGGAGTTAAGAAGGACAACATCGAATTTTAATGGTCTTACGCCCCAAATTGGTTTGAAATAATTTTTAACAAATGTCAGAATTTTTTCCCTCCATATTTACCCACCGCTAGGGAGCCTTACTTTTTCCCATAAGAAAAGCATTGATTTTTCGTGATTTTTAATCTTTTTTTTACCGTTACCCTAATTATCAGCTAAAAAATCGTAAATTCTCAAAAAATGTTGACAGTAATGTTACCTTTTTGTCGGATTTTTTGGAACTCAATACAAGCATTTTTGGGCTAGATCAATCATCTTTATTCTCTGTAAGTTGCGAAAAAAGCGGAAAAAAGTCGAAAAACGTGATTTGAAGAGTTAAATATCGAAAGAATTCAATCGGAGTAGTCTTAAAACATACGGAATTCTTTGTACAAAATAATTAATCACGTAAAAAAATGCAAGACCACCCCTGTAGCCAAATCGATTATGCCATGATTTAAAAATGTTCTGTTTTTCCTGCTTCACTTGCTGTTCGAGCACGTCGCACGCCCACAAAAACCAATTTCAAGGACCTGGCATCGCGTACACATTCTGATTGTTTGTCCTGAATGTTTATGCGTATAATGTTTTGGCAATCAATTATAGTAATGAGAAAAAGTGCATCAGGATTTTCGATAATCAGTTAACGAGAGTTGGACGAAATTATTCAAAACAAACTATTTGGGATTAGCTCAATGTAAAATGGTACGTCTCCTTTGTTAATTTTGTTCTTTCTACAACGCACCATAGTCATATTTCCTCCGACCCAGCACGCGCTATGTGCGCAGTGCGCCCGGACTATATCCGCGCGGAGTAACACCAACGCGCCCGAACAAAGGGTCTTGTCACCGATGGACTCCGAGCTCCGAATTTCGAGAGCGTCGACTCTCGGCCCAGCAGTTGGTCTCCAACAGCCAACAAGTGCACTCTTCCATATTTCGTCAATTTAGGTTAGGTGCACAATGCGTTTACGAGAAAACATTCGTTTGATTGGTTATGTGGATTCACAAATTTTCGGGAACAAACTACCATCAACTCGTCAAGTTTTAAAAGCTTTATTTTTCAACACACGAGTGTCAGGTTTTGATACAAAAACAAGTGCAGCACTAGCCGTGCGTGAAACTATGATTTTTTGGACAAAAGCCAGATTAAAAACGAAGCAAGATTATAACTGAGTAACGAAACTGATGAATTTGCATCAACAATGGCATCTATTGGGAAAAAATATTAATGCCCCAAGCAATAAAAAGAGGGAAGAAGAATTTTGCGGTAAACTGGATTACCTTTTTGACATCGGCCATCAAGATGCGCTTGCAGGCCTCGACAATATAAGAACGGAATTTCTGCAAGATCAAAGGAAACCTGGTCGTATCGGTTTCATCTGGGATATCCACAGCACATATGATTTGATGACGGATGGAGGCATTTCCTGCCTTGTGCATTTTCGGAAAAATATCATAATACACTATTGTTCTTGGACCAATTACCTAGTTGTGCGTATTTTTTATTTTTTTGAACTTCAATTTCGTATACGCTAGTGGCTTTTTTTGCCATTGAGAGATATTGATTACCATACATTTACACTGAGGGGCGCTATCGAAAAATGTCGTAATACTTTTTGGCTTCTTTTTCACATTTCTAATGGCGCTTATTTTTAGATTTTCAATTAAATTTTTTTTTTTATTTATTTTTTATCCGTATCTGCAAATTTCGTCCTTTTGTGAGCCATATTTTGTAAACCGCGGCGTCATTTTTTTTTCATTCAGGGTCATTTTTTTCATTGATCCTCAATCAGCAAAGATATGTACTAACGATAAAAATTTCTTCCAGATGAGATCGTGGAGTCGGCATCGAGTGATGGTGGCGACTTTTCACAAACGCCGTCATAAAAATCCATTGGCACACTCTCGAATTATTCCACAGAAGACTATCCTGCAGATGATGCTGGACCATCAAATCCGAAAAAATCTCGAGGCATTGTAGATGTGGTGAATGACAAACTCGTCGCGGTTCTTGATAGGTTCAAAGTCTCTGATACATCGGCCGTTCATTTAGTCGCTTCTGTAGCTCAGTCTCTTGGATTCGATTTAAATGCGTTGATTGTTAATCGGAGCTCGATAAAGAGAAAGCGTGAAAAATGGCGTGAAATGAGGTCCATAAGAATAAAAAGTATGTTCCAAAATACTGACTTGCGAGCCGCTGTTTTACATTGCGACGGAAAACTTTTGCCTGATTACAAAAGCGGTAAGAAGCTTGAGAGATTACCCGTTTTGATAACAAACAGTGATTCTGAGAAGTTGTTAGGTGTCCCAAAACTTGAAAATGGGAGAGGCGTTAAGCAAGCAAACGCCATTCATGATGTTCTCGATGAGTGGGGTGCTTTGAGCTCGATAAAAGCTCTTTGTTGTGATACAACGGCTTCGAACATGGGTGTCATGAATGGCGCGGCGGTTCTATTAGAACAAATGTTTGAGAAATCTATTTTATACCTGCCATGTCGACACCATATTTTCGAGATAGTTTTGAAAAGCGTTTTCAACGCGAAATTAAAGTCCCCCTCGACTGAACCAGATGAACCTATTTTCAAACGTTTCAAAGATTCCTGGTCGAAAATCGATTCAACGGCATTTCGCATCGGAATTGATGATAAAAAAGTATAGAGCATTGTAACTGTCGAGGATATCACGAGAATAAATTCATTTGTTGAATGGGCATTAGAAATGGATCAACCTCGAGCGGATTACAAGGAGCTTTTGAATTTAACAAAATTATTTCTCGGAACCTTCCCATCGCAAGGAGTCGTAATACGTTCACCAGGTGCAATGTATCATGCATGTTTCATGTCCAAAACTATTTATTCTTTGAAAATATTTTTGTTCCGAGAAAGTTTCGAAATGACGGCTTCTTATCGTAATGGTTTATCTGATAGCATGGTTCACCGCTCCACTCGCAGGAGCAACTCCAACTCATGATCTTCAATTTTTGAAAAAACTCTATAATTATGAGAGTGTCGACAGAGTAATAGCTAGTGCAGCTATGCAAAAATTGGTGAATCACCTTTGGTTTTTGAGCCCTGAAACGGTCGCCTTATCATTTTTTGATGAGAATTTACCATTGGACGTGAAACGTTGCATGGTGTCCGAGTTGGGCCCGCTCGACGTAATCGAATAAATTGATCAAAATTGCCCGAAGAAAATTGTAATCAACGTAAAAGACGTTGGTAATTTCTGTGACGAAGAGATGGATCATTTTGTAACATCGCAAAACCGGAATTTCTTTTTCCGATTTGACATTGATCAATCGTTTCTACAAATTGACCCATCTCTTTGATCTGAAAATGAGAGTTTCCGAGAAGTTTCGGAAATTGTAAAAAAATAAACAGTTGTGAATGATGCGGCAGAAAGGGCTGGTGGTCTATTCACAGATTTTAATAATATTCCGACACAGAATGAAAAGCAATCGATTTAAAGAAGTATTATGATGTTCTTTGCTATATAATTTAGAAATACGTGACAGAATCAAGATCCTTAATATAATATGTGATGACTTGACCGATTTTATTTTCTATATTTATAAACTAGAAGTTCTGTTCTATTCTTCTATAATAATAGTAAATGTGTGAAGACTTAACCGATTTGAACTTCTATATTTAGATCTCTAAAAGATACTTTTCGACTTTTTTTTTCTATTTTTAGCGATTTCCGAGAATTTAACATTTTCGGCGAAAAGTTTCCTATTTTTTTAAACCTCTGCCATTTTATTTCTCCTATTTTTAGCTCTCGAAATGACATTGTTCGACTTTTTTTGCTTTTTTCCGCGTTCTTCGCAACATACAGAGAATAAAGATGTGATTGATCTAGCCCAAAAATGCTTGCATCGAATTCCAAAAAATCCGACAAAAAGGTAACATTATTGTCAACATTTTCTGAGGGTTTGCGATTTTTAGCTGATAATTAGGGCAACGGTAAAAAAAAGATTAAAAATCACGAAAAATCAATGCTTTTCTCAAGGGAAAAAGTAAGGCTTCCTTGCGGTGAGTAAATATGGAGGGAATTTTTTTTTTTAATTCTGACATTTTTTAAAAATTATTTCGAACCAATTTGGGGGGTAAGACTATTAAAATTCGATTTTGCCCTTTTTAAGGACAGATCTAGTGTAGGCTGTTTGCATGGATGATCGTATCTATAAAGACCTTGATCGCTCGCACGACGAGAGAGGTTCGGGTGAAACCAGCGCTTGCTGTACCGAATTGAATACATTTTTTTCCCCAGGTGCGATTCCAGATGGAGATTATAGATTATAGATTATAGAATTATAGATTATAGATTGTTTTTATCCAGGAGATTTAACAACTTCTCCCCTTGATTGACCGTGTTTTGACCACTGACGTCCCGTGCCATATTGATTACGACAGCGGGTTTCTCTACGGGAAACATTATGCGTTCTCGTACGTTGTTGATATCTTCTGTGGAATAGATCCCACATGACGCTGGTAATCCTGGGTTGGTGTATCGCCGCGTAGATTCCCCCGTGCGGAAATTGAGTTGGAGCTGCGATCGGGCCCCAATAATATTCCCCTAACTTTATTCGGGCCCTAATCTGGAAGCCACACGAGGGCCGTTAGCGGCCGGTCACACTTTGTCAGCAAGGGCCATCAAAAGCGCAACGACCGGGGCCTTACAAGTTGCTTCAATGGCGCCTCATCAAAACCGTTTTAGCGCCCTGAAAATGCCTCAACGGTGCCACATCAAAACCATTTCAGCGCCATAAAATATCCGTGTCAGTGGATATTCGTGTATGTTAAATGCGTCAGGGTATATCTGTATTTGTTTTTATGTAATTGTTTATGTGCATAGGTGTGGGCGTGAGTAGATGTGTATGTATGTGTGCGCGCGTAGACATGAGATTACGTATTTGCAAGTGAGCCTTTATGACAAACTGCCATGACAAAATTAATACAAAAAATAATGTGAGGCGAACTCTCTTCACTGCAAACATTTATTTTTGAGGAACTATCCACTATGATTACATTTTTTAGAATTGTGTTAGCTTGCAACACTTAAGTTTGAAATTATAAGATTATCACATTGATTATAGTTATAGTCACAGTCTGAAATGAGTCTGTAAGGGTACAGAACGCGAAGGAGCGACATTATATGTCCGCTGTATAAAGTAAAGTATTAATGACTCCGATAAAAGTAATAGCATCTTAGTTTTCATTAGGCAATTATTAAGTAATTGAATAAGTAATTGTCAATCATTAATATATCACGGAAAAATATCAATATATCACGGGGAAAAAATACACCACGGAATTCACTTGTTTTTCTGCAAGGTCCACGTAGATAAGTCATTTCGATGAGACTTGACGCATCCTGCGCCCCCCATGCCAGTCTTTTGCATTATTTAAACAAATATATTCTACTACACATCCATTTTAAGGAATGGATGTGTAGTAGAAATAAAAAAAATATATGGGTCTACTGAATCACTAGAATCTATTTCCATTGAGGGAAAGATCTGGAAAACAAAGACCAATTTATTTACTTATCCTACACAGTCAGATAAAGCTTATGAATGAGAAATATCAGAGAAGTCTTCAGAAGAAATAATTTTCCCTATGATGAGTATTGAGCGGAAATTAGTTGCTATAAAAATGTCGAGAAAACCGGTTGGGACTGTTCACACTTATGCGCTAGCATTACTCCATGTATAAGTGAAACCATGAGTAATTGTTTGCATCTATGTAAAAGGTTTCTTTAATTTGATAAATAAATACTGTCTGATGTTTGTCTGAATATTTGTGTTCATCGTTGATTTTTTATTTGCTAATGCCCTTACGCTTTTTCAAAATTTGCGTTCGATAATATTATTCGATCGATGTATATAATCGATTTGAATAATTGAAATACCATCAACCATGTAGCCTAGGGTATTTATACTGATTTATCGCTATAATAGTCAGATCTGGGCCTATGGGGAAATCCCTACTCGTTTATCCCTATACTGTCCAAGTCTGGGCCTATTGTGGAAATCCCTACAGGTTTATCCCTATAATGGCCAAGTCGGGTCCTATTGTGGAAATCCCTACATGTTTATCCCCATAATGGCCAAGTCGGGGCCTTTTGTGGAAATCCCTACAAGTTTATCCCGATAATGGCCAAGTCTGGGCCCATTGTGGAAATCCCTACTAGGGAAAGCACTAGGGAAGCCCTGAAAGGCCCTTATTTTTATTAGAGATGCCCTATCAGTTTTCCGCACCGGCCGTCATCGATTTCGTGATTGCAGGTGATGTGGCTTCGGCCGGAACGGGGATGAACTTGTACCAGGTGTCTTCAAAGAGGTAGGAAGAGGAAGTAGAAGAGGAGTTGTCTAATTACCGGAATTAGGATCGGTGGAGTATTTGGAGCGAGGGGTCGGAAGTGCTGCGCGCTTGTCAGGGCCCTTAGCTGATTTCGGGGCAATGCCCTCCGCGAGTCGACTGGTGCGTATAGGTCTTACTATCTCGGCCTCCGTCTCGTTGTCGCTACTCTCTCCGTAGTTCATGGGTTTACGAGTTCGACGCGTAACGTGTCGAGTTTTAGAGTGCGCGTCTACGCGTTCGGCTGCAGGCACCTTGGCCTTGACGGTAGCGTAGTCGCCACATGATTCGTGCACTTGTTCTATATCGCTCTTCGCTTGAGAGCGAGTGACAATGTTTATATTTTTCTCACGCGGGACGGGATGGACATCTGCTCGAACAGTAAAGGTCGTTGGATTTTTGTCTTCGGCATTGCTATCGCTAGTCTGGTCCAATTTAGGCGCCAAATCTTGTAACGTGATTTTCGAATTTTCGATTATATGCGATGTTGACTTAGGGGTGACGATGGAATTTACGTTCGGTCGCGAATTTGCTTTTGTGATTGGAATTTGATTCGAGTTTTGTTTTATTTTCAAGTCTTATCCTTCGTTTTGGTTTTCAATTGTTTTGCATTTTTCCTATTTGTTTTGATTTTTAATTGTTTTGGATTTTTCTTTTTCGTTTTGATTGGTTTTGTTTTTGTTTTCTCGTTCTGATTCTTATTTTGATTTGTTTTTGTTTGGTTTTTCTTCATCATTATTTCGACGTTATTGTCGATTTTTTTTATTGACCACTGGTGGGCTCTGGCCCGGCGTAGTTGTCGTGAAATCTACGTCCGAATTAGGATTGGAATCTTGAGGAAATGGATTAGGATTGCGAGAAATTGGGATCAGCATCGCGAGAAAATGGATTAGTATCGCGAGAAATTGGATTGGCATCGCGAGAAATTAGATTAGAATTGGAGATTGTCATGTAATCTGAGTTTGTTTTGTTTTTGTTTGTTTGGTTTTTCTTCATCATCGTTCTCACTGGAGCGTTGACAAAGTTTTATTTCGACGTTTTTGTCGATTTATTTTGGGCCAGTACTGGGCTCTGGACCAGCGTAGTTGCCATGCAGTCTACGTCCGAATTAGGATTAGAGCCTTGAGAAAATGGATTACCATCGCGAGAAATTGGATTAGAATTGGAGATTGTCATGCAAGCTGAGTTTGTTTTGTTTTTTTTTCGTTTGGTTTTTCTTCATCTTCGTTCTCACTGGAGCGTTGACAAAGTTTTATTTAGACGTTTTTGTCGATTTTTTTTTGGGCCATTACTGGGCTCTGGACCGGCGCAGTTGCCATACAGTCTACGTCCGAATAAGGATTAGAGTCTTGAGAAAATGGACTAGCATCACGAGAAATTGGATGAGCATCGCGAGAAATTGGATTAGTATCGCGACCGGAGTAGAAATTTCTTAGCGTTAGCCTGACCAGGATCAGGCCCCGATCGGGGTGTGTTACGGGTAACACCTATTACGGACATCCTGATCCGGTCCCGATCGGGCCGGAAGTATTTAGGCCAGGATATACTAAAATGGCCCTAATGACATCAGGCTATACTAAAATGGCCCTAATGACATCAGGCTATACTAAAATGGCCCTACTAAGGCCGTCCTTGATAAGTTCCTACTAAGGCTTTCCCCGATAGGGCCCTACTAAGGCTTGCCATGATAGGCCCTACTAAGGCTTTCCATGATAGGGCCTTACTAAGGCTATCCCTAATGTGGCTCTACTATGGCTTTCCCTAATGAGGCCATAAAGGAGCTCGCCCTATAACTGCCTCAGCGGTCGATAGATGCACATAACCTGTTATTTTCCACATGGAAACTTCGATTTTACAGCATCGTAGCGTCGGATTTTCGATGCATTCCTAAATTCTATTTATAAAAAGGGTGCTATGGACTGTCACGACGAAAAATGTTATGCAACTCGGATGCGTGTTAGAAGATTTCGGCAGCTTTGTAAGGCGAAGAGAGAGAGAGAGAGGGATTATATATATGCATACATATATATATATATATATAAATAAAAGGTTAAGTTTCAAAAATCTATAGCATGTTATTCGATAAACCTCTTTAATTGTCACAATGATATTAACAAATTGATATACTTTATGTGATACAACAAATAATTATAGGAATTCATTTGATCTCTTATGCCATATCTGGGACCAAGATGTTACAAGCACTCGGTAGCACAGCGTGCGTAGCTATGGGTAGGTTGGTACGAGGTTCGATTCCCATATAGGCGAAATATTTTCTTCGAACAAAAACATTTCAGCAGGCCAGGGATTGACGAATTATGATACAAAATCATTGTAGTGGAACTCTAAATTAAATGGTTCATTCCATTTTGGATTTTTGAAATATTATATGTATTTTTTTCTGATCAGGCAACCTGACAGAGGCCTGATCAGGCAACCAGGTCAGGCCCATATGTGACACAACGTTACATTTCCTAGTAGAGACCTTTCAGGCTGCCTAATTAGAGCCCTACCAGGGCAGTCAGGCAACCTGAACGGGCCCTGATTTGGGCCCCATCAAAATTTCTACGCGGGGAGAAATTGGATTAGCATGGCGGGAAATTGGGATTAACATCGCGAGAAATTGGATCAGCATCGCGAGAAATTGGATTAGCATCGCGAGAAATTGAGGTTAGCATTGCGAGAAATTGGATTAGAATTGGGGATTGTCATGCAATCTGAGTTTGGTTTGCTTTTCGTTAATTTTTTTTGTTTTTCTTTATCATCGCTCTGACTGGAGCGTTGGCAAAGTTTTATTTCGACGTTATTGTTGTCACATCGGGAGGCACATTGAACTCCGACGTGACCAAGGACTCCCACGGTCCCTTACGAAACCGCGTGCACCAAAATAAGCACAATATTCTCATTCCTCGACATATTTCCAAAGGCACTCTATAGTTAAGATGCCGCTCATTGCGGCCTCCCCTTTTTGTCTATTCGACGGCCGTATTGGACACTGGGTGCAACTTGTCGGAAAAGCCACAATACAAACACACGTAACGCGCCTTTAGCGCAACGTCAGTCAGGCCCGGGAAGGTTTCCATAAATCCGATTGTAAAATTAAGAAGTATCAAAAAGGGAGATGCAAATGGAAGGATCACGTAGCACCTAACCGCTACGCTTTCCCCGATAGAAACCCGGTCACAAAAATAGACTCGTATGACTTCTGCATAAGAATCCATGAATGCGTCCCCACGTTCTCTCTAATTACATACAAACAACATACAAATGAATCTCAGTAAGGCCCCGGAAAACTCCCAACGGCCCGATCGTAAAATTAAGTAGCACAGGAAAATAGTTCGTATGCGGAGAATGCAGATGCGCCCTCCTCCACAAAAACCTCCCACCAGAAACAGGTTCATGCGTTCGTTACGTATGATATGGATGACTACTTCTATTCCCAAATTAAATGAGGTCAATACTCTATCTCTCCCACTCTATGAATTCGGGAGACCAGGAAATCACATATAAAGGGAGCAACCCAGCAGTACTTTGGGACTTGTGGACTTCAAGTCTTCAAGCACTTCAGGCACATCAGGGCAGTTCGTTCATTCTAAAAGTCTACTGCGCAGTCTATCGTTGTCGTCTATCAAAGACAATCTATTGAAGTCACTCTATAAGTCCATCAGTACACGACGGTCTTCTAATTTTCTATCTACGTTCAAAGTCTTTAATCGAATTAGTCGCGTTCGTACCGTCGAACTTAGAAAAGGTTCAGAATTAGGAAATATCTCGAACCAATATAATATCCAGAACATCAATTGTTTTCTAACTATCACCAATCCTTGAAAATGGTACGCGGAGTAGAATCAGTATACTCGAAAATTGTACGCGTGCCACCGATACTATCTGCGACCGCTTCTGGCCAACTAGCGAAGGCCCTAAATTTTGCGACCGACACCCGCTACCTAAACGACAGGGTCAACACCGAACGAGACCATCAATGTAAGCAAATCACATTTTTACACTCTTTGTACTCGAGCGTTAATAGAATTAGCCAAATTGGCTAATTCCAATAAATCATCAGTTAATTAGAAACGAATCATTTCCAAATAAGCGGATTATTTCCATAAATTCCTTAAAAATCCTTCCTTCCTCCAGCACATCCTCTTTTTATCCTCATCCCGTGCTATTGCGTAGGCAAGAAAGAGGGAACCACACGTTATATGCCCACGTCCCCTCCGGACGTAACATTGTCAATTTTTTTTTATTGCCCACTACTGGACGCTGGACCAGCGTATGTGTCGTGCAATCTACGTCCGAATTAGGACTAGAATCTTGAGGAAATGGATTGGCATCGCGAGAAATTGGATTAGCATCGCGAGAAATTGGAATGGGCATCGCAAGAAATTGGGATTAGCATCGCGAGAAATTGGGATTACCATCGCCGGGAATTGGGATTAGCATCGCGAGAATATTGATTAGAATCGCAGATTGTTGTACAATCTGATTTTGGTTTTTGTTCTGTTTTCCACAATGTCGAATTCCTGTAGTTTTATGACTGGCACGCGCAGCCTTACGGCGTCATTTGTGGCATTGAAAACCTTCAAATAAGCCTTCCCGTGGATGTTTGTTACCAGGCAGTCGCTAGCGTAAGCTCCCTCACGGGTTTTTAAAGGCGGAATATACTCCCTTTGACTTGCGGTTTTCGACTCTTACGCGGAAAGAAGTTTCCGAACGCGCGGGGACTTCTATTACCTCGTCAGGTTCGTTCGTTCATTCGAACGGCCATGCCTTGTCTTCACATTTAAGGCATTCCGTCTCCTAATTCATTTTGGATTTTGTCGCAAAACAAACAATTGGTACCTCAATAAACCGGGGTGAGGGAGTCGAACCTCGTCAGGTATAATGCAGAATAAAGTTACGACATTCATATATAGATACCTCGGAAATATTCTGTGTATTGTTTTTTAATAAGGTTTGAGATAGCGTCACTGTCTAACAACATCGATATTTTTCTTTTTTGTGGGTGCTCTCCGATACACACAGAGGGTGGGTGAACGAAATCTTCCGCGTTTATAGTGTAGGTAAGACAGGTTCGGGCGGCCTTATTATCGAGACCGCGGTCACCGGACGCTTTGAGATCACGGAATTTCTCAGCGCGGCTGCCGGAGAGGTATTCGGACCGTGGCGCGACTGATTTCGCGAGTTATTATATTCGCGAGTACGACAGTTTTCTATAGTGTGTCCTATCCTTTTGCAATACCGACAAACGGGTCGGTTGGATTTGGGCATTTTGTTCTTTAACTGAAAACATCTATTTGCTGAATGGCCAATTTTGTTGCATATTTTGCAAACAACTGAGTTTTGTTCATTTAGAACCCATTGGTATTCGTTGGCATTGTGTTCTTGATTTTTGTAATGTTGGCAGGTGAGGGTCGCGAATCAACAATTTCCTGTAGTGTAATTGTCCCTTTTACATACATTACAAGATTTTACTGATTTGGACAGGACGAACCTTACGTGGTTAGAAGAAGTGGACTGCAATTCTTTGCGCGCTTCAACTTCGTGTACGATTTTTATCGCATATTCTATTGCGTCTTCGCATACCGGTATGAATTCTGATGAAGCGATGCTTTTTGTGTCTAATTCCGGGATGCAACTAATGGCGTCTTTCAGGGATATTGACTGGTTTGTTCCTAACGTCGTTATCCTGTTTGTGATTTTTTTCGATTTTTGAGGATTTGGTGATTTCTTAATCGATCGCTTAGGAGATTCCAAACCAGGTAACAAATCCGATGTATGAATTTCCGAATCGCTTATGGACGTTGGATTAATTAGCACATTCCCTTTTTACTAACCCGGACGAGCCCCCAAAAATTAATATGTCACATCCGGCAGGGACGCGAATATAATATTTTTGCTTCGTTTTTTGTTGCCTACGCCTAGCGCAATAGCACGGGATGAGGGTAAAAAGGGGGAGTGCGTGGGAAATAATATAATTACGGAATTGACGTAAGGTTTCGGAACTGAGGAATAATTCGATAAGCTCATATAAATTTAACTGACGTGTATTACGGATGGGTAGTCAGATTTGAATATGGATTAATAATAACTGAAGAGTAAAGGGGTAATACAAAAAAATAACAGAATTATGTGGTTCGCTTACATTTGTCAGTGTGCGTAGCTGTGTGTGCGTTCGCTCGTTAAGGCAGCGATAGACGCTCTTATGAATATGGCCCTTTGCTCGTGGCCAGATGCGCTCGCTGGTGGAGTAGGTCGGTGACACGCGCACAAGATTTTCGGTGGGCGTAAATATAAATATATGTGGACGGCGAGAGCCACTTGAAGCTCTGTACGATCTTAGAGCACGAGAAACGGATTCGACTTTTCTACGCGACCTGTGGGCCGAACTTATAATCAATTCGAATTAATCGAAATTATTTCGAATTAATTCGAAATAATCAATTCGAAAGAAGAACTTGCAATAAGATTGTTCGTACGGAGATCGAAATTAAGACGTGATAAAAGAACTTGATTCAAAGTTGATTGACGGGAGATTGAGCTCCGAATTCGATGGATGTTGTCGGAAGACTCAGATTTGAGACTCGATAGAAGAACTTGGTTCGATGGTAGTTGACGGGAGACTGGGATTGAGACTCGATAGAACTTCATTTGATGGTGTTTGACGGGAGACTGGGATTGAGACTCGATAGAGGAACTTGGTTCGATAATAGTTGACGGGAGACTGCTTTTAGACTCAGCGATAGACGGCTGGATTCAAATGAAATGTTGAGTTCGGACTGATGTTCGATTACGACTGAAGTTGCATTCGTCCTCTGGGCCTTCCTGCTCCAGATTCCGTTTTTGGTAGAGTAGAGAAAGAAGGCGACTTTGGTTTTTCTATGTTCCTTTGCCCAACCAGGGCGAGGGACGTAGAAGTTATTTGCGAGTTTTTCGTGGGAAAGCACGTGGAGTTGAATTTGTTTATGTAAGGTCTGGGGCCTCGGCGCCGAGTGGCCTCGCGATAACGTAGCGACTAGCCGCATCGCGGGCCTTGCACGTGCACTCGATTTCCGGAACCCTCGGTCCACCGTCGGCTCCCATACGGTTAAAATCGAAACAACGTTAGGGCCTGTTGGCGGGTGATCTTCGAGTCATCTCCCTCGTACCCGGGTCGAATTTTTCGAGCCGCGTTCAACCCACAAAATAAAGGCTTCCGTCCCCGAGCAGAAATCGGCGAGAGCGGATTATTGGGTATCTAAAGGAGGGTATAATGTTTGAAAATACCATGCGTTAGGGCCTCTGATGAACCTCCGGCATGGCAGAAAGTAGACGTTTTGGCTCAAAGGAGTGAGAACCACAACTGAATTTACGGAACCTCAGGTGGGCCTACTTCGAGCGCTCCCGCAGAGCCTACTGGTACCTTTTCGGCCTACTGTAGGCGGGCTGTAGACCCTCTGTACCCTCCATCTAGCCTATTGTTTCGCGCGCCGTAGACCCTCCGGACCCTCCATTCCGCCTTAACGGTATATGTGGCGGGAAGAAATAAAAATATGCTTCACACATACACGTGGAAATATTTTTTTATTTTCTGACGTACTAAAAATGAAAACAAAGAAAAATCGAACATTTATTTTGAAATCGACGGTAATCGGCCTACACCATTTATCGGCTCATTATTGTATGAACAAAAAAAAACGAAAATGGAGCTCGTGCTACCCCGTTCAAGTTTATCATGAATTGCCATCACAAAAAAAATGTCCACACGTCATGCGCCGAAAAACAGTCACATGCAAATGTGCTTAGCGGGTCGAAAAAAAATCATAAAAAATATTTCAAAAAAGCAAAACAAAGCTGAATATGTTTTCTTCAAAACGCCGGTCGGTAAATTTGGTTATCTTTTTTTTTGACGAAGTTATGTAACTTTTGTTACATAACTTAACACTAACAGTGTACCAATATAAAGTACCAATACTTTATATTCATATACTCCAATGGCTTCCATATCACGGTACGATAAGCGAATTAAGGGCAACTCGTTTATCGCTTTTTCAATTTGAATCGATGATTCAAAACATGAAGCGAGAAAAAACAGTGCGTGCCATTGCACAAAATAACAAAAATTTCCGCGAGTCTCACATTACGAAAATGATCCGAAGATTCTTGAATTTTATAGTTCGCAATATTCCAATTTCGAGGAAGTTTGATATGGAACAGAAAGATAAGTGTTCTCGTAGTGATTATTTCGGTAAGGATCGGTTGGTAGATAGCTTTCGATAAGTGAAGCATTTTCTGGGTTCAAAGAACCCCAAGAATATTGGTAATGCTGATAAATATGAGCATTAACAATATTCTCGATACGATTGTGCTGACTGAATTTTGCACGTTCTATCGGAAGCGAACCCCCATCAACAAGTACAACCACGGCTTTTTCGGAATTGTGCAAATGTTTGTTTTCTCCGTTGGCATCTTCGTGCGACTTCCTCAGAGTCTCCGAACTTTCATCTTCACATTTTTCGGCGTCACTTTCTGCTCCTTGTTTTTCCGCCTCGTTGTCTTTGTTTCTTTGTATTCTTGCTCCTTGTTTTTCTTCCTCGTTTTCTTTTTTGCTTCTTTGTATTTCTGCTTTTCTTTTATTGTACGACGTTTTGTTGACCAGTGTAACGTAATCTTCTTCGTTGATCTCATATTCGTAACACTCTCTAGCTCAGTCTATTAAAAAAATGGTATTAATAATAACTATAAAAAAGAGCCAAAATTAAAGATCAGCAACATCGTAAATAATCACTTACATAAAAGACCCTTATACAAATCGTGGTCAATCGCTGGGCGACACCCTTCTTTCATTTCTTTCGCCGAGAACTCTGTTAAGTGCTTCCCGTACACGTCGACCAGACACTGTCGCACCGAGAGTTGCCAGTTTTTCATACGATCTCTTGTTTGCACATTATAGATGATCGATTTGGCCTGAATGGCAGTTTTCACCCCGGAAAACAAATAAAACGGTATCCCCTCGAAAAGCGGTACCTGGAACATATATTTGTGTATATGTACATTACACTTATATTACGGTGGTGATATTTCGACCATTAGCTTTCAATTTCGAGTTACATGCTCAAAATATAACTTTTTTTACGAGACAATAAACGTCGCAAAAGACAGCGGAACGAAAAATATTGAGAGATCGTTTCCAGTTTTTCAAGATCACTTTTCTGAAGTAAATGGATTTTTCTTTTTTTCCCTTCTGATGCTTGATCCTAACGTAGTTCTGGCGAGATCCTTGGCGAGAGAGTTGTCTGATTAAAAGATAAATCTTTCTGGAATCGATGGAAATTTTTCTCTGCAGCTGAAGTTAATTTTTTAAAAGAATTTATGGTTTGACAAGTTCCTGAAGTCACAAGTTATTATTTCTTTTTTGCTTCAGTACTTGTGCTTCATCTTTCTTATGGAATCGTTGCTCTTATAGGGTTCTTTAGAAAAATCTGTGTTCGTAGAAAACTGTTCAGTGTAAACAAAAAAACACAATTATTTTTAAATACACAAGTTACCTTGTCTTTGCCAGGAGTTTTATACCTCTCTAGAATCTGAAAAAAGAAATATAACACGTTCGGATCACCGATCATATTGCAAATTTGTTTATTTATTCAATTATTTATTAAATTATGAATTTAACATTTTTTTCGTATAAAAAAGTGATTCTCTCATAAAATTAATTACACGTCTATTTAGTATGAATATCAAGCTGTTAGAAAATATATTTGTTTTTTTCGATGTCCAAAATGGCCGACTACTCGAAACTTCTCGAAACAGCTTTTTCCAATTGGCGTGACAAATAACTTTAACAATTTTCTCTCGATTTGCTTCAAATTTAAAAGTTATGTTCCTAATTGCATTTCGCAGAGAAGTGCGTACGGAATTTCTGATTAATCGAAAACTTTTCCTTTTATGAGTAGTTATAACGAAATTTTTCACTGAAAATTCAATTCTAAAATTCAAATACCTACAACTTTTGGATAAAACAATATTTTTTAAATTCCACACGTACTTCTGTAGGTATTCTAATATAGATTGACAAGAATTTTTGTTTTTTGTTCTAGGTAAAAAATTGTGGATGCTAAATGTCGCGCCGCGGAGCGCCTAAAAAAAGATAAAAGAAAATATTAATAGTTTTGTACATCGAACAAAAAAAAATCTAACAGCTTGATATTCATACCAAATAGATGTGTAACTAATTTTATGAGTGAATCACTTTTTCACACGAAAAAAATAGTTAAATTCGCACATAATTTTATACCCGTTACTGTGGCCTAAGGCCTTAATTTAATTAATATTATTAAATGAATTGTTATTTATTTATTATATATTTTATCAATTATTCATGTAATTATCTTTCTTTATAGAAATTGTGTTATTTATACTTTGTACAGTTTTTTTTTCTTCGAGGCTTGAAGCATCTTGCGGAAGAGCCAACGAGGCCCTCAGCGATGTCACCACAGACTCGAGAACTGCAACATTCTGCGGTGTAGCTGAATGATAAAAAACAATTTTGTCGTAGTGAAATAATAGTGCATTAATGTTAAAGACTTGACAAAAAATGGATAGGGCACTTTTTTAAATTCTACAATGTTCGAACAACGCAATGCTAGAACGTCCCTGCGAATATTAACCCTCCGTCTGTACACTGGGTCTTTGAAGGCACAAGCCAAATTTTCAAATCGAATATCTCTGGATTTCGGAAAGGAGGGGAGTCGGGTCCCGTCCATAAAAAACTAGGTAGTGAGGGTAAGTCGTACCCACAGGGGCCGTAGAAGACCCAATGTACAGACGGCGACGGTATTTCGTGTAAGTAAGTGAAATTAAATTTTTGCTCTTTTTCGACTTTTGTAATAATTTTAACCTTCCTGAAATTATTTTTATCGCATGTATATGTATGTAGTATGTATGTAGTATTAGACTAATTCAAAAAGGACAATTTTTTTTTTCGAAATTCCCTATTTAAAATTGAGTAATTAACAAACTGCGCAAAAGGTGCTGTATATGTCTTTACACAGACGATAAGAAAACAATGTTTTGCTGTGCGCTGTATAGTGTGCCTGTGTGCGAAGAACATCGCACGTGTTTGTGTATCCAGTGCGCGCACAAAAATATCCCGCAATAATACTGCATCTTTTTTTATTGTATTCACTTAATTACTCATATTTACTTCATTACTACGATTATGTAATAAAAAACATTTGGATTTGTAATTTAAAAAAAAACTAAAGATGATCCGAAATGTATTATTATCTCTGATTTTTTTATATTAAAAAAGCGACCTTTTCGGTAGTCAAAATAAATATACTTTTTGAAAGTAGCACATTCACTGAAATTTTTTCCTAATAGTCCATGTATTCGCTATACAACCCCGAAAGAATTTTATTTTTACATGAAAATCTGTCATAGTTATGATTTTTTAATGAAAATCGATTTTTCCTTCATTTTCGGTTACATCTATTGTTGTTAAAATTTGTATTTACAATAAATGGGTAAATAAATGATTGGATCATAGAAAGAAATGTTGTAAAAATAATTCAGAATTTCTTCAGATTTTTTTGACATTTTTTTCTTGGAAAAAACATTAGCAGGACTTTTACGACCCTGTGTACAGACGGCGTCCCAAAATTTAAGTGTATATACGGAGGGTTAAATAAATATAGAAAACACCTGAAAAGCTTATCAACTGACAAGCTCTTTCATCGTCGCCCAGAATCGGTTGCATCCAGATTCGGTGACTTCATTCTTTTTTATTAATTCATGCGTCCGTGCACGACTCGTTAGGTCTTCTTGGCTCTCGTCTACTGACGGACCACTCATCGACTCCTCCAGTACTTTGTTGTTTGGAGCACGTTTCGCAGAATCTTGTTTGAATTCCCCACACGGTGTAGGACTCGTTTCGTTTTGTACATTCTTGCAAGTTTTCTTCCCGATAACGTGTGTACTGGAAGCGTCAGCGAGTCTTGGGTCCTCCCATACCCCACGATCCTTGGAAACTGCGTCTTCGACCTCGTTCTGTGCAGTAATGCAAGCTGCTTTTTCGGCCTTTTTTGCCAATCGGTTTGCTTTTTTTTCACTAATAATCTCAGCCGCGAAAATTTTCGTTCCAGGACTTGCTACTTCCTCCGTGGAAGCATCGATGGGACACATTTTTAATAATGCATCGCGATTATCTGAAACACAATTCACCACTTGTTTACGAGCTAGGTTATCTTTGTTCCCGGCATTTTGAACTAAACTTACCGCTTATTTTTTAAAATAATAACGTAGTGGCAGGAACTTTTCTTAGTCTTCGCATCGACCCACGTTATTCTCGTCCTGTCACCGACCACGCGATGATTTTTTGGTATCCGTCCAAGTTCCAGGACGTCGAAAAAAATATCCGGCTTTCTCGACCCTCGAGCACCTTTTTTCGCCGCACCTTTTCCCATTTTCGTGTATACTACAAGAGCATATTGGCCCTTTACTCCATTATTTTTCGGCGATACATTCTTTGCCTTCTTTTCTGCCATCGTTGAAAAATCCAGATGAACAGGAACGGTCAACAAAAAGAACACAACGCACTTGTACACAAAACACACGACTAACGGCCGGAACGCGCGCGAATGTGGAGAGCGCCTCTACGAACCAAAACATTCACAAACACACAAACACACAGATGCATACGTACTTACAACGCCACGCAGAATGCTATTTTCCCGCGTTTTTGGCGCTTCAGGCGCTTGCGCCAAGCCCCGCAACACGCAGACACACATACTGCTTTGAATACAGACATATAGTAGATGTCACATACCTATAATACTTATTTACAGAAAAGGAAAGTATAAACGTTTTGACAAACGTTATGTACAAAAGGAAAAAAGAAATACCTGATTTATTTTTAAGAATAGTTATTTGCAAAAACAAAAGCTTTTTTTGAATTAAAATTTGGCAAATAAAAATAAGTCTCTAGGCAAATGAAATGGTATAATTTAAAAAAAAACATATTTCGTTAAAAATTTCAGTTTGAATTTTCAATGGTAAGAATATCATTTTAAAACAGAAATGAAATATATTACCATAATCTCTAAAAACACATGAAGTTTGTTGAACAAATATTCTAATATATTTTCATATTCCTGGCTTTCAAATTTCTATAAAATTAACTTTCCCAGATAGACGGACGTACCTCATATTGGCATTATATGTACACCACCGCTGCGGCATAGAAAGTCTCACAGCTGTGTATCCCTTATGAGTGCTCCCGTTGAAGTCATATTTGCATCACACGATGATTCACAATAATACATCCAAATGAAGCAAAGTTGTTCTCACGCGAATATGCATGCAGTGAATTTATCAGACTAGCAAATTCGGCTCACGAATATCTAACAATAAGTGAGTGCATGTGGGGCTCATATGGGTGTCACGGCGTGAAGAAATTGTAGTGCTCAAACGGAGCTCATATTAGCGGCATGGCGTGACGTAACTATGCTGTGCTCATACGGAGCTCATATTAGCGGCATTGCGTGACGTAACTATGCTGTGCTCATAAGGAGCTCATATTAGCGGCATGGCGTGACGTAACTATGCTGTGCTCATACGGAGCTCATATTAGCGGCATTGCGTGACGTAACTATGCTGTGCTCATACGGAGCTCATATTAGCGGCATGGCGTGACGTAAGTATGCTGTGCTCATACGGAACTCATATGAGGGTCATAGAGTGAAAAATTAAAATATCCAAAAATGTTGATTAAAAAAATCTGGTAGGATTTTTATATCCGCATATGCTTTATTGATGTTCCTGCCTATATGATAAATGGATTAAAACGTATCCTGCCTAGTTCAATGTTGTACCTACCTACGGTTTGAACCACGTCTTCTTATTCGAGAGCTGAGCGCGCTACCTACCTAGCGATTCCAATACTTGTGCAAACTTTCTTTGTGTATGCCTATTTGTATCATTCTGGATTTGTATGCATATCGCCGTCATATTGCGCTCATGGGACGTATCACTGACAAATATACATATCGCCGGCATATTGCGCTCATCGAAGGTATCACTTAGAAATATGCATATGACGTAAAATTTGCAGATATTAATTGTGGACACTTGAGCACAGCGATATGAATTCAACGTGCTCCAAACGTACGATGCATTTGTAAACGACATATTGAGATCAAAATGCTTTGCACATTCACTATACTAAATGAGTTCACGGCTTTGCATCATGACATGTAGTTAATATGCTGTAAATTTGCTTCATCAATTGTGTGCACGGCGTGATCATCATGAGTGTCTATCTGGAGACGGATATGACACAAATAATATCTTAGAACTTAATCCTCATTTCAAATTTTTCCTTCCACCAATTTTTCATTTTCTGATGCGACTAATTCAAATGTGATTCGAAGGTCATTGAGAAAAATTCGGTTGGCCTACGCTGTCCGGGCTAACCTGCACCGATGAACGGGATGCCATAGGTACACCCATACATTTGATGGAATTGGAGTAAGAGTGGATATACGAGCATTCTTTTATGAATCGCCTATAAAATAATAATAAACCGCTATTGAGAGAATTTGATTGTTTTCGCATATCCATATTGTACCAACAATTTTAAAAAATGACGATGTATTTTTATTAATTGTGTAGTATTTATTCATCATGTGATAATGGATATTTACCTGTGCAATTCTTCGGGCGATAATTAGGGAAAACGCATTTTTTCGTCATCGAACCTGTTACCGATCAGGCTGCAATAGAGTGATGATGGAGGAGATATGGTATTTGGGCCTAAAGCAGGTTAGGTGGGGTCGACGCAACGGATTTGAGATCGAAAGAAGGTTTGGGAGGTCCAATACAGGTAACACTTGACCAAGGGGAGGTGTCTTCATGGCACTGAACTCGACAAATGGGGTTTGGTAGGTTCAACGAAGGCCGGCGGCTTGTGCATTACAAAAGAAATGGGTCCTGCGAGGGTTCAGAGGATGCTGAAAATGTCGGCTCGGGCAATTACGCATATTTTTTGTTTTACGACTTTTCGGAGAAATCGGTCCTAGAACCTAGATGCTAGAACCATGTATTCGTTCAGCGACTACGTCGCAGGATGTGACAAGGGTGGATAAAAAAGTATCCGACCTAAACGTAGACAAAAAAAATTTATTTGGGCCAAATAAAACTTATTATTAAACGTCGTATCCCCTTAATTCAATACACTCAGTCCTGCATTTATCAAGACCCTCAAGGTTGAAAAGTAAACGTTTCTTTCGAAACCAGAAATATAGTCGTTACCAGCACTTGTCACTTCAGCAATCGGTAAGAACATCTTCCCGCTAACCATGTTTTCAAGCTTGGGTCGAGAAAAAAGTCGCACGCGGCCAAATTTGGGAAGTGCGTTTGATGGGGAATCAATTCGTTCTTCCGTTCGTGCGAATACGAAATAGCAACTACAGATGCGTGTGCCAGTGCAGTGAGAAAATGTGGCCCTCAGTGTGTGAGCTCAACTTTTTCGTACCCATAGTTAGGGTGCCTCTCCACGAAAGCCGATAGGAGCCGAGCTAGGAAAAATTAACCAATCACCCGCTGAATTCATGTCCACCGATGCTGAGCGGGGCGATTCTGTTGGTTGTTTGTTCGTCGCTCTGCTCCTCCCGACCTTGGTGGACAGCCACCCTTACTAGTCCAACAGCAAGTCGTCAAATTTCCTCCCACATCGAACGGACGAGAGAATTTTCTTCGAGTCGGTGACTTATATAGGGTGGACCATTTAACGTGACCACCCTAAATATCTCCGTTGCTTTTAGAGTTCCGAAAAAATTTCAAGAGGTAATTTGATTGATTTCGACGGGCTGATACAGTGGTCAAAAAATAATTTTTGTCAGGGTCATAGTTTTTGCGTTCTCAATGCCATCAATATATTTTCAAATAGGAACATATTTTTTTTTATTAAGACGTTGTAGCTGATATTCAGACAAATCCGACGACCTATGATGTCATGACCTTCCAATTTGAATGGATGGAGATACGTCCATTTGTTGAACAACACTTTGGGAGAATTGCTACAAGATGTCCCGTTAGCACAGCGATGCCGAATGTGGTATCAACATGATGGGTGTCCAGCTCATTGGGCAGTTATAGCTCGCGAAGTGTTAAACCGAAAATTTCCCGGACGTTGGGTTGGGAAAGGTGCCGTAATCCCTTGGCCTGTTCGTTCGTCAGATTCAACGCCACTTGATTTCTTCCTATGGGGAGGCTTAATGGATCGTGTTTACCATGATGTTCCGACGACGCCGACGAAGGGCGAGAGTTCTTTATAGTAAAAGCGAGTTCCTCTCCCCTCCCGCCGGAAGGAGCGGTCGGTGGGAGGAAGAGTGGGGGAAGAAAACTGATTTTTCAGAAATTGTTTTAAACATTTCCCGCCCCCTTCCGAATAGTTTCCATCAAAAGAGGTCCCTGACGAGGAAATGTAGTAGAGGTGGGCGGAGTAGTGGTTGTGGAAAGGAGTACATAATCTTGCGGTTCAAGATCGGACACACACACGTGAGAAAGAACCACGTGCACAAAAGTGAAACAATCGAGTTAATCGATAAGACTGGTAAAATTTCCGATTTTCTGCCGACCAAGAATTTTAGCAAGTTGTCACCCAGGTTGGACTACGTCATCACCAACATACGGGCGGTCAACACCAAATTTGGCAAGAAGCAGGTCGTCGCTATTCGCAACGAATTCAGGGTGTTGCTACCCGGAACGATCACCCAGGTGCTTTAGGCTAATTCGACAACATTCGAGAGCACGTTGGCAGCAGCGCATAGAGGAAATTTATGCATGGTCTATCCCGGCAGAAAATGTCACAGCCTGAAATTTGCGAATTCAGCAACATTCCAGCTGATGTTTGCAGCAGCGTACAAGAGAAATGTCTGCATGGCTTACATCGGTGGAAAGTTTATCGCATTTATTGAGGGTCATGAAAATCGAGAACAGCTTGCTCATATACTAATAATGAAAAATTATCTAGTTATTGAAACGTTGGACGCGGGCTCTGAAGATATGGTTGTACAATGGACAATAAAGGATACTGGTAAAGCATTTCAAGAATAAATCATTTTGAGTTCAAGATTGAAACGCATGAGAAAGAGCACCCAGCATCTCGCTGTTTGGAACTCGATCTTGTGTATACAAACTCGACGTTCGAGCGCGTGCGCGCACACGCGCACACACACACAGACGCACGCTCGCACATGTTGTATAGATATTTTTTCTTAAATATATTCTGGTGAGCCGTTCTACATCGGTATTTGATTCATCGCGCAGTCTGAACCATGGACGTTTGCGATAAAAGTATCGATAATTTGAACGGTGCGAAGAACAATTTCTCTCACGTAGAAAAGTGGCAAAAGTTATGTGACGTACGCATCAAACTTTTGGGGCAAACGTTGAAAAACCGGGGCTCAACGTCGGTCAAAAACTACAAATTCAATCGACAATAGCGAAATTGTTGTCGTTGAGATAAAAATTCGTGCGTGGAGCATGTGCAAGCAGCTCTGGTATAAGCGGTGCTGGTCTGAGCGATGCTCGGGATAAACTATAGTGGTTCGATCTCGAGTCCGTATTTAAAAATCGGATAATGTCGTTCTCCATTGTGAATTTCAAGCACAAAGATGTGCAAAGTTTCCTCGGAGATGCGATGACCGTGGTGGTATCAAAACTGGACAAAATCGTGCGCAAGGAGGGTAACGTGAAGGTGGATGTGACCTTAGCGTGCAAATTTCGCCTCATGAAGGTGAATGAAATCATTGAGGAGGAAAAGACATTTCAAACGAAAAATGCGGTCATTCTACCATCGAGCGATATCGCCGAGGGGTTCATCGAGTGCGTCCTAGCAAAACTCTCCACCAAAATCGAGAACTTTCAGGAAAATGAGTCGGCTTGGACGTTACACGGAATATCACATCTACTTGTGAACATTAACAACCACTGCCAAAGCGTAATTCCGATCGTACGAGTTCTTATCCTCATTATAGCGAAGTGCTCAAATACGAAGGATTGAATTTTTCGATGAGCTTATCGATAATTAAGAAATTTGAGGAATTGAATGGTTTCACGATCTATGTGTATGGGATCGATGGCATCACGAAAGCGGTATTAGTAACATTGTACCGATATATCTGAGTAAACAAACGTCGGATAAACCAACCATTCACCTACTCATGATCAAAGCCAAAATCGATGTGGAGGCGGAGGACGAGGAGGCGGAGGCTGACGAGGAGGATGCTGCCGTTCCTAGGGTGTATCATCATTTCGCGTGGATTAAAAACATGTCGCGACTTTTTCGTGCGCAGATATCAAAGGGTAAACGTCGCACGCGGATTTGCGGCCGATGCTTGCGTAATTTTACCACGAAAGAAAAATTGCAAAGGCACAAAGAGGATTGCGCGAATGATGCATAGATAATTATGTTTCAACATAAGAAGTCATATGTACACTACAATAAAATTGAGATTTAATCAACAATTATAAAAAATTGTATAAAATGTATTTCGAGTTAACCGGGCTTTCAGTTATCCGTGGATCGTTCGGTCCCGATCACCCCGGTTAATCCGAGTCTTACTGTCAAAAGTATGAAAGGCTAGCATAGAATATCGAAGGGAAAAATTCAGAAGAAAGGCCGCAGATGAGTGGTGCGCACATATGCCAGCCGAGCCATGCTTGATCTATTACAATTTCAATAATCTATATGGTGTAGCTATGTGTGAGTCATTGCCATACGGCTCGTTCGCTTGGGTAGAAAATTTCGAGCAATGCGTCGGGGATATTACAGATGATGGTGAAACGAGATACATCTTGAAGGTTGATTTGGAGTATTCTTGAGAGTTATACGACACGCACAAAGATTTACCCTCGTACCCACAACCCTGTGGCCCTCCTGGGCGGGCAATCAGAGAAAATTAACGACCACGCGGCCGCGGAAAGACAAATACGTAATTCACTGAAGAAATTTGAAACAACGCGTAAAATTGGGATTACGCGTGATGGAAATTCACAGAGTCCTCGAGTTTAAGCTTGGCTTAAATATCGCAATGATCGAACTGACTCCCATTCTTACGTTTATTCTTTTCACGATTAATCTGGAAAGCCAGAATGACATATCGCAGTTTTTTTCATTGTGTAGACGTCTTCATGGACCATACGGTATACTCATCATGGTACCGAGTTGAACGTGAGCAATTTGATGACTCCGAGAGCATGATTTTTAAGGGGTGAGATGCAGTCAGAATTTTCAAAAAATTGATTTTTTTACATTTTCTTGACGTATGATGTTTCGAAAATATTTCCTGAAAATTTCAAGTCAATCCGATGAATAGTTTCAGGGATTACCCACAATTAGTGAAGGGGCGTTGGGTCCCCATGACAGGTAGCAGCTGACAAACGCGCAAACGATAATACCCGGGAAGGCAGAATGCTTCGAAGACAACAACAAATTGATATTTTGGAAGCTTCCACATCCGCAGAAGCCCTATTGTATAGGCCGGGAATTCATGATTCGATGTAAGTAATTTTTTAATTAGTATTTCTATACATAAATCAAGTATAAAATTGGAAAACTCTGTCAGAAATGTTCAAAAATGTATTACTTAAAAACTATGAACTTTATCAAAATTTTATAAAGAATATTTTCGTTTTAAAATTGCCCAAAATGTAAAAAAGAAATAATTCGTCCCGAAAAACTTTAAATCTTCGAAAAATTGTTTTAACAATTGGCTATAAACAATTGAACGCTCGACTTTTCGGAAAAGAAATTGTGATATTCGGATACAGCGGATCAAAATACAGTTAAAAAAGTTTAGCTTCATCCATTGAGCTCAACATTTTACGAACATATAATACCACATCGAAAAACTTTAAACGCGTTTTTCTCGAAACTATGTTTTTCAATTCGGTGACCCAATTTGGTGTGCTTATTGATAGCATTAAAAACTAGTCCTCAATCGAAGGATCTTCATTTTTGTTGAAAATTTATATTTTTTTAAACAATAAACGAGCGATTTTTTGGTCGAAAATCGAAAGTTATCTGTCAGAAGCCGCCACTTTGTTGATTTTTTAATAAAAAAAAAGCTTCGATTAAGAACTAGATTCATTATTAAACCAATGCTTTTTTTTTAATTTCAGATGATCCAGTAAAAATGTTTTATGGTCACCGCAAAGCACTACATGCCAAAGGGGGTCCGACAAAGATGGCGATATTTTTATAAACAATCAATGTTTTTCTTTGGAAATTTGTACAAGTCAAGTTGAAATATAACATAAAAAGTCTGAGTAACCACTTTTGTAAAACAAACTTACTTACCACAAAGAAAAATTATTGGAAATGCTCGTTTTTTCACGCCTCTGACTGCATCTCACCACTTAAACGCCTATAGTTCGATAGGTGTGATGGAGCTCGTTCGCGAAAGCGTCAGCGTGAAATAATTATTCATGGGTAGTTGTCGTTCAACTGTATCCGAACAGAATCCTTTTTATCCACTTTAAAATTTCATACATAAATCACTACATACAACAGTATCATAGTCCTGACATCGTTCATGATTGCATCTGATAGTGCTACCAGCACCCAAATATCGCTCCAGATCTTAAGGTAGCTAAAAAATGTCAAAAGTGTCAAAGTCCATGACTTCATCGTTGGTTTTTACTGTATGCAAACCAATGTGTGCCAGGTCCATCTTTGTTATCGAGATTCACAACAACGGATTCGTAATTTCGACGTCCACTCTTGGGAATTCATTTCTCACGCGAACTCCACGACAAAGAGGAATTTTCGTAGTTTTTGAAATCATTATTGAAGTTTTAAGCAATGCTTGAAATTGGACTGCGCATCACACAAATGCAAAGAATTTTCGAATTCAATCAGCGCGCTTGGATAAAAAAATACATCAATGTACGTATGGAATGGAGAAAGAAATTTGACAATGACTTTGAGCATTTTTTTACGAACTCGTGAACAATCCGGTCTTTGGTAAAACAATGGAAAATGTAAGGAAACATCGGGAAGTACGACTCGTAACAAAGTGGAAGAGGCGGTGGGGAGCGGAAGCGCAGATCGCCAAAAGCCCATATTCAATAGCTGCACCATATTTGACAATGACATTATTGTAATTGAGCTCAATAGAGCGTGCGTTCTATTTAATAAGCCCATATCCACAGTATTTTCCATTCTCGATTTACCTAAGCCCTGGATTTATGATTTTAACTACAATTACATACTCAAAGATTTAACCATCGAGTAAAATTGTTGTATACGGACACTGATAGTCTGATTTATTACAGCGTGTCCGATATTTATCAAACGATAAAGTGTGACATTGACAAGTTTAACACGCCTGGTTATTCGAGAAATAATCCGAACGATATGCCCTCGCGGAATAAGAGGAATTAGGCCTCATGAAAGATAAGAATAATGATCGTATTATGATGGAATTTGTAGACTTGAGAGCAAAATTGTACTCATTTAAAATCCTCGACTGTGACGATGTGAAGAAGCCAGCTAAGAGTATTTGGCGGTCAACCCTGAAATCCATCACATTCGAAGACTTAAAAAATTGCTTGTTTGCGCACGAAAACCTCATCAAGGCGCAACAATTGATCATGAGTAAAAAACACATCGTTCATACGGCGAAGCAAAATAAAGTTGCCCTCAGCTGGAGAGATAACAAAGGAGTGCTAATTCCCAGATTCCACGGACACTCTTCCATGGGGTTATCATGTTGACGATATGGAATATTAGAATAAAGTTTAAAAAAATGTGTGTGAAGAGATAAACGGTAAAATACATTTACGCTTAAACCTAAACATTTCCGAAAATTTACCCTCCTGATCGGACCTTTCAAAAAACCATACGATAGATATTCAAGCCAAGCCCGCGACACTGAGAATGTAAACAAATCACGAATACTATAAGACGAACAACAGGAATTGGCTTTGAAGAAGGAGGAGGCCGATGTCGATAATACTTTCAGTACTACGTATGGTGATGATGATGATGATGATTATCAACTCGAATTATTAACATCATCTAAGAAGTATGTTGAGCGAGAAAGACTCGATCTTCGATGATTTTATATCCTGGTGGTACGGATGGAAATAACTCGTGAATCGTGTGTACTTTTCGCTCATTGATGACTTTACGAATTTTTGAATGATATTTACAAAAAAAATTTGAACAATAATAATAATAACATTCGTTCTAAAAAAAATCTGATTTTTTCTATGAAAATCATTTTGTCAATTCTGATTCGTCGGAAAAAGAAACATTTTTTGTTCTCTACGAATTCTTAAATGATTATGTTTGAAATAAAACATTTTTCCCGATATTTTGTATAATAAGAATAATGAATTCGTTTTAAAAAAATATTTTTTCGATGAGAATCATTTTGTCGATTCTGATTCGTCGATCCAACTGCTGTGTGTAGCATGGAAGGCCAATCATCAGCTGAACGAATATATAATTTAAAACCGAGTTTCTTAAAGATCAAAGTCAGTCACGATTTGATCTCGCCATTGACTTGATCACGCTAAAACATATTCGTTACGACTGTGCCCACATTTGTGGATCTACAAGAATTCATTGTTGGACGGAACTTTATCGTAAAGGAAGTAGCAATTCTACGAGCGTGATGTGTACTCTCCCATTACATTTTCGCGAGTCCCATACCATGGAGACTTTTCACAAAATCTGAGAGATACGAATCATTATGGGCGATTCGGAATCATGGTCTAAAGTGGGCCTATGGAAACGTTCCACATAGCACGGCTGACGGTTTAATAACCGCTGCAGTTGAGGGTTCAACGAAAGACGACATGTGCCCTATCGTATATGTTAAGTGTCATGAAAAACGATAATGGCTAGCTGATATACTAAAAATGAAGAATTATCTAGTTATTGAAACGTTGGATGTAGACTCGGAAGATATGGATGCATTGGGTAAATTAGATGGAAGCTCGACGCTGCGTTGTGAAAAGCATGAAAAAATTGTGCATTGCAAAATGTATTTCAAATGTTTAATTGGTGGTCGAATCATAAAGATTCGTACAAATAAAAAAAATGTAACATTATGAAATTTGGATTTATTCTCCTCACCGCATACTTCGTTACATCATCATTTGTCATTGGATTGCACAACTGTTTGAAATATTTCTTTCGAATGTCAAACTAAATTTCTTATGTATGGAGTTTGATTGAAAATAAATTAATATAATCGCTCGATGGTGTTCGAAGACATTTCCATGACGCGTAATCTCAATTTTACGCGTTGTTTCAAATTTCTTTAGTGAATTACGTATTTTTCTTTTCGCGGCCATGTGGTCGTTAATTTTCTTTGAGTGCCCGCCCAGGAGGGCCGTAGTGTTGGGGTACAAGGGTACATCTTTGTGCATGTCGTGTAACTCTGGAGAACAGTCCGAATCAACTTGAAGATGTATCCCGTTTCAGCGTCATCTGAAATATCCCCGATACATTGCTAGAAATTTTCTACCCAAGCGAACGAGTCGTATGGCAATGATTCACACATAGCTACACCAAACAGATTATTGAAATTGTAATACATCAAGTATGGCTCGGCCGGCATATTTACGTACCACTCATCTGCGGCCTTTCTTCTAATTTTTTTAGTATGCCGGCAGTGCGATGCTAC
Source organism: Ophion ellenae (assembly GCA_963210295.1). Classification (NCBI taxonomy): domain Eukaryota; kingdom Metazoa; phylum Arthropoda; class Insecta; order Hymenoptera; family Ichneumonidae; genus Ophion; species Ophion ellenae. The sequence continues at coordinate 19,726,000 of OY723389.1, read as the reverse complement.
CGCGTCTTATGGATATGTTCTTATTGTCTTTGATTTATCAGTGGAAAACCCATATTGATAGCCTTTCGATATACTATGCTAGCCTTTCATACTTTTTACAGTAGGACTCGGATTAACCGGGGTGATTGGGACCGAACGATCCACGGATAATCGAAACCGCGGTTAATTCGAAAAAAATTTGATACAATTTTTTATAATTCATTAAATCTCAGTTTTATTGTAGTGTACACATGACTTCTAATGTTTAATCATAATCATCTACGCATTATTCGCGCAATCCTCTTTGTGCCTTTGCAATTTTTCTTCCGTGGTAAAATGACGCAACGTCGGCCGCAAATCCGCGTGCGACATTTAACCTTCGATATCTGCGCACTCAAGAGTCGCGACATCTTTTTAATCCACGCGAAATGATGATACACCCTAGGAACGGCAGCATCCTCCTCGTCAGCCTCCTCCTCTACATCGATTTTGGCTTTGATCATGAGTAGGAGAATGGGTGGTTTATCCGACGTTTGTTTACTCAGATATATCGGTGCAATTTTACTAATACCGCCTTTCGTAATTTCATCGATCCCATACACATAGATCGTGAAACCATTCAATTCCTCAAATTTCTTAATTATCGATAAGCTCATCGAAAAATCCAATCCTTCGTATTTGAACACTTCGCTATAATGAAGATAAGAACTCGTACGATCGGAATTACGCCTTGGTAGTGGTGAGAGAGCTGCGGTGACGGACCAGAGAAAACAATAGGGGTCCTTGTTTTCAATATTCATGACAGCCCGTTTCATCTGTATATCCCTCGGGAGACGTGTGTATGTGGATAAGCTTCCTCGCAGTGGTTCGTACTTGTTAATGTTCACAAGTAGATGTGAGGTGTCTGTGTGCGCGCGCGTGTGCGTGTGTGTGCGTGTGTGTGCGCGCATACGCTCGAACGGCGAATTTGTATACACAAGATCGAATTCCAAACAACGAGACGTTGGGTGCTCTTTCTCATGCTTTTCAATCTTGAACTCAATATAATTTATTCTTGAAATGCTTTACTAGTATCCTTTATTGTCCATTATGCATCCATATCTTCAGAATCGGCGTTCAATGACAAACATATGCGATAAACTTTTCACCGATGTAAGCCATGCGGACATTTCTTTTGTACGCTGCTGCCAACATCAGCTGGAATGTTGGTGAATTCGCGAATTTCGGGCTGTGACATTTTTCGCCGCGATAGACCATGCATAGATTTTTTCTATGCGCTTCTGCCTACATGCTCTCGAGTGTTTTCGAATCAGCCTCAAGCGCCGTGGTGATCGTTCCGGGTAGAATCACGCTCAATTCGCTGCGAATATCGACGACGGGCTTGTTGTCAAACTTGGTGTTGACCGCCCATATGTTGGTGATGACGTAGTCCAACCTGGGTGACAACTCACTAAACTTCTTTGTCGGCAGAAAATCGGCCTTATTTATGAACTCCATTGTTTCACTTTTGTGCACGTGGTTCTCTCTCATGTGTGCGTGTTCGATCTTGAATCGCAAGATTATGTGCTCCTTTCCACCACCACCACTCCCCCCACCTCTACTCCATTTTCTGGTCAGGGATCTCTTTCGATGGCGAATAATCGGAGGACGGGGGGGGGGGGGGGGGGCTTTTTAAAGCAACAGCAAGCGTTCGATGACTCACCACCTACAAACGTGAAAAAAAATAATTCTCAGAAAAAATCTGACGAAATCCGGCCGCCATTTTCACCCCAAAACTCATCAATGTCACTCTTCCGCCAATGATAAACAAATTCTCAGAAAATAATCATTCAACACCTCAATTCGCTGACAGGTTTCAACACGTCAATATATAAACAAAACTATCGCATGTCGCTGACGGGTTTGAGGGCGGGGGGGGGGGGGGGTGTCTTTGTCAAACCACAGCAAGCGCCGGATGACTCACCACCCACAAATGCTTAAAACGTTTTCTGACATATCAGCCCCCTTCCCCCACTCTTCCTACCACTGCCCCATCCTGCCGGCGGGAGGAGAGGGGAACTCCCTTTTACTACAAAGCACTTCGACTCTTTGTCAGTCAGACTCTTTGCACAGCCTCGCTAGGAATCGGACGTGTGTCCCTGTGTTTACCGTCCCCCCCCTCCATGCCCCCGAATTCCATTTGGGGCGAGACGGGAACTTACCACCATCGGTCGGTAAGTAGGTGAGCCCGACCATCGGTCGGTAAGCCGTCCAGCCCTACCATCGATCGGTAAGTACAAACATCGACATTCGATCATGGGGCCGATTCTGACCAAAACCCTACCCGACCATCCGATGATAACTCGGAAATGAACCTTTTTGGTTAGTTTCTAAACTAAGTAGGTATGTCAGTAGTAGGAATCTTGAGTAATCGGTCCCATTATACTACTGCAGGCAAATATTCCACGAAAAGCCGCAGCTCAAAAAATCAAACAGGAACTCACTCCAAAAACTTTACGCTAGCCATTCGCATGGAGACAAAGAGAAGTCTGCATGATCCGACCCGGTAACCAGAGCGGAGTATGAACACATCCCGGCCGTCCGAATCAAACGGTCACCGCGCTATCGCGAACGACTAAGCGCGAATTTCGGCTAAACACCTCATCCCATGTACGTATTGCAAACTGGCTTGGTATTGGCACTGTACAGGTGCCAGAACTGCCAATACTGGCAGGCACCAAGGGCCAAGCCTTGCCCAAGTCCGAATCAGTATTGAGACAACGTTGATTTGTAACACCGGTCCGAGTTATGGCGGCGTGAATCGGCCCGACACTGTTTACGGGTATTGGCTCAGAATAAGTGCCCAGTTTTGGGCCAGATATCATTGCCAGTCTTGGGACAAACCCTAACTCAGTACTATGCCGGTACATGCCCGTGTATAGACTAGGGACTTAGCTTAGTCTTGGCACTGTACTGGTGCCAGAGCTGCCAATACTGGCAGGCACCAAGGGCCAAGCCTTGCCCAAGTCCGAATCAGTATTGAGACAACGTTGATTTGTAACACCGGTCCGAGTTATGGCGGCGTGAATCGGCCCGACACTGTTTACGGGTATTGGCTCAGAATAAGTGCCCAGTTTTGGGCCAGATATCATTGCCAGTCTTGGGACAAACCCTAAATTGGTACTGTGCCGGTACATACCCGTGTATAGACTAAGGACTTGGCTTAGTATTGGCACTGTACTGGTGCCAGAGCTGCCAATACTGGTAGGCACCAAGGGCCAAGCCTTGCCCAAGTCGGAATCAGTATTCAGACAACGTTGGTTTGTTAACACCGGTCCGAGTTATGGCGGCGTGAATCGGCCCGACACCGTTTACGAGTATTGGCTCAGAATAAGTGCCCAGTTTTGGGCCAGATATTGTAGCCAGTCTTGAGACAAACAGTAAATCAGTACTTTGCTGGTATATGCCCATGTATAGACTGGAAACTTGGCTCAGTACTGACGCCAGTACTGGCCGGATACTGAATGCTAATATTGGGTCAGATCGTGTAAACAATACTGGCCCAATTCCGAAATGATAACACCGGTCCTCCGCTTGGCAAGCGTTGGCATAGTATTGGTGACTAGTACCGGCTGCCAATATTGGGCCAGAGTTGCGGCGTGTTCCCGGTCACCGGCATCAGATAAACATCGGCTGGTTGTCGAAAATATTTCCGCCGCAGTAGTTTTTTTTCCCGATCGTATCTAAAAAATATCGGGAATAAAAAAAAATTATTTCAATGCACCCAGTTCTAAAAATTATATTAGTAAAAATTTGAAAAATATTTACCATTCATACGTTTGTACGTTATTGTCGCACTGAAGGATTTTTTCGTTATACCGTTCGCGCCTGGTTTCCCCGTGGCCGAGTATTTTTCCTGCACCGCCTTTGATATCAGGCCAGCGATCACATTGCGGATAACACCTTTTCCGTCGGTCGGTGAACCCACCAAGGATCTCATCACCTCCATCTAAACAGAATTGAAAAATATAGCCACTTCCAGAGTATTTAGTATGAATTAAGATGCTCTTCTGTAATTTTACATCAGCATACATAATTTCGGTCAAAGTAAATAACATTGTATTTACCAAAGCTTTTTCTTTCCCCTCGTCCTCCGAGACTCCCTGATCAAATTGAACAAATTCTTTAAAATAAATGATAGAATAAGAGACAGAGAGAGAGAGAGAGAGAGACAGAAAGATAGCGCAGTCCCACAGCAAGTAAGGAACGGAGAGAAAATAAATGAATTATTTATTATGCCTTAACGTGCAGTAGACAAAAAATACAAAATAAAATGAAAAAAACAAGTAAAAGAAAAATTCTTTGTATATCTTACCTGGTTCACCTTATAGAACGTTCGAATTTTTATAGCACACTTAGAGCACTCGAATTCGTTTTAAGACGAGAACAATTAATTTATAATAATAGAAAAAGTGTACTGTATAAAAACGAATGGGAATAGATGAAAAGCACTTGGGGATTGAAACAAGTTCACACGTAGACGGCACGAGAAAGACTGATGCCCAACGCTGCCAAAGAAATCCTAATTCTTTGTTGACGCTGAGCGTGGATCAGCGTGTGGGTATATAGGTGCATATACTCACACGAAGTGTATACTTGCCGCGGAGGGACAGTATGCGGGAAGAAAACAATCTTCAACCGTGTGCGCCCGACGTAGCGAATGACCACTGACACACACGCATTGTGTCGAGGCATAACAATGTCTGCCTCGACGCAAGAAGGCGCGAGAGCCGCCAGAGTCGCGGCGTACGTTCAGAACGAACACGCGAAATAGTGAAATAAAATTACATCGTCTACTTAGCCACTTTATGGATATCCGTAAGGAGACAGAAGAGTCCAGAGGAGTCTGTAATGGTTCGGGATTCTCTCCAAATTTTATAGCAACTTTACTTTTACAATACTTTGTGTAAAAAAAATCACCACAGTATCTTGATATATGCAAAAATTAGAGCGGTTTGACATATTTCGAAAGTGTCCAAAATTCATTCCCTAAATTCCCTAAATTCAATACCAGCCGTCATTTCATGATACTCTATTTGTAAAAAAAAAAATTACAAAATTCTGAAATTTTTTGCAAATTAACGTGGTCAGAGACATTTTTTTTAAATTAAAAAATGCTGTTAAATTTGTAATTTTTTAGTTCTCTCGAAAAAATTTGCAGGGAATAAAGAGATTGTACAGATTAACATCTGAGCGACACAGGAGCCCTTCAACCCAAACCGTTCTCGAGTTACAGACGTTTTAATTTTACAGTGCCAGAACGTACATGCGTGCGCATACGCACACAGGCGCACATGCATGCAGACATTGTTTGTGAATTTGATTTTTCGAGGTTATGGGACATTTTAAGCACGTTGATATTGAAAACTGAAAAAAAATGTTTTCATCGTCACAAAGTTTCTCTATGAGGAAGCAAAACTTACATTTTTCATTCAATCCATATTTTTTGGACTGGCACCGTACTGATAAAATTGTCTGCCAATACCGAGGCAGTACTAAACCGAAGACTCGTTAACCAAGACTGGAATGGTAATGTTGCCACTGCTGGGGCAGTACTTCCAGCCAAGACCCACCCAACCTTCGTTACCATGACTGGCACTGTACTAATAAAATTGTTCACTAATACTGGGGCAGTGCTCAACCGAAGACTCGGTAACTAAGACTCGGTAACTAAGACTGGCATGGTACTGTTGCCAATGCCGGGGGACTACTTCCAGCCGAGACGCAACCAACCTTGCTTACTAAGACTGGCACTGTACTAATAAAATTGTTTATCAATACTGGGACAGTATGTAACCCAAGACTCGGTGACCATCACTGGCATGGTACTGTTGCCAATGCTGGGGCAGTACTTCCAGCCGAGACTGAACCAACCTTGGTTACTAAGACTGGCACTGAACTAATAAAATTGTTTACCAATACTGGGGAAGTACTTAACCCAAGACTCGGTAACCAAGACTGGCATGGTACTGTTGCCAATGCTAGGGCAGTACCGTCAGCCGAGACTCAACCAACCTTGGTTACCAAGACTGGCACCGAACTAATAAAATTGTTTACCAATACTGGGGCAGTACTTAACCCAAGACTCGGTAACCAAGACTGGCATGGTACTGTTGCCAATGCTAGCGCAGTACCTCCAGCCGAGACTGAATCAACCTTGGTTACCAAGACTGGCACCGAACTAATAAAATTGTTTACCAATACTGGGGCAGTGCTTAACCCAAGACTCGGTAACCAAGACTGGCATGGTACTGTTGCCAATGCTAGCGCAGTACCTCCAGCCGAGACTGAACGAACCTTGGTTACCAAGACTGGCACTGAACTAATAAAATTGTTTACCAATACTGGGGAAGTACTTAACCCAAGACTCGGTAATCAAGACTGGCGTGGTACTGTTGCCAATGCTAGCGCAGTACTTCACCCAAGACTGGGTAGCTAAGACGGGTATGGCACTGATACGTTCAGTTGTCAGTACTGGCGTAGTACCTCCAGCCGAGACTCAACCATACGTGGTAACCAGGACTGGCACCGTACTGATAAAATAGTTTACCATTACTGGGCCAGTACTTCACCCAAGACTCAGTAACCCAGACTGGGACGGTGCTGATACGTTCGGTTTCCAATACTGGGGCAGTACCGCCAACTGAGAGTCGGTCGCCAGAACTTGCACAACTCTGGGCCGTATTGGCAACTCTGGCGGAATACCGACATTCGCACATGGGATGCGTATTCCGTTAACAAAGCGGGATTGCCCCTTCCATCAGCGCTATTCTTTCTCAGAAGAGAAACCAAAGATTGTCTCCAACTTACTCAAAAAATTCGCATGCGTACCAAGAAGTGTCAGTGTGCAAAAGGTCGAAGCAGTCTCCCGTCGAATACGATCGAATCAAGTTCTTCTATCGAGTCTCAATCCCAGTCTTCTGACAATCTTCATCAAATTCAAAGCTCAGTCTCCCGTCAACCAATACCGAATAAACTTCTTCTATTGAGTCGTAATTCAGAAGACTACGAATATCTCCATTTCATTTTCACACTATTAGTCTTCATTTTTCGAGTCACAAAAGTTTTATTTTATACTTGTATAATTTCTATCATCGTTTCGAAAATATCAGTCTCAATTCGTCGACGTCGTGCCCCGTTCATATTTCCATCCTCGCGTAGTGCCCGTGTAGTAAACACATCGAGTATACACACGACCAGCGCAAAATCCTGCGAGCCCCTTACCAGCGATTCCACCAGCGAGCGCACCAGGCTAAGAGCGAAGGCCTTTGTAACGCAAGCGACAACAAAGATCCACGCGACCGAGCAAGCGAGCGTCAAACACAACCAATGTAAGCTGACTATACCTTTTTCTTTTCGTATTATTCGCGGTAGCCCTGATCGGTTTAATCCGCCTAGTAATCTTATAGTAAATATCATAGTGTCAATCTTACACCAATTTTTTCAAATTATTCCTCGGTACCGAAACCTCGCGAGTTCCTTAATTCTATTCTTTCCCACCAACTCCTCCTTTTTACCCTCATCCGGTGCTATTGCGCTAGACGTAGGCAACGAAAATATTATGCTCTCATCCCTTCCGGATGTGACACTCTAAAGGCAACGGAGATATTTGGAATGGTCACGTTAAATGGTCTACCCTGTATAGTGGTCAAGTTGGCACAGGGTTTCATACATCCTGTATCCTAACCGGATGGGTAAAAGGGCCACTTCCGGTATGGTTTTTAGGAGTGGAACTCCCTAACCGAACATACGGCTGAAACCAATGCATATATTGCACCAATGGATAGTTTTGTGTAATCAAAATTGAACTTGCTGACACGGTCAGCTTTGACAGTGGAATAGATGAATGAAGAACCAATGTGCAAGTTTCTTTCATACCTATCTTGAGAAAGACAAGCTGCGTCTGTTGCTGGCGTTCTTTTATTCATTACGTTGGGGCCTTTCATAAGTTACGCAATAACTTACACGAAGAGATAAATCAATTCTTTACAACGGTGAAAAAGCAGTACAAGCCAGATCCGTCCCAATCGGAAGTATGTGCATCAAGGCACGTAGCACGCGGGATGCGGCCATCTCCGCAGTAGATTGAAAGGACTCGAAATTAATATTTTCAATAGGAGTACCGCTGTCTTATCAGAACGTTCAAGGGCATTTGCGACCGAGACAGGGCTCCGGAAGATAATTAAGAAAGCTATTTATTGTACAATTTTTGTTCAATCGACTAAAAGGGCGAAAATAACCGTGGATTATTTACGAATCTCAAGAACACGTGCGCAAAACACCTGGGTGTGCAGGCGCGGGGAATAAGACTGAATATACAACTTTCAGTCAAACGAACTCATGTTCGAGTGAAGGTCAAATGTGTTGTAATGTATTGTAATTTTGTAATTTACAAATGTATTGTGATGTATTGTAATTTACATAGAGATTACATCTCTATGTAAAATTTTATTTTTATTTCAGTATAATTAAAAAGTGGCTCCAAAATACATAAAGAGACCAGAAAATAACGCAGGAATTGCAAACATGTTTCGATCTTGTTTCACTCTCTGTACAGTGTCCTCAGTCCTCGTTAGAAGCAGCGAACTTCGTTTAGTTTAAAAATATTCTTGTGCTTACAATCCCACGGAGCAATTCTTGGAGCGATAATTGAATGAAGGTGTGTTTATTAACGATGAGCGCGAATTTTTAACTTCAAATGATCGAGAACGCATCAGCTTGGGGCCCACAATACAGGGCGATTTTTTATATTTTTTTCTGATGGGAGTATTCGGATGACGGGGCCGGGATTTTGCATACAATTAATACATAGTCTTGCTGGATTGGAGTTCTTTGTTGTTGAACAATTTTGATAAACAATGCAGTTGTTATTATTTAAACAAAGTGCTGCCGTTATGGAGATTGCCATCTTTTTTGTAAGCGTGACCCTAAAGAAGCGCTAACAAGAACTTGAACGAATTTTATTCCCCGGCACCCACCCTTATCGGGGGGATCTGAAGGTGTGAGGAATGCATTCATACATCGATCGGGACTTATAAAAAGAAAATTAATAATCAAAATATTTTTTTGGCTTTTTACACGATTTTTACTTTCTAACGAATCAAAAATTTTCCGCCGGTTACGGATATCATGGAGTTTTTTTATGAAGGCTCAAAATTACGCCGTGTTAACGCGAAAAAAAGTGGGTTAACACGGCGACTTCTAATGAACCGAGAGTTTGGGGGGGAAATAATGACCAATTTGTATTCTGGGGGTAAAAATACATCGATAAAGACTTATACATTTTTTTGAAAATAAACATTTTTTTCGCTCTCAGCCTAAAATAAGTTCCATTACAATCACACCTCGTTTATTTTCCTTTCGATTCGAAACTCCGGTCTGTGTGCATTTTCTTCGCAGTCGTTTGCTCTACAAACTGCCGCTCGATTCGTCCGCCTAGGAATATGTTTCGATTTTTGGCAAAATCTCAAAGTTGAATCATCGATTTTTGCAGTTTTTTAAACCCCTTTGAAGCTTTTTTGGCCATTTTTCAATTTTCGGCATTCTCTGACTCTACAAAAATCCCTCAATAAGTCTCCGTAACGTAAAATAACCGCCGCTACGGCTGTTTGAAATTTCAGGACCTCGGCGATTTTGTAACAACTGCGAAAATAAGGTTGCATTTTTTTTATTGGACTTTTATACGATCTTAAGGTTCTATCTGATGAGGAATTTTCCGCCGATTACGAATATCAGGGAGTTGTTACTGAAACCTCAAAATTGCACCGTATGGACGTAAAAAAGTGTACATTGGGGACGATTTTTAATGGAACTGAAAGGTTTGGGGGGAAATTAATGGCGAATTTGTATTCACGAGGTAAAAATACAGCCGTAGGGACTTGTTTACACAACATTGCAATTGTCTTCAGTTCTAATCGACATAATAGAATTCCCTATAGATCACACTGATTTTTCAATTTTGAGACATATATCACGATCGAAAGAATACTAGGGCCAGAGGAATGATGCAAACCTTTGTCTATCAAGTTGTCTTTGTTTCATCTTCTCATTTTTCTTTGACTATTGATCTCGCTTCTTTTGTTTCAACTTGTTTCTGCCTACATGCAACTGTTCAAGCCTTTTGTATCTCCGTTTTTCAGCTTCATTTATTTACGAATTCTCTTTTCTTTCGATAACGGCTCGGCAATAATCGAAAAGAATAATTTTTATGTAATCTTATGCATATTCACGCATACGTAACCAAGCTAGTGTCATTTCTCTGGCACATCTATCATGCCTCTGGGTCTCACATGTCGGGAGGAACCGAGAGAAATGACGATTCAAACGAGTTTTTATGCATAGCGCAGCAAGCTACGTTTTTCTAACCTCAACATCTGGCGGTGAGTTGGTTTCTAAACATTTCACTTGAACATGTAAAGAGTGACGTATTTTCCTGAAAAATGATTCAGTTCAGAATGGCCTGGGGAATGACTCCCTCGCCTGTTCCATCACCTCATAACTCACAAGGGCGGTAGAAAAAAAGCGTAGGCTACAACAATTATACGACACAATCAGTCTCTTCGAAAAAGTAGAGGTAGGCACTATTCTGGTATGCATGATCAGCTAGTGCCACACGTCACACAATATATGACCTGATTTACAGCTCTTCAGGTTACAGTTACAGTTTGAAGGAATGCTTTTTTCTGCTGTATTTAAATTTTTAGTACCTTTTCAACTTCCTTGTATATATGAAGTCTCTATAGTTACACTCCAGAGCAATGATTTTCATACTGTAAATACAGAAAGAAGATAGGACACCAACTATTTATCTGCCAAATCTGTTTTGTAGGGAAATGTCGAAATGTTCCAACTATTGTATTAAAAGAAACTTACAAAGTAACCGAATACCATCTATTTAAAAAAGTAAGTTTACATGCAAAATGATTATTTCGGGAGAATCACTCATGTACATATATAACAGGCTCGGTTGTTCGTATCGGCGTCAGGTTCCCTGGGAAATCCTGTTAAAGGTGATGGAGCCTGAGCACGGAGCTGGATTATTCTTTACATAAATGTATTTATATGCATATTACATTGTACATCTACCCATATATTTCGAGAAGGTTGAGGCCGTTTGAAAGACTATGTTTGGCGGTCAATGTGGTATCGCCAGCCTACTGAACAATCCAATGTTCAATCGCTTGAATAGTTCTTTTTCCCATTTTCCGCAGTATTCACCTTTTCTGATTTGTTCTAGATTTTCCTGCCTTTCTCTCTTTCGCTTAAGGATTTCCACTGCTCTTAATGCGTATCCTCGCTGCTGTGATGATAATCAGCAGGTTCTTGTAATTTGTTTTTGTATTTTCAAGACGCTTTTCAAGCATCCGGTCTCAACATATTCCCATAAAAGTGTATCATATCTCAGTTATATCGATCTTTACACAAATAATGATATCTACTGGCGGGAATGTTCCTACGCCGTATAGTGAATAATATCTCGCTCTTTGAAATAATCGTTACGGTGTTTGCCTTGAACACTGGCGAAACGAGCAGCCGATAGCAACCAGCGCGAGACTGCATACTCGCGTATCGATATACACGGGGCAATTTATCGGAGACTGCTGTTAGACTTGTATATTGCTTTCATACCTATATAATGTTAGTGTTAACAAATAAAAGTATTCTATTTGTTTATCCCGATGTTGTGCCTACGGCTACCGCAATAGCACGGAATAGGCTTAAAGGTAAATGTTGTGAAATTTAGAGACCAAAGGCTCGTGTAGCCGAAGCACTGTTCGATAATGAAAGAGCTACCCGAGAACCATTTCCGCCCATCAACTATCGAGCTACTGGCTTGGTCATTTCAGCAATGCTCAAAGATTTGGCTTCTGTCGGTCAATGGACATTGTAACCATTAGGGACCCTCAGTCGACACTTTTGTATGCACAGGTTGCCTAGTCCACATTTACCGTTTAGATTTGGAGGCATGAAAACTACTTCCGTTATTTTACATCTCAGAATCTCCCTCCGATAGACTTTTGAGGTAGAAGAAAGTAATTAAAAAAATTAATGCGGACAGGAGTTACCTAGAATTAGAACAAAAACATTAAAATGTATTCTAATGTTATCGGCAGAATCTAATTATCGTTTATAGAAATTGTTAACCATCCGATATAATGTACACTGCGATCTCGCTTAGCGGGACCTCCACAAATTCAACAGCCCCCTCTCCCACTACACACAGTGGGAGAGAGGAATACCGATCGGTGTGGCGCATGGTGGGAGAAGCGCCAGACCCCAGTGCGAGGCTCGAAGCGTGCTAGATAATAAGAGACGACATTAGGGATACTGCTATCAGCTACGTCACCTGCGTAGAGTTAGCTTGAGTGAATAGTACGCAACCTTGATTTTTGAAAGTGTGATCGGGAGCCGCTTCTGCTCTTGACCCGATAATAGAGGTCGCCATGTATTTGCTAAACATTTATTGAATATTATTTCGTAATTATTATTACTAGTTTTGCTGATAGGAATTTAAGACTTATCCATGTGCTTACACCATTACTAAGGACTGAGGTCTATGTTGAACATTGAAGATGATATATTAGGCGATCGCATTGAACGCCACTGTTTTTCTTTTTTGTTTTTTAAACCTTTATTTCGTGACAACCAGTTGAGTGACATAGATTAAAATATTTTTTCCTGTGTGTTACTCCTCCTACTCCTCTGGCAAAAGCTGAAACCCACGTCAAAAGAATGCCCTGTCTTTTGACGATATCCACTTATCTACCCATGTTCGGACTTCTTCGTAATTACGGAAGTGTGGGTCATCTAAGGCGTGATGCATTAATCGGAGTAAGTGATAATGACTTGGGGAAGGTCCGGAGAATACACCTGATCGGAGAGGACCTCTCATTCCAATTCCATCAGTGCTTTTTTTACCACCAATGCAACATGGGCCCGAGGGTTGTCGTACAGCACAGTGCAGAATCACCTTTCGGCGAATTGATGTTACTGACAACTTTCTTTTCAACTAAATTATCGTTCAAACTCTCCAGTTGCTGATGGTAACGTTCAGCAAGGACCGTTCCGTCGGGTTTCAAGAGTTCCTAAAAAAAACTCTCTTCATATTCCACAAAATACACAGCCTGGCCTGGTGACTATGAATATTCCGTTTTGACGTCGATGTTGATGATTGGCCAGGACCGAACAATGATATTCCGCGCTTACTGTTGCCGTAATAAATCCAATTTTCATCCTCTGTTGTAATACGCCATACGATTTTTTATCTGTGTTTAGCAAGCAGAGAAATGGTGATGTTTTAGATGATTCCCGTTCTCGCTCAATTCGTGTGGCAGCCATTTTGCTGCTTTCTGCGTCTTCCCCATGACATGCAAACGTCGGGAATCCGTTGACTTGTCAACGTTGAGCTGTTTAGCGAATGACTTAAGTATTTGAGAAAAGTTTCCATCCGGAGTGCTTGGAAATTCAGCAAAGATGGTTCCGAAAACTTGTACGGCGCCTATTAAGGTAGTATGTGCACGAACCTCCTGATTAGAAAAAAAAATTATATGCTGTAGTATAGACATGCAGAATGACGTCCGCGGAAAACTCCGCATGCCTTACCGGCTAAATACAATAGAAATTAATTCACTAAAGTTCGCCATTACATACGGACCTACGCAAAAGCGATAAATAACAACAAAAAAAATGTCGCGGTCACGTATGTTCCCTACAAAATATAGGTTACGGAACACTTCGAACAGATATTATCGATTGAATCGACTAATTTTCGTGTTCGCTAGCCGCGTTTGCCATGACGGGAGAGATGGTGTATATTTTGCAACACCGCATGCCGTCAGCTGTGCTCGTATCCGGGAGGCCGAATCGAGCCCGTCAATTTGAATGCAACAACAAAAGTTGTAGCTTCTCAAGGAGGTTTCTCAGCTATCGCGAAATAGTAAGAATTTGCTGGAATTTATTGAGGATATTTGCGAACAGGTGTTACGACGCCGTGTAAATTTTCCCTACTTCGTCTGCGTGATTGTTGAGCAATTAATTATTGAAGTTAGGCTTTTACACGGGCGACATAGCAAAAGCTTCATGAGAACTCTAATACGACTGTCGCAACATAATAAAAATAGTAAGAATGAAATGGAAATGGGCGGAAAAAATTCTTGACATTTTGATGAATAATTTCAACGAAGAGTTTAAATTATTAGCGTTTTGTTTGTCTTGTTATCAAGATATTCGTGAAATAAAACAGGACATTTCTGCTGATGCGCGTAAAATGATAAAGCGCCCTACGGCACGTGGCAACGCCGTAGCGGCAATGGCCGTCAAGCCGGCCATTTTGAATAGGCGCCAAAATTTGACACGCACAAACTTAGCTTCCTTGCTATAAATTTCTTACCGCGGTTTCATAAAGAGTATTTAAATATTTTGAATCATTCTCTACAGAAGCTGCAGTGCATGTGTTTCGACATAACCTTCAAATCAATTACGCGTCGTCCCTCGACTGCGCATTCACTTTCCGGCTCAACTACTTTCTTCCGCCGCTTTCCAGGTTATAATTGCTACAACCGTCGATTGTACTGTTTTTCGGTTTGCATTTTTCCCTTCCATCTTTTTATTTTCGCCGATCAAAAAAACGGAATTCGCGAAGGATGTTTGACAGCTACGCGCTCAGGATGTGGCCTTCGTATCTGAGCTCAGTGAAACTAGTTTCTGAGAACTAAATTGCGCGTTTGCCATATTTCAACTTGGTTAATAACTTATTCGCGATGTAAATAAACGAAAAACATTAATAACATTACTAAATAGTTAATTATATGTATTCCACAAATTTATTAGCTGAAATTTCTTTATTTTACGTAACCGAAAATTTGATTATTCGGGGTTGGCAGTCGTTACAGACGCCCGTGTTTAAGCATATGCGTTCCCCTCTTTCCGCCTACCCCGCAAAGACCCTGAGCAGCCTCCGTAACGCAATTTTATATCGTCTGAGATTCGAATGAATGCTATGTCGATCCATATCTGTGTTACAATGTAATCAAGACCGAAGTTACAATACGCACACTACACACACCGTAAACAAACACACGTTTGATATTTATCGGAAGCGCCTGAGTACGGCGTTGCCACGAATGTTGCCGAAATTATGAAATGGCGATCGATGACGCAACTCAAGTCAAATCTGATTGCTATTTTAATACTTCACTTTTCATAATATAATACACACAGCTATCACATACACTTCTCAAATAATTCCTTTTCGTATCATCGTTATTATAATACCTAAATGTATTATATTTTGTTTTTTTCAGATTCGAAAATTTATAGATTTTCAGTTCACTAGTCAATCCGCTAGTACTACTTTAACCCCCGAACAGAGACTCTAGCAGGTCCCTCTGATTGCCATGTCCAATACATTCATAATATTAATTATGCCTGATAAACTATCGTTGTAGACACATACGTCTATACTTACAAGGGGACCTTACAGGCTGTCACTCACCGATTTTGATAACTCTCAGATATGTTGTAGAGGGACCTACCCTGAGTACCTGAGTGGAGGGATTTTGTACAACGCTCTTTAGTTTTCCAGAAAAAACGGTCGAAAGTTTAGCTCGTAGCTACTATACCGATACGGTTGCACCTTTGTCGAACCAGCGGGCGTGGCGCAGTGGGCGAGGTTCCCGGCTCTGACGCTCGATGTCCAGGGTTCGAGTCCCGTGATGGCTTTTTTTTCACAAAATATAAATAAATTCGATGGATGATGTAAAACCGTCTAATTGTTTATCATTATTTTATTTATTTTTTAGATTTTTTTATTCATTTTCAAAATTTTTTTCTTTCCATTTTTTAAAAATTATTCATTATTATTTTATTTCTCACGCAGAAAAAAAAGAGAGGAAGAAATTTTAACATCTTTCACACGAAACTGCAGTTTATTATTTTTCATTACAATATACAGATTATTCTTACTCGCTATCACTGTGGTCACTTATTACATCAGAACAATATGGCGGGTGGTATTTGTCGTAAAAGCAAGCAAAACACAAGACCAAAGAGCAACGCGCACATTGTATAAAAGCATTGTAAAAACGTTATTGGAGAGCATACTTGATTGACATTTAAAAAAAGCGGTCTGTTGCCTCAATTAACTTCGATGCAAACCACGCATATTTAATCATCGGTGCTGATCAAACGCTTTACGATCACATCTTTGTAGTCGAGAAGAAGCTATGTACATGCAGTATTAAAGTTATACCGCCCAAGTGAAAAATAATAAAATGCAGTTTCTTGTGAAAGATGTTATAATTTCTTTCTCTCTTTGTTTTCTGCGTGAAAAATAAAATAATATTAAATAATTTAAAAAAAAATGGAAAGTAAAAAATAAAAAAAAATAATAAAAAAATTAAATAAAATAATAATAAATATTTAGACGGTTTTGCATCATCGATCGAATTTATTTATATTTTGTGAAAAAAACGCCATCACGGGACTCGAACTCTGGACCTCGAGTGCCAGAGCCGGGAACCTTGCCCACTGGGCCACGCCCGATGGTTCGACAAAGGTGCAACCGTACCAGTATAGTAGCTACTAGTAGCTACGAGCTAAACTTTCGAACGTTTTTTCTCGAAAACTAAAGAGCGTTGTATAAAATCCCTTTACTCAGGTACTCAGGGTAGGTCACTCTACAACATATCTGAGACTTATTAAAATCCGTGAGTGACAGCCTGTAAGGTCCTCTTGTTAATACAAAATCCATAATTACTATGCCACTTGTAGTAATTTCGGAGCTGTCAACCGGGCCGTTGCATGGAAAATTTCGTTACTGTATGGGGTAATGCCTGCTCAGTTTCTCGTTAATTAGCTTAGTGAAAGAGCTGGCTTAGGTGAGGGTTCGCGCAGTCTTGTTCGTCTTCGCATTCTTCCACAAACATCTCGAATTTTTATTAGGCAGGCAACTCTCGTACTACGATACGGAAGAAGCACTTGTAACCTTTCCCTCCCTTTATAAAAAAATGTTGTACCTTATTTCGAAGACCGTGAGACATCATTTATCGGTGTTTTTGCAAAACTTTAAGCTGGCATTACTCCGCAAGTGCTTATTTTATGAACTGCGGGTAAGCACTTAGCAGCGTGCTTCGAAACCCTTTCATGAGCCTTTATGCAGCGGCTTAATTTTATAACTATACCTCCTGGCATAATAAACGCATTAAATTGGCTGTAGAATTGCCAATGAGTTTTCCATTCTTCTTCGTTCCACTAATTACTCATTCACAGGTAGGTACTTATAGCAAAACAGTCTTCGGAAAAGCATGAATATTAGTATGATATAAATGGGTTTATAAGGTATTAACAAATTGAGCTGCCCTCTATTCAATAAAAAAAAGTCAAAATAAAGAAGAAGTTTAGTACAATTTGAAAGTTGATTTAAAAAAAAGGGAAGAATTCCGTTCAGGCTGCTCAGAAGATTGGTCATGTTTATGGACATGATGCAGTACCAATACGTGTGGCACAAAGCTGGTTCAAGCGCTTTTCATCTGATAAATTTGAGGGGTCTTCTCACTTTAGACGCTAAAAAAGGCTATTTTTATGATTTTTTTTATGGGTTTATATTATAGATATTGATATAGAAGTTGTTACATTTAATAAATACACTTTCGAAATACATAAAAAATGTTTTTTTTTTCTCTTAATTTACTTATGTCACCGTATATAGACGAAAATGCTAGTAAAAAAATGTCCTAAAAACATTTTAGGTGCTGGTGATGAAATCTCGGACATGGATCATCCAAAACAAAAAAATCAAACGGTTATGGATTCAGTATGTATGTATGTATTTGGATTCAGTATGTATGTATTTGGATTCAGTATGTATGTATTTGGATTCAGTATGGCTATAGCGCATATCATACGATTTTTGATATGTGCAAAAATAACAAAATGGCGGACGTTTTTCGAGAAAAAAAAACGTGTTTTTTCACCGTTTTTGGCCAAAAAATAGTAAATATCAAAATTTAAAAAAAGACTTGATATGCGCTTTAGCTATAGTTGTAAAGAATATGTGGTTGAAACTTTATAAGGATCTGTTCAGTAGGTTCGAAGATTTCATCTACAAGCCGTCGAAAAATGTTCTTTCGAGAAAAACGCGTTTAAAGTTTCTTTGGGTTACATCAATACATTAACATTTTTTATATGTATTTCGAAAGTGTAAAAACTTTTATATCAATAGGCTTTAAATAGGTTGATAGTATAAACCTATTCAAAAAATCACGACAACAGCCTTCTTTTAGCGTCTAAAGTGAGAAGCCCCTTAATCTCAATGATGCTTCTCGCTGTGGTCGGCCAATGACTGAAAAAACCGATGAAGTCATGCAAAAAACTGAGCAAGACGCACATACTAACAGTCATGATGTCGCCAAGGAACTAATCATTCACCACTAAACAGTTTCAAACCATTCAAAGAAGGTTGAATACAAAGAAAACGCGTTTTGTCGTCGGTGTCGTCTTCCATCACAACGCCAGATTCCATGCACGCCTTAGGAGATCTGTCAAAATTTGAGAGAGCTTCACTGGGACATTTTAATACATCCGCCATATGGTACTGACCTTGCACCATCGGACTACCATTTGTTTTGCTCTCTATAGAACCTCCTTAGTGGTGTTCATATCCCCGGAAGCTGAGCGGGGTGGATATGATTGTACCCCAGCATTGACCGGCGGCGTCAAGCATTCTATTGGTTGTGTTTCACCAGCTCTACTCCCCTCCACTCCGCTCCGCTTTGGTGAACAGGCAGCCTTAATATGAAAACACAGAACGTCTCTAATAACGGCGTTACAATTTTACGTCAAGAATGGTAATAGGTGGTCGATTGAAACGGCACATACGGCAATATTCATTCAAGATATAAAAGAACTTGTGTCACTTTTACATTAAAATTAGGAGAAAGTTCTTTCCCCAACCCAATCGTGTGGCATTTCCTTTCTTCTTTATTAAAATTTAGCAATTATGATTGAACTCATTATTATATATGCAGGTCAGCAGCTGAGAAAAGAAACATATATTGCTTCTGAAGTGAATATTACAGCCGTTGAGAAATATTTTTACGGAAAATATTGAAAACGATCTTTCAAAGTGCATCGATAGTGTCGCGGAATTGAATGTCTCTCAGAGGAGTGTTTAACGCTTGAAAAATAGCTGAGTTGGCACAGTGTGGCCCATGTAGGTACAGGGGGCGTATACGACAGACCATAAGGTCGGGGAAGATTAAATTTATGCAATATGCAAAATATGAGAATCCGGTTGGAATATCCGCGGAGATTTTAGGGCGATAGAGAAACCGCGAGAAGAGCGTGCGCCAACGACGATGCTTTACCAAACGAATTAAACGGTGGGATAACTTTGGCACACATACCCGAAGAGAGAATGGGGTAGAGAGAGCGAGCGTCCCCGAGTCCCAACAAGAAGGGTTACCACTGTTCTCACATTCGAGGATAGTCATGTATACTCGGGAATATAAGTACAACTATGCCGCGGACGGAAGGAACGTCCCGAGCGACACACTCGTCTTCTTCGCTCACGTATGTCTTTAGCTCCGTTAACATTTTCTATCCTATCTATAAAACCGCAAATTTATACTTCAAAGATCATGTTGAACTCAGGATGCTTGTAAGTACAAAAACGGTTTCATTATACTTCTTCAATGCATATGTACAAAAAAAGTGAAACCACTTCTATGAAATAGCCAAGCAAGTTACTAGACATGTTGCACACTAAATTGCTAAAGCTTAGGAATAATATTTTTTTGACATTTAATTTTTTAAAGTCATATTACTATTATAAGAAAAAATTGATATCACCATTAGGTAAAAGTACAAAGTAGGTAACACACAAGTACACTGGAAATGCTGTGCAACGACTTGGTATGCAGGGTTAGAAAAAAGGTCGGGAAGATACAGAATTTTGCGCTCCGACCGCCCGCGAAAATAATTTTTGCGTCGATATATGTATGTATATATATAATTTTACATTATAACGAGGCGTCTACTAACAGGGGTAATTCATAATGTCCCATCAGGTACCAGGGCTAATCAGCAATCATATCTACTGGAGCTTCATCGGTGCGAAATTTCTGTTTCCACCAGCAGGAGAATAAGGTAATGCTAACCTTTGAACCTGCAGATGCTTGGATGGTTTAGAGATGCATACTTTATCCATTTCATCAAATCCTTTAAGGCGCAATATACTTAATGAGATATGCGGGTATTGTTTTATAGAATAAAAGGTAAATGCTTTTATACACATTTTTTCGTATTATCCAAATAAATTAACATTTCAAGTGCCGTGTGGTCGAAGAGTACATCACTCATTTGATTCGTACTCCACATGAATCTGGTTTTAACTTGCACAATAAATCGCGACAATTTATGTTTTGTTAACCCGACAGTTGAAATGTTGAGATGACGAAATCGTTCGCCGAACGTATGTTATTCGTCCGGATAGCGGCTCACCACGCTGCTTTTCGAGGGGGCGTCCATATTATTGTGATTCGTATGAGCTAGTATCCGGACGAATAACATATATATAATCGTCCGGGTAGGATGTATTAAATTGTTAAACAAACTATCCGGACGAATAATTTACACGTATTCATCCGAATTAAATCTTTATAATTTCGTAGTACGTAATCCGGACGAATACCATATATATAATCGTCCGGAGAAAATTAGCAAAATCGTTACACAAGCTATCCGGACGAATAATGTACACTTATCCGTCCGGGTAAGTATGGAAATCATCTAAAAGCGGTTCCGGACGAATAATATACATTTATTCGTCCGGACGAATTCCAGAACTCTGTGGAAACGAATCCGGATGAGTTATATACGTTTATTTGCCCGGGTAAGTAATTGAATCGGCTAGATGCGTCTAGAAGATCATTTCAAAACTACGTTTGGTGTTCTTGGGGGGTTCCACCCCCCAACCCCCCGGGGGGGGCGGTCCGCCCCCTTCACCTCCGCAAGGGGCCCCGCCCCTGGGCCCCGCCGGGGGGTTACACCCCCCGGACGCCCCCGCCAAACGCCTTTGGTCTGCGACACACTTTCCGCCGACATATTACCGGTCGACGAAAACCGTCTAATCAAAGGGTATCAAGGACATTCAAAATACACAATGACATTTTATGCTAATATTTTATTATCAAACACGGAAAATGTATGAATTGCAATAACAATTTCACAGTACCTTTTATAATTTTACACTTCGTAAGTACTTTGGGGCCGTCCATATATTACGTCATCGATTTTAGCTGATTGTTACCCCCCCCCCCCCCCCCCCGCCCCCCCGAAATCATCCTATCCTTCCTATCGTCATAATCCAATTATCGTTACCGTCATCTAACGACCAGACCCCCCCCCCCTATTTTAAAATGACGTAATTTATGGACGGCCCCTTTAGAAATACTGGAAAAGGACTTAACATAAACTTTTAAACTATGTCCCTATAAATATTGGAAAGCAACATTATATAGGGTGTCCCAGAACTGATGGTAGTCCCTGAATTGAGGAGTTGGCGGTGAAATTGTGAGTCGATTGATATAAGTATGTATGGGTCTCGAATAAACCCCTGAATTATTATAAATTTTTTAAGACGTGCCAATCAGCTGTGCTCGATGAGCCAGCGTACGTCGGTGAGTGATACGCGCAAGGAGTGGTGCCGATAGGTGCGGTGATCCCGTCAGCCACCACTCCACGCGCATATCATTCACCGACGTACGCTGGCTCATCGAGCACACCTGATTGGCCCGTCTTTAAAAATTGATCATAATTCAGGGGTCGATCTGAGACCCATACATACTTTTGTCAATCGACTCGGGATTTCACCGCCAACCCCCCAATTCAGGGACTACCATCAGTTCTGGGACACCCTGTATACAGTTTCTGAAACCTATATAGTAATTTTTTTAAATGTATTGGTTCACAACCTTTTTGGAAATTTGTTCACAGCCGGGGACTATCACAGTATAGTATTATTAGCAACCGGGACATTTCCAGAATTTTGCTTTCGGCACTTTTTATAAAGCGACGCTCGGCAAATGATACCAAATGAAGCAATAATCACATCTTATGACTAATTGATGGTCGCTCCTTTGGTTTTGTTTGCCCTGGCGGGACTCATCTACCCTTTCATCCAAATCTACACAACAATATCCACAGAGGAAGACCACATTTTGTTTTTTCGTTTTTAAAACGTTCTCGACCGTCTTCCACGCTTGAACGGAGAAATATTTTTTGACTAAAAGTAAATTAACTTCATCGTCGATCAATGAATGTGGAACACGGTTGTGATCGGTTTGAATAAACTCATCTTCGACCAGTGTCCCTTTTTTATGACTAATTCTGCGTCAACAGTATCCTCTACTAACCATTTTAAAATCTTCGTTGCTTTCCCCTCTTCTTTGAGTTTACAAAAAGGAAGGTTTTTGTCATCAATACTTTTTTTCTGTTTCTTTGTCAATCCAATAACTATTTTATCGCATCCTTTTGGCCTCCCTCTTCGCTTCAATACTGGAGGTGAGAACAATCGACCTGGTCTTGATTATCTGGGCTTATTTTCGAAGTATCATCTTGTTGATCTATTGATTCGTCATTTTCAACGGGTAAAGCATTAGTTGAATTGCATAGGTCGTTTGAATTTACCCAGGAATCTACACTACAACCCGCAGCTGTATCGCGATTATGCTCCCACATAGCTTTCAAATTGACCATTGCCTGCAAGCGCTCGAGGAACGTGGTGCCCGTTACTTCTGAAGCCAAACTTGTCATCATTTTTGCCACGTTAAAAGCTTTTCTATATCGCTCGTTCTGCGACAAAATCCGGGGGCGAAAGACTTGAGAGGTAAGCGTGACCAAGGGGACATCTACTCCTTCGGATTCTTCCGACTGAAAAACACGTTGCTGATTCTGAAAATACTTCCGCGTCCATCTTTGATCACACATCGATGCATCGCAAAGGAACATTCTCAAGCGGCTTCTGACAGCGAAGATATGCCTATGATCATATGCAACCAAAAAACAGGTTAAAAAAGGCATATACACTACAATCATAGACAAAAAAACTCATCAGGAATTAATGCGAGAAATGAAAAATGTATGTATGGAACAATAACCGGCACGGCAATTTCATGGACGAATAGGCCGGACAATCACAGAACTTCGACGTTGAGTAGATTCTCGATCCGCGAAACTGCGATTGAAAAATATCTCCCGCCTCTAGCTCAACGAACTCGTCATCGCTTTATATTGAAGTTCCGTTTTAATGAACCGGAAAGCATGTCGTGTGAGCAAATTCAAGTAAAAACGTTCCGGTGAACTATCTTCGAATGAAGTAATAAGCTCTTTTTGGTAGTTATATGCCGCTTTATGATCCCGTTCGGAATTAAGGCTAACAATGAGAACGAATAAATGTTCGACGAATTCCTCTAGAGTACTAAATCGCTTGACAACACTTTTAATTTTTCCATTCAGTGACTCTATTCGATTGTTGGTGGTATTGAGGAAATTGCTCTGCATGAATTCTTTCGTTAAAGTCCATTCATGTCGTATAGGATGCCAATTTTTCTCGAAATACGTCAAAACGGCATGTGGCACTTCTTCCCTAAGCCGATCATACAATAGCGTGTAGGTATGTTCCGAGGATGCATATACCATCTTTTGGAATATTTCTTTTGCCTGATCTCTTTGATCCGTTGTAATTCCAAGCTTGTCACACGTAATTTCGCGGTTAAAAGTACGTAATGCATGGAATATGCTAATTAACACGTTGGCCATTGGAAATTGTTGCCTTATGATTTCTCTTTCGAGGAGATCCTTGTCGGCCATGACTGTTCTAATTCGCGTCCAAGCTAGCTGCGTTTTTTTTAACATATCGAGAAACCATCGCATGCTATCTGCATCCTCAGTGGTCAATATCGAAACAGCTACGATCTCAGTGGACCCCTCAGAGTCTTCGACAATCATTATGTAAACCGGTGCTCGTATATTCAGCAATTTGAATGTTGCGTCGATACCCACGAATTCAGGAAATGCATCCATCCATTTTTGCATTTGTTTCGTTACAAAAAACAAACCCTTGAATACCCCATGTTCCTCGTAAACGTGGCATTCAGCATCTACAAAGATCATACATCATAATATAATAAAACAATTTTATTATGAGATATCACATACACGCGCGCACAATGCGTACCATTTCACGAAGCATCTTGATGGTGTTTTGTAAATTGTTGGGGGTCCCTTGTCGTGCCGAGATATTCGAAAGATCCTTAAGTAAGACTTGTTGACCGGTTTCGGCTATAACTTTGGACTTTATTTGTTTTCGATTGGCACCCATTTTCAACAACTCAGAAATGTCTTTTTTCTCTTTCATAGGCAGTGACCTTACCTGAGGCAAATGCTGATACAGTTTGTAAAAAAGTAATAAAAAAATATATATATCAAAATCAGAAACCAATGTCATGTCCTGAGGGGACATGAGCATATATGTGGTTGTTTTCCTCTTTTGAGCCTACGCCTGGCGCAATAGCTCGGGACGAGGATCAAGGGGAAATGCTATGGAGACATCAGAGATAAAGATTTTGGACAAAACTAGGATAAGGGACAAATTCGGTAAACTCGTTTTAACTGTATTCTGATTTTATTATTATTAAGAGATCGAACCAAGAAGTCCGTCGGAACGATGGGAATAATAAAGAGTAAAATAAGTATCACTTACATTGGGTGATAGTGCGTGTTACTCGCGCTCGCTCGCTGTTTATGTTTGTCGCCGCTCGTGAATTTGAGGCCCTAGCTGCAGCCTCGTGTTGGTGTGATTGTTCGTGTACGAGACGGTCGAAAGTACATGTGTGTTCTTACAATTACGCGATAACGGGATACGATGTCTAAAGGCATATGATCGCGATACACAGTTAAAGGTGAAGAATAACTTGGATATATTTCTGAATATTTCGATATTAACATTTATAAGTTCGCAAAAGGAATAGGTGTGATACGCGTAAGTTGTTCGCGAATAGGTAGTTAATTATTCTTTTCTGAAGGAAGGTTGCCGGAAGACTAAGTTCTGAATTTAATGAAGATTGTCGAGAGACTTGGATTGAGACTTTATAGAAGAACTTGAGTCGATAGTAGTTGACGGGCGACTGAATTGCAGGAGGAATCTTTTGAGAAGTGCAATTTTAGGAGGGGATGACTTATGGGAGAAAATACCTTAAGGAAGGGATGATTCGATTGATGCATTTCTTTCTGGATTGGTCAGTGAAGTATGGCGTAATTCGCGATTGGTTGCAAGGCGGTGCATTTTCGCATACATATATTAATTCGTAGAATCGGTCTTATATGCATCTTATATGATAGAGGTTGCATCGCAAGGTAGTAGACCTTTGTTCCGCAATTCGGCGAAATGGCATATGATGCGTAGAGGTTGATAGATATGCCAGACCTGGGTCTGGTAACCTTATGCCTTTGACACTCTTTGTCTCAGATAATTTTATCGAGCGTTCAAGAAGACCGGATGTTGAGTCGACTTGGTCGCATGTTGTTACGCCGCTAAATGATAAGCAGCACGGATTTATTTATGCAAGATATAGATTCACATGTCACCTTAGTGGTGCTTCAACTTCCTTTTGAGTGTTTGGCTTTTGGAGAGATACGGAGTTAAGGTATTGCGGCTTAGAAAGAGATAGAAGTTATATGTTAAAATTATTGCGGCTGTGACACGACTGAATAAAATAAACGAAAAATATGCTCGCGGAACGTACGCAAGTTCCGTTTAATGTTATTACGCATCTTATTCTTAGATTTATACATTTAATTCGCTTATGGCGGCAAATGAGGATATTGGGGATAACCGAGAGAAGGCACATTCGCTAGGATGTAACACCAATGGAACAATAAATAATACAAAAGACAATATCTTTAAAAATAATTAATAGTTTTGAACATAGATGATTGTGGGTCGTATTCATTTCAGCAACTATCAATTTCTTGCCATCTTCACTCAGCGCTAAACGAACATATGCCGATTGCTTTTGAAAAGTCCTACAATACATAAATTTGTTTAATATGTGACTTTCATTCAAATATAATTAAAGTTTCATGAAACTTACGAGGATGATCTCTCGCCGGTAGATGTTGACTTGAACCGTTTCCCACCATGTATGCAATGGTATCGAAGCGAATAATATTTCAACATTTCATTCATGTACCTCGAAATACCCTTTTTTCGGCTTTGCGTTATCCGTACACAATCGCGTTTATAGAAAACAACATTCATTTGTTGCTGATATTTCTCGATCTCTTCCTTCAGATCATCGTACGAAGAAAAAGAATCGCCAACTTGTAGACCACTCCTTGAAGCCTCCGTAGCTACCGTAGACGTTTTATCGTCCACTGCCTTCGTGGGTACTGCAATGTCTTCGAAGTCACTATCATCTGACAGTTCGAACGAAAATTTTAAACAAGTGGGCTGCTCTGAACTCTTTGAGACAGCTACGAAAAAAAAACAATTACAAAGGACTCATTAATATCGGTTACATGAAAAATATTAAAAAATGAAACATAACCTCCTATTTGGCCGAATCAACATCGATCAGATTTTACAATGTACATTGTAATTGTCACAAATGTTTACTTTCACTATCACTTTTTGTTTGACACACAAACATTTGTGACAAATACGACATAAAGTACAAAATAGCAATCTTGATGCGGCTCGAATAGATTACGCAAATAACCAATAAATCGAACCTAACCTGCTTTCGACTTGTAATTCCAACAGTTACTTATACGTTATTGACTATACGATAATAACGGAATATACTTACACATGTCTGCAAACACCTTTTCAACACAAGTGTTTACACCTTTTTGCAACGACACTGAATTACGAATGAAAAATATAGAAATTGCATCTAAGGCCTGCTAGACTAACCGGCAATAACACGTACCACTGTCTAATGAAGTACAATTCACGACGCGACCCGTATGCAAGAAAGGGAGAGAAAAATCCCGCCAAGACCCGCATCTCGCGCACTACCCGGACGAATAACGAACACTTATTCGCCCGGCTACTCCATACCGGGAAACTCCGAGGCAACTGCCACACAGGCTCGATCCCGACGAGTATCGTACTCTTATTCGTCCAGATAACTCAGTAAATAATTGTAACGATTTTATTCGGACGATTACATATATATTAACCGCCCGGATAGCATGCTACACGATTGCACATATTTTATCCGGACTATTATACATGAATTATTCGCCCGGATAACTTACTAAGAATTATACAAATTTAAAGATTTGTCTATGGACGAATAACTACAAATTATTCGTCCGGATAGTTCGTTCAATAGTAATACATGTTTTATCCGGACGAGTATACATATGTTATTAGTCCGGATAGCTAGTTTAACGATCTCGCTAATTTTATCCCGGATTATATATATATGTTATTCGTCCGCATAACCTACTACAAAATTATAAAGATTTTATTCGGACGAATACGTGTGAATTATTCGTCCGGATATTTGTTTAACAATGTAACTCATTCTATCCGGACGATTATTTATATGTTATTCGTCCGAATACTAGCTCATACGAATCAGAATAATATGTACGCCTCCTCGAAAAGCAGCGTGAGGTGAGCCGCTATCCGGACGAATAACATACGCTTATTCGTCCGATAACCGGACGGGTAGACACTCCGAAATATTATTCCTAAGCTTTAACAATTTAGTGCGCAACATGACTAGTAACTTGCTGGGCTATTTCATAAAAGTCGTTTCACTTTATTTGTACATTTTTTTGTGGTGAAAGTGCACCCCTAGCACCCCACGTGGTTAAAGTAGTAGGACGCACTACTCGGAAAATTCCGAAAAAAATCGATTCAAAGTTTCTTAGGCGCCCTATGAGTTTAAAATGTCAAACACTTGTCGAGCCGCCGTCTAGTCTAGATGGTTAGGGCTCGGTCTTTTGCACCGGAGATCTCGAGTTCGATTCTTCCTTCGGATCTTATTTTTTTTTCTTTTTTTTTGTTATCCCAACAATTATTCAAAACATTTCACATCCCTACATTATTTTGAAAAATTTATTTACATTATTTTTTAAAAATTATTTTCATTTTTTTCCAATAAAACAATTCATAACGGTGGTTTTTTTAAATTATTTTTCATTGTAAAGTATATGAGGAACATTGGATTTTTAATGAGAATAACAAAGTCGATTAGGACAAATTCAATTTTTATTCATATAATAATTATATACAAAAACCGCGGTGGTAATTATCGTAGAAACAAACAAAGCAATAATTTTTGCGACATCTTGCGCAACATATAAAAGCGGATTTTTTACAATCGCAGGAAGTTTGCAATACATCCGGACAAAAACATGTCCCATTAACATTCATGAAAATGTTTCTAGTAAATTGTAGCGAATTGTTAGAACACAAGCGTGAAATTAATTCCCGGGAAAATTGTATAAAAATGCAACCGGTGCGATGGTCTAGTGGTTAGCGTGCTCGCCACTAAACGAGCGGACCGGGAGGTCCCGGGTTCGAATCCCAGTCGCGTACATTTCGTCGTGAAATTTTTTCTTCGGCATTTCGCGGCGAAATAAGACTAGTTCCACGACTGGGGGGCGAACTCGATGACCGGCTGTATTGGTATAGGTTTTCCGCAGTTTCCCTATACCCATGACAGAAATGTCATGATGAATATAATACAGAGGGGGAAGTCGGCTGCGGCCGCAAGAGGGGGGGGGGGGGACAAGGAGAAAGATGGAGAAAAAAGGAGTAAACAGTAGAGGAAAGAAACGGGCACAATGAAGGGCAAGAATAGGGGCAGGGTGTCAGTTCTGCACAGTGCAGTTGGACACCGAGTCAGTCCGCCAGTTCAACTCTCCACTGTTCAATTGGACGAAGCGGGCAGTTGGACACAGAGCCAAGTGGACGGCTGTAGCAGCTCAACATTTCCCCGACGCTCGCGTATCCCCACTCTTCAGATTCGGGCCGGGCGATTCGCTGCCCTGTGTCAGTTGGACACCGAGTCCTCCCTACACAGCGTAGCGTGCTCAACTTACATTTCCTAGCGGCTGTACTTTTTTCGAATCACCCATACCCGGGAACGAGAAATATACGAGAAAAATGTTTTCGCATGTACCGACTACCCGCTCTGTCAGTTCTCTAGTTTATCGACTGATTTTGAATGGAAATTTCGCGAGCGGCATTTTGTTATAACTTTATTCTTTAATAATGCCACGAACATATATTTAGTCTCTTAAGATTTTAATTCTTCCATACTTCGGGAAAAAGCGTCATTTTCGAGTACTTGAGAATAACGATAAGCAATAATAAGAGAACTGAAAACTTATATAATAATCGTGTGAAAGAAAAACTGGTGGCCTCGTACAGTTGGACAGTTTTTCGTTGCCGTTGAATATAGGATAATATTCTTCAAGAGGATGTTTAATTTTGTTCTGAATTTCGTTTCTTGTGGCTCTTGGTTTATTCGTAAAAATCATCGTGCAAAGTCTAAATTTTGTAATCAACTTTTTAATCATCAAAAATATCGCTGAAAAAAGCATATGCAGTTACAAGAAATTAATATCATGAAACGATTGGAAATGATATTGTTGTCAATATTCCTCATATATGTTCCTTTCATTACAGATTGAAACGTCCACATGATTATTATCCATGTTGTTCAAATACTTAATGCCAAAGAACAGTGCATGTCGGATATATTTACTTTTCATTAATGTGTGACATGTCGTCTACTATATATGAAAAAATTGAATCATCGTATAACATGAATACGCTGTGTTGAAAAGCGCAGAATCATTAAGGGGGGGGGGGGCGTGGAAGGTTAATTTGCTATAAAAAAGCATATCTCCGATATTTTTTGTTGACGTACTGTTTATATATATTCATTTATATAATTAGTATATAATAAAAGGACATTTGAAGAATATTCTGTGAAATTTTCGTTAATAATTGTGCAGAAATGAGCCAGTGACAGGAAATCTTCTCAGAGGCCACAAAATAAGGTTACATTGCGGTGAACTGCATAACTCACCACTGGATCGCCCGAAAAAAAATTCAACAGGATCGTATTATTTAATAAGTTTCTTGAGGTAACGCTGTCGAGTTTTTATTTTTATTTTAATTTCTTTTCAATTTTTAGTCAGACTGAGAAGACAAAATAGCGATTTCTCATTTAAAAAATTGGAACCTTTATTATTGCAAAATGAATTAAAATGATAAAAAAAATCGTCACCGTTACCGCAAGAAACTTATTAACTAATACAATCTTCTTGGATTTTTTTCTCGGATGATCCAGTGATGAGTTATGCAGTTCACTGCAATTCACGAAAATTTCACAGAATATTCTTCAAATGTCCTTTTATTTTATACTAATTATATAAATGAATATATATAAATAGTACGTCAACAAAAAATATCGGAGATATGCTTTTTTATAGCAAATTAACCTTCCACGCCCCCCCCCCCTTAATGATTCTGCGCTTTTCAACACAGCGTATTCATGTTATACGATGATTCAATTTTTTCATATATAGTAGACGACATGTCACACATTAATGAAAAGTAAATATATCCGACATGCACTGTTCTTTGGCATTAAGTATTTGAACAACATGGATAATAATCATGTGGACGTTTCAATCTGTAATGAAAGGAACATATATGAGGAATATTGACAACAATATCATTTCCAATCGTTTCATGATATTAATTTCTTGTAACTGCATATGCTTTTTTCAGCGATATTTTTGATGATTAAAAAGTTGATTACAAAATTTAGACTTTGCACGATGATTTTTACGAATAAACCAAGAGCCACAAGAAACGAAATTCAGAACAAAATTAAACATCCTCTTGAAGAATATTATCCTATATTCAACGGCAACGAAAAACTGTCCAACTGTACGAGGCCACCAGTTTTTCTTTCACACGATTATTATATAAGTTTTCAGTTCTCTTATTATTGCTTATCGTTATTCTCAAGTACTCGAAAATGACGCTTTTTCCCGAAGTATGGAAGAATTAAAATCTTAAGAGACTAAATATATGTTCGTGGCATTATTAAAGAATAAAGTTATAACAAAATGCCGCTCGCGAAATTTCCATTCAAAATCAGTCGATAAACTAGAGAACTGACAGAGCGGGTAGTCGGTACATGCGAAAACATTTTGCTCGTATATTTCTCGTTCCCGGGTATGGGTGATTCGAAAAAAGTACAGCCGCTAGGAAATGTAAGTTGAGCACGCTACGCTGTGTAGGGAGGACTCGGTGTCCAACTGACACAGGGCAGCGAATCGCCCGGCCCGAATCTGAAGAGTGGGGATACGCGAGCGTCGGGGAAATGTTGAGCTGCTACGGCCGTCCACTTGGCTCTGTGTCCAACTGCCCGCTTCGTCCAATTGAACAGTGGAGAGTTGAACTGGCGGACTGACTCGGTGTCCAACTGCACTGTGCAGAACTGACACCCTGCCAGAATAGGTAACAAACGCGAAAAGCGTGTACCTAAGGAAAAAAACCAATAAAAAAAAAAAAAAAAAAAAAAAATTGTATAAAAATGCATTCAATAATTCACCATCAATTATCGTCACTAATATTCCGAGACATGATTCAATACGCCTGGTTTGCCTCAAAATGATCAGTTACTAGAAACATTTCCATGAAAGTTGATGGGACATGTTTTTGTACGGATGTATTGCAAACTCCCTGCGTTTGTAAAAAATCCGCCTTTATATGTTGCGCAAGATGTCGCAAAAATTATTGCTTTGTTTGTTTCTACGATAATTACCATTGCGGTTTTTGTATATAATTATGATATGAATAAAAATTGAATTTTTCCTAATCGACTTGGTTATTCTCATTAAAAACCCAATGTTCCTCCTCATGTACTTTACAATGAAAAATGAAAAAACCCACCATTATGAATTGTTTTATGAGGGTAAAAAAAGAAAATAATTTTAAAAAAATGAAAATAATTTAAAAAAAGGAAATAATTTTAAAAAATAATGTCAATGAATTTTAAAAAATAATGTAGGGATGAGAAACGTTTTGAATAATTGTTGGGATAACAAAAAGAAAAAGAAAAAAAAGAAAATCCGAAGGAGGAATCGAACTCGAAACCTCCGGCGTAAAAGGCCGAGCCCTAACCATCTAGACTAGACGGGGGCTCGACAAGTAATTAGCATTTTAAACTCATAAGGCGCCTAAGAAACTTTGAATCGATTTTTTTTCGGAATTTTCCGAGTAGTGCGTCCTACTACTTTAACACGTGAGGTGCTAGGGGTCCTTTTTCACCACAAAACAATTCGGCCAAATCTCCGACCGCACAGTCGTGCCGTCTCCTTGTTCAATAAAAAGTATAATTTGAGATATTTGAGATGAATCAGAATTTTTTATATAGTAAAACAAGCGACAACGATTTTGAGAAATTTTTATTACCCGGCGTTGTTTTTTTGCTGAAAAAAAAGTTTTTAAAAGAAATTTCAGATCTTTTTGAAAGGGGAATTCCAATATATCGGAACAAACTAGACGTCTGCAATTTCAAACTCGTTCAAAACATTACTTTTTTTTGTTCTTGTTTTTTTTTCTTTTTACGATTTTTTTACAATAAAGTATTCACAATATGCTAATTTAAAAGATTAATTTCACATTAATAAAAGTATAGGAAATACAGAGGGGTTACAACTTTTAACATCCATTTTTCGAACAAAAAAAGGTTAAAGAATGGAACTTTTCACTTTCAGAGGGTATGTTTGTTATTATTCAATAAGAAATTGACAAACGAATAAAAGTAAATTTCCTTTTGAAAACGAAAGGATTTTGTTTATTAAAAAGAAGTTAAATTTTTTTCTTTGTACAAATTCTGACTTTATATGAGTGAAAATACCCGTAAATGTCGAAAAACTATTTTTTTACCGAGTGAGCGGAATAATAGAGGCCTAAAACAATAAAAGTTTGCCTTCAATTTTTTTTACCAAATTCAAAACTTTCATTATTTGGGCGACAGGGAAAAAATCGGGACAATTTTACGCTTAGTATACTTTTTGTGGACACTATCAACATGGAAAAAAAAATGCCTAAGCATAAAATTCGCGATAGCTATTCGCAAAGATGTCGTAACTTTTGTAATTAAAGAATAAACGGCATTTTCGACATTTTTTAACTGCACATCTCACGGAAAACAAATTGTTAAAAATGGATTTTTTCTTGCCTTGAAGAGCATACTTTCAGCTTTCCAGAACTGCCCTTTACATTCGTGTACGAGGATTGGTTCATAAGTTATTGATTATTAAAGTCAAAAGCGTTATTTGACTTTGATAATGTAATTGATATATTCTTGTTTCAAAGTTCAAAATAGAAAAGGTGATCCAAGAAAAATACGTCTGATTGCGTCATTAATCAAACAATTTTTCCTTGTCTGTACACCTTTTGGAAACAAAAATCGGACGATTTCCTTTCCGACGTTTCTTTTGATTTATTAATAACAAAAGAGCAAAGAATTATTTTAAGTGGAAGCTTGAAATCTATAGATTCTAGCCTTTGAAGTCCTTTTTTAAATTTTCTCCTACGATGATTTTGCGCGGAGATAGAGCAATTTAAAAATCACTGAAAAATTTTCATAATTTTTTTCCGCTCTTAATCTTTGTGATCCCCACTCCATGACGCTGAAGTTTGAATCGTTGGAATGGAACCAAAATGAATTCTTAAATGCTCAAACTTTTTTTGGAACGAAAATAAATTCTTCTTAAACACTCAAACTTTTTTTGGAACTAAAATGAATTCTTTTTAAATGCTCAAACTTTTTTGGACCGAAAAATAATTCTCCTTAAATGCTCAAACTGTTTTTGATCTGTGCCGGGTGTGAAAATGCTTCAAACGTTTTCACACACTTTGTTAGAGATTTACGACCTTAATCTACAAAAAGAAGACGCTCCTAAATAATACAAATAGAGAAATGGAAAATATAAATACATGCAACTCGACCGTACTTGAAATATTTTCGTAGTCAAGTTCAGGTCTCTCACTCTTACAGTCTCACAATCCAATTTTTGTTAAAAGCATTTAATCTACTCAATAATTTCCCGTCTTCTAGGGCCAAACATTGCGGATGCATTACCGAACTATATGAACAAGCACGGCATTAATTCTTCTATGAATATTCATTGTTTTGGAACATTACATTTCCTGTTGTCAAGACAAATGAATTAACTTGAGTCAGCGCTTATAACTATGTGTACGGTGAGTGCGAAAGTTGCACTTTGCAGTCTTTCTGCGCTTTTCAAGAGACACAAGCTTTTTTCAGATACTCCTGAGCCGCACACAAATTTCTCAACCGCGTACTCCAAAGAAACTTTGTTCGCATATAAAAATTGGGAAAATCTCACCTTTTGTTGTACTCGCAAAAGTGCCCATGCGAAGAACTACAAGGGTTGAAAGCAATGATTCGTTAGACTTTCTCCACGGTACTGTCCACGTGAAAACTTCTGAGTAACATTTTAAAGTATCTTCAGATGGATTCAGTGAATCATCATAACATATCTCTCGCCGCTGTACAAAATGACAAGTTTGATAAACAATCGCGAAAGTTATTCAATTTTCCACAGCTTGTGAAACTTGTCATCTTGTCAGAGTTTTTTACATGAGCAGTACTGTGAAGAAAGTATAACAAAACATTCTTTTTATCACTTGTAGTTCTTCGCATGGACACTATTGTGAGTACAGCGAGAGGTGAGGTTTTCCCAATTATTGTATCCGAATAAAGTTTTTTCGGTTGACGTAGGGTAGAAATGGATTTGCGACACAAAAGTATCCCAAAGAAGCTTTCGTCTCTTGCAAAGCGCAGAGAGTACACTGTGAAGTCCAGCTTTCGCAATCATCGTACACGCAGTTAACAGCACTGACGCAAGGCAATTCGTTAATCTTCACGACACTATACATAATTATTTTGACCAGTTATGGGCATTTATAGAAAAACTGATGCGAAGCTTGTTCAGGTTTTTCAGTGATGCGTTGGGCAAAATAATTGTCAAGCTCTGCGTCAATAAATTCTACAGAGCCGGATGCATTTACTACAAAAAAACTTCACCGTCTATGATAAGACTCTATGATAAGACAAACGACGTAATATACGATCCAAACGACGAGAATTTAAGACTTACGAACACACGACTTGGCAATGACGTGCAGAAGCTAGGTTATGCTCTCAAGGCACACAAAAGCTACACATTCACGGCTGTCTGCGAATTTCTTAATTTTATATAAGCAAGTGAAAGAAATGAGCACATTGTTGAATATTTATTGCAGTATCAATAATTCGAAGCATTTTTTTATGTTAGAATTTGCAGTATGAGAACCTTCGTCAAATTAACCTTTGGCCCTTACAAGGACCGTTGTTTTGGCGTATTCGAAGAACTTTTAGAGGTTCAAATTCGCGACACTGACAACCTTTGGAAATTGAATTTAGCCCTTAAAAGAGCCGTATGATTTATTATTACATATTACAAATGGTTTGCACTGACGGCTTAACCCTCGTAAGAGGTTAGGACCGTAAACACTATTGTAATTGTAACACTGTTTATAAAAATCGTTGTATCAATGTTTTTATATTATTATATATATATATCGCAAGCACGTCAACTGCCCGGCGGTACGAGAAAATAGGGACACTGCGTATGTCAGAAAAAGATTTTTTCTAATTTTTGTGAATCACTAATTTAATTTAATCACACTCGATTGTCACATGCTTTGTAGACTGAAACGCGCCGTAAGCGCGAGTTCATGAAACGTGAGTTCGTAAAACGCGAGTTCGTGAAACGCGCTAATAAATACGCCGTGTGCACAGGCCCTCAGATCTACGTCTCGAGGCTGCGTGAGCGTCTATATCTATATAGATGAGAAAAAATGTTAAGTGATACATAAAAGGACATATGTAGTGTATGTCACGATACGACCGAGGGACTTTATTCGATTAAACAAATCGACGACTTTGGAATTATTTTCGTGGTAAAAAAATCATTCAGAAATTGGGTTGAATATTATGAGACTCATGATTGAGTAGACGATTCGAAAAATGACCCAAACAAAATCGACAGAACAAAATCATATTTCATTGTTTGTATTTCAAAATCAAATATCATTAAATTTTTTATTCGTCGCCGCGTTTTCGTGCAATATCGAGCAGGGCCTTTACGCACGGCTTACTTTCCAAGCGCGTAGGAATATTCTGGGCGCGTAGGAATACACCGTGTGCACAGACTCAGTGCTACGACTCGAGGCTGCGCGAGCGTCTATATCTATATCTATAGAAAAAAGTGTTAAGGGGTTACCTCCACTTGAGATTTTGAAAAATCGATTTTTTTTATTGCATTTTTTTGAAGTATAAGTATCTGAGAATATGTCCTGAAAATTTCAAGTCGATCCGAACAAAATTGGCTGAGATATGAGCGTTGAAAAAGAAACTTTAAACGCGTTTTTCTCAAAATGGCATTTCTGAAGTCGGTGACCAAGATTACTCGAACACTAATGAACCGATCTTCTTGAAATTTTGAAGGCTTATTTAATACATAAAAATGTAGTCTTTAATCGTTCGATTTTTTTTTCGAAAAAAATGGCCGTTTTATAGCCAAAAAAACGGCCGTTTTTTTTCGTTAAAATCGAACCATTAACTTTGACCGTCCGCCATTTTGTGAAAAATGAATATTTTTTAAAATCCTTCGATTAAAGACTAGTTTATACTTATATTTGACTAAATCCATCCGCATTTTTTTTTTTCAGATGATCCACTTCGCTGCAATGATGGTCACCGCAAACCGTGTATATAAAAACATTATTTCATTGACGGCCATTTGCCACCAAACAATGTAATATTTTTTAATAAAAAAATTACTGAAAGTTCTTCATGATGTGTTCTTTAAGATGGTATATTGATCGAATAAAAAAGTTTTGTAGTTTTCTTTTAAAAAATTCATGAAAAAGGCCTTTTTTGCTTTACAAGTCGGGGTAACGCCTTAAGTGATACATAAAAGGACATATGTAGTGTATGTTACGATACAACCGAGGGACTGTATTTGATTCAACAAATCAACAAATCGACAACTGTGGTCGACGACTGTGGAATAATTTTCGTGGCCAAAAAATCGTTCGGAAATTCGCGCGAATATTATGAGATCTCAAGATATTGAGTAGACGGATCGAAAAATGACCTAAACAAAATCAATAGAAAGAAATCATATTTCATTGGTCAAATGTCATTAAATTTTCAATTCGTCGCCGCGTTTTCGCGTAATATCGATTCAAAGTAAAAAAGGCGTCTGCTAAACTCCATATTATTGTATAAAGAGTCGTGGCGTGTTCGTCAGTCGGTCAGTGGCGTCGAGATCGGTGGCATCGATTTTTTTTTCTTGGCGTCAAGTCGCTGCAGCGTCTCTTGATATCAATGAAATTTGGCATGCTTGTTGAATGGGTAAAAATAGGTGACACGTATTTTTTTAAATCTTCGAAAACTGATTTTTACGGGGTGAAACGCACCCTCTAGAAAAGGAGTGTTTTTCGTTTTTCGTCGATAACGTTACCGTTCTCATCTCTAATGTATAGTACACGAAAAAAAAACATTGTTGCAACTTGATTTTTTTTTCTTCATATCTCGTACCGTTAAAACGTTATCGACAAAAAACACTCCAATTTTCGAGGGTGCGATTCAACCCTTGAAAATCGGGTTCAGCAGATATAAAAAAATACGTGTCGCCTATTGTCACCCATTCTACAAGCATGCCAAATATCATCGAAATCGGAGAGATCGACCTCGCAACCTTTCCTTATTAGGGGACAAAGCTGAGCGGAGAGTGAGGCCACTGAGCGACGAGGCACTGTGTACCACGGATATTTGTTGGTTTGTGGTGGTAGCTATGTTTCGTGGACAATGAGCTCGATTCAATGCCGTCGGGCGTTAATATATTGCAAAAACGGTTAGTAAAAAAAGAACAGAATAAATTTAGACACCTATGAAAAAATGTGGTCGCCGGAAAAATGTCCAATCTTTTCTTTCTTAATAGCGCATTTTTTTTATTAAGTAGTGTCACTGACCTATTATGAGTGAAAAGGTAAAGAAAGAAAACGAGCTCACGTCTCGAGTGAACACTAGCAAGCATCGAATAGTCACGTAGATTTTTCCTTCGCTGTTAAAATTATTGGGGATGTGGTTGACAAACTTTCTGGCGGAAGGGTGTTCAGCTCTCGGGATCGAAACGACGAATTCTTCTACGTGCCGCTCCAGGATAACAGCGTTGCTTTCACGTCGTCCATCGTACCAGACGGTTAGTTCGAATTTATGCGTGCACCATTCGGGTTTCGCCACTCTCTTGCGTATTCTCAACGACTTATTTGAGCCGTATTCGAAGACTTTGTGCTCGAATGAGGGCTAGCCGTTCTAAATGAAGCGATCATTTTTGGAAAAGATGAAAGCGATGCCGTCAGATCGTTAAAGACAACTAGCGAGCACGGACACTTGGAACAAGTGCCAGATGGTTGGCAGGGGCATTGAATGGTTAGGCTGTATTATCGAAGATTATTTGGTTAGGCGATAGGAAAGGGAAACCGCAGCCGTGGTTAACTTCCCCAGACCAGAGACGACGAAACAAGTATAGGCGTTCTTTGGGTTTACTGGTTACTTCAGAACATTTATTCCGCATTTCATTTCAATAACGCATCCTCTGTTAAAACTACTGAGGGATGGTGAGAAATTCGCGTTTATATAAGACCACATGAAGGCTTTCGAGATGTTGAATGAAGCCTTTATTGTAGGACCCGGGTTAAGATTATATCGTGTAGATGCTGCCACGGAATTACATACTGATGTCATCATGCATGATTTCCAGACCATTCGCCCCCAAGCGATCGTTGTGCAAAGACATTCCGAGGATGGAATATTACATCTGATATATTTATTATGCGAACTGGAAAAATATGACAGTAGAAGAGAAATACGGCAGCTAGGAGTTTGAAACTAATGCTGTCGTTACAGCACTGAAGAAGTTTCGCGTTTATTTGATGGGACGCCGTTGAAGATCAAAGTCGATTACCAAACATTAACTCTCACCGTGGCAAAGCACGACACTCGTCTGTGCGTACCGTGGTGGGCGTCCTCGATAGAAGAATTCAAATACACAATGAAGCATCGAACAGGGTTATCAATGAAGCATGTAGGCGCGCTGAGCCGCAAACCAGTCAGCGTGATGACCCTTCAAGTTGACAAAAATATAATTAGTGCAAGAATCCAAAAGACTCAACAAGGAGATGTAGATATAGAAAACGTTAGCTGCTGGAAAACAAACCGAGTTTACCCTCAGAAACAGGGTCCCATACAGATTCCGAGACGGAGACCTGCTTTCGGTTGTTCCAACAGTAATTCAGAATGGTGCCGTCAGGCTAGCGAGAGTTAGAGAAGGAAGGGGATTTTTTGTACCCTATCGACAAAGGAGGCCTTTGGATACTTTCAATGTCGACCACTTAGGCTTCATGCCATCGATGAGCGAAAACCACGTTCATCTGCTAGAAGTGATTGATACCTTTACGAGATGCTTGTGGTTGTATCCCACAAAATCTTATGCTTGTTGCCAAAATAGTGGCACGATTGGAGGAACAAGCAGCCTTTTTCGGCAACCTTCGAAGGACAATCTCTGATAGAGACACTGCCTTTACGGCACACGAGACTAAAAATATTGCAATGAAGAACAAACATGATACAAACATGACCAGGGTTGCACGAGCCAACGGACACGAGAAACAACCTAATCGGATTATTGTTCCCAATATGATTGAACTGGAATCTCCAACCCAGCCCAGTGGTATCAATTTGTTGACCAAATACAACAATTGTTGAACATGTCGTTTCATTAAAGCATCAGAAGAACACATTTTGATCTGCTTGCGGTAAATCCAATGCAAGTGAAAGAGGATCTGAGATTCAGAGAAATTTGCGGCGAAGAATTCTTAGCAGCCTATGATCAAAACCGTGCCGATCTTTCAGAAGAAGCAAACCTAAACGTTGATCAAATCCAAAAACAAAACACGGCAAAAGCGACGAGAAAAGGAAAACGTCTCGGGAACTGGCGATCTAGTGGCTCTAGAAAGAATGCAAATTGTCCCAGTCAGAAATTGCATCTAAAATATTTGGGTCCTTCTAAAGCAACAACAGTGCTGCGCAACAATAAGTCGAGAAGATGGGTGGACGGTTCGCGTACCATGAGCACAGCGGCCGATCACAGGAAACCGTGTTCAACCTACGTGACTTAATTCGTAAGACCGATTCCGAAGAGATAAATGACCATACCTCAATAGCCCACATCCAGGAAGAGAGTTATGAGAAGAAGTCTCAAGTGGGCACTAGCAATCATCGAGTGGTCACGAAAGTTTGCTACTCGTTATGAAGATTAATTTTAAAAAAAGAGCAACGAAGGCTCGTGGGGAAAGACAGGAAGAAAGCTGGGAGAGTTGAACCGAGGGCTTGGAGGACTTCAGATCGTACTCACAACTACACGGAAACAATATTAGATTGTTTTCATAGTTCATAGGAGTAAGATTCAAATAATCTTCGTTCCGCGGAGCTATCTCATTTTGTAGTACTTTTGTTTTTCCGTTCCCAATTACAATAAATTCTCCTTTTTCAGCTCTACAGTAATAATGAACAGAGTTATCATCTGTGTCTCGCTTAGTATCCACTTTGCATCACTTTTAGATCCAGAAGCAATAAATCATTTCGATAAATGTGGTTAGGTGCTGGTGGGGTACGATGTGCCACGGAGATGTGGGGCAGAATGCGCTATGTCTTGAAATGTAACCTATCATCACGTTGAGCTTCAAGTGTAGTATACAAATATTATTTTTACCGTTAGCCATACTGGAGAAGGGACAAAGAAATACCTAGGTAGTGGCTACACTGAGAAGAATGTCGCGCTTGAAAATCGGTTGAAAAAGAAGCTGACCGAAACAGAGAATTCATTACCACAGAAAGACCAATCAAAGAAATGAAAGCCTAGGAAACCGAAGAAATTGTCTACCAAGAGAAATGATCATTTGTCAAAGTTATACCTTTTAATTCATCTGCAAAATATTGCAAATAAATTGAAAGGGGTGGGCTTCCATTTTAGGTGACACTTTCACTTGAATTATTTAAATACCACTAAAACGTTGACAGTAATTATTTCAGTTTTATTATATGCGCAAAGGTGCTTGGATACACAGGAGTTATTCAGCAGGTGAATTTTCATTCTGATGCTGTATTTGCAACAAACATGCATCCCCGATAATGTGAAGGCGCATGACATCACATTGATTTAACTGCTTCTGAGCATACTGATGAGGAGCATTACTTCAGTGTCCGCCTTCGATTTCGTTGAAACTCATTTATGTAATAAAGCATTCAAAACTATTAGACACGTATTTTTTTCGTTTCGGCGGAAATACGGTTTTAAGGGAGGAAACCACCCCTCAAATAAAGGCGTGTCGGGGGGGGGGGTGATTTTGCATTAGATTAACATACGACTCGAATTAGATAAACATACGACTCGAAAATCACGAAATGCGATTGTATCAGTCATGTATCCTTGTTTCTCTGGGGAATTACACTTTTCCTTTTCACCTTTTCATTCTTGTCTTTCTAATATTAGCTCTATATCCTGTTTTTTGTCTATTCATTCTCAATTAAACTTGAACGGATTCCACTCAGTGATGCTTCCGATGTCGATATAAATATATCCATATATAAATGTGTATGTATAAATCGATCCTGTTTCCAATACTTATTGTGGGTGTATATATGTATACTAGGTGAAAGGTATAAACTCGACCGATGATTGAATTCGTTTCAATTGAGCCCGTCGGTATAACATGCGTGAATATTTTAAAAATCTCACATCGAGTTACGTTACGCTGGATACAAATGTATATACATACATACATGTATGACGAGGCGGGTCAGCGTCATGACGGCAAGTAATGACATAGAATTTAAGCGTCGAAGAATGCACCGTGCACCCTACGTGAGCGGTGCATTTACCATTTACCGCAGTTTTACTATTTGCATAGGAATACTGCAAAAAATCTATGCCCAATACAATCGCTCACAGATCCACATGCACGGATCTACTTTGCTTTAAGAACTTTTCCGGAATGGTGACATTTGTTGAAAAATAAAGTGTCTACCCGCAAAAAAACGATCAAGCACTATAAAAATTTAATTTCAGCTGCAAGAATCGAGGATTGTCTTTCGTAGTAGAGTTCTACTTAATACTGTAACAAAACAGACAAACTCTATATCCAAGTATGAAAAACCACGCCCCCCCCCCCCCCCCCGACATATG
Organism: Ophion ellenae; assembly: GCA_963210295.1. Classification (NCBI taxonomy): domain Eukaryota; kingdom Metazoa; phylum Arthropoda; class Insecta; order Hymenoptera; family Ichneumonidae; genus Ophion; species Ophion ellenae. Next base: position 19,683,547 of record OY723389.1, on the reverse strand, counting down.
TATAGTTATCAACTTTTTCAAGGTTTCAAAAGGAGAGGAAAAATTTTGTGGCTGTATTGCATGACAATCTGTTCTCTGAATACTTATCTCAAATCTTTTTGAAGGGCGATTTCAAAATATCTTCGCTCATACAGTTATGGTAAATATTCCAATGGTGGAGCCGCTGATATTCGTATGAGTAAATTCTTATTATTCCTATCGCAAATTTTCTGATATGTGTCGCGTTTTCTCCTACGCTGCATGAAAGTCTTTTGTCAAAGACGTTTAACGATTCCTTTGGGCACGTGGCGATTGTTACTCATATCACGAGAGACAAGCGGAAATTTGCCTCTCGCCATGGTATACGGGATTTTCTCAATGTAAATTTCCTGCAAGCATTTAGTATCCTTTTGGAAAAGTTTACCTTTGCTGTAGTCCAGAAGGCGAACGAGTGTGAGGTATAGAGAGCGATACCGCGAGCGTCCGGTTTGCACTGTCATGCCCGCAATACATATCGGAACGTCACCTATACCTCATGCAGCATGAGTTTGAAATTCTGAAAGCTCGACAATTAATCTCGAGCGCAAACCATTGAAACTTTGGCGTGTGTAGGATGCAGGAGACTAAAGGAGGGAAACCAGGAACGGGCACAGGGGACGCAAGCGAGAGGTAAAAGTCTGTAGAGACTCCGAGGGAATAATACAAACTCGGATCACCAATTTCGAGGTGATAAACTCCTCCTCTCATATTTTCCAGTGCAGGAGTGGAAGCCTAGCGAAACTATTTGAAGGCAAAAGCGTTGCAATCAATTTCACTGTTTTGTGAAATTTAGATAGACAAACCGATATTTGTTAAAACGGTGTTTTTTCTACACGGGAATAATTATCTTTTGGCAACTATTAAAGTAGGTACTTTGCGAATGTGATAATCGTTCTGTCCCCAGAACTTCAATTCTCATCCAAATTTTTTGATTTTTAATTTTAATGTAACGTCAATATTATCTGAATATTAAAAAATCACTATACGTGCCCGTGATGTTTCGGGCACCTCATTTAGAAAAAATAATTATGGTTGAAATAATTTTTATATTTATAGACGAGCAAACTAATTAAATGTTTTATTAGTTTCATAGTACTTTTTTTACTAACTCATTGTTAGGTAAACCGAACATCCAACCAGCAGTGCACAAAAACATATGTTCATTGATTTCATTAAAGTTGAACGGCCACTACACGTTGTAGTTAACCAATGTACGCTCGCATTGTTCTCGACGTTAGGATTGTCATTTTATTTATTTAGTTTGTGCATTTATTTATATATTCATTTAGTTTGTACAAGTATATTCTTTTCCGTCAAACGGATCACATGACTGTGCATCTCTGCAGTGGACTTGAAATCTCACAACGCACTTGTCCGAAACGTTTTATTGAATTTAAAAAAATGTATAACGCCATCTGGTAGTGCACTGCGTGGCAACACGCTGCAATTTTTTTATTGCAATCTCTTTTGAAGCGTGACTCTTCTGAGTTAAATCTTTCTTTTTAAATACCTCCCGGTTGGACCATGACGTTCCTGGAATATGAGAGCTTACCGATTTTTCGCTGAAGATTAAGTGACCTTTTTCGTACACACCATGGAAGGAAAATGTATAATTGCCTGAGAACATCGCACTCTGGTCTGATGATTGTTGGTATATTTCATAGCTACCATTGTTACGTTCTGATACTAATAACCGTATATGGTAAAACAAGAATATTCGACGGTTCCCTAATGAGGTGGCGAAGAGCAGTACAGTAACGTATTAGCGAAAAAGGCATTTTTATGTCATGTCAGCATCTATATTAGAAATTCAAAATGGATCTGTCAGAATACAATATGGTGAGCAAAAAATTATTTCGTGACCTTGTGACTACAGTTTTGAAAAATCAAATACAAACAATAGCCAGGTGCTAAGAAAATATCAGAGATTAATGAATTTAAAAAATGGACGTACAGTGAAGACTGAGCGATATCCAATGCGCATTTTCCATTCGGGGAACCTGCATTTATGATTAAACGTCGAACGAAGAAAATAGTGTTGAGGAGAGGATAGACTCGACGCCGAAGAGGACATTGATGATCCAAGTGATTCCTGCTTCATTATGCAAGATAATGTGCAAGAGGATGCGCGTTTATTTTCTATTTCATCTCGAAAAATATATTTCTTAACCAATCCATATCATATATGCAAAATATTTATGGTCTCTCATTATACCGTCACCTAGTCTGTTTTTTCTTGCCGATTCTGCCCGTTACTTATAAAATAATATTTCAATAAATGCTTATAGCACGATAATGTTCATTATTTGATGTTCCTGAAACTCTGCCGTTTATAATTGAACTACGAAATTCTAGCCTTATTTTTAATCTAGAAAAGTTTACATTCTTTTAATAGCCTCGAGTAAAACAAATAAATGGATTTTTATTTACATAATTGACAATTTTGTTCGCAACGTACTGCATTTCTTTTTCCGTGACGTATTTTGATATAAATGTTACAACTTCTAGACCGGCATTTTTTCACTACTATTACTCTTAATCTTATGTAGCAGAGTCTAGCGGCTCGATTCCAGAATCTAAGAATACGCATTTATTTATAAATGATAGACGAAACAAAATCGTCAGTCTGACAGACCATATGTGACCCTTGAGATTACACAAATAGACAATCGTGACAAGCCACGATTGGCAAGCAAAAGCAAGAAATACTGCTTCGTCAAAATTTGCACTGGGGAAAAAAGCTCTTTCAAAATCAGCTAAGTAGTTCTATAAGGCGATTATCGGCTACTTCGAATTAAAACCCCAGCTTATTTTCCACGTCAGTTCTTTGCTCAGGCATCTCTCTATCCATCTTGCGCTATATCAGGCTATCTTTATATATTCTCTTCCTTCAACGCTGCGTTTCCCGTTAATCCGTCATCTGTTCTATAGTCCATTTCTGCCCTTCACAAAGTCGAAACCTTACATCTGTGAACCCGCTTCTCTTCTTTCTTGACCTTACTACACTTCGGTACAACCAATATTTCTTTCACTTCTCCTCTTGTTTGTTTGTTTTCGGTAACTCGTGTAGAAATTTGAGTTGGGAAAAAGGACTGCCCCTGATCTGCCTTCCCTAAATAATATCAAGCCATGTTCAGGTCGTCCAGCATGGATCAGGTTCGCCATGTTACAGGTCTTAGGCCAGGCCACGATCCGCCGTTTCCTTTTTCTGGAACTGATTAGGATCTGGACAGGGTCCAGTTCCTGAATGGATCAGGTACTAAGATGTAAGGATTGGCGATCTACCCAGGTAAAATAGTTACTTATTTACAATAGTATAGTACTTATTTATAATAGATGCTCATTATCACTTTGCACTCGAGAGGCGACTCTTGTTCACCACCTTTCGAAAGTCTTTTCCGCTCTATCCGAGCGGAAAAGGCTTCGACTGCGAATGGCTATTTCACAAGTATCGCAAAATTATAATAGTAAGTGTACGTTGTGTAAGTAGAGCACTTCTGTAGGTGGTACCGTAAAAGAGGGTTGAATTGACATTCAGGGTAACTTTGGAAGTTTTTGGGGCTACTTTAACAGAGCGCCAAAATACGGTTTAAATGTATGCGCAGCGAGACCGCGTGACCTTCCGTGGTGGGCGGCGCGTACGAAGAATAAACTTGAACAACAAATTGTTGTTTATTATAATATTGCTAAAGTTGATTGCAATGTTGCCTAAGTTGATTATGATCTCAATGATAATTATAAGATTGTTTAAGTGCCTATAATAGTACTCTAGCTACTTTATATTTTTATGTAAAATGTTTCCTTAAGCGACGCCGCTGTAACTGCCAATTTTCAACCGTTTTCTTTGGAATTTTTTTCAAAGAAAAGAATAAAATTCATGGTCAAAAGAACTTTTAGGTTTTCGTAGGTATATGTTGAAGTATGAAAAAAAAAATGTATTTGTCAAAAGAATATGAAATGGCGGCGCATGAGTCGCTATAGCACTACTGGTTTTCAGCCAACCCTCTCCATGGCACGCAGTAGAACTATCGTAAATTTAATCCTGGAACTAAGAGTGAAATATTTTCGTTAATTATATTAGTTTTAGCAGTTAGGTACAGGGGGGAAATTAAAAAAACAATTAAAAAAAAATAGAGACGAGTGCGAAAAAAGTTAATTTTTTCGACCATCATTTACATACCACAAACGATATATTTTTTACAATTTTCAATTAATTGAAAAGCGCTTGTATTTGACTGCTGAAGCAGTTTACGAAGCAACAGTTAAAACTTCAAGTCGATGGGCCGAAAATTGTTCGAGTTCTGCTGCGTGCCGATTTCAGAGACATGGTTTTGAGAAAACCATTTGTTAAAATTTTCGTGTATTTTATTTTAATAAAAATTTATACGAAATAAGTTCAATGTATGCTTAATAACATACCTTTTTTTCAAATGCCGAATGAATAATCCAGTAGACAAAGAAAAATCGGTAGAAACGACCTGTTTCGGCCGGTCACAGTCATGTCCTCCCTTAAGGCGTCTGACCACCTTGGCCGATCGAAAAATGGATACATTAAAAAAAAATAATAAACTCGAAAGTATGGGCCGGAATATTTTTATTTTTTTATACAACGTCAGAAAGGGCTTTAAGAATAACGTTAATAAATTTCCGTTCAAAATATTAAAAAATCTCGCCGTCATGCACATTGTCGCGGTGGCCCCCCGCACGATACGCGCGGTCGTTGTCCCAACGGTCACCCGGTCATGTCACATCTGAAAAAAAATCAGCTCATTCGTTAGTAGTGTCAAAAAATACAAAACAAAAAATTTGTATTTTTCACCGAAATTTTTCGAGCAAAAACAATAATAGAACAAAAACTAATCAAGTTATCGCAAAAATCCTACGTGACATTTTAGATAATGTATCTAAAAGTATTGTGTAAAAATTTGAAAGCGATCGGACCGATAGTTTACGATATTTCGATAGTACCAGTTCAAAAAATGTAGTTTCGAGATAATCGCAAAAGAAAGTAAATGTGCGGTTATTCAGCTGAAGGTGCGGTTTTTGCGAGTCTTACCTTCAATCAGTGGTTCCTGGGCCATAGACGTCTCCTTTGGCAGCTGATTGAGAGTCTTTTTATACTACTCGATCGACGTCTTCGACTGTCCGAACCCTTTACGTCCACATAATGTCGAGCCGTTGGTTTTTCTTCCCTTTTTTCATGACATTATCGTTAGAATAGTTTCATGTGACACTCGTGAAATTACAAATAACTGGTCTGGCTTCAGGGAAGCTTTCTCACACTATACTAGGTAACACAAAGTAAACGACTAATCTATACAAAAGGACACAATAGGACAGCTGCGTGAGCTAAACCGTGCGAGTTATAAACACGGATCGAACCGCACGGTCGACCGCGCGTAGCGGCTCAACCTTCCTGCCGAAAAATAACTGGAACTTGGTCAATTTTGCATTTTTGAATACGTACTATGGCTTAAATTGTTCTTAACAGATCAGGGTTTATTGAAAAAAAAAATTAATGAAAAAAATTACATGGTGGCCAGATGCCTTAATAAAGATGACAATTTAATTGAAAAAAATCGTTGTTTTTCATTCAACTCCATATATAATGCATACATTTTTTTTAAATCAAAATGTCAAAGTAACCCTTAATCTTTGGCACAAGTTGCATTTCAATGTGTTGTCAAAGAAACCCCACACTCGAGGGTACTTTGACACATTGTTAACCAATTTATCCCCGTTCGGGAATTCCTTGCGGTGGAACTGGTTAACAGTCCGTAGCAGGTAGTGGGATGGTGAGAGAATCAGGAAGATGGGGTACTTAGAGTTGAAGGTGCCTCCGCATGAAGGCAGGCATCTTAGTGTTACGTGGCATGAAATAACAATGGTAAAAAGATGGAATTATAGAAACGTTTTTTTAATAAAGATATATAAAAAAATGGTAAAAGCATAAATGTACAAGATTAAAATATAAGACGTGATTATTGAGAGAAGGATTTTTAAAAATGGTGGTTAAGGAGAGGACGGGAAAAAGCGTTATTTTTTACAGTCTGTAAATATTATTTGGACAGCACCATGCGGCGTGTTTCGAAGAATATGAGAAGGAGTCACGGACTGTGAGCTCGTACCTGGGTGCCGAGTTTGCGACTGGAGGCCGGAGTTTTATACCCGTCTCGATCGCCAACACTTACGGGAAAGGATTGCGCCCGACGCCTATCATCGGCCAGCGCACGAACTAGTGCGGGGGAGGCTCGGGCCGGATCGGTTAGGAAGGAAGGGATTGCCATATAGGTGATACAAATTTTAGTTCCACGTTCAGTTCCACGGATCGCCGTGGACGTTTATGGCGCGGCTATGACACTTCGGCCCAGTAGACCTATTCTGTAACTCGGTAGCAACAGTTTTCGCGATTGATAGCTAGCGACAACCCATCGCATGCACCAACACAGAAGAACGGGAGCCTCTTATTGGCTGTCGCTAGCTAACGATAACGAAAATTGTCGGTACGAGTTATAGAATCGGCCTACAGGGGGCTGTCACTGGTAGATAAATGCTCTTCGTAAAATGTCCTTGTCGCACTGTGGCGCTAGTAGTCGTGTGACAGGCATGCATATATATGTACGTTGCACCGGTGTTTCGAATATTTTATATGAATATAAGTCTAGTGTAGATAACTTTATGAAAACCATTATTTGCGTGTATTATGGATTCTGTTTTCGCTGAAACAGAAACGAAAGTATCGAATCGTTCAGCTGATCAGAGTATTTAGAGCCGAAGGCTGTCACATAATAGCCAACGCTAGGTAGTGGCAATTTCAAGAACTAAAAAGCCGGGACACCACGCGTTTTCGTTTATCGTGTAGGAATAGTAGGCCAGTGGGGGTTGCTTCGGCCTAATCGCTAAGTGTCATAACGCGTGCCATACCATTTTTCCTTAAACATTAATCAACGTTTTTCGTGAATGCGCGAATTCTGTCGCGTGATTTTGCACGTGGTGCGAAATTACAAAAAATGGCCCTGATAGACAAGCGTGCTGTGAAAAATCACATGTCAGCATTAAGCGCCAAGAGGACACCATACGGCGGCACACCGTAACACCAATATGCTGTTTTTTTTCTTCCGCAATAAGCCGCAAATTTGTGCCACAGTCCGTGGTTGGGCGAAATAAATGTGTGATGCCAAGACGGGAAGTTTGCATCAAATATACGCAACAATTACCTGCTGCAACAACGGTACTGATGCGGCAAGCTCCAGATTTGAAGTGATGTCATCTTCATATCGCGTTTTAGTCATAAATGCACCACGCTGTGACACTCCGTTGCCAGTAAAAATGAGGCAAGTTATCGCGGCATTGAGACGGAAAACTTGGAATACGTTATTCCGGCAAGGATAGGGCACATTGGCGGCACGCTGTGACGTTCCATTGCCGGCAAAAATAAGGTACATGGTTATAACCATAGGCAGATTCGCTGGGACAAATGATAGTAGAAGAGCTAGGGCGGTTCTAACGCAGGGATCTCAGGGGGGAGCGGGGCGGCGGGGTCCAGCGCGAGGACGTGACGTCATGCCATGGGTCTCTGTGGAGGGGGTAGCCATGTGGTCCGAAGAGCGACTGTCGGGAGGGGGAAGCCGTCGTCGACGAGTGTTTTGTGGGGGCGGGGGTCAGGTAGTGGTGAGCGACCGTTGAAAACCCATAAATCTCCTAATTTATTATAGACATAAAAAAGATTAGCATCGATGCAGTGTTTTTCTTTCTACACTATTTAGTCCGTGTGAAAATAAAACTCACACACACACGATGTGTGCATGTAATGGTCATATATGGGTAGGCAAATCTCGTTAATTTGAAGCGATACATGAAAGGGACGGCTTTTCTTTCCTTAACTATCCCTGTATGGTAGGCATCTGCTGTCCAGAAAAGTGTGCACTCGTGGAGGTGAAAGCTGGCCAGGCTCGCCAATCATTGACTTTCGCGATCTCTACAGAACAGCGTCTAGGTCATGGAGACTGAACTGGCGTATTATACAGAGCATCATAGACTTTTCAATATATGTTGCCGCGTGTTCCAGTATGTATGAAGTCTGTCACGAATCATAGGGCTCTTCGCAGAGCAACATCAAACCTATTCAAGTGACACTTGAAGCTTTACAAAACTTACCAAATCAGCCATATTCTTAAGGCATTTTTTTTTCTACGTCGACATTCGAAGCCACCCTCCGAGCATAGGGAACATTTTGAAAAAATAACATTCCGCTCAAGTAATGTCTTGACTATCCGAACCACATATACGAAAACGAGGTATTTATTACATTTTTTTGCCTTTTATTTATATTTATTTTAATTTATTTTATTTTATTTTTATTTTATTTATTTATTTATTTATTTTTTTTGCTCCCGTTGAACCCCGACCGGCTCGTTCTGTGTATGAATTTATTTTGCATGCTTGCCGCGATAAAAGATATCAACGTGATATTAAAAAACTCTGGTGGAGGTGATTCTATTTTCCGAGCTAGAAGGGAACATTTTCCGAGCTAGAAGGGAACGACAAAAATATTTTCAGATGGGAGACCGTTTTTAATCATCGGCAGCGCTCAAAAGTGGCTACACTTTGAATGAAGCAGTGAGTTAACATATCTCTCTGGGAAGACTTTTCAACTCGTTAATATGGAGAACAACAATCAACCATCAGAAGAAATCTTGCACAACCAAGCCACGCTCCTAAGTTCGATCGACGACTTTTGCTGTGTGGAGACAACAGATCGTTGAGTTCATCGAAGTACGGAAGACGCAAAGCCGAATTAAGCGCCAACGATTATCAACTAAACATCAATAGTCATTGATAGGCCAAATACCGCATCGGGAAGGATTGAAGTATTCCATGTACAGGCATTTTATAAGCATGGGTGTAGGACACAGCGGTGAAGGGTTAATGTGGCGAGAACTCGACTTGAACGCGTGATGGTCTATACTTTAACCCCGGCTCGATGAATTTCAACAACGTGGAAGTGGTTGAGCTTTACGAAAAATACGTAATCTTACAATAAATGTGAATAAGTATAAATCAATACGCGTTGAATGTTATATCCCATTGCCACGGGAAATAATGATTATGAAGGCTGCGATTAATGTGCAATCAAGAGATAATACACGTTTCGCATGGGTGACAGCCACAGCTTTATACCCAGCTGAACGAAACAGTGACCACGGATCTTCTTACATGCATTATTCAACGGTATGGAATCTATCGAATATTGGATTCCCAGGAACTATAGGTCAAATAAAAAATAAAAAAATTGTGCTTCAAAACAATTTATCCATCGACGTGTATACCACCGAAGAAGACATTGCTCCGATACGCGTGGCTCAACATCAGAAGAAGAAGAAAAGAATATCAATTTGCTATACATACAAGATACCGAAGATAACAATGTATAACATATCACATAGATAAAGAACCTATCAAGCCTCGTGAGCGCAGAACAGAGGCAGCCATTGAAAAAATATATATATGCCATCGGTGTGTGAAGTTAACACAATTACTATACCGTCATATGTGCTAGACGACTTAAACAACAATCCAGTATTTCGCAGGTGTCTGCATTAGATTAGATCAACGGATGAACTACAATTACATGAGATCGATTATAGAGCAATAAAGCACTGCGCCATCTGACTATCAAATGATACCAATAAGTGGTTCAAAATCATCAACTTCAATCGGAAAGCAACACATCCATTCACTGTAGATGCCTATTTGGAGTGTTTTTTTTTTACTAATTATGGAGAGAAGATGAGAGTGTGCAAAGACTGATGGGAAGAACGTAGCAGAGGATATGTACCAATATCATGAAGCATTTACTATTGTGTTACCACATGTGTTTTTCATATGATGAATCGCTATCATAGTATCGACCACATCACAGCGCCGATTTCATATCATAGTTCGTGACAGAACTGGAAAAACTAGTGCTGTGCATAAAATACATTTTCTACGAAAATTAATGCTCGTCATGAGTTAATTCTAATACCTTCACGCTATGGCAATAATTGTGCATTCAGTCATCATCAACCACTAGAGGTAGAAGTTGAATTACTCAAGATACAATGGCATATGTCCCACATAATATTAGATGAGATCAATAAATTATCATTACTTCGAACATTGGAAAGTGAGCGATACTTGAATATGAGTTGTTCGCTCTTGGGATCTATACGACTGTTCATCGCTTCAAAGGACAACGAAACATTCATGGACCGAAAAAGCTGCCTCCCAACTAGAGAAACCAAAATATGTAATTGGTGCGGTGCAGACTGGTAAAAAGATAATGAATGGTAAAGGACATTATATTATTCACCGACTGCAAAATCACAAGTGCTAAACTTTATCTCAATTCAGCATTCTTTTCTCAAGATGATTCGAATTAGGACTTCAAAAAAGTTTCGACATTTTGTTCAATATGTACTCTCGATTTTGTAAATACCATTGTGACTGCAATAGTGATCGTTCTTTACTAACCATCGCCAAGTCTTAATGTAACCGCCCTCCCACTGTCAATGATTGATCACATCAGAACGAGCCTGTAAAAAAAATGCTACCGTAGATGTGAGAATAGAGTTCGAATGCAAAGAAGATTCACCACTGAATACAACTGCATATTGTTTAAATCTTACATGATCGCATTGTTGACTATTGTCCATTGACCGACATTATCCATAAAATTGCATAGATCGGCAAAATCTGCGAGATACGAAGCATCATGGTCGATTCGCAATCATCATGGTCTAAAGTGGGCATATGGAAACGTTCCATATAGCATGGCTGAAGGTTCAATAACAGCTGGAGTTGAAGGTTCAACGGACGGCGATATGTGTCCTATCGTATATGTTGAGGGTCATGAAAAACGAGAATGGCTAGCTGATATAATAAATATGAAAAATGAGCTATTTATTGAGTCGTTGAATATAGTCTTTGACGATATGGATGTCTCAAGTAAATTAGATGGAAGTTTGACTCTACGATGTGAAAAGCATAAAAAACAGTTGTGCCTTACAAAATGTATTAAAAATATTTAATTGGTGGCTGAATCATAAAGATTCATGCAAATAAAATAAATGTAACATTATGTACTTTTTATTCTCCTCAACCCGTACTTAGTTATGTCCGCATCACCTTATATCGGATTGGGCAACTGAATACTATATTACATTCGAATGTGAACCATTTGTTTGTATGGAATTTGATTCAAAATAAATTAATATAATCGCCCAATGATAATCGAAGACATTTATCAGTATACGTTCGTTAGATGTTCGTGAACCGTTTGTTGGAAGTTTGCGAGGCATTCGAAGATTTTCGATAGTCGTTCGTGAAACGTTCCATAGACTTCCGGAGACATTCATAAGACGTTCGAAGCCATTTAAGAGACGTTAGAAAACATTCACAAGGCGTTTGAAGACACGCATGAAGGGTTCAAAGAGTTTCAAGAGACTTTCTACGACGCTCATGACGCGTTTGAAGATGTTCGTGAGACATTCAAGAGACTTTCGAAAACGTTCATAAGAAGTTTGAAAACATTCATGAGAGGTGCGAAGACCTTCAGAGACTTTCGAAGACATTCAAGAGATATTTGACAATATTTATAATACGTTTGAAGACATCGATGAGGGGTTCGACGACGCTTGAGAGACTTTCAAAAACATTCACGAGGAGTTTGAAGATGTTCAAGAAACTTTCGAATACGTTCAAGAGACTTTCGGAGACATTCATAATACGTTTGAAGACATTCATGAAGAGTTCGAGGACGCTTGAGAAACTTTCAAAGACATCCACGAGGGGTTCGAAGACGTTCAAGAGACTTTCGACGACATTCATAAGACGTTTGAAGACATGCATGATGCCTTCGAAGAGTTTCAAGAGACTTTCAACGACCATTATGAGACGTATGAAGATGTTCGTGAGACATTCAAAAGACTTTCGAAAACGTTCATAAGAAGTTTGAAGACATTCATGAGAGGTGCGAAGACCTTCAGAGACTTTCGAAGACATTCAAGAGATCTTTAACGATATTCATAATACGTTTGACGACATCGATAGGGGGGTTCGACGACGTTTTAAAGACTTTCAGAGACATTCACGAGGGGTTTGAAGATGTTCAAGAAACTTTCGAATACGTTCAAGAGACTTTCGACGACATTCATAATACGTTTGATTACATTTATCAGCGGTTCGAAGACGCTTGAGAGACTTTCAAAGACATTCCCGAGGGGTTCGAAGACGTTCAGAGACTTTTGAAGATATTCAAGAGTGCTTTGACAATATTCATAATACGTTTGAAGACATCGATGAGGGGATCGACGATGTTTTAGAGACTTTCAAAGACATTCACGAAGGGTTTAAAGACGTTCAAATAACTTTCGAATACGTTCTAGAGACTATCGACAACATTCATAATACTTTTGAAGACATTCATGAGGGGATCGAAGACGCTTGAGAGACTTTCAAAGACGTTCACGATGGGTTCGAAAATGTTCAAGGGACTTTCGACGACATTCATAAGACGTTTGAAGACATGCATGAGGCCTTCAAAGAGTTTCAAGAAACCTTCTACGACGATCATGAGACGTTTGAAAATGTTCGTGAGACATTCAAAAGACTTTCGAAAACGTTCATAAGAAGTTTGAAGACATTTATGAGAGGTGCGAAGACCTTCAGAGACTTTCAAAGACATTCAAGAGATCTTCAACGATATTCATAATACGTTTGACGACATCGATAGGGGGGTTCGACGACGTTTTAGAGACTTTCAGAGACATTCACGAGGGGTTTGAAGATGTTCAAGAAACTTTCGAATACGTTCAAGAGACTTTCGACGACATTCATAATACGTTTGAAGACATTCATGGGGGGGTGGGGGGGGGGGGGGGGGTTCGATGACGCTTGAGAGCCTTTCAAAGACATTCACGAGGGGTTCGAAGACGTTCAAGAGACTTTCGACGACATTCATAAGACGTTTGAAGACATGCATGAGGCCTTCAAAGAGTTTCGAGAGACTTTCCACGACGATCATGAGACGTATGAAGATGTTCGTGAGACATTCAAAAGACTTTCGAAAACGTTCATAAGAAGTTTGAAGACATTCATGAGAGGTGCGAAGACCTTCAGAGACTTTGGAAGACATTCAAGAGATCTTTAACGATATTCATAATACATTTGACGACATCGATGAGGGGTTCGACGACGTTTTAAAGACTTTCAAAGACATTCACGAGGGGTTTGAAGACGTTCAAGAAACTTTCGAATACGTTCAAGAGACTTTCGACGACATTCATAATACGTTTGAAGACATTCATGAGGGGTTCGAAGACGCTTGAGAGACTTTCAAAAACATTCACGAGGGGTTCGAAGACGTTCAAGAGACTTTCGACGGCGTACATAATACGTTTGAAGACATTAATGTGGGGTTCGAAGACGCTTAAGAGACTTACAAAGACATTTACGGGAGGTTTAAAGACGTTCAAGAGGCTTTCGAAGACGTTCAGAAATCTTCGACGACATGCATAATACGATCTTCGACGACATCCATAAACCGAAGACTTTCATGACGTTTCAGTTTCGCTGGAATTGTTTGGGTGTTTGAACCAAAACAAACTCACACACCCAAACAAACTTAAACACGTTCCACCAAAACTGTGAAAATCCCAAACGAACCGAAACAATTCCAGCGAAACTGAAACGTCATGAAAGTCTTCGGTTTATGGATGTCGTCGATGATCGTATTATGCATGTCGTCGAAGATTTCTGAACGTCTTCGAAAGCCTCTTGAACGTCTTTAAACCTCCCGTAAATGTCTTTGTAAGTCTCTTAAGCGTCTTCGAACCCCACATCAATGTCTTCAAACGTATTATGTACGCCGTCGAAAGTCTCTTGAACGTCTTCGAACCCCTCGTGAATGTTTTTGAAAGTCTCTCAAGCGTCTTCGAACCCCTCAAGAATGTCTTCAAACGTATTATGAATGTCGTCGAAAGTCTCTTGAACGTATTCGAAAGTTTCTTGAACGTCTTCAAACCCCTCGTGAATGTCTTTGAAAGTCTTTAAAACGTCGTCGAACCCCTCATCGATGTCGTCAAACGTATTATGAATATCGTTAAAGATCTCTTGAATGTCTTCGAAAGTCTCTGAAGGTCTTCGCACCTCTCATGAATGTCTTCAAACTTCTTATGAACGTTTTCGAAAGTCTTTTGAATGTCTCACGAACACCTTCATACGTCTCATAATGGTCGTTGAAAGTCTCTTGAAACTCTTCGAAGGCCTCATGCATGTCTTCAAACGTCTTATGAATGTCGTCGAAAGTCTCTTGAACGTCTTCGAACCCCTCGTGAATGTCTTTGAAAGTTTCTCAAGCGTCCTCGAACTCTTCATGAATGTCTTCAAACGTATTATGAATGTCTCCGAAAGTCTCTTGAACGTATTCGAAAGTTTCTTGAACATCTTTAAACTCCTCGTGAATGTTTTTGAAAGTCTCTCAAGCGTCGTCGAACCCCTCATCGATGTCTTCAAACGTATTATAAATATTGTCAAAGATCTCTTGAATGTCTTCGAAAGTCTCTGAAGGTCTTCGCACCTCTCATGAATGTTTTCAAACTTCTTATGAACGTTTTCGAAAGTCTCTTGAATGTCTCACGAACATCTTCAAACGTCTCATGATCGTCGTAGAAAGTCTCTTGAAACTTTTTGAACCTCTCATGCGTGTATTCAAACGTCTTATGAATGTTTTCGAACGTCTCTTGAATGTCTTCAAACGTATTATGAATGTGTTTTGGACAAACCCCTCGTGAATGTCTTTGAAAGCCTCTCTTAAGCGTCTTCGAACCCCTCATGAATGTCTTTAAACGTGTTATGAATGTAGTCGAAATTCTCTTGAACGTATTCGAAAGTTTCTTGAACGTCTTAAAACCCCTTGTGAATGTCTTTTAAAGTCTCTTAAACGTCTTCGAACCCCTCATCGATGTCTTTAAACGTATTATAAATATCGTCGCAGATCTCTTGAACGTTTTCGAAAGTCTCTTGAATGTCTCACGAACATCTTCAAACGCCTCATGGGCGTCGTAGAAAGTCTCTTGAAACTCTTTGAACCCTTCATGCGTGTCTTCAAACGCCTTGTGAATGTTTTCTAACGTCTCTTAAATGGCTTCGAACGTCTTATGAATGTCTCCGGAAGTCTATGGAACGTTTCACGAACGACTATCGAAAATCTTCGAATGCCTCGCAAACTTCCAACAAACGGTTCACGAACATCTAACGAACGTATACTGATAAATGTCTTCGATTATCATTGGGCGATTATATTAATTTATTTTGAATCAAATTCCATACAAACAAATGGTTCACATTCGAATGTAATATAGTATTCAGTTGCCCAATCCGATATGAGGTGATGCGGACATAACTAAGTACGGGTTGAGGAGAATAAAAAGTACATAATGTTACATTTATTTTATTTGCATGAATCTTTATGATTCAGCCACCAATTAAATATTTTTAATACATTTTGTAAGGCACAACTGTTTTTTATGCTTTTCACATCGTAGAGTAAAACTTCCATCTAATTTACTTGAGACATCCATATCGTCAAAGACTATATTCAACGACTCAATAAATAGCTCATTTTTCATATTTATTATATCAGCTAGCCATTCTCGTTTTTCATGACCCTCAACATATACGATAGGACACATATTGCCGTCCGTTGAACCTTCAACTCCAGCTGTTATTGAACCTTCAGCCATGCTATATGGAACGTTTCCATATGCCCACTTTAGACCATGATGATTGCGAATCGACCATGATGCTTCGTGTCTCGCAGATTTTGCCGATCTGTGCAATTTTATGGATAATGTCGGTCAATGGACAATAGTCAACAATGCGATCATGTAAGATTTAAACAATATGCAGTTGTATTCAGTGGTGAATCTTCTTTGCATTCGAACTCTATTCTCACATCTACGGTAGCATTTTTTTTACAGGCTCGTTCTGATGTGATCAATCATTGACAGTGGGAGGGCCGTTACATTAAGACTTGGCGATGGTTAGTAAAGAACGATCACTATTGCAGTCACAATGGTATTTACAAAATCGAGAGTACATATTGAACAAAATGTCGAAACTTTTTTGAAGTCCTAATTCGAATCATCTTGAGAAAAGAATGCTGAATTGAGATAAAGTTTAGCACTTGTGATTTTGCAGTTGGTGAATAATATAATGTCCTTTACCATTCATTATCTTTTTACCAGTCTGCACCGCACCAATTACATATTTTGGTTTCTCTAGTTGGGAGGCAGCTTTTTCGGTCCATGAATGTTTCGTTGTCCTTTGAAGCGATGAACAGTCGTATAGATCCCAAGAGCGAACAACTCATATTCAAGTATCGCTCACTTTCCAATGTTCGAAGTAATGATAATTTATTGATCTCATCTAATATTATGTGGGACATATGCCATTGTATCTTGAGTAATTCAACTTCTACCTCTAGTGGTTGATGATGACTGAATGCACAATTATTGCCATAGCGTGAAGGTATTAGAATTAACTCATGACGAGCATTAATTTTCGTAGAAAATGTATTTTATGCACAGCACTAGTTTTTCCAGTTCTGTCACGAACTATGATATGAAATCGGCGCTGTGATGTGGTCGATACTATGATAGCGATTCATCATATGAAAAACACATGTGGTAACACAATAGTAAATGCTTCATGATATTGGTACATATCCTCTGCTACGTTCTTCCCATCAGTCTTTGCACACTCTCATCTTCTCTCCATAATTAGTAAAAAAAACACTCCAAATAGGCATCTACAGTGAATGGATGTGTTGCTTTCCGATTGAAGTTGATGATTTGGAACCACTTATTGGTATCATTTGATAGTCGGATGGCGCAGTGCTTTATTGCTCCATAATCGATCTCATGTGATTGTAGTTTATCCGTTGATCTAATCTAATGCAGACACCTGCGAAATACTGGATTGTTGTTTAAGTCGTCTAGCACATATGACGGTATAGTAATTGTGTTAACTTCACACACCGATGGCATATATATATTTTTTCAATGGCTGCCTCTGTTCTGCGCTCACGAGGCTTGATAGGTTCTTTATCTATGTGATATGTTATACATTGTTATCTTCGGTATCTTGTATGTATAGCAAATTGATATTCTTTTCTTCTTCTTCTGATGTTGAGCCACGCGTATCGGAGCAATGTCTTCTTCGGTGGTATACACGTCGATGGATAAATTGTTTTGAAGCACAATTTTTTTATTTTTTATTTGACCTATAGTTCCTGGGAATCCAATATTCGATAGATTCAATACCGTTGAATAATGCATGTAAGAAGATCCGTGGTCACTGTTTCGTTCAGCTGGGTATAAAGCTGTGGCTGTCACCCATGCGAAACGTGTATTATCTCTTGATTGCACATTAATCGCAGCCTTCATAATCATTATTTCCCGTGGCAATGGGATATAACATTCAACGCGTATTGATTTATACTTATTCACATTTATTGTAAGATTACGTATTTTTCGTAAAGCTCAACCACTTCCACGTTGTTGAAATTCATCGAGCCGTGGTTAAAGTATAGACCATCACGCGTTCAAGTCGAGTTCTCGCCACATTAACCCTTCACCGCTGTGTCCTACACCCATGCTTATAAAATGCCTGTACATGGAATACTTCAATCCTTCCCGATGCGGTATTTGGCCTATCAATGACTATTGATGTTTAGTTGATAATCGTTGGCGCTTAATTCGGCTTTGCGTCTTCCGTACTTCGATGAACTCGACGATCTGTTGTCTCCACACAGCAAAAGTCGTCGATCGAACTTAGGAGCGTGGCTTGGTTGTGCAAGATTTCTTCTGATGGTTGATTGTTGTTCTCCATATTAACGAGTTGAAAAGTCTTCCCAGAGAGATATGTTAACTCACTGCTTCATTCAAAGTGTGGCCACTTTTGAGCGCTGCCGATGATTAAAAACGGTCTCCCATCAGCAAATATTTTTGTCGTTCCCTTCTAGCTCGGAAAATAGAATCACCTCCACCAGAGTTTTTTAATATCACGTTGATATCTTTTATCGCGGCAAGCATGAGAAATAAATTCATACAAAGAACGAGCCGGTCGGGGTTCAACGGGAGCAAAAAAAATTAATAAATACAATAAAAATAAAATAAAATAAATTAAAATAAATATAAATAAACGGCAAAAAATGTAATAAATACCTCGTTTTCATATATGTGTTTCGGATAGTCAAGACATTACTTGAGCGGAACGTTATTTTTTCAAAATGTTCCCTATGCTCGGAGGGTGGCTTAGAATGTCGACGTAGAAAAAAAAATGCCTTAAGAATATGGCTGATTTGGTAAGTTTTGTAAAGCTTAAAGTGTCACTTGAATAGGTTTGATGTTGCTCTGCGAAGAGCCCTATGATTCGTGACAGACTTCATACATACTGGAACACGCGGCAACATATATTGAAAAGTCTATGATGCTCTGTATAATACGCCAGTTCAGTCTCCATGACCTAGACGCTGTTCTGTAGAGATCGCGAAAGTCAATGATTGGCGAGCCTGGCCAACTTTCACCTCCACGAGTGCACACTTTTCTGGACAGCAGATGCCTACTCCACAGGGATAGTTAAGGAAAGAAACGCCGTCCCCTTCATGTATCGCTTCCAATTAACGAGATTTGCCTACCCATATATGACCATTACATGCACACATCGTGTGTGTGTGAGTTTTATTTTCACACGGACTAAGTAGTGTAGAAAGAAAAACACTGCATCGATGCTAATCTTTTTTATGTCTATAATAAATTAGGAGATTTATGGGTTTTCAACGGTCGCTCACCACTACCTGACCCCCGCCCCCACAAAACACTCGTCGACGACGGCTTCCCCCTCCCGACAGTCGCTCTTCGGACCACATGGCTACCCCCTCCACAGAGACCCATGGCATGACGTCACGTCCTCGCGCTGGACCCCCCCCCCCCCCTCCACCAGGCACTTGGCTTCCCCGCGCTGGACCCCGCCGCCCCGCTCCCCCCTGAGATCCCTGCGTTAGAACCGCCCTAGCTCTTCTACTAATGATTGATTAATTGATTTATTAATGCACTAGGACTAACTGTCCTCTGGCATGAAATACAAAATACAATGACATTATCCTAAAATTAGTTATTAAATCACCTAGAGTTTTACGTGCTGTCTCCGCCTCCCGGCTTACAACACGGGCCCCGCGACCTCGGGGTCGGAGAACGCCGACCACCGCGGCTCGCACGTTCACGACGCGCTTACCTCCCAGTTCACGTTGGGAGGCAGATCCCAACGCAACTACTGGTCAAGCCGAGTGACTTTCCAACACTCTGACAACTCTGCAGGTTGCCGCCCGAGTTAATAAAAACGCAACTCACACGTCGGGTGTACGTAACTGCCCTGACCAGCATGCGGCCTAACCACTGCCACCACGGAGCCAACCACAATCGGCTAGTGACCGCCCCGTAGGACGGCGGGCAAACTAGCCCCCATGGTACCATTCTTGATCATTGGTCGGATCCTCGTGACTACGATTTCTCGCACCACTACCAATTGAAATGTCCTTGCCCACTTCGACATTGGTCACCCAGCGCTTCGGTAGGGCGGTGTCGCTACTCACCGCGTACCCGGGCCGTCACGGGCCTTCACAGGTACGTACCTGCCGGATAAAATTAGTTATATAAGTTGAACCAGTTGGATGGTCGAGTGGTTAGCGTGCTTGCCTTCTCAACCAGCCCACCGTGAAGTTGCGGGTTGGAAGCCCAGCCATGTAGTTTCGGAAAAGAATAATTACGGGCATGACGCGGAGCCCTCAGTCATACGCGGGCGTTGCACGCACGACCCGGTACGAGTGTGCGATTGTATTCAATAAAATTATTTATTTTGCCCTCTTTTTATTCCCACCTGTCCAGCTACCGGTAATGCAGAACCCCATTTAGCCGGTCACAACACCGCAATAGCGGGCCTCGTGTATGCCGACGACGAAGCGTTACGGCGTGTTCTAAATATGCCGGCAATGTGCCCTCACCTTGCCGAATAGCGTATTCCAAATTTTCCGTCTCAATGCCGCGATAACGTGCCTTGTTTCTATCGGCAATAGAGCGTCACAGCGTACCTCCAATGTGCACTCAGCTTGCCGAAATAACGCATTCCGAATTTTCTGTCGCAATGCTGCAATAACCCAGCAATGAAGGTGCTCCAAATGTACCGCCAATATTCTGAATTTTCGTACTGCAATATTAACACCAGCATTCACGCGAGGATGTGCAATGCTGTGCTGCTAGAACACAGCTTAAGGCGGGATTTACATTTAGACAGGAAAAAATAAGCAATATTGAGGGATTTTTTAAATCAAGAAATAATTATTTTACAATTATCGAACTTTTTTTTATTAATTCATCATCAAAATGGCGGAGATGTGGCAGAGTGTTACAGCAAGGTCGCTGGGGGAGTTGCGAATCGGCGTGCAGTCTAGCTTCCCGTAGACTTTGATTTGCAAAAAAGTTCAAACATTTTTTCAGTTAGAACATGTATAGTTTCTATTAGACGGCAATTAAAAATAAGAAAATGCAAATTTAAGAAAATTGCACGCATTTACCAAAAAAAATTACCATTTGACCCAACACTTCTGTACAATGTGAATTAAAAAATTAGGTTTTTTTTTCAATTTTTCACAAACAATTCCCGTCAAGTAGAAGGTACCAATATTATCAATATTTCTCCCAAGTTTCAACCCAGTTGGCTTAATAGTTTTTGAGTAATCCTGCACGCCAATTTCGATAATGCAGTTTTGAGAAAAACTCGTTTGAAGTTCACGCCAATTTCGATAATGCAGTTTTGAGAAAAACTAGTTTGAAGTTCACGCCCGCTCCGAATCCAAGCTGTGAGACACAGCCTTGACGTGCTGTAACGTTCGAAGTTTTTCGAATTTTGCTTCGAAGCTTTGGGAAACTACTTTACATGTATATTTCTAGAGTTAAAAGAAAAAAAAAAAGAAATCAATTTTTTTATCGTTATAAATGTATATTCCGCCTTGATGCGGCGGAAAAGGATGGCATTTTTCCGTCACAACTTGCTCTCCCTTGGCGTGGTGTTGCCAATGTGTTGTCGCCAAATTTCTCGCTGGGGGTGAATCACTCACGAAAGGTGAGTAATGACGCGAGTACGAGTAATTTACGGGGCGGACGCCGGGGTCACGGGGATAAAGGTAAGTATGAGAGACCCTGGCGAGCTGCTAGTGGAGGGCCTCGCGCTGAAAAATCGTTCGTCCATTCAAAATTCAGTTGGTTTAACAAAATGTTTCCTTCAATACGTTCAACTTGATTTTTGATTGGCATAACAAAACAGTATAGTTGGTGGTATAATAGTATAATGGTGCGAACTGTAGCTTATTTAGCATGTCTGTTAAAACAACAAAATTTCGAGACAAAAAAATGCATTTTGCATATTCAACGACTCCTTTTTCTCAGTGCGGCGATGGAGAGCCTCGGTCGGGCCTCGGCGACAGTGGAATGTCCTGGTGGGCCATCGGTGAGAGCTCTCGATGGTAAGGTGCCCCGGGGTATCACCGACGGAGGTACGGTAACGGAGCGGTACCCCGAGGGCACTCGACGTAGGCGGCGGATGAGTAATTATTTTGCCAGCAAGATCATTAATGCCACCGTAATGATAGTTTTTATTATGTTTACAGGTGAAGGTGCGGATCCGCGGAAAAATTAGGGAAAAAAATTGACTGCGCCAAAAGGCGTGGATAACAACTTTTATTTATTTATATGTAATTTTGGGGTGCTGGTGGGATTTGCCTTTCTTATACATTTGCTAGCCAAAGGACTATCTGTCTAAGACAGTTCTATTGGGACAAAAAAGTTGAAATTTAGGATGTCGAAGAAAGGTTACCTACAAAAAAACTTCCGAAACCTATTCAGAGTAACCCCATTGTATTTTGCGCCTCTTCCTCGAGATCACCTAGTAGTACCCTCACTTCATGTCATTATCACCACATTTTCATAGCCAACTAGAGACTTTTTCTCTGTTGCCATGACGACCGAGCGTTGAGGTATAATCTTCATTCCTTATCTTTGTGTCGTTCAAACCACACGCATTTGAAGGAAAAGAAAAGAAAAGAAGAAATAAATTATGGGGAAGAGAGAAAGATGTCGCTCGTGTTCGATGGAGAAAAAAGAAGACCGTTGGAAAAAGCGCTTCAAACGATTAGAAAGACAGATCGAGAATCAATCACGGATGTTGAGTTTTTTAAATCAAGGTAAGTGAAAGGGGCGGTTTTTTTTTACAGACCTCGAAAAGGAAAACGGTCCACGCAGACACTGCAGCCAGGCTGTGACGTTTCTGTATCCCCAGCCATTCGTGAATTGATTAGATCAATTACCAATATATCAAGAAATATGCCATACGTGCGGGTTAGGCCCGCACGTACCAGACCAGGTCTGGGGCAATGGAATTTCGGAAACGGCTTACAAGAGTTTGCCCGAGTACAAAAATTTGATCTGTTTTGTGATACAAAAATGCAGATCGATTACGGGCCCCCAGTTCCAGAGGATCATCGCCTTCGTCAGGGGACACGAGCGATCACGAAGAGAGATATTCTTCAATCGTTCGAGAAGGAACTCCGGCAGTGACAAACCCCTCCGTTAGAGAGCTGCATTGCGCAGAAGGTCACTGTGATCAAGGATCACCAGTGATAGTGACTAAACAAAAAGATTTAACAGCTCAACCAGCAACAGACAATCTCGATGGAAGAATTCTCGAGGTTTTGGGACAACGGGTGGCAGCCGAAAAACCCCTTGGTGAACCTTTGGCAGAGGAAATTGTTTTGAGATGGGGAGATCTCTTTCGGGTTGGGCTGCCAAAAGATGAAATCGGCTCCCTCCTGAAAAAATACAACTCACCCAAAAATTTTACGAATATTAACCCACCAAAGTTAAATCCAGAAGTTAAAGCATCCCTCCATGAGTCGGTAGGCACTAGAGACTCACGCCTAGTGGCAAAACAAGAAAAAGTTTCAACTTGCCTTGCAATTTTGGGATCAACCCTATCTGCGCTAGTTAAGGACCAATCGATCGACCGTTTATCAATGATAGAAAGGTTGAGTGATTTGAGCAGGTTACTCATCGATCTACAGAGAGAGGAAACTCTCACGAGAAAAGACCTGATTTTGCCAAACCTCAATGCTTCGGTTAAGGAGGCCCTGAATGCTACGGTAGTCGACGAATGGCTATTCGGGAATCAGCTTGAAGAAAGCTTGAAGACGGCCAAGAGTTTAGAGCGCGCTTCGAAAGATTTAGGGAAGGCGCCACCGAAACCACCGTTCAATAGACCGACAAAAAACTCGAAGGGTCCGCACCGTCACCAAGCGTTCAAGTCCCGGTCAATGATGACGGACGGACCAAAGAGAACATCGAACCTGCGGAATTCGGGCTTTCGGAAGTCGGAACCGAAACGCGATTATCATCCTCGGAGGAAACGATACTAGATTCTGTAAGTACCTTGGCCGGTCGCCTAAAGTACTTTCAAGAGAAATGGACAGAAATTACTTCTGATCCGATGATTTTGAGTTGGATATCGGGTGTATCATTGCCCTTCAGAGACCACCCTTACCAAAGATCGATACCCAAAGATCCTCATTGGTCGGAATCAGAGAAGAAACAGATCTCAGATAATATCAATAAATTACTAGGAAAAGGAGCGATAAAGAGATGCCGACCATGTCAAGGACAATTTATGTCTCGAATTTTTTTGATCCCGAAGCCGGACGGCTCCAGTCGCCTAATATTAAACCTAAAAGATCTCAATAGATCAATTCAAACGAGGCATTTCAAATTGAAAGATATTCGAACGGCTCAAAAATTTGTTATTTCGTTATGCTTATATGGCCACTCTAGATCTAAAAGATGCCTATTACGTCGTTCCGATTAAACCAACATATAGAAAATTCTTGCGCTTCTGCTTCGAAGAAAAGATTTTTGAATTTTGTTGCTTGCCATTCGGTTTGAATATAGCACCCTATATATTCACGAAAATTATGAGAGCGGTATTTACGAAGTTACGAGAAATGGGTTACGTTTCTATAATTTATTTGGACGATCTACTTTTAATCGCCAATTCGTACCACGATTGCCGGATCAATTTGGAGGCAACTCGCTCACTATTACAGAAATTAGGCTTTCTTATCAATGAAGAAAAAAGCCAATCGGATCCATCAAGGACCAGGATTTACCTTGGCTTTCAACTCGATTCCAAACGAATGGTAGTAGAACTTCCGAATGTCAAAAGGCTTCGTGTTCTAGCCGAAATTAATAAGTTTGGAAAGATCCGATCGTGTACAATTCGAGAATTCGCAACTTTTATCGGTATTCTGGGTGCGTGTTGCCGAGGAGTGAAATATGGGTGGGTGCACTTGAAGGACTTGGAAAGGGAAAAGATTGTTGCGTTACGGGACAACCAAAATGATTTCGACCGGGAAATAATTTTGTCAGATAATATTAAAGAAGACTTAGCTTGGTGGAGAACGAATATCATGGTAGCAATTAATCCGATCGTAACAGATAATTACAAGATCGAAATATTCTCGGATGCCTCTCAGTCAGGTTGGGGCGCACACTGTAAAGGCGAACGAGCCCATGGACACTGGTGTGAAAAAGATCGCGTTGAACACATCAAGTATCTAGAACTTTTAGCTGCCTTCTTCAGTTTGAAATGCTTTGCACAAGAGTTACGCGATGATAACATATTGTTAAGAATTGACAATACCACCGCGATTGCATACATCAACCGAATGGGAGGCACCCGCTACAGGAAACTCAGTAATCTCGCTAAAGATATCTAGTTATGGTGTGAGGAAAGGAACATATGGGTTTTTGCTTCATATATTCGCTCGGTCGATAACAAATCCGCGGATTTCGAATCAAGAATACTTGAAAAAGAAACAGAGTTCGGTATTTCCAATGAAGCATTTAACAAAATATGTACAAACTTTGGAGTACCTGAAATTGATCTATTCGCTAGCAGGGCAAATACAAAATGCGAACAATACGTTTCGTGGAAAAGAGACCCGTACTCAGTGGCGGTAGATGCATTTACGATTGATTAGCGACCATATGACTTCTACGCATTCCCACCATTTTCTATGATTCTGAGAGTTTAAAAAAAGATTCGATCGGAAAAATCCCGAGGGGTGATGGTTGTGCCCCAATGGCCTTCCCAACCATGGTTTCCGCTATTTATGTCGATGGTAGAAT
Organism: Ophion ellenae; assembly: GCA_963210295.1. Lineage (NCBI taxonomy): Eukaryota > Metazoa > Arthropoda > Insecta > Hymenoptera > Ichneumonidae > Ophion > Ophion ellenae. Next base: position 19,658,198 of record OY723389.1, on the reverse strand, counting down.
CGGACCCGATATATTTAAAACCAAATAGTAAATTATTGACGTCATCAAATAGGGATCCGCACCCATTGTGGAAACGCCTTTCCCTGGTTGCTGCCAGATTATCCGGGAAGCTTTCACCGCAAAAGAAATCCCAGAAGAGGCGTTAGATACAGCAATTTCGTCCTTGAGCGAGGCCTCTTTACAACAATATGGGACAGCATATAAGAAATGGTGGTTCTTCTGTCAATCAAGAGGTCAACAACGGAGGTCAACAACGGAGCCTCATATGGCACAATCAATAGTTTTCGATCAGCACTTGCATTTATTATGGGACCAGAAATTGGTCAGGACCACAGAATAAAGAAATTTTGTAGAGGTATCGCGAAGAAACGTCCACCTAAACCAAAATATGATGTCACGTGGGACCCAAAAATCGTCATCGATTATTTTTCCAAAGGAAACCCTAATGAAGAATTAAGCTTAAAAGAGCTCTCGCTAAAACTCATAACGTTACTCGCTTTAACAACAGGACATAGATTCCAGACCTTTTCAGTAATACATTTACAAGATATCAGGAAAACTGATAAATACATTGAAATCAAGATTTCGGCAAGAATAAAAACTTCGGGGCCAGGACGAAGTCAACCGACGCTGATAGTTCCATTCTATCCACCGAACAAGAGGATTTGCGTCGCATCTATATTAGAGTTATACAAGGAACGTACAAAGAAGATACGGGATTCCGTGTCAACTCTTTTCATCTCGTGGAAAAAACCATTCAATTCAGTTTCTACTCAGACCTTGAGTCGCGGGGTGAAGACAGTATTACACTTGAGTGGTATTAATACGAATATCTTCACACCATACAGCACGCGGCATGCGTCGACATCGGCAGCCATGCGTAGCGGAGTCAATATAGATACCATTAAAAGAACAGCAGGATGGACTGAATCGTCCTTAACGTTCGCAAAATTTTCGCAAAATACAATTGAACGATTAAACGAACTTACCTGTAAGTGAAGTTCTATCGTAATTATATGAAGCGCCTCTTCCGAAGAGATCACCTCCCACCCAATAATCCCGTAGATCTATTATCTTAGCCCTTTAAAGATTACGGCAGGGATTTGAAGAAATGAAGATTATGCCTCAACGCTCGGTCGTCATGGCAACAGAGAAAAAGTCTCTAGTTGGCTATGAAAATGTGGTGATAATGACATGAAGTGAGGGTACTACTAGGTGATCTCTTCGGAAGAGGCGCTTCATACAATTACGATAGAACTTCACTTACAGGTAAGTTCGTTTAATCGTTCAATTTTACGGTACAACGCACAGGGCGAACTTTCATCCTCGTACGACGGTACCTTGCTTACACGAAGCGCTTCGCTTGTAGCCGCCTGGCGGATTGTTGGCGGAATCAATTCAGGCGATGTCTTCCGGGCCAGAACATTGATATGCCCAAACATGGCGTACAATAACTACGAATTACTTGCTTTACTTTTTTGCCTTAGTAAATAATTTGCCTATTCGTTATGCTTAAATCATTAGTTGTTGTAATCCCGGTATTTATGATGAGCATTCTTATCCTCATCGATTATCGTTGATAAAATTAATGCGTATAGGTGAATAGAATAACAACAGATGTATTAGTTTCATCGTAATCAGTTATAAATACAGGGTGCGCCAGAGAAACTTACTTATTTGAAAAAATTCCCGCGCGGTGAGTTGGGCGGGTAGAGGGGCGAGAGGGGGCGCATCTGGAGGGGGAAGTTCCCAAGTTTGTTTCTCCCTCCAGTCAGTTGCCATCATGCTCTGGTCTAGAGAGCAGCGGGCCTTCGCAGTCGAGAGCTTCTTTTCTAACGGTCGCTCACTTGTTGCTACGCAAAGTGCCTTCCGCGCTCGCTTTGAAATTCCTCCTCACGGACTCGTTCCTGGCCGTAATTCGATTCTGTCGTGGGTTAACTCATTTCGGGAGTGTGGAAGTGTCGCTAAACCCAGAAATGGACTTCAACGGACCATCAGAACTCCGGAAAATGTCGAAAGAGTGAGGCAGTCAGTTGTGCGTTCTCCCCGGCGTTCGGCTCGCAAACACGCAGCTGCTATGGGAATTTCTGACACCACTGTTCGACGAATTCTCCATGAAGACCTTCAATTTCATCCCTATAAATTGGCTGTTGTGCAAGAATTAACTGAACGCGATTTTGTTGCCCGTCAAAATGCATGTGAAATGCTGGTTGACAACCTGCCTGAAGACGCGGTCGTTTTTTTCAGTGACGAGGCTCACTTCCACATTTCCGGCTGCGTCAACAAGCAAAACATGCGTTATTGGTGTGGTGTAAATCCACGTGAGCTTCACCAGAAGCCACTTAATTGTGAGCGAGTTACTGTCTGGTGTGCGATGTCGGTAATGGGAATAATTGGTCCTTATTTTTTTTAAGAAAACGAACGCGCAGTTACCGTGAATGGAGCTCGTTACAGGAACATGATCGAGACATTTTTTCTTCCAAGACTCGAAGAAATGAACGTTAGGAACGTGTGGTTTCAGCAAGATGGAGCCACAGCACACACAGCACGAGACTCAATGAATTTGTTGCGACAACATTTCCCCGACCGCCTCATCTCTCTCAGAGGCGATCTCCAATGGCCGGCACGCTCTCCAGATTTGACTCCATGCGATTTCTTTTTATGGGGTTATTTGAAATCTCTGGTTTATGTCGATCGACCACGGACCATAGCACACCTCAAGAACAACATTCGCGACGCCATTGCCAACATACCGATTGATATGCTGCAAAGAGTGGATACGAATTTCAAAAATCGACTTCATCAGTGTATGCGCAATGGGGGTCGCCATTTATCCGATGTCATTTTCAAGACTGCATGAAAAAAAATTGGGATATTGTATTCTCAAATAAAAAAAATTTAAAACAATAATTGAAGTACTTTTGTTTTTATTGACCTTTCAAATAAGTAAGTTTCTCTGGCGCACCCTGTATCTTTGATGCGGTGAAAAGCAAAGTAGCTTTATACAGTTCTTACAGACAGGCTCCACTTTTCAGGACATGTCAATGTTCTGGTCGAATAGACATTACTCAAAGACATACTTGCGCGCAATGTGTCCCGGCCAGAAGATTGTAATTTCCAAACATAGAGGGTAAGTCGTAAAAAACGGTTTTGCGATCTTTCCGGTTTGTTCCATGGGAGGGCACAGTCAAGTAAATCAGACAAGGCAAGTCTGGTCAGGGCCCGACACAAAGTAGGGAACATTTCTGCAGGGGATGGTCAGGCCTTCCAGGATGGTTGGGGTCGCCATGTAACAAGTCTCAGCCCAGGCCCCGATCGGCCGTTCTCGCTTTCGAGAACTGATCTGGAATTAACTGGGAAACACGCGGAAACTGGTCAGGAAATTCATAAAGAATAAATCAGTAAATAACCAGAGACTGACGAGAAAAGGCATCAGAGAATCGCCGAGAAATGGCGAGGAAGTTGATGGTGTACTAACAGGGCTCTGCATAAGCAATAAGCCGGCGACTGGCGAAGAAAATCATTAGGTACTGGAAGGGCTTTTGGCAATATGCCTGAATAAAACAGATCATATTGAGTGGTACTGATGCTTATTATTTCACAAGTATTACAAAATCATAAGCGTAAGTGCACGCTGTGAGCATCGCACTTGTTTGCGTGCTACAATAACGAGTCGAACGTTTATCCTCGCACGATCGTACTTTGGTTACGCGAAGCGCTTCGCTTAAAGCCACCTGGCGGATTGTTGGCGAAATACATTTTCAGGTAATGTTTTCCCGGCAAGAAAATTGATATTTCCTGACAGAGTAACTTCGGTTAAGCCTTTATATCACTGTGTGGCAGTTCTGTACGGAATCATCTATGTCCTCACAAAATGCCATACCGACATTTAATCCTTTTTAAAGGTAGTATGTGCACGACCCTTCTCATTCTCAGAACAAAAAAAAATATTTTTTAATATGCAGTAATATAGACATACGGAATGACGTCTGCGAAAACACCGCATGCCTTACCGGCCTAATACCACAGTAATTAATTCACTAAATCAATGTATTTAATCCACGCCACATAAGGAATCCGTGCGGTTCGAACTTTGAGACGGAAATAATAATAGTTCGCGATTCCACGCAGAGCTATGCGAAAGCGATAAATAATTTAAAAAAGTCACGGTCACGTATGTTCCGAAAAAAATATAGGTTACGGGACATTTCGAGCAGATATTATCGATTGAATCGACTAATTTTCGCGTTCATTAGCCGTGTCTGACATGACGCGAAAGATGGCGTAGATTTTTTCAACGCCGCATGCCGTCAGCTGTGCTCGTATCCGGGAGGCCGAATCGAGCCGGTCAATTTGAATGCAACGACAAGAGTTGTAGGTTCTTAAAGCAATTTTATTACGTCCGAGATTCAAACGAATGCCATGTCGATCCATATCTGTTGGCACAATGTATGTAAGACCAAAGTTACAATACGCATATTACACACACACTACACCCCCGCTTGTACACGCATGGTAAACAAACACACGCTTAACATTCATCGGAAGAGCCTGTGTCTAGCGTTGCCACGGATATTGCCAAAATTATGAAACGACGGCCGGTGAGACAACTCAAGTCAAATCGGATTGCTATTTTCAAGGGTTAGGTCATAGTAACGGGTATAAAATCATGTGCGAATTTAACAATTTTTTTTCGTATGAAAAAGTGATTCACTCATAAAATTAATTACACATCTATTTAGTACAAAATAGCCGACTACTAATATTTTCTTTTATCTTTTTTTAGGCGCTCCGCGGCGTGGAATTTAGCATCCACAATTTTTTACCTAGAACAAAAACAAAAATTGTCGTCAATCTACATTAGAATTCCTATATTTTAAAAATTTTGGTTTATTCAAAAGTTGTAGGTATTTGAATGAATTTTCAGTGAAAATTTCGTATAAAACTGCTCATCAAATGAGAAGTTTTCAATTAATCAGAAATTCCGTACGTACTTCTCTACGAAATGCAATTAGGAACATAACTTTTAAATTTGAAGTAAATCGAGTGAAAATTGTTGAAGTTATTTGTCACGCCAATTGGAAAAAGCTATTTCGAGAAAAAGGCGTTTAAAGTTGTAGGTACTCCATGGTCGTGCCAGAGGTAGGCTTACGTTATACGCTCAAAGTCGGTGAAAAAAATGTTATTGCTTTAAATCGGCTGGTAACTTATTTTTATGATGAAAAGGCACTGTTTTATCGAAAAAAAACGATTTTATGAAAATTCTACTGTGGCCTTACCCCTTAATACTTCACTTTTCATAATGGTGAATAGAATTATAACAGACTTATTAGTTTCATTTTAATCAATTATAAATATCTTTGATGGGGTAAAAAGCAAAGCAGCTTGTTTACACAGTTCTCAAAGTCAGGCTTCACTTTTCAGGAAATGTCAATGTTCTGGCCGGGTATGCTTACATTACGTGAAAGTATACTTGTTCGCAATATAGCCCGGCCAGAACATCGCCATTTCCAAACATAGAGTGCGAGCCGCAAAAAAAAAGATTTCGTAGCGTTCCCAATCTATTTCATGAAAGGGCCTAGTTACACAAACCAGATGAGGCCAGCCTGGTCCGAGCCCGACACAAAGTTTGGAAACCCCGGTCACATTTCTGCAAGGGATTCTTTTATCTTGGATCTTCCTTTCATTTTCAGCTTTTCACGGCATATAGAGGAGAGCGGGGACACTTGATCTCCCCCTTTTGTTTTTTGCCCCTAACTCCCTTACTTAACATAATATTCCAAATGTCTTGGCACTAAAAGACGTTGCAATGGGAATAATTAGTATAATAATGACTATGCTTAATTTATAAATTTTGTAAATGTCCCACCAAAACTACAGGAAGAAATGCTATCAAGTGTCCCGTATACGGGTGACTTGATCCGGGGGAGCATACGTTCCATATATAAGGGACACATAATACCATTGCCTACATCTTCAGGATCAGCATTGTGGATATGCAATAAAAGATGTTGAATTGTTATAAGCTTATTTAATGTTCATTAAAGGAGGACACCACTGTAAAATTTTAGAACAATCGCTTTTTTGAAAGCACTTTCAAAAAGTTCTTTGAATCTTCAATAATATGACGCATATTCGTTTATAGCTGAAAAAAAAAGTTTTTAAGTGGTTTTCGAGCTATTTTTGAGGGGAGTCATCGAGCCGTGAAAAGCGCCTTCGGCGATGTTACGCCGGTAGACGCAGTTCTCGACTCTTGTAAATCTATTATCTTTGGGAAAGACGTTGTCGACTAAAAATAGTTTCATTTTCGAATAAGTGGCAATAGATTACGGAAAAAAAATCATCAGCTGCAGCGTCTATAAAACCGTTGACTTCAAACACGTTTTTCTCGAAACCATGATTTTGAAATCGGCACGCAGCACAACTTAAACAATTTTCGTTCAATCGGCTTAAAATGTTAATTGTAGCTTCTTAGATTGCTTTAGCAGTCAAGTACGAGCGCGTTTTTAGATCAATTGAAATTTGTAAAAAATATATCACTTTTTACATGAACTTTTGTTCGAGAAAACGAACTTTTTTTGGTGGCGATTTTTGTTGCCACTTTCACTCCCCCCCGGTTAGTACGAGAGGGTGGTGAGTGGCTACCAACAATTTGGGCGGGACGTGGAAGTAGGATAGTTTTTCCCTTAATTTTTTTCTTCTCCTGATTCGCTCCTTTCGCAACGGTGACGGGAGACCACGAGATTCGCAGCGCGAGCGAATGATACGTTGGGGTTGTTTGGGCTTTTAGCCCTGATAAGGGCTGTTTGGAAGCCGGGAACCTAAATCGTAAGTCTGGGTGGAATTATCCGGGTTGTCGTAGGGGGTAGCCGAGAGAGGGAGGAATTACTGGGAGCGGGAGGTGGGGGATAGTTCCGAGAACACTCGTCGGGCGGGAGACAGGGAAACCGGGGAATGGACGGGTGAGGAGGAAGCCGAGGGACTTGCCTGTGGGGTGCGGGCGAGATGCGCGGCCACCCGGTCGAATTGTTCGTCGAACCCGCTCTGGTCCCACATCAGGGGGGAGGCGTGACGGGTCGAGTGGGGGGAAGAGGAGGAGACTCAGGTCGGGGTGGGGGAGGTAGGGGGGATACGGGCCGGGGGGGGGGGGCTTGAAATCCCGGTTGGTTGAAGGGGTATTCTCCGGTTCGTACCACCGAAATGTGAGGAGCGTGGTCCGGGGATCTTCGCGGTGCCAGAACGCCCTCACACCACCTGCGCCGGGGAGCGGGGCGATCGCTCGCCGTCGGCGACGCCGGCGACGGGACGATTCGCGTGGCATAAAAAAATAACAAAAAAAAAATACTAAAAAATAAATTAATAAATTAAAAAATTAATACATAAATAAGACAGGGATTACGATTTTTCTAAATATCGGGATTTATTTACACAGGGGAGCTGACAGAAAACAAAATAAAGCTAATTTATTAAAACAAAAGGAGAACGTTTCTCGGGACGACGGTGTCCAGGCGAGAGGCGGGCGCCGTCCACGAAAAATTACAAAAAGAAAAAAAAATTACTTAATTGATAAATTCCAGGAAAATGAGAAAAGAAAAAGAAAAAAAATCTGTCAAAAAAAATGATAATAATAATATTACGCGGGAACGTGCGGGATGGAGACGCGGAAGGAGGTACCCCGGGCGACGACGTCCAGGCGAGGTACCCGGGCGTCGCTCACGGGGCAATCGGGATACGAAAACCGCTCGGGATGTGCCGTTTACTGAACGGTTACCCGGGGCCGTCGGTGAAGCTCGCGATAATTTTCAGCGGCTAGCAGCGGTGCAGCTCGCGTATTTTCAGCGGCATGCAGAGGAAGGGTGGGAAGGGTTCACCAACGTGCACCGTCTTTCAGGTGAGTCAGGAGAGGTCCTCGTCGCTTCCTGCAGCGAAAGAACTGGTAGCCGTGGGCCTCGCGCTCCGCCTTATATACCCGCCGGAGCGGCGAATTCGCCACCGAATTCCAGGCATGGGTATCGCAGCGCGAGACCCGGGGACCCATGTTGGATTTTTGTGCGACACGGCGAGCTTACAATGGTCCCGTGGCGCGGCGCTAGTGTTGGACAAAGCGGGTAGTACGCGATTCGCAGAGTGCGGCGCTGGGGTATCGCGACGCGGTAAGAGCGTGTAGTGTCGTGGTCCGCCGATCGCGGCGCTAATGATACAATTTTTATATTCGCGACTGGAGAGCATACGACGCGCGAATTCGTAGACTTAACCTCGCGAAGGTTTTGTTTTGACAGGTCGGTGTACGAGATTGTGCGACGAGTGATATGCACTGGACGGTCTTTGCGTAAGTAGACAATTAAAAGTACAATTAATTATTTTATCGATGAGGTATGTGACTATTTCGCACTGCGTTTGTTTTTATTGGCGCACGTGATTGTGGCCCGCCTTGGCGTGAAAGGTGTCCGAGGCGAGTGATAATGAGGCTATTAGTACTGAGCCAAATTGTTTCTTAATTAACGTAGGATGTGTGTTCGCGAGTATTTTAAATGTTGAAAGACCATTATATCTGCAAATTTTTTACAGCGACTCGGAGGTTCGGTGTGGCCCAGCGGTCTGGTCCGCCGGGAGCCAAAGTGAGAGGTAAGTAGCGCAGCGTAACTTCAATTTTTTTTTCTTTTTGTGTAATTAACTTGTTTCATGAGATTGTGATTAATTTTGTCTTTTTCTTTTTACAGGTAGGAGCCGGAAGACCGACGGAGACCAGACCCTTGGGACAGCGACGGAAGGCGACATGCGACAACAAGAACTCGGCGAGAGACGCCTTCGCACCGGTAAGTAGTAATCAAATATAATAATTAGGGATGAGATTGATTAAACATTTTGGTACACGCGTGAATAAAAAAATAACTCTATTTGATTTTCTTAGGTTAGCAACGGAGGGAACTTTCTCGCTAAGGTAAGACCGGGGAACGCCACCGTTCTCCCGTTTCAATATTTAGTGTATCTATAATTGTAAATTGGTTTAATAATCAATTTTGTTTTGTTTGTTTTTTGTTACAGGTTTTCGAAGGTGCGAGGACGAAGATGACGCCAGAACGGTTGTGCGCCAAAGTGGCGTACGACAAATGCCCCGGGCGTCGGTTCGTCCTCGTATCTTCTGTGTATTGAGTGGTGTGGTGTATGAGACGCAGAGGAGAAAAAAAAATATATATATAGATAAATAAATAAATCAATAAAATTACAGTCAAACACTTAAAATATTAGGAGTTAGCAGGCAACCCGTTAACCGTTTCAGGTAGCGTAGCGCGGGTGACTCGATTTGCTTGGTAAGTATTAGTCTTTTTGAAAAACGTTAATTCTGATGGGGGTTTTTTACAGGGACGCGCCAGGAGGCGAGTGGCGAAGGTGCAGGCACGAAGACGACGGTAAGGATTAAACGGTGCATCAAAGGGCTTACCCGTAAGTGCCCCGGGCGTCGGTTGGCACCTACATCTTCGGTGTATGGGGATAATTTCGCACAAATTGACTTTTCTTTTTATCGCGTTTAAGAGGTTATGTGGGGGTGGGGTTTTGAAGGGCGTGGGCGCAGATTGTACGGTGTCTGTCGATGCTCAGAAGATCTGGTGCGGCGGCGTGTCGAGGTCTTGATTGTGCAGCTCGACCGGGAGTTGCGTTGGTGGAGGGCCCTGATATGGGCCTGGAGCTAGACGTGGTGCCCGCATTCACCGCGGGTGCTGCGTTGATCCCTTGATCCCTTGGGGGGCAAACCAGCCATGGTTTGCTGGTGGATGGTCGAGAACGGGCCTTAAGGTCCGGCCCATTCCTCTGGAGATGAACTCGCGATGGTTCACCGGTTGGTGGTCGAGACGAAGCCGTAGGGTTTGGCTTGTCGATGTTGTCATCCCTTTGAGCCGTAGGGTTTGGCTCGGACGGCTGTGTTTCGGTTTGTATTGAAGCCGTAAGGTTTGGCTCCAATGGTTGGAGATGAACCAGCGATGGTTCACCAGTTGATGGTGGAGAACAAGCCGTAAGGTTTGGCTTGTCCCCTTTGTCATCTGGTTAAGCCGTAGGGTTTGGCTCAGTTGGTTGAACGTTCGTCGGAGCCGTAGGGTTTAGCACCGACGAACTTCCCTCCTCCCTTGAAGGGACGTTGTTGGCAGGTTTCAGTAGACCGCCATGAATTTTCATCTGCCGGCGACCTTGCCGGACGAGGTATATCTCGCCTCCGAGATTCTTCAGGATCGTGTGCCGGCCATCCCATGGCGCCGCAAATCCGGCGTGGACTCCCTCCACGGCGTTGGATTGAACGTGCGTTCAAGCGTAGACTAGATTCCCGGGCTGGTATCTAGGTGAGGCGTCAGCATTTTGAGCGTATTTGCTCTGGTACTCGTGCTGATGCCTTTGGATTCGTTGGACTCGCTGTTCACGTTCCGTGTTTGATTGGTCGGCGTCGACTGGAAACTTCCATTCGCCGGGCTGTTGAAGGCCCTTCCCGAATAAAGCCTCGCTCGGGGAAAGACCCGTAGCCGCGTTCCGCCGATTCCGTAGTTGAAAAAGGATCCGTGGTAACTGTAGATCCCATTCTCGATGTCGTTTTTTCCGTAGATGCAATCTTAATCCCTTTTTAATCTCCTGGTTTCGTCTTTCTGTAGGGTTAGCGCGGGGGTGATATGTAGTGGTAGTCCAAATTTGCGTTTGCCATTTTGCGCATGCCGTTTGCCATTTTTGGCTAGTGAATTGGGGACCATTATCTGATAAAATGGTTCTTGGATATCCCCATCGATTGAAAACCTCATTTTCTAGGAGGGTAATGACGCGGGTTGCTTCGGAGGAGCCAATTGGGAAAGCCTCCACCCAGCGTGAAAATAGATCTGTGACTACCAATATGAATCGTTTTCCCCGGCCGGACCGTGGATATGGTCCCATCAGATCGACCGCCACCGTTTCCCATGGTCGTCGGGGTTGGTGGGGTCTCAACTGATCAGGATGGACTTAACACAGGCCTCAACAGGCCAGCTGGACTCTTAACACACGCACACACGTGGCAGGACCTCACGTGATTTCGTACATCTCTTCGAAGGTTTATCCAGGTAAAGTGGGCTTGAATGAGCCTAAGCGTTTCATCCATCCCGGGGTGCCCCGCCATTGGGGAGTCATGGTAGTACTGTAATACCTTGGCTTTTGTGCTCTGAGGTACCAGTATTCGCCAGGTATCATGGATTCGTTTGAACACGGTTCCTTCTCGTAGTTCATAATCATAGTTGAGCTCTTGACTCTTAAGGATTTTGACTATATTACATAGCTCGCTATCTCGTTGTTGGTCTTCCCTGACTTCATCAATTATGTTGTATTGTTGTATCATGAAGATCTCAGGTGTCTCAATTGGTGTCGATACGTTTAATCGTGCGGGCAGATGGAGGGGTTCCTTGTCCTCCAATACTCCTGTTTCAGTTGTCTCAGGGTGTCGGGAAAGGGCACCAGGGAGATCACTGGCTCTTCCCGGCACATGCTCTAATTCGAAGTTTAACTCTTCTAGCAGTATTGCCCAACGGCTGAGCTTTTCTTTTTCGTCCTTTACGCGTTTCAGCCATTTTAACGCCCGGCTGTCTGTTTGCAGGATGAATGGTTCGTCTTCAAGGTAGTTCCGGTAGTGTTTAACGGCCCATACAACGGCGAGGCATTCTTGCTCGTTGCTGAGGTACCGTTTCTGGGTGGCATTGAATTTAGCACTGGCGTAGCCTATGATATTCCTAACCCCGTTGGTCGGGACTTGGTAAAGGACGGCGCCCATGCCTTCTTCGCTCATGCCTTCTTCGCATTTGAACTTTCCCTTGGATGCGAGGAGATCGGTAATAGGCGTGGACATGGTCGCAAAATGGGGAATATACTCCCGTAGCCAGTTACAGGTCCCCATAAATCGCTGTATGTCCCTTCTGGATTTCGGGGCAGCGAAGTTAATGATGGTGGCAATGTGTTCTGGTTGCGCCTCGTTACCGATCGTATTTACCGTGTGACCCAGGTAGTTGAGCTCAGTTTTTCCAAAAAGGCACTTTTCGGAAGAGCAGGTAAGTCCATGCAGTTCCAATCGTTCGGAGACTAGGGTTAGGTGTCGTAGATGTTCCTCTCAATCGCTGGAGTAGATGATGATGTCATCCAGATATACCATACATATCTGGTTGATCAACCCCACCAGGACCTCTTGGCTCATTAATCGCTGGAACGTGTTAGGGGCATTCTTCAGCCCGAATGGTATAACCCGAAATTGGTAAGTTGCCCCGTCTGGGGTAGTGAAGGCGGTGAGTTCCATTGAATCAGGAGCCATGGGTATCTGCCAATAACCACTCTTCAGGTCAATAGTGGAGAAGATATTTGCTGTACCGAGTTCTTTAAGAGCCTCGTGGATTTGCGGCATTGGTTGAGTCACATCCTCAGTGATGCTGTTTAAACGCCTGTAATCGACGCAAAACCTGGGAGTACCGTCCTTCTTCTTCACGATGACGATAGGGGAACTATAGGCCGATGAGCAGGGCTCGATGATGCCCTCTGCCAACATGCTTTGGACTTGCTCTTGAATCGTTTGTTTTTTGGAATCGGAATATTTGTATGGAAGTAACCGGAAAGGCCGTTCCGACATAAGCTTGATATCGTGTTTGGACTCTGCGTTTGTTTAAGTGGGCCCGAGTCGTTGAAAAGGCCCCTGAAGGTTTTGAGGAGTTTGTAGAATTTTGCTAACCAATTTTCGGGGAATACATTTTGCAGAGAGGCTACGCTGAAGTCGGTTTTTTGTTGGTGAGTCGATTCACTGGACCGAAAACCTCTCGTTATCGCCAAGGTACAGTCGGCCATTGTGGGTGTTAATTATCGACTTCTGTGACTTGAGCCATGGGAAGGCGAGAATCAGGGGTTCTCGAGACTCCGGTGCAACCCACGCTTCGAACTCGAGCGGGTGCCCCTGGATGTTGATTTGTATTTCGACTCTCCCTGTGAGCGGCATCTTCGATGTTTGATCTGCCAAGCGGGCGTAAGAGGTTACCGGGATGACGGGTACTCCGGTAGGGATATAGGATGGATGGATAAAGGAATGGCTGGCGAAACTATCTACAGCAGCGGAAATTTCTTGATGTTGGAGCGAGACTAGGATGTGCGGTAGGTCGTTTTGCCCTCCGCTTATACCGGTGAGCCCTACTTGCGGGTTGGAGCGGCTGGTTCGGGCGCTTCCGCCGTCCGCTTGGAGTTTTCCGGTTTCGGCATTTCTTTTAATTTCTGTGCCAGCACCGGGCAATCCCGATGGAAATGTCGCTCCGAGCAGTGCCCGCATTTGGGCAGATAGTTTGGATCTTGAAGTGATTTTGCCCCGGGGAGGGGCCCGGATTTGACGGGTTCCTTCTTTCTGGGGCGGGGAGCCATCTGGGTATCCCCTAGGTCGTACTCGGCCTCTATGGCCTTGGTGAGCAGACACGTTAGTGTTCGAGGTTTGGAGGGTCGTATGACCATTTTTAGACTGGGTTTGAGAAGTTCGAGGAGGGTTGCCACCCTAACATCCTCGGGTTCAGTTCCTCTCATCCTCTGGTAGAGAAGGAGTTTTTGCTGAAGGAAAACTCCCGCATTTTCTCGATCACCCTGTTTCATGGAGAAGAGTTGGGCGTTCAGCCGAGAAAGGATGACGGGGTTATTGTACCTGCTGAGCAGGAGTTCTTTGAATTTGGGCCACTCGAATTCGAGGGCTTGGTACGTGGACCACCAGCGTTCGGCATCTCCACGTAATCCCTCAACGGCGATGGGGGTTCGGGCCGTAGCCGCGGTGCGAGTTTGAATGAAATATTCCTCGCAGTTTCTTAGAAATGTTTTGGGATCTTCATGGTCCGCGCCACTATAAGTGGGTAAAGGTGGTCGCGGTGGTATCGCCTGTAAGGCTTGCCAAAGGGACCCGAGTTGAAATAATGATTCACGTGGATCTGGACTAGGCGGAGGTGCCGTTGGAGGCGCATCGTTACTGTGACGATCCGCCGTTTGTTCGGGGTTAGAGTTGAGCGCCACCGGGTTTTCCATTTCCGGAAATGTAGGATCGTCGATACCTATTGTGCGGGTGGATCGAGTTTGGACAGGCGTCCTTTTCATGTCGTGCTTCCGGGGTCGTCCGACAGCTCGTTTCGGTGTATTGGTTTTTGATGGTGAGACTTTCATAGGGCCGAGAGTTGAATTTACAATTAAAATCAAAAGGGCCCCACGTTGGGCGCCAAAAATTGTTGGAGATTTTTGTTACCACTTTCACTCCCCCCCGGTTAGTACGAGAGGGTGGTGAGTGGCTACCAACAATTTGGGCGGGACGTGGAAGTAGGATATTTTTTCCCCTTAATTTCTTCCTCCTCCTGATTCGCTCCTTTTGGAACGGTGACGGGAGACCACGAGATTCGCAGCGCGAGCGAATGATACGTTGGGGTTGTTTGGGCTTTTAGCCCTGATAAGGGCTGTTTGGAAGCCGGGAACCTAAATCATAAGTCGGGGTGGAATTAGCCGGGTTGCCGTAGGGGGTAGCCGAGAGAGGGAGGAATTACTGGGAGCGGGAGGTGGGGGATAGTTCCGAGAGGACTCGTCGGGCGGGAGACAGGGAAACCGGGGAATGGACGGGCGAGGAGGGAGACGAGGGACTTGCCTGTGGGGTGCGGGCGAGATGCGCGGCCACCCGGTCGAATTGTTCGTCGAACCCGCTCTGGTCCCACATCAGGGGGGAGGTAGACGGAGTGGGAGGCGTGACGGGTCGAGTGGGGGGAAGAGGAGGGGACTCAGGTCGGGGAGGGGTAGGTAGGGGGGATACGGGCCGAGGCGGAAGCGGGATCTTGAAATCCCGGTTCGCGGGAAGGGTGTTCTCGGTATCGTCCCACCGAAAAGTGAGGAGCGTAGTCCGGGGATCCTCACGGTGCCAGAACGCCCTCACACCACCTGCGCCGGGGAGCGGGGCGATCGCTCGCCGTCGGCGACGCCGGCGACGGGACGATTCGCGTGGCATCAAAAAATAACAAAAATAACAAAAATAAAATAAAAATACTAAAAAATAAATTAATAAATTAAAAAATTAATAGATAAATAAGACAGGGATTACGATTTTTATAAATATCGGGATTTATTTACACAGGGGAGTTGACAGAAAACAAAATAAAGCTAATTTATTAAAACAAAAGGAGAACGTTTCTCGGGACGACGGTGTCCAGGCGAGAGGCGGGCGCCGTCCACGAAAAATTACAAAAAGAAAAAAAATTACTTAATTGATAAATTCCAGGAAAATGAGAAAAGAAAAAGAAAAAAAAATCTGTCAAAAAAAATGATAATAATAATATTACGCGGGAACGTGCGGGATGGAGACGCGGAAGGAAGTACCCCGGGCGACGGCGTCCAGGCGAGGTACCCGGGCGTCGCTCAAGGGGCAATCGGGATACGAAAACCGCTCGGGATATGCCGTTTACTCAACGGTTACCCGGGGCCGTCGGTGAAGCTCGCGATAATTTTCAGCGGCTAGCAGCGGTGCAGCTCGCGTATTTTCAGCAGCTTGCAGAGGAAGGGGGGGAAGGGTTCACCAACGTGCACCGTCTTTCAGGTGAGTCGGGAGAGGTCCTCGTCGCTTCCTGCAGCGAAAGAACTGGTAGCCGTGGGCTCCGCCTTATATACCCGCCGGAGCGGCGAATTCGCCGCCGAACTCCAGGCATGGGTATTGCAGCGCGAGACCCGGGGACCCATGTTGGATTTTTGTGCGACACGGCGAGCTTACAATGGTCCCGTGGCGCGTCGCTAGTGTTGGACAACGCGCGTAGTACGCGATTCGCAGAGTGCGGCGCTCAGGTATCGCGACGCGGTAAGAGCGTGTAGTGTCGTGGTCCGCCGATCGCGGCGCTAATGATACAATTTTTATATTCGCGATTCGAGAGCATACGACTCGCGAATTCGTAGACTTAACCTCGCGAAGGTTTTGTTTTGACAGGTCGGTGTACGAGATTGTGCGACGAGTGATATGCACTGGACGGTCTTTGCGTAAGTAGACAATTAAAAGTACAATTAATTATTTTATCGATGAGGTATGTGACTATTTCGCACTGCGTTTGTTTTTATTGGCGCACGTGATTGTGGCCCGCCTTGGCGTGAAAGGTGTCCGAGGCGAGTGATAATGAGGCTATTATTACTGAGCCAAATTGTTTCTTAATTAACGTATGATGTGTGTTCGCGAGTATTTTAAATGTTGAAAGACCATTATATCTGCAAATTTTTGCAGCGACTCGGAGGTTCGCTGTGGTCCAGCGGTCTGGTCCGCCGAGAGCCAAAGTGAGAGGTAAGTAGCGCAGCGTAACTTCAATTTTTTTTTCTTTTTGTCTAATTAACTTGTTTCATGAGATTGTGATTGATTTTGTCTTTTTCTTTTTACAGGTAGGAGCCGGAAGACCGACGGACACCAGACCCTTGGGACAGCGACGGAAGGCGACATGCGACAACAAGGACTCGGCGAGAGACGCCTTCGCACCGGTAAGTAGTAATCAAATATAATAATTAGGGATGAGATTGATTAAACATTTTGGTACACGCGTGAATAACAAAATAACTCTATTTGATTTTCTTAGATTAGCAACGGAGGGAACTTTCTTGCTAAGGTAAGACCGGGGAACGCCACCGTTCTCCCGTTTCAATATTTAGTGTATCTATAATTGTAAATTGGTTTAATAATCAATGTTGTGTTGTTTGTTTTTTGTTACAGGTTTTCGAAGGTGCGAGGACGAAGATGATCCCAGAACGGTTGTGCGCCAAAGTGGCGTACGACATTTTCAAACTCGACTCTATATTTTTTAAATTATTTTTTAATTTGCCCCCGCGCTTGACTTCTAGAATTAACATAATTCATGAAAATATTTCACTATTAGTTCCAAGATTCAAGTTACGACAGTTCCACTGCGTGCTACGGAGAGGGTTAGCTGAAAACCTGCTGTCCTGCAGCGACTCGTGCACCACCATTTTGTATTCTGTTGACAAATTTTTTTTTCCATACTTCAATACATACCTAATAAAGCCTAAAAGTTTTTTTTAACATGTATTTTAGACCTTTCTTTAAAAAGAATTCCAAAGAAAACGGTCGAAAATGGGCAGTTACAGTGGTGTCCTCCCTTAACCCTTCCTAGTCACACTTACCTGGAGAAACATGCTTGTCACACTGGGTCAATCTGACCCAGTGTGACAAGCCTATCAGGCGGATGACCATGACAAACCTCATGAACATAGTTTAAATATTGCAAAATATGTACCTGCAATCAGTATATAAAGAATCAAATGGCAATATGCAAAAAAGCCGTAAAGAGAAAAGTCGCAAAAAATCTTGGCGACGCGGGGCCGTTCAGACCCACAATGACAACGAAGGGTTAAACTAACTTTTATCAACAGTTTCATCATAGTCAAATTACAGCCTTTTTCTTAATCTAAATAAACAAATAATACCTCTTACTGCTTATTTTAGCTCCCTTTAATTTTAAATCTACTCAAATCTTTTCTTTTTATTTCAATGAAGTTAGTCGTTTTATTAACTTTAAGTTTTTAGCTTTACTCATATCAAAACAATGAAAATCTGCTTAGTCAAAAACACATAAGTATCTAATAAATTCAACATATTATTAATTATAATTTAACCAAATGTTCTGTTTCTTTTAAATAATCTTAAATCTTAGTTTAGAAAAAAACTATTTAAATCTAAGTTTTCTGTGCAAAACTGTAAACCAAATCTATAATCACTTGCGTTAAAGACTTAAATACCTAGAACAACTTTTCGTACAATCGAAACTAAAACTCACGAAAAATATTTATCTGCCCCACCAAACACCAAGCTTCCGCCCGCCATTTGCAAAGCTGTCAATTTCGACGACGGCACTACTTTAGACATTTTATGGGTACCATAGACACCTAGTACCATAGGGTTGCCTGGTACCATAGGGTACCATAGGCACTGGTACCGTAGGGTTGCCAGTTAAAAGTAAAGCAATGTGCATAGAAGTTTTGTAAATGTCGTCTACCAAGTGTGCCATAAGGATCCAGTGTCCTTAGTCTTTCTATTGGTTTTTTCCTTAGGTACACGCTTTTCGCGTTTGTTACCTATTCTTTCCCTTCATTGTGCCCGTTTCTTTCCTCTACTGTCTACTCCTTTTTTCTCCATCTTTCTTCTTGTCCCCCCCCCCCCCCTCTTGCGGCCGCAGCCGACTTCCCCCTCTGTATTATATTCATCATGACATTTCTGTCATGGGTATAGGGAAACTGCGGTAAACCTATACCAATGTAGCCGGTCATCGAGTTCGCCCCCCAGTCGTGGAACTAGTCTTATTTCGCCGCGAAATGCCGAAGAAAAACATTTCACGACGAAATGTACGCGACTGGGATTCGAACCCGGGGCCTCCCGGTCCGCTGGTTTAGTGGCGAGCACGCTAACCACTAGACCATCGCACCGGTTTTCTTAGTCTTTCTACATCTCCCTCTTTCCCTTGTGCCCGGTTCATATTATTGACTGTACTCTTCGTCCTTCTATTTTTATGTTTCTTCTACTAGATCCGTCCCCATATCCGTGTAGAAATTCAGATGGAAAAAAAGTCCTGCCCTCTGCTTGTCTATATAATGTCAGGCTGTTCAGCCGGGTCACATTAGCCATGTAACGGGTCTTAACAACCGGACCCGATCTGTCCCTTTCTTGGCAGGAACTGAACGAGAGCTGACCGGAAAATAACGAGTAAAAAGATCCTACACCAATGAGTTGAACTCTCGATACTGATACTTATTATTTCATAAGTATCAAGAGAATCATAAGCATTAGTACACGAAGTAAGCCTAGCACTTTTGTACATGGTACAACAACGGGCCGAAGTTTTATCGCTGTGTGAAGGTACCTCGATTGCCGCGGGTGCTTCGCTTGGATCCACCTAGCGGATTGTTGGTGAAATCATAATTGTTACGCATTATTGACTCAGAAATTCCCTGAATTTTCCCGGTTTTCCACACAGGTTTTGCAAATATTCGAGGGAGATTGCGTTCAACTAAAGTAGGGTAGACTGGGTACGGTTGTAACAGTTGTCCGTTGATCGCCCATAATGTTGCAATTATGGTATGAGACGAGAAAATAAAATACTTTATATTAAAGAATGGACATCTGCCTTCAAATCGAAATTACAATTAGGTGCCCATCTCTTAAAGAATACGAGATAAAGGTCGTTTTGTAAAACATGTGCCACTGTTACAACCGTACCCATACCAGGGGCGGTTGTAGTAGAGCTGGGGGTTAGTTGTAACACATCCAAATAACGCACAGTGCACGCATTGTGATCACTTTTTGAAATGAAAAACACGTATTAAGATACTTTCAATCTACTTTATTCTAGTATAGCATTGTTTATTATTATTTAGGTAACTTTTTTATAGCCCTATATAATCAGTCTACAACATTAATGAAATCACATTGAAATATTTATTATTTTTATCTGAAAGTAGCATTAAATAGGAATAAACATTTGAATTAACCTTTCAATTAACATGGGGTCTAGGGAACCCCACGTGAGACTTTGAGCCAAAATTACTATAAGTTGTAGACAGCCAAGGGGGCTGGCCCGCCTTGTAAGGGTGCATTGGAGTGTTTTTTGTGAGTAGCGATTAAGGTCGGGCGATTAGCGACAGCAGTTTCGTCGTGGTAGTCGATACAACAAAAAAGCGGGCGCGCGCTGGGGTCGTTTTGACCCCCATGGGACCTACACATATATTTTTTTTCGTAAAAAGTGGTATTTTTTTCTGCGTGGGATCACTCTACGTAGTGTAAGTATGATTATGAGAACGGTGAAAAAAAAGTATCAAGTTTGTATGAATTACTCCAAATTGCGAATTCTTCGCGACGTCCGTCTACGTAATTTAAAACTCATTATAATGCTACCTTAAAAACCATAAAACCATTCAGAATGTGCGACACGCACAGAGTTTTCATCTTTTAAAGATGTTACGAGTTACGATTTGTTAACATTCTTTGAATTTAGTAGTTGCTTACAATATTATACTGATAATAGCACATTCTAGAAGGTTGAAACTAATACCCTGAATCTTTCTAACCCCTTCGGAACAACAGAATCAACGTGGCAATCGTTTAATGAAGGCTTTTATCGAATCAACATAACGCTTCTAAAACAATTCAAAGTAAAAACAAATTAGCATTCCCAAGAAAATTTAATTAGATTAGTCGCAATTATGGCAAATATAATGACGACTACCGTTGCTAGACTCCAAGTGAGACGCGGGTTGACCTTGATATATAAAATGTAAATAATAAGAACATTAATAATGTTACAACCGTACCCGAAAAAATCGTTACAATCGGACCCACTTCCCCTTTCGGCAATGAAACTATCCCAGTGACCAAGAAACGTAACCTACAAATAAACAGTTGCGTGTATACTAAGCACCAAAGTTCAATAATTATTCAGAAAATCATCTAATACGCAAACTGTTATATCATCGAAGTAATATTAAAAAGAAATTGATGTAAAATACTTACTTTTGAACGAAAAAAACACAATGGGACCCTCTGCGAGCGTCAGTTTTAAGAAAGGTGGCGCGTAGTACTGCCAAGCGTGCCAAGGCTTGCAAGACGAGTGTCGATCGAACGAGCGTTGTAGCCCTCACCGTTCAGTGGTCCGAAATCCCGAAAAGCGGACATAATTCCGAATTCGGGTGAGAGTCTGTATTCGGGGGTCTTTGGGGTCGCTGAATACGAATCCGAAGTCAAAATGTCAAAAAACAAAATGGCGGATCCGAAACGGTAAACAATTTCTTCAAAAAGCTGTTCGAGTCGGGTGAAAGTCTGTACGCGGGGGTTTTTGGGGTCGCTGAATACGAATCCGAAGTCAACATTTCCGAAAACAAAATAGCGGATCCGGAACGGTAAAAAACTTCTTCCTAAACCGGTTTGATTCGGGTGAAAGTCTTTGCTCGGGGGTTTTTGGGGTCGCTGAATACGAATTTGAAGCGAAAATTTCGAAAAACATCATCCTGGACTCCATATGGATGGCTACTTTTTGGAGAGTCGATTTCACGTGCACGAAATTCATTTTTCAGGAGTTTCCAATAGTGCAGGCAGATCGCGCGCAAAAGTTACGCCCTCTCTAGTCTCTTGCGCGCCCATCACCCAATCATAGTAGCGCGTGTCCGTGAGCGAGCGACACTCGGACGTCTTCGGAAAGAGCCGAGCGCCATCGAAGTTTCCCGAGCGCGCCTTCGGCAGCTACACCAATATACATGGACGCTGAGTACGTTCATGTGCGGCCGAGGCTTTTAGATGATTTCAATGCTTATTTAGCTCTTGATCCTCTGCGTTATTAATGTATACAAAAAAATGTATCGCACACTCTGATCGCTTATATTTTTAGTTAATACGTTAATTTAAATATAATAATAAATCTAAATTACAACTTATTTATCTTCTAAAATATTGTTTACGCTTTACTCACACCCGTCCTTATGCCAAATGAATTATAATTCATAAAAGTAAGCGGAAATATATTTATATTCGTATTATTATATTAATTCTCCTAGCTCTTATATGAAAACTCTGATATGAAAAACACCAAAAAAAAACTTCAAAACCTTAGATTTAAACGAACCAAGAACATACATCTTCACATTTTCAATCATGACGAATTTTTAAGAACAATATCATCACAAACACATCTGAACCAAAACAATAAACATCACCTAAATTATCAAAACATAAATCAAACAACACAAAATCACAACATCTTATACTCAACTCTTACTAATAGACAACAGGACACAAATAATAATCTTTCCACTGATCCTCTGAATAATATAAATTCGACAATCACATTAAATAAAACGAAAGAATGGCTTATAAATCTCTCCAACATTGATATTCCGCTACACATTTCCACATTCTTGTCTCTAGGTGAAAAGTTTTGTTTTCCTTACCTCAAACTCTCAAATATAAAAACTCATATCCACAAATCAATCTCCGAACTTGACTCCAAATTATATTTTTTACTCGACAAACCTAGACAAGTCGAAATTAGAACCAGATTTACTAAAATTTTAAACAAAATAAATATTCCAACATCATTTTCCAACTCTAATCAAATTATAAAACACACGTCCTCATTCTTAAAAAACAACCCTCAACTTTTAGTTACCCGAGCGGACAATGGAAATTCAACAGTCATTCTTAACAAATTAGATTACATTACAAAAACTCATAATTTACTTGCAGATTCCTCAACTTACAAGTTAACAATAGAAATCCCATCAACAGTCTACAAAAAGGCATTAACAATATTTTCTCCAGATGGAAAACCCTAAAAATCATTGATGAAACAAAATACAAATACTTAAATGCTGAAAATTGCAACCTATCTCGTCTCTATTGTCTGCCAAAAATTCATAAAAATAATTACCCACTTCGTCCAATAGTATCATCAATAAATAGTCCAACACATAAACAAGCTGAATTTATACAATCTAAACTTTCTAAATTAATCAATACGACTAATGCACACGTCAAAGATAGTTTCCACCTAAAACATTCACTTTCTAACATCTCAATTCCACTCAACTACAAATTGGTCTCGTTTGATGTTGTTTCTCTCTATACCAACATCCCATTACAACTTGTTATTCAAAGCCTTCAAAGAAGATGAAATCTATTTTCAAAAACATTTCCTTTAAACGAAATAATTAAAGCCATATAATACATCATGTTCTCAACTTTCTTTACATTTCAACATAAAATTTACCAACAAATCTCAGGGTTACCAATGGGCTCACCTCTGGCTCCAATACTATCTAACATCGTCATGATTGATCTTGAAACAAATTGTCTGGTAAAATTAAAATGTTCGGTACCACTATATAAAAGATATGTTGATGATATTATTATTGCTCTATCAACAGACAAAATTTAATCCACCAAAAAGATTTTTAACTCATATAACTCAAAATTACAATTTACATCAGAAAATGAAGTAGATAAAAAAATCCCGTTTCTTGATATACTTTTAATTCATAAACAAACTTCAATTATCACAAATTGGTATAGGAAACCAACCTGGTCAGGCAGATTCATAAATTTCTTTTCACACCACCCACTTTTCCAAAAAAAAGCCATCATTTACATGCTAGTTGACAGAGCAATAAAATTATCTCATCCTTCATTTCACAAAAAAAACCTCAAACTTATTAGTAACACGATGAAACAAAATTGCTATCCGATCTCTTTTACAGAAAAAATTAATAAAACATCGGCCTTCCACAATTAACAATAAAAAAAAAACAACAATTTTGATTCTTCCAGACTAATAAATGTTCCTTACACAAAAAACATCCATCATCAACCAATGCGTCTTTTCCAACAATACAACATAACATTAGTCACAAACAATAAACACAACATTTCATCGATTACTGGCTCCACCAAAGACAAAATGAATATCAACTACAAATCCAACATAGTTTACAAAATCGATTGTAAGGATTGTAATGCCACATACATCGGCCAAACCAAAAGATACCTTGAAACCAGAATAAAAGAACATAAAAATAGCCTAAAACATACTACCACAATACACACAGCCTTAGCACAACATGCAATAGAACAAAGACATGACTTTTAATTCGACAATGTAAAAATTTTAAACAATGAAAATTGGCTCAAAAAAGACTAATCCTAGAAATGATCCAAATTAAGGCACACTCCAACGCCATAAATTTTAGAACTGACATACAAAAACTAAGCTCGATCTATAACTCTATTATATAACTATTAAAATATTTTACAATACTTTACTTGACATAACAATTTAAAAATTATTGACACTATAATTTAATTTTAAATACTCTTAACATGACGCACCAATTTTATTTCTCTTGACACGTCACTGCCTAAAGGATCTTTCTCCCCCGATTCGCAAAATAAAGACTCTAATAAGCTTCACGAAATTAATACACCACTCAGTTTCTCTCGAACTCTCCGTGATCGCACAACTCAATATGTAACTGAGAAATGTAAATTTCGAGTTTTTGTTTATTTTGGAAGAAAATTAAAAAAATCTTAAACTCAATAGGTAATCATCACAGTCATTTGATACTTTAGTAAAATTTCTTTTAAATCAATCACGTCCATTAAATTTTCACAAATAAAATACAAAACTTTCTTATAACTATTAATCCCTTAAAGATGATAAAAAACGATAAATTCTTCCATCTAATGAGTATACTCCAGCGAAACAGTATTTACTCCCATAAATACTGTCTTTTGAAATAACCTTCCAAATATAAGCAAAAGCTAGAAACATCAACAACATCGAGGTTAGTCGTTTCTTATATTTCATTTCTTTATAACTCCATAGTACAATAAACCACACTCTCACACATCACTCATTTCAAACACCGATGAATAAGAAGAATTAACGTAATACAAGAAGTTATGCATATCAAATCAATATAATTACAACCAAAACAGAATTAACATAATAGTTATATAAAACGACACAACAATTTTATAACACAATCATAACATAAAGCATTCGTGTATTTAATTCTATCAAACTTGATTTGTAAAATTTGTGTATCAAAATTTATAGAGAAAAATATAATTTCTGAAGAGGAACTTGTTTTTGTGGATGATGCTTTATCGCTTGATGAAAGTATGAGAATGAATATAATAATACGAATATAAATATATTTCCGCTTACTTTTATGAATTACAATTTTTGTGGCATAGGAACGGGTGTGAGTAAAGCGTAAACAATTTTTTAGAAGATAAATAAGTTGCAATTTAGATTTATTATTACATTTAAATCAACGTACAATCTAATAAAATAAGCGGTCGGAGTGCGCGATAAATTTTTCGACACTATAAGATAAGTAATTAAAATAATAATGACAACTAATAAAAATAATCAAATAAGAATGAATAGTAATAATAATTTTTGAAAAAGCACTGAGCGCGGGGAACGATCCCGCGCCCTTGCGGACCGAAGCCAGGAACGCTACCAACGAGACCATCTCATCGCTTGTAGAATATGTACACTTTCTGGTACTGACGATTCGCGGCTGGATGGATGATTGGCTTGTTTTTGGGGATAATGCTTTATCGCTTGATGAAAGTATGAGAATTAATGAGTCAAAGATGTGTGCGGCCGTGTTGATGACAAGTTGCTAGTTGAAGATTCGGCTTCAGTCCGGCCAATAGAGGTTTTCCAAGGTCAGCGATGGAAATAAATTATGCGTTCATACGTTTCGACCCTTTGGTTCGGGTCCTCTTCAGAAATTATATTTTCCTCTATAAATTTTGATACACAAATTTCACAAATCAAGTGTGAAGGAATTAAATACACGAATGTTTTATGTTATGATTGTGTTATAAAATTGTTGTCTCGTTTTGTATAACTGTTATGTTAATTCTGTTTTGGTTATAATTATATTGATTTTGATATGCATAAGTTCTTGTATTGCGTCAATTCTTCTTATTCATCGGTGTTTGAAATGAGTGATGTGTGAGGGTGTGGTTTATTGTACTATGGAGTTATAAAGAAATGAAATATAAGAAACGACTAACCTCGATGTTGTTGATGTTTCTAGCTTTTGCTTATATTTGGAAGGTTATTTCAAAAGATAGTATTTATGGAAGTAAATACTGTTTCGCTGGAGTATACTCATTAGATGGAAGAATTCATCGTTTTTTAGCGTTTTTTATCATCTTTAAGGGATTAATAGTTATAAGAAAGTTTTGTATTTTATTTGTGAAAATTTAATGTACGTGATTGATTTAAAAGAAATTTTACTAAAGTATCAAATGACTGTGATGATTACCTATTGGGTTGAAGATTTTTTTAATTTTCTTCCAAAATAAACAAAAACTCGAAATTTACATTTCTCAGTTACATATTGAGTTGTGTGATCACGGAGAGTTCGAGAGAAACTGAGTGGTGTCTTAATTTCGTGAAGCTTATTAGAGTCTTTATTTTGCGAATCGGGGGAGAAAGATCCTTTCGGCAGTGACGTGTCAAGAGAAATAAAATTGGTGCGTCATGTTAAGAGTATTTAAAATTAAATTATAGTGTCAATAATTTTTAAATTGTTATGTCAAGTAAAGTATTCTATAATATTTTAATAGATATATAATAGAGTTATAGATCGAGCTTAGTTTTTGTATGTCAGTTCTAAAATTTATGGCGTTGGAGTGTGCCTTAGTTTGGATCATTTCTAGGATTAGTCTTTTTTGAGTCAATTTTCATTGTTTAACATTTTTACATTGTCGAATTGAAAGTCATGTTTTTGTTCTATTGCATGTTGTGCTAAGGCTGTGTGTGTTGTGGTAGTATGTTTTAGGCTATTTTTATGTTCTTTTATTCTGGTTTCAAGGTATCTTTTGGTTTGGCCTATGTATGTGGCATTGCAATCCTTACAATCGATTTTGTAAACTATGTTGGATTTTTGGTTGTTATTTATTTTGTCTTTGGTGGAGCCAGTAATCGATGAAATGTTGTGTTTATTGTTTGTGACTAATGTTATGTTGTATTGTTGGAAAAGACGCATTGGTTGATGATGGATGTTTTTTGTGTAAGGAACATTTATTAGTCTGGAAGAATCAAAATTGTTTTTATTTTTTTTTTGGTTGTTGATTGTGGAAGGCCGATGTTTTATTATTTTTTTCTGTGAAAGAGATCAGATAGCAATTTTGTTTCATCGTGTTACTAATAAGTTTGAGGTTTTTTTGTGAAATGAAGGATGAGATAATTTTATTGCTCTGTCAACTAGCATGTAAATTATGGCTTTTTTGGAAAAGTGGGTGGTGTGAAAAGGAATTTTTGAATCTGCCTGACCAGGTTCGTTTCCTATACCAATTTGTGATAATTGAAGTTTGTTTATGGATTAAAAGTATATCAAGAAACGGGATTTTTTTATCTACTTCATTTTCTGATGTAAATTGTAATTTTGAGTTATATGAGTTAAAAATCTTTTTGGTGGATTAAATTTTGTCTGTTGGTAGTGCAATAATAATATCATCAACATATCTTTTATATAGTGGTAACGAAAATTTTAATTTTCCAAACAATTTGTTTCAAGATCAATCATGATGATGTTAGATTGTATTGGAGCCAGAGGTGAGCCCATTGGTAACCCTGAGATTTGTTGGTAAATTTTATTTTGAAATGTAAAGAAAGTTGAGAACATGATTTATTATATGGCTTTAATTATTTCGTTTAAAGGAAATGTTTTTGAAAATAGATTTCATCTTCTTTGAAGGCTTTGAATAACAAGTTGTAAGGGGATGTTGGTATAGAGAGAAAGAACATTAAACGAGACCAATTTATAGTTGAGTGGAATTGAGATGTTAGAAAGTGAATGTTTTAGGTGGAAACTATCTTTGACGTGTGAATTAGTCGTATTGATTAATTTAGAAAGTTTAGATTGTATAAATTCAGCTAGTTTATGTGTTGGACTATTTATTGATGATACTATTGGACGAAGTGGATAATTATTTTTATGAATTTTTGGCAGACAATAGAGACGAGATAGGTTGCAATTTTCAGCATTTAAGTATTTGTATTTTGTTTCATGTATGATTTTTAGGGTTTTTCATCTGGAGAGAATATTGTTAATGCCTTTTTGTAGACTGCTGATGGGATTTCTATTTTAATTTGTAAGTTGAGGGATCTGCGAGTAAATTATGAGTTTTTGTAATGTAATCTAATTTGTTAAGAATGACTGTTGAATTTCCTTTGTCCGCTCGTGTAACTAAAAGTTGAGGGTTGTTTTTTAAGAATGAGGACGTGTGTTTTATAATTTGATTAGGGTTGGAAAATGATGTTGGAATATTTATTTTGTTTAAAATTTTAGTGAATCTGGTTCTAATTTCGACTTGTCTAGGTTTGTCGAGTAAAAAATCTAATTTGGACTCAAGTTCGGAGATTGATTTGTGGATATGAGTTTTTATGTTTGAGAGTTTGAGGTAAGGAAAACAAAACTTTTCACCTAGAGACAAGAATGTGGAAATGTGTAGCGGAATATCAATGTTGGAGAGATTTATAAGCCATTCTTTCGTTTTATTTAATGTGATTGTCGAATTTATATTATTCAGAGGATCAGTGGAAAGATTATTATTTGTGTCCTGTTGTCTATTAGTAAGAGTTGAGTATAAGATGTTGTGATTTTGTGTTGTTTGATTTATGTTTTGATAATTTAGGTGATGTATATTGTTTTGGTTCAGATGTGTTTGTGATGATATTGTTCTTAAAAATTCGTCATGATTGAAAATGTGAAGATGTATGTTCTTGGTTCGTTGAAATCGAAGGTTTTGAAGTTTTTTTTTTGTGTTTCTCATATGAGAGTTTTCATATAAGAGCTAGGAGAATTAATATAATAATACGAATATAAATATATTTCCGCTTACTTATATGAATTATAATTCATTTGGCATAAGGACGGGTGTGAGTAAGGCGTAAACAATATTTTAGAAGATAAATAAGTTGTAATTTAGATTTATTATTATATTTAAATTAACGTATAATCTAAAAAAATACGCGATCAGAGTGTGCGATACATTTTTTTGTATACATTAATAACGCAGAGAATCAAGAGCTAAATAAGCATTGAAATCATCTAAAAGCCTCGCTCGTACCGTCGGGTGACGTCACGCGCGAGTCGGGCTCAGTTTGTTTCTTCCCTCCAAGCCTTCGTTTCGGCTTGGCCGCACATGACCGTGCTCAGCGTCCATGTATATTGGTGTAGCTGCCGAAGGCGCGCTCGGGAAACTTCGATGGCGCTCGGCTCTTTCCGAAGACGTCCGAGCGTCGCTCGCTCACGGACACGCGCTACTATGATTGTGTGGTGGGCGCGCAAGAGACTAGAGAGGGGGTAACTTTTGCGCGCGATCTGGCTGCACTGGTTTCCAAGGCTGTAAAGTTTTGGGAAGAAGAGGTTTAGGATAAAATAATTAATCACCGTTATAATGATACTGAAAATTTATTTTCATATAATCTTACAATGTCTACCACTACTACTACTACAACGTCTTACTCGCTATCTAATGCATGCGGTGCAAAATGATTGTCATCTTCAGATTCATCGTTCTCCGTATCAATCGAATGAATCTGACTTGATTCCGCAACTGAAGGTGAAATCAATAGTTCATCCACATCTGTGGTTAATGTTTTCAGTTTTTTTCGGTGGATCTTTACGCAAACTAGATATTAGTAGATATGACGTTATCAAAAGTCTGCCAAAAACGTCTTCCATGATTTTAGCTCGGTCACATTTTCGTGGAAAATCTCGCCGGAATTTTTTAATGTATTATTTACACGATTCCGAAATTTCTTCGGACATTAGTCGGATAAGCAATATCAAAGAATAAATAATTTCAGGACTGTGATTCGTAATCGAATTACAAACTTTAACATTGTCAACACAATTTTGAAATGGATCCAAATATTAACACAAGTTTGGAATGAAAATTCGAATAGTAACCTGTGTTTTTTGTCCATGATAAAATCTATCACTTTGTCATAGATTTGCAAGGGGACAAGTGAAATCAAAAAATGTTGGCATCCGCTTTATTGCCATCTTCATCGCTGAATTTTTGTTTGTAAGTGCTTTGACCAGAAGTGCCATCGCATCCCCACTTGCATATCAATTCTAAACCAGCAATTCTGTTTTCAGGAAGACTTCTCAAACGTCCGATCGTGCCAATAACTATCGTTCAGATGGATGATTTAACAGTGCTTGGAGTCCAACTGTGGCTGCACTTTCGGGTATAGAAATTTCGGACTTACCAGGGTAACACTTTTTCTTAGCTTCTAATACAGTACTATAAGGCGACCATCCTCTACAATTTATCATAGCGGATGTGGAACGTATTAATTGATATACACCCTTTGTCACTCCACCTTCTACATTAAATGATAATACTTCGTTGCCTATCAATGTTCTTTCTGGAACGTGTCCCATAGATTCCCGGTACTTTAATGCGGTTGATGGACTGCCTTCTGTGAGATCCCGAATTACCTTTGAAGCCTCTAAATATCCAGACGCCTGGAGACCCATTTGTGTAGCGTAGGCTAATTCTTAGACCCTGTATTGTTCACGAATCTTTTCTTTCTTCCTCCGATTCGACCTATCGCTCAAATCGTCCAACTTGTCGAAGGACGCCCGAGCTCGGCTTTTCGGTTCATCCGGATTTCTTTCGTATCATCCGGAGGATCTGTAAGAATTGAAAAATATGATTATTTAAAATAATTATTTTTACCAATTTTCCATAAACCACATTTTGGACGCGAAAACTACGAAAAACTGCCGAAAGTGCACACATCTTTCCACAAAAATAATAACTAAAGCCAAAAGAGCAGCTATGTACAGCTAGTTTTTGAATATGTTTTGAAGAAATGTCTAAGCAACAATGTCCATTTTGATTCAGAGCCCCACCCAACCCCACTTTTGACTTATTGCATTTTTTAACACGAATTTTTAAAACGTGGTCAAGGAAAACACCACCACTGTTTCGGAAACTCCAACCACGATTCCGTAATTCCGGGAGACCCCGCGAGAGGTCACGTCTCTCAGACGGTCGCGCGCTTGACTCTTGCAGTATCCGGGCGCAGGGATTTTCTTCCCCTATTTTCAACGTTATATTATATCATTTGCCCTTCTTTTATATCTATTCGTCTTCAAGTCTCTTCGGTGATCGGTTCAACTTTGGGCTCCTCCCCCCTTCGTGTTGCGAACGGCATTAACGCGATTTATGCCCCCGTTAACAAGTCACGACAATAGTCTCCTCGGTACCCTTCGGTTAAACGGCATTAACGCGATTTACGCCCGCGTTAACTAGTCATGGCAACGGTCACCTCGGTACACTTTCTCAACTATTTTCCTTACACTTACAATTAGATGCACTTACAATTACACTTACAATTAGATGTAATTAAATAAACCAATATTGGTTATATTAACGCGAGTGCCCTTCGTCTCTTCATTTTCCGGTGCGTTCCCAACGTTTTAAGAATACTCCCACAATTTTCCCACCCGTTCACTTCCAACCAGAATCCGAGAATTTCCCCAAAACTAAACATGGTCCTTCGAGTCCGATTCAAGTGAACGAAGTGGAAAAAAGTGAGATATTCGCTAAAAAGGCAAAGGAAATCAGTCTTTCTATCCGGTGCGCGAGAAAAAAGGGTAATTTTCATCGCGATCACGGGCTACACGACGGCCGCGAATTCTCGCCGTCCTCCTCGCAAGACGAGTTCGAGCGACGCCTCGCTCTCTCTCTCTCTCTCTCTCTCTTGCACGCGCACCGCGCCCGATACATCGCGCTCTCTCGCTTTCGAGCGAGCCGGAAATCGGACTCCATACACGCGCGCATGCGCGCTTCGGCGTGTATCTGGTCTAACGGACGCTTCACGTGCCGGTCAACCGACCGATCTGGTCTCTTCTTCCGACCATGTTCTCGCGACATCGTGCGCTCTCGTGCAAGAGACCGTCTAGCAAAAGTTTCCCTTCGTTTCTCGGACGCTTCGCGCCACGCGCAGTAAAACCTTCGTGCGTGTCGATCGGTGACACGATAGTTCGGCATTCGGGAATTCTTTTTTCGTTTTGGACGCTTCGTGCTACGATCTCGCGAGTTCTGTCGATTTTGGACGCCTCGTAAAATATCGGTCGGATTTCACGAGTTCTCCGTCGAGTTGTGTTTTTGGACCTTTCGTGAGACATTTTCGCCGGTTCGTCGACTTGGACGCTTCGTGCTTCTCATTCGGACTTTTTCTCGAGTTCCGGGTTTTCGGCATTGGACGCTTCGCGCCATTTCTCGCGTGTGCTTCGATCGTCGTTTTGGACGCTTCGTGCTTATCGTTCGGACTTTTCTCGAGTTTTCGGCATTGGACGCTTCGAGCCATCCTTTCGTCTTTCGCGAGTTTTCTCGTGATTTTTCGATTTGGACGCTTCGTGCATCTCGTTCGGACCTTTTCTCGAGTTTTCGTTTTCGGCTTGGACGCTTCGTGCCTTTCTCGCGTGTGCTACGATCGTCGAAGTCTCGCGCCTTCTTTTCGTCTTTTCACGAGTTTTCGTGATTTTCGTTTTGGACGCTTCGTGCATCTCGTTCGGACTTTTTCTCGAGTTTCGCGTTTTTTCGGCATTGGACGCTTCGCGCCATTTCTCGCGTGTGCTACAATCGTCGACGCCTCGCGCCTTCTTTTCGTCTTTTCACGAGTTTTTCGTGATTTTCGGCTTGGACGCTTCGCGCCATTTCTCGCGTGTGCTTCGACCGTCGACTCGGCCGCTTCGAGAAACTCGTTCGGACTTTTTCTCGAGTTTTTCGTGATTTTCGTTTGGACGCTTCGTGCATCGCGTTCGGACTTTTTCTCGAGTTTTTCGGATTTTCGGCATTGGACGCTTCGCGCCATTTCTCGCGTGTGCTACGATCGTCGACGCATCGCGCCATCCTTTCGTCTTCCGCGAGTTCTTCGTGTGTTCGTTTTGGAGGCTTCGCGCCATTTTCGATCTCTAAAGCTTCGCGCCTCCTTTCACAAGTTTTTTCGGGTTTTCAGCTTGGATGCTTCGCGTCTTTATCGCGTATGCTTCGAACGTCGAAGTCTCGCGCCATCTTTTCATTTCTCGCGAGTTTTCGCGGTTTTCGGTTTTGGACGCTCCACGCTAAATCATAGCGATTTCGTGTGTCGTACGGTGATACCTCGACAATGACGAACAGCATCGCCAAAATGGAACGTCGAATTGCCGGCCTCGTCAGCACTGTTCAGTGCATCTCAAGGAGACGAGGAATGCGACCCCTCAAAATACCAACAAGACGCTCGCCACCACGCGTCTGTCTTTGTTGGAAACCAACCGGGACCGCTTCCAAAGGGAACATGTCGCGCTTCTCGAGATGAATTGCGACCCCACTCGGTCCACCTCCTTTCTTCGCTCGCCTCGGACTTCTTCGACGCCTCGGGTACTCCTCCGCATCTTTCCAAGGACACTTCAAACGCTCTGGCCATTCGACCGTCAGTCCTGCTAGCTACGAGCCAAGCAATTCTGACCTCCTCATCGGGCATCTCGCAGCGGGCGAGACTCCTTATAGACCCGGGCGCGGAACTTTCGTTCATTTCCGAACGCACGGTCCAACTCCTTCGAACGCAAAGGATGGTCGCGTCCATCAACATCCACGGAATCGGAGGCCAGCCAGCGGGACGGACGCGGTCACGCTACCACCGTCACAGTATCTTCAATCCATGACTCGACCTCAACTTTCATAGTGACGGCGTTTATTCTAAACGTATTAACTTCGACGCTTCCCTCGTTCGCTACTTCGGGGCAATGGGACCATCTTCAAGGACTTCCTCTGGCAGACCCGGACTTTCTGAAACCGGGACCAATCGACGTCATTATCGGAGCTGACGCATACGGTCTCCTGGTTGAGTCAGACGTCGTTAAGGGTCGTGCCATCGATCCCATCGCTCAGCGCACGCTTCTCGAATGGATCGTACTCGGTCCTGTCAACGGCTCCACCTCAAATTCGGTTTGTATTCAACATGTCTCCATTGAAGACGAGGTCACTTCTTTAATGTCGAAGTTTTGGGAGCAAGAGGAAATTCCTCCGGACTCGGCCCCTACAACCGACCCAGACGAATCCGCTTGCGAACAACATTTCAAGGACACTCATACGAGAGACGCTACGGGCCGATATATAGTACGGCTCCCCTTCAAGATGCTTCCTTCGTTACTCGGAGATTCGTACACTGGTGCAAAACGCTGCCTTCTCCAACTTCTACGGCGACTCTCGACAAATGAGTCGTATCGCGGTCTCTACAACACTTCCCTCCAAGAATACGAGAACCTGTCTCACATGGCTCGTGCCCCAACGGCGGCGTCTTCGAGACCACGGTTTTTTCTCCCACATCACGGTGTTTTTCAGGCCCATAGCGCCACTACGAAACTTCGCGTCGTCTTCAATGGTTCCTTCAAAACAACGAACGGTGTGGTCGATCAACGACATTCTTCACACCGGGGCCAAACTTCAACACGATACTTCGGACGTCCTGCTCTGGATCAGACGTCATCGGTTCATTTTCGCCACAGATGTCGCGAAAATGTTCCGGCAGATCGCAGTCCATCCGGACGACTGGGACCTCCAGCAAATCCTATGGGTGGACCAGGAGGATCGAGTCGTCCCATATCATCTGACTACCGTTACGTACGGCCTCACCTGTGCTCCCTTTCTCGCCATCCGGGTAATGCTTCAACTGGTCGAGGATGAGGGGCACGACTTCCCACTGGCGATTTCACCTTTGACGAACGGCCGATACGCTGATGATATCTTCGGCGGTGCCGACACGATTCACGAACTTCAGGCAACGGCACAACAGCTTCAGGGAATCTGTCAGCGCGGATGCTTTCCACTTCAAAAATGGTCAGCTAACTCAACGGAAGCCCTTCGGAATGTTACCTTGGAGTCCCAATCGCATGCGGTTGTAATTCAATCGGAAGATCCCAACGTCAAACTTCTGGGCCTTGTATGGAATCCAAACGAGGACGATTTCAGATTCTTTCTTCAGCTCTCCTTTAACCGGGACATTACGAAAAGGACCGTTCTATCGGAAACGGCATCCTTGTTTGATCCCTTGGGTTTCATCTCGCCAGTCATTATCATCGCGACGGTCTTCCTCCAAGAGCTGTGGCTGGCAAAACTTCACTGGGACGACGGGCTCCCAATTCGACTTCAGGAAAAATGGCTACGCTTCCGAGAGTCTGAGCGACTTGTCGCTCATTGATCTCCCGCGGTGGCTTCACCTTTCGCCTTCTTCGACTGTCGAGCTACGTGGATGCTCGGACGCCTCTCAACTCGCCATGTCAGCCGTGATCTACCTCCGAACAACGTCAGTCGACGGGGTCACAACGGTCACCCTCGTCTGCTCGAAGACGAAGGTAGCCCCCCTCAAACGACTCACAATTCCGCGGCTCGAGCTATCGGCGGCACTACTACTTTCAAGGCTGACCTCTCACGTTCAGAGAACCCTAGACTTAACACATGTTCCGTCTCTCTCTGGACGGACTTTTCAGTTGCGTTGACATGGATTACTTCAAATCCAGCCCGATGGAAAGACTTCATCCGAAATCGGGTCACTTCGATCCAAAGTTTCTGTTCCAACGCAACATGGCGGTTCATTGCGGGAAGAGAGAACCCCGCCGACTGTGCGTCGCGAGGACAGACTCCCCGACAACTCTCCAAGCACCCTCTTTGGTGGCACGGGCCTGAGTGGCTCGCGCGACCACCATCTTCATGGCCAGTCTCTTCAGCTGAACCTCCACCGGATGGCGACCTCAAGCAACGATCAGGCTTCGCCTTCACGACCACCTCCAAGCCTAGTCCTCAATCTTGGGACCTTCTACAACGGTACTCCTCCCTCACTCGGCTTCTTTGGATCACGGCAGTGTGTCAGAGAGCGGTCGCCCGTTTTAAACGGCTCCCGCACGCTTCAATGACCTACCCGCTGAACCCGGGAGATTTGGAAGAGGCAAGGTTCTTCTGGATACGCCTCGTTCAACACACACAGTTCTCGGCTGAACTTCAGATGATTGCGAGCGGAGCGACCCTCAATCGGGATCACTGTCTTGCCGCCCTCAACCCCTTTGTCGACCAACTAGGGACCCTTCGAGTTGGCGGCCGGTTGACGAACGCCCTTCTACAACCTGAGGCAAAACATCCGCCAATATTGCCTCGGACCTCTCAGCTCACTTCATTGATCATCGCTGATTCGCATTTTCGAACGCTTCACGGTGGTACTCAATCCACGTTAAGCTTCCTCCGTCGATCGTACTGGATTCCGGGTGGCCGGGCTCCAATTCGATCACACATCTTTCGGTGCACCACGTGTGCCAGATTTCGAGGACTTTAAGCGCAGCAACTCATGGGTCAACTTCTGTCTGCGCGAGTCACACCTTCACGGGCCTTCCTCCACACTGGCATTGACTATGCGGGGCCCTTCACTGTCAAAACCTGGCGTGGACGAGGAGCAAAAACGTACAAGGCTTATCTTGCCGTTTTTGTTTGCTTCACTACTTCCGCGGTCCACCTCGAACTCGTCACGGATTACACTTCAGAGGCCTTCGTTGCCGTCTATCGGCGGTTTTCCGGACGACGAGGAATATGTCACCCACTTTATAGTGACTGCGGTACCAACTTCATCGGAGCAGGTACTGCACTTCGTACTCTCTTCAAGGCTGCATCAGCAGAGATGAATTCTACGATCATCTCGCTGACCAACCTTGGGACGAATTGGTCCTTTAACCCTCAGGCAGCACCTCACATGGGTGGAAAATGGGAGGCTGCGGTAAAATCCGCGAAATACCACCTTCGTCGGGTAATCGGAGAAACCTCACTTACGTACGAAGAATTTACGACTCTTCTTGCGCAAGTGGAGGCTGTTGTAAATTCTAGGCCACCTTGTCCATTATCGGAGGACCCCGAGGACATTTCTCCCCTCACACCGGGTCACTTCACCATCGGCGAGGCACTCACCACCGTGCCAGAACCGTCTCTCACTTCAATTCCGGAACCGCGACTCTCACCGTGGCAATTCCTTTAAGTCAGACTACAACACTTCTGGCAGAGATGGTCTTCGGAGTACCTTCAGCGAAGCTTGTCGATTTCCAAATGGCGACACCCTCCACATGAAATCAAAATCGGCTTACTCGCGCTAATCACGGACGCGCGACTTCCACCTTCACGATGGCCATTAGCACGAGTGGTCGAACTTCACCCCGGGTCGGATGGTCTAACCAGGGTAGTGACACTTCGTACGGCCACTTCCACCTTCAAGCGACCGACTGACAAGTTGGCAGTACTTCCAGTGGACTCTTCATCGACGACTGTCGCCGAAGGCGGGGAGTATGTTTCGGAAACTCCAACCACGATTCCGTAATTCCGGGAGACCCCGCGAGAGGTCACGTCTCTCGGTCGGTCGCGCGCTTGACTCTTGCAGTGTCCGGGCGCAGGGATTTTCTCCCCCTATTTTCAACGTTATATTATATCATTTGCCCTTCTTTTCTATCTATTCGTCTTCAAGTCTCTTCGGTGATCGATTCAACTTCGGGCTCCGCCCCTCTTCATGTCGCGAACGGCATTAACGCGATTTACGCCCCCGATAACAAGTCACGACAATAGTCTCCTCGGTACCCTTCGGTTAAACGGCATTAACGCGATTTACGCCCGCGTTAACAAGTCACGACAATAGTCTCCGCGGTACCCTTTGGTTAAACGGCATTAACGCGATTTACGCCCGCGTTAACTAGTCACGGCAACGGTCACCTCGGTACACTTCCTCAACTATTTTCCTTACACTTACAATTAGATGTAATTAAATACACCAATATTTGTTATATTAACGCGAGTGTCCTTCGTCTCTTCATTTTCCGGCGCGTTCCCAACGTTTCAAGAATATTTCCACAATTTTCCCACCCGTTCACTTCCAACGAGAATCCGAGAATTTCCCCCAAAACTAAACAACCACCGTTATTAATGATTCACTATTTCATATATTATTAATAATTTTCCTGCACAGGACGTTTAAATTGTACTTAATTTCCGGAGAAGAATCCATTTTGTAAAATGCAAATCCGTTAACTTTTCACTGTTGTAGATGCGTCTAAACTTTGTCTAAACGGAATGCGTTCCCAAGCCAGGTACGGACGCTTCCCCTTTCTTAATGGTCATAACACACAGTAGGGGCACCACTACAACTATTTTAACCATTAAAAGTCCCTAGATTTTTTTTTCGTCTTTTCTCCGCTTTTTCGGCATTTCGGACCACTGTGCACCGCTCCACTTATGGTAAAAGCCGGATAGTTGCCCCAGGGGGATACGTGCCACGGTTTTGAATACACCATGTTAGGGATGTTGGGGGGGTTAACGTTTGACTGTGATTAGAAGGGCCTGCAGTCCTCGGTGCTCAACTTTGACGGGCGTCGAAATTATATTGGTATGTAATTTCGATTGAATATCTTTATTACTGATTGTTGTCTCAGTCAACTTTTTATTTCTCAGCACGCATTAGAGTTTAAGTTACACTGTTTACTAGGTTTTGTTGTTGAATCGTTTTTATTTATTTCGCAAATAACATTTTTTTTCAACTTGTTGTGACTATAATTTGTTTTTGACTATCAAGAACCAGGCGTCTCTGGAGAGCCTGCGTTACGTGAGCGCGTACAGGAATCTGAGTCTGATCAAGGTTTTGCACTAAATCAGCGGAACGAAGTGCCTTCACTAGGCGATCAAGTCCCAAACGATGCTGTTAAAAACAAACTAGAAACTGTCTTGAATGAGGCTGAGCAGAATAGCGTGAACCAAGATCACACGCCACCTAGGCCATCTTCAAGCCTTTTGAATCTTTCTGAAGACTCTTTAGCCCTAGGAGATGGCGACATTGAAAATTACATCTTTCATGGTACTGAGCTATCGAAGAGAAAATAAAGAAAACAACCGAAATAACGGAAACTAAAATTAGGGCAGCGAAAAAAAGATTGTAAGACACGAAAAAACAAACCAGCTGGTAGCAAGAAAAGTATTGTAAAGAAAAGAGGGCAACCGCAAAAAGAGAAAAAGGCCCAAAAATATCGATATTACCAGCAGTGAAACTGAATCCGATAACACAGATTTTCTTGAACTCATCAAAGGAAGCGCTTTAAGAAAGAGAAAAATACAAATTTCCAATCCTGACAGTGAAAACGAAGAAAATGTTATACGGTCAAAAACATATAAAGGAAAAACTACCGAAGGACTATCAATTCAAAGGAAAAAGGACAAAAAATTGATAAGAGACACTGACAAAATATTACAGGTGAAAAACGCTAATTCCAAAATAAAAAATACAAATAAAAAAGTTTCAGTTGATGATTATTGCGCAGAATGTTTTGAGAATTATTATTCAACTACATCGAAATTAGATTGGATTCAATGTCCGATATGTCGAATGTGGTTGCATGAAACTTGCACACCATTTAAAAGCCACTGCATGAGATGTGGAAAATTGAAAACCCTGGTTTCTGGTATAATGATATAATTCTTTGAATATCTGGTAAATCGATATAATTAATGCTTATGCCAAAGCTGATTGCCTTGTTGTTCTATCGTTAAGATAAGTAATAATATTTTACTAATAACTTAACTAATTTAAAGTTTGGAGGCTATTTCTGTTGTATTTTTATAGTCTAAGACGTTAAAACTTAATACTATTTGATCATGTTGATTAAGATTGTAAATAGTACTTAATAAACTTAAATTGCTTAGTTTACTTCAATTGATATAAATTTGTTTCTATCTAATAAAATCATAATGGGGCGTCTATACCCGAGGCAAGTATCCCCGAAGCATTTTTAACGTTAGGCTACTATCCGCCACAGTGGGCAACTATCCTTTCTTTGAGAGGTCAAATAAAACGGGATTTACTCAAAACCAGTATTAATTATCATTTTAAAAATAGGCTACTATAAAATATTAAAGACCTATGTTTTAATATACATATCGCATTATTCTTAGTAAGTACATATTTTTTAATAATAGAGCTTTTTTGAAAAGTGGGGCAACTATCCGGCTTTTACCCTATACTTTCGTGAATACTCGCAGTGTTTCAAGCGTACCTCGTTACAACCGTACCCATTCCATCCTACAATTTTTTTTTTAATCTGTCACATCAGGAAGGGATGCGAGCATAATATTTTCGTTTCCCTCTTTGTTGCCTACGCTTAGCGCAATAGCACGGGATGAGGGTAAAAAGAGATAGTGCGTGGGAAAAGTTAAAATTACGGAATTGACGCGATGTTTTGGTATTATGGAATAACTCGACAAGCTCATATATATTTAACTGACGTTTATTAAAGATGGGTAGTCAGTGTTACATCCTAGCGAATGTGCCTTCTCTCGGTTATTCCCAGTATCCTCATTTGCCGTTATAAGCTTATTATTATACATGTATAAATCTAAGAATAAGACGTGTAACAGCGTAAAAAGTAACGTGCGTACATTTCGGACGCATATTCAACCCACAGCGATATATGCACGGTAGCAGCATCGTCAGTCGTCGACTTTTCCTATCCCATTGGCTGTCAACAAGAACGCAATCTCAGGCACATATTCCAAAAAGAGCTGTCGAACTAAAAATCAACTGTCAGCTCGATCAACAGACTCTAAAAACTCTACACTGGCTAATCCACATGGGGACCAAGAGAAGCCTCGACCCTAGATTATTTAATCAAAACATAGCCTAGACCGCTCCGACGAATTTATAACTCTGACTAAAAAATAAGACATCCGGTCTCGCAGCGTAGTCCGATATATAAACCTCTCGATATGAGAAGTCACCATAGCCATAAATTGACATAACACCAACCATGCGCATGTCTCAGATATCGAACACTATCCCATGCACCTTTTCGCTGAAATACCGGACAAAGATCCCCCTCTTTTCATACGCATATTAGTCAGGACCGAAGCCCTGAAATAAGGCGACACACGTAACTTCGGGCGCCATTGTCCGCTTCACGCGTTGACCCAGGCGGGTACACGCGGATTTTCCCTAATCGAAGCAGGCGAGCACGGAACAGCGGTGCTCGCGGTCAAGGGATGCGCGAGGGGACGCTGGCTTAGGACCAACGCAATGTGTCTTCCGACTACGCGGCCTCGAAGCCGCACCTTCCTGCCGGCATCAAGGGCATCGTGGCCCGTTTAAACCGGCGCCTCCGTGATGAGACCGTGGTGGGCGGTGGCGGACTCATCACGGAGGATGCGGGACTGATGTATCTTCGGTGTTCGGCGTCGAGTGTGGGCCCACCGCGGGGTTTGAGGGACGCCTTGCCCTTGCGAGGGAGGCCTCCCCTGCGTTGGCCGTCGTTCACCGGGTCCTGGAGGAAGGCGTTTGCGGTGCCGGCTTCTATCGCTGCGAGGGGAAATCCGCACGCAGGTATCGCCGGGGTGGTGCCGGCTCTCGGCCGACCTCGAAGGTCATATGCGTCAGTCGCACGGTTGCCGAAGTTCGAAATTCGGCATCGTCGCGATAAGAGACCGCGAATTCTCAGAATTCCTTTATAAAGGAGAGAGGAACAACAATATTGTCGCGCTATGGCAAGCCTTGCTCCGGCGTGGCGAGGGGGTGCGGAACGCCGAGCCTCGGGATGAGAGCCCAAATAGGGTTTTACAATCGGCACAGTAATGGCCCACGACTGGTTGCCAGAGAACAAACGATGGCACGGTAATGGCTATATAACCGGGTCAGATCCGCACTATGCATGGTTGGTAATGGTAAACCATGAATGGCTGTTAAGACTTGGCCAACTATCATACGCCTATATTGGCCCAGCAACGGCTGCCGGATCTTCTGCCGGAAATGAAAAACAAAAAATTGACAAATTATGAATATAAAAATTCTAGTAGTATCTTTTTTGTTCTCTTATGCTTTACTTATGTCCATGTACATTGAATAATTGCATTAAAAACGCTTTCTGCATTGTTCAAGTTTTTACCTTTCATCGGGATCGAACCTGCGCCTTTCGTTTTAGTGTCGAGCGCCCTATCCACTTAGCCATTCTAACACTTAGAGAATCTATCGTTTGTTCGTTCCTTATTTTTATGCCGATAATTTTATTCGTGACATTAAAGTTTAACGACAATTTTTTTGGTCCATTTAGGCTGTAAAAATAACTCGCTCGTTTTGGGTGAAGTTCCGAAAAGTATACTCCTCTGATCGAGCTGAAATTTTGCACCGAACTTCCTCTCATTATCCTAAGAGAAACCGTTAACGGATTTTTGACGACTAGCAATAGTTTTCGATATATCGCATTGTAAAGTTTATTATTTCACGCCATACGAGTATATCTATATATCCGATAGATACCCTCCACTCCTCCGGCCGCGCTGCTTCCTGGCAAACAGTGCTCGCCCGTATGTGTATATCACTTGCCATGTGGGATGGGTTTGTTTGGGTTTATTTAATATAGCAGGAGCG
Source organism: Ophion ellenae (assembly GCA_963210295.1). Classification (NCBI taxonomy): domain Eukaryota; kingdom Metazoa; phylum Arthropoda; class Insecta; order Hymenoptera; family Ichneumonidae; genus Ophion; species Ophion ellenae. Next base: position 19,616,175 of record OY723389.1, on the reverse strand, counting down.
CAGTACAATAAATAACTTTCAATATACGATATATCGAAAACTATTGCTAGTCGCCAATATCCTTTTAAAGGTTCTCTTGAAATATTGAAAAGACGGTCGGTGCAAAATTTCAGCTTCATCAGTGGGATATGCTTTTCGAAACCTTATCCCTTGTTTTTACGTGTTACAGTTTAACGACCTGCATTTGCAAAACGCCCAAAAACAAACCACCAATGGCTGGCATAGATCTGGCAAGCCGTTCATCCGCCTACGATACCCCAATGCTGATCGCCATATTATCGGTGCGATAGTATTGGCCCACGAATGACTGGCATAGATCTGGCAAGCCGTTCATCCGCCTACAGTACTCCAATGCTGGTCGACGAATTATTGGCCGATTATCAGCAAACCGTTTAATGGCTGCATGCTGGCATTTTTGTTACAACAGGCAACCCTATATGGGAGGTGAGGAATCGGCAGTCGGGAATTTGGCGAGCTCGCGTCCAGTCGAATTTTTGGAAGGAATTTTAAGAGTCCGTGAGTGCCGGCTGGAACCTCAGAGTGGTGAGCCCGATTCACCAACCTCTATCTCTGGGTAACGCTGGGTTTTTCGCTCCCGAGTCGTGTTGCGAGATTTGGGGAACAGTCCCTGTCATAATTTTTTTATTCGCCTGGTGGCGCGCCTAAAGGGTAAAAGAGTACTCGGGAGGTGAAAACCCTACGCTTTAGTTCGGCCAAATTTTGCCTTGTCCAAGCTCTGTTTCGTATCGCAGTGTATTATCTGATTCGATTTTTTTTTCAATATAAATCATTTGAGTATTACTTTTCATCTGCGATGCAAATTATTAGCCGAGTAGTTAAATTTCGAATATGTGTTCGGTTCGCGTAATTATGTACGTTAGCGCCCCAAGGCTAGGCCGGTGTTTGTATATCTCTGCCTCTCTCTCTCGCGTGGTCCCTCTCGACGATCGTACCATTATCGATTTTTTCGATCAATCGTAGGTCCACCGAAGTGGCGAGGATTTCGAGGGCCCCGGGGCCATACCTTGTTGTCCGCACTTTCCCCACGGCCCATATACTCCTGATTTCCTCCGGAACGACCCTCTGGCCGATAGAAGGTCGGAGCACCGAAGCATCATGCCTCCATGGCTGCTCGTGTCCGGAGATCCCCTGGGCAAGCCCTCCGGGGCAGGTCTCCTGCAGCGAATCCCCTCTGCAAGCCCTCCGGGGCAAATCTCCTGCAGCGAAGTCCGTCGACGAGTCCTTCGACGACCGATGGCTTCCTCCGAGGAAACCACGCCCTCGCCGGGGACGTCTCTGGCGACGCATCGGCGTGCCCCTCTGCGGGGAGTCCTCGCGAAGACACCAGACACTGCCAGCGCCTGGAAGGGTCAAGAAAAGATTAGAACCTCGCAGATGACCATGCCGACACCCGACATTCATCCCCACAGTTTATTCCCCTCATTACCCTGTTGCTGTCACTTTGGTTTGGTAATATCCTCCCCTTAGTACTCGAGTTATGACTCCCCCCCTGTCCCTGGGTATTAGATCACCCTCCCCCCTCACAAGTACCGCTATTACGTTTTTTTTCTTTTCTTTTAATTATTAGAAGTGTAAAAGACTTACCGGCATGCGCGACGAGCCCGCGCACACTTACGAGGGACGCGGGCGAAATCCCTCGATCATCGCCCGTATTCCACCTAAACAGGGAAAAAGACTCACGCGCACAAAACGTATCGATAAAAACTTGCGAACGAGTTACGAAATAAATGTACAGCTCGCCTATGACAGCTCGGGGTTACCCGCGTGTCATAGGCTAGCTAAACGGGTGCCCGGCGTTCCGCGGCACCGCCATTGGGAAAACTTTGTACCCAACCTTTCCCTCGCGGGACACATGGCGCGCTCGGCCCACGGCAGCGTGCTCGGCTCCCGTCCTCGGGACCACGCTGGACCCACCTCGGCCGCACGCGACGACCGATGGTCGCGGGTAGTTCGCATAGCGCCCGAGGGTCGGCGCCCTGTTCCGCGCTTTCCCATAACTATTGGTAGCTCTGGTCGGGAATATAACCCGACCACCGGCTACGATCCTGGCTGGAAAAAAAGACGCGTTCGCAGCTCGTGCACGCGTCGGAGAGTGTCGCAGACCCGTTACCTCTCCATACCCAAGCATAGCATTTTTCCTCTTTTTACGCCGTACGGTGTCGAAGAGAAAAATCGCATATCCTGCCTTCTCTTTTAACGCAGTCCCGTGTTGAAGAGAAGAGGCTCTTTTAAAATATTCCTACCTCTCCAAACAACCATATTTTTATTCTATTATCCCTTATTCCTTTTTAATTTTTCTCAGTTTGGAATACAGCATCTTTTTTCATTAAAAACCTCACCATTTCTTTTTTTCTTTTTTCTGTTTTATCGCAAAAAACCTCTCCTATGCGGAAAAATCCACGGAACCCGGCCCTCATTCGGAGACAACTCCAACGGAAGACTGCCGGGCTTCTTACACTCCCATCTCTACCTGCACCCAACATCGCCCGGATCCTCGCCTACCTCCAGCTCCTGTTGAGAAGGACAATTACGAGGCACACGTCCAGTGGGCACAACGAACCCGCCTCCATGGCGAGAAACTCCCTCCTCTCTCACAATTCATCGAATCCTTTCGCTCTATCCGCCAGGCAGTGTCTGCAGACGCCCGAATTCGTACGCCCGTGGACACGGAGGGGCCGGAGGAAGCACGCACCGTCGGTAACGAAGAAAACCTTCCTCCGACGCTTGACTCTTCTCTCCTCTCCCCGTGGTTCTCGAACACCGAATTCGAGGAACTCTATGATTCCCTGGCCCGGGAGGTAGAGAAACCCATCCCTTCCGCCTCCCGCCGCACCGAAAAAACCATCCCAGAATACATCTCCTCCCGCATCCCGACTCGACCCCGTCCGACGCCCACAAAGGCAACTCCTCCTCGAGCTCCCCTCCTCGGCATAAAGCCGTTCCTTTATTCCCGCCCCTTCTCCTCAAATTACCCCCTCCTACTTTCTTTTTCAGTCTCTCTCTCTCTCTTTCCGACTTCCCGGGCTTTGCCCACGGAAGCGGCATTTTTGTGAACACAGTCCTTTTCAGGACCCATAAAATACCCCAAACATAACTTTTCAGGTAATCCTCGACTCATCGTTGGACACTCTCCACCCACTCCTCACCGTGGCTCGGAAGAGAGTGCGTCAACCTCGCGCCCAAATAATTCCCGGTTGCCTCTTGTAATTATTATTATCTTCCGGTTACCTCTCGTAATTGTTATTATCTTTCGGTTACCTCTCGTAATTATCATTATCTTCCGGTTACGTCTCGTAATTATCATTATTTTCCGTTTACCTCTCGTAATTATCGTTATTTTCTGGTTCCCTTTTTCAATTATTATCATTTTCCGACCACCTTTCATAATTATCGTTCATTTCCGGTTACCTCTCGTAATTGTTATTATTTTCCGACCACCTTTCATAATTATCGTTATTTTCCGATTACCTCTCGTGATTATCGTTATTTTTCGGTCCCGCTTCGTAAAATTGATCATTTCGCGCCTACCTCTCGTAATTATTATTATTTTTCGGTTACCTTTCGTGATTGGCATTATTTCTCGCTTACCGACCGTAACCTTTAGCATTCCCCGGTTATCTTTCGTATTCGTTATCATCTCTTGGTCACCTCTGACCTCCGGCTATTGCTGGTGATACTTCCCGTTATTGCTATCGTTCGAAGACCGAACCTACGGAAGTCCCGATACGTCTCGAGTATCGGGCGTACCCTATCTTCGTCGGAGAGACCTACCTGTTTCGGAGTCACACTCATACCAGGTATTTGAGGGGACTATTGGTCATTTTCGCGAGTTGCCGCGAGTTCGCCGGGCTAACGGGCCCGGCGAACTATTGTATTTCGGTTAATTTGTCGATGTCGCGTCCTGCGAGCTGTCGCGTTATTTCTGACGTTGCGTCTCAGCTATTCTTCTGGTCCCGCGTCACTTTTGCGTTTTGCGCTGACGATTGTTTTACGCAAGCATGTAATGATATGTAAAGTCTGGGCCTCTTAAATAAACGCCTGTTATTATTTAGGTTCCGAAATTTTCTTCATTCTCCACGTCTGCGCCCCTCTACCATATTCTCTCACTCAGGTGAGCTGAGCTAGTCGCCCATGTAGAGGGATCGGTAGTGGCCAACGATTGGCCGATGCTCGACGCCGAGCTTACCAACATTGGCACTCGAGCTTAGCCCGACCATCGACCTAGCCTCGGATGATAAAAGCGGCCCGATATTCGCAATCAATATTGGCCCTAGAATGGCTTATGAGAATCGGCCGAGCATCGCGTAGGAGTTCATTCGAGAATCGGCCAACAATAAGTCCCCGTCAAGATTGCCATCATCGGCACTCGAGCTTTGCCCGATTATCAACCGAGTCTTCGCGGATAATTGTGACCCAATATAGAGCACCAAAATTGATCCTGCACCGCCGAAAAAAAATTATTTTTATATTGTAATTCGTCATTACCTGGTATTTTGAAACGATTAGTTCGAAGAAAATATTTCACCTATATGGGACTCGAACCTTGAACCTACCTACTCATAGCTACGCACGCTGCCCCTATGCTACCGAGTGTTTGTAACATCTGAATCGCAGATATGGCATAAGAGACCAAATGGATTCTCATCATTATTTGTATCACATAAACTATATCAATTAGTTAATATCATTGTGATAATTAGAGAGTTTTATCGAATGACATGTTATAGAATTTTCAAACGCAACCTATATATATATATAACTCCTCTCTCTCCACCCTCTCTACCCCCACAACCCTTTGATATGTGTGTCGCAATAAAAACAGACCATTAGTTCATTAGTTCAAGTTTAATTTGAATAAATAACTATATTTGAAATGAATAATTCCAATAATGGAATGCAATAGGAAAAAAAATATGTTACGAAAAATCCAGTTAATTCAAATAAATTAATATACGCGTCTCGTTAATATTAATAGAATTTTTCTGTCAGTGTAGGGTGGTTCATAAAATTCGGCAGAGTATCGCGTATGAGCTCGTTCGAGAATCGGCCAACAATGAGTGAATTGATTTGGTAGTATATTTGTTAAGAGTAATGTCCAATGGACTCGTAAAAAGTATTTATCTCGTCTCTCTATGACTTCGACGCGAAACAATGAATCGTCAATATACGAATTGCAGTTCGATCATGCGTTACTCGGCCGAACATTGGCCTCGTATCGGCGAACCAACGTTGCCGAGTGTATACTTCACCAAACGTCAGCCTCGTATCGACAAGCCAATCATTAGCGAGTCTATATTTTGCCGAACATTGGGAATGTATCGGCAAAAACACGATTGGCGAGTCTATACTTCGCCAAACATCGACCTCGTATCGATACACTAATGATTAGAGAGCCTATATTTGGCCGAACATTGGCCTCGTATCGGCAACCCAATGATCGGCGAGTCTATATTTGGCCGAACATTGGCCTCGTATCGGCAAACCAATGTTGGCTAGTCAATACTCAGCTGAGCATTGGCGTACAATTGGGTAATCGATTATCGCCCCGCCAACATTGGTCCAAGTAGTGGCCGTTACGGTTCAATTGGCAAAACCTACATGGGTGTCTCTCCCTCAGTCATCACCGCCCCTTTTACTGCGTTTTCGTAGCCCTTGTACTCACGGCGTCGCGAACAATTAAGTCGGTCGAGGAGCGGCCGTATTCAATACCTGGCGCCCAACACGACGTCGTGAAACCCGTTACCTCCTTTTTGGCCGATGCAGTAGATAAGGGGAGGAATCGACATCGATTGAGAAGTGGGGTAAAAAGTTCGTCGCAATATATAGTGAATGAATGACAAAGTGTAGCGTGATGAGCGCCCTGCTACGGTTTGACTCTGTACCATGCCCGAAACTCCCACTGTAGACCTCTCAACGGCCACAACAAATATATGAAACGTATGTCTATATGTACAAATATCGACTGCAAAAAAAAGGTGCTCATCTCGATTCTTATTCTCTTCTAAAAAAATTCTTAATCCATCTACCGGACTCGGTTTTTGATATTCGCGTAAAGAGATCGATGCAGAGGTCGACGCAGTATGAATATCGTGCCTACATAACGTATATAATCGGCGTGCAGAGATGTCGCAACGCCTTGTAAATTTACGGGTGAAATTTTGCTGAGTAATTTGTTCTCATTAATAATGACCGAGTAGCGAATATATGGCCTGCGATAATGCTGGGTCAGATGAGGGGAATGGTAGAGAGAAAGAGGCGAGAGAGGCAGAGATGAGGAAATGAAGAAAGCAGCATATGTTGGGGGCAATTTCCTACCGGGAACTATTTAGAATTCACGAATATAAGTATCAATATATATGATCAAACATATGGCCAGGATAAAAATCTGTCCATTTTGAAGCTCGAAATAAAAGAAAGAAACTCTTATTTTTGCCAAAAACGCTTGGTGCAGTTTCATATTTTCTTGTGAGAAAAGTTCCCTAAGTCTGAAAAAGTCGTAGGTGGCGCAATAATTAAAGACGGAAAATCGTGTATTGTTGTGATATCAAAGTACTTCAAGAAACGGCCGAAATTTCCCGAAAATATATTGTCAAACTTATATACAATTTCTTGGAGAACTTGTAAAATGGGAATAAAAAGAGACATAAATCTATGGAAATTAATGATGAGTCTTCCTTTGATGTGCGCCCGTGTATACGCATCCGCTCTTTCTCACACAGAACAAATTCTGGGTGCGAGAAAGATTGATCATAAAAGAACGGGCATGCCGAAAGACGTGACAGATGAGAAGCAAGAAAAGTGAAAGAAAAATTGGGATGTACAGCCAGTGAGAAATGATGGTGGGAATAACGTCCTGGCTCACTCTTGCATTCTATCAACGATACCGCAAACTCATCTGTATTAAGGAACATCGGTATTATGTACGGATAAAAAAATGGGTAGACGTGTGACAGCTGACATTTCATCCATGCGAAAAAAAACAACTAAAAGATATTGCCTTGTCCTTAATCTTGGTGCTTTGCCAGAAGAATGTTGGATGAATTAGTGAGCAAATACATTTAACGTGATTAACTATTAATGCATCAAGTCATTTTGATTGCGTTACTGCGCTCAATTGGCCGGCGATGTAAGGAGCCGATATAATTTTTTTTTACCGGTGCGCTTTTCGTCTTCCGTATTTCGCTAGCCCTTTCAAATGTCAACTGTCGCTGTGTACTATAGCATACCGACATACATACCCACTTACTTCACGGTCCATTATGGCGACGTGGGAGGCGATATTGTTGACCCGAATGCGAAAAGTGTACACCATTCGGAGCACACAAACGCAAACGGCAGCATTATCACACAATGCATTACGTTGGTACATGATAATAATAATAATAATGGTTATATACATATACACACATACGTACATATATATATATATATATATACATACATATCATCCTATAGTCAGCAGTTTAATTCACCAACATAGTGATGAGAATGCACACATACTCCATCTTTCCGCCTCGCGTCGACGGCGCCTAGCCATCCCTAATGTATATATATATATATGCCTATTATTTTGCTGAATCACTTTATTCCGATTATTCCCAACCTGGCGGCGATAGTTTACGATTTATGTGGCTGATATCGTCGTGGGCAGTAAGGAGAGCAAGATCTGCGCGAAAATCGTGCAGGAGGCTACGTTTCTCGACAATGTACGTTTTGCGGTTGGAATAGCTTCGTTCTCGCTTTCTCCCCCCTCTGACTGGATTCGAAATCCAAGACTTGAAAAGTCCGGCTTATTGCCAACGTATTTGGCGAATCGAGGAACCAGAAGAAAATATGTGTGCACTTGTGTGCATGTGCAGCTACAGACAAAGACGATTTTGCAGCTAAATAATGAAGGATGAAGGTAGATAAGGGGAAAAGAGAAAGAGGAGAACAACGAGATAAGAAAAGAGAATCCGAAAAAGTTTTCGATAGGTCTTCTCCTTTCTTGGTGGCATGGAATAAATGATCACTGTATGTACATGTGTAATATTTCCGATTTTAGAATACACGGAATTCGGATACAACCGGGTCAAAAGATGTTGGCGAACTGGAACTTAGTTTTACTCCTTTTTATCAGTATATACGTTAACATAAAGTCACTTGAATTGAAAAAAATATTGATCACTTCGAAAGGAGAGATGCAGAATTTTTCTGTGTATGAGCACCGTACGATGCTACGAAATGCAATGAAGTATGGTGATGATAACATTTTTTACGAAAAACCGCGCTCATCCCATATCTTACAACTCAGCGGCTGGATTATCCCCATTTGCCTGCAACCATCTGTCGATCGCGTTTGAGAAGCTGCCCGAGTAGAAATCTTGCTCTGGCTACAAGAAAGACCTGATCAGGCTTCTTGATTTCCTTTTCCGGCCTTGATCAGGATTTTTTATCAAGCCCTGATTATTTTTTAAACGCAATCCCTGACTTCAGTCTGCTCAGGGTAAAAATTCAAGCCTGATCAGGGTGAAAAGTTAAGGCCCGACATGCAGTTCGAAGAGAGAAATTCGCTGTTCCTTCAGAAACCACTATCTCATCACATTCTTCATTGCACTACCAGAACAAATATTAATTTACATAGGTTCTATTTTAATCAAAAAGGATTTTTACTACGATCCTATTCGTTTCAAATATATTTTTTAGATTATTCAACAGAATATTTCAAAAATCTAAAATAAATGAAATACTTAATTTAGAGTACTACCACAATGATTTTGTAACATAATCCGTCATTTTCTGGCCCTCTGCATGGATTTTTCGAAAATATTGCTGTATCCACATGCGATCGAACCTAGAACCTACCTACCGATAGCTACGCACGCTGCCCCTATAATACAATCGTGCTGTCGCTAAAAAATCCCGGAATCGGAAAAAATTAGAAGAAGGATAGTTTTTTGACAGGTGATTTTGTAGGTGCCATCGGTGCTAAATCCGAGTTTGCCTAAAAATCGGGGTGTAGGGTTTTTTTAGGGGATGAAAAAAGATGAGGGTGGATTTCTGCCAAACTACAACCCCTACGAGGTCGGCGTCGTGCGACAAAATGTGCAGAAAAATCCGGGCTTTAGTTTTGTCCACAGCGCCGAAGTCGTGGAAGTTCATTTTGGGTGTGTAAAAGTGGGGTGAAATTTTGAAAAATCACTTTTAATTCAATAACTCTTCAGAAAAAATGCGTACACTTTTTGTTCAAATCGTAACGTTGTAGCCCTTGAAAAGACGTGTCGATCGAGTATTTGATCATCACTCTCTGATAATATCTTCACCCTCCAAAAAAAGGTTCGAATACCAAAAAAAATTGTTTATTGAATAACTTAAAATCAATCGATTTTTCGGGTATGGTTCAAATGAAGGAAATGTAAAAAATATTTTTTTCGATATTTCCGTTTCTATGGACCACCCTTAAATTTTGATTTTCCAACGCGTCTTTTCAAGGCCTATAAAGTTCCCATTAAAAAAAAATTGTAAGAATTTTTCCTAAAGAGTTATCGAATGAAAACTCATTTTTAAAAATTTCAGCCCACTTTTTCACCCCTAAAATAAACTTCCACGATTTCGGCGCTGTGGACAAAAATAAAACCCGGATTTTTCTGAGCACTTTGTCTCCCGGTGGTGACCTTGTGGGGGTTGTAGTTTGGCATTAATCCACCCAATTTCCCCTTTCCCATTTCCCCATCCCCTTTCATAACCTAAAACAACCCTGCAGCCCGTTTTTTAGGCAAACTTGTATTTAGCACCCGCGGCACCTACAAAATCACCTGTCCAAAAACTAGCCATCTTCTAATCCTTTCCGATTCCAATATCAGCACTACTTTACTGTTACGCTACCGAGGGTTTGTAGCATTTCGGTGGCATAAAAGACCACATGAATTCCTATAATTATGTGTTGTATCATATAAACTATATAAATTAGTTAATATCATTGTGATAGTTAGAAAGTTTTATCGAATATCATGCTACAGATTTTTCAAATATAACCTATATATCCCCTCTTTACCCCCCTCCGCTTCGATGTGTGCATTGCAATCAAGACGGACCTTAATTCAATGAAACAAAAAATGTTTGTCTTTACGAAAATTCATATAGGTTCAGCTACTTGATGATTGCTTGAAGCGCGCCGGGTCAGGCGAATTGCATGAAGCCGTAAATCCAGTTACCTAGCTATCGGCTAGAACCGGCCGGATCAGGCATATCAAGGCATACTGTAAATAAGGCCTCCGCACAACAGCGTGATCAGGCCTGGATCCAATGTCAGGGCAGCCTGACAATATTTCTACTCGGGTGATACTTCTCATCAACCAGAAGTGGTCAAGGACTAGTGGACATTCTGAACAGCGTGAAAATTCCATTCAAGTGTAAAACGTCGGACGGTATAAATATTGGACTCTTTGGTTCATTTTTAATTTTGCTTAACGCATGTGCCAGGTGAATGGCCATCGGAAGGTTACTACTAGGTTCATGAAATAAGGTACCTGCGGGTAATAAGGCATGTCGGCTAATAAGGCCTAAGTAACGAAAATCGTCTTTAAAATAACCGCTCACGCTCAAAGCCACACTCACAGACGCCTATTGCACGAATATATCGCTACCAGTTTGTGGAGGTGCGATACCCCGCTCCCCGCCGGCAGTGTTGCATCGACCATCATAACACGCGGCCGCGCAGCATCAATAATAAAAATCGGTCCGAATAAAGCGTAAGTATTTTTTGTAATATTACACTTATCTATCTAAAATCACAGTCTTTGTCTTTATTAATTCAAGCTTCGATGATCATAAATATTTGAATAACGTATCATGGTACAAATATTTTTTATTTTGTTTTTCTTACATACATGGTCGACGGTTATTAAGGTCTACTAAATTTAACCATAACCTTATTATCCTCCTACTTCTTGTAGCAAAGTTTGTTTATTTTATAATGTATTTGACATTACTTTTAAGATGTTACGAATGTAAATAAGTAGTACACATATTAAATACTAATTAAATGATTGTTATTTTCAGTGCCTCGATCCCGATGCCTCCAAAATGAGTGTTGTGCGCTAGTGACAGCTGTCCGACCAGTGCAAAAAGGAACTTCGAGTCCATACAAAGCTGCAGAGGATTATTGAGCTTAAATACCAAATATATTACGTGTAGTTGATTATTTGAGTATGTTAAAGCCCCAGGCCTTATTATCCTACCATACTAAAATAAGGCCTACTATCAAGGTTTTTAAAAATGTTTAATATTGTTTTTGTTTATAGTACAAGTTACCATTTTTCGTTTATATTTTATAGAAATCGAACTTGAATAATGATTATAATTAAAATATGCCGCTTAAGTTGGATATTTTTTATTTTATTTCAATTATCCCTTGACTAGGCCTTATTACCCGCAGGTACCTTAGTTTATATAAAAAATCATAGTACACGAGTAAGTTCGTTCTTTAATAATGGAGGGACCACATAGCTGGAAAATTTACTTCACTAAGGTTTAGTGGGTAAAATATCCATTTAGACATGCAGAAAATCATCGCTTGGAAGCGTAATGGAATGTTCGCTCGAGTTTGAAAGTGACTGTAGTTATGCTCTCTCGCATTTGTATAATAGTTGTTATACTAATTATCTATTCTATCATACCCTTTTTTATTTATTATTCCTGTTTGCGAATGAGCTTCGAAATTATGTTTGGCAAAGTTTTCTTTGACCATCGTCAATCTTGATTGAAGTTCGGCTACGGATAATGTACGGTGAAAGAATTTCCAAACTCTTAGTTCGTAAAGGGAGATATAATAAACACGTACGAATCATTTCGAGCTTTAAGCTCGCACGAGCTTCGTAACTTTCGTACAGCTGAATCCATTGATCGCCACGTTGCGGCCGTTAGGTATTTTCGTTTCTCTCGAGAACAATGAACTTTCCAAAGTGATAAATTTCCCGTCCGCCGGGTTTAAGATTCCGTGACCGAGAGGCACCAAAGTGTTGTATATCATAGTGACCCGGTGAGAAGAATGGGAAGGTAAGAAAGAAAGGAAAGGAAGTAGTCGGGTAAAACAAAGCGACGAACGAAGAAACAAAGTCGGGGTTGTGTATTACCAACGTGTTATCCGATGTGGCTGATCAGTGTCGACTTGAACTACTGGCAGCAACAAGCAGCCGTGCTGTCCGATCTATACGGACTTGTACCACTGCGAAGGCTTACGAAGCATGGTGTATGGCTTATTGGGGTTCAGGGGTAGTTGAAACGTGCCACGAATTTTTTCCTTCCATTTTCTGCTTTCCACCGACCATTATATATAAACGTGTCGCTATACACATGTCTGTACGTAACCCTTTTGCTGTAATACTATACGGAACACTCAGGTACAATTTTGATCAAGCACAAGCAACGTTGCAATTCTCGTTGAAATTGATACCTCGAACTTGCGCTCGTGAGGCACGTTGTACATACATAATAATGGTAGTTCTCGGTGAATGGAAAATGTTTCAGGACCACATTGAATCAACAACGATCATTGTATCCGAGCGCAAGCTCGTATAATATGTGCAGAACGAGAGAGGGAGCACGAGAGTGAAAAGGGGTGAAGGCAAATAAAGAGGGAAAGCGTTATAGCAGCGATAGAATTGGATGGATGCAACAACGGAGCGGACACAGGAGAGACGTGGAGAGACAAGTGTACAGGATACCGAAGACATTGGGAGCACTGACAAGCGTCCCATCCAAATCCTGTACTGCAAATGCAATGTCAAGAGACCTGGTTGAGATCCAAGATCGCGATATATAACAATTAGCTGGCACTCGTCGAGAATTTAACACAGACTAAAGGGGTACGACTACGAGTACAAAGCAAAAGATCACAATTGTAAAGACCATCAAAGCTGCTGGTGATGCTGCAGTTACTCGAAGCTTCTTTCATCTCTCGTAGGATATTTAGCACCTTTCCGTGCACTACGTACTTGCTCCGAATTCAACTGCTAACAGCAACCACCACTCACGGTAAAAGCGAGGTGAGAGCGATGAGTGGATTCAAGCGGTGAGGCACAGACCAGTGAAACTCATTAAAAGTACGCATAGGGCGGGGGGGAGGGTCCAAGATAGCGAGGGGACGGATATTTCCCTTCTGAATCTATTGTATCATATAATAGTACAGCCGTGATGTCGCTGAAAAAAAACCCGTACTCGGAAAAAATTAGAAGGCCAATTCTTCGACAGGTGATTATGTAGATGCCGCAACTGCTAAATCCAAGTTTGCCTAAAAATCGGGGCGCAGGTTTTTTTTGGGGGGATGAAGAAGCGGGGGTGGGGGTGGATTGATGCCAAACTACAACCCCTACGAGGTCGCCGCCGTGAGACAGAATGTTCAAAGAAATCCGGTCTTTAGTTCTGTCCACAGCGCCGAAGTCGTGGTACTTCGCTTTTTGGGTGAAAAAGGGGGGTGAAATTTTGAAAAATCAATTTTCATTCAATAACTCTTTAGGATAAATTTGTACACTTTTTGTTCAAATGGGAACATTGTAGCCCTGGAAAAGACGCGTTGATCGATTATTTGATCATTACTCTCCCATAATATTTTCAACCCCGAAAACATTGTTGAAATTCCAACAAAAGAAATTGTTTTTTTTTTAATAACTCAAAAACAATCGAGTTTTCGGGTTGGGTTTAAACGTACGAAATGTAGAGAATAATTTTCTCTATATATTCGTTTGTATGGACCACCCCTGAATTTTGCTTTTGCCAACCACTCTCGGGGGGTAAAAAATGAAGTTCTGGGAAAACTATTGAACGCAAGAATTCGCCGCCGTGAAACAATTTGTAGCTTGAACCATCACTTACAATTTTGTCCACAGTGCCAAACTCGTATCTCTTTACTTTCGGTCAATAGTTTTCCCAGAGTTTCATTTTGAATTTTCAACCCCCGAGAGGGGTTGGAGCAAGCTAAATTCAAGGATGGTTCATATGAATAAAAATGTAGAGAAAATTATTCTCTACATTTCGTACATTTTAACTATCCCCGAAAAATCGATTGTTTTTGAATTATTCAATTAATTTTTTTTTATATTTCAACAATTTTATAGTATTTTTAATATTTCAACAATTTTAATATTTCTTCAATTGTCGAAGAGAGATGATTAAATACTCGATCGACGCGTCTTTTCAAGGGCTACAACGTTCCTATTTGAACAACAATTGTGTGAATTCTTCCAAAAGAGTTATCGAATCAAGTCATTTTTCAAAATTTCACCCCACAATGAACTTCCACGACTTCGGCGCTATGGACAAAAATGAAGCCCGGATTTTTCTGAGCATTTTGTCTCCCAGCACCGACCTCGTAGGAGTTATACTTTGGCATTAATCCACCCCCATCCCCTTACAAAAACCATACACCCCGAATTTGAGGCAAACTTGGATTAGCACCCGCGGCTCTTACAAAATCACCTGTCAAAAAACTAGCCTTCTTCTAATTTGTTCCGATTTCAATATACAGCACGACTGTACTATAAGATTGTGAGCCCGGCACAAAGTTTATTTTGTATCATAGTTCAGTGAGTCCAGTACTTGCAGATCTCTATTTTCCTCTCTGACTTACTCTGTAGTCGCGTCTATCGCATAAGCAACGCTGTCCGAAACATCAGGTGAATACTTCTATGTATGTAACATTGTCTCATGAACCGCACACTCGTATCGGTTATAACTGCGGTATATATACTTAAAGTTGTTGCTCATTTTTGAAGGGTGGCGAAAGAAATCACGTTCCTATGCTATTGTGTGATGTCACCAGCGCCAACGTATTGTAGCAAAATATTAATGATGCGTATGAATGAACATCGCGAATATCTTCATATGTACGGTAGACAACCGTGGTTATTATTAACATATATGTTAATTTGAATTTAGGATTTTCCGAAAATTAATTTACGATGTTTCAAAGAAAACGACGTTCCTATGCTATTGCGTGACGCCACCAGCATCAACTTATTGTAGCAAAATATTGATGATGCGTACGAATGAACATCGCGAAAATGTTCAAATAGACGGTAGATAATCGTGGTTATTATTTGCATATACGTTAATTTGAAGGATTTAGGATTATCAGAACATTAATTTTTGATGTTTGAAAATCAATCACGTTCCTATGCTATTGCGTGACGTCACCAGCGCCAACCTCTGCTAGCAAGATATTAACGATGCGTACGAATGAACATCGCGAAAATATTTAAATGTACGGTAAATAATCGTGGTTTTTATTTACACATATGTTAACTTGAAGGATTTAGGATTATCAGAACATTGATTTTCGATGTTTGAAAAGTAAGGACGTTCCTATGCTATTGCGTGACGTCACCAGCGCAAACTTATGGCAGCAAAATATAAATGATGCGTACGAATGAACATCGAGAAAATGCTCAAATGCACGGTACAATATCGGGATTATTATTTACATATATTTTAATTCGAAGGATTTAGGATTTTCCGAAAATTAATTTACGATGTTTAAAACGAAACAACGCACATACGGGTATTCTAGCCGGTCATAAATATTTTTTTCAAACTTGACGCAGGTAAATAAAAAACCGTTTATTATTATTGTTAAATGACTAGAGAACAATAGGCAACCCTTCCCCGTCTCTCATCGGTTTCACCCGTGCCGTAGTTTTAGTCGGAACTTTATCACCGGTGCAAGTGTACGTATCTTTCTCGGCTTTCTAAGATTGACTGGCTCAGTTAAAAAGTACAAATTTTTGTTGACAGCGATTTCTTTGAAAATGTTGTTGTTGATTCCGATCGAGCAGGTAAGAACATATACTTTTGAACCATTTTGGTGTGTTATTTGTTAAGGAAATTTATTTTTTCGTCGTTTGAAAAAAACGTTCATTGTTAAATTTTCTACCACATTTTTACGCATAAAAAGCTTTTTGTTGTATTTCCAGGTTCGTTCCGGTCCTTATTTCGATTGTTATTGCGAGATGATAGTTTGTACAATATAATCATCATTGAATCAGCCTCACTTACGCGCACTTTTTCGATTGAGGGGTGAACAACAAAAAACAGAATTTACGTTGAAAATTTAGATTATGTTAACGTTATAATTATTCTGTTTCAGGCTCAGCTGGTGGTTCCGGTGTAAGAATAGTGACCCGCAGATCACTGTACGATAGAATGCAGGAACAAAACTTACCTAATTTTGAAGAAAAATTAAAATATTTGGAGAGTCACCTTTTATCTTGCGAAGGCTACTCTGATGATGAAGTGAAGAAGTTGAAGCCAATTTTTCGCATATTAAGTCAGAATTCAAACAAACGTGGAAGAAAGCTGAGAAAAAACACACAAGATTCCTTCAAAATAATAGCTGATAAAAACATTTGAAATACCGAGAGTGTGGCAGCGAAGCTCGGGTCGACCATCAAAACCGTTTACTGAATTGAGCGAAAGAAGTAAAAGAAGAAAAACGATACATCTTCGTAATGCGGTGGATGATAACCTGTTGGTACATGCTTCGCAAACGAAATTACAAATATCTGGAAAAAAAAGTTGCTTCAACTGTATTAAAAGAAATCATTATTTTTCCAACGAGAGCTACGAAGTTGAACAGAGCATACGAAAAGGTTCAGGAAGACAAAGAAAATCAACTAACGCCGTTATTAGCTCTTTCAATATTCGTGGAAGCAAATCTATCTCGGCGGCAATATGAGATAATTAGAAGTGCCAGTAAAAAGTTATATCCTAGTTACAGCATCCTACAAAAAGCAAAAAGTGACTCTTATCCGCTAAAAGAATCGTATGTATCGTGACTAAAACATGCGCTCAAGTAAACTTTCAAGATTTGGTAAATCATACTGCTACAAGATTACTCACGTATTTGAAGGATGTTTTATATAACTTAAGACCAGAAGAATGTAACTCCTCAGAGCTGATTTGCAAGTGGGGATGTGATGGATCACAACAGGCACAATTTAAACAGAAGATGCAAAATGATGTCACTGATGGTACCATTTTTCAAGGTAGCTTTGTGCCTCTACAACTATTATGTGGTACAAATAAACAGGAAATATTATGGCAAAACCCAACTCCATCATCACCGCGATATTGTCGGCCTATTTGAATCAGATTCGTTAAAGAAACTGTGGATATTATCCAAGAAGAAATCAAGCATGTAGAAAATGCCATTAACTCCTTAGAAAATACGAAATTTTCCGTAGAGGAAAAGTCGTATTTCGTAAAACATAGAATGACACTCACAATGGTAGACGCAAGTGTGTAATGCCGCTACACAAACCAAGTCAACAATGAGGTGCTATATTTGTGGCGCAACATCGACAGAATTCAACAATTTTACCATAAAAAAAGATGTTGATGTGGACGCAATTTCGTTTGGATTATCCATTTTGAACGCCAGGATTCGTCTGTTCGAAAGCATATTGCACCTCCCATATAAACTCCCAGTGAAAGAGTGGCAGTTAAAATCTGATGCTGACAAAGCCATTGTTAAGGAGAAGAAAAAAATAATTCAAGAAAAATTTAGACGTGAAACAGGCCTGATAGTGGATTTACCAAAAGCTGTATTCGGTAACACCAATGATGGTAACACGAGCAGAAGAGTTTTCGCCAATCCTGAAGTAGCGGCGGAAATCACTGGGGTCGATTTTAATTTGATTTACGGATTAAAGTCATCCTCGAAGTCATTTCAAGTGGTCACAAGGTCCATTTACATAAGTTTGCGGATTATTTTATCAACACTGCAAAACTTTAGATACATGATATCCTATGACGCCCATGATGCACAAGATTCTAGTGCACAGCGCGTGTGCCATAGAAAACGCATTGTTGCCAATTGGGTTGGCTTCCGAAGAAGCCGCTGAAGCACGAAACAAACATTTTAGACTGTACAGATTTAACTTCGCGAGAAAATTTACAAGGGTGGTGTGTAACCTTGATACTATAAACAGGTTACTATAAAATTCTGACCTACTGATCACTAGCATGAGACCAACCTCAAAAAAAAAAATCAATGCCGTGCACAAAAGATGCATTGGAATTGATGATTCCCGCTGAACCTGACTCTGAAGATGATTCAGATTCAGTTTCGGAGGAGGTTCCTGAAGACACAGAGAGTGAGCAGGACGAAGAAGAGCCATAGCACTCATCATCATTTCAGTCATATAAATTATATTAAGTTCAGTTTTGGAGAAAAATAAAAATTTAACTTAAAAAGAAAGTTGTATTATTTTGTTCTATAAAACCCAATATTTCAGGACACATTCATCACATTATTCATCGCAAAACACTTTTTATAGCTTGAAGTCAATTATAGAGTCATTACAAATGAAAAATCCAAAGAAATAATTTTGACATCGCGAAAATGTTCAAATAAACGGTAGATAATCGCGGTTATGATTAACATATATGTTAACTTGAAGGATTGAGGATTATCAGAACATTCATTTTCGATGTTTGAAAAGCCTATTAAATGAGTCACAAGATTTGGCAACATCGCACGGTTCTCTCGTAATTCGAGGGTGTTAGATTGACTGCAGTAACTGTCACAGGTCACAGCTGAAATTACGCGCGTTTTGTGGCGGCCGGCGTTACCACAGGTTATGTCAGTGCGGACGGAGGCGGCAAATGACGCAGAAAGAATATTAGGGGGCCGCAAAGTATCCAATGGAAAACACGATTTGTCAGTGCTCGTGTCTACAATCATTGTACCATGCTCGGCGAAGCTAGAAAAATGGGTCTTAAAGAGAAACTACATAATAATAAATAAATGAATAACTCCCTACTCGCATTTGACTTCAGCGTATTCGAAGTTGGCGCGCTAGGTCTTCGATTGGTTCTGCTATTCCCATAGTTTAGATCGCTAACCTATATTTTTTCGGTAATATTGTTCTGTAGACTACCCTGCATCCAATATTAGTTTTTGGGTCACTTACTTCACATATGCGGAAGCTATACGAGAAAAACTGAAATGGTAATGACGTTGCCTCACACAACCAATGCGATCAAGCGAGAGTGCCGTAAGCTTCAACATTTAATATTCAACAAATGAGTGCGAACCCTCCGTTCTACTTTTGCTAGAACACTCAGAAATTATACCATAACGACTAGTAAAATTTTCATTAATATCTATTCACTCCAATATTTTTAAGCAACAACCTTAAGAATATATTTTTGTTTATCGAAGTTCCCACAATCGCAAGGCATTTTTCGATGTGTAAGGAAACGAGAATTTCGTAATACACGAAACTGTGGTTTCATTCGCTTACAGTGAAAAGGCGTAGGTTCGTCAATGCCATCGCATTACCATCGTAGATTATAATCAGAAAATTCAGTTTCCGTTCCACTATTAAAAATGAATAAGTAGGAATGTATGTCGTTCGGCGTTATTTCCTCGAAACGTTTCCTCATCGCTAACGAAGTGTGGCATAGCCCAATATTTAATCAGCTACAACATATAGGTTTTCCTGCTCACGACTTCGAACTATTTATCGACAGTTACGGTGAAAGACCTTGATAGAATTCACCGTTTTTTTTCTCATTCAAAAAAATTTCGTTAAATATTCATGGCCTACCTCCGCCTACAAAGTATCTTAATGAGAATGAAGTCTTCAAACAGAATACTGCGTTGCGCAAGTATTAGCATTATCTGTGTTATTATAATTACATTAATAACACTTCTGGAAGATAAACTTTGCACAGTTTGAAAAATGAAAAGTTGCCTACTTTGCCATAGTTAATATCGTGTAAAAACATATCATCTGCAGTCATCGATGTTAAGGGTGGAGATGGGGTTTTTCCGTTCGCAAAATAGATTTTCGGTTTTTTGCATTTTCATATAGATAATAGTCTTGAAAATATTCCCTCCAAATATTATTGAGTGCGTCGCAGATATAATACCAGCCGCGCGTCAAGCGTGCTGAAAGAAGATCATCTTTCGGGGTCCAATAAGCACGGAATAGTGAGAGAGAGAGGTTAGTAAAGCTAGGCTTTTTACTTGAAGGAAGAAGGACCCTGATATCGCGCTGGAATAGCCGATTGAGCGTAAGTTACTAAAATCAACGATTATTTCTACCGATTCATACCGAAACTTTAAACGTGTTTTTCTCGAAACCAATTTTTTCAAATTTATATCCACGAAATTTCAGAAACGACTGAATCGATTCATCTAAAATTTTCGCCAGGCTGTTCAGAATACATACCCCAACATCCCCACCACGGACGATAGTGTAAATAAAAAATTACGACCTGTACAACTTAAGGAAGACTGAAAAGAGCTGCGAAAAAAAATTCGTTATTGTGGCACTATTTCGTAATTTTCTATTTTTGAAGTGCCATCGAACTACGGGCTATAGAAGGTGATCTGACACACCAAAGTATACCTGGATTTTTTGTTTCAGACCAGTCAAACGCGCGCAATCGTGAGTACCGACTAAATGTTGCCTCGGGCGGGCCAGTGCGCCAAGCGACTACGACTCAACGAAATGTCTTATAAAAATTTGTGTAAGCATGAAGAAATAAAAATAAATCAATACGCAATGGGGCTTTTCAATAGGTCTTACGGTTTCGACACGAAATATTCATGAAAATTAATTTTTTCAATCCCGGTAAAACGAATCTTGATAGTGTTGATAGTGATGTCGATACAGATTTCAGATGGTATTTTATCCATTTTTAGAAGCTGTTAAAGTTGGTCAACTATATTTGAAGTTGATCAACTATATTTGAAGTTGAACAACTATATTCGAAGTTGAATAACTATATTTGAAGTTGATCAACTATGTTTGAAGTTGATCAACTATATTTGAAGTTGATCAACTATGTTTGAAGTTGATCAACTATATTTGAAGTTGATCAACTATATTTCCACCGAATCGCTGCGGTTCGCTAGAACCGCTGATGCCAAGTCGTTGAGAGAAGTGTCCCAACCGATTTATCATACGAGTACACGACTACAAGTTCCACGCGATAGATAACGCTTCCTTTCGATGTTGCTAGCACCTCAATATGTGTATGTAATTTTCTTGTGACGAACTTTATATTCTTGTACGTAATCCCATTGATTTATACATAGGACAGCCCGCACCGTATAAATGACCCGCATAACCCAGAGTTTGTTTGACACCAGGTTTAGCAAGTTGATCAGCATTACCACAGGCGGCACAATGAGACTCAAGATAATTAAAAAAGACAACATTCATTTGTAACATTTATTTTATTCACTGATAAAAGAACAAACAAGGTTAAATATTACATGAACGAACCCTTCGATTATTTTTATCAATTTTTTATTCGCTTCTTTACTGCGGCCAATTCGCGCTCTCTCTCTCTCTCTCTCTCTCTCTCTCTCTCTCTCTCTCTCTCTCTCTCTCTCTCTCTGTCTCTCTCGCTTATCTATCCACGTTTCGTTAATTACGCTTCATTAATCCTGTTACATAATAAATATAACGAATAAACGCTGTGGTTTTTTTTTACTTGCATGCACGAAGTGTCGCGTTTTCTATAGGTTTTTATTTTTCTTCATTAACTTTTATTACCTTATTTTCTATCATTTATCATCCAAGGATTAAATGAATATATATAGAAATATACATTTAAATACGTAGACCATTCTCTTAATTATTTTTCTCGTAGTGTTTTTGTTTTGTTTGCATTCTCTGTATTTCTTCTACTTAGACGCAGCGGTCCCGGGTATGGGAGCGTTTTATTTTATGAAAATTTTGCAAATGCTCGTTACGATTTATCGATGTATATGTAGTGCACTTATCTCCAGTGGTTGTTATGGAAGTATACAGAGAACATCGTCGTATCAGTGACTCTAAAACATTTCTTTTTGCAACTTCTATGACCACTTCGAATTCGGTATATAGAAAAACAATATAGAAAGAAAATAAAATCATATTAGTATGAAAAGTATTAGAAAATGTTACATTTAGAGAAAAAAAAATCCAATATGTAAATATGGAACTGAAGATTATCATGCTAATGCTCATTTACATATGCACGATATTACGATAGTGAAATTGACAAAATCCTTTTTTGCATGCCATAGTTGCAGCGAGAATTATTTCATCGGCATACATCTTTCTTGCGGTTAATATCCTATTAACATCCTTGAACATGTATCACTATATCTGTATACAAATAATTACGAGATGTATGCGCCCGGCTGCAAAAACATACATGCCGCAATAATACACGTAAACATACAGGATAGGTGTTGCACACGCTTTCCCATTCATTCACAATTACACGAGGAACGCTGCGAAGTTCTGTACGTATATTTATGTATAGCATATATATTTTTGTCCAATAGGATGTATGTGCGTGTGAATGTCCATTGGAGTAATCCCTAATAAGGCGCTCCGCGAATTTCAATAGCCCTTTTTTCTAGAGAGGGTTAAGAATAAAATTTGGATAATCTTGGGGGCTTTTCGTTTTTTTTTTAAATCGCGTAAATACCATGAAGATCACTGATACTCCTATTGAATTTTGTTCATGCACTACTTAAAATCGAAGGGGCGGGGTTTAAATTCCAAACTTTGAATGCGCCGACGGTTTAAAATTTCGAAATTTAATATTCCTACATTCAAGATGGGGTTGCGTTGAAATTCCGAACTTTGAATGATCAGAAAGATAAAAACTCTGAAAGAATGTTATACGAAAGACCAAAACTCCCAAAAGAATTTTACACGATAGACCGAAACTCCGAACATCTGAACACCGTCAAAATAATTCGGCTATGACAGTTTCAAGAGTTACAAAATTTTCAATAAACCGAGGAATCATTTGAAGATTTTTTTTATTCAGTGATTTTGCGTCCATTTCGAAATTTCTCTAGACAATGTTATACGTTCTACATCATTTACAGTCAACCGTGTAGACTTTTGCTGGCATGGTCTTGACATGGCAGCCGGGTTGAAATTGCGAACTTTAAATGCGCCGACGGTTTGAAATTCCTAATTTCAATGTTCCGAAATTACAAGGTTTATCAAGATCATGCCAGCGAAAGTCTACACAGTTGACTGTAAATGATGTAGAACGTGTAACATTGTCTAGACAGATTTCAATATTGACGTAAAATCACTTCTTAATAAAAAAAAATTCTTGAAACTATTCGTCTATTTTTTTGAAAAATGTTTAACTTTTAAAATTTCCGTAGCCAAATTAATTAGACGGTGTTCAGATTTTCGGAATCTTAGTCTTTCGTGTAAAATTCTTTCGGAATTTTGAGCGTTCTGATCATACAAAGTTCGGAATTTCAATCTGGCTCCAAATGAAAATAACGTTGAATAAAACGATTCAATTGTGTATGAATGTGAGGAAGCAATTCTCCATAGTGCCAGCTAAAGTAAATACTTTTACACTCATTTTCCCGTACTATACTATTAAATTTCCGTTGCGTAGAATAGCTTGTGGAGAAATAACGATCGCAGGATCGTTATTTCTCGAAGTCCCATATTTTGAAAGAAATTGTAAAAAGTATAGTACTCACAGATACGCTTCATAGTTTGAATCAAGAATGTACTTTGTGCTAACATTGCCTGATATTTATTTGAAACTCATTGTTAAAGGGGCTTCCCTTAAAACTCGCAGACAGCACTTTTACGGGCCTTCTTAGTGTACCTGAATAATACACAAAATCGTTGTACCACAGTTCGAGAACGATTCTTCCTTTTTTTCGAACCGCAAGAGACGTCTATGTTCCTTTGAAGAACGATCGAAACCATTTGATTCACTATTGCCATTACGATAAAGAAATGGAAAGAGCGGGGAAAAATCTCGCTGACACCAGATGGTTATCGTACTCTATTTTTGAGCAACGATCTTTGATTATCTCATAGTGGCGTCATAAATTTCAAACTTGGTTTTTATGAGCGTCGTTTGTTGAGAGGAAAGACGTGGTGCGAGATTATTGGGCGAGGTATGAGATACGTAGACTTCGTGGTCGTTCACCGCTTTTCCTGTTTATTCTTTTTTCTTAAATTCTCCACCCTGTGTGTCAAGAGCTATCGGGCTCTTTCATCCTTGCAGATGAGAGCCTGCGGCATCGTCACGAAATTTTCTCACTTTTCTTTTACTCCTTCCTGATCCCCCCCTCGCCCCTCTCTGGGTTTCGCGGCTCTTCGTGCACATAATTCACGGGGAAAACGTGAATGGGGTAACGAGTGGTTTCAATTTTGAAGCTACCGTGCGTCGGGTTATAAAGGAATCGTAGTTTACGCCCAGCAGCGTCCGAAAAATGGAAGAAAACACAGCCTGTTCGGGAACACGTGCTGCCATCACACCCCTTCCGAATGTATCCTCAGAAAACCCCATTCAGCACGATTCTCCGCAAGTTCGCACGAAATATTCCCATTCCCTCTTCTTTCTACGATTGCAGCCAGGAATTATCACGTTCGATTCGTAAATTACACGACGAAACCATTCGTGACCGATCGGACTCGGTTTTTCATATTTATTTTCGCTCTATCTCTGTCCGTGAGATTTATTCGTCTGAATTTGTTCTTATCGACAGAGAAGTTTCTTTTATCATTTTGGAAAATCTACGTTCGTTTATTTTATCCTCTGATTTAAGACACTTATAGCTACCCGATGCAGAGTTCGTTTATTGTGGATGGATAGGCGGTACGATGAACATTAATTGTGAGATTTTCAAGTTACGATTTAAAAAATTAGAATACCAGAGAATCGAAGAATACAAACTTTGAACAATATTCGGGTTGCAAAGTAGTTAATACAAATACGAAAACATATATTTTGCTGAATACTTGACCAAACGTATCATTCTATTTTCCTATTAACTTCAACTGAACCCGAGTTCCAACTTTCTTTTTCTTTCGTCACTTTTGTTGGTTTATGCATGTTTTTGAAAAATGATGAATTCTTTTCGACAATTATATTTAATACGAGAAAGTCGGCCATGCGCAATACACAAAAGGGTATGCACCGTTTTCTATTTGCACAGTCGGGGAATACGAAAAATAACGTCTCAGGTTGACGAGTATCAGCGAAGCGATACTCGTCTGCGACTCATTCACAACTTGAGACGCATCAAACGAAATGAGAATGTTGAGTAGTCGCGAAAACATGAAACTAGACACCAGATTCAAATGAGAAAATCAAAACAAGGTGACATGAGAAAGATTGCTGGCGGTTTTACGATCGGAGAGATGAATGGTAAACGAAGATTCGTCGTGACACGTTGACGACGTATCATCGTCGCATTAGTTTTCATCTCTAGCACGATGCTTGCCTGTCTGTTCCGTCGTTCCATATTTTCCTGACTCAGCCAGGAAAATAGGGAAATAAGGGATTGAAACGGTATGTTTCAATTTCTCGAGTCCCCTTCATCTCGAACCATTCTTCGTCTTTCACCTTTCAGTTTCTTTGCCCGTTTCCATTTTTGATGTGACTTCTGTATCAGGTGACTGGGAAAAAGGTTTTACGCAGATCTCGCCGCTCAGACTGGGACAAGAAGATGGTCTCAAGACGACGTACCGAAATGGAAACAGAGAAGAAGAAAGATAGGGGCAAATAGCGAGAAAGCTCGTGCAAGTGGTTCCGAAGTGCATCTATAGAACATGGATCACTATGGGATACTGGCAAATCCTTTGTGACGCTGCCTCGAGCGAGTCAAACTATAACCTGACTCGCAAAGTCTGTCTCCTTTCTCTCGCCCTCTCTCTCTCTCTCTCTCTCTCTCTCTCTCTCTCTCTCTCTCTCTCTCTCTTTTTCTGTCTTGCCTGTTCGCTCGTCTCGCGATCGTTTCGAAGGAACCCCTGCAGTATTAACCACGCAGACCAAGTTAACTAACGAGCCCTCCAGCTCCGGCAACCAACGATTCTCCATTCTCCTTCGTAGTCATTCCAGCTTGGCGGTTTCTTCATCGACGTCAAAGGCGACAATAACGATGAATAGAATCCACCAGCCTGAAATGCCAGCGGGCTACACTAGGACCTCGGTTTAACGATCTTCGATTTCAGCCGTAATCCCCTACCCGATGCAGTGTATCGATCGGTCTCTCGACCATGGTGGGAGGAAGCATTTGACCTATCACAGCGCTGCGAGCCATCTTCATGCCTGTGCAGAACCGCGTGCGCAACCGCGTTCGAGCCGTGATGCGAATACGGTCACACTGCCTATTTTCTCAATCGAGGCTCTAGTGTACCAGCGATTAGACGTCAATTTATCTTTTTTATACTTCGTCCATCAAGAAATACAGAATATGGCAATTCAGCTGACAAGGAGCATGACTTGAGTGCCCGGCCTTCGATTTTGTTGAAACTTAGATATGTGATAAAGCATTGAAAACTATTGGGCACGTATTTTGTTTTTTGTCTGCGGCAAAACGTTTTTCAGGGGGGAAACAATCCCTCAGAGAAAGCCGTGTCACCCCTTACTTAATTTTTTTTCGATTACTCTATAGGTGATTTTTCATCGCTTTCCATTAAAAGAATTTTGGTTTTGTTTAATTTAGATCTGTGGACTGCTTATGGGTGAAACAGTAAAACCACCCCCTTACACACCTTTCTTTGAGGGGTGGTTTCCACTCTTAAAACCGTTTTTCCGCAGATAAAAAAATATGTGTCTAATAGTTTTCAATGCTTTATCACATATATGTGTTTGACCAAAATCAACGGCACTTAAGTGATGTTACTTGTGAGTGTCAGTTCTATGTATCGAATGATAAAGTGAAACATTGCGTATGCATTTATCCTCAAACACCTGCTGCCGCCATATTAATGTTAATTTCATTTACGGAAATTGGGGAAAGCGATTGTAAAATGACTATACCTGTGAGCCAATTTGATTGCAGTGTTTCTATAAAGTATGTAAAGTTCTGGGAAGGTGATGCGAGGAGAGAGAATATCGAGAATATAATTGGAGATTCGAATCCAGATTCCAAACTTTGGGGTCGAGACGGTCGAGAAGTCTGCGGTATATATGCTCGTGGTTTGCCTCCACAAATTATTTTCCCATTTGTGGAGCCAAACAGGTTCCAAAACATTTGTGGAGCCAAATTTGTTCGAATGAAAATATGGAATGCTGGATTTGCAAAAGAATATATTGGGTTACGGAAAGGTGTCCTTTCCAATTCCACAAATTTAATGATTTATTTTAGAAAAGTAATAAAAGAAAGTGACCTTCATATGGAGATAACCTCCAAAAGGAGAGCCTGGAAATTCCCATTAAACTTTTTTTTCATTTACGACACAAGGAAGATTAATATACATGGTGATCGCTGCTTTAAGGGATTATAATTAATTTGAAAAACTGTTGTTAGACAATGACAGAAAATGTAAATTAATTTATCTTTACTCTTTGTACCGCTGGCATGATGTTTGGGGGGGGGGGGGGGGGGGGTATGAAGTTATATGACCTTTGCTGATACCGATTAAATCTTGAATCGTTATACAGAAGTAAGTGGCTAATTAGATGTTCGGCATGTTTTAATTTTCCCTCTTGTAAAGTCTCGGTTAACAGCCTTTACACCATATTGTATGTACATCGGTTTTCCCGATTAAAAGCATTTAATCGGCTTTTTTTTGCGTGTCGAATCATAAGAATTATAATTTTTCATTCGCCATTATAAGAAATATGTATGCATTAAGGGGTATGCATTAAGGGGTTAATGCCTAGTTGTAAAAGTCGAAAAATCACTTTTTTCGGAATCAATATATATTCACAGTATATCATCTTATAACTGTTTCCTGAAAACTTTTAGGTGATCGGATTAAAATTGACAGATTTATAGGCTGTTATGTTGACGCCTGCCGGAACGCTCGGAACGTGGTTCGAAACTTTAAACGCTTTTTTCTCGAAAGTACGTTATCAAAATCGGTGAGCAAAATATCTAAAAAAAACTATGACCTACTAAGTAAAACTAAGTGTCCATCGTTGGAATGCAAAGACAACGATTTTTTTTTAATTTCACAGATTGCTTTTAGCAGATCTAAGCTACAAAAATTTCGAAAACATTTTTTAGGATTCTCATTCGGCGATCCGCAACTAAACGGCGAAAAGTAATTTTAGATAGCGATGAAAATAAGAAATTAGAAAGAATTTCCGTTGCATTCCAACGATGCAGACTCCAACCCCATAAAAAAATACTATAGAGTCGATATTTCTGAAATTTGTAGGACTTTTTCTAGAAGTAAAAATATAGTTTTTGATCGAAGGATTTCTTTCCGATGTATACTTTCGATTTGATGAACGGAAAATGTCCATTTTTGTTACAATAATTAAGACTCTCACTTTGAACACTCACCAGTTTTTTAACATTTGATATTTCAGAAATTCCTTGCATTAATCATAGGATAAATTAATATACTAACAAAATCTGTTGAATTTTTGGATATTAGATGATGGTTCAGAAGGGACATTTAAAAAAAATGTATTGCTCACCGCAACAGACGTTTTCGAGAGGTGCTTCCCGGACATCGGCTGTAAATCGATAATAATTGACTATTTCTGCACGAAAGAAATACAGCGTTCTTCAAATGATACTGTTTCAAATGCCTCGTTTCTTTAAAGAAATTGATCATAACGATATTCTAAAAAAAATCCCAAAAATGAGCTGTTTTCGACTGTAATAACTACGCATAACCCGTTAATCGCGTCGTTATATGTAGTATTGCAAATATTCCCTCTCTGTCTTGAGTGCTTAAAAAAACATAGCTCTGTGCTCAAGCCCTCTTGCCCCTCTTCCCCACTACATTTCTAACATGATAAAGCGTAAAATTTACCAGTAAGCTTCCAGCACGGTAGTCGAACACACTGCTTTTTTATATGCGGTAAATCGATGAGATAATTGATTTGCGTTCCCTAGAAAATAGTCATGGAAAAGTATTTGGTACTGGTCGATTTTTAAGCTTCGAAAAATGAGCTGATACTGACAGTTTCAAGCAGCTTTGGGTGCAAACTTTTTTTTAATGAACGCTCCTGATCTTTCTTGACGTAGTTTTACTACTGCAATTAAGTTGCAAAAGTTTACTGCTGCATCGCTGATTATGCTTTTTCTCATTTTAATTGAGCTTTATCAATTTTCATTGAATATGACTTATACACTTTGCTTCCGCTTGTCATTTGACAAAAACCACAAGTTGGCAGTTTTCACAGTGATACGAAATTGTGCCAATTGTTCCAATATAATTTACCCCATACTCGCATCTTGAAATACTTCTAGAAATTTCGTATCAGGTGAACTGGAGACTTTTTGTCGTGGCAGTTTTATGGTTTGCACGGAATAGTCCGTGGTGGCAAATTGCAAGAATTTCAATAAATACCGCATGAAAAATAGACCAAATTATTTTTAGATCACTTTATTCAAATGTTTTTGAAAACAAATATTTAAACACTAAATAATTAAGGAAAACATTTTTACGAATTGCTCTCAGAGTAATTCTGATTTCTTTAACACTGCAAGTATTTCCCGGACCACTTATTCATAATCACGCAGTTGATAACGGTGCCTAATAAATAATTTTTTATCCGAAAAGCGCCCATTATTTTGGCCTCGTCGTTTCTCTTTTATTTATAACAATATGATGGGATAGAAAATGTGAATGGATACAATAATAATGACAATGATGGTACATTACACTAAATACCAGCGTCTTCGTGACGTAGACGTAATTGAACTATTTATATATAGTTGGTAATGTTGCCATCAAAAGTAATAACTTATAAAATTTTCTTTCTCGTTTTTTTTTTTTGGCAAAACCGACGTCGATCACTGATACCACATTATCTACAGAAAATTCCCCTGTTCATTTATGGGCAACTTTTTATCTTGTGTTTCTTCGCTTTCGCACGAGATAATTCATTTGCACACTTCGCAGCTTTCAAACAAACACACTTCATCCCCTTCGGGTTCTCTGTATCATTCTCGGGTGGGCAGCACATCTACAGGATAATGTTACGTGAAAATTTGTCTATATATATATATATATATATATATATATATATATATATATATATATATATACGTAAGCGTCAGGCGACGACGCCCTTTTTCACGTTCGCTTCCGTTCGCGCTGCGCATACATTCTCTCCAAGATTTATATCCATTTTTCTTATGATTTATTTATTTTATTTTTATTAATCTCTACATTATTTTCTTACCGACAATATTTTTGCAGTTTTCTGCTCTCTCTCTCTCTCTCTCTCTCTCTCTCTCTCTCTCTCTCTCTCTCCTCTCTCTCTCTTTCTGTCTTTCTACATGTCATCGCTTTTGCTTGAAATTTTCTTTACCGAAGGCTCCGTTTTACGCTGACTAGTTTCGACTTTCTTCGTCGTGACGAGACACCCACCTGCAAAGGAAGATTATTCGTTTTTCTTTTTCGCCTTTTTAAAAATGATTTTTTCGTTTCTTTACAAGCGTTGCCGCGACTATCTCCCGAGCGTGTACGAGAGGCTGAGAAAGAGCAGCGTCAGGCTGGATAGGCTTGATGTCATAACGGCTGAGTTCTCCGACGTCACTGTAACACACAAATGGAAAAGAATTGTCATGAGAAGAATTATAAGAGGACAGTTTTTGACTTGCGTCACCCGGAGCAAATAAAACGCGGAGATAAATTTTATATTTTTGTGGAACGGCGAGAATTTTCGAAAACTTGAATCGTATTAAATTTTCTTTGGGTCAATGGATATTGGGGTTTACTGCCATATGCGTTAGTATCAAGAGAAGCAATAGCTTCTGGCGACAACAATATTGACCCTTGAGGCGGAGCCTGAATTAGAAGGTCTGAAAAATCGTTTTCTTTTTATTGCTTACATCGATAGATAAACTATGTAAAAATATATTTACACAGTTAAATATAGTAGTATTACAGTAAATTACATATAGTAGTATTACAGTAAATATTTTCGAAGATACAAGGCCAATAGTAAAAAAGCGATTGATATTTGATATTGAAATTTCCTCCTATTGAAACCTTTGAAGCGCGTTTTCTCCAGTTTTCATTTTCACGCTTTTTTCAAATTGGCAGGCGTGATAGAAAAAAAACGAAACAACCTATTGTGTCAAACCAAAGTTTATTTTTTTCAGTATGAGAATCTCTTCAAAGTGAATTTATAAAGTCGTTGAAAAAGTATTTTCAAATAATTTTTATAGTACGTTAAAGTTATTTCTTAAACGCATTTTTTTCAAACCTGAGAAAAGTTATAATTTCACGTTTTTTTCAGCTTTTTCTTATTTCACCCAGGAGAAAAATATATGACAATTGAACATTTTATTGGTTTATTTGGTTCAGTCAAGAATTACGAGCTGCATCTTTCCCGCCGATTGGGGACTGCAGTGGCAAGACGCACATGGAATAGGATGATAAATCTGCAGTCGTTTAGTGTTTCATGTTGAAACATTTTTTTCATATATTTCAAATATACATGAAAAGATACCTCAATCTTTACTGGGCTAGCTTGTTTTGCCCTTCAAAAAAACTCCCGAAAAAAACGCTTTTTTGGACCTTCTAATTCAGGCTCTAATTCAAGCCTTAATAGTAACTTGTCGGCTAATGTGATGATGGAACAAGACTCTTTTACTCTGCACATCGCGCATAGCCCCATTTTTAGGGAGCATGTAAATGTTTCTACATATTCGATTAATTGTGGCGTTTTCGGGGTATATTTGGGCGCGGCTTTTGTTTATTTTTCTTTCTTTTTCGATTAAGGGCAGATATACACCTAGATGGTCGAGGTCGAGGATTTGGAAGCTATGAACATTTCGTCGACGGTAGAAGACCTACACTATGGGCCTGGTATCGATGATTCTATGTAAGTTGACAAATTTCATGATTTATTCATTCCCAAATTTTCAAACGGGTTTTTCTCAAAACCACGTTTTCCAAATCGGGACCCAAAATTTCTCGAAAACCGATTAACCGATTTCCTTGAGGTTTTTTGTGGTTATTCTATACACCATTATTTAGTACTTGTCATAGGATTTTTTTCCGTTACTTAGTTTTTGTTTTATCGGCAAAATAATAACTAATTTTTGGTTCAGAAATCACTATTTATGTTCAAACGTCCGCCATTTTGTCATAAATCGATATTTTCAAAATCGGCTATGACAAGTACTAGATTATAGTATCTAATTTAATAATCATTTTGGTTTTTTTTTTCAGATGATTTTTGAAGAAACGCCAGTGCGTACCGTATACGCAGATTTTTTTACGACCCTCCAAGGATCATACAAAATCCTTGTATATTTTTGATATTGTTAAATAAAGAAAATTAAACACATTTTTGAAGGTATATACTTTTAGATAATTAAAACCCGAATCCGAAATTTCAAATAGTTTTCCTTGAAAGAATTCACAAAAATGACCTTTTCCGGCTCCTAGGTGTATATCTCCCCTTAAGACCAACCTGAAGCTTAAACGATTGGCCACAGCCGTTGCATTTTTTTATTTGTCGTTTCTGATAACTCATAACTGATTTTTTCACGCACTGCCAATCACCATTAGAAGAGCCATTCATTGAACCAAACAGAATACAGTCCGTGCATAAACTGTAAGCGCTTTTGTGATAGTTTCTTATGTAGAGAATTGCCTATTGTGCAAGCCTTGCTAATGCCCGAATGTGAAACGTTAGACATCAGCGAAATGACATAATGCTGTAAAGCAGAGACTAAAGAAGATTAAAAAAGATCGCAAATTAAGAAATTCCGGTTATGAAAAATGTATTTTGCACTATTCGCACTTTTTTTCGCAAAGGAATGGCGAAAGGTGTACGATTATAACGCGCAAAGATCAAGCATTGGTTTGAAAGTTCCAAATTTGTCGATAATGATGACAGTCAAGCTGAGAAACGTGATTGTGTATTAGGATATGCCGTTGACTATGATGGGATTAAGCCTAATGTTTAGTAGCAGAGTGATACTGAAAGTATTATTGGACGCTAATAATTACCATATAATTTTGCGAATATTCTTGTCCATACTATTATTATTTTGGATGAGGAGATATATCTAGAATATTCTGACTTCGACTTTAAGTTGGAATAATTAGTAGCATTGTATTGTGCATTTGAGCTTCGGATACGTTATTCGAATTCCCTACAAAACAACATACCTGCTGTACAAAACTAATGACAAATATATTTACTTTCTTTACTTTGTCTATTCAAGCAAGAAAGTTAAAAAAATTAAAATTTGACAATAAGTTATCGGATCAATTCCAATGTTTCGAGATATATATCGCTATGTCGATACAAAGTTTAAAATCGAATTACAGCAAATCTTATATGTAGTAGGGGAGAATGGGGTACCATGTATCACGGGGCACTGTGAGCTACATGCGATTTCTCGGAGGTTTGTAGCTCGTATATTCCGAAAACTTTTGTGTTGGACCGCGATTTATATTTGGTTGTGTCAGACCTAAAACAAAGTCGATAGCAACTCACAAGGAATTATTGATAATTAAAAATTGATTTAAGCCTTGGAAAGGAAATATTTCGCTCGCTGGAAAAACGTGAATAGTTAATGCTTGGTCTGTTCGATTTGAATGTGGCCTGATGATGAGTATTCCTTAAGGTATGTAGAATTCGAATAAAAATTACTCTTTTATTGATTTTTGTTTAATTCTCACTAAAAATAACGTGAGATATCAAGTGTTCAAAAAATTTAATTTCCAATCAAGAGGGTCGAATATCAAGTCACCTTTTTTTACCCATTTTCACCACTTTGGTTGAAAATGTCATACGTAGTTTAGACTGTTTGTCATCGAATATTCCAAGAAACAGCTGCTTTGCAATGCTTACCTTTTTTATGACCAACTTTATTTCGAGCGATGCGCTCGAGCACATGTAAGCGCGCAGCAGGGCAATTGAAACCCGACCTTACCGCATGCTTATCTGCATTTCGAATTAAGGGACTCATAGTTTTGTGTTTTGTATTGTTCCTTTCTACATCCGAACGTATATGCCCGCTATTCATGTATTGTACTTCGGAAATCAATACAATAAATCAATACAATTGTAATACAATCAATACAATTGTAATACAATTGTAATACAATAATACAATCAAACAACAAG
The DNA here is from genome assembly GCA_963210295.1 of Ophion ellenae. Lineage (NCBI taxonomy): Eukaryota > Metazoa > Arthropoda > Insecta > Hymenoptera > Ichneumonidae > Ophion > Ophion ellenae. Next base: position 19,582,104 of record OY723389.1, on the reverse strand, counting down.
CCTGACTTTAATTTTATAAAGCCTGACTTTATGAAGACTATAAAGCCTGACTTTAATTTTATCTGATTATAGCATCATTTTGTTGCACACTATTTCAAAAAAATTGAGGAATAGATAATTACTTCAATTTTTTTAGTGTTTTTGAAGCGCTGTATCTTTGTGAAAAATGGTCGTGTCAAGATAAAAAAAGCATTTTAAAGCTTAAAGTTTCTAGTTACGAGATTGTTTGGCAAAACATGTTTGTACGCTACGGTTATCGCGCAAACATAAGAAATTGCGCGAGCAAAAATGTTTCCACATCTTTTTCTTTTTTTCAAGGATCCACGGGCTCGGGATTCTTTTAAAAGTTAAATCAATCCATATATAAGATTATTTATTCAGCTACAATCTGTTTTTCTTGTCTCTCCACGTCAATTTATTGCTGAGATATCCGAGCGAAAAAAGATCCTTTTGTCTTTGATCACATTTGACTTTATTCACAATTTTGCTCTAGTTACATGCTAAATTTGAGAAAAAAAAACATTCGAAAAATTAAACAAAGAAATTTCGATTTTTTTGCAGGAAATTTGTAAAACATTTTAGAAAACAATGCTAACTCATTTTTGACACGATTCGGCCTTTGTGTATCATAATTTCACTCATCTTTATTGTATCATTTAAAAGTTGATACCCCTAAGTTGTATTCACTACTCGATCTGAGAACATTTATGCGATTTCCGGCGAAGGTTATTAGGGTTACAAAAAACAAGTTTTTTCACAACTGATCTTTTTTCTGGTACACTTTTTCTAAGTTTGGTAAAAAAAAAATAATGAAAAATTTTTGTAAACTAACTTTTTTTTCAATTTTTGATCATGCCTCGTTTTGAAAACAACTGTTTTATGTAACCCTAGTAACCTTCGCAAAAAATATCGAGAATGAATCGCATAAATGTTCTCAGATGGACTAGTGAATGCAGCTTGAGGGTATCAACTTTGAATGAATGCACTTAAAGATGAGTGAAATTATGGTCCGCAAAGGCCGAATCGTGTAAAGAATCAGTCAGTATTGTTTGCTAAAATGTGTAATTTTCGAATTTCGAAATTTGGTTTTCGGATTTGTTATCAACAACCTTGAAAACCCTCATAAATGGATTCGCGGACGAAACTGCGAAGTTTTTTTTGTAAAATGTCGGCCATTTCGTATCGGCCATTTCGTATCGGCCACTTCGCGTTCCAAAATATGGATTTCGGACTCGTCATTGGTATCGTCGACAACTTCTATGCACGGATATTCAATTAAATCTGACAAGTTTTTTGCACAAATGTCGGCGCTTTTGTATCCGCCATTTTGAGTTTCTGCATTTCCATTTCGGATTCGTTATCAGCAACCTTGGAAACCCATATAAATGAATTTTCGGACGAAACAGAAAAGTTTTTTTTGTAAATTGTCGGCCATTTCGAGTTTTAAAATTTGGATTTCGAATTCGTCATTGGTATTGTTGAAAACCCCTATATACGGATTTTTTTTCAAATCTGACAAGTTTTTTGCAAAATTTTCGGCCATTTCATTTCCGCCATTTTGAATTTCTGAATTTGCATTTCGGATTCGTCATCAGTAGCTTCAAAGACTCTTATATACAGATTTTGCTTCGAATCTGACATCTCTTTGATATTTTGTCACAATTCTCGAGACTGTGAAGAATCGCAATGTGCCACGGGCCGCTGTCAACGACGTGCAATTTGTAAAAATAAGACGTTCCTGTGCTATTACTGATTTTATACTGATACTTATATACTGATTTTGTTTGGATTCGTACTGTTATGTGTAAAAATCTGTTATTGTAGTTAGAAAAATATAAGAGCTTTAACCGCCTCATTGTACCCTACGTTTCGCAGTAGTTGATGCACTGTGCCTACTTATATGATACATTGTACCCCACCCGTAGGGTACAATGAGCCAAGCGGCTAATTTTTTTTAGATCGCGGTATTTTGGTATTTTTAATCTGTTTGCAAAAAATGTGGGAGCTTAATTGCACGCCCAAAGGTCTATAAAACCGGTTATGACCTTTTTTTTCTAATCGGACTACCTTGATTAGAGTAAAAATTCGTTCGAAAAAAGTGACATACTGTACCCCACCTTGCTTTACTTGCCGAGTTCATTAAACCCTTTATCAATAAAGAATTCTACTATAAGGACATTTCGTTTACATCATATTAAACTAAAAATGTTCGTTCGTGATTGTCATCTCGACGTATTTTGTACACTGCTTTTCAGCACACATTTGTTGAACTTCACGGTAATAACAGAGAGGAATGTTTCGTGACTGCCGTAACTAGCCTTATTTCACGGGAAATAAGAACCTAGTTAAAACTTGTACAATTAATTTTTTTTGCCACCAAAGCTCACCATGTTTGCATTTTTTTATGAGAAAGTCCGAATACTTCTATACATTTTTTCTAAATTTCATTTTTCGCCATTTCGGGATATTCCGCTCGTTTGTTAATTGGAATCTCGAAAGAGAAAAAAAAACACGAAAACAAAGCTCCCCCTATGGGGAAGAAAATAATGGAATTAAATTTGTCCTAATGAACGAGTGCGAATGTGGAGTGCTGGATTTGCGAAATAATATATTACATTATGAAAAGGTATCGTTTACCATTCCACGAATTTTAATGATTAATTTAATAAAAGTAATAAAACAAAGTGAACTTCGTATGGAGATATCCTCAAAAAGAAAAGCCTGTAAATGAATTTATCTTCACTCATTGTACCGCTGGCATGCTATTTTCGGGAGGTAGGTATTTATTCACGTACGCATACATGCACGCACAAACACTATATATATACAGGGCGTCCCAGAACTGAATGCGTTCCCTGAAATAGGGGGTTGAGGGTGAAATTCTGCGTCGATCAAAATGAGCACGTGTGGGTCTCAGATTAAGCCCTGAATTAGTATTAATTGTTAAAGGCGGGCGCACCTGGTATCCCGCCTTTAAACATTACAAATAATTCAGTGGTTGATCTGATTGTGAGACCCACACATGCTTATATCAATCGACGCAGAATTTCACCCCCAACCCCCCATTTCAGGAAACGCCTTCAGTTATGGGACGTGTACTATGCAAATAGAAGGTCGTGTCATATAATATGGTACAAAACTATTGCCGTGCGCCAAAAGTCCGTTTAGGCAATGACTATGACGAGGAATCATGAAACAAAAATCAGGGCCGGGTTAAAATTCCGAGCTTTAAATGATGAGAACGCTCAAAACTCCGAAAGAATATTACCCGAAAGACCAAAACTCCGAAAATCTCCACGGGGCAGAGTTGAAATTCCGAACTTTGAATAATAAGAATGCTCAAAACTTCGAAAGAATTTTACACAAAAGACCAAAACTCCGAAAATCTGAACATCATCAAAATATCTCGGCTACGGAAGATTTAAAAGTTTCAAAATTTCCAATAAATCGTGTTATTATTTCAATTTTTTTTTAATTATGATGTGATTTTACGTCAAATTTGAAATTTGTCTAGACAATGTTATACGTTCTACATAATTTACAGTCAACTGTGTAGAATTTCGCTGGCATGATCTTGGAGAAACTTGTAATTTCGGAACATTAAAATTGGGAATGTTAAACCGTCGAAAAATTAAAAGTTCGCAATTTTGACCCGGCCCCCGTGTCAAGATCATGCCAGCGAAAGTCTACACAGTTGACTGTAAATGATGTAGAACGTATAACATTGTCTAGACAAATTTCAAAATTGACGTAACATAACTTCTTAATAAAAAAAAATCCTTGAGATAATTCGTCGGTTTTTTTTAAATCTTGAAACTTTGAAAACTTCCGTAGACGAATTATTTTGACGGTGATTTTCGGAGTTTTCATCTTTCGGGGTAGTATTCTTTCGGAATTTTGAGCGTTCTGATCATTTAAAGTTCGGAATTTCAACCCCGCCTCATCCTGAATTGCGGAACGTTAAAATTCGGATTTTTAAAACGTCAAAGCATTCAAAGTTCGGAATTTCCACCCGGACCCCAAAAATTTGTGCAAAATTTCACCTGAATCGGAGGTAACAGCTATTTGGAAGTATAGCCGGAATTACTTTTGTCTGTTATACCATATCTGCGAAAAGATGCCACAAACACTCGATAGGGTGTAGCTTCCGATTCCATATGTACGCGAAATATTTTCTTTGCAATAAATAGTAGAAGTCTCGGTTGAGTGTTTTATTTTATATTTATTAAATATTCTATAGTATTAGTGCATGTAATATTCTGAGCAATAGACCGGCATTGATGACTTGAACCAACATGCATGCAGGGTATAAAAAAGAATCGAATAACACACCAAATACGCATACATCAGATCGTATCTTGTAATATGGTACTGATCAATATAATCATCTTCGCAAATGACAAACAACATGTTTAACCGATGTATACAGAGTGTCCCATAACCGAGTGCGTTCCCTGAAACGAGGGGTTGGTGGTGAAATTCTGAGTCGATTGATGTAAGAATGTGTGGATTTCAGATCAACCCCTGAATTATTATTTATATTTAAAGGCGAGCCAATCAGGTGCGCCCGATGCACGAGTCTAGTGGTGCCTGTCGGTGCGGTGCTCCCGCTGGCATCACTACACGCGCGTATCGCTCACCGACGTACGCACTAGACGCGTGCATCGGGCGCACCTGATTGGCCCGCCTTTAAACATTAATAATAATTCAGGGCTTGATCTGAGACCCACACATGCTTATATCAATCGACTCAGAATTTCACCCCAACCCCCCGTTTCAGGGAACGCATTCAATTATGGGACACCCTGTATATATTTTAGTTCTGTTCACCATTAGGATCTGCTTAAATGTCAATAAGCAATAATATCATCGTCCCCTCAGGGAAATATGAAATCTAGTTAAAATGTGGTTGAAAACACCATACATTCCTCTCAGCATAGGGTACGTAGATTCAGTATTTGCTCTTACACAAACGTAAACGCATATATATGCGTGCAAACCATTATCGCAGTTTCGATTGATCAAAACAGTAAATGAAAGCTGGAGATCAAAGTTAATCGTTTTCTATACTTCCGTTCTTTCAATTCGTGTATTTTCATGTAAAAGCGCATACAGCGCACATAGACAAAAAGGCCACGAGGTATATGGATACTCGGACAATGCATATACACATGTCGGGAAGCTTGGCTGGGGAAATATATCGAGCAATACATCAAGCGGTGAAAAACGATAGTCAATATTTCTCGCCTGAAAATGTCGGTACGACATGAAAGGCAGCTGTTGCCGAGAGCGAAACATAGAGAGAGAGAGAGAGAGAGAGAGAGAGAGAGAGAGAGAGAGAGAGAGAGAGAGAGAGAGAGAGATAGGGGGGAGAGAGGGGGGAGTGAGAGAGGGAGGGGGGTTACATCGTCGACTAATACTGCCCAGTATATATACACCACAGACTCTATATAATAAAAGGGGTAGTATATTGGAAGCAAGTAGATATATCCAGGAGTAATGGCGGGTAGACCAAAAAGAGAGGCGAGGAAGTGGGGGTGGGGCGGTAGAGCGAGCAAGGTGTAGAGTTGAAAAGCTAAGATATATATACGCAGTAGTTATAGTAACGCGGGAGTAACTAGGCTTCTGGGGCCAAGAGAAGGAAGGAGAACGATAGAAGCGCGAAAAGCGTAGTGGTCGTAACAGCTTACGGTAAAACTCTCTGTGCGGTATATAACTCTCTTTTCCGTCGTGGGAAAAGTCAATTTCCTAAAAACAATTCCGTTCTAGCATAGTAAGGTACGGAAAGCGAGAGCGAAACAGAGAGAAAAAGAGATAAGCTATACCGGATCGTGGAATACGCATCTACAGCTCAGCATACAATACTACTCCATATATATATAAATGTATGTACAGCTGGAAAGGACGGGGAAAGAAAGTAACAAGGTCAAGAAAGCTGATGGAGCCCTAAGGGGTTGAGAATAGCTCGAATGAGAAGGACGAAGAAACGAAATGGAGTTATTACTGCGGCCTGCCGCGAGTGTGCTATGCTCTTGCTGTGAAGTGGATTCCAGTCACGGCCAGAGAGCCGTCACAATATTACTACTTCGAAACGAACTTACGAGCTCATGGAAAATATAAAGCGCCCTGCGGCAGAACCAACCGGAGTAGCACATAGTACTCCCGCGGAGACGTAAAACAACTATGGCGGTTAAAAATAAATGCACGATGCTGAAGCATTCGTATACGGTGGGCGTACAATAGGAATCCACGGATTATAATACGAAGATGAATTTGTACGAGAGAAAAAACTTGCAAATATCATTTGCGCGCTCATTCTTCGCAATTTCGAAGTTCATGGGTTAACTTTTGCACGATGTTCCGTCTTCGTGTGGGAAAGTATACGACGGTTTTTTCAAAGCTAAGAAGTGGGTGGCCACGCATTTAGTTTGTAAGGTTATTCATATTGTGTAATATATATCTGTTACATTATGTTCGCTATTGAATTGTATTTTTTCAACAGATATAAGTTTTCAAACACACGAAGTTTCAAAAATCGTCAAATAAGTCGTGATCGGATGCATATGTACGTACAGGAGGTACTTGGCTATATAGCAATGAATAAAATCCAGTTATGAAGAAAGTCAAGATAAAAGTTTGTAACTCTACGCTAGCAGACTAAAAAACAATGGGGAAGTGAGACGAATCATTGGACATGGTCTATTGGCCACTCGTATAAAGTAAAAGAGTCAAACGTTTTGATCTCTGTCTATCTTTGTCATTTTTATCACGTTTTTTCGAACGTCGAAAAAAATCGGGACCTGATTTTTTCACATCTGGAAGAAAGGGAGTGATCCAGCAATTTCTTTATTTTGCCCATCGCTGATCTTTTTCGTTTTGTTTTTGCGACTGCGGAACATTTAATTACAATTTTTTTCCGTTGCTCGTCTAGTGGGTTTATCAATTGTGATAAACTTCCGAAAATGGAATGGACGTGAATCAAACGCTCATGAAAATTCTATTTACCCAAGCGAAAATTCCTTAATGGACGAGTTTATCGAGTCAATTGATTTGCATCGGTAGATTTGCTATTTGCGTAATATTCTGGGTAGGGAAAGAGAAACGTTTGAGGATTCGATTGAAAAAGGTTCGTTAAGAAACGATAAAAAACTGGTTCGTTCTCGCTGGATCCTCGGGTTCATTATACAAAAGTTCATATACCCATGTACGATTTTAGAGTCCGGCCAACCTCGGCGCAACGATGATCGCCTGAGTTAGAGCGGCGGCCCGACTCTGTTCACCAACGTAGGCTCGGCGTCCAATAAACGCCGGGATGATTACATCGGACCAACGTTATACCCAAGCGTCGGCCCTACGTTGATTTCGCCGTCGACCCTACGTTGATTGCAGCATCGGCCTTACGTTGACGGCGGCATCGAGCCTACGTCGATACCAACGTCGGGCCTACGTTGATTTCAGCATCGGCCCTACGTCGATTGCAGAGTCGGCCCTACACTGACAAAAAATCTTCAAATCAAATACTATAGGCATAAAATATTTCATAAATTCAAAATGAAATGAAGCACTCAATTAAGAGTTTTACGACAACGATTTTGGATCGTAGTTCGTCATTCCCTAGTCTTTTGAGATAGTTTTAATCGAAGAAAATATTTGACCTATATGCGAATCAAACCTGGAACCTACCTATTCATAGCTAGGCACGCTGCCCCTATGCTACCGAGTGCTTGCAACATCTGAGTCGCAGATATGGCATAAGAGACCAAATGAATTCCTATAATTATTTGTTGTATCACATATACTATATCAATTAGTTACTATCATTGCGATAATTAGAGAGTTCTATCAAATAACGCGCTATATATTTTTCAAACATAACCTATATATATATATATATATACAATTCCTCTCTCTCCATCCTCTCTACCCACACACCTCTTTGACAGACCATTAGCTCAATCAAATAGAAAAATGGTTGACTCTGCAAAAATTATATTTAGCTAAAATTAAAAACAAATAAAATAGATGATAGAGGAATAAAATAGATTTTGTGGATTCAACTAAATGTTTTATGAACAGATGAAACCGAATCACATATTTATTAGGATTAAATAAAATATTCAGTTATTGGACGATATTAAATATATCTTGATTTTAATAAATGAATATATTGAACATAAATCATTCCAATGATGGAAAGCAATAGGAAAAATTTGATTCCACGAAAAATCTAGTTAATTCAAATGAACAAAAATCAAATAGACGCGGTAAATTAATATCAAAATAATTTTTCTGCCAGTGACTTAAACGCGCAAAAATTTAAATCGGCGCGAAGTAAATCGTTGTAATTTTCAAGCATTACAAGCACACTTCAATAGATTCATATATGATTTAAAGAGCATTTTTACAATTCATTGATTATTATGTCTTTTTTTCAATTTTTTTCTATGTTGTCTAGCTTTTAATGAAGAAGGATGACGGCATATATTTGTTTAAGAATTTAAAAAAATACACGTTTTGTCAAAGTCAGATCCGGAATGTTCTACCGAACAGTTCACTCGTTTTCTCAATTTGAATACTCAGTATTATTACTCTCATCGATTCTTTATTAATCACAGCAATTATCAGAATTGTTTTCACACCGAAATACTACAAAACATCATAATTTAACCTTACTGTAAAATGTCGATGCTACCAACGTTACGCGCTACATTGTGCTGTTGAAGCGAAGCTGAAACGGAAATACAAACAAACTGCTGTTTTACGGTCAAGCATCGGCCGAACTCTAGAGTTACAAGCGATAGTCAACTACACCCGGGCGACGATTAGCCAGTGTTGTCTAAATCATGGTAGCCAACGTCGGGTGAACTGCAGTGCCTAACGTCGCCGCGACGATCGAACGAGAGTATCGACAACTCTGGGCCATAGTCGCGTTCCGATCGTTGGCTGCCGATGCGTCACCGCCTCACCGCCAAGCGGTGGCTGTACTCTGGGTCTGCAAGCGTTGGCCAACTACACTTGGGCGACGATTAACCAGAGTCGGATGAAACGTGGTAGCCGGCGTTGCGCGAACTACCGGGCCTAACCTCGACGCGACGATCGAACGAGAGTTGCGACAACTCTGGGCCATAGTCACGTTCCGTTCGTTGGCTGCCGATGCATCGCCGCCTTACCGCCAAGCATTGGCTGCACTCTGGGACTACAAGCGTTGGCCAACCACACCCGGGCGACGATTAACCAGAGTCGGATGTAACGTCGTAGCCAGCGTTGCGCGAACTACCGGGCCCAACGTTGACGCGATGATCGAATGAGAGTTTCGACAACTCTGGGCCGTAGTCGCGTTCCGATCGTTGGCTGCCGATTCGTTGCCGCTTAATAGCCAAGCATCGCTCGCACGTTTCGCCAACGCTGGGCCGTCATAGACCGTCGATTGTTGGTAGCCGACGAGCTGCCGCAATACAGCCAAGCGTCGGCCGTACTCGGAACGTCGGCTACTCGCACATGGGTACTTGTTTTTAAGGTGGACCGAGCGCGCGCTCTTGATTTCTATAGATTTTGTTCAAATTTTAACCAGATATTGTTCATATCATTCTGCATGTTTGGTTGAATTCTCAGAACAGTCGACTATTTAGATTGGGAGATAATGAGTTTTTAAATTGCACTGCAGTGTTTGCAATGAAATTTAAACAGAATCATTATCCGTAAAAAATATGTCCCTTATAATAAAAAGACATATGGCAACACCGCGTCGTTCCACGTATCCAATGACGTAAGTTTGCGCGGCATATTTAAAATAATACTGCAAAACAAATTTTTATTTGGAAGTCATTTTTAATCGGACAAAGTTTTTAATTAGTTATGATTGACCAACACTTTTATTTTATTAATGACGATAACATAAACAATATAAAATATTAATAAGCATAACGCAAATATTCTTTTTATGACAAAAGTTTTTAACTTTACGACCTCGATAATAATTATTTTTTTCACGAAATATTCAACAATACTGTTCTGCGGTGTTGCCACATATCTTCTTATTATAGGGGACAAATATTTTTTACGGATAATTATTCTGTCTTTACTGAAGGTTTTTAGCAAAACTGAATACTAAAGGCAATTTAAGCTTTTTTCACTCTTTCCCTAACTAGTTTGCTATCAAAACATAATTTGTTTTAAAAATTTATAAACATCATAGAATGGTACGACGAATCATGTGACCTGACTTTCGGTCAATGCAGACCCTGCAGTGTTAAAAGTTGAAATTAAAAAAAACCCATTATCTTCCAATCTAAATAGTCGACTGTTCTGAAATTTCACTTAAACATGCATAATGATATGAACAATGTCTGGTACAAATCTGAACAAAATCTATAGAAATCAAGTGCGCGGGCTCGCTCTACCATAAGCGAACTGGCAAACTTCACATGACCGACATCGAATTGGACATCCTCAACTTTTCGCTTGCTTAGAAATCAAGATATGCGGGCGAGCACGCGCGCATGTGTGTGTGTGTGTGTGTGACATCCTCGAGAATGTTGTATCTGCACTTCTGTAACTTTCGCAAGCTCTGTAACTATAATTGGACTGCAGTGAGAAAATGTAAAACACTTTTTTATTCCTTGTTCAATTATCCCGGTGCGGAGTTTTTCTTTAAAAAACATTTTGACGATAGTAAAGGTCGTTTTATCCAAATAAAACTTTGTTTTTCAATGCGCCCTTGATGAGGACTTGGAGAAAAAAGGACGCGACCCTTTCCTGCTCTTCATCCGCTACGTAAGAATATAAACAGGAACGTTCTGTTGTATTATTTTGTGGCCCCCTTTATTTCGTGGCCGGAAATAAAGGGGGATTTTTTTTCTGGGAAAACGTGTGCAAGTCTATTTTTTTCCATTGAAGAGTATGGTTTTAAGTATCGTTTAAAAATGTTGTATTAGAAAATACTTATAAATGGGGTACATACGATGGTTTGTGGGGAGCGCTGTTTGAAAAACGTCCCGCGCGGTGACACAACGCTGCTCGGAAACAAATCACGAAGAATAAAAAAATCAAACATATTTAGTTTTCGCCTTGAATTATGTAGTGCTTGCACGAAGGATTTAATAAGATATTGATTTTGAAGAAATTGGTGCAGTCCCAAGTCGGAGTATCAATTTGTGTATCAATCGGAAAAAAAAAACGTTCTATTTTCGTTGATTAAAAAAAAGATGCACTGAACAACAAAATTCCTTCGTTCTAGCACGGATTTTTTATATATAAAATAAGCTCGTGAATTTAAGTTGATCGGTGCAGTGAGTTTTGAAATATTGCGGTCAACAATTTTGAAAACGTTATTTTGAGAAAAACGCTTTTAAAGTTCGCTGATGCGCGGAACCTACCTACAATAACCCATAACAGCCTCAATTCTGAGGCTTCTCTTTAGAACTGCGTCTATCAGCGTAGCTTCGCCGAAGGCGCTTTTCAGCGCTCGGAGACTCCCCTAAGAATAGCTCGAAAACCACTTTAAAACTGTTTTTTTTTTCAGCTATAAACGAATATGCATAATATTTTTGAAGGTTCAAAAGATTTTTTAAAAGTGTTTCCAAAAAAATCGATTTTTCGCAAATTTTACAATGGTGTCCCCCGTCAAACGATGGTCTCGAATGTGCAGGAGAGTTGTTGAAGCCAATCGTGGTTCGTCGGTGAACCCAGAGCGTGAAAATATGAGTATTATTAATGTTACAAAAACTTACTATTATTATTTTTATAAATATGTAAATATGTAAATATAAAATATGTAAATTCGTAAATACATAAATATGTAAAAATGTGCATCAAGCGACGCGGCAGCGTCTCGAAGCCAAGTCCAGGGATGCGAGGAGCTACGGCGAATGCATTTATTTGGAATATATAAAAACCGATTTAATAAAAACTACTTGTATCTACAGAACAAAAATGAAAAGTATGAAAATAATGCTTCAGGTCAAAAAAACAGCCTATCTATACGTGTCGGTGACCCCAAAAAATGAATTTGCTTTATTGCATCGATTACAGTCAATGAAAAATTCACATATCTGGGTATGGACAGGCCAAAAATATCGTTTTTTTCACGTCGTTTGGCGACAGTGAAAAATGAATATAATTGCATGCCGAGCAGTGAAAAATTTGATTCGGAATATGCGTCTATTATTTATGTTTTACGATGCTTATGCCATAGCACGTTCAACAGATGCTCGGTTTAACATTCCCTGCATTTCGGAAAAGAAATAATTTACCAAATTGTTTTTTGCCAGACGTAGAAAACGTATTCCAAGTACTCGGGAGTTGTTCGATTGTTCTTTTCTTTGAAATTCTTATACATTTTTAAAAAATACTTGAAATAATAGTGACATTGTCAGCCAAGGGATTTGAGGTGATAAAAACTTAGGCTGCCAGTTTTTGTACCATAGCTTTGATACATAGTTCATTAAAATAATCGAGGAATGAGGAGAACGTCCATTGTACCTTTTCTAAGGTACAATAATATTTCAAGGTCCTGAGATTAAAAATGGAGAAAGCATTCGGAAAGAACCCGGTTAAAAATCAAACCAATGTGGCATTTTTATCGATGAGTCTTACAAGGTCCGATAGTATAATTGTAATTGGGTAAGGGCTCTATATACTCAAAAATTGATTATGTATGTATGATTCTAACTAGATCTTCAGTCAAGCAATGGCTGTATAGCTTGCGAATGAAAGTCCAGCAGCTTTATATCCCTCCTGCCTCAATCCTTCTAACCACGTGTGCAGCCTACTGCGGAATGAAATGGCGTGCCACTTTTATATAACGTGTTTTTAGGGAGATTTTACATGAATTTTTAAGACGAGACAATAGACTAACTTTCAAGCAATTGGCATACGTTTTTTTACGTTTATGCAAAAAAAATGTGTGCATGGATAAATACCGAAATCTATTCTTCCGTTAATACCTTTCCGTTCGTGCAATAGAAGAGTTTTTATTATCTCAAATAGCCAATATCTGAGGCCTGAAAAATAAAGAAAATCAAATAAAGTCTTCACCTAGAGATTGAAAAGAGGAATTAAAGGTCATGTACTTGATCCCCTCCAGCCTACATGAACGCAATATCGCATGGCCAAGTTTTCGTTAATTAAAATGATCTTTTCCCCGGACAACATATCTTTTTGAACGAAATCCGCATCGCGGCAATCGAACGAGGCCGAAAAGTCCTGATTTTTTTACTCTGTCATAAAGAAAGATTTACAGCTTTCCAAACTTTTAAAAGTGTAGATAGAGCATGCTTAAAAGTCATTATTCATACACACACACACACACATATATATATATATATATATATATATATATATATATAACGGAACATCAGAGAAAAGAAAGCTTATCTATATATATATATATATATATATATATATACAGGGTGTTTGGAAGGTCGATGCAAAGTTTTAAGGGGGTGATAAGTCACCTCGTTAGGAACATATCTAACCTAGGATACCATAGTCCAGAGTCGAAGGATTTCGAGTTATCACGGTAAGTATGATTTTTGGACAATTTCCCAAAATTAGGTACTAACTCGTTCATAATGTTCAAAGAGATAATAATTGGTAATTAAAAACTTATTTGCGTCTTAGCTTAATGTTTATTCGATCGACAAACACCAATACAATCATCTGTATTCACACAACTAACGAAATGGGACGTGTTGAATAATTAAAAACTTGTCAAAAAATAACAATATTTCTTATGTTAATACTATAGTTAATACTAAATAGCATTAACACAAGAGGAGTTAGTACCTAATTTTGGAAAATTTTCCAAAAATCAATTTTACTTACTTTTATTCCAAACAATCATACTTACCATGATAACTCGAAATCCTTAGACTTTGGACTAAGGTAACCTAGGTTAGATATGTTCCTAACGAGGTGACCTATCACCCCCTTAAGGCTTTTCATCGGCCTTCCTAACACTCTGTATATATGTGTGTATGTATTTATATATATATATATACACATACACACATATATACACATACATCTGCATATATTTAAGTTAGGGCAGGTAAGCTCTACCCTACCGGGATTTTCTTATCGGCGGGGTGCGGAGACCCCGGAGGTGGAGTTGAATAAGAGAAACACACACGGGGATAAGATTGCCAAGCGTAACAAGAAAAGCGGTAGTGTGAAGAAAACGAGTCGATAAGCGGGCGTTGAAACGTTACCAGGTAGGATCTGGAGAATGCGACGTTTTACATATATGCATATGTGCGCGGCTCGATGTGCATGCACATAACAAGAACGTGAATTGCCCTGGTGCGGTTTCGTGGGGCTTACGCCAAGTAGTTTACTCTGGAGGGCAGAACGTCTGGAATAATCAGGTATGCAAAGGCCCGATAGCGAGAACTTGTGCGGCTTTTGGCATGACGCGTTTCGTACCGATCGCATGCGACCTCAAATTCACCCGAAAATATTTTTGTTTCCTACACAGCATGCATAATTGTAGTGAACACGGGCACATACGTATGTGCGCGGCTGCAACAGTCCCCCAAGGCAAACAGTGTTGGCCTAGTCCAATACTTGGATGGGTGACTATTCAGTCGCACACCGGCATGCGAGCCTACTGCTGCAGGTCTACTGAATTTGCAGTGGCATTGCAACTGAAACTCTGTGAAATACGGCCACCATTATCGGCGCTGGTTTTCCAGAGTTTTCCTGTGCGTTCGTGCAAATGTGATAGAATAGTGCATTAGGGAAGACTGGCTGCGGGCAACACTGCGAGGGGTCTGTCCGGAATTGGAACTAGCGAATTGACGAGTTTGGTACGAAAGGGATTGGGTCATTAAAGCCCACAGGGGCACAAAACGGAACATCAGAGAAAAGAAAGCTTATCTATAGCGGAAAGTCGTCTGAACCTTGGGCTCATTTACCATATATGAAAAATGAGATATTCCACAACATTCACTATCGATTGAGGGGTCTTTTCACTTCAAATGCTAAAAAAGGCTATTTTCGTAAATTTTTTTGATTGATTTATATTATAGATATTGATATAAAAGTGATTACACTTAATAAATACATTGAAAAAAATTGTTTATTTATTTAAGTCACTATTTATAGATGAAAATGGTAGTTGAAAGAATGGCTTAGAAAAATTGTAGATCTGCGCTGTTGATGAAATCTCGGAGATGGATCATCCGAAAAAAAAAAAATCATACGGTTTTAGATTTACTATGTTAATGGCTATTAGCGCATATCATACGATTTTTAATGAAGTATGCAAAAATAACGAAATCGCGGACATTTTTCGAAAAAACATAAAATAACGTGTCTTTTTCACCGTTTTTGGCAAAAAAATGAAAACGTGAACATTTTTTACAAAATCCTTGATATGCGCTATAACTATAGTTGTAAGGAATATGTGGTTGAAATTTCATAAGGATCGGTTCAGTAGTTTCGAAGATTTGATCAACTTCGTTCGATCACTAGTCAATGCTATTTTGAAGAAGTGTGCAAAATTTCAATAAGATCGGTGCATTAGTTTTTGTGAAATCGTGTCGACCAACTTCAAAAATTATTTTTTTTACCTGCGTCGCTCACGGCCGGTCTTTCCCAACGGGGGAAATTCCCAAAGGATTTCTCTCCTGGACTTTGACTCCGATAATTTGAAAATTTGGGAGAATATTCTAGACATATTGTACTATTAGATAATCGAATTGAAAAAAGGATTTCTTGACATTTTCAAACCCACGTAACCCCTTGAAGAAATGAAAAATAAAGGTTTCAATTCCTATTTTTACAGCATATACTCAATGACAATATATGAAAATTTTATTTTTAAATATTAAAAAAAATATATAAATGACGCGCTGTCTCCTGAGAATCTTCAACCATTAATGGCTGTTAGTTTTCCAAGCTCCAGGTTCGTCTAGGAAAAAATATTCTTTTTCTGTGACATCATAGCTATGGTATAGAATAGTAATGATTTTTTTTAAATTGTGTTCAGTACAACTTCTGTTTGGTATAGCCCAAAAAGTTGATAACTAGAACATTATTATAAACAAACAGTGTCAAGGGGTCTTCTCACTTTAGACACTAAAAAGGCTTTTTTCATGCATTTTTTGATAGGTTTATATTATAGATATGGATATAAAAGTTGTTACACTTAATATATACACTTTCGAAATACATAAACAAATTTTGTCATGTATTTATGTAACCCAAACAAACTTTGAACGCGTTTTTCTCGATATAACGTTTTTCGACGGCTGTTGATAAAATCTTCGAAACTACTGAACGGATCCTTGTGAAATTTTAACCACATATTTTTGACAACTATAGCTATAACGCATATGAATTTTTTTTTTTCAAACTTTGATATTTACTATTTTTTTATGCCAAAAACGTTAAAAATAGTTTTTTTTTCGGTTTTCAAAAAATGTCTGCCATTTGGTTATTTTTGCATACATCAAAAATCGTATGATATGCGCTATAACCTTTCACATACTGAATCTAAAACCGTTTGATTTTTTTATTTCGGATGATTCATCTCCGAGGTTTCATCAACAGCGCAGACCTACAATTTGTTTAACTACCATTTTCGGCTATAGCTAGTGACTTAACTAAATAAACAATGTTTGAAAAATGTATTTCAAAAGTATATAAAGTGTAACAACTTTTATATTAATATCTATAATATAGACCTATCAAAAAAAATGCACGAAAATCATTTTTTTAGCGTCTAAAGTGAGAAGACCCCTAAGCGTATCGCAAAAATCTCATGCTACACTTTAGATAGTCTCACAAAGAATATGTCTACCAAATTGAATGTAAATCGGACGCGTAATTTTTTAAACTTTTGACAGTCAACGTAAAGAAGGTTTGTCCGAGAAAAACGAAAAATCAGTACGAGTTTCATGTCCGATCAAAAGTAAATTTCCAAATATACCTTTCGTTTGCAATTCCTGGCCCGAACAATGTCGCTTCTGCAGACGAAATAACGTCCTTTGTATCTTTTTAAACCACTCGATTACTCTTCTTGCCTCTTTTGTTGCTTGCTCGGTTTCTAAATGAGCGATGCAGATACGACTTTTGTCTAACTCCGCACAGCTTCTCTGAGCATTCGGTCTGATTTTTGCACCTAAAATTTGCATCATCAGTAGTTCATTGTGATACCACGCATTGAATATGTTTGTAGCGGTATTTGTCACGTTCTGAATAATTTTCAAACCATTCGAAGTATTTTTCGGTGCCGAGACAACGTGTTGACAAATTATCGGCGCTTGATTTTCCATAAACGGGTCAAGAAGTTTTCTCAACGTCGGAATGAAGGAGAGCTTTATGTTTATTATTTTGTGAAAACATGTTTGCATTCGCCGTCTGCCAGGTGCACCAGGTGTCTGTTGCACGTGACGCTACGTTCGAAGCACTATCACAGGGAACATTTTCAGAATTTGTGTTCCACCTTGGCTTAAACTATTCTATAAAGTACAAGCTTAAAGAAAATTTTTAAAAAGCTCATTGTTTTTTATGTTAGGCCGGTGGAAGTACTCATTTTTTTTGCTCATCTGTTTGCGGCCTCTATGGTGATCGCTTCCCGTGCGGAAATTGAGTTGGGGCTGTGATCGGGCCCCAATAATATTCCCCTAATTTTATTCGGGCCCTAATCTGGAAGCCACATGAGGGCCGTTAGCGGCCGGTCACACTTTGTCAACAAGGGCCATTAAAGACGCAACGACCGGGGCCTTATAAGTTGCCTCAATGGCGCCTCATCAAAACCATTTTAGCGCCCTGAAAATGCCTCAACGGCGCCTCATCATAACCATTTCAGCGCCATAAAATATCCGTATCAGTGGATATAGGTGTATGTTAAATGCGTAAGGGTATATTTGTATTTGTTTTTATGTAATTGTTCATGTGCATAGGTGCGGGCGTGAGTACATGTGTATGTATGTGTGTGCGCGTAGAAATGTGATTGCGTATTTGCATGTGAGCATTTATGACAAACTGCCATGACAAAATTAATACAAAAAATAATCCATTCTAAGGAATGGATGTGTAGTAGAAATAAAAAAATATATGAGTCTACTGAATCACCAGAATCTATTTCCATTGAGGGAAAGATCTGGTCTAGAACAAAGACCAATTTATTTACTAATCCTACACAGTCAGATAAAGTTTATGAATGGGAAATATCAGCGCAGTCTTCAGAAGAAATAATTTTCTCTATGATGAGTATTGAACGGAAATTAGTTGCTATAAAAATGTCGAGAAAACCGGTTGGGACTGTTCACACTTATGCACTAGCATTACTCCATGTATGAGTGAAACCATGAGTAATTGTTTGTATCTATGTAAAAGGTTTCTTTAATTTGATAAATAAATACTGTCTGATGTTTGTCTGCATATTAGTGTTCATCGTTGATTTTTTATTTGCTAATGCCCTTACGCTTTTTCCCAATTTGCGCTCGATAATATTATTCGATCGATGTATATAATCGATTTGAATAATTGAAATACCATCAACCATGTAGCCTAAGCTATTTATACTGGTTTATCGCTATAATAGTCAGATCTGGGCCTATTGTGGAAATCCCTACTTGTTTATCCCTATACTGGCCAAGTCTGGGCCTATTGTGGAAATCCCTTCAGGTTTCTCCCTATAATGGCCAAGTCGGGTCCTATTGTGGAAATCCCTACAGGTTTATCCCCATAATGGCCAAGTCGAGGCCTATTGTGGAAATCCCCACAAGCTTATCCCGATATTGGCCAAGTCTGGGCCCATTGTGGAAATCCCTACTAGGGAAAGCACTAGGGAAGCCCTGAAAGGCCCTTATTTTTATTAGGGATGCCCTATCAGTTTTCCGCACGGGTTCTATCAAAATCCGCAGACGCCGTTATTAAATGGGGCCGAAGTTTGCATCGTTGGAATGCAACGAAAATTCTTTTAAATTTCTTATTTTCATTATTATCCGAAATCATATTTTGCAGACTTGTTGTAGATCCCTAAATAAGAATCCTAAAGAAATGTTTGCGTGATTATGGTATTGAAGTTTGCACCGTTGGGATGCAACGAAAACGTATATTTATTTTGCTTTTCCTCTATTTTTTGCGCATTTGGGCTACAAAAATCACTGAAACATTTTTAAAGATCCTTATTAGGATTCCATGACCTAAACTTGGGAAAAAAACGGTTGAGATACTAATAAAAATGAAGAAATAAAAAAGAAAAAAGAATTTTTTTTTACAAAATAAAAAAAAAATGCGAAAAAAATCATTTTCGTTGCATTCCGACATTGCAAGCTTCAACATCTTATTATTAACCACTTCGAAAAATGTAGGAGCGCCTTCGCTTTCCGTTTTACGAAAGCCCATTATCTTCATTTGATAAATGAGTGATCTCAGTCTCTGGCATACATAATGAAGGCTCACGCGCTATATGCTTGTGACATTTGTAACAGTCATCGCAATGAGATGAAAAATGTACAAAGATCACCCATTTCGAGGATATCGATACATCAAGAGCGTTAACGAGGGAAATAGTTCATTCATTTCTTATTTTTACGAAAGTGAAATTCTTCGTTGTCTAAAAGGATTTAAGGTATTCCACCCACGAATCTGTATACTTAACAAGTAACTAATTTTCGTCTATGATCAAGTAAAACGAATCCCAGTATACTGGCAAAATTTCAAGCCCTATTACCGAACTCTTAACGAACATTTACGACTCCAAAAATCGTTTAATTTATACGGCACTTCATGGAGATGACACGGTGGCCACATTTCTAGCTAATAATGTATACACCAAATAACTCTAGATGCTTGAAATAAACGGCTCAACGCGTGAAAAAAATTCTAAAGGTTCCGTGACGACAACAAAAACAGGGGTCAACGAATTTTTTAAGAAAACGTTCATGGTAAATGTGAGAGAAATCATGGTGGTGAAGTTTGCATCGTTGAAGTGTAACGAGAGTTCTTTATTTTTTAATTTTTTATTTTCACTCCTATGCGAATTTTTTTTTGCAGGTACAGGTTATGGATCTCTAATAAGAATGTAAGAAAAATGTTCAGTCACTTTCGTAGCCTAAATGATCAGAAAAAAATTTGGCAATAGGAAGAAAAATATTTTCGTTGCATTCCAACGATGCAAACTTCAATACCATGAAAAATCGGACCAGCGGAAGAATTTTCGTAGCCGCAACTTTCAGAGAAAATGTAAAAATGTTTAAATCTACGAAATTTCCGCAAATTTTTTTATTCCAGTTTATCGTTGAGTATAGTAATTTATTGTGACTTATTTTTATTATGCGCCGTTTCACGTGACTTCTATTTCTATTTTTATTGCACAGCAGTTTGGTTCATGTCTGTGACTGATCTAAATCGACGATCGTCAACGACTTGTATTAATTGTTAACTTAAATAACCCGTTTGGTTTTTAGAGTTCAGATAGACCGTTTGAGGTGGAGACTGTCCACCCCCAAACGTCGCCAAAAACAATGTATCATCTGTCAGCGGCCATGTTTTTGTTATTTTTCTGTATTTTTTTGTAATTTCTTTTATCACATAACTTTTTGTTATTTTTCTCTTTGATCCCTTGCTATTCATTATTATATTTTTTCATTATATTTTTCATTATATTTTTAGATCATTTTCCTTCGCGTATAACGAAGTATATACATTTCATATGATCGTGTTACGAAGTGTGCAAAGTAAGCATGGGCGAAGCTGAGAATATCAAGTCACTGTGCACTGTACATGAAAACTTTTGAGGCTCGATGTGATATACTTGCACAGCAACGATCTATAGTTGTTTTGGCTTAAGGAAGCTTCGAGGACCTGCAGTACGTGTACAGGTAGAGGAATATACGTAAGGTCTTGTAGCCTACTCTAATATATAATATGCCTGTCATTCTCTAGTTCCAACTTACAACATCGACCTACTCTATCGTGTGGAACCTGCAATACACATATCTGTACGTGTCCCACGTACATATATAACTCCACGTCATAAAGCTAAACTGTACGGGTTACTTGTACGCGCTTCTCCCGTTTCATGTACGCTTATACGTGTATACAAGCTGTATCGTGATACTTTAGATATGTACGACTGTAGCGGACACGAAAGTCCCTTGGGGCCGTATTCCAAAAATGTGAAGTAACACACATGCACACACACACACACCGGAATTGTAGCGTGTATAATTCGGGAAAAAAATCCGATCATCTTTATGACCTACAGATGGAGTTGAGTATGTGAAAAAATAAGGTTGTACCTTATATTTTGATCGAATTAAGGCCTTAGGCCACAGTAACAGGTATAAAATCATGTGCGCATGTAACAATTTTTTTCGTATGAAAAAGTCATTCACTCATAAAATGAATTACACATCTCTTTACTATGAATATCAAGCTGTTAGAAAAAATATATATTTTTTTCGATGTACAAAATGGCCGACTACTCGAAACTTTCCGAAACAGTTTTTTTTCC
Organism: Ophion ellenae; assembly: GCA_963210295.1. Classification (NCBI taxonomy): domain Eukaryota; kingdom Metazoa; phylum Arthropoda; class Insecta; order Hymenoptera; family Ichneumonidae; genus Ophion; species Ophion ellenae. The sequence goes on along the minus strand of OY723389.1, from coordinate 19,560,632 downwards.
AATTGGCTTGACAAATAACATGAACAATTTTCACTCGATTCATTTCAAATTTAAACGTTACGTTCCTTATTGCATTTCGCAGAGAAGTACGTACGGAATTTCTGATTAATCGAAAACTTTTCACTTTACGAGCAGTTTATGAGCAGTTAAAACGAAATTTTTCACTGAAAATTCGTTTCTTAAGTTCCAATACCTACAACTTTTGAATAAAACAATATTTTTCAAATTCCGTACGTACTTCTCTAGGTATTTTAATGCAGATTGACAAGAATTTTTGTTTTTTATTCTAGGTGAAAAATTGTGGATGCTAAATGTCACGCCGCGGAGCGCCTAAAAAAACAAAATAAAATATTAGTAGTAGGTCATTTTGTACATCGAAAAAAAATATATTTTCTAACAGCTTGATATTCATACTAAATGAATGTGTAATTAATTTTATGAGTGAATCACTTGTTAATACGAAAAAAATGGTTAAATTCGCACATGATTTTATACCCGTTACTGTGGCCTAGGGCCTTAAGGATATATGGGATTACCATAAAAATTCTACCATGGCGATGATTGGATGCATTATGATGTAGTTTGTTCTAAGCCTGTATGCCAAATTTGGGTATCGATCCACTAACGCGTTGCAGTATGATAACATTTTTAATTTATGTCAACTTTACATGCGTTCATATAGGATTTTGGTTTACCGTTAGATAAGATGAGAAAAAAAACATTATGGAAAATCCTTGCAGAATGTTTCAGATTGTGTGTGTGTGTGTGTGTGTGTGTGTGTGTGTGTGTGTGTGTGTGTGTGTGTGTGTGTGTGTGTGTGTGTGTGTGTGTGTGTAGATAAAGCATGTATGCAATAAACTTTTTGGAAAATTTTACCTTATTCACCATATAATTATAGTGTAGGTGATAGTAATATATTAGAATGCTGTTCATTTTCTCGATAAGGCTAGAGGCTCAAAAATTGCCTCAGTCGTGTTCGGTGGCATATTCACTCTCAGAGAATTTCCCTAATGCAGTTAAATATTAACGAATACAGGGGAAACAATGTTGGCAAATAACACTTTCAGGATGTGGAGATGTTAAACCTTTGTTGATCTGACATTGCAGGGCATGTTGGAAACGCTAGAATCAACGCTGAATTTGTATGCATACTGATGAGTATGCATAGCGCGCTATGTATATCTATATAGACATGCGTATTACAGAGACCGGAGGCATCTGCAACCGGTTTTGTTGATCACTGTAACATCCACAGACTACTGTATATGTAACCCCAGCAATATCTATTTGTTGGATTACTTTCGAGTGCTAAGGCCGGAGCCTGAATAAAAGGTCCGAAAAATCTTCTTTTTTTTTAAATTGCTTCAATCGATAGATAAACTATCCAAGAATATATTTACAAAGTTACAGAGGCTAATTGTAAATATTTTCGAAGATACAAGGCCGAAAGCAGAGAAGCGATTGATATTTGATATTAATATTTCCTCCTATTGACAACTTTGAAACGCATTTTCTCCAATTTTCATTTTCACGATTTTTCCAACTTGGCGGGCGTTATAGCAAAAAAACTAAACGACCTCTTGAATAAAACCAACGTTTATTTTCTTAGGTATGAAAATCTCTTCTAAGTGAATTGAAAAAGTCGTTGAAAAAGTCTATTCAAAGTCTATTGAGATTTTTCAAAATGCATACGTTCACCGAAAATAAATTGTAGCAGAAGTAACTGCGGTTGTAGTACCATTTACTCCACCATGTAAAGTAGTAGGGAGACTCTCCTTACGTGATAAAAATTACGTGATTACTAAAATTCCTAAAATTACCAAAATTACGTGATACTTGACGGAGCTCCCCTCTCCCCTACGTGAGATTGGGTGAGGTTTCGCTCGACCCCCCCCCCCCCCTAAACGCCTCACGTAATTAATGGACGCCCCTTTTACGAGCTGCATCTTTCCCGCCGATTGGGGACTGCAGTGGGACGCACATGGAATAAGCTGATAAATCTGCAGTCATTGATTCCTTCATGTTGAAACATTTTTTTATACATTTTAAATATACCTACATGAAAAGATACCTCAATGTTTACTGGGCTCACTTGTTTTTTTTCCCTTTTAACAAAATTCCCGAAAAAAGCATTTTTGGACCTTCTAATTCAGGCTCCTGCATTAACTCTTTTATTATTCTTTCATAGTATATTCTACACTAATAAAACTGTTCTCGTATTATTCAATCTTAGAACCATGATTTTTTGTACGACATGCGAAAACACTTTCACCATGGGAAATGTAAAGAAATCCCACACGTAAAAATAATCGAGCAGTGTTATTAAATAATTACTTCAGCTAAATAGGCAAACACAATTGCAGTTATTGCCATTGTCCAGTTACGCGATGTCGGAATTGTTTGAATTCTCAACGAGATACTTTGATCCAGCTCACCTCTTTCTGGAACTGGTTCACGGAGTCCGGCGCCAAGTTGCACCTCGCTCGTTGCATTGTAAATATCCGGTATTTTGACAATGCAGCGGAGACTCAACTGTCCATTGACATAGTGGGAAGATTGAAGGGTCAGACTGATCTCGTTCCATTGTAAATCATCCCATTCCCAATGCTTCCGTTTTTCCTCTTGGTGAACGTCCTTAGCGTGTTGATCTGACTTGTGCTGACGGTGTGCCATTCGTTCCGAGCTTGGTTGGCCAACCTGGGTACAATCGAACGATCGAATTAGGTTCGATAAAGTCTCACAATACTCGTCATCTTACAGACCCCCACTCTTGCCCCTCCATGTTTGTAAATCTTTGGTTTGAACATTTGATATGATTCGTAAAAATGAAATTCGTTGAATACTTTCAAGTAAACTGATAGCAGTTACTGTGAAAGGATAAGTTTCGGAATAACATTTGGGAAAACAGTTTTTCTTTTGACACGGTTCGATCTGCAATATTTTCGACGTTACACTTAAGGGGTTTTCTCACTTTGGATGCTAAAAAAGGGTATTTTCACGATTTTTTTTTATAGGTTCATATTATAGATATTGATTTACAAGTTGTTACAGTTAATGAATACACTTTCGAAATACATTTTCTTTTAAATATATATTTATTTAGGTCACTATTTATAGACGTAAATGGTAGTTAAAAAAATGTCCTAAAAAAATTGTAGGTCTGCGCTGTTGATGAAATCTCGGAGATGGATCAGCCGAAACAAAAAAATCAAACGGTTTTAGATTCAGTATGTTAATGGCTATAGCGCATATCATACAATGTTTGATATATGCAAAAATAACAAAATGGGGGAACTTTTTAAAAAAACGTGTTTTTTGACCGTTTTCGGCAAAAAATAGTAATCAAAATTTTTTTAAATCCTTGATATGCACTACAGCTATAGTTGTAAAAAATATGTGGTAAAAATTTCATAAGGATCGGTTCATTAGTTTCGAAGATTTTATCAACAAGCCGTCGAAAAACGTTGTTTTGAGACAAACGCGTTTAAAGTTTGTTTGGGTTACATAAATACATTTTTTTTTCTATGTATTTCGAAAGTTTATTTATTAAATGTAACAACTTTTATATCAATATCTATATTATAAACCTATACAAAAAATTCACGAAAATAGCCTTCTTAGCGTCTGAAGTGTGAAGACCCCTTAAAACGTTACATGTCAAATTTTAGAAATCGTCGGTGGTTGTCTCAAATTAAACTACTTCAATGCTAAGCCCAAATGTAGTTGATCCCGGATTTTGCCTTCGTATTGTCTGGAGGCGTCATATGAAACTAAGTGAAGCTATTCTCGTCGCTATACAGTTTATTTTTATTTTCATTTATTCACACAAGAATATTATTGTACGCCTATAAAATGAATGCTGTTATAATATAACGTAGTCATATGCTAACAAATCTGGCAATAGAAACTATTGGATTTTAAACGCAAAGTCTCCATCCAGTAGCTTCCATTAATTTAACGAAAGATCTTGTCCACGTGTACTATTTACCATCGATTTATTAAAACTTGCTTCAACTACGGTTACAAAAAAGGAAAGGGAAATACCAAACGTTCGCTTTGGTATTTGACGCTCTATTAAGGGGGCAGATACTTTCAGGCGAAGAAAAAATTTGTTGATTTTCATGATTTTTTTTAAGAAAAGATTTTTCCCCCCCTTTTGAGACCTAGGGTATGTTTTATTACTGCTTTCGGCTGTGGCATAGTATTTTTTGGAAATTCATTTTTCAAAATGGCGGAGGTATGACACGGTCTTCTAAACTGCATTTTCGAAACTGGCGTGACGTAAGCTGAAAAAACTAATCGACCGATTCTGATGAAATTTGGTATAAATCTTTCTAACCTTATTGTCTGAAACATTAACCCAAATGTTTTTGAAAATGAAAGAAAAACATATATTTTATTGTAAAATGCAGCTTTTTTCGAAAAATTCAACCTCTCTGTTTGAAAGCGTACCATTTCATCGATTTTCAACATATCTGACTTCTTATTGGTTGATATTCTGCGTATGAGTGTTTATGAAAGAAAAAAATGCGTTGGTTATTTTCAGATTCATCCCGGTAACGCTACGTGTCACGCCGTTTGACAACATCTACCGCAACCCGTTTAGAAGACCGTGCAATACCTCTGCCATTTTTAAAGATTAATTTACGGGCTCATGGGGGTTTTGAAGCCAAAAAAAGCATATTTTCTCTATTCAAAAGAAATATAATACATAAATTATTTTATTCAAAATGTTAAGCATATGAAAAAGCAGCATTTCAACAATATTAAAAAAAAAATTCCGCCAAACATTTGGGAAATTCAGCCGGTAGGACCTGGTTTCCGAAGACCCCTTAAAAAAAGTGTCCTCGTGGTGGTCAGAATAACTCATGATAGCTTTATCTGAAATTTAAAAAAAAACATTTTTTTTCTGTTATTAGATAAGTATAGCTCGTGATTGAACGAAGGATTAAACAAAACAATGAAATTTGAATTTTTGGCAGAGTTCTATCCAAAATAGTTAAATTTGTGGTATAATTACGTGTAGCCTTGTGAAGTTGGTTGTAATCCAAAAAAAACTTCGTTCCATCACTAGTTAATGCTATTTTGAAGAAGTGTGCAAAATTTCATCAAGATGGGTGCATTAGTTTTTGAGAAATCGTGTCCACCGACTTCAAAAATAGTGTTTTGAGAAAAATGCGATTACCTGCGTCGCTCCCGACCGGTCTTGCCCAACGGGGGAAATTCCCTACGGCTCTCTCTCCTAGACTTTTACTCCGATGGACTTGAAAATTTGGGAGAATATTTTGAACATATTGTACTATCAGATAATAAAATAATTTTTTTTTTGTTTTAATTTTCAAACCCACGTAACCCTTTAAAAAGACACCATGAAACAGGCAACAGTAGTAATCAAGAGACGCGGCAGCGTCTTGACGCCAAGTATAAAAAAAAGTTCTTCGCCACTGACAACGTCACCAATCTCGACGCCCCTGACGAACTGATGACACGCCGCGACTCTTTATACAGTAAGATGGCCTTTTAGCAGACGACTTTTGACGTTGTCTCGACATTACGCGAAAATGCGGCAACAAATCGAAAATCTAATGAAAGTTTACTAATGTAATGTGATTTTTTCCTATCGATTTTGTTCGAGTTATTTTTCGATTCGTCCCCTCAATCTCCAGATCTCATAATTTACGGCCGAATTTTCGAATGACTTTTTACCCCAAAAATTCTTCCACACTCGTTCATTGTCGTTCATTGAATGAAATAAAGTCGTTGGCTCATGGCGTAAACATAGTATATACGACGTTTTGTGAATTGATTAACACTCTAGCGCAACAGGCACAACAATGCGACCGCTTTCTCGAACGGTACAACTCGAACTACACCCTGCTTGCAATATATATATGTATGTGTGTACACACACACACACACACACACACACACACACACACACACACACACACACACACACACACACACACACACACACACACACACACACACACACACACACACACACACACACACACACACACACGTGCGTGCGTACGTGCGTGCGTGCGAGCTCGAATAACCAAACACGGATATTTGCGCGGATGTGAAAAACGAAGACAAACGGCTCTTATTAGAGCCAAAAATTTATTTGACAAAGGTTCACGTCGTTTCAAATTTAGGTGTGGATTATTTATTTTGATCCTAACACGCGTATATTAGCCGTGGCGCTCGTGCAAAATCCCTCGGAGAAACAGTGACAGAGGAAGATACGCAAATAGATGCAGAGTAAGTTAAATGAATCTTCATAAATGTGCTCATTTCTTTCACTTGCTAATGTAAAATTAAGAAATTCGCAGACAGACGTTCATGTGTAGCTTTTGTGTGCCCTGAGAGCATAACCTAGGTTCTGTACGTCATTGTCAATTCGTGTATTCGTAAGTCTGGAATTATTGAATTCACGTCGTTTGGATCGACCCGTGCGGAAATTGAGTTGGGGCTGTGATCGGGCCCCAATAATATTCCCCTAACTTTCTGGAAGCCACATGAGGGCCGTTAGCGGCCGGTCACACTTTGTCAACAAGGGCCATTAAAGGCGCAACGACCGGGGCCTTAAAAGATGCCTCAATGGCGCCTCATCAATACCATTTCAGCGCCCTGGAAATGCCTCAACGGCGCCTCATCATAACCATTTCAACGCCATAAAATATCCGTATCAGTGGATATACGTGTATGTTAAATGCGTCAGGGTATATCTGTATTTGTTTTTATGTAATTGTTCATGTGCATAGGTGTGGGCGTGAGTACATGTGTATGTATGTGTGCGCGCGTAGAAATGTGATTGCGTATTTGTGTGAGCCTTTATGACAAACTGCCATGACAAAATTAATACAAAAAATAATGTGAGGCGAACTCTCTTCACTGCAAACATTTATTTTTGAGGAACTATCCACTATGATAACATTTTTTAGAATTGTGATAGCTTGTAACACTTAAGTTTAAAATTATAAGATTATCACATTGATTATAGTTATAGTCACAGTCTAAAATGAGTCTGTAAGGGTACAGAACGCGAAGGAGCGACATTATATGTCCGCTGTACGAAGTAAAGTGTTAATGACTCCAATAAAAGTAATATTATCTTCGTTTTAATTAATAAATTATTAAGTAATTGAATAAGTAATTCTCAATCATTAATATATCACGGAAAAATATCAATATATCACAGGGAAAAAATATACCACGGAATTCACTTGTTTTTCTGCAAGGTCCACGTAGATAAGTCATCTCGATGAGACTTAACGCATCCTGCGCCCCCCATGCCAGTCTTTTGCATTATTTAAACAAATATATTCTACTACACATCCATTCTAAGGAATGGATGTGTAGTAGAAATAAATAAAAATATATGGGTCTACTGAATCACTAGAATCTATTTCCATTGACGGAAAGATCTGGAAAACAAAGACCAATTTATTTACTTATCCTACACAGTCAGATAAAGTTCATGAATGGGAAATATCAGCGAAGTCTTCAGAAGGAATAATTTTCCCTATGATGAGTATTGAGCGGAAATTAGTTGCTATAAAAATGTCGAGAAAACCGGTTGGGACTGTTCACACTTATGCGCTAGCATTACTCCATGTATGAGTGAAACCATGAGTAACTGTTTGTATCTATGTAAAAGGTTTCTTTAATTTGATAAATAAATACCCAGGTAGGAATTGACGTTGAAAAAAGGGCTCGCCAAGCTCTGAAACAAGACTCACATTTTTTAATTCAGGCTGAACACCAGCCTGATTTCAGGCCTAGCTGAACCCCTGAATGATAACGCGGTTTCAGGCTGTTGCACACAGGCTTGACCAAAGGCTGGTAGAAAAGCCTGTACTAAGCCTGAAACGACGAAACAACAAGGTTCAAAACGAGCCTTAATGAAGCCTTCACGAGCATTTATGACCAAGCTTATCCCAAACTCTTCTCGAGGCTATATGAGGCCTGTTTTTAGTTTTCTATATTCTACATTGGGGTAAATTTAATAAATTTGTAATGAATTCATTTTATTTATTATATATATTTATTATTCATTATATTATTTGTTATAAAAAATATATAAAATATTTTAAACACAATACATTATTTTATTTATTGTTTATGGGTCACGTAATACACAGAGTGTACGCAAACCCCAGAGAGTGAGTATATACGAAATGTGTATGTGACGAGAAAAAAACTTTTTTGTGTACCTCATAAATATCGATAAGAGAATATGTTTAAATGTTCTGAGCTGCCTCCTTCGCTTTCGTTTTTCGTGCCTTCGCACCCGACAAATTTGTGGCTAATTTTTTTTTTTCATAAAAGTACAGAAAAAATATTATTTAGAATTTATGTTATTTTATCACAACCTGAAACAAGCCTGCATCCAGCCTTGATTTTTTAGCCTTGAAATTCACTGGCTGAATAAAGCTTGAAATAACCTTGAGTTTAGGCTAAGCAGCCAGTGTTGGTTCCAGGCTGCTCCAAACGATGCAATAAAACTTGGCCCAGGTCTGTCTCACTCAGGCTCGGTGAAACAAGGCTCGCACAAGTTTGTTTCCATCGTCAGCCTTTTGATTCCCTACCTGGGTACTGCCTGATGTTTGTCTGCATATTTGTGTCCATCGTTGATTTTTAATTTGCTAATGCCCTTACGCTTTTTCCCAATTTGCGTTCGATAATATTATTCGATCGATGTATATAATCGATTTGAATAATTGAAATACCATCAACCATGTAGCCTAAGCTATTTATACTGGTTTATCGCTATAATAGTCAGATCTAGGCCTATTGTGGAAATCCCTACTTGTTTATCCCTATACTGGCCAAGTCTGGGCCCATTGTGGAAATCCCTACAGGTTTATCTCTATAATGGCCAAGTCGGGTCCTAATGTGGAAATCCGTACAGGTTTATCCCCATAATGGCCTAGTCGGGGCCTTTTGTGGAAATCCGTACAAGTTTATCCCGATAATGGCCAAGTCTGGGCCCATTGTGGAAATCCCTACTAGGGAAAGCACTTGGGAAGCCCTGAAAGGCCCTTATTTTTATTAGAGATTCCCTATCAGTTTTCCGTTCCGTATCATAGACGGTGCAGTTTTTTTTTGTAGAAAATGCATCCGGCTCTGTAGAATTTATTGACCCAGAGCTTAACAATTACTTTGCAAGCCTGAACAAGCTTCGCATTTGTTCTCCTATAAATGCCCATAACTGCTTAAGAGAATTATGTATAGTGTCGTCAAGATTAATGAATTACCTTGGGTCAGTGCTCTTAACTGCGTGTACAATGATTGCGAAAGCTGGACTTCGCAGTGGGCTCTCTGCGCTTTCCTTTTTTGAGATGCTTTTGTGTCGCAAACCCATTTCTACCCTACGTCAACCGAAAAAACTTTGATCGGATATAACAATTGGGAAAACCTCACCTCTCGCTGTACTCACAATAGTGTTCACGCGAAAAACTACAAGTGATGAAAACAATGTCTTGTTAGACTTTCTCCACAGTACTGTTCATGTAAAAAACTCTGACTAACATTTCATAACTTTCTTTAGAGAGATTCAGTGAATCATCAGAAGTATTCTCTCGCCGCTGAACAAGATGACAAGTTTCACAAGCTGTGGAAAATTGGTTAACTTGCTCGACTGTTTATCAAACTTGTCCTTTTGTTCAGCGGCGAGAAATATGTTATGATGATTCACTGAATCCCTCTAAAAAAAGTTCAAAATGTTACTCAGAGGTTTTCACATGGACAGTACGGTGGAGAAAGTCTAACGAATCATGGCCTTCAACCCTTGTAGTTTTTCGCATGGGCACTATTGCGAGTATAACGAAAGGTGAGATTTTCCCAATTTTTATATGCGAACGAAGTTTCTTTGGAGTACGCGGTCGAGAAATTTGTGTGCGGCTCAGGCCGCACACAAAGCTTGTGTGTCTTGAAAAGCGCAGAAAGACTGCAAAGTGCAGCTTTCGCACTCGCCGTACACATAGTTATAAGCGATGACTCAAGTTAATCCATTTGTCTTGACAACAGGAAATGTAATTTTCCAAAACAATGAATATTCATTGATGCCGAGCTTGTTCACATAGTTCTGTAATGCATTCGCAATGTTTGGCCCTAGAAGGTGGGAAATTATTTAGTGGTTTAAATGCTTTGAACAAAAATTGGATTGTGAGACTGCAAGAGCGAGAGACCTGAACTTGACTACGAAAATGTTTCAAGTACGGTCGAGTTGCATGTATTTATATTTTCCATTTCTCTATTTGTATTACTAAGGAGCGCCCTCTATTTGTAAATTGAGGTCGTGAATCTTTAAAAAATTGAGTAAAACGTTTGAAGCATTTTCACAGCCAGCACCGAACAAAAACAGTTTGGGCATTCAAGGCGAATTCATTTTCGTTCCAAAAAAAGTTTGAGCATTTAAGAAGAATTCTTTTTCGTTCCAAAAAAAGTTCGAGCATTTAAGAATTCATTTTCGTTCCATTCCAACGATGCAAACTTCAGCGTCATGGAGTTAGGATCACAAAGATTAAGAGCACAAAAAAATTATGAAAATTTTTGTGATTTTCAAATTGCTCTATCTCCGTGCAAAATCATCGTAGCAGAAAATTTAAAAAAGCATTTCAAAGGTTAGAATCTCTAGATTTCAAGCTTCGACTCAAAATAATTGTTTGCTCTTTTGTTATAAATAAATCAAAAGAACCGTCGCAAAGGAAAATATCCGATTTTTGTTTCGAAAAGGTGTACAGACAAGGAAAAGTTTGTTTGATTAATGACGCAATCATACGTATTTTCCTTGGATCATGCTTTCTATTTTGAACTTTGAAACAAGTATATATCAATTCCAATCAAAAACCAATCATCGTACACGAATTTAAAAGGCAGTTCTGGAAAGCTACAAGTATGCTTTTCAAGGTAAGAAAAAATCCATTTTCAATCAATTTGTTGTCTGTGAGATGTGCCGTGGAAAAATGTCAAAAATTAAATTTATTCTTTAAATTACAAAATTTACTATGGTATTATAATATTTGGTTTATATAATATTTACTATTAGCTATGGCTAATATTATGCTTAGGCATTTTTTCAAAGTTGATAGTGTCCACAAAAAGTATGCTAAGCGTAAAGTTGTCCCGATTTTTCCCTGCAGCCCAAATGATGAAAGTTTTGAATTTGGTAAAAAAAATTGAAGGAAAACTATTATTGTTTTAGCCCACTATTATTTCGCTTACTCGGTAAAAAAATAGTTTTTCCACATTTCCGGATATTTTCCCTCATGTAGAGTGAGAATTTGTACAAAGAAAACAATTTAACTCCTTTTCAATAAATAAAAATTTCTTTTTGTTTTTAAAAGGTAATTTACTTTTATTCGTTTGACAATTTATTATTGAATAATGACAAAAATACCCTCTCAAAGTAAAAAGTTCCATTCTTTAACCTTTCTTTTTGTCCGAAAAATGGATGTTAAAAGCTGTAACACCTCTATATTTCCTATACTTTTATTAATGTGAAATTAATCTTCTCATAAACTAGCATATTGTGAATACTTTTTGTAAAAAAATCGTAAAAAGAAACAAACACGTTGCATTAATTTCTTTAAAAAAATGTTCAGTATTAAAAAGTAATGTTTCGAACGAGTTTGAAATTGCAGACGTCTATTTTGTTCCGATATATGGGGATTCCCCTTTCAAAAAGACCTGAAATCTGTTTAAATATCTTTTTTTGAGTAGAAAGCAACGCCACGTAATAAAAATCCCTCAAAATCGTTATCGCTTGTTTTACAATATAAAAAATTCTGATTTATCTCAAATATCTCAAACTATACGTTTTATTTAAGTTCAAAAATGTTTTCATTATACTTCTTTAATGCAAATGTACAAGAAAAAGTGAAATCACTTTTATGAAATAGTCAAGTAAGTTTACTAGTCATGTTGCACACTAAATTGTTAAAGCTTAGGAATAATATTTTTGAAAATATTTATTTTTAAAAAGTCATATTACTATTATAAGAAAAAAATGATATCACTAGTAGATTAAAGTACAAAGTAGGTAACACACAAGTACACTGGAAATGCTGTGCAACGGATTGGCGTGCATGGCTAAAAAAAAAAAGTTCGGCGAAGCATTTCGTCATCTCAACTGTCGAGTTAACAAAACACAAATTGTCACGATTTATTGTGCAAGTGAAAACCAGATTCATGTGGAGTACGAATCACATGAGTGTAGTACCCTTCGAACACACGGCACTTGAAATGTTAATTTATTTGGATAATACGAAAAAAATGTGTATGAAAGCATTTACCTTTCATTCTATAACACAATAACCGCATATATCGAGAAATATATTGCGTCTTATAGATTTTGATGTAATGGATAAAGTGTGCATTTCTAAACCATCTAAGAATCTGCAGGTTTAACGGTTAGCATTACTGTTGTATCCTCCTGACGGTGGAAACAGAAATTTCGTACCGATAAAGCTCCAGTAGAAATGATTGCTAAGAGCCCTTGTACCTGATGGGACATTATGAATTAAAATGTTTCTAATACCCCTGTTAGTCGACGCGACGTTATAATGTAAAATTATATTCATACATACATATATCGACGCAAAAATTATTTTCGCGGGCGGTCGGAACGGAAGATTCTGAATCTTCTCCCGCTTTTTCCTAACCATGCACGCAAAGTCGTTGCACAGCATTTCCAGTGTACTTGTGTGTTGCCAACTTTGTACTTTTATCTAATGGTGATATCTATTTTCTCTTATAATAGCAATATGACTTTGTAAAATTAAACATTTTCAGAAAATATTATTCCTAAGGTTTAACAATTTAGTGTACAACATGAGTATTAAACTTGCTTGGCTATTTCAAAAGAGTGATTGCACTTTTTTCGTATATTTGCATTAAAGAAGCATAATGAAACCATTTTTGAACTTAAATAAAAAGTATAGTTTGAGATTTTTGAGATAAATCAGAATTTTTTATATAGTAAAACAAGCGTCATCGATCCTCTAAAAAAATCATGAAAATCAACCGTTTTTTCCGCACCTCTATATCTTCCGTATCTCTCCCACCTTAAAGGCATGCATTGGAAACTTGTCGAAAACATGCTGCTTTTTAAAAATAACTATTATCCATTTTTTTAAGTACAAACGAATTAGGCTTAGCTTTTGGGCTTATGCAGAAGGTAAATAATCCCTTGATAGGCTTTTAGAGAGAGAGAGAGAGAGAGAGAGAGAGATAGAGAGAGAGAGAGAGAGAGAGAGAGCGAGAGAGAGTGATTCTAGAGCGTACGTGATGTCGTAAAAAACATGATATGTCAGTTTACGGGGAAGGTTTACGTGCACGCGTGTATGTGTATTCGTCATAGTGAATCAGTGAATCTTTCACGGATAAGGCAGGTGTGCATTATCCGTGAAAGAAGTGAAACCGTTCTCAGTGTTTTTTCTATTTATTTTCCTCCAGTCCATAAAAGATGACCATAAAAAAAGAAAAGGTGTTGGAACGAGGGCCGGATGAGAAAGAGAGGGGAGAGGGAGAGGGAGAGAGAGAGAGAGAGAGAGAGAGAGAGAGAGAGAGAGAGAGAGAGAGAGAGAGAGAGAGAGAGAGAGAGAATCTCAACGGGAACGCGCCACGAGGTACGAGTATTCGAGGGACGCGGGAATCAGCGATTTCACGAGAGCTGATGATAATTAACAGAAATCGAGAGATTCAAGAGGGGAAAAAAGAGAAAGGTTTAGGATCGTCGTAATTGGGGAAGACGATAAAGTAGTTGAAGTTTGAGGAGAAACAGGAGAAAATGAAGACGAAGTCCGTGAGAGGAGCTTTTACTCATGGCAGTAGAAAGTGGTCGATTCTGCGCACGTTAGTACATATTCGTGTAATCAGAAGTCGCTTTCAAGAGGTTCCCCGTTTGTGCATCAGGAGGAGAGTGAGAGAGCGAGGAGGCTCTCTCATTACCGTTTTTTTTTCACTACGTTTTTCACATCGTCGTCCCCGGAATTCGAGAGAAGTCGAAGTCGATCATACAGTCTTGCTATTAGCAGTGGGGTTTCAGATGAAATAGAGACAAAGAAAGGCGAAGAGGGAAAGTTCGAGAAATTTGGAAGAGGGTTATAATATCGGAGAAGGAGGAAGAATCGTTCGAGAGTTGAACGAGTCTGTTGAGCCAGGCCAGCTCTTCAAGTCCCCCGTTCCTTGAAGAAGCGAAGAACATCGTTACTGAATTGAATTGTCTCTCAATCTACTGCTGATTTGTTATAAACCAGACCTCTCAATTACATCAATATCCTATGTCATTTGGAACTAAAAGTGCGAAATGAACTACAGCAAAATAACCATCTACGACACATTCATCTACGGCCCAAGTATCGTATCGTCCAAATTGGGATTTTTGTGAGTGGTATAGACCAAGGCAAAGTCAACTTTATTGCAATTTCAAATTGAAGCGCGTGAAAACTCTCGTTTTCTCCGGAAGTGAGAAACCCAAAGACATGCAGTGCCTGAATAATATGATTAGAATGGAGATCAATAACAGGAGATCGTTCCAATAATGGTCCTTTCGAAAAAATATTTTTTCAAGCTTCAATTGGAAAGGTCTGCAGAAAAACGGTAGGCTGTTTATCTAGACCTGGGAAGGTTTTGAAGATACGATTCGATTTTCTAAGACGCCCTTATTTCTCTTTTGATTTCCTCCCACATTTTCCCCTCCGTTCCATGAGAAAAAGACAGCTTATCCGTCGAGTATCATAAAGCATCTGCGCAATTTTCTCCGTTCTTATTTCACACTAAATATGCTACTATATTCTATATCGTGTTACTATTCTTTGACCGCTTGTGCCGAACATCTATTCAACTCTGGAAGGTGACATCGATATTCGAAGACTAACAATAGTAATAGTGGCGGAAAATTTATGAGAATAAACACCATGTGCCTATCGTTCGTGTCCCACTCACAAGTTAAACGTTGGCCGTTTCTTTCTTCAACTACGTTGCGTCTGCCTCTATTATTTCTTACAAAACGTTCGAGTGCAGTAGACTACGTATGTCATCCTTATCGTTAGACGACTTTAAATTTGGCTTACGTAAGCTGTCCTCACTGCAAAAGAGGGTAAGGTTGCTTTTCCCGGTAAGATGCCAAGTATAAAAAGCGGCGTGGGGTAGGAAAGGCAAAGTATATAGGGTCGAAATTAAGGGCAGTGCGGAAATGCTAGAGAACGAGGCAGAGAGCAAGAGATGGGTGAGGGACAGTTGGAGGCTGGACACAGTACAAGGTTGGGGTGTATTTTGGATGAAAAGGCAAGTAAATAGCAGGGTAAAAAGAAACCGTCGGCCCACTTAAACCACGTCCATTCTCCTTTCAAGCATTTCTGAACCCTCCTGCAAGAATATTTGGTACCTTTCTCACCCGATACTTTGAGCACGAGAGGAGACTTTTATCTTACTTTTTATACTTCTATCATCTCGCTTTTTCGAGTACTCCATCTTCGTGACCCGTTCAATTAGAGAAGAACTGCGAAAACGGTATGGTCGCATCCAACCTCTATTTCCGGATCGTCGGAGTTGTCATGTAGAATAAAAGGACTTGGTGAAAGAAAAAGAGACAGGAGGGAACAGCGAATGGAAACGAAATATAGGGAGGCAGAGAGAGAGAGAGAGAGAGAGAGGGGGAGAGAGAGAGAGAGAGAGAGAGAGAGAGAGAGAGAGAGAGAGAGAGAAATGGGAGCAATAATGAGTGAACAACAGCCACATACATCCAACCCATGCACATGGGTTAACATACATCCACTGAAAGACGGTATTTTGAGTACGAGTCAACTGGTGAAAACAGAACGATAGAGCAGTAGGTACGGAATCATTTGATTTTACTATAGCACAGGCAGGTACAGTGTATAATAGTTATCGTTTCCATTCGCCTTTTCCGCCAGAGTTTTATCATTACCCAACGGGGGTGGATACAACCGTAACCGTTCGACAGGATACCTGTTCGATATATATGTGAGCAATTGTTTTTAGTTGGATCCGATCGGTCTTTGAATACTAGAGGCATGTGGCGATATCGAATAAAACTCAACCTTTGGGTTGCAAATTCGACGACTACAGAAGCAAATGCCATATCGATAGGCGTCAAAGCGAGAATGATAGTTAGACGCTATAAATGCGCGTAACAATTATCAGGCTACTCACCATAGTTATTCACGTATAATTATTCCCAACTAAATCTTCCACGTAAAGGAAAGGGAAAAGCTACCCCTTTATTCTGTTTAGTTTAATATAAGCGATAAAGAATGAAAACGGTTGGAACTTCCTTCACGCGAATGACCTGTCCGTTTGAAACTGATTTTGGTGTTGAGGGGTCTTCTCACTTTAGACGCTAAAAATACTATTTTCATGAATTTTTTGATAGGTTTATATTATAGATATTGATATAAAAGTTGTTACACTTAATAAATACACTTTCTAAATACATTCAAAAATTTTTAAATGTATTTATGTAACCTGAACAAACTTTGAACGCGTTTTTTCTCGAAACAACGTTCTTTTTCTTTTTTTGCCAAAACGGTGATAAAAAAACTTTGTTTTGTTTTTTAGAAAAACGACCGCCCTGTTGATACCTTTGCATATATCAAAAATCTTATGATATGCGCTATAGCCATTAACATACTGAATCTAAAACCGTGTGATTGTTTTGTTTCGGATGATCCATTGCCGAGATTTCATCAACAGCACAGACCTATAATTTTTTAGAACATTTTTTTAACGACCATTTTTGTCTATAAATAGTGACTTGAATAAATAAATAAAAAATTGTTTTTATGTATTTCGAAAGTGTTTTTATTAAGTGCAACGACTTTGATATCAGTACCTATAACATCAACCTATCAAAAAAATGCATGAAAATAGCCTTTTTAGCGTCTAAAATGAGAAGACCCCTTGAAACATTCACTATTGTTTCAATTCGAGCAAACACCGGTTAATGTGGATTATCGATTAATGTACTAGATATAATGTACAGAAAGTAACTTCATTTGTATCCTGATTGCACACAGGAACTTGTACACGTATCAAAATTTGGTTAAGCAAAGTCGGGAATATGTTTAACCATGTTGTCTTGGAAACCAGGTCATCCAAACTTTGTCCAAGTCTCAGACAAGGATCTTGCCTGCAAAAGTAAACTCGTTCTAGTCGCAGCTTTAATTTAAATATTCATCATGTAACGCAATCAAGGCGACATGACACATGATTCCGCCGTTGAAGTAATTCATGAAAAGTTTTCGGAACTTCTCTCAAAAACGGCCGTACCGAGGGACTTGAAATTGTCACAGTTGAGTCTAACAATGCCTCCTAGCGGAAGGACCTAGATCTTCAGGATATTCGCCATTTTGAGAAAAAAAACGTGTACGGATTTACGAACTACAGAAATTCAAAACATGCATTTTGACATTTGGACGGTTGCATTATGTGGAGAAAAAAACTGAGAAGGTTTCGAAGACTATCGTGTAGGTAGCCGTTGATGATTATCACGGAATTCATGTGTGATACTGAGTCACATAGAGCATATTCCATATAAGTATAGACCACAGAGGTGATATCTAGCATTTGGCAGCGATGTTATGTAGGTAAAATCGATGGAGCACTGTAGCAAGAAGCGCGCAACGTTGCAATTTCTCAGCGTGTGTCATTTCGTCGTAAAGTTCAGACGAGGCAAGTCTCACGCGCTGCCAGAATATATCAATGACAAGAGCCGGAATGAGTGGGATAAGGATATACATCAGCGTGGGACTTGTCAAGTCTATTTATTGCGAAGATTCATCGTGCCTGTACACACACACACACACAACTGACACACACACACACACACATATATATATATATATATATATATATATATATATATATATATATATATATATATATATATATATATATATATATATATACACACACATAATACGTGTATATTTACGAATACAAATTTATGTATGTGTGCTTATTTAGGATGGTAGAAACTTGGTGAAAGTTCAGCACCTCGACAACGCGCAACTTCTCAGGCTTCGTTGCGATGACTTTGTATACTCCCCACTCTCTCTTTCTCTTACTTGGTCCTGCCCTTTCGGTCTCCCTCTCTCTATCTCTCATGCTGTGACTAAGAAGTTTGAAACTTACAACCATATCTATTTACACTTTCGACAAGGTTGAGTTTTCTCCTCGTTGCACTATGAAATGTATGCATCAGGGCTCAAGAATAGGATCTTTACATATACAGGCGTTCGTGTGTGGGTATGTACGTACACGCGTTCTTAGAGTCCGTCGTCACACCTACGAACGCAGATATAAGAGGGCATTGGACCATTTCGCAAAGCTGCGAGTTTGTGCATCTTCAAAATTCCTGTACTTACGGCACGAAATACTCGATTGAAAAGTGAAGTTTAAAGGAATAAATCAAAGCTAATATCGATGATCAAATGAACGAGGCACTGAAACATTCGGACCCGATAAGAAGGGGAAAAACCAGTTCGCGACGTATACGTTAAAGTACAAAAGTTACGACACTGAACAATAGTCGAATTTAAGAAAGTCAATTAGACAGAAGATATGGGACGATAGCTGAAAATGAGACAAATCAATGTTGGCAGGTGGCAAAATCGATTGGCAAATTCTGTAGTAATCGTGTAGAAACGTGTCTGAAATGTTTTTATTTACGAGATGAATCGGGTCATTTGTAAATAAGGGTAGTCTTTACGATATTGGTTTTATACAGGAATTTGATTCCATTCCTGACTGATAAAGCTTTTTGATAAATTTTTTGTCACTTTGATCAACGATGTTGTAAAAGTCATTTGGGCAGCCAATTGCAATTCCGTTGGATTTGCACACGTCGTCGTGGGTGAGACTAATTCACACGGGAAGCTCAGAAAGCAGGCACGATAAATGTAAGGGCTGTGCTTAAGAACTGCATAAATTGGGCGATTCGTACAAGTATGGTACGAGGCAAACAAGGGTTCCCTGAAGTTTTCAGATTTCAAGCAATTATGCTATTCTCTCCTATTCTCTCTCGCTTTCCCCTAATCTTCGTGAGCTCTGCCATTTTCTCTCTCTCTCTCTCTCTCTCTCTCTCTCTCTGTTTCTCTCTTTTTCTCTACCCACTTGCGATATCTCGACAATCATCGTCGTCTCATTGGAGTTTGATAGCGCCAACTTGGATACGGCAGTTATCTCTATCGCGTTTTCACGAACGAAATCGCCTGCAGAGGAAGAAGAGGTTCTGTGGGAGGGCACGCAAGAGCCAAGTGCCGCGGAATATCCTTCGAGATCCGCCGTATACGTATGCAAATCCTTGCGAAAAGATCATACGATGTAGTTACATGCTGGTGGATACCAAATTTCTCAATTCGCAGGCGCATTTACGTACATTGCAGAGATGAGCACGTCATGTATGTTTGGAAAAAAATCACTGTTCTCCCCCTCTTTCTACTAAGTGCAATGACCAGATTTTTATATTGGAGGATACATTTTCGTTCAAATTATAGCCATCATATTGTTATTGATAACGTTGTAGTTTTTTCTCCGTATATTCATAGTGGTTGTTCATTTACAATAAATATGTATTGGGAGTACAAATAAGTCTGTGCCGTTTTTTTTATAAAAAAATAGGCATTTATTGTGAAAAAACGGTTCTTTATGTTTTATTCAAAGTATTGTCTATCGATAGCCGATACTTTTCCCATCTTTCTGGTAGCATATGGATACCGCGTCGAAAGAACGCTTCATCTTTTGAGGCTATCCACAAATCGACCCAATTCTTGGTATCTTTATATGATGTGAAGTGCTACTCAGACCGGCCGTGCGTCATCGATCAAAATAAATGATGGTCAGAGGTAGCAATATCTGGCGAATACGGCGGGTGGGGTAAAACTTCCCAATTGACTGTTTCCAAGTAGGTTTTGACCGGCGCCGCAACATGAGGACGAACATTATCATGCAGGAGAATAATTTTGTCGTGTCTGGAGTAGTAGTGTGCGTGTTTTTCTTTGAGTGCTCGGCTCAATCTCATCAATTGTGTTCCGTAGAGAGCCCCTGTAATGGTTTCGTTCGGTTTGAGCAACTCATAATACAAGACACCAAGCTGATCCCACCAAATACACAACATGAGTTTTTTACATGAATATTCGGCTTGGTTGTCGATGTTGAAGCATGGCCAGGTGGACCCCATGATTTCCTCTTCTTTGGATTATCGTAGTGGATCGATACGATGCAAAAAGCCCATTCGCTTATGCCTGGCAAGCAGCATTTCACATGTGCAAAATCGGCGTTCAACGTTTCTCGGCTTTAGTCCATATGGAGCGCAATTTCCTTGCTTTTGAATCATTCCCAACGAGTTTAACGGCTTGTGAACGGGCCGAAATAAAAATAAAGTTCAAACGGCAAAACCGTTGTATTCTTCGACTACTAGACGTTCATGATGATAATGATGAGTACAGCAACAAATGGCGTGTTGTTTAATGCAATAATTCGTGAATTACTTGTGAAAAATTACTGTTCAGTTTTCCACTAATATGGGCACAGGCAAGGCTCGCAATCACGGACTGACTTCGTGTTTCAGGAAGTAACTGATTACAATTGTATATTTACGAAGACATTCCACTCCGCTCATCGTATCGAAGGCATTATCTGCAGAGAGTACAGCGTTTTCGGGTTGCTACTGCAACTCATGAACAGAATGATGGAAACGTTTTCATCAGCATAGATCGCAGCATAATTGAATTTTTATCTTTAACTTTAATTTCGCAACCAGCAGAACAAATGAACGAAAGAAATAAATCTTCGCAAAGAGCGACTACGATGCAAAGAGCGGCTACCCCATGATAACCTTGAAATCACCTTATTAAAGATTAATAGTAATTCTGGTAATAGCGTGTGTCGTCGTTATTTTTTTCGTGCGTACTTATCAATTGTGTTTTGAAGTCATATCAATTCACCAACGATCATTATTGCTGCAGTTACGACGGAGAAGCCAGCCATACATTTTGAGTTCCAAATACGAATTAAAATGTACGTTAATCCGGTGAATCTTATTTAACTTCTATCCATAGCGATAAGTGGTATGAATTTGCCTCGCACTCCAATCACCGAACAGGAAAAACAGTTCAGTAAGGATCTAGAAAACATGATCATTGAAGCGATGGATCAACCTATGAAAATGGAAGTCAAAACTGGTTTGGATTTTCTTTCACCAAATGAAATTCACGAAGCAGCCGCAATAGAAGATGACAGTGAAGGAGATTGGCACGGACAATGATACCTAGATCAAGAAATAGTCGAAAATGTATGTACCTCCTTAAAGAGGCAGATCATTTTATAACAATGGAGCTATGCAATACGTGCAGATTGCGTTAACTGAGACTCGTGACAATCACCTGATAGATATTCCTGATGTAGCTATGCAAGTAATATCACTTATCTCTTTCCGCCCGAACGAAAATTTCGGGAGATCGAACGGCCGCGCTATAATTAATGCCTCTTCCCCGTCTCGTATGCGAATCGACTGTAGCCCCGAGTAGATAGTCTACCCAATCTCTCGTGGCCGCCACGGCGAAGCTGAGTAAATTATATTCCCGTTAAATAATTAATATACGCGGAAAGGACTTTTTTCCGTCACTCCGAGTGCGAAAATGCAGATCGAGCAGTATAACGAGAGAAGCCTCTCGCGTTTCAGCCATTAATCACAACGCGAAGAATTGATTGCACGGTGCCTTCTTCCGCTTTTGTAATTAGATATATTTTCGAGTGACCGTCGTAGCGTTAAACTACCTTATTTTTCTTCTTCTACAGCGTGAACGGAAATTTAATATTTTCTCTGCAACGATGTAAATTGTGTAATCGTGATTAATGAAGCATCTCGTTCTCCATCCTTGCGGGTCAATAGATCTATAAAAAATCGCTAATCTCTGCCGTCTGGTCTCTATTCGCGGGAGGCCAGCTTAATAGAGATTTCTACCGATGAACCTTTAGCGTGAAAAATTTCGTCATTAAATTACGTCAACTTCGAATGGTGAACTTGTGCTCATCCGACAAGGAAACGTTGCGAGGTCGATGTCTCCGATTTCGATTAAATTGGGTATGCTTGTAGAATGGGTAAAAATAGGAAACGCGTATTTTTTTACTAGGTGCGAAACTAAGTTTCCGGGTTTTTTTACCAATAAAAAATTGAAAATTTCAAGACAAATACAAAAAATGGTTCATTGGAAGTATTGTCCCTCGCTATTTACACATTTTTGCCATCTCTCTGGCAATACATAAATACCGCGATGATAAAAAGAAGCGTCTTTCGACCGAAACCATTCGTCCAACCAATTTTGTACTGCATCGTAATTGGCCAAGTGTAGCCCACCCAAGCCATGCGCCATGGAACCGGAACAAGTGATAGTCTAAAGGGGCCAGGTCTGGCGAATACGGCGGGTGCGGTAGCAGATCCCATTTCAGTGTTTTTATGGTGTTCTGGACGATGGAACTGCTATGGCACGGGGCGTTGTCGTGCTGCAATATCACACGTTCGTGTCTCGCGTCCCATTCTGGCCGTTTTTCGAGCAATGCGTGGTTCAAATTGATTTGTTGTTGTCGGTAGCGATGCCCATTGACAGTTTTGCCCGGTTTCAGCAGCTCATAGTACACGATTCCTTTCTGGTCCCACCAAACGCAGAGCATTGTTTTTTTTCCCCAAGCGATTTGGCCGTGCCGTCGATGTTGACGCTTCGCTAAGTGCAAGCCACGATTTTCTGCGTTTGGGATTCTCGAAATATATCCATTTTTTCATCGCCAGTAACAATTCGATGCAGGAAACTCTTTCTGTTCCGCCGCAAAAGCAAAATTTCGGAAGAGGCTCTTCGATTTTCCATGTGTCTCTCGGTCAACTCATGCGGCATCCACTTTCCTTCTTTATGAATGTTTCCCATGGCGTGCAGACGTTTCGAAAGACATTGCCGAGTCAAATTTAATGCCTCGGCAAGTTGATCTTCTGTTTGAGTGACATCTTCATCCAATAAAGCTTGCAGATCGGCGTCCGCAAATGTTTGCGGTCTTCCCGAGCGCTCCTATTCCGCAGTCTCAAAATCGCCACTTCTGAACCGCTTGAACCAATCTTCACACGTTGTTTTTTATGGTATATGTTCGCCGTAAGCCTCCTCAAGTAACCGACGTGCTCCAGCTGCTGTTTTTTTAGGTTAAAGCAGAAAAGCAATGCTTCCCGAAAATGCTGTTTATTTGGCACAAACTTTGACATTTTCGAGGTTAGAAAAAAGGTCGTTGTGTTGCGATATTTGTTTATATTACGACTGGGCATTTTTAACAGATGTCCAAGCTATAAAGGCACCCAATTTCAGACCTGTATGCTGACTACATGTGTCGCTGGCGCTATCCATGTGTGAAACCTGGGAACTTAGTTGCGCACCTAATATATCGGCGGCAACCGATTTTTAAGGGTTGAAACGCACCCCCGAACATTGAGGTATTTTTCGTCGACAACGTTATAACGGTACGAGATATGAAAAAACTTCAAATTGCAACATTGTTAATTTTTTCGTGGACACATTGGAGATGAGAACGATGCAGAGAGGGACAAATCCCAAATTATATATTGCAAAAATGCAATTTTTTCAACCGTATCTACGAGAATTTTTAATCGATTGGGATGTAAATTTTCATACATGGAGATAATGGAAAAGTGCGGATACGGATTTTTCTTTTTCCGATATCGCACAATTAAGGGGTTGACACTGCCCGTCGATTTTTGAGCCAAGAGCATCGTATAATCAGCTTGCCTTTTGGCATTTCGGTTTAAATTCACGTCAATATATGGTCATGTTATGACGCAATTGCATATTTGTATCATTCCACCCCCCCCCCCCCCCCCCCACCCTCTCGAAAGACAAACGTTCAAAGTTCTTACTGTGCGGCACCGACGAAAATTTGTAGAAATAAAAATGGGTTACAAAGAAAGTACAATCAGTCAAAATAGTTAATACAGATTTTTTCGTTTTGGCGGAACGACACTCTTAAGGGGCCAACGGACCATTAAAAACTTTGTTCTTTCTATACCTCGTGAACGGGCCGAAATAAAAAAAAAGTTCAAAGGGAAAAACCGTTGTATTCTTCGACTACTAGACGTTCATGATGATAATGATGAGTACAGCAACAAATGACGTGTTGTTTATTGCAATAATTCGTGAATAACTGGTGAAAAATCACTCCTCAGTTTTCCTCCAATATGGGAACAGGCAAGGCTCGCAATCACAGACTGACTTCGTGCTTCGGGAAGCAACTGGATTACAATTGTATATTTGTGAAGAAATTTTCCCCGACACGTACTGCCTTTGAAGATTACAACATAATCGGAAAAATGTTCTCACGCGTACTTATTTAGGAAACGTTTCAACTCTATGTTTTTTATGGATTATACTTATTACATCAATGATAGTCATGATAAAAGTGTTTAAAACAAAGAGATTTCTTACACCACGCACAAGTGATAATAGCTGTTTCGCCGCATATACTGGATCTTCGAAGTTTGGTGGTCTTTCTTCTTCGTAACCGCTTTTGTCCCACGTATATTTCAAAAGGTTTGTAAACCGTGGAGAAGAAAACTGGTTGTGTGTAAGAGATTGTAACTTAACAATATTGTCTCTTAAATGCAGATCGACGTCGTAATTGTATAATGTTAATGCGTCAGAAAAGTGTTTGACGGAGTTTTTCCATACGCGGAAGCCATAAACATCAAAGGGCTGTATCACTCCAGTTGTACCTGCAGGAATTACTAATTATCTTATGAACTAATTGTTTACAGTACTAATGAAACTGGTGTAATATATGTCCCTGCTGGAATGGTTGAAGCTTTAATATCTTTCCCTTGCATGTACATTTCTTTAAATGCAGTTGGACATTGACGGCTCCAAGAATCTAGAAGTATTGCCGATTTTGGACCCGTATTGGGAATATATATACTACTTGGAACCAACGGTTGAAGTGATAAGTTCTCAATTTTCCAGATTTCGAAGCCAACACAAATACATTTTCGGCTCTGAACATACTTTGTTCCACTCGAGGACCATATTTGCCAGTAGGTTCGTTTAAAACGATTAACATAGGTGCCAAAAGCTTGCCACTCGCAGAAATCAAAGGCTGTATAGTATAACTGTGTGATGTTGATGTTTTTGATTGCACTACTGTCTCGACGGATTTCTGTCCTTCTTTCGCCAATGTGCGGCCTGTATGTAGCTCTAAATTGAATCCACTCTGATCAGAATTAAATATGTTTTCAGCGCCAACGTTGGCTATGTTGAGTTTCACTATTTCGATAAATTCGATGGCTTTGTTTTGAAGTGTATCGGCGTTTAACAATTCCATGTCGGTTTTTTAATGTCCACAGCCAAGAAGCGGATGCTTGGAAACTTACGGCTGGCATTTCTACTATTTCTCTTGCACGTAAGGCCCATTGTCGAAGATCAATGTTATGGACCTCAAAGCATCATTAAAATTGTTTAACGTGTAGTGAGCTATTTTTGTTAACTTTTCTCTGTAGGTGCCTGCCTTATGTATACTATGGGCCCACCGGCGTAACTACGGCTCTGATTTCACCTTTTTGAATTTCGTTTGAAGAGATGATAACTTTCTATTCCTATTTGCCCCGGATCTCCAGTAATCTACAGCTCTTGTCTTGTATTCGTAACTCAATTCTTCTATATCTTGGGTACTACCAGTAGCGTTCGAAAATGTATTCTCCCTCTGATTGTCGAGTCATGGAAAATAAAAATACGATCATTGCTCGTGAAAAAAAATCGCAACCAACTGCTAAATTCACAGAATTGTGATGCATTACAAATGGTAAGAATAGCATTAAATTTTTCATATTTTTAAAAAATGATTAAATCCGAGTTCTGGTCTAGTGGTTCACGTGCTTGCTTCTCAAGTCCGGCAACACCGGCAAATCAATCCCGGTGTCGTAGCTTTCGTCGAAAATGAAAACGCAAACATGACGTATAGTTCAGAAAAAGAGACGAAAAGTTTTTAGCACTTTTTAGCGTAGAATATGAACTTTTGACTGAAGGTAGATGGTTACATACTGAAAGTAACTCCAATAAAATGTTGCCCCTCAACTCGCCCTAACCCTAAGAAATAGGGGTTGAAATCTTAAAAATGCCGTACCTCGATAATAAATAGCCCGATCGAAAAAGGTTTCAAACAAAAGTTCTTTGGAATAATAAAATTCGTATAAAGTTATCTGATGTCCAACCCCCTATGTTTGAAAATAGCGGCACAAAAACGATGCGAAAATTCGGGTCTGATGCGTGTGCGAGCAAAGAGACGTATCGCTGCGTCCTTGTCTGGGTCAGTGGTGTTCTCGTGTTTTTGTACCGCTATTTTCAAAGATAGGGGATTGGACGTGATATAACTTTATACGTATTGTGGTATTCCAAACAACTTTTGTTTAAAACATTTTTCGATCGGGCTATTAATTATCGAGACACGGCGATTTTTAAGTTTTCAGCCCCTATTTCTCAGGATTGGGGCGAGTTGAAGGGCAATATTTTAGTGGGGTTACTTTCAGTATGCAACCATTTACCTTCGGTCAAAAATTCATATTCTATGCTGAAAAGTGCTGGGTTTTCGGCTTTTTTACTGGACTAGTAGCTCCAGAAATGTGCTCGGGCGCACGCATGAGAGTTGCGTGTGAGTGTCACCTGTACAAATCT
The DNA here is from genome assembly GCA_963210295.1 of Ophion ellenae. Classification (NCBI taxonomy): domain Eukaryota; kingdom Metazoa; phylum Arthropoda; class Insecta; order Hymenoptera; family Ichneumonidae; genus Ophion; species Ophion ellenae. Next base: position 19,533,885 of record OY723389.1, on the reverse strand, counting down.
GTACATCCCGTTTATATCCTTGACGAAGCACAACGTAGCTTGGAGGATGGAAATTCGAACCTGTGACTGGCTGCAGGGGTGTAGATAAACCACAATTTTCATAAGTCCATGGAAAAACAACATCTATAGCAAATGCCAAACGAAGGAAAAGGATTCGGCTGCTACTGCAAAGCCACACCAGGACATGGAATGAAAAAAATATGTAAATGGATCCGTGAAAACCGAAAAGGCCCACCTAGAAATGATGATAAAAATAAAATAATTTTTTTAAAAGCAATTTTCCGAAACGGAAGGGACAACGTAAATGAATTTCTATCGCCCTTTGATTTACCTTGCATGTCTCTGCAGGGTCGGTCAAGGATCAACGCTTCGTGGTATCGAATGCTTTGAGCTCTCAAAGGAACCCGTGCTTAGCACTGAATGCAGGCATCCAACTACGAACGAACTCGATAACCTCGGTCACTCCGCCCCTCGTCAAGACCAAATACTCCGCTGCGGTTGAGGCTTCACTTCAGCTGCTTCATATATATCCTTATGCACTTCATGGCCTTCTCACGTTTTTGCCCACTTTTACATTTCAATCCTTGACTCGGTATGTTCCAATATCGAAAGTACTTGCTGTGATCAGTCAAGGTCTCTTTAGTCCAAACGTCGATAAATGCACCGCCGAGTCAGATAGAAATTTTCTAAGAAAATACGCACTGTACGATTCTTTTTTTTTCCCACATGCTCCAACATAGGGCAAGCTGCTGTACCTTGATACATTTTGCGTTCAATGATATATAAAACTAAAAATGTGATACATATATTCATGAAATAAATTGTATCGTAAAGGGAAACTAATGGGGCTCATAATATACATTACACAAAATCATAGACAAACATTTTAATAATTTTCACGCCATTAAAAAAGAAGTGGTATGTTGATCAAGGTACAACATTGCTGATGTACCTTGATCCGCCCATGTTGTACTTTGATCACAGTGAGAATTCAGTCAAATAAAAAGCAATTTTCCGACAAATTTCAAAATTATTTACGATTTTGAAGTTTATGATGTTCATGGTATCATTATTCAACTTATGTAATAACAGATATCTGAATTTTAACAAAGAAATATTCACCAAACATACGTTTTTCCTAACTCCTTCAGTTTCTATGTTCAAAATATATTAAGTTTTTTCCTTAAAATCTAAATAAGGAACGTTATAATTGAATTATGCTGTTTTCTTCTTCTCTGAAACTAATTATTGTTCTTAGTGGTTTTGTATTCAATAGGTAAGCTCCCAATATTTGTTTATTTCAGGAACGGAATAGAATTCCCCCTTAGAATTTGTTTTTTATGCTTTTTGATTTTCTCTTCAATATCTGACCAAGAATATAAGTTCAAATCTTTTTTTTTCTGGCCGCCTAGAACAAATGAAATTATACCATCATGTTTACAGGTACAAAAATACCAATATACGTTAAGATTTCCCTTGTTTCGTGAAAACGCTAGAGCATTATCATGAAATCCCAAATATCTGTACAATGCCGATCAGAAGATCACCTCTAAAGATATGTGCTGTGCCTTGACCACGATTAAGGTACACCGGGTTTGCCAGGATTAAGGTAGAATACCTGTTGGTGTTTATTCACACATAAAAACATTGAGGTGGTGTTTAGCTAAAATCAGCCTCAAACGTTCTAAACGCTAATGAAGTACCTCCCTAAAACAGCAATTTATGAATAATTATGTAGCTAATGAGGCAAGTTATGAAGAAAGCAAAAAAAATCTTGCTTTTCGGCACCAAAAATTTCAAAACCGTCTCACGTCCAAACGCCGAGGAGTGACTGTCTGCAAATACCTTTATGTTGATTTGCCTTCTCAAAACGTAACATTTTGAAAAGTTCAGTGGCTCACGGTACGTAAGGTGCCGAGGTACAGTAGCTTCCGCTAAGGGTATTTTATTGAAAAAAGTTGTTCACTCTTCAACTAGCACAACCGATGTTTTTCTATTTGCCACAATCTTCTGATAAAATCTAATGGTTTTTCTTTTTATCTTTGGTACGCAGTTTTTGAAATACTTTTTTGGTGCTATATGAGAAAAAAAGATAAGATTATGGAAAAAAAAAACACCGGCGACAATTTCAGGTCGGAAGTGATGGCGCCTTGGCGCGTGTTACTATACACATAAACACTCGTGCGAGAGTTGGAACGCGCTTTTTTTTATTGCCGCTCTTTTATGACGGTGGAGAGGAAGAACGAGGCGGTGATGGTACGTTATATACCTCACTTACGCGAGAATACGAGTACAGAGGGAAGAGGAAGAAGAGGAAGAGGAAGAAAAAAGGACGGGCGTGAGTGGTTGCGAAAGATATCGCGGGAAAAAAGTAAAGCATTTCCTAATTCAAGTGAGATCAACCGAAAAAGCTCACTGGATAAGATTTAGTTTACAATTTTCAAGAGGTCAATTAAAAAAAAAACTAGCCTAGCTTTATCACGATATTCTCATGCGTTCACTTAATCATACGGAAACGTCATCATTTATAGATTTTGCGCACCAAAAAACATACTTTAAACTTCTTAAGTACCACTTTTTCCGATTAATTTTTCACAAATTTCGAATCTTCTGAAAATCGTATTTGAGAAATAGTTTTGTACGTGTTACGATGTTCTAAAAAATCACGATTGTAATCTTACTAGTCTCGATCAATCAATCAGCGTCAAAAGGCTACCGCAACTCTTGTTTCACCATCGGATTTTCAGGAGGTGATCGAAGAGTTAATAATGTGCGCGATCACATCAGATTCTTAAGGGGTCTTCTCACTTTAGACGCTAAAAAAGGCTATTTGCATTAATTTTGTTGATAGGTTTATGGTGTAGATATTGATATAAAAATTGTTACACTTAATAAATACACATGCCAAATACATTTTTAAAAAAATGTATTTAAGTCATTATTTATAGATGAAAATGATAGTTAAAAAATGTCCTAAAAAAATTGTAGGTCTGCGCTGTTGATGAAATCTCGGACATGAATCATCCGAAACAAAAAGATCAAACGGTTTTACATTCAGTATGTTAATGGCTATAGCGCATATCATACGATTTTTTATATATGCAATAATAACAAAATGGCGGACATTTTTCGAAAAAACAAAAAAACGTTTTTTTTTCACCGTAGTTGGCCAAGAAATAGTAAATATAAAAAAAATTCAATCCTTGATATGCGCTATAGCTATAGCTGTTAACAATGTATGGTTAACATTTTATAAGGATCGGTTCAGTACTTTCGAAGGTTTTATCAACAAGCCGTCGAAAAACGTTGTTTCGAGAAAAACGCGTTTAGAGTTTGTTTGGGTTACATAAATACATTAAAATTTTTTTTTTTAATATTTCGAAAGTGTATTTAATAAGTGTACTAACTTTTACATCAATATCTATAATATAAACCTATCGAACAAATTCATGAAACTTTAGCGTCTTTTTTAGCGTCTAAAGTGAGAAGACCCCTTAAGTTATTGAAGACTGAATTGTGTAGCCGCTCTATCTTCTATTCCATTGGGCGGTACCGTGTAATTTAAAAAAAATATGTTACAATTTAACGTTAACAATTGTCAACGATTTTTTCGTTTCAAAAACGCAGATAACGCACTGAGGAGTAAGTTCTTAAAATAGAATTTCAATGTTAACTTATCTTCTGGAGGTCTAAATTCGTTTTCTTCCAAATTAAATTCGGCCCTCTCCCTTTTTCTCTCCCTCCCAAGAGGAATCGGTCAGAATTGATTTTCCCTTATTTCCTTACAAATGAACGTAAGAAATCTTCGCCGGCTTCCGGGCTTTTGCCACAAGGAAAACACCAAATGTGGCATTTTTTATGCAACCATCTTCACCAAAACCCTTACCATTGCATAATGTAGGAGCTGTACCGGATGTGGCCTTCCCTTTTGGTGCATGATCTAGTTACTGATTTGCCTCAAACTTCACAGAGAGGTCTCCGCACTTGGGGATCGATGGATAACTGAGACTCACACACGGGGTGGAAGAAAGTTCATTGGGGATGAAATTTACAATCAGTATGAGATAAACATCGTACAATGTGGTCGTAGTATTAGGAGACTAGAAATCTTGAACACGAAGTAGCGCCCTCCAGGATCAGATCGAGTCAGGGGAAGGGAAAATACACCAAGAGAAAAGTCCATGGTATTTATACCAAACGCCGATGGTAAATGAGTGGATAGTAAAGTTCGTTATAGCTTATTGACACCGAATCATAATATGGTTAACAGCACTATAAGTGCAAAGTATATCCAAACATGCGATTTCGGTGGAGTGTTTGACTATATATTATGGCCGAAATGATTATTTACTACTGTAAAAGGCTTGACAATATAGATATGGTTAATTCAGTGCTATCACAAAATACTAATACTTATATTAATGTTGTATACTGTACGTTAGATTTTGTTCAGTCCAACTTCTACTATTCTTTTCACTATTGCATGATGCATATGGTTAACATTAACGTTTGTCGAGTATAATTTGTTAGAAGGCCATATGAAAAGTGACTATTCGAAAAAAAAATTATGGTAAAGTTTACTTATAGCGAAGACATAAATCATTTGCAGTTCGAGCAGCTGCGGCTTAATTGTTTTAAGAACTACGCATGTTTCATAAACTGTTACATAGTATGTTTGTTGCATTGCAAAAATAGGATATGAGTTCAATACTTCTTCTTGTAGTTCACCTTCTGTTCATGTAGGAAACACATTACCATGCTCTTAGCCAGGCGTATCATATAATATAGTACAAATCACCATTATATAGTACAAAACTTGGGATGTCGCAAAAATCCATTTAAACAGTGAGTTATATTATTTTTTAAAACCTGCGCAAAATTTCACGTAAATCGAAGGTAACAGCTATTCGGAAATACAGTCGGAATTACTGTTGCCTCTTATGCCATATCTACGCTCGATTTGGTTGAATTTTTTCAACCAAATGTGCAAGAAACAAATTTTACTTTCGCATAATTTGTTAACCAATTCGGACATTCGCTTGATATTTTTCGATAAAAATTAAATATTAATATTTTAACGAATAATGTACTTAAAGATCAGTATCGAATATGGTGAAAACAATAATTAACATATTTACTCAATAGAAATTTTATCTGAATCAAACGAACGAAATTTAATTTTTCTTGTGTATCCGAATCAACAATATTCATGTTATGAATTGAAACACTTTTTTCGTTCGTTGCAGAAGTTACATTTAAAACTATATAATTTAATCGCGATAATTTTTTAGATAGTTCCAATAATATATTGTTCTCGGCTAACAATATATCTTTTGAATGAAAAAAGACTTTCAATTTTATCATGTTATGGAAGTCAATAGCGTTTTCTTTGGACTAATAAATCCGATTATTTACACCAACAATGTTACAATTGAATCAACGAAATTTCATTCAATAGCAACAATGATATTGGATCAATTATTTTTTTTTCTTAGTGTAGGCAAGTCGTATATTATTATATGGTACAAACCACTATAAACATAATCGCAAATCACAGGCAACATATTTTTTGCCAATGTATCTATATCTCAGTCCTGTTCACCATTAGAATCTTGGGGAAGTACATTTTTTATAGTATCAGGGAATATCCATTTGATGAAAACCTACTATATTTTTTAGCATTGCACAATAAACGCATGTTTGTAAGATTGGTGGTTGGGATTAACATATGTGCATAATTAATGCACCTGCTAAAATATCAATAACCAGTAGGGGAAACCGGGGCATTACGGGCTCCCGAGGTAAAAGGGGCATTCCCTCTGCCCCGCCGAATTATGCCTCGACACGTTCGGCACTAGTTGTATCGTGTATCAATCGGCCCCGCGCGAGCGTGACAGTGGCAGAGTGTGAAGTGGCTGTGCGTTGTGGGACGACAGACGAAAAATACATAAGTTATTGCATTTGATATTATTTTTCAATTTTTAGTTTGTGTTCTGTTTAATTCGTGATTGTGTTTAGGTAGTACGTGCACGAACCTCCTCATTAGAAAAAAAAATTGATCTTTTTGTATGCTGTAGTAGAGACATAAAAAATGACGTCCGCAAAAACTCTGCAGGCCTTACCGACTAAATACAATAGTGATAGTGATCAATGCATTTAACCCGCACCATATAGGGAATCCGTGCGGATCGAACTTTGGAACAGAAATAATAATAGTTCCCGGTTAGATCAGCGCTATGTGAAAAGCGACGAATAACAAGAAAACTGTCGCGGTCACGTATGTTCCATAAAAAGTATAGGTTACGGGACATTTCGAGCAGATATCATCGATTCAATCGACTCATTTTTGCGTTCGCTAGCCGCGTCTGCCATCTCTCTCGTTACAGTATGCACATTACACATACACTACAACACACGATTACACACACGGTAAACAAACACATGCTTGATATGTATCGAAAGCATCTGAATACAGCGTTGCCACAGATATTGCCAGAATTATGCAATTGCGGCCTGTGACAACTCAAGTCATATCTGATTGCGATTTTACTTCACATACCAAACTATAATACAAACAGTTATCACATGCACTTGTCAAATAATTATTTTCTGTGTCATGTTTATTATTATACCCAAATACATTATATTTTGCTTTTTTCAGATTCGATAATTTATAGATTTTCTGTTGACTAGTCAATCCGCTAGTACTACCTTAAATGCTGAATCATTTAACTAGTTACTGCGACCAATAATGTAACTAAATAACTAACAATAGAGTTTAAGTAATTACCAAATATTCTTTCTATTTGGTTTACGTTTTCTTTTTACGACCTCCGGGGCATTATGGGCGGGATAAAATGGGCAGGGTGCCTGTATTGCCTCAGGTTTGGAGTAATTTGTTCTTTTTTCTGCAGGTACAATTATGGTTTGGCATTACAAACGGAAAACAGATCGTGGCAAATGAGATATGGAGAAGATTGTGGCAGCGGTGAGGGTTGAACAAGCTGAAAACTACGCTGTAGACGAGCCTCTACGTGGAGTATCATACAGCCTCCTGCAACGCTCTCTCCAGGTCTATCAACAATGCCACAGGCATGTGCAACTCCACCACCAGGAACATCTTTTCATGTCATGTCACCAGCAGATATTATGCCCAAACCCAAAGCACGAGTCTAAAAACGAGACACTAGAAAACGTGACAAAACAGCAATAATCACCAGTTTACCATATAAGAGAGATTTAGAAGAAAACAAAATACAGAAGGCAGTGTCTGGTGAAAAAATGGAAGGAAGATGAGAAGAACAAAGGAAGTGAAAAGAATTTAAAAAAATGAAAAAATTAAGAAAATGAATCAGAATAAGGAGACATAAAATGTTTATATTGTGGAGAATGGTACTCTGAGTCTAGAGAAGGTTGGGTAACTTGCCGTACCTGCCACGGATGGGCTCACTGTTTTTGCGCCGGCGAAAAAGACAATGATCACGAATCCCTCCATATTTGCTCATTTTGCTCCAGATTTTAGATTTATATTTGTACTATGCTTATTATGCCCCACATATGACCTTTATGCCTCACACGCAGGGCGTAACGAGCATCTTCTTATTTTTTAAAAAGTTCCTTTTGTACCAAATACTGCTAAACTGAGACGATTGTTTTGCGTTAAGTTTAAAGATTATTAATGAGACTAATAAATGGCGATCGATCGATTTTATTAGCTATTTCTATAAAGGTTTATTCAAGTTTTCCCTTAAGGTGCCCGCGCTGCCCCGGTTTCCGCTACCTACTATACTTTTGGCAGTAACTATGTCTACAAAATAGAATTGTCCCGTCAGGGATACATAAAATATAGTTAAAATATGGTTGAGAACACCATACATTTCTCTCAGTGTACTTGCAGGATCGATCGAAATGATGTACAAGTCGATGATCCGAAAAAAATGAATGCGTCAAGAAAACTCAATAAGTTCACGCAAACATTTTTTGTCAATTACTCATCTGCGCCACAATCAAAAGAAATGCCCTTACAAGCGCCATTGCAGGCCCTGAATGGTTCAGCACCTCTCTATCAGAACGAATAGATTTACCAGCTTCCACTGCGTCTTTTCGGTCACTTATCGCGTTCACCGCTATTGCCAATGGGCACACTTGTGACTCAATCAACTTATTGCAACAATTGAAAACTTTCGTGACGCTCCCCTATTCTTGCAAAAGGACCGTCATTAATTTGATGTTTAAGTCAACGTACTAACAAGAAACATCACTTTGGTGTCCGCCTTCGATTTGGTTGAAACTCTTGTATATGGTACAGCATTAAAAATGATAAGATACATATTTCTATCGGCGGAAAAACTGTTTTCAGGGGTGAAATCACGCCTTTGAGTGAGGCATGTCAAGTGTTAATTTTTCAGTTTCATCCGCAAGCAGTCTACCGATTCTAGTGAAACACAGACGAACATTCTTCTCATGCAAAACAATGAGAAATGCACTATGCGTACATTGAGGAAAACAAAAATGAAGAGATGATATGTGGCAAAAATGTCAGCAATTTTTCACGTACCGGGCAATTAATACGTGTTCCCTCATCAGAGTGTTGCCCGTTACGTTCGACTGAAGGGATCATCACAGTGTAAAATTTTCAAAAAATCGATTTTTTGCATTATCCGATATTATACATGTTTATAAACGTTCTGTCCAATTTTTAGATCGAAATTCGAATTACTTCGGTCGCTACAGCCTTTCTTAGAAAAGGTTATTGGAGCGTGAGTTCCCTCACTCCGAACGTTAAACGCGTTTTTCTCGGAATGGTGTTTTTCAAAACGGTGGCCACTCTCAGAGGAAGAGTTTTCAGCTATCCGTTTGAAATTTTAACAGAACATTCTTCACGTCATTCCTTATGTTGCTATGGAAGATTAAAAAAAATCTTTCTATTATTTTTTTACGAAAAACTCGAAGAGGCCAAATTTGATACTTTTTGTTCAAACAGCCGCCATTTTTCAAATTAAAAAAAAACCTCTATACGAACATAGCGGCTTTCCTACAGATAAATAATCGTTTGAAATTTTTGTTTCAGATAAAATTTGCGGCCGCAATCCTGGCCACCATGGTACACCATTTTTTCCACGCAATTTTCCGCAAATAAAAACAATGTTAAACAATAAATAAATTACTTTAAAAAAAATCATTTTGTATTCTTTATCGGTGCTTCAATTTGTAAAAAAAATTAGACCGATTAGATTATCCTATCCACCTAAAAATTCGCGAAAATTGGCTATTTTTCGGGCGGTCACACTGTAATCATCCCTTAATGCAACTCTTCTAACCCATTCTTGACACACTTATATTTGGCCACGGCTTTGACACACTGGGTCAATTTGACCTGGATAGTACTTCATCCACCTGCCAACCCTTTGGTCGTTTTTTTAAATCCGGGATACACTTGAAACATTTCTTAATGTGACTGCATAATTAAAATTCGAAAATAAAATTGAATTGTCGTAAAAAATTATTGAAAACTTTCAATTTTAAGAGAGTGAGCACTTTATTTCAAATGCATCCGGGTTAAAATGCCCCAGTGTATCAAGGAAGGGGTGAAAGCAAAAGAATAAAAAGGTCGTTCTTCCCTTAATTTTTGTTTGTTTTTTTTTCAAATGTACCCATAGTGGACTTTTGATCGTTTGGCATTATAAGGATATTCGTTTTTGTTTCACTGGAAGCAGTGAACTGCTTCCAGGTGAAACTGCAAAATCAGCCCTTGACATGCTCCACCCTAAGGGGTGTTTTCACATCTGCAAATCGTGTGTTCGCCGATTAAAAAAATACGTACCTTATAGTTTTTTATGCTCAACCATATACATGAGTGCCTATGAAATCGAAGACGGACACCAAAGTGATGCTCCCTGTAAGGCGATGGAAAGAGTGTAAAAACTTTTGCATACACTTTATAAGACGATCTTTTCAAACGCGTCTCGTTCGGACTGGGGAACTCTTTGCAAAGATGAAAGCTCTGCCGGATTTACAGCTGCTCTTTTTGCCCCCAAATTAGATACATCAACCGTCAGACATGTTGAATTACTTTTGCGAATTAAACATATGACTATCTCACACATAAATGAAATCGACATTATTCAGTATGAACACTTGAGGACAAAATAAAAAGATACGAGACTGCAGAGAATGTGGCAACAAATGGATTCATCCATACTACACAGGGTCCAGAGACAATGTCGTAGCCGACAGAGGATCTCGTTCGAAAAATATCAATGTTAAATGGGAACTGGCTGCTTACGCATTTAAAGAGATTCAGAATACTGTTAGGTCCCCAAATATTCGCAACCACATTGAACACGCCGAAAGCCCTTGCTATCGATTTATTCACAAGCCCCGGGGATCCGAATTGTTACGCATCTTTACTAGCTGCAAGGATACTAAGGACCGTTACAAAAATCTATCATGAGATGCTCATAGCTACCGTGATCATCTTCAGGGGTTATTCCACACCTGCTAGCTCACGAACTTATCTTGTTAGTGAAAAAATAACAAACGCTCACAATAAGACCAACGGTCGGGACGGTAATTGATACCCAACCGATGATACCCGACGATAAGCCCAATTTTCACTGACAGCCAACTTTAGGCCAACTTCGGCTTTCAAACTACATCGAACGCTTGGTGGCTTACACCAAACAAGAACCTAGTCTGATTCTATTAACCAATACCTAGTCTACGTTTTCTCTGATGCTGGCATTTGGAAAACTACCCAATGCCGAGTCAGCCTCGGCACCAACGCCAAGTCAACGGTGTTTGCCAACTGTTGGACTGATGTAACATTTCGTACTTGACCCGACCGTCGCCCAGTATTTGTAATAATTGTTGGTCAGTCGTCGAGCATAGTCAGCGCAGTACTGGGTGGGTGCAGGGCTTCCTGTATCAGATTACACTGATTCGACGGTGAAGTAGAACAAAACTTCCTTGAAGAGTTAATGGCCTTATTGCAACAACGAAAAGGGCAGTTCATATGGAGCAAATACACAAATAGTTTTAACATTTATACCGAACGCTCTCGGAAGAGAAGTATCAGACCGTATACTAAACACTCCTCGGTATTTACTCTCCCACTTAAATTAACTCATAATATCGCCGGGGCACGCTCATAAAACGATTCTTCAAGCCATTTACATGCTGGGGCGATCATGGCCCAAATATTATACATCATGGATTACATCTTCAGACTCAGATGGAACAGATAATTAGTATCCCTTAGAGACCCTTACTTTTTTGCAACTTCGTAACTACTATTCTTATCGACACTCGCAAGAGGCCATCGCGCGCAAAACAGTCTTATCAAAATCGACTAACTTACATTCACCTCAAACGGAGCGGCAATCATCCTTCCAGATCGCATAAGGACTTCGGAAGTGGGGTTGAAATTGGTTTTTTCAATTACAACGACAGCATAACCACAGATTTGCATTGTAGAAATAACGAAAATACTCGGTGGTATCGAGGTAACGTAGAAACAAAACGATGATTTATTCCTAAGAGATAATCACGCAAAGCAGTATAATCTTAAGGAATAAGAAAATTGATCAAGTCCTTCCTAGAAGAATCCTAGAATCTTAAACTCGGAATAATATTTTTGCGTCAACTGCGTTACTTGACAACTAGAATTTAACAAAAGCAACATCTAGGAATCTAAACGTCTATTACGTTATCCTGACAACGAGGCAGGAAACACAAATAGCTGACCAAATGGACTCATCTAACTCAGTAAGTGCTGTTCAAACGTAATCTAAACATCTCTCATTGCAAAAGATAAAAAAAACTACGTTGTATCATTCGCCTTGAGTTAAGTGAAGTTCAGTAAGAATTTTACTGTCAACAAATAGAAATTATAGTTTCATCAGAGAACCCAGCAAAATAGAACTCTCAGAGGAATTGAAATCTAGACTCTGTCTAGTAAAATGTAGCGGTTATCTTTTGGAATACGGCGTTTAGAAAAGTGCCTTTGAACGGCATGGACAGGCAATCTTCTTTAACCGTAAGTAGGTATGTTTGACAATTAACCGATCAAACAAGCTTACCTGTAAGTGCTGTGCTAAAGTTACCTATAAGGCCTGTGCGCACAAATGCGAGACTTCATTGGAAGACTTGATCTGATATGTTGGAAAGTGCATTTTGCCAGCGTCGAATTTTTTACGTTTTTCGAACCACAGCCTTTCACGATGTACAGTATAATTATGAAAAAAGGAAGAAAAAGAAGAATATAGACTGCCTTCGCCTTCATGTACGAAGTCTACGAGCACGGGGCGATATCGATTTCCGATGAATAGATCGCGGCGGGCCCCATGCAAAATTGCCTCGAAAGGTGTTCAGTTGCTATCGTCTGTAATGGGCGCAAGAAAGAGAGTGGAGAAGAAATAAATGAGAAAGGCAGCGAGGGAGTAAAAAGAAAGAGAGAGAGAGAGAGAGGGTGGCATAGACCGACAGTCAGCTCCATCATGGATATAATATATATATATATATATATATATATATATATATATATATATATATATATATATATATATATATATATTTATCGTTTAAAAGCAAATAGAAAGGCGTACCACTTCCTGCATCCCATGGTAATGCTTGCGCCTTTTTTATGGTAAGCAATCGTTATACGCATAAAAATCGCCGATACGCGAAGAAGTTCGACTTCAACAACTCTTTCCCTCCCTTCTCGCTCCCTCTCTCTCTAGATATATACATGCTTCTGTATTGATCCCTGAATTGCGAAGTGTTTATGCGAATCGAGATACTACACATTCATGGTAGCTCGGCGCAAGATCCTTTCAAGGCAGCATGGTGTATTTTAGGTGCAAACGAGCGACGTGGAATTTGTTATGGGTGAAATAGCCATTCGGGGTTTACAGATCTTGAATGAACGTAAAAGAAAGTTCCTCACAAATTATAGATATATATATATATATATATATATATATATATATATTTGTGAGGAACCTTATATATATATATATATGTCTGTGTGTGCATAACAATTTGTTGGGTTTCTTTACAAATAAGCATGGAATGACTGAAGGGGGAAGCGAAGGAGGAAGGTCCACGAGAGATAACTACCTAACACCAATTAACCTATTTCAATTAATTAAACTCATTTATTTGTTCTTTTTTATTTGAATAACACAGCGAAAAATCGATTTTTCAAATTTCATTGTACTATTGCAGATATTTACTTATCAAAAACAAGAGCCATTTAGTACCGCTGAATAATAACATTTTTACTTGCTTCTAATACTTTTGGGAATCGTTATTATTAACGCAGAAAAATGTTCTCCCGCATCGGTACCAGACCGGTATGATGAACATTTGGATATTTGATTGTATTACTGTTGTCTTTATTTTGACATGTCTTCGTTCTTCCATCAACAGCGATTTATCGTAACATCGTATAGTAATGACATTTTTTATCTGATCTTAATATGTTTATGCGTTTTATTGTGAAACTCCAAGTTTTTGGGAAGACTGTATACACTGCAGAAGTTCATAAAGTGCGAGGTAAAATGTCGACATACCTTAACCTTCAATACCCCTCGCCGACTCACCTATATGCTAGCACGGAGTGCGAAAAAATGTCGGGTAAGGGTTTAAATCTAGTGCTATACGTCGCCCACCGAGTGTCCAACGGGTGGCACAGGACTCGAGGCCTCCATCCCGAACTATTTATAACCGAGTCTAAAGACGTGTCGACATACCATGCATTTTGCCGAATATTTGTTATATTCGGTCAAACGTATTCCGAAATACGTGATAATTACACTTCTTATGTCACCCGTGCAATGGTAACATCCTCTCATATAATCCAGAATGGTGGTGATACAATACATTTTTTTATAATTTATCACTAACGAGGTTTTTTAACGAAAAATAGTCTAGCAAATTTCTATTTACAAATAAAAATACTATTTATTAAATTATATTCTTTATTCGTTCTGAATAATGGTACATTTAAATTATAACTACATTTACGGTATGCAAATAAAAGTGTTTCTTATTAAAATGAATATTACGCACACTCGAAACAACAATGTATTTGAGTCGAATATTTATTCAATTCATTGACCGTATCAGGGAATAAGTAGATGTACTAGAGCGGTTCTAACGCAATGAACTCAGGGGGGAGCGGGGCGGCGGGGTCCAGCGCGGGGAAGCCAAGTGCCTAGTGGAGGGGGGGGGGGGTCCAGCGCGGGGACGTGACGTCAGGGGTCTCTGTGGAGGGGGTAGCCATGTGGTCGGAAGAGCGGCTGTCGGGAGGGGGAAGCCGTCGTCGACGAGTGTTTTGTGGGGGCGGGGGTCAGGTAGCGGTGAGTGACCGTTGAAAACCCATAAATCTCCTAATTTATTATAGACATAAAAAAGATTAGCATCGATGCAGTGTTTTTCTTTCTACACTATTTAGTCCGTGTGAAAATAAAACACACACACACACACACACACACACACACACACACACACACACACACGCACGCACGCACGATGTGTACATGTAATGGTCATATATGGGTAGGCAAATTTCGTTAATTTGAAGCGATACATGAAGAGGACGGCTTTTTTTTCCCTTAACTATCCCTGTGGGGTAGGCATCTGCTGTCCAGAAAAGTGTGCACTCGTGGAGGTGAAAGCTAGCCAGGCTCGCCAATCATTGACTTTCGCGATCTCTACAGAACAGCGTCTAGGTCATGGAAACTGAACTTGCGAATTATACAGAGCATCATAGAGTTTTCAATATATGTTGCCGCATGTTCCAGTATGTATGAAGTCTGTCACGAATCATAGGGCTCTTCGCAGAGCAACATCAAACCTATTCAAGTGTTACTTGAAGCTTTACAATACTTACCAAATCAGCCATATTCTTAAGGCATATTTTTCCACGTCGACGTTCGAAGCCACCCTTCGAGCATAGGGAACATTTTAAAAAAATAACATTCCGCTCAAGTAATGTCTTGACTATCCGAAACACATATACGAAAACGAGGTATTAATTACAATTTTTTTGCCTTTTATTTATATTTATTTTATTTTATTTTTATTTGATTTATTTATTTATTTATTTATTCATTTTTTTTGCTCCCGTTGAACCCCGACCGGCTCGTTCTGGGTATGAATTTATTCCTCATGCTTTCTGCGATAAAAGATATCAACGTGATATTAAAAAAATCTGATGGAGGTGATTCTATTACATTTTCCGAGCTAGAAGGGAACGACAAAAATATTTTCTGATGAGAGACCGTTTTTTATCATCGGCAGCGCTCAAAAGTGGTCACACTTTGAATGAAGCAGTGAGTTAACATATCTCTCTGGGAAGACTTTTCAACTCGTTAATATGGAGAACAACAATAAACGATCAGAAGAAATCTTGCACAACCAAGCGACGCTCTTAAGTTCGATCGACGACTTTACTGTGTGGAGGCAACAGATCGTCGAGTTCATCGAAGTACTGAAGACGCAAAGCCGAATTAAGCGCCAACGATTATCAACTAAACATCAATAGTCATTGATAGGCCAAATACCGCATCTGGAAGGATTGAAGTATTCCATGTACAGGCATTTTATATGCATGGGTGTAGGACACATCGGTGATGGGTTAATGTGGCGAGAACTCGACTTGAACGCGTGATGGCCTATACTTTAACCCCGGCTCGATGAATTTCAACAACGTGGAAGTGGTTGAGCTTTACGAAAAATACGTAATCTTACAATAAATGTGAATAAGTATAAATCAATACGCGTTGAATGTTATATCCCATTGCCACGGGAAATAATGATTATGAGGGCTGCGATTAATGTGCAATCAAGAGATAATACACGGTTCGCATGGGTGACAGTCACAGCTTTATACCCAGCTGAACGAAACAGTGACCACGGATCTTCTTACATGCATTATTCAACGGTATTGAATCTATCGAATATTGGACTCCCAGTAACTATAGGTCAAATTAAAAATTAAAAAATTGTGCTTCAAAACAATTTATCCATCAATGTGTGTACCACCGAAGAAGACATTGCTCCGATACGCGAGGCTCAACATAAGAAAAAGAAAAGCATATCAATTTGCTATACATACAAGATACCGAAGATAACAATGTATAACATATCACATAGATAAAGAACCTATCAAGCCTCGTGAGCGCAGAACAGAGGCAGCCATTAAAAAATATATATATATATGCCATCGGTGTGTGAAGTTAACACAATTACTATACCGTCATATGTGCTAGACGAATTAAACAACGATCCAGAATTTCGCAGGTGTCTGCATTACTTTAGATCAACGGATAAACTACAATCGCATAACATCGATTATGGAGCAATAAAGCACTGCGCCATCCGACTATCAAATGATACCAATAAGTGGTTCCAAATCATCAACTCCAATCGGAAAGCAATACATCCATTCACTGTAGATGCTTATTTGGAGTGTTTTTTTTTTACTAATGATAGAGAGAAGATGAGAGTGTGCAAAGACTGATGGCAAGAACGTAGCAGAGGATATGTATCAATATCATGAAGCATTTACTATTGATTACCACATGTGTTTTTCATATGAAGAATCGCTATCATAGTATCGATCACATCACAGCGTCGATTTCATATCATAGTTCGTGACAGAACTGGAAAAACTGTGCATAAAATACATTTTCTACGAAAATTAATGCTCGTCATGAGTTAATTCTGATACCTTCACGCTATGGCAATAATTGTGCGTTCAGTCATCATCAACCACTAGAGGTAGAAGTTGAATTACGCAAGATACAATGGCATATGCCCCAAATAATTCTAGATGAGATCAATAAATTATCATTACTTCGAACATTGGAAAGTTGGCGATACTTGAATATGAGTTTTCGCTCTTGGGATCTATACGACTGTCCATCGCTTCAAAGCACAACGAAACATCCATGGACCGTAAAAGCTGCCTCCCAAGTAGAGCAACCAAAATAGGTAATTGGTGCGGTGCAGACTGGTAAAAAGATAATGTATGGTAAAGGACATTATATTATTCACCGACTGCAAAATCACAAGTGCTAAACTTTATCTCAATTCAGCATTCTTTTCTCAAGATGATTCGAATTAGGACTTCAAAAAAGTTTCGACATTTTGTTCAATATGTACTCTCGATTTTGTAAATACCATTGTGACTGCAATAGTGATCGTTCTTTACTAACCATCGCCAAGTCTTAGTGTAACGGCCCTCCCACGGTTAATGATTGATCACATCAGAACGAGCCTGTAAAGAAGATGCTACCGTAGATGTGTGAATAGAGTTCGAATGCAAAGAAGATTCACCACTGAATACAACTGCATATTGTTTGAATCTTACATGATCGCATTGTTGAATATTGTCCATTGACCGACATTATCCATAAAATTGCATAGATCGGTAAAATCTGCGATATACGAAGCATCACGGTTGATTCGCAATCATCATGGTCTAAAGTGGGCATATGGAAACGTTCCATATAGCATGGCTGAAGGTTCAATAACAGCTGAAGTTGAAGGTTCAACGGACGGCGATATGTGTCCTATCGTATATGTTGAGGGTCATGAAAAACAAGAATGGCTAGCTGATATAATAAATATGAAAAATGAGCTATTTATTGAGTCGTTGAATATAGACTTTGACGATATGGATGTCTCAAGTAAATTAGATGGAAGTTTTACTCTACAATGTGAAAAGCATAAAAACAGGTGTGCCTTACAAAATGTATTTAAAATATTCAATGGGTGGCTGAATCATAAAGATTCATGCAAACAAGAGAAATGTAACATTATGTACTTTTTATTCTCCTCACCCCGTACTTAGTTATGTCCGCAACACCTGATATCGGATTGTGCAACTGAATACAATATTACTTTCGAATGTGAAACTCATTTTTTTTTTGTATGGAATATTATTGAAAATAATTTAATATAATCGCCCAATGATAATCGAAGACATTTATCAGTATACGTTCGGTAGATCTTCGTGAACCGTTTGTTGGAAGTTTGCGAGGCATTCGAAGATTTTCGATAGTCGTTCGTGAAACGTTTCATAGACTTCCGAAGACATTCATAAGACGTTCGAAGCCATTTAAGTGACGTTAGAAAACATTCACAAGGCGTTTGAAGACACGCATGAAGGGTTCAAAGGGTTTCAAGAGACTTTCTACGACGCTCATGAAGCGTTTAAAGATCTTCGTGAGACATTCAAGAGACTTCCAAAAACTTTCATAAGACGTTTGAAGACATTCATGCGAGGTGCGAATACCTTCGGAGACTTTCGAAGACGTTCAAGAGATCTGCGACGATATTTATAATACGTTTAAAGACATCGATGAGGGGTTCGAAGACGTTTAAGAGACTTTAAAAGACATTCACAAGGGGTTTTAAGACGTTCAAGAAACATTCGAATACGTTCAAGAGACTTTCGACGACATTCATAACACGTTTGAAGACATTCATGAGGGATTCGAAGACGCTTAAGAGAGGCTTTCAAAGACATTCACGAGAGGTTTGTTCAAAACACATTCATAATACGTTTAAAGACATTCAAGAGACGTTCGAAAACATTCATAAGACGTTTGAATACACGCATGAGGGGTTCAAAGAGTTTAAAGAGACTTTCTACGACGATCATGAGACGTTTGAAGATGTTCGTGAGACATTCAAGAGACTTTCGAAAACGTTCATAAGAAGTTTGAAAACATTCATGAGAGGTGCGAAGACCTTCAGAGGCTTTCGAAGACATTCAAGAGATCTTTGACAATATTTATAATACGTTTGAAGACATCGATGAGGGGTTCGACGGCGCTTCAGAAACTTTCAAAGACATTCACGAGGAGTTTGAAGATGTTCAAGAAACTTTCGAATACGTTCTAGAGACTTTCGACGACATTCATAATACGCTTGAAGACATTCATGGGGGTTCGAGGACGCTTGAGAGACTTTCAAAGACATTCACGAGGGGTTCGAAGACGTTCAAGAGACTTTCGACGACATTCATAAGACGTTTGAAGACTTGCATAAGGCCTTCAAAGAGTTTCAAGATACTTTCTACGACGATCATGAGACGTATGAAGATGTTCGTGAGACATTCAAAAGACTTTCGAAAACGTTCATAAGAAGTTTGAAGACATTCAAAAGAGGTGCGAGGACCTTCAGAGACTTTCGAAGACATTCAAGAGATCTTTAACGATATTCATAATACGATTGACGATATCGATTTAACGATATTCATCATACGTTTAACGACATCGATGAGGGGTTCGACGATGTTTTAGAGACTTTCAAAGACATTCACGAGGGGTTTGAAGACGTTCAAGAAACTTTCGAATACGTTCCAGAGACTTTCGACGACATTCATAATACGTTTGAAGACATTCATGAGGGGTTCGGAGACGCTTGAGAGATTTTCAAAGACATCCACGAGGGGTTCGAAGACGTTCAAGAGACTTTTGACGGCGTACATAATACGTTTGAAGACATTCATGTGGGGTTCGAAGACGCTTAAGCGACTTACAAAGACATTCACGGGAGGTTTAAAGCCGTTCAAGAGGCTTTCGAAGACGTTCAGAAATCTTCGACAACATGCATAATACGATCTTAGACGACATCCATAAACCGAAGACTTTCATGGCGTTTCAGTTTCGCTGGAATTGTTTCGGTTCGTTTGGGATTTTCACAGTTTTCGGTGCGCACCCAGACAAACTCAAACACGTTCCACCAAAACTGTGAAAATCCCGAACGAACCGAAACAATTCCAGCGAAACTGAAACGCCATGAAAGTCTTCGGTTTATGGATGTCGTCTAAGATCGTATTATGCATGTTGTCGAAGATTTCTGAACGTCTTCGAAAGCCTCTTGAACGGCTTTAAACCTCCCGTGAATGTCTTTGTAAGTCGCTTAAGCGTCTTCGAACCCCACATGAATGTCTTCAAACGTATTATGTACGCCGTCAAAAGTCTCTTGAACGTCTTCGAACCCCTCGTGGATGTCTTTGAAAATCTCTCAAGCGTCTTCGAACCCCTCATGAATGTCTTCAAACGTATTATGAATGTCGTCGAAAGTCTCTGGAACGTATTCGAAAGTTTCTTGAACGTCTTCAAACCCCTCGTGAATGTCTTTGAAAGTCTCTAAAACATCGTCGAACCCCTCATCGATGTCGTTAAACGTATGATGAATATCGTTAAAGATCTCTTGAATGTCTTCGAAAGTCTCTGAAGGTCTTCGCACCTGTTATGAATGTCTTCAAACTTCTTATGAACGTTTTCGAAAGTCTTTTGAATGTCTCACGAACATCTTCATACGTCTCATGATCGTCGTAGAAAGTCTCTCGAAACTCTTTGAAGGCCTCATGCATGTCTTCAAACGTCTTATGTACGCCGTCAAAAGTCTCTTAAACGTCTTCGAACCCCTCGTGGATGTCTTTGAAAGTCTCTCAAGCGTCTTCGAACCCCACATGAATGTCTTCAAACGTATTATGAATGTCGTCGGAAGTCTCTTGAACGTATTCGAAAGTTTCTTAAACATCTTTAAACCCCTCGTGAATGTCTTTGAAAGTCTCTAAAACGTCGTCGAACTCCCCTATCGATATCGTCAAACGTATTATGAATATCGTCAAAGATCTCTTGAATGTCTTCGAAAGTCTCTGAAGGTCTTCGCACCTCTCATGAATGTCTTCAAACTTCTTATGAACGTTTTCGAAAGTCTTTTGAGTGTCTCACGAACATCTTCATACGTCTCATGGTCGTCGTCGAAAGTCTCTTGAAACTCTTTGGAGGCCTCATGCATGTCTTAAAACGTATTATGAATGTCGTCGAAGGTCTCTTGAACGTATTTGAAAGTTTCTTGAACGTCTTCAAACCCCTCGTGAATGTCTTTGAAAGTCTCTAAAACGTCGTCGAACCCCTCATTGATGTCTTCAAACGTATTATGTATATCGTTAAATATCTCTTGAATGTCTTCGAAAGTCTCTGAAGGTCTTCGTACCTCTTATAAATGTCTTCAAACTTCTTATGAACGTTTTCGAAAGTCTTTTGAATGTCTCACGAACATTTTCAAACGTCTCATGATCGTCGTAGAAAGTCTCTTGAAACTCTTTGGAGGCCTCATGCAGGTCTTCAAACGTCTTATGAATGTCGTCGAAAGTCTCTTGAACGTCTTCGAACCCCTCGTGAATGTCTTTGAAAGTCTCTCAAGCGTCTTCGAACCCCTCACGAATGTCTTCAAACGTATTATGAATGTCGTCGAAAGTCTCTAGAACGTATTCGAAAGTTATTTAAACGTCTTTAAACCGTTCGTGAATGTCTTTGAAAGTCTCTAAAACATCGTCGATCCCCTCATCGATGTCTTCAAACGTATTATGAATATTGTCAAAGCACTTTTGAATATCTTCGAAAGTCTCTGAATGTCTTCGCACCTCTCGTGAATGTCTTTGAAAGTCTCTCAAGCGTCTTGGAACCCCACATGAATGTCTTTAAACGTATTATGTACGCCGTCGAAAGTTTCTTGAACGTCTTCGAACCCCTCGGGAATGTCTTTGAAAGTGTCTCAAGCCTCTTCGAACCGCTCATGAATGTAATCAAACGTATTATGAATGTCGTCGAAAGTCTCTTGAACGTATTCGAAAGTTTCTTGAACGTCTTCAAAACCCCTCGTGAATGTCTTTGAAAGTCTCTAAAATGTCATCGAACCCCTCATCGATATCGTCAAACGTATTATGAATATCGTTAAAGATCTCTTGAATGTCTTCGAAAGTCTCTGAAGGTCCTCGCACCTCTTTTGAATGTCTTCAAACTTCTTATGAACGTTTTCGAAAGTCTTTTGAATGTCTCACGAACATCTTCATACGTCTCATGATCGTCGTAGAAAGTATCTTGAAACTCTTTGAAGGCCTTATGCAAGTCTTCAGACGTCTTATGAATGTCGTTGAAAGTCTCTTGAACGTCTTCGAACCCCTCGTGAATGTCTTTGAAAGTCTCTCAAGCGTCCTCGAACCCCCATGAATGTCTTCAAACGTATTATGAATGTCGTCGAAAGTCTCTAGAACGTATTCGAAAGTTTCTTGAACATCTTCAAACTCCTCGTGAATGTCTTTGAAAGTTTCTGAAGCGCCGTCGAACCCCTCATCGATGTCTTCAAACGTATTATAAATATTGTCAAAGATCTCTTGAATGTCTTCGAAAGCCTCTGAAGGTCTTCGCACCTCTCATGAATGTTTTCAAACTTCTTATGAACGTTTTCGAAAGTCTCTTGAATGTCTCACGAACATCTTCAAACGTCTCATGATCGTCGTAGAAAGTCTCTTCAAACTCTTTGAACCCCTCATGCGTGTATTCAAACGTCTTATGAATGTTTTCGAACGTCTCTTGAATGTCTTTAAACGTATTATGAATGTGTTTTGAACAAACCTCTCGTGAATGTCTTTGAAAGCCTCTCTTAAGCGTCTTCGAATCCCTCATGAATGTCTTCAAACGTGTTATGAATGTCGTCGAAAGTCTCTTGAACGTATTCGAATGTTTCTTGAACGTCTTAAAACCCCTTGTGAATGTCTTTTAAAGTCTCTTAAACGTCTTCGAACCCCTCATCGATGTCTTTAAACGTATTATAAATATCGTCGCAGATCTCTTGAACGTCTTCGAAAGTCTCCGAAGGTATTCGCACCTCGCATGAATGTCTTCAAACGTCTTATGAAAGTTTTTGGAAGTCTCTTGAATGTCTCACGAAGATCTTTAAACGCCTCATGAGCGTCGTAGAAAGTCTCTTGAAACCCTTTGAACCCTTCATGCGTGTCTTCAAACGCCTTGTGAATGTTTTCTAACGTCACTTAAATGGCTTCGAACGTCTTATGAATGTCTTCGGAAGTCTATGAAACGTTTCACGAACGACTATCGAAAATCTTCGAATGCCTCGCAAACTTCCAACAAACGGTTCACGAAGATCTACCGAACGTATACTGATAAATGTCTTCGATTATCATTGGGCGATTATATTAAATTATTTTCAATCAAATTCCATACAAAAAAAATGAGTTTCACATTCGAAAGTAATATTGTATTCAGTTGCACAATCCGATATCAGGTGTTGCGGACATAACTAAGTACGGGGTGAGGAGAATAAAAAGTACATAATGTTACATTTCTCTTGTTTGCATGAATCTTTATGATTCAGCCACCCATTGAATATTTTAAATACATTTTGTAAGGCACACCTGTTTTTATGCTTTTCACATTGTAGAGTAAAACTTCCATCTAATTTACTTGAGACATCCATATCGTCAAAGTCTATATTCAACGACTCAATAAATAGCTCATTTTTCATATTTATTATATCAGCTAGCCATTCTTGTTTTTCATGACCCTCAACATATACGATAGGACACATATCGCCGTCCGTTGAACCTTCAACTTCAGCTGTTATTGAACCTTCAGCCATGCTATATGGAACGTTTCCATATGCCCACTTTAGACCATGATGATTGCGAATCAACCGTGATGCTTCGTATATCGCAGATTTTACCGATCTATGCAATTTTATGGATAATGTCCGTCAATGGACAATATTCAACAATGCGCTCATGTAAGATTCAAACAATATGCAGTTGTATTCAGTGGTGAATCTTCTTTGCATTCGAACTCTATTCACACATCTACGGTAGCATCTTCTTTACAGGCTCGTTCTGATGTGATCAATCATTAACCGTGGGAGGGCCGTTACACTAAGACTTGGCGATGGTTAGTAAAGAACGATCACTATTGCAGTCACAATGGTATTTACAAAATCGAGAGTACATATTGAACAAAATGTCGAAACTTTTTTGAAGTCCTAATTCGAATCATCTTGAGAAAAGAATGCTGAATTGAGATAAAGTTTAGCACTTGTGATTTTGCAGTCGGTGAATAATATAATGTCCTTTACCATACATTATCTTTTTACCAGTCTGCACCGCACCAATTACCTATTTTGGTTGCTCTACTTGGGAGGCAGCTTTTACGGTCCATGGATGTTTCGTTGTGCTTTGAAGCGATGGACAGTCGTATAGATCCCAAGAGCGAAAACTCATATTCAAGTATCGCCAACTTTCCAATGTTCGAAGTAATGATAATTTATTGATCTCATCTAGAATTATTTGGGGCATATGCCATTGTATCTTGCGTAATTCAACTTCTACCTCTAGTGGTTGATGATGACTGAATGCACAATTATTGCCATAGCGTGAAGGTATCAGAATTAACTCATGACGAGCATTAATTTTCGTAGAAAATGTATTTTATGCACAGTTTTTCCAGTTCTGTCACGAACTATGATATGAAATCGACGCTGTGATGTGATCGATACTATGATAGCGATTCTTCATATGAAAAACACATGTGGTAATCAATAGTAAATGCTTCATGATATTGATACATATCCTCTGCTACGTTCTTGCCATCAGTCTTTGCACACTCTCATCTTCTCTCTATAATTAGTAAAAAAAAACACTCCAAATAAGCATCTACAGTGACGGATGTATTGCTTTCCGATTGGAGTTGATGATTTGGAACCACTTATTGGTATCATTTGATAGTCGGATGGCGCAGTGCTTTATTGCTCCATAATCGATGTTATGCGATTGTAGTTTATCCGTTGATCTAAAGTAATGCAGACACCTGCGAAATTCTGGATCGTTGTTTAATTCGTCTAGCACATATGACGGTATAGTAATTGTGTTAACTTCACACACCGATGGCATATATATATATATTTTTTAATGGCTGCCTCTGTTCTGCGCTCACGAGGCTTGATAGGTTCTTTATCTATGTGATATGTTATACATTGTTATCTTCGGTATCTTGTATGTATAGCAAATTGATATGCTTTTCTTTTTCTTATGTTGAGCCTCGCGTATCGGAGCAATGTCTTCTTCGGTGGTACACACATTGATGGATAAATTGTTTTGAAGCACAATTTTTTAATTTTTAATTTGACCTATAGTTACTGGGAGTCCAATATTCGATAGATTCAATACCGTTGAATAATGCATGTAAGAAGATCCGTGGTCACTGTTTCGTTCAGCTGGGTATAAAGCTGTGACTGTCACCCATGCGAACCGTGTATTATCTCTTGATTGCACATTAATCGCAGCCCTCATAATCATTATTTCCCGTGGCAATGGGATATAACATTCAACGCGTATTGATTTATACTTATTCACATTTATTGTAAGATTACGTATTTTTCGTAAAGCTCAACCACTTCCACGTTGTTGAAATTCATCGAGCCGGGGTTAAAGTATAGGCCATCACGCGTTCAAGTCGAGTTCTCGCCACATTAACCCATCACCGATGTGTCCTACACCCATGCATATAAAATGCCTGTACATGGAATACTTCAATCCTTCCAGATGCGGTATTTGGCCTATCAATGACTATTGATGTTTAGTTGATAATCGTTGGCGCTTAATTCGGCTTTGCGTCTTCAGTACTTCGATGAACTCGACGATCTGTTGCCTCCACACAGCAAAGTCGTCGATCGAACTTAAGAGCGTGGCTTGGTTGTGCAAGATTTCTTCTGATCGTTTATTGTTGTTCTCCATATTAACGAAGTTGAAAAGTCTTCCCAGAGAGATATGTTAACTCACTGCTTCATTCAAAGTGTGACCACTTTTGAGCGCTGCCGATGATAAAAAACGGTCTCCCATCAGAAAATATTTTTGTCGTTCCCTTCTAGCTCGTAAAATGTAATAGAATCACCTCCATCAGATTTTTTTAATATCACGTTGATATCTTTTATCGCAGAAAGCATGAGGAATAAATTCATACCCAGAACGAGCCGGTCGGGGTTCAACGGGAGCAAAAAAAATGAATAAATAAATAAATAAATAAATCAAATAAAAATAAAATAAAATAAATATAAATAAAAGGCAAAAAAATTGTAATTAATACCTCGTTTTCGTATATGTGTTTCGGATAGTCAAGACATTACTTGAGCGGAATGTTATTTTTTTAAAATGTTCCCTATGCTCGAAGGGTGGCTTCGAACGTCGACGTGGAAAAATATGCCTTAAGAATATGGCTGATTTGGTAAGTATTGTAAAGCTTCAAGTAACACTTGAATAGGTTTGATGTTGCTCTGCGAAGAGCCCTATGATTCGTGACAGACTTCATACATACTGGAACATGCGGCAACATATATTGAAAACTCTATGATGCTCTGTATAATTCGCAAGTTCAGTTTCCATGACCTAGACGCTGTTCTGTAGAGATCGCGAAAGTCAATGATTGGCGAGCCTGGCTAGCTTTCACCTCCACGAGTGCACACTTTTCTGGACAGCAGATGCCTACCCCACAGGGATAGTTAAGGGAAAAAAAAAGCCGTCCTCTTCATGTATCGCTTCAAATTAACGAAATTTGCCTACCCATATATGACCATTACATGTACACATCGTGCGTGTGTGTGTGTGTGTGTGTGTGTGTGTGTGTGTGTGTGTTTTATTTTCACACGGACTAAATAGTGTAGAAAGAAAAACACTGCATCGATGCTAATCTTTTTTATGTCTATAATAAATTAGGAGATTTATGGGTTTTCAACGGTCACTCACCGCTACCTGACCCCCGCCCCCACAAAACACTCGTCGACGACGGCTTCCCCCTCCCGACAGCCGCTCTTCCGACCACATGGCTACCCCCTCCACAGAGACCCCTGACGTCACGTCCCCGCGCTGGACCCCCCCCCCCCCCTCCACTAGGCACTTGGCTTCCCCGCGCTGGACCCCGCCGCCCCGCTCCCCCCTGAGATCCCTGCGTTAGAACCGCTCTAGTACATCTACTGGAATACTTGATGCAAAAAGGAATATACTTACTCAAAACAAATAAAATCGTCGTAGGTTGGGGACAGGGAAAAAATGGTTTGACTTGAATAGATCCTAGTTTAATCAAATAGACTCTTTTAACACTGCATGCCTTAAGGTGTGACATCTAAGTATAAAAAATGTTTCAAAAATGTTGGAGCTCATTTTCCGAGATGCCGCCGAGGGCTCGAAAACGCACGACACCGCTTAGACAATGAAAGTAGCAAATTGGAGTCCTTCAGTCCAATCGTCGCACAAAAAATGTACAATGTCCTAAAAACTGAATACCTGCTATTAATATTCCTCGGTGGGTTTACATGCAACATTCATATGAGGGCTTGAATTCCGTTCTGTGGACGATAGCTCGTAAATCAGTTTTGAAACTTGAAACGCGTTTTCGTCCCAACCACGTTTTTGAAATCGGGAGAACACACAATTCGGGTAGTTTTCATCCGATTGGCGTGATTTTTACGGTGGCTTCTAAGATAGATTCTCTAAAGAAATACATATGATTTTCACGATTCATCAACAATTCTCGTTTTTACAAACGAATTCTAAATATTGCCATTTTGCGAAAAAACCATACTTTTTAACAACCGTGGCCTTTTCTAGAGAAACTAATGTAGATAACGACATTTTTTTGTTCGATGTGCTGATCTATAAAAGTTCTGCGTCTTCCGACAGTGCGCCTAAAAATGCTTTTAGTGTACCACCATTCGTATTTTTTTTTCTTCATAAAATTTGTTTTTTTTTTCGTCGAGGTCAACACATGTAGATAAACCCTCTAAACCTTATTTTGAATTCTTGTTTAGTATTCCCAACAAAAAAAAACATCCTCAAAAAGTCTTATTTTCCGGTGAGCCACATAGATGAGAGCCATAACGAACGTGAGATACGCGGGCTATATTACGGGGTAAGTGAAACCTCATGTCTGTTCTAGATCTAGTCAAGACGTGATACGTATGCAATGAGGTATTCGCAACAGAAATATCTCCCATTTCATTTACATAGTGGCTAGAACTTCATGGTTTCTTCCCGACTATACTTATTTTTTTCGTATCATCCTTAGAATTCTCTATAGGGAAGGTATCTGCATTTCTATTCTGTCGGATTTAACACTAATTTTGCAGAGGCCGTCACCTTGACGGCCCTTACCCTTCACGAACACAACTATAGAAACTAGTTTTTTCCCAGTAATTTATGGTTAAAATTGCCCCTTTCGTGGCAATTTCTGGGATAAGGCCTTCACCTCGATAATAGTTTAAATGCATTGAACATAAAAAAAATTTAATTGACTTTTTTTAACGGGAGTTTACCGTCAACAGGTGTGAAAAATGCATGAACTTCGGGATTGTTTAAAAATGTATAATAAATACTTTTGGCAATGGGTTTCAACGTATTTTATTCTTTTATCAATTGAGAGTACAGTCCAATATTATTTATTTTTAAAATCCAAAATGGCGGCTGCAGCTCCCGTCAAATAAAGCCATGCACGGCGTGTTTTGGTCTGCGCGGAGCGCTCCACAGTGGCCTAAATTTGAGCTCTATTTTTTTCTTTTTCTCACCATCCAATTACCTTTTTTCGAA
Source organism: Ophion ellenae (assembly GCA_963210295.1). NCBI lineage: Eukaryota > Metazoa > Arthropoda > Insecta > Hymenoptera > Ichneumonidae > Ophion > Ophion ellenae. The sequence goes on along the minus strand of OY723389.1, from coordinate 19,505,432 downwards.
AAGAAAAATTGTCGCGGATGCTATGGGCGGTTAAAACATATTAAAAGGTCGTTCAAACCTCCCAAAAATTAAAATTTTTATTAAAAAGTCGATTTTTTTCTTGTCTACTTCTCACGCATTAATTTTACGCGTTATAATTTTTTAATTAGACTCGCGAAAGCTCTAGCCGTCCAATGAATATTTAGTGGTCGCTCAAGGTCTACAAAATTCAAAATTTCTGCTGAAAAATAAATCTCGTATGCACTGTAATTCCTTGTAGCATAGAAACAAAACAAACAGCGAAGTGTTACATTTTATGAATAATTTATTATAATAATTTGTAACAAACACTAATTAGACGATATGTATTATTATGTATTATAGGTCCAATTTTTTATTTGAAGTATTCGACAAATTTTGTACAACGATAATTTTACTCGGGTTTGGAAGCCTTTGCCGATGATCCTCAACGACTTGGAGTAAAAATTGTTTCTGTTCCTCGACAATGGTTAATAACTAATTAGTTGGTTATTTAATGGTCTAATTGGTTAATAACCATTGACGAGGAACAGAAACAATTCTTACTCCTAGTTGTTGAGGATCATCGGCAAAGACTTCCAAACCCGAGTAAAACGATCGTCCTACAAAACTTGTCGAAGAATTCAAATAGAAAATAAGACCTAAAACACATACATTTACATATCTTCTAATTGGTGTTTGTTAGAATTTATTTTAATAGATTATTCTGAAAATGTAACACCTCGCTGTTTATTTTGTTTTTATGCTACAAGGAATTATAGTGCATGCAAGATTTATTTTTTGGCGGAAATTCTGAATTTCGAAAACCTTGAGCGACCACTAAATATTCATTGCCCGGCTAGAGCTTTCGCGAGTTTAATTAAAAAATTATAACGCGTAAAGTTAAGCGGTGAGAAGTGGACGAAAAAAATCGATTTTCTATGAAAAACTTCAATTTTTGGGAGGCTTCAGCGACCTCTAAATATTTGTTGACCACTCGCAGCTTTCGCGACATTTTTTTTCTAAAAATAATCGAATGGTGAGAAAAGGAAAAAAATAGAGCTCAAATTTGAGACATCCTACTTAACAGCCTTGCCAGTTAATTTAAAATAATAACGGGTTAAAAATTATCAAACTAGACTAAATTTGGGGGGCCTTATCGTTTTTTGTTTTCTGAAAAACCCCTGGATAACAAAATGGCCGTTAAAAAAAAACAATTTTGTCGCTTCAACGGACGAAAACAATATTTCTAAATCAATTTTTGACAAAAATCCCTTCCTGACGGTCCCGCAAATTGAATTGCCTTTCATCCGTTGAAGCTGCAGAGCGCCCAGCGAGCCGATAAATGCTGTTTTCAGAAAAACGCATGTAAAGTTTACCGTTATAAAAAATCGTATCTAATGTTTGTTTTTGATTACCCAAACAAACAAGCCTACGTGTTCTAAACACGTTAAGCATAAAAATTATGTTAAAAGAAATCGAACTTTTCTTCATCATGAACGGTAACCTGTCCGTAAAGAAAATACGTACGCTCCTTTATCCGTCAATTTGACGCGTGTCCGTATAAATAGGTCCATAAGAAATGTCCGTAAACCTAGTGTTAGCCACGTTCACATTTTAAGAGGTCTTTTTTACGGTTGGATTTTCCTCCTTCTTTAGCGTCTGCTTACAAACGTTCGGATAAGAATTTTTTCCCCGGGTTCGAAGAACGCGACCCTGTTTTTGTTTTCAGCAATATTGCTTCCCCCGAATTGCTTTTTTATGCAAATTTTGATTCAAATTAATATTGCAAAAGTGTAGTATTTCTGCCCGATGATTCGATATATTCGATAGAGAGTACATCTCAGACACGTTTTTCGTCGAATACTCGATTGAAGCAGATGCTAATTAAGATGCTATCGGTAAAAGCACGAATATGATCATTGTTTACGTGGAGGCAAATAACGTTTTATCGTAAAAGTTAAGTCCACGCTTATAAGAAAGCGGGATATAAAATCGGCGCTACTACGAACTTTTATAATATTGGAATACATGACTTTATGACGGAGAACCCGCTTCTGTCTGGAGGCATATCGGTAGTAAATTCGAACGATCCGGATTGCTTGCGTGATGGCCAATTTGCTCTGTTCTCTCTCTCTCTCTCTCTCTCTCTCTCTCTCTCTCTCTCTCTCTCTCTCTCTCTCTCTCTTCCCCTCTCTCATTGGCTCTCCCTTTTCCGAACATTCAACACATGAATAAGCGTACAAACAAAACGAGACGAATGGATAGTGCAAATGGCGAAGATAAAATTTACGACACTGGAATTTTTTAATTTCTGATGGAAAATACAAGCACAGTACTTTCGCGCTATGTTTGAGAACGTATGGATTTATAGAAACCGTATAACGGAAAGAGGAAGTCATACGGTGAATGCAAGCCATGGCCTGCACGTTCCAACTAACGTATGTTCACTTATAACCTTACCTATAATTATTTCCGCTTTTTTCTTCAATACTATTCAACTAATATCCAAATTTTCTTGCGTGAAACAGAATTGCGTAATGTGTATACTTTCGAATAATTTGTAACCGTACTATCTGATAAAATATTCATGAATTAAAAGTACATAATTGTAAGGTAACAAGTTTCGATGAATTGCATATCGGATTTGCACCCAATATTTCACTGTTATCTCCAAAATAACATTTATTACTTACAATTGGAGACGTTGAAACAAAGGAGCTTTCGTTCGGATTGAATTCATCAGAGATCGTATGTGAAAGGGACAAATTTTCGAAAAAGGAATAACAGTCAATTTAGTTTACAAGGGGTGGCTACTTTTACATTCAACGACTTTTTTACTCAACTTTCAGTCTCGTTCGGAAAGTGATGTTTGAGATGTTGAGAGAATAGTGGATGCACAGTTACTGTCATGCTTTGGCGAATTTCTGTGGTAAGGGGTCTTCTCAGTTTAGACGCTAAAAAGGTTATTTTCATGAATTTTTTTTGATACGTTTATTTGATCGATATTGATATAAAAGTTGTTACACTTAATAAAGACACGTTCAAAATTATCTGTAGACTTCGAAAGAAAAAAATCAAACGGTTTTAGATTCAGTATGTTAATGGCTATAGCGCATATCATACGTTTTTTGATATATGCAGTAACAACAAAATGGCGTACATTTTTCGAAAAACAAAAGAAACGTGTTTCGCCGTTTTTGCAAAAAAAGTAAATATCAAAATCTAAAAAATCGTTGATATGCGTTATACCTATAATTGTAAATAATATGTGGTTAAAATTTCATAAGGATCGGTTTAGTAGTTTCGAAGATTTTATCAACAAATCGTCAAAAATCGTTGCTTGGAGAAAAACGCGTTTGAAGTTTGTTTGGGTTACATAAATACATAAATTTTTTTTCATGTATTTCGAAAGAGTATTTATTAAGTGTAACATCTTTTATATAAATATCTATAACATAAACATATCAGAAAAATATTAGTAGGGGAGAAGACCCCTTAAACACAACATTGTAGTACAGTGCCCTATTATATACCTTTCGTAGATGGCTCGTGAGATTGCATTCATTCCGGCAATTTCAGTGCCTGCTGAGAGACTTTTTGAAAGAACATCCTTGATCAATCGCAAGCATCATGATAGATTGAATAACGAGTCGGCCTGGTTGTTACTTTTTATTAAGGTAGTACTAACGTGTACCTGATTATCATATCGCTACCCAATCTGTTTTACATACTTCAAATGGAGCGCACAGGCAAAAGTGTTGGAAAACTCAAGCTACTGGGTATTGCGTTGAGTAGTCAAATTTAAAGAAGCGTAAAGGGTCCCACATATTTTGATGATTAAAATAATACTGGAACAAAACGATCATCGAATATTCCAATATGAATAATGTAGTTGACGGTAGCGATCAGTTGATGAAGATAGTACTCACTCTGAATCAAGATAGTAGCGCTATGAATTCGGGGCAACTGACTTTCATGCTAACAGGGAAAGGCAACTCAGTGCTCGTCTTTGTTTTTGTCCAAACTCGTATATGTTGAAAGGCTAAAAAAGCTAAAGGACATGTTTTTTTAGCTGTTGATACGCGTTTTTGAGGAAGATGAGATACATGTGAAAGGATATATGAAGTGGTATTGTTATGTGTGGAACACAATATCCGATAAATGGCCGCCTCGTCCCTGTTTGAAAACGTTCACTCTTTTGACGAAATTTTCAATAACATTTTGGCATAATCGCGGACCAATTTCTTTAATGGTGCGTCCAATTGCTTCCTTAAACTCAGGAATGGTCTGTGGATCATTGGCATACACTTTTCCTTTCAGAAAATCCTAAAGAAAGAAGTCCAATGCGGTCATATCGCACGATCTTGGTGGCCAATTCACACCACCGTGGCGCGAGATAAACACTACCATGAAACTTTGTCTGCAATAACTATGGAGTAACAATGCAGCAAATACCAATGTCTATGCGTTTTGTGATCCTCCATGACTAAACCTGAATACTTCCTGATGCCAGTTGTCAAAAATTAGTACTCTATGTTCGTCACAAAACAAATGGCGGGTAATTAAAAATATCCGGTCATTTTCAGACACCCTTTAGCATAAAATATATATTTTTAAATGACGATTAATTTGTAAAACGCAGACATCATTTAACCACTAAGCACTACGGCGGATGGAATACAATAGTACGTATCGATTGTTCCGAAATGAAACAAAAAACCCTAACTCACGTAAGCTGGTGCTTAGCTTAATGGGATACTATCTCTCTCCTTTATCACCAACCGCTATAGATGTGAAAGGGATGTGAAAGCACTTTGAGGATTCTAAGTTAGTTGGATTCGATCAGGTTTCGAGATCTATTAGATGGGTCAGCATATGGTTTTGCAAGTTGCTATACCAATGCTGTCCTGCTTGAAATGGGAGATCTTTCTAGAGTAGGGTTGATCCTGGACGGAAAATAGGTAAGCTGGGTCAACCACTGCAGGATAGTTGTATATATCCTTACGAATGCGCTAGTTACATTTTCGGATACTCAGCTCGAACAGCTAAAATGAGTTCATACTATGTATCTCCGTGGCACATTCACAATTTTTACCTACATGTGAAAGTTTTCCCTTTTCCTTTATAGTTTCCAATTTATCGTACATAACCAGTATGTGTTCTTGCTCATACCGCGCAGGATAAAAAGTTAATCTAGTTTCATTTTTAACGTTTGCGTAGATCCTGTAGCCTTTGATACTCGTGCAACGGGCCTTCGCGAGGAACAATACTTATAATTGTATTCCGCGCCTTCTCTTCAGATCAAATGGTAGTACCCCTTCCACGCCAGTGTTTTGCCACAACGTTTATAGTGACGAAATAAAACACCCGCGTGCCCAGAGTCCTCTGTCCGCGGCGTCCGATTCAATTCGTCATTCTTTTTCTTTGTGCCAAAGAAGCCACATCGTGGAAAATAAACTGTGCTTAATTAGGAAAAATATTAAGCATGGGCCACAAGCGGAAACGTGCGGAGAAGGACGAGGATAAAATATTAAAGGAAATTAAACGACTGAAAAAAGAATCAAAGAAACAAAGGGAGACGATTCGTCGGTTGGAGAGAAGACGTAAATATAACCTCACTTCTGTTCACAGACAGCACCGAAGTACGGCGTCACATGAGAGTTATATGCAGAACAAGTTTCTGATGTTAATGCGGACAAGATCTGCTTTATAACTTACAGAATAAAATTCTGAACACAGAACAGACAAGATCTGGGAAATGGCTTACAGAACAAGGTTCAAAATAAGTAAGCATAATAGCAGGGAGCCAACTCAATATATATAAATATATATTGAGCTATAGAAAAAAAAGTAGATTCCTATAGCGGCTCAATCAGGTATGTATACATATTTATAGGTGATGAGTCTACCTCCGAAGAATCAGAAGGGTCGGAGAAACATCACCAAAGGCCGCCGCTGATATCGTTGGACCAATTATTGCCGTCTCAAAGTAAAGTGAGACAAGAAGTTCAAGGCGAGCAGACTCACGGAAAAGAGTTAGACAAAATTCTCTCGTTATCAACACGAGTAGCATCGCCGCAGCCCGATACGGCTGACAAGCCGAATAGCTCGATAGCAGAGGTACAAGCTACTACTACAGAGCCAATACTCGACGAGAAATTGCTGGAGGCGATAGGCAAATGTCTAGACGCGGAGAAAAAACTCGGCCCAGCGATACATAACGACATTTTGGTCAGATGGAAAGGCATCCTGAAAGAGGGCCTTCCGAAAGAGGAACGGGAAAATATTTCCAAAAAATATCCACAGTTCCGGAGAATTGCTCAATAATGGATCCTCCGAAGTTAAATCCGGAGGTGAAAACATCTCTTCGGGAGCCGATTATTACAACAGACAAGCGAATGGTGGAGAAACAAAAAGACGTATCGCTGTGTCTCGTGGCCTTGGGCCCTATTGTGTCTAACCTTCTAAAAGGGGTTAGTCCGGACAATATGTTGTTGTCAGCAACATCTTAACGCCGCCATGAAAGATACGCTGAACGCGACGATTATGGATGAATGGCTGTTCGGCAAGGAGCTCGAAGGGACACTCAAGACAGCAAAATTGCTGGAACGCTCGTCGAAGGAGTTAAAACCAGCAGAAAAAGCTTCCACTTCCTCCCAGCAGGCCAAAAACTGGAAGGGCCCACCCCGGCGGACAACACGGGGTCGGGGAGCGACGATGAGCGGGCAATACAAACAACCAGGGCAATATTACAAGCTGAACCCGAATGTCGAGAGGAAGAGTGTTCGGAAGACATCAGCGAAAGGACGATCGCACTACCTCAAGTAGAAAACTCGGTGAATACTCCGGCAGGTAGATTGAGAAAATTTTTATCGGCCTGGAAAAATCTCGAGGGTACAGAGGTGATTGTTCAATGGGTAAACGGGTACAAGATACCATTTACTGCAAAAGCAGGTTTGGTCGGAGACCGAAAAGAAGCAAAATTATGACAAAATCAAAAAATTGTTGGAAAATGGAGCAATTCCCAAATGTCAGGAAACAACAGGACAGTTTATCTCGAATATATTTTGAATGCCAAAGCCAAATGGCTCTTGTCGTCGCATCTTAAATTTGAAAAAGCTCAATCAATTCATTGAAAAAGTGCACTTCAAATTCGAAGATATACGCACAGTAAAGGATCTGATGCATAAGGATTGTTTCATGGCGACAATAGATTTAAAAGATGCATATTATTTCATATCAATAGATGAATCGCACAGGAAATACTTACGCTTCCGATTCGAAGGACAGCTGTTTGAGTTCACGTGTTTACCTTTTGGGCTAAACACGGCGCCTTACTTTTTCACAAAAATAATGAAACCCGTAATTTCGCAATTGAGGCAACGTGGATATACGTCAGTAATTTATCTAGACGATATCTGGCTTCTCGGAAGAGATAAAGACGGTTGTGCAGATAATGTTCTGCAAACACGCGAATTATTAGAAAGTTTGGGGTTCATTATAAATCAAGAAAAGAGTCAACTAACTCCAATGAGGGAGTGTAAATATTTGGGCTTCATTTTGAAATCAAGAGAGATGAAGATTGAGTTACCAATGGAGAAAAAATTAACAGTTACGCGATTAATCAAAAAATTCAAAAAGCTACAAAAGTGTAAGATACGCGAATTTGCGTCAATGATTGGAAAACTCAGCTCTTATTGTCAGGTGGTGAAATATGGTCGCGTATATCTAAAAGATCTTGAACGAGAAGAATATTATGCTCTAAGAGATAATTACGGAAATTTCGAAGCCAAAATGGTATTATCACTGAACACCCCAGAAGATTTTTCGTGGTGGAACTCAAATGTGATGACGGCTTGCGATTCAATCACAGGCAAAAAATGTTGTATGGAGATTTGTTCTGACGCGTCCTTGAAAGGTTGGGGAGCGTGTGTAGAGAACGCAAGAGCGCACGGGGTTTGGAGTGAGACGGAAGAGAAAGAGCATATCAATCATCTCAAGCTATTAGCTGCGTTTTTCGGCTTAAAGTGCCTCGCGGAAGACAAGGCAAATTGCGACATCCTTTTAAGGATAGACAACACCACAGCGATTGCTTATATTAATCATATGGGGGGAACGCAAATGGAAAAATTAAGTAAAATAGCAAAAGAGATATGGCAATGGTGTGAGAAAAGAAATCTCTGGGAGGTTGCTTCATATATAAAGTCAGAAGAAAATACCATCGCGGATTACGAATCGAGAAGACTCGAACCAGAGACTGAATTCGAGATCTCAAAAGCAGACTTTAAGGAGATCTCTCATACATTTGGTATACCAGATATCGACTTATTCGCAAGTAGAATCAACACAAAATGTAAAGAGTATGTTTTGTGGAAAAGAGACCCAAACGCGCGAGCTATTAACGCCTTTACCGTTGATTGGAGCGGAACATTTTTCTATGCGTTCCCGCCTTTTGCGATTATTTCAAGAGTGATAAAGAAGATTGATAGCGAAAAAGCTAGAGGCATTTCAGTGGTACCTAACTGGCCTTCTCAGCTATGGTATCCGCGATGTATGGAAATGTTCGAGTCGAAACCAATTACTTTCAAGCCTAACACAAAATTGTTGCAATTTTCCAACAGGACGCCACATCCCCTGTGGGCGCAACTTTCCCTGGTAGCAGGGATATCATCCGGCAGGCGTATCTAAAGAAAGGGATGCCGGAAGAAATAAACAAAGTAGCGTTGGCCTCTCTGAGTGACTCGTCGCTTCGTCAAGATGAAGGAACACTCAAAAAATGGTGGGCGTTTTGTCACCGGTCAAACACGCGAGTCTTCGAAGCGCAGATTGTGGATGTTTTAAATTTTTTAACAAACGAATTTGCAAATGGGGCTGTATATGGATCCATAAATTCAGCGCGGTCAGCCATCTCATTAATATTGGGACCAGAGATCGGCATAAATCCATTGATAAAACGGTTCTGTAAAGGCGTATCCAAATTACGCCCAGCGGAGCCAAAATACGACAGAATTTGGGATCCGAAAATCGTATTAGATTTCGTAGGAAAATGGTTTCCATACGAAAATATGTCGTTAGAAATACTTTCGCAAAAAACAGTCACGCTTTTGGCGCTCGCTACAGGTCACAGGATACAAACGCTGGCAGCAATTCATAGAAGAAATTGCAAGGAAATTGGCGAAAGAATTGAAATAAAGATTCCAGCGCGATTAAAAACTTCAAAACACAATCATATACAGCCAACATTAATATTGCCAATTTTTAAAGACAATCCAGCGGTCTGTGTTGCTTCAGCAGTAGAACAATATATCAAAAAGACGAAAACATTCGGAAAGAGGAAAACGCCTTGTTCATCTTTTGGAAAAAACCTCACAAGGCAGTTTCATCACAGACTTTAAGTCGATGGATTAAGAATACGCTGCAAAAAAGTGGAATGGACACGTCTATTTTTTCAGCTTACAGTACAAGGCACGCGTCAACTTCAGCTGCAAAGAGAAGCGGAGTTAGTATAGACACGATTAGAAAAACTGCAGGATGGACGGCGGGGTCAAAAACCTTAGCAAGATTTTACGATAGAGGAATTGGAGCAGAGCGAGATAGTTTCGGCAAAGCAATTTTAAACTGTACGTGATAAGCCGAGTTTAATTTTGAAAATAATAATAACATGTAATAAGCACAGTTTATAATAATATATCTACCGTATCTACTATAAACATCTACCATTTCATCTGAGGAGAAGGCGCGGAATACATTTAAACGATTAAACGAACTTACCTAAGTGAAGTTCTATCGTAATTGTAAGAGGCGCTTTCTCCGAAGATCAGGTCCCTCCCTTGGATATTCCCTTACTATCATGAGATAGCCCAAATTGATATGGTAGCACTTTAAGGTAGTTCCTCTGCGAAAATCTCAACCAAAAGTTTACATACTATGTTCATGTTTAAAAGATTGATAATTGGTTCAATTAGTAATAAATAAAATTAAAAACTACGCAATATTGACTCGGTACTAGTAGATAATACGATGGATATAATTTATTGCCGTAAAATATATTTTATATTGTGTTTTTGATCTACCATTGCCAGTAAACTTTTTGCCGGGACTGTCCAGGCTTTGCCCCAATTGTTTTTTTTCCAGGCTTTGCCAGGGTTTGCACCAAAATTGTGAGGGCTTCTCATGGTTATATCTTGGAAACTAGATGGTGAATCATTCTCATTTTTTTTCACATAATTCGTGATATCTTACTCTAGCTTATCCTCGTTTTTTATCAATTTCTTAATTTTAGTTTTGACGTTAGAATTAATGATGCTCTGTTTGCCCATCATAACGCATTTGTTACGTGTAAACCAAGCCAACTTTAAGTGTAACTATCACAGGTTTGGGGTGGTCAAACTTATTCAAATTGCACAGATGTTTGGATAATGTATTAAATAACATATATGTCAAATTTCAACCATTTCTTAATTCAACTCTTCTGTGGAGGTACTACCTTAAAAACAATGACGGATTGAAGCAGACGCCACGGACAGAGGACTCATGGCACGCGGGTGTTTTGTTTCGTCACTATAAACGTTGTGGCAACACTGGCGTGGAAGGGGTACTACCATTTGATCTTCGGAGAAGGCGCTTCTTACAATTACGATAGAACTTCACTTAGGTAAGTTCGTTTAATCGTTTAATTACTGGATACGCAGGATGAAAAGTTGCTTACCAATGTCGCCAGTAGCAATTATTTAGATGGTCACAACTATCCAGAGTGTGCTGGATGTGTGGCATTAAACTGTATGTCGCTACTTAACACACAAAAATTAGTTTCTCAGATCCAGTAAATGATATATGGAAAAGTAGCCGAAAAGTGAGTGATGGCACTCGATTTGTGGCCTACATGCTTCTGTTTCTGAAAAATTTCCATCCTCAAGTTATTATATAATATCTGAGTATGCAGGGTGTCCCAAAGCAGCAACAGATCTTCACCGGGTATGTAGATAGTTCATTAAATTCTTTTTACGTAGAGATGTCGTTGCTGATATATAACTTAAATAATAATGTCAAATCTAGTGCATTGGCTGGGCTTGCCGTCACGCGCAAATCCTTTCCCACAGATGATGATGTTAATATTTTAATAACAAACAAGGAACATCATTTAGGTTAACACTTATTTTTATAGTGGACCTTTAGAATCTATGAGATACGTTTTTTATCGGCGAAAAAACTGTTTTAAGGGCACAAACCACCTCATACAAGGGGAGGACGCCAATTGGGACCCACCGATTTTACCCAAACTGCGTGGAGGCGGGTCCCTACTTAACGTTCCTAAAATATTTCCCCTGAGTGGGCCATAGGAAACGCTAAAACGCACTCCAAAGATTTCCGAGTAGAGCTTGAGGGATATTTTTTCAATCATTTCCAAGTCAGTGGCGTAGCGCAGTGGTCAAGCGCATTGCCTGTTACTCCGCTGGCTTCCACCTCCTTCTACCCACGCAGTTGAGGCAAAATCGGTGAGTCTCAATTGGCGTTCTTCCCTTGTGAGTTAGGGCGGTTGCAGACTGGCGTTTTTTTTCGCGAGTATAAGCTCGTTTTTTGTACGCTCGTAAACGCGCGTCTTTGCCATCTCGTACGAGCGTAGTGGCGCTTATAAGCTCGTGAACGCGTGAGCCGCACCGCGGGTTCGCGTAAATATGCCACAATACACGCATGTACGCGCGTTCAGTTTGTTGAAGCGCGAAATGTAGCGCGCGTGTTAGCGCCTATGCATAAAACGAGCCTATACGCGCGAAAAAAAACGCCATTCTGAACCCCCCTTTAGAGCGAAGCGTGTAAAGGGTTTCTTTTCAATTTAATCCGCAAGCAGTCTGCTGATTTCAGTGAAATGAAAACGAAAATTTTTCTGATGCAAAACGATCAGAGATCCACTAAGTACAATGAAAAAAAGTCAACGGATGAACCACCCCTTTATTCTTCTTTCTTTCACCTCACATTTAAAATGGGTGTATGAAGGCAGTCGTCCTGAGTGACAGGTCCAAGAAATCGAAAAAAAATGTTTTGCTGAAATTACAAAAAAATGTGTGGTTGTTATATGGACTCAACATAACAGACGTGAGCAGATGGTGAGTCAACATTTTCTTTGTGTAAATCGTATTTGAACTTTTAAAGGAGTTTTTCGCAAAACTGTATTTTACAAATTGGCTTCCATGATATCTCAAAAACTATTATAGTTCTCACCCGCACTAGAATATTTCTCATATTTGCCATACTTTTTTTAACCCTAGGACCCTACATATGGGTATCTCAAAAACCACATCATTTTTGGGGCCCTGGCTTTCCGGCAGTTTGGGTAGTCACGTGAATATATCGGTCGCGTTAGAGGGGGTCCCCCCCTGTCTAGAGCAGGTTCGTACAGGAATAATTAGTTATAGTTTGGGAGTGACGCCGTGGGCATTCGTCCAGAGCCCGGAATTAGCGTAATCCCACACTTTTTGCGATGTTCTGCTCTGTGTAGGTATATATTTATTTCCATCGTTTTTTTAAAATAATTTATCTTTATAAAATCAGTGTGTTATCAACAGAAATTACGTTTTGAACGTTTTTATACTATACTGAATTTTTTTATTAGGATGAAGCCGTGGCTACGAGGTCGCCAGTACAAAAGGCGGAGGAGGTCCGGAGGATGCTGCAAGCGCAAAATAATTAAGAGGAACCTCAGGACAACGCCTCGACTGATAGGCAATAAGACCATGAAGAAGAATTGAAGGGTTCTTGAAATTTCATTTTTCATTTCTGATAAAGATTCTTTAGAAGGAGGACGGGATTCTGCCAGTGACGGTGCAGACAGCGACGATGACATGATCGCGCGAGAAGCGTAAATCCCTCGTAAATACTCGAAGTAAATTTCTTTACAGGAAAAACCGATACGCATTCCATCTACTCATAAGATGAATAGGCCGTGCGGCGTCAGAGCAGGAGCCAGTGTAAGGATCGAAATTGTGGCGTGGTCTCTTTTGTTACCTGACTGAATTTACAACGAACACATCTATATTTCTGCGCTTATTACTACAATATACATTTCTTTTGTTTTTATTTATAATATCCCATGTAAAACTACATGTAGCAATTTTTTCAGTATTATTATGTAAACCCAGTTCTATATCCTGTACTTGAGATAAATGTATTATTTTTAAAATAATTTCATGTATAATCAGCTAAATAGTCTTCAATATATTTAAAAAAAAAATTACCTATTTTTTTCATGAAATAATTTTTTTTAACATTTATTTACATATTTCCCTTCAAGAAACCACACCGAGTCATATTCAAATTTTAAAAAAGTGTCATCTTTACACCTTGTGAAATTCTTAAAGAACTTCGAATTTGGGTTTTCAGTTTTTTTAAGCTTGGTCCACACGGTCTTTTTCAAGATTCAACGAAAAAATTGTCCAAAATACGCGTACAAAAAATGTGATGATGTTCCATTCTTCAGTCTTTCAGTGTTCCAATGAAAGTAAAAACTCTCTACAACAAACAGTTAATTAGCAGCGTTGATTTGAGGTGTTGGGGTACGCGTAACCTCTGTGTAGGTTCTTTGTTCCGTATAGATAGTGTAGGGTCCTAGGGTTAAGCTGAGTGTAGAAAGAAATTGAAACTTGAACCTTAACTTTTAAAACCGTGCGAAAAATTGAATTTTCGATATTTTTATTTTACTCGAGTTCCGGCGATAGCCTCAGGTCTATAAATTGAAACGCCGTTTGATTTTTTATTTTCAGATGAGCAAAACCTCCAAAATCGTGGCAGCCATCCACCAAATTTGTTTAGACATGAGTGTCGTCCGAACGGTTTAAAGTCGATTCAACTCGTTATTCGTGCTTGATCAAATTCCGAGAGACTGTAAAAATGTTAATAAATGTGTGGTAAAAACTCAACGATTGTGTGTTTTAATGGTTCATTAAAAAGAATCCGGAAAAAGCGAAAAACAATAGCTATCACATGGGATGACCCTCTTAAATAAAACGGGTTACACTTTCAAAATAGGATCAAATTGAAATTGACATACTTTTGCATTTTTGCCGGACAGCAAGTTCAACGAGATAAACTACCCCTTACGTGCAGTTCTAAATTACAGCCGTTTTTTCTGCATTCAAAATGTGTATGCTGATTTAAAATGTCTCTGTTAACTTCAAATTGATGTTTAGAGTATGAAAAAAGCTCGCGAAAATCGATGGCCCGACTTAGAAATTCTGCCATAGATAAGTAACGTGGCAATTTACAGAGCAAACGATAAAGAAGATAATGAGTCCTGAATGGAGTTCAAAACCAAGCATAAAAGAAACAATCAACGATTTAGTGAAGTTATTTAATTCAGCCGAGATAGGGACGAATTTTTTATTTCCAATATTTTTGTTACAGGACCATATTGATGTACTTTTACCCCCTAAATACGCACCCATTATTAGTTTTCACGAAAACCCTCAATTTCATTTTTTTAAAATCGTCGAACATGTATGAAATGTAGTCCTCTTAAGTATGCTATCCGACAAAACTGCAACAATACGTAAACTTTGATTTTGTCTCCCCTTCAATGTGGTATCCGTTACGCTCAATTCAATGCACCCCATTTTAAATGTGGGGTAAGAGAAAGAAAAGTAAAAATGTGGTTCATCCCTTAATTTATGTTTTTTTTTTTTCAATATACCGTTAGTGGATAGTGGATCGCTTCACTCAAATCGGTGGACTTGCAGGTGAAGCTGCACAATCAGGCCTTGACATTCTTCACTCTGAGGGGTGGTTTCGCGCCTTCAAAACGTTCTCCCGGTGATTAAAAAAAAAGTATGTAATCGTTTTTGATGCTCTACAATATACATGAGTTTTAATAAAATCAAAGGCGAACACCAAAGTGATGTTCCTTGGAAGCAATCGCGAATGAGAGGGGAATACTAACGAAGGTGTGTGTGTGTGTGTGTGTGTGTGTGTGTGTGTGTGTGTGTGTGTGTGTGTGCGTGCGTGCGTGCGTGCGTGCGTGCGTGCGTGCGTGCGTGCGTGCGTGCATGCGTGCGTGCGTGCGTGCGTGCGTGCGTGCGTGCGTGCGTGCGTGCGTGTGTGTGTGTGTGTATTTTTACGGGTTGACGTGAAGGACGTTCAACGTCCTCTCCAGAAATGTGGGACTCCTGTATCCGCTTACTGGGAAATCGAGGCGATTAAACTTTATGGAGTCGATCGGTCGGCAACCAACTTTGAATCTGTTTTCCGACCATCTCCACCTTCTCTCTCTCCCTCCCGCTACCTATTTCCGTGGTTTCGAATTTGAACCTTTTCTCTTTCCTCTCTCCGTAAAACTGACACGAGTGCGCGTCTGATTGTCGAACGAGAAGCGGAGTGTATAGGGAAAGGATATAATGAAAGAGAAAGAGAGAATAGGGGAGTTTTATGCGCAGCCTGGACGAAATCTCTCTTGACGCTGTTTGATCATTTTGTCATTTAAAAGAGAACACTAGCCAGTTCAAAGCCCCGAAAATCCGTGCAAAAGGTGAAAAAACGGAAAGGAATCCCCATTGAGTTTTTTTTGTTTTTTTCAACGAATATTGAACGCGCTGCGGATTATGATGAAGTTGTATAGGTACGTGCAGTTATCGTACAACTGCTAATACGCAATGATTGAACAGGTAGCTTAAAACGAACCCGGTATAACGTGTAATATTGAGAGAATAGAGGAAAAAAGTACTTGAAGATGGAGTAAAATAAAATGTGCGCGTAGGAATATTCCGGGCGTTATTGGAGCCAAGAAGATTAGATTTGTGTATGGCACGTGTCATTAAGAGATTAAACTATTCGTTGCACTACTACTTGCTATTAGCAACGCAGGTATTATCGGTATAATTTTTCTTTCAATAATTGGAGGGGTAAAGTCCACAATGAATGTCCCCATTTTATTATCCTTGCATAACAATCTCCGGGCTGAACTGTCTGTAACTTATATATGATGACTGTCAACAATTCAGATTGATTTGCTAACGACCCCTTTTTTTTAAACCAATTGTTGATTTCATGACACGACGGTCCTTAAAATAATCTTTATATAAAAATGATTATTTTAATCAGAGCTTAAAAATGTTGGGGTTCACATCACACTACGTAGGGGGCAACTGGCTACCGCAGGGATGATCCTCGGAGTTAAATATGTTAAAAATCACTTTTTCGTATATGTTGTGACACGATTTCCGGTACTCGCGTCCCAAAATCAGCTCTCGTCCGACTCGTACGGGATAGGGCGCCAGCCGCGCAAATTCTTACGCGACAAATTTATTTTTCCCGACGAATCGACGAAATGTCGTTTGCCCGTCTGCCGCAGCCCTGAAATTGTTAGAGGGGCGGGGTTGATCCGCTATAACAGCACAAAAAGATTTCACACGAACAATCCGAGATTTGGTGACGATTGACTCCCGCATACGGCGGGGTCAGTTCAGGATACGCGCAATTCGCGGTCCTCTTATTTTTCCCGAATTTGTACAGATTTCTCCTTGATCTTAATTTTATCCCGTTTTAATGACGACAAACAAATAATAACTTAACTGTAACTTATACTAAGTGACTTTGGTTCTGGTATTTGCAAAATGAACCCCACTCGGCGGCTCTACGTTAATTAAATTTGAGCAAGGTCTTCGCGAATGACCGTGTCGCGCAGGGTGACTCGATCTTTCCCGTCCGTTACTGCTCCGCCGCGACAATATCGCTCGTGACTCCAATATTCTTAATGATTTCAAATTCAGTACTTTACCCAACGGGCGACAGCGCGCGCATTACAACGGGTTTTGACGAACGAAACGACGGCCTCACCGCTACCGTTTCAGAAGATCTCGATCCGGTAAAACCTCGGTCTCGATCAACGATTTTTTCGGTGGCGTCGCTTTCTTGGGTGGCGGGAACGGCTACGGCTTGGGAAGTGCACCTCTCCTCGCTCCAGCCCAAAACTCAAGTGATGAAATTTTCGCGAGGAGTCTTTCCGCGGACCTAGGTCCCGACCCCCACTCTTCGCCTAGTCACAGCCTTTTTGATTTTTCGGCGTTGACTCATCGGGGTGATAACCGGCTGTAGAGGGAGACAGACAGCTTGGAGTGGGGCTTCGAGCCGGCGACCTATCCTTGGACTTCGCGACTTTCCGTTGTCGCTCATTGATACCCGACGGAATCCCTTGACGCGAGGTGCGGAGGGCCGTTATTAGGCGATACCCCCTTCCTTCTCATTACTGGAATCCGCTGGTATTGAGTAGATGAGCGACGCCTCGTCGCGAGACCGTGTGCGTCAGGATCGGTGACTCCGTTGCTGTTCGATTTTCGCCTCGTTTCTCGATCCTGTCCTACGTAACGGCGAGAACACGCCGTTCGCTCACGAAGTACAATACAAAAAAAAAGTATTAATAAAATAATTTCTGCGCTTTGATGGGCCCGGGGAATTCGCTTGAGGGGTTCCTGGACGGCGGGAGGTGCATCTCCAGATGTCGAGCCTGAGCCACCTTTAATAAATTGCGACGTGCAAAATTGCCACGTCACAATGTATAGATGTACACAGATAAGATTTATGGTACTCTAAACAGTTGCGATATCTATCATTTGGTTCGATAAAAATGTGACGAAAATTGCATATGCACACAATTCTCGAAATGCACCGCGAGTAAAAATGAAATGGTAAACGCTTACACGAATGTGCACTCACGTCAATTTCGCTGTTCTGTGAATAACTTTCGACCCTTCCCATTTCATCGATGTGATTTGTGCACCCACTCGTATTTTGTTTCCATATCCCTGCCTGAATGACGTTTATTGTATTCTCAGGTGTGATACCTGCGTCAGCCATGGGTCTTACACCTGCCGTGCTGATAATAAATTCTATCCGAAATATCAAGTAAGCGGTCATTCAAAAGGCTTGAATTATCCCTTAGCCCAAATAATTTTATAACAGAATTTGAGTATTTTCCGTTATTGCCTGATAAGTATTTAGCGCAAAATAATCGTATTCTCATGAATTCAACTATAGCGGAACATAAATAAAGTAGACGTAATTTCATCGTGAATTCTGTTCACCCTGACAAAAAGCTGAAATACATGTCAAAGCGCTATTGGATCGACATAACTGTTTGCGTGAAATTACAAAAACAATCCTTCGGGTAGACCCAGAAGTCGTACGTTGTCATCCAATCCAGTAAAACGATGTTTTTTTTCAAAGCGATTTCGGGAATCAGATACAAATGCGAGACTACTGAACGCACCAAAACCGTGATTACCATATATTCATATCTAGATGCATTTATGTGGCTTCGATGCTAATTGAAGATTGGAATGCGTTTCAAGTAGTTCCAGTCTGTCCTATTCAGAAAAAGAGAAAGTGGTTCATTGCGCGGAAAATTGTTCAGGTGTCTTTATGGCAGATTGTTGCTGCGGCGATACGTTTGGCTATCTTTTCCATCCCACTCTTCGAGTAGATCCATGTACGAAAATATATGCATATATCCGTGCAGATGTATTACCGTTCGGTCACTAGATACAATATTACGCAATGATGATCGGGATCGCTCGACGGGTTGTAATGCTTGGTGTATATCAAGACAACGGTTGCCATTCACGATATGGCTCGCAAGATCACGGCAGTATATCGTGAGAATGATATACTGAAAAGACGTACGCGACCGGACTCAATAATCGATTGAACTAATACAGACATCAAAAGATGTCTATATTAGTTAAAGTGTTTGGTGGATGTTGTCGATTCGAATGTAAATGCATATTTCCAATCATTGTCCGAATACTACAACTAGGAGCAATCTTGTTTTTGGGTGGATTCCGTATTTGTCTATCAACATGCATATTTAATTCGTGTGGGTACATATGTGGCCGGATATACACGCGCCCACATAATGATCAATTTAACATATGCGTATTTTCCATGTAACGGACTTAGGTATATTAACGGTTAGGTTTTTATGGTAATCCTATCGCCAGGCTTCAGTTCATAGGATTTTCATAATTTTTTTTGAACTTCACTAAATTTATTTATAATCGTCTCTGTAAAATTTCAGGGACGGTTATCGACCTAATTACATAGAAAAAAAAACAAAAGTTGCGTGTTTTTGTGAAGGAATTCCGAGACGACATACAAAAACCCAATTTCCGGTCGCTACAAAAGTGTATATAATAGTGGGAATCCGTCAGATTGTGAAAAATAATCAGATTTACATACTTAACACTTTTACCATCCAATCCAATGCTCTCAGAAAAAAATACGCTTGTTGACCTAATTTTTATGTAATATCAAGTTGAGTTTGAATTTCCGGTATTGGATCTATTACCACTTTCTACGATAAAGAGACGCGACAGCAAGGCATTAGCTGACTGTAGTCCTAACCTCATCTCACTCATTCGAAATTCGACACATATTTCATTTTTAATCGACATATTTCGCCGACACAAATTTTCCTCGCTTTTTATCAGTCGTGGCCCGAATGCAATGCTTTATATTTTCCAAACCTGACATCATTTTGACAGATCGACGTTGCAAAACATGGAGGTTGAACTCGCCTGGTTGAGAAAAAAGAGACGGAGATAGAACCAATGTTGCCAAATATCGAACCCAGAAATACTGCGCGAATCGTTGGAATAACTATTTTTTTTTTCATTTTTCCAATTAAATGTAAACATTCGTTAAACAATTTACACATGGAACATTTTAGATATTACAAATTATTTTTGTTGCATATGCTGAAAATGTAAATTGTACAAGTCTCAAGTATGATCAGTGGTATGACTAGTGTGAAGCGACAGGATAACCTTCAATAATAATTCCTTCAGTTTTAATTATGTTGAAGCATAACTTCCCTGTTCATCTATGTTGCCTGGTAGATACATGCACCGGACAACCAATATACGTACATCCGTTATGTATCCCATACATAGCATATTGAAACCATAACGTGGCTTGGCCGATTTCCTAGTTTTCCGTTCGATCGTAGACTGGCTACGGCACCGTGTGTACATTGCACATTTTTCTCCGAGCAATAGAGATATTACGAACCATTACTGGACGCCCATACCACACTACGCTTACTGCTGCGGTGCCTTTTACTGATTCCCCGGCGGTTTGTAAAACGCCACGGTACAGGTTAATGCAGGTGTGTAAGTGTGTAAGAAGGGATGAGAGTTTCACGGAAACTCTCTCGTACTTTCTCTACCCTACACCTTTTTATTCTCTCTTTCCTAACTACGCATAGATACCCAAGTAGTTTGGATAACGGCATGACAGGTGGCGTTGAACCCCGAGTGTTCAGCCGGCACGATGGTTGGTTAATGCATACGAGGCAGGGAAAATACCGTGGTTAGTGGAATGTGCACACATATCCCGGCCCATTTCACCATCATCCGAAACGCTCGCTTACACTCGCGTCCTTCGATAATGGCCGCGTTTCGAAATACTCTGTTGTATATCTTGTGCGACGCCCACACACTGGCACGTAGGATACATCTGGATAATGGTGCACGAACTTGGCGCGGATAAAAGTGTTCTAGTTCTCGGCTCGTGTGTTTGGTGAAATTGCAGTTATAATGCTCATGTGAGAAAATCGTGAGGAGCGGTTGGGAGATGCAAGAAAAGAAGAGTTTTGTGGTAACATCCTGTATCCTACTTTTCTCGCAAGCGTTCTTTGTCATAAAATGTACGAATGCGTCGTTTAACGTATATATATATATATATATATATATATATATATATATATATATATATATATATATATATATATATATATATATATATATATATATATATATATCTACGGCTGAATGTATGACATAAATGTACATTCCTGGGTGCAAATTTCCAGGCCATTGGGTTTCGGAAGAGAGTGCAGTGATGGAGAGGAAGTGAAGCGATGTATTTTATCTTTTGGTGATGCGCGCGGGTACTTGCAGATCCTGTTTCGTCTGTCTTATTTTGTCCGACGTCTCTCCTTCTTGTCCTCTTTAGGACCCTGTAAATGTTAGCGTGGGTTGTAGGTGTGTTTCTCATTTCGCTAGGCTCTTCGTCGCTGCGTACCTCGCTTAGGTTTATACACCACAGTGCGCACCATCACCTGATTCTCGACGAAGCACTAGACCGAGCAGAGATCACGTGATCTCTCATCCCTTTTATCGTTCCTGCTGCAAGGATGCCGCTCTTGGCACTATTATATTCAGCGGTTTCTAGCACTAATACTCTCTCCACCACAGAGAATAGAGCACAGTCGTACACAAAATGAAGTACGGTAGAATCATCTACTTTGAGGTCTTCGGTATCACGGGCACAAACCCGCGAATGTCTTTATCTTGCTTCGAGGACTAGATCTTCATCTCTATTTCTCTACATACACACGCGCAGTGGCCCCCCTCTCTACACAGACATATATATACTTTAAGGCTGTGCCAGGTTTTCACCGTCACGTTCGCCCCAGCTCGACGACTTCAAAGCTTCTAGTCATCACGATTTTCGTTCCTCCTCTGTCGTCTCTGTCGTTGGGCCACGAAAACATTCCCTGGAGCTTCCTCATTTCTACTCCCTTGTTCACCTCCTTATTCGCAATAAGACGTAGCGGGTGTTTGCTGTTGCGCAGTTCTCTAGATGACAAAGTAGTATAATTGTCCTTAAGGCAGTCCTCTAGTTTCTCGGGTCGAAAAAATCGATTTTTTTTTCTTCATAAATCACATCTACATCATGTGTAGAAAATGTATGCCAAAGGATTTTTCGATATTCGAAGTTGTTCACAAGTTACGGCCCTGGAACGGAACAGGTATGAGCTTCTCGGAGAGGCTGAGCAATTCAAAAACAATAAACCGCCTCTTTCTGAAGCAGTTCAAAAAGTTATAAAGCCAATTTATGAGGATTTATCCAAAGAATAATTGTTAAGCAGATGCCCGGGAGCGGAAACTCAAAATAATAACGAGTCGCTCAATTCGTTAATCTGGACTTTTGCTCCGAAGCACCTCCATTCTGGGCCAAAAGTGGTTGAAGTCGCCACGTTTCTCGCTGTGATAATCTTCAACGAAGGATTCAAATCTATCCTGAAGACCTTGGAAACCATGGGAGTGAAAATCGGCCCACAAGCTAAAGGATATGTTCAACAGCCTGATAGCTCTCGGATCGACCGTTCAGAAAGGCGCACGAGTGATGTTGTAAAACAGGCCCGAATCGCGAGAAGGAAAGACGGAGCAGCTCTGCGTGACTTCCAAGAAGAAGAGGAAGACCTATTGTATGGTCCAGGCATAGCAGATTGACGGTGAGATGAAATTTTTAGTATAAGTCACATGCGCGAACTTTCAAACGCGTTTTTCTCGAAACACCATTTTTCGAAACGGTGACCACGATATTTCAGAAACTACTGCACCGATCTTGTTCAAATTTATACAGCATCTTTAATATGTTATAAGCCAGCGATTGAACTAGGATTATCATGATTGCTTCGATAGTTTTTTTTGTACGAGCGAAAAACTTAAGAAAAAATGAGTAAAAAATAGAATGTAATTTTCAAAAGTGTATAAAAAAGTCAATTTTTGTAATTTAGAATTCACTCTAGTTCAATCGCTAGTCTTAAATATGAAGATTAAAATGCCGTTTGGTTTTTTTATTTCAGATAAGCAGTACAGCCGCAATCTTGGTCACCGTCAAGCACTGCTTTTACGTGATGTCTTCCTGTCGGCCACTATAACCTTTATTCTATTATATATTTTGGCTTCAAAAAATTTGTAAAGCTTATTTAAATGTTAATAAAGATTATGCAAAAACAATGAGATTGATTATTTCGATGCTTTGCCCGTAAAAAAATTAATGAAAAAGCCGTAAAAAACAGCCGAGAAACTAGAGGACCGCGTTAATTCTCTACCACGTAATACCGAAGAGGCAGGTGTGGATCATCGTCCTAAAGCTATCGATGAATAGCACGTACCGAGAAGTGAAGAAAGACGAAAATTCTGGATGATAAAGACGTTCGCACGATTAATTAACGTAACCCTCGGTTGTTGAGTACAAATTGTTTAGATACATAGTGCATGCACTGTACATGAAAAATAAAATGAGAAATCGCAAACATATCAATACACTCAAAGCTAGAAAAAAAGTAGTTATTGTAGACCCTAGCAAAGCTTAATTTTGGCATATTAACAATGTCCAATGAAAATGTATTCCCCATGGTGTAATAACAATCATCTTGTCATGACGGAATAGTGCTTGATGTACGTAGTAAATAATGGTTTTGAGTTTATTGGGCATTTTCACGCGGCAATTGACAATGGTTAGGCCATTACAGCAGCTCAATTTCTCATTAATATTCCAGAGGATTGTCGCTATTAAGGTCGGGTAATTGGAGAATTCATTACAAAGGAGATTTATTATGGAGTTTACGCTCCCGTAATTTGTATAATTTTCCATACACGATATAATCGTTCTTGCCAATCCAGACCTTTGTATAAGTGCTATCGCATAAATATAAACGAAGGTAAATAAAGCGACCATGGCAATTTCGTGCAAAACTAAAATTTGCTTGTTCATGGAGGAAGCTTTGTTTTTCTGAAGATTTTTTTTCCGATCTGTTCATAGAAATGTGTTTAGAATGTTTTAAAACGTCAACTAATGGCCCTTAAATGAACTAGTGTATCATACAGGGTATTTCCGGATGGAATGTTGCGAAAACCGGTAAAAGGCTTTAGATTTGAAGAGTGCTAAAATTTTCAGAAATAGTCTTCTAGATATAACGACCTTAATAATTAAAATATCGGGATACATTTTCTTACAGAGATTTTGTATTATAAAACATATAGTCATATACAATTTTCCAAAAATGAATTTAATTCGATTCGAAACATTTGAATTTAATCTCGCAACTATTAGAAAATATGAGATATCTCGCTTACTATAATTTAGTTACATTCTACTGCGATTATCGTTAATCATATATTTCTGAAACATTTACCAAAATAGTGTGCTTGATGCTATAAATTTCTTAAAATTTAAGATGCCTGGATAAATTTCTGTCCACTCGAAGTTATGATGCACGGTTTATATTTGAAATGGCGATAATTCGCAATATTTGATATCGATTATTGAAATACCATTTTAGATTTTTTAAATAGTGCAAATTCGAAGCTTGCAAATAATTTTACTCCACTCACAACGCTTTCTCTACGAGGAGACCAATTTTGAAAAACCAATTTGCTCATCGAGAAACTTTAGCAAGCCAAATCATTTTCTAAATCGAACGCAAACAATTTCGAGTATCTGCCCAATCGTTGTTCTATGCAATGACCACGCTGGATGTAGAAACGCCAATAAAATGGGGTAGAAGCTTGCAAAGTTTGAATTTAACGAAAATTCTCTTCAATTTTTTCATTCTTTCTTTTTATTAGTACCTCGACCCTTTTTTTCTAAGTTTATGTAATGGAACTCTAATAAGGATCTTAAAAAAATGTTTCGGTCCTTTTTGTAGGCCAAATGTGCCGACAAAATAGGGCAACACGAACAAAAATATATTTTCGTTCCATCCCAACGATGCAAACTTCAATACCATTAAAAATATCTATTCCTAACCGTTTCGCTTCACCATTCGTTAATTGACTTTGCCCGTTCGGGGGGTACATGTGATCGTTTGCAATGTACTAGGAATAGGTAATGATCGAGTGTGGAGACTCACACAATCAAACTTGGCTGTGTCCTCGCACTACACCTGGGTGTATATACGAGTACAGGATAGGCCGACCGCGTGCCTAATCTCTCGAGCACGTAATCACGTACCGCAGTGGGGAGACGGAAATCGGATTCCTCCGGGTTTGCGCTCATGTACGTCTCTGGAATAACCGTCTATACGGTCATCGTATATATACGCGCGCTATATCCACGTGGATAATGTAGCCAATTGCATTTATACGTCTTCCTATAGACACACATAACCCGAATGTTCTATGTCTTAATTAGCAACAATCTTAAGAAGATATACTGTATCTCTGTGTGGTGTGTTCCATACGAAGACCGGAACGAGGACACGTACTTGTTAGAGTACGCTCGTATAAGCATCCGTCTTGTAATGTGTTATATATATACATATATATGTATATACACATAGCAAGGAAGAGACACCGAGAAGGGCAGAATACCTGGAGAACTTGTACGATATTCGCTCCGTCGAGACAGTTCTAGGACTGTAGGGATTAGATTTAATTTAGAGCTTGTCGCGGCATCTCACTGTCTCGAGAAGCATTTCCAAAAGTTTGCATAGTGCAAAGTACCATCTAGTTTGGCGGTTTGCAGAGCGTTGTACAAGATTAAAAATCCTGATAATAATTCATGAAGAATGAAGTAAATGTAAATAAATTGCACTAAAAAGATGAGGCCTTATTTTCCTACATTTACCTTTGAGGTTTTATTAAATTATACAATACGAATAATCAAAAATCAGACAGCGTGCTGTTTGAAAGTGTACAAACAATATGCAGGAAGAGGCACTTCCACGGGGTAAATTAGGAGCAGCAAGCTATGTCGGCTAAGATTGCACTGAACTAAATTGGAGCATCTCGTGACAGAGATGTTATACTCAAATAAGCAGTCGCTTGATACAAATTCTCAAACGTTTGCATATTCCATTTTTTCTCAAAAATTGGTTTTTATACAAATATTTAGAGTGCATTTAAGTCGAACGCTGCAAGTAATTATATTATCACACATTTGCTACATATCTGCAGGTATATTAGCAACGTTTGCCGATTGTATAAGAAGTTCAGCACTCTTGTTGACCGTGCTGTCTCTTATGGTACCACTGCGTTCACATCTGACCTCTTTGTCGTTAGCTACTAGCAGCTCTGTGCACCAAGTCTCGATCAAATTCATACATACATACATACATACATACATTTACACACACACACACACACACATTTATATATATATATATATATATATATATATATATCTTTTTTTTCATTGATTTGTTCCAGTCGTACAGGGTCTTCCCCTTTTTACGTGCCCCAACCCGCCTCAACTTCGTTTTACCTCCCATTCCACATCCTCCCCTCATATCGCCCATTCTTTCAATGAAATTATATCTTCAATAATAGTTGTTTCGTTTTAAAAAGTAAAAAAAGACGGAAATCTCAATTTGACCTTAATATATACATCAAGGTCATGTGAAGGTCAACTGAATTCTTTAAAATGCGAACCTTAATTTTTTATTTTACATTCTTATGGCTTATTCCGAGACTTTTTCCAAACGCAACGAGTAAGTATTTTTTTGATCGAGTACTGTTTCAATTATGCGATTCGAAAGTTACGACAGCACTAGTGTCAGAATTACCTAGGGTGTAACACCCCTTTTTTGGTCGGATTTACACCCTCGTTGTGTGTGCTTGTGCGCGCGTGCGCAATTGTTGGCCAACTAGTCCACTTGGAGTGCTTGATTTATGAGAGCTCATCAATTGCCTGAACGAGCGCGCTCGCGCACACACACACACATACACACAAACGACAGGAATGTAAATCTAACCGCAAAACCTCCACTTCGTACACCCTGGGTAATGCTTATACCGGCGGTGTTGCAACTTTTGAGTCTCATAATTGAAAGAGTACTTCATAAGATAATACTATCCATAGTGCTATGGAAATATCTGGAAGTAAGCTATAAAAATATGCACAAAAAGGGTTCTAATTTATTTTAATTCAATGTTGACCTTCACATAACCTGGTGGTAATAGCCAAGGGCAAATTGAGATTCCCAACTTTCTTCCCTCTTGAGACAAAGCAACTTTTGTCTCATAAATCAATGATCAATGAAAACATGTCAATTAAAAACATGTTTTATGATAACTCCTACTTTCTCAGATATAAGCATGTATACAGTATGCTTATCTAATACAGTATATATATAAATCTATAATATTTTGAATGGGAAAGTTTGAAGATTTGTTTGTCCGGATGTTAGATGTTTGTTACTCAATCACGCCAAACTGGCTGAACGGATTTAGATTAAATTTGGCATACATGTAGAGTATACCGTGTAATAAAACATAGGATACTTTTTATTACAGTAAAAGGTGCCATACGGCTTACAACGACAGCCCGTTGGGCTCAATCACGGCAAAACAGTTGAACGTATCCGAATGAAATTTGCCACACAGGCAATGTATGCCGTGGAATAATCTGTCAAAGAACCCGAGAAAAAAAACCGCGGCAGTCGAAAATTTCTGCCCATTGGAGTGATGACGCGGGGGTCTCATTTTTTTTATAATAAAATTAAGTGCGACGAGTCACTAGGGAGGCTCATTAATGTTTTTAATTGAGCTTCAACAAGGGAGAATTCGCGCGTGGGGGTGAACTCGGCGCATTTTTCTCACCCTACATCTCTCCTGGCCATTTCGCCACATCGATCCAGAGTCTCGGCGGTAATCTCAGGTACTTTTTCAGAATTTTTGGCGACGGTCGTCCCAGGTACTTAAAAAAAAAGTTCTACGGGTGCAAAAATAATAATATTGATTGCACGTGCGTACGGCATAGTGCTATAAAATCTCGGCGTAACGAAAGTCTAATCTGCCAGAAAGTTCTAATAAAACTTGACCTATGAAGGTTAGAGACGTCGCCTCAAGTAGGGCTTAAAAGGATTGAGCATGCCTGACGCCAATCGGCTCGCGAAGCTGCAACTCTAATCTGGAGTAGTTAGACCATCGGCGGGAGAAAACCGTGTCCGATCGGACTGCTCAGGCGTTGCAACAATCGGAAGCTTGCGCGAAGAAGTAGCTGGATGTTAGCTGGCTTGAGAGACTACAATAATTCCAAGCTCGGCGTGAAGGGCAAGCTGACTGGCAACCCAGTTTGACAGTTTCAGAGACACCACAATAATTCCAAGGTTGGCATGAAGTGCTAGCTGAGCGGCAAGCCACCCAGCATGACAGCTGCCAAGGCACCGCAACAAGCGCACTCTCGCAAAGAAGGGCAATCTGAGCGGCAATCCAGCTTGAGAGCTGCTGAAACGACGGTGCAGTCTGACTATCGGAGTAAGCAACACGCTAATTATCTAGCGTCACAGCGGGCTGCTGAGACTGTCGAGAAAACCAAAGCTCGAAGACGTATTGTTGCTGAAAAGGTAGCACAGTGATGGCCACCGTTCACTATGAACACGTGGGTCGTTTTCGATCACGCTGCTTTAGGATACGATCCGGCTCTAGACTACGGTCACAGGCTCATAAAAATGGAAAGGATGAGTAAAGAGTGTAGATTCTGCGGAGCGTTGAAATGGAAGGAGGAAACAGTTGGGACGTATTGTTCTGGAGGTAAACTAAAGCCATGCATCAATTAAAGGAGCCAGATCAATCCTTGAAACAGCTTTTCACTTATGAAACAGAAGAATCACGTAGATTTCTGCATCGTCGTTTGGTGCCGATAGAGTTGTTTGAACTCAAAAAGCTGCAATTCCCATTGAACTTGGCACTTTTCCTGACAATTATTAAGTCATAGGGCCAAACCCTGAAAGTGGTGGGAATACATTTGGGCACTCCGTACTTCTTGCATGGTCAACAATTTGTGGGCTGTTTGAGTATATCTCGGGCTAAAAACAACTTATATGTGGTTGCCGAAGACCATAAATTAAACAATGTTGTCTACCGAACCATATTGCAAAGCCATGTAGTTCTGTCAACAATCAACCCATCTCTTTCCTCAGTTGGTCAGTCTACAAACGCGTTTGAGAAATATCGCACTCTACCTTTTTTGTTTCCATCTTACTTTTTCTGCTTGTTTATCTCTTCTCTTAATAATATCCACGCTGACGAGGTTGCGGGCAAAAGCTAATATATATATATGTACATTGAGGTGCAAAAGTTTCGGGCCACCCAATTTTTTTGAGTAAGGTGATAAAATATCAAATTCCGAACTCGTTAATTATTTAAAATTTTTAAGAGAGCTACGATGTGAATAATAGCGTGATATATAATTATTTTAAAGTGTGCAAAAGTATCGGGCCGCTATCTCGCGCGGCTTCGTACACACAGTTTGTTTGCATTTTCTTTCGTACTAATTTCAAAACATGCATGACAATGAAAAATCAGTATTATTTCTGCCGCGATGGCGAAACACACGAATGTTGAGGTCCATAAAATCGTGTTAAAACTTTCTTCAGAAGGAAAGAGTTCTCGCGATATTGCGACTACTTTATCCATTGGAACAAGTACGGTTAATCGTATTATTCGCAAATATAAATTAAAAAATTCGTTATTTGACAAAAGTCGAAGTGGTAGACCGCGAAAAACTACGAAATACGTTAACAAAATTGTAAAAAGGAAGTGCGTTATAGATCCACGAAAAACTGCAGCAGGCATTTCGAAAGAATTACGTAGTAACATCGTACCGACATTAGTTGGAGTACAGTATCTCGACGTCTGAAGGATGTAGAACTGATTGGACGCATAGGTGTTAAAAAGCCACTCATCAGTAGAAAGAATCACAAGGCCAGATTACATTTTGCGAAAAATATCAGTATTGGACAGCATCAGATTGGCGAAAAGTGCTTTTTTCCGATAAATCCAAATTTCAATTATTCGAAAGTGATGGTCAGAAGTACGTGAGACGTCCAACCGGTACCAGATTTAACGTGAGGTATCAAATTCCCATCGTAAAACACGGTGGCGGGTACATTAATGTTTGGAGAGCATTATGTGACGACGGCGTTGGTCCGCTCGTAGAAATTGAAGGCAATATGGACGCTATAATTTACATAAATTGCAAGACCAGATGCTCCCATTTGCAATGGAAAAAATTCCGCGTGGTTGGGTTTTTCAACACGATAACGACCTTAAACATTCTTCACAACTTGTAAACCATTTTCTTCGAAGACACAAAGTACTCCTTCTCGACTGGCAATCGCAATCGCCGGACTTAGATCCGATTGAATATTTGTGGCAAGACCTGAAAGATCGTGTTGGAAGGAAAGATCACTCGAAAAAGGCGGAATTGTGGAATCATTTGCGACATGAGTGGAAAAACTTGCCACAAGAACGGATCTCACAATTAATAGCGTCCATGCCTCGTCGATGTGCCGCGGTTATCGCTGCTAACGGCATCACAAGAAAGTACTGAGTCAAGTGAGGAAGCTCGACTCTCG
The DNA here is from genome assembly GCA_963210295.1 of Ophion ellenae. Classification (NCBI taxonomy): domain Eukaryota; kingdom Metazoa; phylum Arthropoda; class Insecta; order Hymenoptera; family Ichneumonidae; genus Ophion; species Ophion ellenae. The sequence continues at coordinate 19,475,299 of OY723389.1, read as the reverse complement.
TCTTCTTATTAAAAAAAAATCGTTATGTTTTTCACACGCAATACTACATGGCCTAATAAATTGGCACACTCGTTAAATAAACAGTGATGGACTATCAAATATTCAAGAACGATATCTATGTACAGTGGCGGCCAACTACTTAAGACCGCTCATTGCAAATACGAATAAAAGCTTCCTCCATTTTACACGATTGAATGTTAGCTTGAACCAAAGATATACAATATTACGCAACACCATGCTATGGCAAAACTTTATTTTCAACTACTTTAAGCAATTGTTATCAACAATATATCATTTTTTTCAAATTTTAACAGCGGTCAACTAGTTTAAACCAACGCAAAATAATACTATAAATTTAAATTGATGTGAATACATTATTCGCTGAGTTTATAATATATTCAATAAGGCGTTTCTCTTCCTTTTTGCCGGATCACTTCTTCGCAGCGACGTGACATGGACTCTATTAGCCGACGATAACGCTCGACCGATATTTTCGCCCATCCTTCCAAACTTTTCGGTTTTCTGCATTTTATGTGCGTATCAACATCACTCCCCAACATTTCAATTGGATTGAGATCTGGAGGCTGAGATGGCCACGAGAAAACCGATACTTTTTTTCAGTTATAAGTTTTTCAACTGTACGAGCAGTATGCTTAAAATCATTGTCGGCTTGAAGAATCCAATTTTCCAGTAATTGATAATTCGTAAATGGTAGTAAGACTTTATTTAGAATGTCCATATACACATATTGGTCCATGGTACCGTTCATCCTATGAATAGGACCAACACCTCGAAGCGTCATGGCTCCCCAAACCATTACAGTTCCTCCTCCGCCTTTCACGGTATTTTTCACACATTTTGAAGAAAATTCTTCATTAACTCGGCGCCGAACGTATGTTTTACCATCAGAGCCCATTCGATTAAATTTTGATTCGTCGGTAAACACGACTTTTGACCAATCAGCAATTGTCCAATACCGATGGTCTCTAGCGAATTTCAATCGCACTTTTCTGTTCCGTTCAGAAATGAGAGGCTTCTTGCGCGCGACTCGATCCATTAATCCAAACTCGTTCAATCTTCTCCTGGCTGTTTGTATACTGATCTATTGTGCAATCGCAGCATCAGCTTCTTTGCGTACTTGCCAGCCGATTTATGACGAAAGGCTTCACAATTTCGGTGAAGTATTCGATCCTCTCGTCTTGTCGTTTTTCGCGATCTTTTTTTTAATCGGGACGTTTCTCGCGGAACCCGTTCTATCAATAAACAATATCGCTTGTACGCAAGCTGTTTTAGAAATTTTTAATTTTTTCTCTATCGCGGAAATGAATAACCCTCATCTTTTAACAATTTTATTTTAATTCTCAGGTCCGATGTGATGTTCTTTCCGTGACTCATTTTTTCGTACTAACGGGCTTTGTTTTGAATTGCATGCCATATACCAGTTCAAGAGCAGTCATATGAGCAAAGGTCTCTAAGAATATCAACTGAAACTGACCGGTCTTAAGCATATGACCGCGTCTATAACAACATATTTTGAAAAAGTGTCTCAAACAATTTTAAAGTTTTGGTTGGCAAAAAAGTTTCGCAGTCTTATCGTTAACGAATAGTCAACACTACGCAAATAATAGGTTACAGAGACGTAATCAAATAGCGTCACATGAAGCGAACCTTTATTCGTACCTGCAATAAGCGATCTTAAGTAGCTGGCCACCACTGTATATAATGAATTGTTTTCACATATAAGTGAATAAATGTTGTCATAACTCGTTTTTTCCCCCCACCGTCGAATTTCTATGCAATATGCCTGAAAAATAGAATGGCCCAAAACTTTTGCTCGCAACTGTACAACTAGTGGGCCAAAAAAGTTTCCGTACAGCACAATTAACAGTTTGATTTCGAAAAGAGAGTTAGCTATAGAGTTGGCCAATAGCGTTAGATAAGCATTCACTCATGCTTGGTAAAAGGCATGATGTTATTGGTGTATCCCCAGTAAACGTACATGAAGCAGATTTCATGGTCAAAAATGTTTCCGTACAACAGGTGACAACGGAAAATAGTTCTTCCGTTTTCCTTTTGTCTATCGAGTAGGTAAATGTACACAATGTTTCTGCCTCTCTCTCGAGGAAATGATTCTTTTCGACAGTATTTCAACGATCCCGATCTTAATTCACGAATTCAACGTAAAATTGAGAAGTCAGGCTCATTCTCTCCTAAAAATCGGGAGTACTGTAAAGCTTACAATCGAGGTTATCGTAAACCGGTATAAAGAAACAAAAACCTGTAGTGATCGGAAACGCAGTAGCCGCTCACCAAAGCTAAAATCGCATCATAAACGTACAATTTCAAGCCAAAATAGAATAGATCCGCGATCGTGTAATGCAACACTATCGGCAGTCATTGGAACCGATTATGATGTAAGTTGCCTGAAACAGTTAGAAATACTATTAAGAAAGCCGGGTATAATCCCTTTGTAAGGGAACACGTTGGCAAATCAAACTATTTCCGGAATCTGGTAATATTCAATAATCGGTGTAAATTTAACATCTTCGGTTCTGATGTTCTTGTTATGGTGTAAAGGAAACCAAATACCCAGATACACGCATAAAATATGTGCCTGACAGTATAGAATGGCGGTCGCAGTGTTCTTGTTTGGAGGTGCATGAGTGCAGCCGAAGTGAAAAGATAAATGTTTATTGACTGCATCATGGATCAATACGTATATTTGATCGTTTCGAAAAAGAATTGACGTTAAAGTGCACAAAAGTTGAATCTGGTCGAGTCATTTATGTTCCAGCAGGATAACGACCAAAAACATACGGCAATGACAGTTGTCACGTAATGTGCCAAAGCAGATTCGTACACCACCACAGTCGTCTGATTTCAACCTAACCGAACATTCACAGGATGAAATTAACAAGGGGACCTTACAGGCTGTCACTCACGGATTTTGATAAGTCTCAGATATGTTGTAGAGGGACCTACCCTGAGTACCTGGGTAAAGGGATTTTATACATCGCTCTTTAATTTTCGAGAAAAAACGTTCGAAAGTTTAGCTCGTAGCTACTGGTAGCTACTATACCGGTACGGTTGCACCTTTATCGAACCCGCGGGCGTAGCCCAGTGGGCAAGGTTCCCGGCTCTGACGCTCGAGGTCCAGGGTTCGGTCCCGTGGTGGCGTTTTTTTTCACGAAATATAAATGAATTCGATGGATGATGCAAAACCGTCTAATTATTTATTATTATTATTTTTCAATTTAAAATTTTTTTTAATTCATTTAAAAAAATTTTTAATTCATTTTAAAAAAATTTTTATTCATTTTTTAAATCTTTTATTTTCCATTTTTGGAAATTATTTATCATTATTTTATTTTTCAGGCAGAAAAAAAAGAGAGGAAGAAATTATAACATCTTTCACAAGAAACTGCAGTTTATTATTTTTTATTACAATGTACAGGTTTTTCTTACTCGCTATCACTGTGGTCGCTTGTTACATCAGAACAATATTGCGGGTGGTATTTGTCGTAAAAGCAAGAAAAACGCAAGACCAAAGAGCAACGCGCACATTGTATAAAAGCTATGGCCTTGCAGGCGCACGGAGTTTTGTGCAGCGTTGTTGGAAAGCATACTTGATGACATTTAAAAACAGCGGTCTTTCCTCAATTAACTTCGATGCAAACCACGCATATTTAATCATCGGCGCGAAAGCAGGCGCGCTTAATTGATGAAGAATCAAAGGATGAATTTGTATGGAATCTTGCCTTGACGCAGTTTCTCACTTATTTTTTAACCAATCGGGAACATTTTGTATTTGTTTTGTGAAAATTTTCACTTGCCGGTAAAAATATACATCGCACGGTTGGCAAATCGGCGTGCACTTGGGCGGTATAACTTTAATACTGCATGTACATGCCTTCTTCTCGTCTACAAAGATGTGATCGTAAAGCTCCGATCAGCGCCGATGATTAAATATGCGTGGTTTGCATCGAAGTTAATTGAGGAAAGACCGCTGTTTTTAAATGTCAATCAAGTATGCTTTCCAATAACGCTGCTCAAAACTCCGTGCGCCTGCAAGGCCATAGCTTTTATACAATGTGCGCGTTGCTCTTTGGTCTTGTGTTTTGCTTGCTTTTACGACAAATACCACCCGCAATATTGTTCTGATGTAACGAACGACCACAGTGATAGCGAGTGAGAAAAACCTGTATATTGTAATGAAAAATAATAAACTGCAGTTTCTTGTGAAAGCTGTTATAATTTCTTCCTCTCTTTTTTTTCTGCGTGAAAAATAAAATAATAATAAATAATTTAAAAAAAAATGGATAGTATACATTTTTTAAAATGAAGAAATTTTTTTTTAATAAATAAATAAAATAATAATAAATAATTAGACGGTTTTGCATCATCCATCGAATTTATTTATATTTTGTGAAAAAAACGCCATCACGGGACTCGAACCCTGGACCTCGAGCGTCAGAGCCGGGACCTTGCCCACTGGGCCACGCCCGCTGGTTCGAAAAAGGTGCAACCATACCGGTATAGTAGCTACTAGTAATTACGGGCTGAACTTTCGAACGTTTTTTCTCGAAAACTAAAGAGCGTTGTATAAAATCCCTTTACTCAGGCCCTCTGGGTAGGTCCCTCTACAGCATATCTGAGATTTATCAAAATCCGTGAGGGACAGCCTGTAGGGTCCTCTTGTAAGTGATTGTGGTTGTATTTAAAAAAATCCAAAACACGTGATCAGAAATAAGCCAGAGCGACAAAACAAGCTTAGGAAAGAGTGAGATGGAATTGAACTATCAACGATAGACAAACTGGTACATGCAAGCGACCAGTTTGTTTGAAAAGGATTCGGGGAAGTTCCGAAGGCTATGGGTGGACCCACTGATCTTTAATGAAAATAAAAACCGAAACCAACGACAGATAAAACTAGACCGTGGTGCATATACGAAAAGTATTTTTGGTCCATATTATAAACCCGCATTTTTTTTTCTTGCGAAGTCACCGCCTTCTAATTTGTTTATATGTTGGGCTTGTCATTATTTTTTTACTTTATGAGATAAGAATATTAATATCTGCATTCTTGCGAAAGATGATGAATTATTCTAAAATAATTGGTTTGTGATGCGTGTACGGAAACTTTCTTGCCCTACTGTTTATATATAGTAGAGAATATAGTAAAATACAGTAGGGAACCAGCGCCTTGCTCTCGCGTGTTCAGCTCGAACGCGATTTTCTCGTATCAGCAATCTCGTCACTCGATACACGGCGTCCGACAATTCCATACCGTAGTAATACAAAAGCACCTACGTGTTACGTGCCTTAACAAGACTTTGGAACTTAAGTTTTAACCATGCAAAGAAGACGTTGTTGCTAGCTTTTATATCGAGGATAAAAGGTCGATGAACCTCGTACGAACGCTATTTACTGCGATTGCCATAGTAATTTATGGGAAAGAACAACTTATGTATGTTATAAATTGTGTATTCCGGAAATAATGTTTTAGGCCGGTTAGTTTCTATTTTTTCTTCATAGTTATGTCCATACACATTACATGAATCGACATAAATGAGAAATCGTCTGATTTGGGGTTCAGTTTTTCTGTCCTGTCGTATTCACTCTGACGAATTTGTAAAAAATTCTTGCTTTGCTATCTTCAATGTTAACAATTCGGAATTTCGAGATGACAAGAGCATGTTTTCACTTTACATTTTTTTAACTGTATGCAGTTAACGTCTTTCTTTGTATCGGCAATGAATATAATACATCGCGAACACGACCTGCCAATAACATTAGCATGTAATTCGAGAGGCCCTTCACTTGAGGATTAGAAGCTCGGCTCACAAGCAAAGAGAAAAGAGTCGATATATACAACGGTATACATTCAGGTATAGCAATTATAATTACTGGCTCAGCCATATAGTTAAGCTGCGGTTTTTCTCGTAAAGCTTTGTGTACGTTTGCCGAGAGAAAACAACGTACACATGCCCGATATACACTCACAGCTTGTCGAAAGTTTTCTCGGGCTGTAAGTTGGGCTGCAGCATTTGGTTCGAAACGTTTTCGCTTGCACGCTCGAGTCGTCTCGTAAACCAGCTACTTTTTGGTAAACGGGCGAAAAGCTCTTGAGGCTAGGCCGGACTATCTACCTTGCGGTGGTTTTTCTCAAAGGTTTTGTAGGGCCGAACGTTTCATTGCTACAGCTGCTCACCGTAGATATCAGTCGGGTTTGCAGGACCTTTTCTTTCACCGGGCGTATGGAGAATTCGCGTAACTGAGTAACGAATTGGGAAAACGTAGGGAAATCGTTGTATTAAGGTACAGCAATACGAGATGGTATTCCCATCTGCGCAGAAACGGAAATAGTAAAAGAGATCCGTGCTCGTGACTTCTAACAAAATGACCGTTATTTCGTTAGTAAGTTTTTGTATGCGAGTTTCAAGACTTTTCCAATTGAGCGCGCCTTCAAAGACGGGGAACGTCATTGCCCATCTTCAGTGAAATTCGAGCTCAATTCGTCATTTAAGCTCAATTCAGCCCTGAATCCCTTAATCGGGTTGATTGAACCAACGTATATATGGCTATATTTATGGCTGAATATCGCGATCGGAATTGTCTCGAGGGAATGCTCGAAAACCCTGATATCGCACAGTCGCACTGAGCAGTACGCATTGATCGTTGAACGGCATATGTGCTATGGGTCAGTTTCATGAAGTAAGATGAGGGTAAGGTCTTCGGTGATCTGTTTTCGCTGTCACGCCGAGAAATCAGAAGCCCTCGGATAGGAATCGACTGATGAGCCCTTGCGGATGAAGGATAGAAGCTAAATTGGCTCGTCGGTAGATGAGAGCGGCAAGTTTTTTAGAAACAACGGAAAGGAGAGAAGCGGAGAAGTTAGTGGAGTGGATCGAGCTACTAGGCTTGAAGCAATGTGAGAAGACATTTCGCAGGCCATGTATAAGTGAATAGACAGAAGAGCTATCATTAGGTATACGTGAATCTCCATAGCTATGCCGAAAACACGGTATCGGCAAAGTGAGAGAACTGGAGAACAGAGTGGAATTGATGAGAACGAAAGTGTTCAAGGCCGACGAGAAACGTCCGAAACCGTTTTTGAAAAGACGTCATCCCGGTGGTTGCACGATTTGCGACAGGTCGGTCTGCGGTTTCTGAGAAAGGAAAATATATACCGAGTTTAAACAGAGCAAGAGATCGGGAGACCGAAGGACTGAGTTCCGGACACCCTTGGCATTCGCCTGAGAAAACAATAGATCCATCTGCATCCATAGTTTCCCATTACGGGAACGTTGTGCGAAGAGAGTTAGATAGAGATAGACCCCGGAACTCTGAGTATGTCTCTAAGCCTCCTTCTCTCTCTCTCTCTCTCTCGCTCTCTCTCTCTCTCTCTCTCTCTCTCTCTCTCTCTCTCTCTCTCTCTCTCTCTCTCTCTCTCTCTCTCTCTCTCTCTCTCTCTCTCTCTCTCTCTCTCTCTTCAACGGTATACGGGAGAAGGCTGCCGTTGGGTGGGGCGTTCAGGCGCGTCTATCGGCTTGGCTTGATAAGTGGGTTCTCCCGTAACGCCTAATGGAATCCTCCGGGAGAACGCGAAGAGAGTCACCAGACGGCCGCGAAGAAGGACAAGGGGATTCGCTCTCTGCAAAGTTGTCCTTGGACCTCTGTGAAACGGCGGAGGTCTCGCCATTGGAGGGATTCTCTTCTCCCATTCCTCTGTCTCTAATACACCACTGTGCCACAGGATTGCCTGGAGGGCATCTCCAATACCCAGGTCTCGACGAACATGGTATGTATATGGATCAGAATAGTCTGACAGTGTATAAGTATCGTATTCAACGTGAACATACTATACCGACATACGCGGGTGTGAGATGCCTGCTTTGGCCATCTCCCCGTGGACTTCATTCATTTTCTCTCTCTCTCTCTCTCTCTCTCTCTCTCTCTCCCTCTCTCTCTCTCTCTCTCGCTCTTTCTCTTCTTCCCTCTATCTAGTTCTGACTAAAATGCACTTCGCGGTGAACTGAACGTGTCGAGGACATCGGGAACCAACAGAGGGATGCGAGACCTTCCTGTACAACACGTCAATCGCACTGCCTCCAACGACCAAGCTATGTTGGCTCTGCGGCAGACCGAAGAGAATGCGCCCCGTTTGGTGTTCGAGCTATCTCTCGTTCTATCTACTTACGCGTTATAGACCAATAATGCGGAACTGGATAGAAAGCACTGAACGGATTCGAATTGTATGGATGCTTTTAACAAGAACCCTGCAGCTGCAGGATCGGACTGCATCGCGTACGTCAAACAAAGTGGAGCTGGGTGTAGTTAGGTGTGTGCGCAACCGTATAACTCGAATGTTTCACAGGCTGGAGAGTGCTTAGTAACGTAGCGCGTGTTGCGTGCACTGACATACCCTACGATTCGCTATCAGGAGGTAATACTGGCGGTGCTGGCGTGCTTGTTATCCTCCACTGAATTAAACTTAACTACAATTAGCGTTTTGCTGATGGGTCACTGTACCATGTACTATGTGTTACGGCTTCGCTCAGGTTGTGCTATAACCGCGTTTGTTTAAATCATAATAAGCATCATAGCTTCTTATTTACCCACAAGCAACGCTATTAAACTGTACAATGATTGTAGGAGCTTTTGGCGCGGGCAAAGATACTTCAGGAATTTCGATGGCAACGCACGGTCATAGGATGGTAATAGATGATGAGCGAGACAAAAGACGGGATGCTTCCCGTTTCACATGTGGTTAAGAATTAAATCGGCAAGTGTAGCAGTCTGCAACTATTAACTTTATAATACAACAGGGGCTATCTGTATGTTTTCTCATCAGTTTAAGCGAATAGTACCAAAGAATGTGAGATAGGTAGAAGGGCGTTCAAAAGGTATTTGAATACTACTCCCTTGAACCGTAGTCGCACAGCTTATATACGCATCGCCCAAACGTAGCGGTCGATAGACAACTGACCATTCACAAAACGTATCACAGGTCGATGGGAAAACGGTGACTGACAAGAGCAGAGCCTATCGGGTCCTGTTCGATATCTCGAACCGCATTCCCGAGCAAATCAATCATCATCCCCTGGAGCATTCTCCACGGCCGCTTCTCTTTCTCTATCTCACCCACTCGCGTTCGTTCTTTGTTTCCCCTCTTTAATGCTCCGATGACGATAATGGAGTTGATTACGCTGGCTAGTCGATACCAAACGAACGTTTCGAGAGCGAGACAATCGCGACAGTTCCCCGTGATCAAAGCTTCAACCCGCCACCCACGCGTCCACTCTGCGTTCCCGACGCACGAATGTTCCGACCCTTGCATTATGTGCATGCATTTGCATATATAAATATAGTATCCTACTCAACAATATAGGCGTTTACTTTGTCTGGACGTTTCATCTCTACACGATGGCCCGATCTGGCCAGGCTTCGTCACTTTTTCGCTCGAAACGATGTGCTGAAAGTAATATCGAGGAAAAAAAAAACAAATTTCACGACATTGGAGAGGTATCAACAGTTCTACCGTGATGCCGGAATATATTAAATCTCTTTTATCAACTGGAAGTGAGAGTTTTTCGCTTACTCCGTTAACAAACGAGATTATAATGTTGGGAATACAAAAGTACGTAGGAAATGAGAGACGGTATGATTCTATGGTAAGCGCGGCAAACGCCTAAAATTTCTTTTCCCATTTTGTGACGTTGAGCTTTCCATTTATAAAATCATTCGGTATTCGTATATTTATATTCAATTAGTCGTCTTTGTTTTTCATGCTCGTTATGGTTTTAATATCCGTATATTGTCATTGTCAACAGCGATCCAATGAGGTTTTTATTAGCGGTAGGCACAGCACCGAATAGACCTGACGAGTTTTCATTACTTATTGCGATTAAGAATTGAAAAGAGAACCGAAAGAGGATGGGAAGGCCAGGGTATGCGTATTTTGTAGATTTCTTTTATCTGTTCTCAACTTTTCTCTAACACCACTGACGCTGGTGGACGCCATGCTGTTGGAGAGACAAACGTCAACGAGGAACCTTTACGCATGAAGACGAGCTTTACACCCGTATTCATAGTCGTTCCTTAAGAAATAAGGCCTCCTTGTTCTTTGTTCTGAAGAAAGAACAAGGAATAAAGATTCCTTAAGGTACATCTATGAATGCGGGTGTAGTGTCCCATTCAGTTGCGAAACACCACTTGTCCAAAATGCGACTGAATATTGCTTACAGTAGTCACGTTTTTCGCGCGTGTATTACAGAAATATGTACAGGCACCATGCGGTCAGAAAATGAAAAATACATAGTTGTGAGGGTAATTGTCCCAAAATGAGTATTTTGCATGAATCTTTTTAATGAATGCTCCTCGAATACTTTGTACGGTTTTTTCGTTTGAATATATCAGTTTGAAATATATCGCAATTATCATACACAAGAGATTTGGCAGAAAAATCATTGGTATCCTTTTTTCCCTGTATTTTGACTATGAAAATCATTCCACTGGAGTGTAACTATCCAGACTTCATATACACTAGCAAGCTGAAAAGGTAATTAAAATAAATAAAAATAGAAAAAAAAACATTCTCCGAAACCATTGGGCAATTATTTTATTCCTCCCTGAAAAATAAAAAAAATATATAAGCACAGGTATATCACAATAAATACCGAAATTTTATAACCGTTTTTCCCAATCATCCCTCTGAAGAGCTGTAAATCAGTTCATATATTGTGTGACGGCCGATGCTGATTGATCATGCTTGCCACAGCAGTACCTTCTACATCTACTCTTCCAAAGAGACTGATTGTGTCGTATTATTTTTGTAGCTTGCGTTTTTTTTCTACCGACCATGTGTGTAATGAGGTGGTGTCACAGGCGAGAGCTACATTCCTTTGGTCATTATTTACTGTATCATTTTTCAATGGAGTCACTCTTCAACTGTTCAAGTGGAACTTTTAGACACCTACACTCCGCCAACTTTTGAGGTTAGAAAACGTAGCATGTCACGCTGTGCATAAAAACTCATTTGAATCGTCGTTCCTCTGGCCCCATTCGTCCAGGTTCCTCCCGACAGGTGAGATCCAGAAGCATGATAGATGCGCCAGAGGAATGACACCATCTTAGTTGCACAAGGGCATGAAGTTAAATAATTATTATTCTCTTCGATTATTGCCATGCCGCTATCGAAAGAAGAAAGGTTCCGTAGAATAACAGAAGCTGAAAAACGGAGATGCGAACGGCCTAAACCGGATTCTGCAGGAAGAGAGAAGTTGAAACAAAAAGAGCGAGATCAATATTCAAAGAAAAAGGAGAAGGCGATATTAATAAGAGCCTGTCCAGATGAGGCGTATTACGCGCGAGTCCACTCGCGCGTTTCAATTTCTATTGCGTCCAGATACCGCGTTTTACGCGCGTTTCTATGCTGGGAGGGATCCAGCCAAATACGTCCCACTCGCAACTGACTCGCGCGTAGTACTGGACGCGGCAATGGCACCCGAGTATCTCGACTCGCGCGTCGTTCGCGCGAGTCGAGAGTCTCGCTCATTGCACGCGTTTTACGCGCGAATGAGGAAACGCGCGTAGGCATCTGGACGGGATATATGTAGCTCTAGTATCTCGGCTACGCGCGAGTGTCAACGCGCGAGTGGACTCGCGCGTAAAACGCATAATCTGGACAGGCTCTAAACCAATAAAAACTTGATAGGAAAAGGTTTGCATCATTTCTCTAGCCCTACTATTTACTGCGATCATGATAAATCTCTCAAAACTGAAATATCAGTGTGATCCATAGGGAATTATATTATATCGATTAGAACTGGAGTCAATTGCGATTTTTAAATGAACGATTGAAATATTTTCGTTTGTAAATTTCGTTGTTCTGCAAAGTGATCGCTACGGGGGAATCACCCATCAACAAAGCTTCAGTGATTTTCGAAATGTACATTCGCTCGTTTCTATATGATAATATAAGTCTTTATTATACCCTTTCCCTGAAACTGAATGTTCGCAATGCACACCAACTAACCCTGCCGTGCATCCGGTTAAAGTAATTTTCCAAATATCTTCTCTTGGTTTTTTTTCACTGTTTGAAAATGCATTCCTATTGGCCTGACCTGGACATTAATGCAATTTCACTAACTATATAGAGAAACGCCAGGATCGCGAAAATCATGAAAAAGGAGAAGTAGAAGGTGGCACAGTATGCTATATACATACTGATACTCCATCAGTTCGTTCTTACGTCTGTAGAAGAGGTGTGGGGGTGTGTTTTAAGTAGAGGCATCCGAGCATAGCGTGAACGAGCGCTGACTTATCCACGGAGAAACATCTCGAGTTTCACGAGTAGAACAAACGACGTGTCGTGTACACGTCTTGGCGCTACCGACTGTATTTCTCTCTGTACATGCATAGAGGCAGTTGGAAAATGGAGAAAGAGGCGCAGAGAGAAGGAAAGAGAGAGAGAGAGAGAGAGAATCCAAATGAATTACACCTATGGTAGAACAAAGGTAGGCAAAACTACGCATAAAAGAATATATCTGCCGTCATCAAGGTATAGTAAGTAATCTATCGTTCCTTTATCGATACGACGATGACAATGTCGTTACCTTAATTATAATTGTTTCGTATTATTACAATGATCGTTATTATTTTTTTAATTTGATTTTTGGATTACTGTGATCAAGCTTGAGTGATAATACCAACGCGATATTCCGAACTCATCGTACGTCATATTATATGTTATACCCATTTCAAGCGAAACGCAATCTGCTATATCAGGAGCGAGAAAGAGCCACAGCAAGGAAGATATAAAGGGGGACAGAAGGAGACGCTGTTCCGTTGTGTAATCACCTGTACTCGAGTAATTTCACGAGGGAAATAACTTGGTACAATGTTAATGTCGTTCTCAAATTCTGAAAAAAATGTGGCGCCCTTGTTTTTTCTTCAAGGTTATTTATATTGGGTGTTTCTCTACAAATTGGAAAGTGTCCCATACAACGCTGCCGTATGAATGCTTTTTCTTTCAAATAAAAAATAACGGATGTACAACGGAAAGCAGTAATAAATGAAATATATATCTTCAAAAAGCCGACACATTTTCTCCTTATTTTGCAACTTATAGACGATTTTGTTAAAATTCGCGACTGAGGACTGTTATATCTTCCAGGGGACCGTTTAAATTTAAAAAATGTATTTTTAATCGAATTTAACCACTCAAAACTCTTTATATTTTGTTAAAACTTTATCACAGCTTATAGCGTATAATCAATTATAAAGAAAATAGAAGAAAAATGCTGAATTATTAATTTTTTATCGGTCGCACATATGTTGACCTAATCTTCTTAAGTGCTTACAGCATAACTGGAATTAAACTTATTAAACTCAACTCTTTACTTTAAAAACATGTTCATTATCAAACATCTCTAAAAAATAACAAGGTCAGCCACGTCCTAATCTTCATAAAGGAACGTTAACTGCTTCAGACACAAGAAACATTATCTTACACTATTATACATCACGATCAACATCTTGCTACTAATACTTTCAGTAGTAATTGGTTGAATAATTGTAATTATAGCTTACAACGAAAACAGTCGCACCGTTGTTTGTTTAGAAACAATTAGACCTTCATCATTTATTTTTCATAGACAGGTAACTTAAAGTAAAAAAATATTATTTTCCCTTATAGGGTAAGATCTAGAATTGGTATTTTTTCCAATATTTGGTCGAAAGCTATGTCAGAAGCATCAATATCATCAACTCTGAACCTGTCACGCTTATTGTCACAAATTTTCAGAAAAATCGCCATCCTCATGGTCGATCTGATTAATTACGCCGATATACCTTATTTACCTCGATAATCCTTATTTTTTACAGGAAATTTAAGTAAAACATAGTCTCCGATGTTATATTGGCTGATTGAAATTAAACTTAGCCCAGAAACATTCTCAAATTCGTCTGGGCCTGGGTTCGTTTTCACATTCGGAGCCCATGTAAATATCATCGACGCTAATTTGTGCCTTTCCTTCGTACTACACTGTTCCAAAATGGAAATACTGGCATTTGTCATCACAAAAGTCATCATTACCTAAAAGAAACAGCATAATTTCAGTCCCAGAAGTCAGAAGATAATTGATATCTGACAATGCTAGAAAATAAAACAGACCCCTGGAGCATAAAACAGTCCCTTGTGCCATAAAATAACGGGGGACTCTGCCCACGGGACTTTTATTTTAGCAAAAAAGTTATCTGGCGCCAAATCATTTGAAATCTTCCTGAAATTGAGAGTCACACGTGCTAACTTACTAACTAAATAAATGATGTATGAAATTATTTTTATTTGATCACATAAAATAATAGAAACGCTACTAACCAGAGGACTGTTAAATCAAGCGGCTCTGTCACGTCGTTCAGCCACACGCGCAACGTTCACACGGAATAATATGGCGTTAGCTAGCTTAGCTCGGCATTCGGACGAACTTTACACCGTTTGCGTTTCGTTTATCGCAATAAAGGTTAGCGCGTACTACAGTGCGGCAAGTTGCGGTGCGTTTTTAAAATCGCAACGAAAATATGACGCAACAGATTTGGTGAGCGCAATGAGGTAGAATTTCTGTGAATTTTGCCATTCGCATCACAACCTTCGTCGATGAAGCACGGCCATGGACTACGAAACCACAGCCCGCATTTGCGTTTATTTATTATTGAAGTGCACAAAAAAATATAAGTGCAAGCAGTATTGGATATACCCGTTAATTGCATTGAGACCGGTCAAGGGTTGTGGTATTTCATATGAGCCCATAAGGTGCCAAATTTCCGTACGGAGACGCACGCCGAAACATCTGCAGTAAACCACAGAATTTAAATCCGCATGCGATTTTTTTCTCGCCGTGCACCCGCTCCCACTGTGGTTCATCCCTCACAAAATTTGCGACATAATATCGCACGAAATTTTACCGCAGTGCGCGGTAGGCCTAAATAAATGGCTACTAAACGAAATACGAATGGGGCGCGATTTTTAAGTTAAACCAGGGGCGTGTTTTGAATTTTTTAGGACAACATTTAAGTGATATTTTTTTCATATTGAAAAAGTATTTAAAGTTGTGATCGAATTTTATAAACACATCTACTCTATTCTAGTTGAAGTTATGAATGTTAGAATTAGGTAATGTTAATATGAAACATAAATATTCGCCGTGAATCTGGTCATTCTAGAAATGGGACTCCACAGGGGACTGTGTTTTAGGATGTTCGAAATACATTAAAATGAATATTAGGATATTAGGTCATTATATGTGATATGACGCACTAAGAATAGATAACGAATTATCGCTTTAGATAGATACAACTCAGTAACAATAACTTTAAATACATGAAATTGGCCTGGGACATTAATTTTCCAATCAGTAGAGAAACCCATGTAAGATGTTTGCGGTATAATTTTGTATAGAAAAATTGAGGCAGCCCTTCTTAATTGCATTCCAAGATTTTTTTGGTTCAGTGTGTGCCAACGGTCCTCTTAGTAAAAATCAAACAAATATTTAAACGTCCAAAAGAAAAGAGGTCGGGATAAAGAGAAAAAGGAGGAAGAAGAACCTACATGGGCAGCTCACAATGACTTTGAGAAGAGCGACAATAAAAAGACAAATATATAAGAAAAACATTGGATCGATTTTCGATGGAACATGGCTGTTGGAAAAGGCAATAAAAGACATTATGAAAGAACAAACAAGTGAGATAAGATACGAGCCTGAACCAACGACGCTTTCTCAATTATCATTTCGCTTATTTATATACCGACCCACCCTCGTTCGTTGCTATTACGTAATACTCGGTGGGCCATAAATCCATGGTACAATCGTTCTCTAGCCCTCAGCTACTCGAAGCGACCCGACCATCATCATCCCATTTCGGACATACATGTGTTTGCAAAAAACGCCCTCATACTATAATCAGTGCATACTTCTTTTTGGCAGTGCGTGTCACCATAGTAGGGCAGAAGCCCTGAAGGAAGAAAATCAAATAACATTGGGACATGGCATTGGAACTGCGAAATGATGGAACAAACCGCTCAACATTATACGCGAGACAACGTGCGCTAGATGTGTGTTACCGCACAAACAAGTAGGGGAGGCTGGGGTTAATTAGAACGTTTTTGACCAAATCGGTTAGTGTGACTTTATTATATACCCTATCTATTTGGTAATGGGCTTCAATTATAGCTAGATTATCTGGCTATATGATAGCATTATTGATTTTGCTTCTAATATGCCCTGAACTTAGGTAAAAGCTATTTAGAAACTCTTGGAAAATGTTTCATTTGACCCTGTGTCGGGGTCGATCGAAACGGTGCTGGGTTAGTTGATACAGGTGTCTTCAGCTGATTGAACTGATGTTTCTACCAAACCCAGGTACTGCTAATGATGTGTATGAAGTGATAAAGTATGTTTGTTGTGAATAAAATACATTTTCAATTAAAATAATCGGTGTCATTGCTTTTCATTCCAGTTTTGGTATCGCCGAAGGCATATTGAGGTTCTTTAATATTTTTTTACTTACCTATTTTTAATTTACTAAAGATGATCAGTCAGAGAATAGTTTTTGTTACTAGCGAGCTACTCAATGAGATCAACATAGAGATAAATCAACGTTATATTAATATTTGGCGTTATATTAATTCAACATAACATATCAAAACTAATTAACAATTACCTGTTAATCCAAAGACAATTGTAATAGAAACATTGATCAGACTCACAAGTTTTTATTTGTTAATAACTATCAGTCAGAGCAAAGAACAGTATTTCTTACTACCAAGCTACTCAATGAGGTCGGCTTATTAAAAAACAACAATATTGAAAGTTTTTATCAAATATTTCTTAACTTCTAAGTAATCAACAAAGACCTATTGGTCCAAACACTCAAATATAAAAATTATTTGGATTCACAATTATGGCACAAATCAAAACAGATCGCCTGCTATGCAAGCTTCGTGTGCCCACAGCCTGCACCCAGAACATTGCACTCAGCCTTATCCTGAACTGCTGTGGCCGTAACTTTCCACGCAAACTAGACGGAAGTATTTTTCCGGTACATCATCTGTGGAAAACTCTTCATTTTAACGTTTATTCTTATTTTTTTCTTTATTTTTTCCCCGAGGTTCTTTTTTACTCTTTTAGCCTATTTTCTGCGGTCTTTCTCTTCAATCATTTTCCTTATTTTTTGACTGAGAAAAAAGAATCGTTGAATGTGTAAAATGCATTTTGTTGTCTCGAAATGTTGTTGTTTTAACAGTTGCTCAGACATGCTAAATAAGCTGATAGTTTAAATGTATCTTTGGTTACTGCCCAACTATACTGTTTTGTTATGCCAATAGAAATCAAGTTGAACGTATTTAAAGATACAATTTTGTTAAACCAAATGAATTTTGGATGGATGAGCGAATTTTTTTTTCAGTGTTTTTTTTCTGGGGTATCGCTGTATATTGTTGACTTCCTCTATTTCCTATCCCTATTTACCGTTTTCATACTTTTATTATTATATATATTTTTTGACAACTTCATAGGCCTCTATTATAATTTTCGAGATCGCAGCTTCCGCGGTTCGTAGTTTACGGACGGTTTCTTGGCATCTAAAAAATAAAACAAGATTCGGAAAACTTGCTTGCTCATAAAATGTTTGTTCGGGGCCATTAAAAACACGTTTCAATTGACCCCGAACCGTTTGTTTCAACTACCCCATACCCTCGCTCCAAATAATTTATCAAACAGCAAAGAACCTAAATGTTGTAGGTAGGTGCTGACCACAATAAACTCACTACGATATTCATAGTAATGATGATTGTAAACAACGCTGAAGATGGAACAATAGTTTTGGAGCAATACGCAAAATAATAGTAATTAAAAAACTTCCTTTTTGTGTCGAAAAAACGATGCACCCGCATAAAATGTCCGATGCTCTGGGAGCGGCGGCGTGAACTACGCGATAGGTTCGGACATGCAAAGCAGTTCCTTACCCCCTTGAGGACCCGCCGCTATCAATAATCATCTTCGAGTTATTCAACTTGTTTCATTTGATCCATGTTTCTATCGAGCCCAGCCTACCCTACATGCGAAGAAACATTACCGAAGAAAAGGCGAAAAAAATGTCTTCGCCGTCCCGTCGTTTTCCTGCACATGAATATCCCATAACCGAAGCAACTGAGCTGGGTTTTTCATTCCTCTTTAAGTGTTGGATTTCTTTTTTTGGAATATTTCTTCTGCTCGCATGGTTTATGATTGTATAGCTATTTCGTGAGTATGGCTTCGAGACAGCCAACGCATTCTTGGCACTCCAGGATCATGCTTGTCGTTTCGTGCACTGTGCAGTATGCTAAGCCTTTTGTATATATAAAATTCGACCGCTTAACTATGTGAAAACATGGCACCGCTCGACACTATACGCCGTGCGTAGAATCTTCAAAGTAATTTAGTACAGCAGGAGAGGTCAAGAGTATAAGCTCTGAGGTGATCAAGGCGATCGATATTATTATTTTTCCATCGATGAACTTCCAGGCGAGCTGCCGTTAGGTCCAAAGATCAAAAAACTGTAGCGCGGCGTTCGTTCCCCTTGTGCAATTTATCGCTGGGTAGCGTATTTACGTGATTGTGCACGAGTGCATCATGAAGAATCCCGGGTAGAAATTTGAGTCGGGAAAAAGTACCGTCCCTTATCTGCTTTGTCTAGATAATATCAAGCCATGGTCAGTCTTCCAGCATAGATCAGGGTCGCCATCTAGCAGGTAATAGGCCACGGTCCGATCTGCTGTTCCCTATTTCGGGAATTGATCAGAAACTCACCGGGAGAAACCAGAAAAAAATCTCCAGGAAAGTCATAGGAATTATATAGGAAATAACCGGGAACTGGCGAGGAAAGGGATAAAAAAATCACCCAACAATAACGACGAAGGTGATATCGTACTGACAGGGCTCTGTTTGGGAAATAAATCGGCGACGAGACAGAGGACTGATCAGGTACTGACCGGTCTTTTGGCGAGATCCCCGAGTAAAATACATAGCATTAGACAGTACTGATACTTATTATTTTACAAAATCATAAGCGTAAGTCCACGCGGTAAGCATAGTACTTTTGTTCTATGCCTGGAGCGACCTTGTGGTTTGTTAGCGAAATACATTCAGGGAATGTCTTCTCGGCCAGAACATTGATATGGGTCGAAGGCTTATGGTACCTTGATTACGCGAAAAGCTTCGCTTGAAGCCACCTGGCGAATTGTTTGCGAAATACATTTAGGTAACGTCTTCTCGGCCAGAACATTGAAATTTCCTGACAGGGCGAACTCGATTTGAAAAACCCGAACCATGTGCTTTACTTTTTTCCTGATTAACTAATCTGGTTATTCGTTATGTTGAAATTAATTATTATTGTAATACCGGTGTTTATGATAAGGATTTTCATTCTCGTAGGTTATCATTGATGGCAAGAATGCTTATAATGGTGAGTTGAATTGCAATAGATGTATTCGTTTCATCCTAATCAACTATAAATATCTCTGATGGCGTAAATTGATAGCGTATGTTGATATTCTGGCCGGGTCGGATATCACGCGAAAGTGTATTTGCCCACAATGTATCCTGACCATAACATTGTAATTTCAAAACATAGAGTGCCCGGAATGCCCGGTCTCATTTCTGCTCACGGTAAGGCCACGCATGTGCAAGCAGTGCGCGATTCTCTGACTGATTGAGCCAGGAGAAAGGTTAAAAGCGAGGAGGTTAAAACAAAATGGACAATTGCTAATTGAATATATGTGTAGATTAATGATTGATCAGATTATTCTATACAGCCTTCTTAGCATCTTTGATAATAAGTCTACATTCTTTCAAGGTTACCCAGGCAGCTGACGCTAAGTGGATAGTTGACTAGAGGCGGCCTTAAGAGATGATCGAGGATTATCTGTGATTGTCTATTGGATACCAATGACAGAGTTCATTACATATGTTGTATAGGCACTTCACATACATTAACTATACAACAAAATCACGATACGAAATCCGAATGACCTTGAATTCTGACATGCGAGTTGTCTTTTTTTTCGAAAGGCCTACATCTTTCCTACATCAAACGTTTCTACCCGGATTCCTAATTGGAAGCATGGGTATAGCGTGGATTGTTCGAGTAGAATCCGACTAGATAAATGAACCATAGCATTTATGAAATTATATTATATGCATAGCTTATTCGGAAAACGATGGGCGGTTGCAGCTTCCACTATGTCTTTAGAGGCTCTTGCTCCACGGCGTCAACATGAATCCAATGTAAATATTTATGTGTGAAATCTCCAAAATCCCTCTTGTCTGCGCCTCGCTCTCGCTTCCAACGATGTCGCATATCAAGGTGAGTTCATGGAGACCAGAGATATTACAGCTCTCAATGTGGACCCTCGGGTCTTAGTTTAATTTCGACTTCGCTATGTACGGTACATATACAAAGGCTCAAATAGTGTTAGAACGTATCGCGGTCACGAGAGACGGGAGACCTGAGAAAAAGTGAAAATGAGAGAGAGAGATGGGAGAGAAGGCTTGACGGACAAAACCTGAGAGAGGATTAAGCATCGTGTCGCGACCGTGGAATTTGATTTAGAGAAGTCATCTCTGTACTTGCTCTCTCTCTCTCTCTCTCTCTCTCTCTCTCTCTCTCTCTCTCTCTCTCTCTCTCTCTCTCTCTCTCTTCTCTCTCTCTCTTCGTCTCCTTGTCTCTCTGTCGGTTGTGCGAAGCAGCTCGAACACACCGCAGCGAGGGAGCTGTTCTCATCAAGGCTACCGGCGATAACGGATCTTGTCTATGCGCTTCCCGACCACCGGTGTGTCTATAGCAATATCATGCTAACATAGACAGGAGACGGAGAATATGGCCGCGGACTTAGACACTACTGGGCTTTACACCGAAACTGTTGGAGAGGCACTCCCTACAAATTTCGAGGATTTCTCAAAGCGATCCCTTCTCGCGGGAAAACCGGTCTGCCCGCGAAGCTACGACGGAGAGCAAACGGGCACGGGGATTACGGAGGTCTTAGCCCTCCTACTGGGTCCAATTAGTTAGAGCTGCATAGCATTTAAGCGAAATATATGAGAACGAAGTTTCCTAGTTTTCATTTACATCGAATCTTATCGTAATCCTTTTGATGACGCCACGCGATAGTCAGATTTACTCGATTAGGCTCAATTTTTAACAACTCAAAGTCCAGAAACCAACGCGCAAGTATATTGCTCAATTCGTCTCTTCGCATCGCAACAATGAGTTACCGTAGAATTAAAGAATATCATGCCCGACGCACTTTTTAAAGCCGAGTCATAACTGCAGTCATGTCTACCTGGCGCCTCCTGAGGACGTGTCTTTCAACGCGATAATAATTGAATTGAATAAAGCACGAGCATAATCTTCGTTATTAGTTTTAACTATTAGAAAAGGGTAGCAGTTGTCACGCTTGGAAAACACCACTCCTCAAGAAGTCGGGAAAAAAAACTTACGAAAGTCTTTGTACAGTGGATTTGGGATTCACGTGTATTCTTGAAACCTGCAAGACTTACCGGTTGGTTGTTGAGCGTGAAGTAAATGATTGCCGGCGGCTTCGATGGTAAAGCCGTGCAATTTGCTCTTAGAATGTCCCCGGGGTCATAGCGCTCTCGCTCCGTTGTTATAACCGGGCTACCCGTTGGCAGAGCTGGAACACAATGAAAATTTCCTTACAGTACGCTTGGGGCGAATCATCTCCCTTTCCCGCTCTCCTTCTCTCTGTCTTTCTCTTTTTTGCTTTCGTATTGTGAACATGCCTCTTAGATCTTTGCACAACATGAGGAGCTCACAGAGCCTTACGTACATCCACCTTCGTCTGGTGAGTTCTAGATCCAACATTGGATCAACATGAAATACAAATATACCAACACAAGGATCATCACTACATCATTGCCGCACGAGAGTATACGTACTAAATGTATACGAGCAATCGAAAACGTGACTTTTTTCGACGCGTCCACGTGATCTCTGACCCCGGTATCACGCCAGTTTTTTTTCCCTCATTCTATCTTAGCCCGCATGGAGTTCGCTATTCCTTGCTGGTGTGTGAATAGGTCTCGGGTGCACGCGCTAGTGTGTCAGAACTTATCCAATTTTCGCTGAGACTAAGTTCGGTCGCTTCGGGTGTGTCGTTGAAGCGACGAGCGTGGGGCGATACGCGGAGGCGAATGGAATCAACGACGAAGCCGTGGGACGTAAGATTGGCTTTTTACGCTCAAGCAAGGGCATGTCGTCGCGCAGATGCTATTCTTACGTTAACGCGAATTCACCAACCCCCGCCCCCAGCTCAGTCTGTCTTTTCTTCGACAGATTAGCTTTACCCACTACATGTGGAATTTATTACTGTGATCATTATGGACATCGATACTCGCGACAGGCTCACATTTCTAGATCCCTTTAATACCGAATAGACGATCTGATGTTTCTAAGCGTTGCTTCAGTATTCTCAAAGCATGTTTAAATTCATTGCATGGAAGACTTCCAGCTATCTTATTAATGTATAGGGATAAGGTAAGATTTTACAATGTTTCAATTATGTACGGTAAAGAAAGGAGTTTGACGTATTGGAGAATGCGTGGGCAGCCGATTGGCTGTTAATGAAGATTGCAACAATGTTTTGCAAGTATGGATCATAATAGTATGCGGGATGGATTATAATAATATTAACTATGGACCATAATGTTTGCGTGTCGGGGATTCGTGTTTGCGTGTCGGGGATTCGTGTTTCCGAAAATCCCATGGGAGTCGCGTAATATAAGTGCATCCGTGGCGAAAACCCGAAGAGCCTCTTTGTTGCTCCTTATGTTAGTACATACATATTCGGACAGATTTTACGTTATCACTACCATTTTTCTAGACTCAATTAGAATCGCTCAGACCTTCTCGATTTTTTACTGAATGTACGTCGCAATTGAATTCTTTCGATTGCACAGATATTTTACGATGATTAACTCTGACAATTATTCGTCCTTTTGGGTAGGTTTGACCATTTCCAAGCACCGCAATGGTTTGCCCATGGTGCCATGGTTTTTGCTCTCTGTAGAACATACGTGCTTCCACCTACGTGAATGGAATTACGGTTTGGTTTGCGGCCGGTAAAACCTTCTAAATTCGCGAATTCTCTCTCTCCCGCTCTCTCATGTCTTCTTTTGCTTCTCTCTCTTTCGCTTTCCGTCTGCCATGCACGAGCATGCGAACGGCAAATGAACCTGCTACAGTCACGTGTTACAAAACGACGATAGAACGATTAATTGAATCGTCGATTTCGGAGGTTTCCGCGATCGCATCCCTCCACCCGCCCACTACCTTTCCCACACTTTCTACCCTGTCGGTTGGTGAACTTCCGCTGTAGAATGTATATCTATATAACGAATAGAGATTCGGTTGCGCCACCAAATTCGCCAATCTGCTGGGGTAGACAATTCGGCAAGTTGGTAAACATATCGAAGGACACATATTCACATGAAACACCGCGTATGTGGATGTATGCATGTGAATTCAGACTAATTCCATCTTGGCATTAGAAATATCCTGTATTTGCGACGAGAAGTAAAGAGCATCAGCTCAGATAAAACCTAAGCGAAATTATTGTTGAATATATGTGGGTGATTCTCCGGAAATTACCCCTTTGGAGGACAACCAATTTTATAAACAAAAATATTTTATTTTTCATTAAAAGTTTGAAATCGACTTCATTTATAATCGATTTATTATAATTCCCTATGGGCTACACTGATGTTTCAGTTTTAAATTATTTATCATGATCAAAAGAAATAGTAGGCCCGGAGATATGATGCAAACCTTTTCCTATTAAATTTTTATTGGTTAATTGATATCTTATTCTTTTGCTTTGAATATAGATGCCTTTTTTGTTTCAACTTCTATTCTCCTATGAAGCCTTTCTTCTTTCGATAGCGGTATGGCAATAATCTAAGAGCATAATTTTTATGTAACGCCATGCATATCCACACATGCGTAACCAAGATGGTTTCATTCCTCTGGCACACCTACCATGTCCCTGGATCTCACATGTTGGGAGGAACCCAGAGAAGTGACCATTCAAACGGGTTTTTATGCACAGCGCGGCATTCTACGTTTTTCTAACCTCAAAATATGGCGGTGAGCAGGTGTCTAAACGTTCCACCCGCATAGGTAAAGAGTGAATCATTTATTGAAAAATGATACAGTTCAGAATTATCTTAACGCGTAAGATCTGTAGAAAAGAGCGTAAGCTACAAAAATTATACGACACAATCAGTGTCTTCGGAAAAATAGATGTAGAAGGCACTGCTCTGGAAATCATGATCAGCTAACGCCGGTCGTCACACAATGAACTGACTTGCAGCTCTTCAGAGGAATGATTGAAAAAAAAACGGTTACAAAATGTTGATATTTATCGTATTAATGCTATTTCCCTGTGCTCATTATTTTTTTTATTTTTCAGGAAGGAATTACATACATATCCAATGGTTTCGAGAAATATTTTTCAATTTTTAGTACCTCTTCAGCTAGTGTGTATGAAGTTTGGGCAGTTACACTCCAGAGGAATGATTTTCATACTCAAAATACAGAAAAAAAAGGATAACGACGATTTTTCTGCTAAATCTGTTTTGTAGGAAGATTTCGAAATATTTCCAACTGTTGTATTTAAAAAAAAACCTACAAAGTAATCGAATAGCATCTATGAAAAAAAGTCTGGTTAGGTGCAAAATGATAATTTCGGGAAAATCACCGAGTGGGACGTTGGTTGTACGTAATAATAACGGTAGAAATACATGTGAGATATTTAACCTTTGTGATTCTTAGTGCAATCTCATTTAGTCGAATCCCGCCTGTTTATTTAAGCCTAAACAAATAAGGTATGTCATGAAAACACAAACATAAAAGTGTTTAATATATTTCCGAACGTGTCGTATTTCCAGTCGGTTTTATAGGAGATAAAGTATAATAAATGTCATTACCTCCCTATAGGTAAAACGCTGAAACGGATTTTTTTATAAACTGAATAAAAATATAATTCTGTCGGAAATAAAAATAAATCATAGAATATATTTAAGAATCGATCAGTCTAAGTATTTGTTTATATTAGTGTATTGTAAGGAAGTGTCATTCGAATGTTATAGCTGTTAATAAATACACATTCAATTTGGCAGATTATTCTAAAAATTGGTCCCAATGTTTTCAGAATTGCATGGTACAACTGCTTCCCTTATTTCCTCAACAAATCCAGCAGATTTGATTCATGGACTAATTCGTTTTTTCGTTTTCAATGACAAAATGGCAACAGTAAATGGCCACATAATAAATATCCTCACATTTACTTCCATTTTGTTAAGCCGTTCGGTTAATAAAGTTCTGATGAAACAGCTTTAATGATGGAATGACTCGTTAAAGGTTGGCTCGATCGGTTGTTACGAGTATTCGATACAAATTCTGTTGATCACCCCGTTGCCCATTCATTCTTCGGGTGGATGAAAAATACTCTACACCAGCTGCACTGAAGCTTCTAATGTAGAGTTCACAGCGAGAGTTTTAAAATCTTAATAACGAAGTAGCCTGTTCACGACGCCTGCCTTGTTCTCTCGCTTGCTATAACGTGTATTGATTTGAGGTCTGAAATGGATGCCATAGTAAGAGTAATGTGAGGTGTGAACATACCAAGGATTAAGAGACACATCGCATTGCCGAGTAAAAAAATTCCGCGTAATTGTGAATAGGGCGGCAAGCAGAACATTGAGCTCTTCTATTAGGTGTACAACTTAGTTCGGTCCGGTTTTAAAACATGGCTCCAGGTGCTATAAATGGTTGACGGCAACCGCTGATTTTTGCTGTATCGTGAAGTATCAATATCTCTTAACCAAATATCGTTTACAGACTCTTGAGTGTTGCGCATCAAGTCTAATTTTTACTGCGGTAAAAATGTCGAATTTTGTCCCAAATAAGCACCATTTGCGGGTAGTGTTGATTTTCTGTTTCAATTAGAAGAAAAGCGCAGCTGCAGCCCACCGAATGCTGGTCAAACCATCACGGGAGACTTCTGCAGGCAACAATTGATCCGTTTAAAGCGAGCTATAGCGGAAAAACGTCCGGAATATGCAACCAGACACGAGTCCATAATCTTTCAACATGACAACGCTCGGCCTCATGTTGCTATTATGGTTAAAAAATATTTGGAAAATAGCGGGTGGGAAATTCTGGCTCACCCACCTTATAGCCCAGACCTTGCCCCTTCCGACTACCATTTGTTTCGATCGATGCAGAACGCTTTGACTGGAATACGCTTCACGTCACAACAGGGTATCAAAAATTGGCTCGATTCATTCTTGGCTTCAAAAGATGAACGCTTCTTCCGCGACGGAATTCATAAATTACCAGAAAGACGGGGAAAAGTAGTGGCTAGCGATGGACAATACTTTTATTAATGTATTCATTCATTTTATCATTCAAGTAAGTGCGTATTTTAAGCACCCAATACATAAAACTTTGCACTGGAGAGGATAAAATGCAATAAATATGGAATTCTCTAGCATCGAATACAGGCAAGGAAACGTATATCTTCAGGCACTGAAAAGTCGGGAACATGAACTTTTCATTGCTCAAAGACAACAAAAAATGTTTATCTGTAGGTATCGAGGGGCTTGAAATATCAATTAACCTCGCATGAAGCGCAACGAATGAAAAATGTCTTTAGGCATCGCGATGCCCAATCTCCGGAATTAACTCGCAGAATGAGAGGCCACAAATATACATTTTTGTTGCAATCAACTTAGGACGCAAAGAAAAAATTTGAATATCTCTTAAATTCATCAAATAAAAAATATGGATCTTTGGTTACTACGAAACAGGAATTCATTCACAGATAATATAAAATTGATATCCACTTCGTCGGCCTCAAGTGGGATCAACCAAGCGCACCATCCAGCTGAATCCAATTTATGATAATCCCCTCGGCTAAATAAGGCCTCAACGAGGGTGGGACTTGAAAATTCGTAACCAATAAACGATTCTGCATTAAATGAGAACCCAAATCCATGATCCCAAAGATGCCCAATCCATTTTACAAGGAGACGGCACGACCGTGGGGTCGGGGATTTGGCCGATTTTTTTTGTGGTCAAAGAGAACCCCTAGCACCTCACGTAGTTAGAGTAGTAGGACGCGCTACTCGGAAAAATCCGAAAAAAATCGATTCAAAGTTTCTTAGGCGCCCTATGAGTTTCAAATGTTAGGCACTTGTCGAGCTGCCGTCTAGTCTAGGTGGTTAGGGCTCGCTCTTTTGCGCCGGAGGTCTCGAGTTCGATTCCTCCTTCGGATCTTATTTTTCTTTTCTTTTTTTTGTTATCCCAACAATTATTCAAAAGGTTTCTCATCCCTACATTATTAAAAAAAATATATTTACATTCTTTTTTTAAATTATTTTCTTTTTTTCCAATAAGACAATTCATAATGGTGGGATTTTTTTATTTTTTATTGTAAAGTATATGAGGAGGAACATTGGGTTTTTAATGAGAAAACAAAGTCGATTAGGAAAAATTCAATTTTTATTCACATAATAATTATATACAAAAACCGCAGTGGTAATTATCGTAGAAACAAAGCAATAATTTTTGTGACATCTTGCGCAACATATAAAAGCGGATTTTTTACAATCGCAGGGAGTTTGCCATGCATCCGTACAAAAACATGTCCCATTAACATTCATGAAAATGTTTCTAGTAAATTGCAGCGAACTGTTAGAGCAGAATGGTGAAATTAATTCCCGGGAAGATTGTATAAAAATCCATTCAATAATTCACCATCAATTATCATCACCAATATTCCGAGACATGATTCAATACGCCTGGTTTGCCTAAAAATTATCAGTTACTAGAAACATTTTGATGAATGTTGATGGGACATGTTTTTGTAAGGATGTATTGCACACTCCCTGCGATTGTAAAAATCCGCTTTTATATGTTGCGCAAGAGTCGCAAAAATTATTGCTTTGTTTGTTTCGACGATAATTATCACTGCGATTTTTGTATATAATTAATATATGAATAAAAATTGAATTTTTCCTAATCGACTCTGTTATTCTCATTAAAAACCCAATGTTCCTCCTGATATACTTTACAATGAAAAACAAAAAACCCACCGTTATTAATTGTTTTATTAAAAAAAAAAGAAAATAATTTTTTAAAAATGAAAAAAAAATAAAAAAAATAATGTAAATATTTTTTTTTAATAATGTAGGTATGAGAAACGTTTTGAATAATTGTTGGGATAACAAAAAAAAAAGAAAAAAAAATATCCGAAGGAGGAATCGAACTCGAGACCTCCGGCGCAAAAGACCGAGCCCTAACCATCTAGACTAGATGGTGGCTCGACAAGTACCTGACATTTTAAACTCATAAGGCGCCTCAGAAACTTTGAATCAATTTCTTTAGGAATTTTCCGAGTAGTGCGTCCTACTACTTTAACCACGTGAGGGGCTAGGGGTCCTTTTTCGCCCCAAAAAAATTCGGCCAAATACCCGACCCCACGGTCGTGCCGTCTCCTTGTTAGCCAGAACTGAAAACAGTCCATTGTCCAGAACTGAAAACTGAACAAAAAGTCCAGAACTGAAAAAAGTCCATTGCTCTTGCATCCCATCGATTAGGACCAATTTCAATGTAGCTCTCCAATTGATTCCTGGACGAGAATGGGACTTGGAGATAAGATTCGATTGGACTAGCAGTCCAATCGAAACCTGGACGAGTATGGGCCTTTAAAATTCGTGACGTGATTTTGCATCGAACAAATGCCTGCCATATTCGATTGAGTGAGATATCAGAAGATGTCCATTTTCAGATCTTATGTCCCATCAATTACGACTAATTTTAACCTAGCGGTCCGATCGAGTTCTCGACACCCTTATCGATGCAAAACCATCCGTTGATGACGAATTCTCCGGGTAGAACTCGATCGGACCAAAACTCTTGGTTCGGAACACGTTTATATGAAGAAAAAAATCGGTCTCCGGTGCTAAATAAGGCCAGGACGAGAATGGAACTTGAAAATTTATGACCAAGAAATAATTTCGCATTTAATTAGAGCCTGCCCAATACATTTTAACAAGACCTAAAAAAAGGACCAATTTCACTCTAGTGGTCCAATCAAATCCTGGACGAGAGAGGACTCGAAAATTCGTGACCAACAAATGATTTTGCATCAAATAAATACCTGCCGCATCCATTTTAGCGAGAAATCAGAAAAGGTCTATTTTCAGATCTTGTGTCCCGTGGATTACGACCAATGTTAACCTACTGGTCCGATTGAGTTCCCGACAGCCTTATCCATTCAAAATCAGCCGCTGATAACGAATTTTCCATTTTAGCAAGAAACCAAAAAGGTCAATTTTGAAGTCTTGCGTCCCATCGATTAGGACCAATTCCAATCTTACGGTCTAATTAAGTTGCCGACATTCTTGTCAATGCAAAATTATCCGCTGATTACGAATGTTCTATCCTCCCTGTTTGCAAACGTTTACTCCGTGACAACATTTTCCATAACATTTTGGCATAGTTAAGAGGTAATTTCATTAATGGTGCGTCCAATTGCTTCCTTGAGCTCAGGAATGGTCTGTGGATCATTGGCATACACTTTTCCTTTCAGAAAACCCCAAAAAAAGAAGTCCAATGGCGTAAAACCGCACGATCTTAGTGGCCAATTCACATCGCCGCGGCGCGAGATAACACGACCATGAAACTTCGTCTGCGATAACTATGCAGTAACAGTGCAGCAAATAACAATTTCTATGCGTTGCTCGATCGTGTATCATAATTCTCTGTGACTACACCGAAATACTTCCTGATGCCAGTCAGAGATTAGTACTCTATGTTCGCTAGAAAAAAATGGCGTGCAAATCTAAAATGTCAGGTAATTTTGAGACATCCTTTGGGTAGAACTCGATCAGACTAAAACTTTTGGTCTGGCACGCGTTTATGTAAAAAAATGATCTCCTGCGCTAAAGGAAGCCTGGGCGAGAATGAGGCTTAACAATTCGTGACCAATAAACGATTTTGCATCGAATAAATTCACTTCAGCGCGAAATAAAAAAGGTCCTTTTTCATTGACTCCCTCTTCCATCAATCAGCACAAATTTCAATCTGATAGTACAATCGAATTCCCGATACCCTTGTCGATGCGAAATCTTCCGCTGATTACGAATTTTCCAGGTGGAACTCGATCGGACCTCATAAGAACTGGTTAAGGATGAGACTTGAAAATTCGTGACCAACAAATAAGAGCCGTTTTCGTTCTGAGAGAAAAAGCTCTCATCGAATGACGTTGAAGTTCGCATTGTTGAAATACAACGAAAATGATTATTTTCTAATTCCGCAATTTACTTTCGCACATTTAAGATATGAAAATCACGCAAAATGTTTTTAGGATTCTTATTTAGCAATTTTGTCACATCCGGAAGGGATGAGAGCATAAACTTTCATTTCCCTCTTTGTTGTCTACGCCGAGCGCAATAGCACGGGAAGAGGGTAAAACGGGAAATGTGTGAAAAGAGGGAGGTTAGAATGCGAGTACCTCCGCGGTTAAGAGTTACGGGAATGACTTCGACAGATGTAGCTACCGTTTAGAGACGTTCATGTATTGCCGAATACCGCCCACTTGGGCGGTCGGAGACTTAAGGAAAAAATACAGTTTGGCCGATGAAGAGTGTGATCAAAAAACGGTGCAGTGAGCTTACGTTTGTCAAATGACGGTCGTTCAGAATGGGACGAAGGGCCTTCACTATAGGCGTTTTACGCTGATGGTACAATGGTAATCTACGGCAAGCACACACGCTGTGTTTACAATCTTTTCTCGGATGTTTCAGTGGGTCAGTTCGCGAGGGTGAAAGCACGAAATTGGTTTACAATCGGACTGTGATATTCGGCGTAAATAGAAATGCTGACTTATTATGAAGAAAACGAACTTAGGCAATTAGACGCGGAACAGACGTATTAATCGCGATACGAGTTTGGAGTCGATTAGAAGGTTTTCTCGTTCGAATGTTGCTGCGGGACTGTATGTTAGACTCAGCGATAGATTGCTGGATTAAGACTAGATGTTGGGTTCGGACTGATGTTGGATTACGACTGATGTTGCATTTATCCTCTGGGCCTTCCTGCTGCAAATTCCATATTTGTAAGGAAAAAGAGAGTTTTCGATTTCTAATGTTCTTCTAACCCATCGGAAAGGACAACGTGGGAGTCTGTTCTCTTTGTCTTACGGCGCATGAGATGAATTGCCTATAGACCAATCGGAACGAGCGACATAGAAGTCTTTTCCCTGTGGATTTTGTGTCTGCAAATGGTGTGGTGTCGGATTTGTTTATCTGGAGTCTAGGGCCTCGGCGTCGAGTCTCCTCGCGATAACGTAGCGGCTATGCGCTCAGTGGGCCTTCCACGTGCACTCGGCTTTTATCGCGGCCCGAGTTTATGACCAGGTCGAGTGAAGTTTTCTGGAGACCCTGGTCTATTTTTGGTCCCCATACGCTTAAAACTCGCAGTTATATAATTTTTGTTACGATTTTTCGGAAAAATCGTGCCTAAAACCGTGTTTACGTGGAAGTCGAGCGGACAAGAAGGGTCGTAAGCAAAGTTCAGTGACTACGTCGCAGGATGTGGCAGTCGGTAACAAAATGTGCCTTGGATAACAATGAAAATATGAAATTAAAAAGAATTTATATTTATTCTAACGATATGAACTTCAACCCCATCTCATCGAATAAGAGCTTTTTCTTTTTAACCATGCACGCCAAGACCTTCCACAGTATTTTCAGTGTAGGTACTTGTGTGGTTGATACGTGCTATTTTTCTATGATGGTGATATTACTTTTTTGTTATGATAATGTGATTCTTCAAATAAAAACAAAACAATTTTGTGCACAGCTTTTTTTGTACGCATGCATAATCCGTACATGTTCTAGGCTATTTTATAAATAATTTTATTTTTTTGTACATCTGATTTTTGGAAACAATATAATCAAACCATTTTCTAAATGAAAACAAATAAGGTAAACCATAACTTTTTAATAGGTAAAACAAACAATAATGATTTTAAGGGGATTTTATTACTTGGCGTACTTTTGTAACTTTATGAACGTTTCTCAAAATAGTATTTTTACAAGTTTTATAAAGTTTAAAAAGTACGCCAAGTAATAAAAAATAATAAAATATAACGGTGAAATACCTTCATTTTCCATATTTCCATTCGAGTAGCCAGGTGTGGGTAATGAAATCGAACGTACGTGTATATGGTAAAAACAAGCAGTAGTATTATACATCGAATCACAATAGTATGCAGGATAGAATGTAAGGATCTCGAACAGAGAGGGTGAAATAAAGACCGAGAAAAACACGATGATATTCCGGGATATTGCGAACGTCGAATGAGATTACGCGATTAAAATTCTTGGTGCGTTCGCTCATCAAACCTGTGGTAAAAATTTCTATCATGCACCACCGAGTCTTTCCAGAAAATGGGAACGAAGAGCCACAATAAGAGAGTAATTCAGTAGAAATAGAGCAATAGAAGAAGAGTGGGAAAGTCAGACAGGCAGAGAGACACAGAGAGAGATATGGAAAAGAGGGGTTGAAATTTCCAACGGAGAACAAGAACGCCCGTGGGAATGCACATTCGCATGGAAAACACAATGGCTGCCCTACGCTTCGACTAATCCGTTCAATTTGTGTGTTCCCCTCTTTTTTCGTCGTCCACAGCATGACCAACCTCGGCCATCCTTTCATTGCCTTGGAGAGTTTTAAATCGTATAGTATTGCACGTGAAATTTTCCTATGCAGCACTAATTTTATATAGGTATAAATGTATAGTGCATCCCACTTCCCACTAATATCATAAACGCAAAAGTTTGGATGTTTGTTGCTCAATCACGCCTTAACAACTCAACGAATTTGAATGAAATTTCGTACATAGATAGTATAGGTACTGGATTAACACATAGGATGCGTTTCGTCCTGAAAAACCGCGTATTTCCACTGGAAATAGCCATCACATGCTCAAATATCCCGAGCAATCGCCAGCGAGCGATGCGGGATAAGGGTGGGCACTGTCTATTTCTGGCTCGCCGTGAAGCGAGCGGCAGCCTTGCCTCTTACGCACGAGCGCCCCCAGGGAATAGTTGCGAATAGCTGTTACCCCCGATTTGACTGGAGTTTTGCACAGACCTTCTTCTTGATGGTATCAGACACCCCCTAAATGGATTTTTGGCACAGCGCAATAGATTTCAAAATATCGATTTTTTAATGTGTATGAATCAACGCGTGTGTATATCTATATCTGTCATAGCGCACTACTGCTATCCCTACTGGGTTCCAAAGTTCTAAAGGGGGTTTATCTGGTCTTTATCCCCTAAAGAACAAGTGCCGGCGCAACCCTCCACGTGTTGGGACCTGTCAACTCTTTGGTGATTAATTGTGCAGGCTATTCGAGGCCCTCATCACTCCCTCTCCGGAGTCAATCTGGGGCGAGGTATTTTGGGGTTTCCGCAGTCCCCCACTAGGTAATCCGGCGTCGTGAGGGCCCGTCCCGCTCGCCTCGGCGGCGGGTGCTGCGCTGGGTGGCAGAGCGTGACTGATACATGCTGCGGATAACCATATCGGCTGCGGGATGGTCAAGCTTGGTAGATCCACCTTATGAGTGCAAGGAACGTTGGGTACACACAGTGGGAGTGCGCTAATGAAGTAAACGGCTCAGCCGATTTGGTTGAGCTGTCGCGCGGTACCGGCGTCTCCCCCCACTTGCGGTGCGCGGGCCGGCCCCGCCCGAACTACCAGGGAACGAAGCCGCGGCTCCCAACGTCCACCCCCCTACCCCCTTGCCATAACCCCTCCTTGGCGACCACCTCCGTTGGGAGGAGGCGATGACGACAAAGGACGCTGTTTAACACCCTCGGGACTTGCGGGCGTTCTTCTCCGGACTCGCGAGCCGTATGGGTCATGGAAGGGACACTAATATTATTTGTCTTTCAGGTGGGACATCTTATTTTATTTTATTAAGTTACAGCGGCCCGTCGCTGCCCCAGGGCGCCGGGCCAAAACTGCCGAAACCGGTGGTGGGATGCATCATGCTGAAGGTCTGCTGGCGGCACGAAAGGTCTTTTTGCTTCTATTTATTTAGCTGCAGTCGATATTGATCCCTCCGGGGCACCTGGGGGAACCCCGGAGTATTTGACCCCCTACCCGGACCACAGGCGGCGCTGCCCGAGGTGAACCCAGTATTTTCGTCATACTCGTGGGAACAAAAACGGAAATTAATGGGTATGAATGCTGGTTTGCCTGTAAATGTACGAGTAAGAGGCCTGGTCGCACGTCCCTACAACCCCTCGGGTGGCTCGGGAAGTGGAAGCATAGGTGAATCCTCCTAGTAGGTCGGCCCCCAGCGACCCACGCTACCCCCAGGGTGCCGTATATGTAGGCGACCGGGCCCGGTAGAAGCAATTTGGCCTTCGGGCTGCTAGAGTATTTCTCGATAGGTGCGTCGAGTATCAGAACCAGGCTAGGGAAGGTAGGTAGGTAGACCAGCCGACCGAGGCTGAGCGCGTTCAGATATCTAGTAACGGGACCGTCGAAGCCCCCTTCCGCCCAACTTCCCCCTTACAAGCGGGGACCTTACAGGCTGTCACTCACGGATTTTGATAAGTCTCAGATATGTTGTAGAGGGACCTACCCTGAGTACCTGAGTAAAGGGATTTTATACAACGCTCTTTAGTTTTCGAGAAAAAAAACGTTAGAAAGTTTAGCTCGTAGCTACTAGTAGCTACTATACCGGTACGGTTGCACCTTTGTCGAACCAGCGGGCGTGGCCCAGTGGGCAAGGTTCTCGGCTCTGACGCTCGAGGTCCAGGGTTCGAGTCCCGTGATGGCGTTTTTTTTCACAAAATATAAATAAATTCAATAGATGATGCAAAACCGTATAATTATTTATTATTATTTTATTCATTTATTTATTTAAAAAAAATTTTACTTCCCATTTTTTTAAAATTATTTATCATTATTTTATTTTTCACCCAAACAAACGCAGAAAAAAAGAGAGGAAGACATTATAACATCTTGGACAAGATACTGCAATTTATTATTTTTCATCACAATATACAGGTTTTTCTTACTCGTCTTAAACACAAGACCAAAGAGCAACGCGCACATTGTATAAAAGCGCCTTGCAGGCGCACGGAGTTTTGGGGCAGCGTTATTGGAAAGCATACTTGATTGACATTTAAAAACAGCGGTCTTTCCTCAATTAACTTCTATGCAAACCACGCATGTTTAACCATCGGCGCGAAAGCAGGTGCGCTTAATTGATGAAGAATCAACGAATGAATTTGTATGGAATCTTCCCTTGACGCAGTTTCTCTGTTATTTTTTAACAAATCGGGAGCATTTTGTATTTGTTTTGTGAAAATATTCACTTGCCGGTAAAAATATACATCGCACGGTTGGCAAATCGGCGTGCACTTGGGCGGTATAACTTTAATACTGCATGTACATGCCTTCTTCTCGTCTACAAAGATGTGATCGTAAAGCGTTTGATAAGCGCCGATGATTAAATATGCGTGGTTTGCATCGAAGTTAATTGAAAAAAAGACCACTGTTTTTAAATGTCAATCAAGTATGCTTTCCAATAACGCTGCTAAAAACTCCGTGCGCCTGCAAGGCCATAGCTTCTATACAATGTGCGCGTTGCTCTCTGGTCTTGTGTTTTGCTTGCTTTTACGACAAATACCACCCGCAATATTGTCCTGATGTAACAAGCGACCACAGTGATAGCGAGTAAGAAAAACCTGTATATTCTTGTAAAAGATGTTATAATTTCTTCCTCTCTTTTTTTTTGCGTAAAAAATAAATTAATAATAAATAATTTAAAAAAAATGGAAAATCAAAAAATAAAAAAATGCGTAAATAATTTTTTTAAATAAATAAAATAATAATAAATAATTAGACGGTTTTGCATCATCCATCGAATTTATTTATATTTTGTGAAAAAAAACGCCATCACGGGACTCGAACCCTGGACCTCGAGCGTCAGAGCCGGGAACCTTACCCACTGGGCCACGCCCGCTGGTTCGACAAGGGTGCAACCGTACCGGTATAGAAGCTACTACTAGCTACGAGCTAAACTTTTGAACGTTTTTTCTCGAAAAATAAAGAACGTTGTATGAAATCCCTTTACTCAGAGTCGGTCCCTCTACAACATATCTGAGACTTATAAAAATCCGTGCGTGACAGCCTGTAGGGTCCCCTTGTTAGACAAACCGCGGTAAATGCAGACGCATCGGGCGGCCAAGCCTTTGATAAAATCAGAGTGGTTCAGCTAAACGCTTAGCATTCAACTGTCGTTTCGATTTCTCAGGAGGTACGTTCGCTCGCTCCTGAGAAGCGCCTGAACATCTTGCTTTTGCAGGAGCCATAGGTCTGGTGCTAAGGCACGACCCACACCTTCCATGGACCAACGACTGGAATGACGGTCGCGTCTGTCCGCTCAGAACGCCCCTGGGCAGCGGTGGCCAGGTCTGTATCTCACTACGTCCAGTGGAGCGACGAGATTGAAGAGCACCTCAGACACCCCGAAACGGTGCTTTGTTCTCTGGTGGGGAAGAGGTACTTGTCGGGTTAGATCCCAATGCCCGGTCCTCCCTTTGGGGAATGTCAACCACCCGCTTATCTTCTGAGGGGTCGCAGGTTCGTCATACACCAACGTAACCTTGGGATCGCCTTCCCTGAGCCGCTTCGTCGATGAATGGAAAGTGCGGCAAGATTGGACAATGAGCGATCACAACGCTCTGGACGTCGGACTGAGGGTGCAAAAGGCCGAGGGAAATAACGGATGCTCCGAGGCCGGTCGGTTCAACATAAGGAGAGCTGGGTGGGGCCGGTTTGACCAGATCCTCGCTGATCTGTCAGCTGGCGAAGCTCCTACCTACCCTCACCGTAGAAGTTGACGAGATGTATGGCGCCCTCACGAGTGTGTCAGTGCCTCACAAGCCTCCTTGAGGCCTCAAGGAGGCTTGTCTAGCACGGGGGCGATGCCTAGGAAGAAGCTCTTTAGGGAGTTCAACCCGTAGCGGACTCGCAATATCACGAACCTCATGAAGGAGGTTGACGGCAGTGTAGGGTTTTTCAGAGGGAACGAAATGACGCTCATTCGCTGGAAATCCGGCAGCAGTACCGCACTTTTTTGCGAGAATACAGCCGGGAGGTGAGGAGAGTCAAGCTCGATAGCTGAAGGAGCTTTGTTTCGTCGCACGGCAACGACGCCCTGGAGCTTCGTCTACAAGCTCCAGTCAGAAAAGCTTCGAGTTGATAAGGTGCTCAGCACCATCCGTCGACACGATGGCTTCACAATGGACATGGAAGAAACAGCCAACTTCCTCCTCGAGGCTCGCGTTCCTAAAGATCGGGAAGAGGATCTTCCCCTCCCTAACAGCGGCAAGTCAGGCAGGGTGCCTTCGATGCACATGAGACCCCCGACGACCTGTGATTCACTTAAGCGGAGCTCTCTTCCCACCTCAAAACCCTCAAGAGCGAAAAAGCCCCGGGATCCAACCCCATTGAGGTCGTAGTGCTGAAAAGAGCCGACGCGGTTATTCCCGATGTGCTGGTTCGTCTTTTCAACGGATGCTTACGATTGGGCGTCTTTCACTCTGCTTGGAAGCGGGACTCTCTCAGAGACCTTCTGCAGGGCGAGAATAAGGGCGAAAAGGTCCCAAAATCATACTCGTCCATATGCCTGATCTCCGCGGTATATAAATTCTTCGAGAAAGCCCTGAAGGGCGCATCGCGCCGTCGACAATAGGCTCGGGCTAAACCTCCAATTGACAGTTCGGCTTCGTTCCGGCCAAGTCGATGGAGGACGCAATCGTGGAGCTGCGCAGAATGGTGGCCGAGTCCCAGGACTCGTACGTTGTCGCGCTGCTCTTCGATATCTCGAGCGCCTCCGACCGTGTGGTGGCCTCTGGTTCTGGAGAGCCTACAATGTAGGGAATGCCCGGGTAACATCGCGGTGATCCACGATTATTTTAACGGTAGGAGAGTAAGAATATCGTGGGGAAACAGAGAAGTTTCCAAGCAAGCCGCGTGAGGGTGCCTTGAGGGCTCCGTTGCCAATGTCGGTGATCTCATGGGCATGGTCGAAGGGAAATAGAGGCTAGGGCACAAGCAATAGTCGATAGGATTGTCGCTTGGTGACAGAGCGCCAAGCTGCAGTTGTTAGAAAGGAATACAGAAGCCATCCTCCTTAAAAGCGAATGGTAGCGTAGGGCACCAGTAGGTAGGAGAGGAGGAGACCGTCCCAACCGCATGCGCTGTACTCCTAGGAGGCTCAGCCTGGCCTATAGGTATCTAGTTATCCGGATAGGGGATGCAGCCAGAATAGCTTTCAAAGAAAGTGTCAGGTACCTCCGAGTCCACTTCGACAAGGAGATTGGAGTCAGCTCCCATTGCTCCTATCTTAGAAAGAAGAAGAGTGCATCCCTTTCCGAGGGAAAACGGCCAGGCGTCGTGGGGCCTTAGATTCGACAAAGTCAGTAGCATATATAAGGGAGTTTTTGTCCAGACGGTGCTGGACACCGCCGCCGGGTGGGCAGACTTCTGCAAAGGGGCAGACTTTAGGGTACTTAGGAGCGCCAGCAACTCGCACTTATCGCAGTCACTGCAGCGTATAGAACAGTGTTACACGCCGCGGTGTGCGTAATAGCAGGAGCTGCTCCAGTGAACGTCTTGCTGGAGCAGGCTAGGACTAGATCTCATGTTAGAAAAGAAGATGAGGCCGAGATAAATGGGGTAGTAGATCTGGCAAGGGCAAACAACGCCGTATACAGGATAAAGGACTAGACATGTAACATGTGGCAGACCGCCTGGCAGTATTCCAGCAAAGGCCTCCTTCGGAAGGCAGATGTGGGAACGGATGGCGGCGGGTTGGTTTCGGCTGAACCACTACAGCACGCAGGTTCTCTTCGGCCATGGCAACTTCGGGGCGCGTCTTACGTCACTCGGGGTTGTCGAGGAGGAAGACTGCGACTGTGGACGGCTGAACACGACCCGGCACTTCTTTCTCGAGTGCCTAAACTATAAAGCGCAGAGAGTCGCTCTGCGGGACATCATCGGCGATAGGATATGGCTAGTGGTGCTCACCAATTGGTAGTCAGAGCCGGGGCCTTCTCCGTCTTCGCCGACTTCTGTCGGGAGGCCTGGCTGAAGGGTGCGAAGGAGGTGCAGGCAGAGGCCGGGTACAAGGCCAGGGAGGGTGAGATAGGAAAAGAGTTGAAGTTGAAGAAACAATAAGCATGAGACACAGCGGGGCGGAATAGCCACAGCCCGGATAGGACAAAACACACCGGCTTTGTGTTCCCGCCCGTGGAAATAGGCGGGAGACCGCATTTCCCGCGAGTCCTAGCCGGAGAGTATGTCGCGTATGTATGCGTACGTGATCTTAGAAAGCTAAGCAACTAGGGAAATAGGGCCCAAAGAGCGCACATGAATAGTTACATATACATACACAGGTACGCTCAAAACAAGATACAAAACAATCTGTACACTAACCCACACTACGCTCCTTTATCCACATACCCACAGCCCATCCTCAAGCCTTGTCTTCTGCGGTGTGTCCGGGCGGGACACGGGAACAGGCCTTCCCAAGGTTCCCCGTGAGCACGCGGCGCCGCGCCCAGTGTCCTTCTGGGGCTTTATGCCCGGGGGGAGGGGGTATGTTGAACCGCGACACCGCGTGGCCAAACTGCTCTATTCGCTTGGCGAACCAGCAATAGCCAAAGGATTTTTCCATTGCTCGCTCCCGTTGGCAGGAGACTTCCGGAAGTAGATTAAAACCCGTTGTCTGTACCTTAAGTGAGGCCAACCGTCTTC
Organism: Ophion ellenae; assembly: GCA_963210295.1. Lineage (NCBI taxonomy): Eukaryota > Metazoa > Arthropoda > Insecta > Hymenoptera > Ichneumonidae > Ophion > Ophion ellenae. The sequence continues at coordinate 19,435,327 of OY723389.1, read as the reverse complement.
GGATGGCGGCCTCGACAATAAATGCTATCTCTACTTTATTGACACAATCCGGTGCATTCGTCGCGTTCCACGCGAGCTGACCCGCGCTTACACTAGTATTACAGGTATTCCACACACATGCGAGGTACCCCGTGCCTACACCAGTATCACACACCCCACCACTCCACATGCACATCCAAGGTGCTTCGCGCCCTCTCGAGTATTCCACGTACCTCACGATTCCGTACGCACATGCGGGGTACCCACCGCCGACATCAGTATCACACGCATATCCAAGATGCGAGTGGAACCACGATTCCACACACACATGCGGGGTAGCCCGCGCCCACAGCAGTATTACATGCATTCTACGCACCCCACGATACCATACGCTCATGCGGGTGAACTGGGCCCACACAAATATTACACGCATGCCACGATTCCGCACGCACATCCCAGGTGATCCGCGCCCACTCCGGTATTCCACGCACCCCACGATCCTATACGCACATCCGAGGTGATCCGTGCATACACCAGGATCCCATGCACCCAACGATTCTACACGCATATCCGCGATACCCCGTGCCAATATCGGTATAACATGCACTCCACGATTCCACACGCAAATCCGAGATGATCCGCGCACACCAGTATTACATACACAATAAGCGGTTGACGATTCCCGGAATGTTATTTCTCGCTTGTGTTTGTTTGGGTTTGTTCGGGTTGGTTTGGGCTTCGTTGTATTTGTGAGGCTTGGTGTGTGTAGATAGCAGTAGTGCGCTATGGTGGATATAGACATACAAGCGCGTTAATTTATTCATTTTCAAAATTCGATAATTCAAAAACTGTTGCGATGTGCTAATAATCCATTTCGAGGGTGCCTTATATTATCAAAAAGGAGGTCTGTGCAAAATTTAAGCCCAATCGGGGGTAACATCTATTCGGAATTGTATTCCGCCCGGTTGCTGTTCGCACGTGTCCCCAAATTCAGAAAATTGCTTATGACTCTCTTAAACGGGCTGCATTCGCTGTTTGATTTTGTATTTTTTTTTTTTGCAACTTCCATCTGTACAGGGTTCTTCCTCCTTAATACATTCCCCATATTCCACTTTATATGCCCACCTTGCGACCGCAGCCGACTTCCCCCTCTGTATCGCATTCACCGAGACATTTCTGCCATGGGTATAGGGAAACTGCGGAAAACCTATACCAATACAGTAGGTCTCGAGTTCGCTTCCCAGTCTCGGAGGTAGTCGCATGTTGTCGAGAAATAAATCACAGGCTACAGTCACACACACACACACACACGCGCGCGCGCGCACACACACACACACACCAGTCCGTGTGCGCGACATCCGGGTAGAGCTAGAGCTACGTCACGCCCGTATCTATATTTCTGCAAAACCACGACACGACGATTCGAACCCGCGACCTCCCGATGTGCTGATTCCAGAGACAAGCACGCTAACCACTAGACCAGCACATCGGTTTGTGTTTAATTTTGTATTTTTATTTATTTATTTTTTTGATAGATTTTGCAGGTTTTTTCTTCCCTATTCGTTTGTATTTTAGTTTTGGTTCGGTTATTGCAGTCCTGAGCATAATTAATAGATTCCAGGTATTAACAATTACTTATTAGATATCCCCTCATCATACCTATTGATTATTACGATCCTTCCATTGATAGGATTTGAGTTACTTTAAGGTTTTAGTTTGGATGTACGTAGGTAATTGGCAAGATTAAAATAAATAGACATTGTGTAGGTATTATAATTAATAAGTAGGTAGTGGGCATATATATACATCAGAATCACAAAACCGTTTTTAGAAATCAGAATATCCCTCTTCGCTTATGAATGTTCCAACTTTTCGCAATAGTTGGGAAATTTCTACCTTTAACATGCAAGGGTTTCCCGTTTTTTTATGTTTTCTACATTTCTACTCTGTCTTTGTAGCAATGCCCCTGAGAAAGAAAAAATAAAATTGGCGAATACTGCGAACGAATGTGGAAAACATTTGGCGAATAGCGAAAGAGTCGCAAAATGACAAACAGAGCTCCGGGGAACCTTCGGTCGAACAAACGAATATCTCAACCTCTATGCGCGAGTCCAGAGCACCGAGTGAGCATTCCAACGTTTTCTGACAAAAATATAATTAAAAAAAGTGAAGAAAAAAAACTAGGTTTCTACCCCGTGAACTTTTTCCCTATGGACGTTGCAGATTTTCCGTTGTACTTGAAATGATTAAGTAATCAAATTCAAATGCGAATGTGAAACATCTAATCAGGAGGAATAGTCGGTGCAGAGAAGTGCGAAAGAGTACGTTACCTAATCATAGCAATTATTAAAGAAGCTTGCAGTATTTTCATTATTTAGTAAATTTCAATTTGACATATTTCAAAGCACTTTGATGGTAAAAAAAAGCTTTGCGCATCGTGCAAGTCTGATCGATACTTCCTCCTGTGAAAGTTAAAGTACTGTACATGACTCAAATTTTGCAATATATCTGAGGTGAGGCATCGTAAAAAGCTCAATATGGGCGGGAAACTCATTCCCCCATCCGTGGTCCTTTATCAAGAAACGAAGATGAGAGAATAGGTAATCCAGGCAATCTAGGGGGAGAACAAGAGCCTGTCGAAGAAGCTCTCAGGAGAAGCTTCTCTGTCACCACAAAGTCATGGCGGGACTGAGGAAGAAATCTTTCTCCCCCTTTCATTCGCTTTTTTGCTCTAGTGCGCTCACTGCAAAGTAGTGAGATACCAGTTCGACGCGGCATCGTAAGAGCGCTCGTCTTCATATATATACACATAAATGCCACCATGATTACACTGCCGTCACTGTTCCACCGGCGAGATAAAAGGAGCAGCGAGCAACGTGTGTATGGGACAGAGGCGAACGAGAAAGTCAACGATGCGACGTGCAATGATGATACTCTTCTCGCATGAAGGACCGAACAGGGTACCGCACAGGAAAAAGATATACGCGTAGTAGGGTCTCGAGAAAAGATCACCTCGTACGTTCATGTGTACACAATATACAATATGCTGTACAAAGCAAAATTAATTTGGCGGGGACGTTGTTTTTGCAATGTTTCGTAATAAAAAAGCAACAACGAGACGAAGAAGCCATTGTATCCCTTTTTTAAGTTAGATTCTAATCTTGTTTTTTTTCTTCTTCAATTTGCTTATTTTACCAGTGCAGACCTGAAGGCGTTATATCTAAGAAGAAAAAGTGTTGACTGTTTTTCTATTTGCACAAGAATCGTATACAAAAAGAAGCATACATGGCATTTCAGAAAAATTTGTGGAGCTCATTTTCCGACGCGCTTCCGAGCGCTGCGAAACGCACGAAACGATCGGGGTGATGAAACTCGCAATTTGGAGTCATTTAGTGAAGTTGGCGCACAAAAAATATACAATTACCTAATAACTGAAGTCCTACTATCAAAATGCCTTGGTGGCTATACGCAGAATTCAAATGAGAGCTCTAATTCCGCCGTGTCAACGATAGTCTCTAAATTAATTTTTAGCGGTAAAAGCTTATCGACCTAGCAACCGACCCATCGACTGTAATTTATAATGAGAGTTTTGAGGGACTTTTTCAAAGGAGGAGACCACTGTAAATTTATCGAAAAATCGTTTGTTTGGAACCAGTTAAAAAAAATTCTTTATACCTTCAAAAATATGATGCATATTCGTTTAGAGCTGAAAAAAAAAACAGTTCTAAAGTGGTTTCCGAGCTATTTTTTAGGGAAGTCTCCGAGTGCTGAAAAGCGCCTTCGGCGATGCCACGCCGGTAGACGCAGTCTTCAAGTCTTGTAAGCCTATTATCTTTCGGGAAAAAGTTACCGACTAAAACTAGTTTTATTTTCGATCATGGTTTTTTTTGAAACCATGTTTTTGAAATCCGCACGCTTGCAGAACTCGAACAATTTTGGTCCAATTGTCGTATAATTTTAACTGCAGCTTCTTAGATTGCTGTAACAGTACGAGGGCCGTTTTCGATTAAATGAAAATTGGAAAAAACGTATGTCATTTTTTATATGAAAATTATTGTCGAAAAAACGAACTTTTCTTTCAAACTCGTCTCTATTTTTTTTTAATTATTTTTAATTTCTCCCCGTACTTGACTACTGAAACTAATATAAATAACGAATATATTTCACCGTCAGTTCCGGGATTACATTTACGACAGTTCTACTGCGTGTCGCGGAGAGGGTTGGCTGAATACCAGTAGTGCTATAACGACGCGTGCGCCGCTATTTGGCATTCTTTTAACAAATAATGTTTTGGTCTATTCTCCAAGATATTCCTAATAAAGCCCAAAAGTTATTTTGATCATGAAGGTATTTTATTACGGTATTATTATTATTAAATTTCAAAGGAAATGGTCGAAAATGGGCAGTTATAGTAGTGTCCTCCCTTAAGTCATAAGGGCGTGTACACAAATTACGTAACGCCAAATCTCCCAATGTTGCACCCCCTCCCCCCCACGTAGCGGGACCGTAACTCCTGCCCTGAACCGCCCCCACTCTATTCCGTTATGTGATGGGTGCTTTGTCGTCAATAAATGCGATTTATTTTTCATAGACATAACTAATTATAAAAGGATCGGGTTGAGACTCATTTTGTGAAGTATCTATTTATCGACTTTTATACCAATTTTTATGAAAAAATCTTCAAAATTAACCGAGACATATGCCAGGATTTGACGACGAAAAAAAAAAAAAATTCTCTTCATTGTCCCATCGATATTTTTATGAAAGGTTACCTGTAAATAAAAAGTCAACAATTTATCGATACTTATACAAATGTAGCTATCGTTATGCGCAGCCGTTTTTTTACTTTGGTTATTTTTTACAAAATGCCGACAGTTTGGACATTTTTTTCTATTTTCAAGGCCCTTTTCTTGTATTCAAGCAGTCTTTAAGAATAGTTATTGTCAACAAAAATTATATCTTTCTTCAATTATAGAGGTCTTCATCTTCATTATATTTCACAAAATAATAAGAGCCTGCATTTCATCTATTGTGAATGATACCACCCCTCCCGGGACTGAGGGCACTAACCGGTCTCGCTACCTGTTTTCACTAATAGTACAGTCGTGCTGTCACTGAAAACCCACGTAACCAATATCGCCTGTCGTAACAAAAATACCAGCATTCAGCCATTAAACGCTTTGCTGATAATCGGCCAATAATTCGTCGACCAGCATTAGGGTACTGTAGGCCGATGAACGGCTTGCCAGATCTATGCCAGCCATTCGTGGGCCAATACTATCGCACCGATAATATGGCGATCAGCATTGGTGTATCGTAGGCGGATAAACGGCTTGCCAGATCTATGCCAGCCATTCGTGGGCCAATACCATCGCACCGATAATATGGCGATCAGCATTGGGGTATCGTAGGCGGATGAACGGCTTGCCAGATCTATTCCAGCCATTGATGTTTTTGGGCGTTTTGCAAATGCAGGTCGTTAAACTGTAACACGTAAAAACAAGGGATAAGGTTTCGAAAAGCATATCCCACTGAAATTTTGCACCGACCTTTTCAATATTTTAAGAGAACCTTTAAAAGGATATTGGCGACTAGCAATAGTTTTCGATATATCGTATATTGAAAGTTATTTATTGTACTGCGCTTCTACTATATTAAATAAACCCAAACAAACCCATCCCACATGGCAAGTGATATGCATATACGGGCGAGCACTGTTTGCCAGGAAGCAGCGCGGCCGGAGGAGTGGGGGGTATCCCATGTAGGTTTCGCCAATCGAACCGTAACGGCCAATACTTGGACCAATGTTGGCGGGGCGATGATCGATTACCCAATTGTACGCCAATGCTCGGCTGAGTATTGACTAGCCAACATTGGTTTGCCAATACGAGGCCAATGTTCGGCCAAATATAGACTCGCTAATCATTGGCTTGTCGATACGAGGCCGATGTTTGGCGAAGTATAGACTCGCCAATCATTCGGTTGCCGATACGCGGCCAATGTTCGGCCAAACATAGACTTGCTAATCATTGGCTTGTCGATACAAGGCCGATGTTTGACGAAGTATAGACTGGCCAATCATTGGTTTGCCAATACGAGGCCAATGTTCGGCCAAGCATAGACTCGTTCATTATTGGGTAATCGATGTGAGGCCGATGTTTGACGAAGTATAGACTCGCCAATCATTGGTTTGCCGATACGAGGCCAATGTTCGGCCAAATATAGGCTCTCTAATCATTGGCTTATCGATACGAGGTCGATGTTTGGCGAAATATAGACTCGCCAATCATGTTTTTGCCGATACGAGGCCAATGTTCGGCCGAGTAACGCATGATCAAACCGCAATTCGTATATTGACGATTCATTGTTTCGCGTCGAAGTCATTGAGAGACGAGATAAATACTTCTTACGAGTCCATTGGACATTATTCTTAACAAATATACTACCAAATCAATGCACTCATTGTTGGCCGATTCTCGAACGAGCTCAAACGCGATACTCTGCCCATTTTAATGAACCATCCTACACTGACAGAAAAATTCTATTAATATTAACTAACCACGTCTATTTATTTATTTTTTATTTGAATTAACTAGATTTTTCGTGAAATCAAATTTTTCCTATTGCATTCCATTATTGGAATTATTCATTTTAAATATGTTTATTTATAAAAATTAAACTTGAACAAATGGTCTGTCTTTATTGGAACACACTATATATATATATATATATATATATATATATATAGGTTAGGTTTGGGAATTCTCCAACATGTCAGTTGATAACACTCTCTAATTATCACGATGATATTAACTAATTGATATAGTTTATGTGATACAAATAATGATGATAATCCATTTGGTCTCGTATGGCATATCTGCGATTTAAATGTTACGAGCCCTCGGTAGCCTAAGAGCAGCGTGCTTGGCTATGAGTAGGTAGGTTCAAGGTTCGAGTCCCATATAGGTGAAATATTGTCTTCGAGCTAATCGTTTCGAAAGACCAGGTAATGACGAATTACAATACAAAAAGAATCAATTTTTTTTTTTTGGCAGTGCAGAACCAATTTTGGTGATCTATATCGGGTCACAATTATCCGCCAAGCCTCGGTCGATAATCGGGCCAAGCTCGAGTGCCAATGATGGCAATCTTGACGGGGACTTATTGTTGGCCGATTCTCGAATGAACTCCTACGCGATGCTCGGCCGATTCTCATAAGCCATTCTAGGGCCAATATAGATTGCGAATATCGGGCCGCTCTTATCATCCGAGGCTCGGTCGATGATCGGGCCAAGCTCGAGTGCCAATGTTGGCAAGCTCGGCGTCGCGCATCGGCCAATCGTTGGCCACTACCGATCACCCTACATGGGATCTATCGGATATGTAGATATACTCGTATGGCGTGAAATAATAAACTTTACAATGCGATATATCGAAAACTATTGCTAGTCGTCAAAAATCCGTTAACAGTTTCTCTTAGGATAATGAAAGGAAGTTCGGTGCAAAATTTCAGCTCGATCAGCGGAGTATGCTTTTCGGAACTTCACCCAAAACGAGCGAGTTATTTTTACAGCCTAAATGGACCAAAAAAATTGTCGGTAAACTTAAATGTCACGCATAAAATTATCGGCATAAAAGTAAGGAACGAACAAACGATGGATTCTGTGTTAGAATGGCTAAGTGGGTAGGGCGCTCGACACTAGAACGAAAGACGAAGGTCGATCCCGATGAAAGGTAAAAACTTGAAGAATGCAGAAAGCGTTTTTAATGCAATTATTCTATGTACATGGACATAAGCAAAGCATAAGAAAACAAAAAAGATACTACTAGAATTTTTATATTCATAACTTGTCAATTTTTTGTTTTTCATTTCCGGCAGAAGATCCGGCGGCCGATGCTGGGCCAATATGGGCGTATGATAGTTGGCCAAGTCTTAGCAGCCATTCATGGTTTACCATTACCAATCATGCATGGTGCGGATCTGGCCCGTTTACATAGCCATTACCGCGCCATCGTTTACTCTCTGGCAACCAGTCGTGGGCCAGTACTGTGCCGATTGTAAAACCCTATTTGGGAATCGGAAAAAAATAGAAGGCCAGTTTTTTGACAGGTGATTCCGTAGGTGCCACGGGGCGAAGTCCATGTCTGCCGAAAAATCGGGGTGCAGGGTTTTTTTAGGCGATGAAGGGGGATGGGGGTGTATTGATGAAAAACTACAACCTCTACGAGGTCGACGCCGTATGACAAAATGTCCAGAAAAATCCGGGCTTTAGTTTTGTCCACAGCGCCGAAGTCGTGGAAGTTCATTTTGGGGGTGAAAAAGTGGGGTGAAATTTTGAAAAATCAGTTTTAATTCAATAACTCTATAGAAAAAAATGGTACACTTTTTGTTCACATGGGAACGTTGTAGCCCTTGAAAATACGTGTCGATCGAGTATTTGATCATCACTTTCCGATAATATCTTCACCCTCCAAAAAATGGTTAAGATACAAAAAAAATTGTTTATTGAATAACTAAGAAAAATCTATTTTTCGGGTATGGTTCAAATGTACAAAATGTAGAGAATAATTTTCTCTATATTTTTGTTTCCATGGCCCACCCTTGAATTTTGATTTTCCAACCCCCCTTGGGGGTTGAACATTCTAAATGAAATTCTGGGAAAACGATTGCCCGCGCGAATTCGCCGCCGTGGAAGAATTTGTAGCTTGAACCCTCAGCTACATTTTTGTCCACAGCGCCAAACTCGTATTTCGTTATTTTCGGTCAATAGTTTTCTCGGAATTTCATTTTGAATTTTCAACCCCTGAGAGGGGTTCGAAAAAGCAAAATTCAAGGGTGGTCCATAGGAACGAAAATATAGAGAAAATTATTCTCTATATTTAGTACATTTCAACCATTCCCGAAAAATCGATTGTTTTTGAGTTATTCAATAAATACATTTTTTTATACTTCAACAATTCTTGTGGGGCTGAAGACATTATTGGAGAGGGATGATCAAATACTTGATCGACGCGTCTCTTCAAGGGCTACAACGTTCCCATTTGAACACATATGTATACATTTTTCCTAAAGAGTTATCGAATGATAATTATTTTTTCAAAATTTCGCCCCCAAATTGAACTTCGACGTTTCCGCGTTTTGGGCGAAAATAAAACCCGGATTTTTCCAAACATTTTTCCTCCCGGCGTCGACCTCGTGGGGGTTGTAGTTTGGCATCTATCCACCCCCATCACCTTTCATCCCCTAAAAAGAAATCCTACACGCCGATTGGTAGGTAAACTTGGATTTAGCACTGGCGGCACCTACAAAATCATTTGTCAAAAAACTAGCCTTCTTCTAATTTGTTCCGATTCCAATATACGGCACGACTGTACTATGAAGTGACTGTAACTCTGTCAATTTTCGGACTTGTGAAAATGTTCAACGTTTAAAAAACTTGAATGTTGCCAACATATTTTTCAATATATGTACTTTCAAGAATGATAAAAAACAAAAAAAAATGTTTTCAATTTTTGCTTACCCGGGAAAAAAAGTTCATGTCTGAGTGGATATGTTCATATGTTTCAGATATTGTCATATATGTATCAGATATATTTATATCTGACATTTTACAGTATCATATTTGATTAGGTCTGATCATATTCCACATTACATGTGCATATAGAAGATCATATCTGACCAAATACAGTATCTGGCCTGACCATATATGAACTCATATCTGTTTATATCTGGCTAAGTACCAAGCCGAGTTGGTACCGTAAATTCGTATCTGAACATACATGATGTGATATGTGAAAGTATCTGTTCGTATAAGATCATATCCGATCAAATACAGTACCAGACTCCGCTATATAGATCTTATATATGTTTTTATCTGGTCAGGTACCAAGGCGAGTTGGCAGCGTGAAACCATATCTGAATATATATGATGTGGTATATGAGCACGCACGTTCATATAAAATTTTATCCCATCACATACGATACCAAACCTGGGAAATATACAAAGTCTTATACACTCATACCTTATCGTATATGCAGTTCAGTTGTTCACACATGAAAACATCTGAATATATGAAACGATATATGAGGATATGAGGTGTCATATCCGATCAGATATGACACCTTACCTGACTGTATTACATGTGATCATGTGAGTTACTATAATATTATTAATTATTAACACGTCAAGTGACGACGTGTTAATAACCCCGCTCTATATATGTAAACATTTTAATATCTTCATGACTGCACTAACAAGATTTGACCTATCTCAACAGGGTAAGATTTGCTCTGATGTAGTCGGAGTCTGATAGTTCAGATAAACTATGATTCTATCAAATGGGCAGGTCTATTGTTCATAGATGTCCAGGTCTACTGGGATCCACGGTATTTTATTCATATGCGGACAGACAGATCTGGTCCAATAAGATTAGATTTGCCTGACATGATCAGATCTGGCCCAATAAAATCAGATCTACCTGACATGATCAGATCTAGCCCAATAAAATCAGATCTGGTCCAACAAGATCGGATCTTGCCTGTGGATTGGATCTGGTCAGACGTGCTGCAATATGGGCGGGTCTGCTCTCAAAATTATCAAAATGGCTCTGATATGCATGCTCAGACATGGCCATTTTTCTTGTCTGATCATATCTGATTCTACAGATATGATTCAGATATATTCAGATATATTCAGATCAATTCTTCTTTGCATGAAGAATTGTTTTGTATACATCAACACATGTGAAATAAACCCTCCAAACCTCATTTTGATTGCTTTTTCAGTATTCCCAAAAAAACTCCATAAACATCTCATTTTTGGTAAGCTACATAGATGTAACGCCTTAAGTAAAAATTAGCTTACTAGAACTAGAATATAAATAAAATCGTTCCTTATATTTTTCACCTAACCGGTGCGATGGTCGAGTGGTTAGCGTGCTTGCCACTAAACCTGCGGACCGGGAGGTCCCGGGTTCGAATCCCAGTCGCGTACATTTCGTCGTGAAATGTCTTTCTTCGGCATTTCGCAGCGAAATAAAACTAGTTCCACGACTGGGGGGGGGGGGGGGGGCAAACTTGATGACCGGCTGTATTGGTATAGGTTTTCCGCAGTTTCCCTATACCCATGACAGATATGTCATAGTGAATACGATACAGAGGGGGAAGGCTGCGGCCGCAGGTGGGGAGGGGTGGAATTGGTGGTAGACGGGGGAGATGAAGAACGGATGATATAAGGAGGGTTAGTGGTGGAATGGGAGGTTGAAAGAAGGTGAGGCGGATTGGGGCTCGTTAAAAGGGGAAGACCCTGTACGGCTGGAACAAATCCAATAAAAAAATATATTTTTCACCTATTTGATGTTTGAAGAATGTGGAGTTAACAAGAACTTTGAAAATTCTAAAAATGGCCACTGTTACAGGCTTTCAAAAATGATAGCTGTCGCATGGTTTTAATACCCGACTATCGGTGATGGCAATACAAAAAGATTTACACATCTCTTCGGAGATATGCCAATGAATAAAAAAAGCGGGGTCCACGTCCCAAAAATGGGGTCTTGTTTGCCAACCGTGAAGATGGCTCATAAAAGCATTAGTGGAACAGGGGCAGGCAAATTGACTGATCCGAGTCATTGCTAAATTGATCATCCATTGAATGAATTAGCAATCAGGGAACAACCCCATTCAGTGAAGGATATGGAGGATGCAACGCGGACAAAATTCTACCACATATAATCTACTAATGATAAACCACCCTATCACAATTGTCTTGAGGCAGAAGAAAATGGGGGCAGATGGCGACGTACGGAAGCAAAGGGCGAACTCGAAACGTTCAGACATCCTCTTCCATTATATGATAAAGTAATCAAAGCAATTCGACAGTGTATACCGACTGTGCGTGTAATGTCCAACATATACAACCTACCTGGAATATCCAATTGTTTTAAATAATATGTTTGCATCATAATTTTGGTAATTAAAGAAATGTGAGTTGAACTGAAAAAAAAATTCACCTACTTCAATGTATACTTAGTATAGCCTCAAAGTTGTTTAAGGGGAGGGTAGGGGTTTTGCACTTTGGAAAAATCGATTTTTTTATCTTTTCTTATAGTTAAACATTTCAAGAATATAATCCCAAAATTTCAAGTCAATCAGAGCAAAACTCTCGAAGTTATTGACTATTTAGTCCCGCTCCTCTAACACTGTAGCTCCGACTTCTCTAAACTTCAAACGCGTTTTTCTCGAAACCACTTTTTCAAAATCCGTGTTCACTGCCATTTGAAAACTACATGACCGATTTATTTCTAACTTGGTACACACTTTCTACATATTAAATACCTCCCCCCAATGGTTAGTTTGAGATTTTTTTTACATTGAGGGGGTTTTCCACCCCCAAAATGGCGGAATTTTTCGTGAAAAATAGCACTTTTCACTTTGCATGACCACCAAAAATTTAGAAATGAAAAAAAAAAATTAATGGTACTTAATTTTAGATAATTTCTAGCTGAGATAGAGTGAACACCGCAAATCGTGTTTTTCCAAGGGCGTTCTTGGAAAAGCTTTGTCACCGGCTTGTTTGTGGATATTTTCGCGTACAAATTTCACGGAATGTTCTTGAAATGACACTTGACAACGTAAAAAAGGTTCCAATAAATTTACTCTATCCATATAGATGAAAAAAATTCGCAAAAAAGTGGTTTTTTTCACGCTGAAACCCCTACCCTCCCCTTAACCATATACGTATGTTATTCCTTTCTTTCAAAAAATTCCAAAGAAAACGATCGAAAATGGGCAGTTCATTGGTGTCCTTCCTTAAGGCGATGTGCCACATGCCTCCGACCGCTTCGAAATTTTGAAAAAAGAATTCTCCCAAACGGAACAACCGATTGGAATGAAATTTGTTGCGTGCATGCAGGACACTTGCTCCGAGGGGATGATGCCCTCCGTTATCCAAAATTGCCAAAAAAAAATTACAGTTTGTGGTTACCCTGCGAAAAATGGTGAATTATTAACCATTGCATCGCATTTTCGGTGATTTTCTGAACGTCATCGTCTGGACCGTAAAAAAGCACACATTTTAAGCTTTGTTTCACCTGTTTTTATGAACAAATGGCGGAGAAAAAGCATATTGAAATTTTGACATAAATGTAGCAAAAATGTATCGACTAAACTCAAAATATGAGTTACCGGAGCGAGCGTTCAGTTCATCCGTTTTCTCACTAGCGGCGCGCAGCTCACTTCGCCCTTTTTTACCAACCGCGCTCGCCTGCTTCCGGAACAATTTATTTTTGACAAGTCGAAAGCCTGAGCTATAACCTCGCACATTCGTTCGAAATATATTTCAAACGATGTGTAATAGTGTGTGATAGAGTGAAGTTTTTTTTCGTTGCGTTTTGGTGAGTTTTCTTTTGACGTGAAAAACGAAACGAGCCCAGTGGCCGAGGACGTCGCCTCAGCTCGCCGGCATACCACCGACGAGAAATCCCGACAAAGAAGTAATCGACGAGAAAACCGGCGCGGCCGATTACACGAAGAAGATCGAGGAACATAGTGACAGCGAGAAGCCGAAGGAGAAAACACCAGAAGTCAAGGTACGTACGTGCTATAACCTCATAACTTCAATTTACGTACTTTGTTATTTGCTCTTACTCCCTCGCATTGCTTTCCCGCTCGCCGATGTGTCAAACAGCCAAGGGCTCCGACGCAAGAAAACTTTCATCTCCGATGAAAGAGATAGTACCCTACGGTGTACCTGTACGGTAGTACATGCTACACGCAAATGTACGTGTTACTAGTATGGTACCGGTACACTGTGCAATAGTAAGATATACCGGTTCCGTATCCTCACCATACTAATGCTAGTACCGATACGGTACGCACACACGTGGTAGGTACGGTACCTGGGCTATCATGTAGGAACCAGAACTAAAATAGCGTCGAATTTACCATCTAGATGGACCATCGGATTTATCCAGTGCAGCAAGTACCTACTACCGAGGATAAGAAACCGCGTCAATCGTCGCAGCCACAATATATAGTCCCAGTGTCGAGAGGATATAACCGCTGTCTCCAATCTCTCTGAGAGCACCAGCTAGGCTGACCTCAAGGAACAATATTTTGCCATGGATCGCACCACCAATCTGTGCAAGGCCTTTCGCTTACGTATGTACGTTTCAAAACAAAGGGCGAGGACGCTAGGGCCTTCTTGCGTTGCAATGGTTACGGCTACCATCATCTCATACTCAGAGTCGATGGGTCCAAACCTTCAGCCCAACAGAATTGAATGCTCAACGGTTGAACGTGTTAAGGTAGAACGAGTATGCGCTCTTGATTTTTATATATTTTGTTCGAATTTTAACCAGACATTGTTCGTATAATTATGCATGTCTCATTGAAATTTCAGAACAGTCGACAATTTAGATTCGGAGATAATGGGTTTTGAAATTGCAACTTTTAACACTGCAGGGCCTGCATTGAAATTTAGACAGAGTAATTTTTTGTAACATATATTTGTCCTCTATAAAAAGACACAAGGCAATAACATAAGCAATATAAAATATTAATGTTTATAATGCAAATATTTCTTTTTACGTTAAAAGTTTTCAACTTTAGGAACACGATAATTATCTTTTTTCTCGACATATTGAACAATACTGTTCTACGGTGTTGCATAATGTGTTCTTATCATAGGGGACAAATATTTTTTACCGAGAGTTATTCTGTCGTTACTGAACGTCTTTAGCAAAACTGAATAGCAAAGATAATCCAAACTTTTTTCACTTGTTCCCTAACTAGTTTGCTATCTAATCATAATTTTTTTTCAAAATGAATAACCCAATAGAATGGTACGCCGAATTATGTGACCTGACTTTCGGCCACTGCGGACCCTGCAGTGTTAAAAGTTGCTATTGAAAAATCCATTATCTCCCAATCTAAATAGTCAACTGTTCTGAAATTTCACTCAAACTTGCATAATAATATGAACAATGTCTGGTTAAAATTTGGACAAAATCGATAGAAATCAAGAAATCGATAGAAATCAAGATAGAAATCAAATCGATAGAAATCAATCGATAGAAATCAAGAGCGCACGCTCGTTTTACCATAAGGGCTTACACCACTGTAAACGGCCAAAATTGAGTGATATTTCGCGATTTTTTTTGTAGGACAAATGAGAGACTTAATATTCAAGGATGTTATTAGTCATATTTTCGAGTGACCGAAATTAAATTTATATTAAAAAATTATGCCAAAAGGTGACGCTGGAGCCATTCTGGTGAGGCATGTTGAATTTGAGACGCTCTGTGGCACACAGTATAGCTGACGCAAATTTGATTTTAGAATAAAATTTAAAAAAATTCTATTAATTTACACGAGTATAGCTAGAGAAATACGTGGAGGATTGTGAAAATATTAATTTTTGAGTAATTGGGGAGCATTAAACCAAAAACTTGATTTTCGACAGAAAAAAAGGATAATCATTTGGTAAATTACTAATGTTATAACTAACTCATAGAAAGTCCTGTGCGCATTTCTCTTCGGAATATTATTTTAAACGTGTACTCAAAAATTGGACTGAAAATAATGAAAATTTTTGGTGTTATGCGGCGTGCCGTTTTGAAAAATTGTGTTTCAAGATAAACCAGCGTAACGCAGAGTTTCTTCTCCGTTCCCTGGTGGACTATGGACAAAATATTTCCGATGAAACTTTTCGAGGAGAATAAGCCACTGTCCGGGCTGAATCTCCGTCTGATGACATCAGCACCGTACCCATACCTTCGTGAGGCGAGCGGTGGACAAAGTGTATATGAATGGTGGTGGTATTTGTTTAAATTTATTAAAACAGACGGTAAGACGTCACCACCTTTCCACAGGGCAAGGCTTTAGCAACTCGGCAAGCCTAAAGTTGAATTGTCGTAAAATATTATTGAAAACTTTGTATTTTGAGAAGGTCAGCATTTTATTTCAAATTCGTTCAGGTCAAAATGACGCAGTGTGTCAAGGAAGGAGAACACCACCGTCACTGCCCATTTTCGACCGTTTTTTTAGATTAAAAAAAAAAGAAACCAATAAAATACATGGTCAAAAGAACTTTTAGGCTTTATCAGGTATATATTGAAGTATGTAAAAAGAGTTTATTTGACAAAAGAATAGAAAATTGCTGTGTACGAGTTGCTATAGCACTACTGGTTTTCAGTCAACCCTCTCCATAGTGTTGAAGTTTGCATCGTTGGAACGCAACGAAATCTCTTGCTTACATTTTATTTTTTATATTTTTATTGTTATAGAAAATCTTTTTTTTAAAGATTTATATTGTAGATCGCTAAATAAACATTTTTAAAAATAATTAGAAGATTTTTGTGAGTAAGATTTGCAAAAATAAATTAAAGGAATTCACGAATATTAATTTTCGTTGCGTTCCAACGATTCAAACTTCAACCTCATACTCTCTCCGCGGAACGCAGTAGAACTATCGAAAATTTAATCCTGGAACTAAGAGCGAAATATTTTTGTTAATTATGTTAATTTTAGAAGTCAAGTGCGGGGAAAAATTTCAAAATAATCATTAAAAAAATGGAACGAGTTTGAAAAAAAGTTCGTGTTTTCGACCATAATTTTTATATACTACTGCAAATAATTAAAGGAACAGAAAATTTCTTCATTTTTGGAGTGTTTTTTGAAGCGCTGTATTTATGTGAAAGATGGTCGCATCGAGATAAAAAAAAAGCCTTTGTAGCTTCAAGTTTCTAGTTTCGCGATTTTTTGGCAAATTTTTTTTGTGAGCTGTGGTTTTCTCTCTATCATAAGAATAGCGGAGGAAAAAAATTGCCAAATTTATTTGTTTTTTTCCTTTTCAAGGTTTCAGGGGCTAGTTAACTTTTTTTCCACGTAACTGAATGTATAGGTCCGTTAGTTTGTTGATTCAGCTTTAATTTGGATTTTTTGTCTCTCTACGTTGATTTTTTGCTGAGATATCCTACTTTAAATGAGAAAAGATCCTTTTATCTTTGTTCATCGATATCTCAGCAACCAATGATTGCAACGGAAATTAAATGGCAACTTTGAAAACTTGAATAAATTTCTCACCAGCCCCTTTCGTTGATCTTTCAGAAAAACATTTTTTCACCCTTAACATTAATTTGAAAAAAGGACAAAAAGTGACTTTTTATAGTTTGTCAGTAAATCTACTACTACCTTACAAATATTGATGGAAACACTAATGTTGCCGCGTTTTTTTTTTCAAGCGTAATATAGCCCCAATAGCCCTGTTAATTTTCAAATTGATCGATCGAACCGTTTTTCCGGACTCATTGATCAATGTTCTACAGAACAATAAAAGGCACAAGTGTATTGTTTCTAAACACCGTGTAATCATCATCAAAAATAGAAAGACCAATTTTCTTCGACTCTTTTCACAAATTTGCACTAGTTTCTTGTGAAATTTAAGGTATTCCTTTCACGAACTCAAATATTTTACACTTAATTGATTTTCGTCTATAATCAAGTAAAAATGCATCCTAGTATACTGGTAAAATTTCAAGCCAAGTTACCGAACCTTTAACGAAAAATTATGGCCCTAAAAATCGTCACATTTATAGGGCGCTTTATGGACATGTCACGCTGGCCACATTTCTATCTAATAATTTATACACTAAATAACTTTAGATGCCTGGTATAAACTGCTTACAGGTGTGAAAAAATCTAAAGATTCCGTAACGACAATAAAAACAGAGGGTCACCGAACGTTTTAAGAAAATAATAATGTTAAAACTTGGAAAAATGTGACTAATAGATAAATTTTCGTAGCCGTGACGTTTCAAATAAATGTAAAAATGTCTCAATCTACTAAATTTGCACGAAATTTTTTATTCTAGTTTATCGTTGTGTATAATAATCCATTCTAACTTATTTTTTTATTAAGCGCAATTGTAATTTTCCGACGATTCAGAAGGCCCTGATTATGCCCCCACAAAATACGGCCCTCCGCGAAAGGAATACCTTAAGAAAAAAAAATTCGAAAAATTTCAATTTTTTATCTATATTGCTTTTAACTTTGTAAAACATTTCAGGAAACAATACTGACTCATTTTTTACCCGATTCGGCCTTTGCGCACTATATTTTCACTCATGTTTAACTTCATTAATTAAAAGTTGATAACCCCAAACTGTATTCAATAGTCGATCTGAGAACATTTATGCGATTAACTCTTGATATTTTCTACGAAGGTTATTAGGGTTCCAGAAAACAGTTTTTTTTTTCAAACTAGGCATGAACAAAAATTGAAAAACGTTACAGTTAACGAAAACTTTAGATTAATTTATTTACCGAAACGTAGAAAAAAATTACCAAAAAAATATTAGTTAAAAAAATGTTAATTGGTTTTTTCTTTAAAAAAAAGATGAGTTTTGGAAGAAATTTTTTTTTGTAACCCTAATAACCGTCGCAGAAAATATCGAGAATTAATTTCATACAAGTTCTCAGATCGACTAGTGAATACAGCTTTCAACTTTTAATTAATGCAATTAAAGATGAGCGAAATTATGGTGCGCAAAGGTCGAATCGTGTAAAAATGAGTCAGTCTTGTTTCCTGAAATGTTTGACAAATTTGAAGAAAAAAAAAAATTGAAATTATTCGAATTTTTTTTCTTGACTTTAATAAGCAAGTAGGTCAAAGTTGTGAAAAAAAGTCGAAGAAAATTGGTTTTTTCATTCTGATGATGATTACACGATGTTTAAGAACAATACACTTCTTCCTTTGTTTTGTAAAACTTTGATGAATCGAACCGAAAAAATGGTTCGATGGATCAAATTGAAAATTTACAGAGCTATTGGGGGTACATTAAGCAAAAAAACTACGGGGCAACATTAGTCTTTCCATCAATACTTAAAGGATTGTACATTTACTGAAAAACCATAAAAAGTCAGTTTTTGGTGCTTTTTCAAATTAATATTAATGGTGAAAAAATGTTTTTTTCTAAAAAACAACGGAAGGGTCGTGTTGGAAATTTATTTAAGTTTTCAAAGCTGCCCGTGCAATCATTGGTTGCTGAGATAATGGTGATCGAAGACAAAAGGATCTTTTTATATTCAAAGTCGGATATCTCAGCAAGAAATTGTCGTGGAGAAACAAAAAAAACCAAATAGAAGCTGAATAAACAAGCCAACTGACCTATACATGTATTTAACTGAAATAACATTCTCGAGCGCGTGGACCCTTGAAACAAAACCCAAAAAATTTGGAACTAAATTTTCTCGTTATTTTTTATTATTGCGCGATTACAGTAGCTCACAAATTTGTTTTGACGACAGATCTCGAAACTAGAAACTTGAAGCTTCATAATGCTTTTTTTCATCCCGATGCGACCATTTCTCACATTGATACAGCGCTTCAAAAAACACTTTGAAAAATTGAAGAAATTGGATTGGTCGAGGGGACGAAAATTGTTCAAGTTCTGCTGCGTCTCGATTTCGAAAACGTGGTTTGGAGAAAAACGTGTGTGAAGTTAACGGTTAGGCGATAGACCTGAAGAAGTTTTGTTTCCGTAATCTAATGCCACCTTTTTGTCGAAAATAACACTATTTTTAGTCGGTGAATTTATGCCCACAGATAATAGGCTTACAAGAGTTGAGAATTGCGACTACCGGCATGGGATCGCCGAAGACGCTTTTCAGCGCCGGACACTCTCCTATGAAAATAGCTCGAAAACCACTTTAAAACTGTTTTTTTTTCGGCTATAAACGAATATTCATCGTATTTTTGGAGGTTATAAGGACTTTTTAAGTGTTTCCAAAAAAAAGATTTTTCGAAAATTTTCCACCGGTGTCTCTTTCAAACATATCGCGATCGTAAAATTTCACCGCTCTTCTGTAGGGCGAGACTCCTGCGATCGTCATTGCTAGAAAATTCAATCCTTGGAAGAACCTGCGGAAGATAAATTCCGGCAGAAAGAAAAAATTCCAAACGTATTTATTTTAACAATAATTATAATATTTTACCACTCTTTCGCAAAGTGAGACTCGGTCGATCTCGTTCGCTCGCGAATTTGGTCGGCCGCAGCCAACCTGCCGAAGATAACCCATGGCAGAGAAAAAAATGGCGAACGCAATTGTTTAAACAAAGAGCATTGTATTTTTTTTCAAGTTTCCAAGGATTTTTGTAAAGGGCTTCCAACAAAACAATTTTTCGAAAATTTTACACCGATGACCTCTAAACAATTTGCGATTGTAACATTTTACCGCTCTCCTGTAGTGCGAGACTTCTCCGATCGTCATTGCTAGAAAATTCGATCTTTGGAGAAACCTGCCGAAGATGAATTCCGGCAGAGAGAAAAAATGCCAAACGATTTTTTTTAGCATAATTAGAAATAATTTAGTAATAATAAAATGTTACCACTCTTTCGCAGAGTGAGAGCCGGTTGATCTCGTTCGCTCGCGAATTTGGTCGGCCGCAGACAACCTGCCGAAGATAAGCCATGGCAGAGAAAAAAATGCCTATCGCAATTGTTTAAACAAAGAGCATTGTAACATTTTTTAAGTTTCCAAGGATTTTTGAAAAGTGCTTCCAACAAAACGATTTTTCGAAAATTTTACACCGATGACCTCTAAACAATTTGCGATTGTAAAATTTTACCGCTCTTTTGTAGAGCGAGACTTCTCCGATCGTCATTGCTAGAAAATTCGATCTTTGGAGAAACCTGCCGAAGATGAATTCCGGCAGAGAGAAAAAATGCTAAACGATTTGTTTTAAGCATAATTAGAAATAATTTAGTAATAATAAAATTTTACCACTCTTTCGCAAAGTGAGACCCGGTCGATCTCGTTCGCTCGCGAATTTGGTCGGCCGCAGACAACCTGCCGAAGATAAGCCATGGCGGAGAAAAAAATGCCGATCCCAATTGTTTAAACAAAGAGCATCGTAACATTTTTCAAGTTTCCAAGGATTTTTTAAAAAAGCTTCCAACAAAACGATTTTTCGAAAATTTCACACCGATGACCTCTAAACAATTCGCGATAGTAAAATTTTACCGCTCTTCTGTAGAGCGAGACTTCTCCGATCGTCATTGCTAAAAAAATCGATCTTTGGAGAAACCTGCCGAAGATGAATTCCGGCAGAGAGAAAAAATGTTGAACGTATTTTTTTGCAGCAATAATAAAATTTTACCACTCTTTCGCAGAGTGAGACCCGGTCGATCTCGTTCGCTCGCGAATTTGGTCGGCCGCAGACAACCTGCCGAAGATAAGCCATGGCAGAGAAAAAAATGCCGATTGAAATTGTTTAAACAAAGAGCATTGTAAAATTTTACAACTCTTTTGTAGAGTGAGTCTCGAGCGATCTCGGTCGAGACTCGAGATATTAGCAGAGATTGAATTCGTCGACGATGAGCGACATCGAGATGCCAAATAGTCTTTGAGCTTATTTGTTTAAATTAATTAAAAACGAATGGGAAAACGCTAGCACCCTTCCACCATACGAGTCTCTAGCAAACCCCGTTTGCTAGAAAGTTCAACCATAAAGAAATTTCCACCGATGACCGCCGTCGAAAAAAAAATCGATTCGAGGGCATTTGTTTAAACAATGCGCGATCGCAAAATTTCACCGCTCTTCCGTAGAGCGAGGCTAGCGATCTTGATTGTTCGAGAAGCTGACCAGCAAAAATGCTGCCAAATATGAACCCTGGTAGAGATAAAAATGCTGAACGCATTTGTTTAAATAATGAGCATTGTAAAATTTTACCACTCATTTGTAGAGTGAGTCTCGAGCAATTTCGGTCGCTCAAAATTTTCGCAGGGATCGATATCGTTAACGATAAGCAGCATCGATGTTACAAATTGTGCTCGAGCTTATTTGTTTAAATGATATAAATAAGTATGGGAAAATACCTGAGTCTTTTGGTTGTGGCCGTCGTCGAAAAAAAAATCGATTCGATGGCTGCATATACAAAGTAAAATGCAACAAAGTTTCACCGCTCTCCTGCCGAGCGAGCGTATGCTTCCAATACAAGCGTACCATGGTCGCTACGCATGGTTGTATGAATTGTGTGATACACACATAGACGTAAGGTGCTTGCGTACGACCGAACGGCGTGCGAGAATGTATTCTTTCTTTCTCCACGCGGTTGCGGCGGCGTAGCAAACACACACACATACGCGCGCGCTCAGCGATCGCCGTCTATTTGGCTTCGACTCTTCGTCTCAGTGCGAAGCATCGAGACCGAATTCGCGATCGATGCGCTGTCCGTCGGTAGCCACTCGTAGCTAAAAACTACGAGATCTGCGCTACCGACATAACGAGAGGCCGCGTCGAAATTTTCTGACGTGTGGCACATGGCCTTAAGACGGAATGACACCTCATCGCGGTCGGTATGGTAGAACAATTATAGATACCCAAAAATCTTTGAAACGGCTCTTCAGATCCCGTCGAAACTTTGCCAAACGACGTCAAATAGATAGACGAACAGCTGTCTGCCCCTCAAGTTTTCTGAATTTGAGGAAAAAAACTAGATTGGCCTATGCTAAGCTAATCTACATTTTTTTTCTCATATTCAGAAAATTTGCGGGCCAGACAGCTGTTCGTCTATCTATTTGACGTCGTTTGGCAAAGTTTCGACGGGATCTGAAGAGCCGTTTCAGAGATTTTTGGGAATCTATAATTGTTCTATCATACCGGCCGCGATAAGGTGTCATTCCGTCTTAACGGGAGGGTACCGTCGAGAGGCATGAAGAATGCATGAACTTCGGAATTTTTTTTATATATAAAATAATTATTTTTGGAAATGAGTTTCAGCGTATTTCATTCTTCTATCAATGGAGATTAAATTCCCATTTTATTGATAAAAAAAATCCAAAATGGCCGCTCCACCTCCCGTCAAATAAAGCCATGCATGGCGTGTTTTGTTTATTTCAAACAAAAACGGATTAAAAATGATTATACTAGACTACATTTGGAGGGCGTTATCGTTTTTTGTTTTCTGAGAAACTTCTGGATAACAAAATGGCAGTCGTTTTAAAAAATACCCAACTTTTGTCCCGTTTTTTTTGCTTCACGGGCGGAAAGAAAATGTCGAAATAAATTTTTGACAACAATCCGCAATTGAACTTCCTTTCAATTAGGCTGAGATGTATGTGCACCGGTTCATCCGTTGACACTGCAGAGCGCCACGCGCGCTAAAAAATGATGTTTCGAGAAAAACGCATTTAAAGTTTGATGTTATCAAAAATCGTAATGAATGTTTGTTTTTGACAACCCAAACAAACAAACTCTCGTGTTCTAGACACTTTAAGCATGCAAATTATGGTTTTAAAAAATCGAATTTTTCATCTTCATGAACGGTAACCTGTCCTCAATGTGTATAAATTCGATATTTAAATATTTATCATTCACAAGGACATAAAGGAACACCGCGTTAGTTAGTTATTAGTGGAGCAGGATATATCTAACAATAAATTATGGAGATTCTGCGATACCGGTACAAAACAAACTCACGAGTAAAACTGTCATAATCACGTATTAATGCGGAAGGAATAGAAACCAAGGTAAAAACCCCTGAGACATTTTCAGAAATACCAGACGACGAGGAAAGATGTTCTATCATCGATATGCATTCTTTCTCTGCAAACAAGAAGTGCGTATTTTGCAAGGAATCACGATCTCTGGAAAATATTGAAGTAAAATACGAAAGAATTTGGCATCATTGTTAAAGCGTCACCGCATCTATCTCCTTTCTACATTATATTACCGAGTACGCGATTGCAAGGGCTATTATTTTACAAAATATCTTTTAAGAACCAAGGACACAATTAATTCGACTTCAGTAACGTTGCTTCTATCTATCTACGCTTTATTGAAATATAATTATTGCATTTTCTCTCCCCACTTATTCCGAGTAATGTGGGAGCAACATTTACAATTTATTCTTACGTTGTAAGATCGCATGTTAAACGGGTCATCGTAAGCTTTGAACATTTTATATGAATAGTGTTGGTGAAAACAAAAATAAGACATATTCCGAAAAGTAAAGGACAAAATGTTATGCAAATTTCAATGTCTTCTATACATTTTTATCTACCGGGTGCACCTCCGTAATATTCATGGGTGAAGCGTTCAACCTTATGATATTGAAGTTAATTTTATATTGCAACGATATTGCATCGTTGAAATGCAACGGAAGTTAATTTTTCTTCTATTGCTGGCATTTATTTCGCCGATTTAGGATTCGAAAATAACTCAAACGGTTTTTTTTTGTAGCCTCATTAAAGATCCACGATCTTAATTCATAAAAAAAATTATAGATCATGATAATAACGAAGATACGAAAAAAAAATAGAGAAAAAACTTTTGATGCATTCCAACGGTGCAAAGTTTGGATTCAACCTTGCAAATTCGAAAGAATATCTCGTGACAGATGGGCTTTTAGTGAAAATCTTGAGATGTCTTTCATTCGATATGCGCAACGAAAAATATACTTTGAGTGAAGGCCAGAAGAGCTTGGGGCCGCGTTGAAATTCCGAACTTTGAATGATCAGAACGCTCAAAACTCCGAAAGAATTTTACACGAAAGATCAAAACTCCGAAAATCTAAACACCGTCAAAATAATTCGGCTATGGAGGGAGGTTTTAACGGTTCAAAATGTTCAATAAATAGATAAATTATTTCAAATTTTTAAAAAATTAAGAAGTCATTTTACGTCAATTTTGAAATTTGTCTAGACAATGTTATACGTTCTGCATTATTTAAAGTCAACTATGTAGACGTTCGCTGGCATGATCTTGACGAAATTTGTAATTTCGGAACATTAAAATTAGGAATTTTAAACCGACGGAGCATTCAAACTTCGGAATTTCAACCCGGTCCCCATGTCTAGATCATGCCAGCCAAAGTCTACACAGTTGACTGTAAATGATGTAGAACGTATAACATGGTCCAAACAAATCTCAAAATCGACGCGAAATCGCTTCTTAATTAAATAAAAAAAATTCTCGAAATAATTCGTCGATTTATTGAAAATGTTGAAACTTTTAAAACTTCCATAGCCGAATTATTTTGACGGTGTTCAGATTTTCGGAGTTTTGGTCTTTCGTGTAAAATTCTTTCGGAGTTTTCATCTTTCGGGGTAGTATTCTTTCGGAGTTTTGAGCGTTCTGATCATTAAATGTACGGAATTTTAAGCCCGCCCCCATCTTGAATATCGGAATATTAAAATTCGGAATTTTTAACCGTCGAAGCATTCAAAGTTCGGAATTTCAACCCGACTCCGATGAGCTTAAATATTTGAAAATACTCTATCAGTATCAATAATAATGAACAGTGATAATAACAATATTATTGTACTTACAGACAACGGTGAGTTTTTTCCAGCCAATTTCTGTGGAAAATGATGGAGCATCGGCGGTAACTTCGCAAGAGAAATTTCCAGCAACTTCAAATTCGACGTTACGAATTGTGACTTGACTCTCGTTCGACTTTGTCACCTATAACAAAATATCGGAGACAAATTAAAGGCCACTCTTCCATAAAATTGGTTTTCTATCACACTTTTCGTTCAAATTGTTTCGTGCTCGGGCGAACTTTTTTTTTCGCGTGTATCGAATACGCAGAAAACTAATAGAGACGCCCCGGGGAGCGTGAGATGCATCCAGAGAGAATTATCCACAAACGATTTTGCGAATCCCCGAGAATTCAAGTACAAATTGCGTGCGCACATTTTACGTGCATATAGACGTTTACGGGTGTGTGCGGGCATACGCGTGGATTCGTTTTCGCGTATTGCACAAGTGGCGTATCGATTGAAACGTGTGTCACGGAGAATAATGAAATGAGCGGCAATTTAAATTCATGGTTCGACGTATGCGTTCAGGTTGGGTCCACGGTTCGTATGAAATACTTGCGTGCCTATCGTGTTTTTTCCTCTCCCTCTGTTTCTCTCTTGTGCACGTGCTCGTGCATACACCTTCCCCTCTGTGCAGAAACGCTCCTTGTAACGCTTGTCGATTCAAACCTCCGCTTCGCATCCTGTGTATCGCTAAATTTACATGTGTGTGGAATTCCACGCAAAACGGGCAGACCATAATTCAGTATCCTTGAATGGCTAACCTAACCAATAAAACGCAGTTGTCGAATAAGTTGTAACATTTTGAATAGCCGCGAAAAGTTTTTTTCTCAATGAAAAAAAGACGTGTGCCTTTTCTGCGACGATTTAATTATGTACGTGTACTTGAATTTTAATCTCGAGATTTTAAAGGATTGTCGGTTTTTTATTTTTTGACCAATGGTAATTTAAACATTTATTTCCTTTATGCCATCTACGAAAATCTTATTTCGTAGTTTCAGATTATAAATTTCTACTAAGGACCTAAAAAAAGTTGACCGGATTTCCCAAGTAATATCTGCCAAAAAAAAAACAATTCGGGCAATGAAAAAAAAATCCATTGTATTCCACCGACGCAAACTTTAATATCGTGAGTATCAATTACTTCAAAGGGAGTATGATTTCAAATCGATCCGATACACTCGAAAAATGTTTCATTTGCCATATGTAAATTCAAAAAAGTATTTTTTTAATCCGTATTTTAAAAAAACGCGTCTGGTCTCACGAATCTACAAGTTAGTCGCTTACTGACCGACCGTGGCATCCCCAAAATTACAGATCAATGCAAAATTCGACTTTCCTACCACTGCTGTATTGAGAACCGTGAAACGGTGGCACAAAAGCACATCATGATTTTGCAAGTCTTTGGTTTCGTCAAAACGAGGTACCAAATACTGAAATTTGAAAGCAACACATTCTATTGTCGCGAAGCCTGCAATGCGAAATATAATTTAAGGGGGGAGATACCTTTCAGCCAGAAAAAAAATTTGCTGATTCTTATTATCTTTTTTTAAAGGAATGATTTATTCACTATTTTTTAGACTTTGGGTATGTTTTATTACTACTTTTTGCTGTTACGTGGTATTTTTTATTAATCTTTATAATGGTAGCACGGTTTACTGAACTGCATTTTCAAAAGTGGCGTAACGTATATCTACCTGAGTAGAAACCCCTTCCTCCGGCTACAAGAAAGATCTGATCAGGCTTCCTGATTTCTTTTTCCGGTCTTGATCAGGATTTTTTATCAAGCTCTGATCATTTTTGAAACGCAATCTCTGAATTCGGTCTGATCGCGGTAAAAAATCAAGACCTTATCAGGGTGAAAAGTTAAGGCATGACATGCAGTTTGAAGTGAGAAGTTCACTGTTGCTTCGGAAACAACTATCTCATCACATTCACCATTACACTACCAAAAAAATATTGAGTTTACATAGGATCTATTTAAATCAAATAGGTTTTTTTTCTACGATCCTATTTGTTTCAAATATATTTTTTGGAATATTCAATTGAATATTTTATAAATCCAAAATAAATTGAAATCCTTAATTTAGAGTTCTACTACAATGATTTTGTAACATAATCCGCCAGTCCCTGGCCTTCTGAATGGATTTTTTCGAAGAAAATATTTCTGTATCCACATGTGATCGAACCTAAATCCTACCTCCCTATTGCTCCGCACGCTGCCCCTACGCTACCGAGTGTTTGTAGCATTTCGGTGGCATAAGAGACCACATGAATTCCTATAATTATTGGTTGTACCACATAAACTATATCAATTAGTTAATATGATTGTGATAATTCGAGTTTTATCTAATATCATGCTGTAGCTTTTTCAAACATAACGTATATATATATATATAACTCCTCTGTCTCCGCCCCTCACTACCCCCTCCCCGTCGATGTGAGTATTGCAATCAAAACGGACCATTAATTCAATTAAACAGAAAAAATGTTTGTCTCTACAAAAATTCTACTTAATTTAAATTAAAAAAAATTATATAGATAAATTTAGTGGATTTAGTTAAATTGTTTTTTGAACTGAAGAAACCGAATCACAGTATATTAGGAATAAATTAAATATTAGGAATAATAAAAAATGTACGCATAGAGTGGACAATATGTCTCGGCGTTTTGACGACGCGCTAATATATATAGTTCGTCTGATGTGATAAGAGGTTAGGCGTGTAAAAGGCGCCAAACTGTATATAGGTCCAGTTACTTGATAATTGCTTGAAGCTAGCCAAATCAGGCGAATTGAATCAAGCCGTCCAGTTGCCTGACCATCGCCTGAAGGTAGTCTGATCTGGCAAATTTATGCAAGCCGTAAATCTGTTTGCCTGACTATTGCCTCAATAGGATCGCCTGAAACTGGCCGGATCAGACCATGGAGCTATCCGGAAATCCAGTTGCCTGACTATCGCCTGGAACCGGCCGAATCAGGCAAATCAAGACATACCGTAAATAAGGCCTCCGTACAACAGCATGATTAGGCCCGGATTAAATGTCAGGCCAGCATGACAATATTTCTACTCGGGTGAAAGTCTAATCGACCGATTCTGATTAAATTGACTATACATTTTTCTGACCATATTTTCTAAAAACATGATCCTAAATGTAAGAACATTTAAAATCAAGTATTTTTTATTGCAAAACGCAGCCAGTTTTCCGGAAAATTCAATCCTTTTGTTTTAATGCGTACCATTTATTCGATTTTCACCATTTCGCACTTTTTCTTGGTTCATATTCTGCGTATGAGTGTTAGTGAAAAAAAAATCTTCATTGGTTTTTTTTAGATTAATCTCGCCGACGCTACGTGTCACGCCGTCTGGCACCATCCGTCGCAACCCGTTTAGAAGACCATGCCATATCTCCGCGATTGTTAAAAATTAATTAAAAGACAATACCATATAACAGCAAAAAGTAGTAATAAAACATACCGTCCCGTGAAAAACGACCCAACCGACCCAACGTCGAGCCAGCGTCACGTCAATCACATGTTACTATTGGCCGATGAACGGCAGCACTACCGGTTTAGTGTTGTGCCACGGTAGGAGTGATCTCTCCGGCCCAACGCTGGGATGTACGGTTGGCCAATAGCAGGCTTACCGGAAATCCTAACAGTTGGCCGGGTATTGGCCCAACATTGGGCTAAAGAGATTACGATCATTGGCTGACGGTTGGCGTGATCACCGGCCCATAGTAGGGCTGAGGTCGGCTTCATATTGTTGGCGCAATATTCGGGCTAGTGTTGGCCCAGTGTAGGGCTGTCAAAACAACCCAATGCTTAGCCAACAATCGATCAGATTAACAAGTTTCTGTGCTCGATGATTGCTCATCGAAAGAATTATTAGATTCACTAACTGGAATGCTTCACTATCTACTTGTTCGTGGATTGTTTCACTATCTACTTGTCTTTTTGTTTCGTTGCCTCTGATCCTAACCTGCTGTAAAGAGTCTTCTAATTTTTGTCGTCGTTTTAACACTCGACGTTTCTTAATACTATCATAATAACTCGGCATTTTTTTAATACACCACAAAACTTTAGTATGAATCAATTTTATTTTTAATAAATGAATTTCAGATAACAGTAATTATGAGTTTTTATTATCACAGGACGTAGAAAATTGCATGCAGCGATAATAAAAAAATATATAATAATAATAATATACGTAAAAAAGCATTCTTGTATATATGTATGGACTATACCGTTCAAAGCCAGTGTTGGGCCAGGATTGGCAATTCGTCAGTTTGCCATGCTAAAAATAACCATTGGCAAAACCACGGTCAAACGATTGACTAAGACTCAGGGCCTGCGCTCGCCCTGACAATTGGCCAACGGTCATTAATTAGTACTGGCCCAGCGTTGGCTCTTCGATGGTGTGCCGAGCTGATATTCGAGACTGGCAAACCCATGATCAACCGATTGGCCCAAGTTCGGGGCCAACACTGGGACCCGATAGTTGGCTGACAGTTGGTAATCGATATTTAGCCCAAGGTTGAGTGTTCGTTGGTTTGCCATGCTTCAAATGAGCACTGGTAGAATCATGGCCAAATGATTGGCCCGTATAAAGGACCAACACTGGGTATTAGTGGTTGGTGCTGAACATCGTACCAAGCGCCGGCCGCATCTTAAGCGCCGGCAAATTTTTCACGGGGTACCCATGTAGGTTTCGCCAATCGAACCGTAACGGCCAATACTTGGACCAATGTTGGCGGGGCGATAATCGATTACCCAATTGTACGCCAATGCTCGGCTGAGTATTGACTAGCCAACATTGGTTTGCCGATACGAGGCCAATGTTTGGCCAAATATAGACTCGCTAATAATTGGCTTGTCGATACGAGGCCAATGTTTGGGAAAGTAATAACTCGCCAATCATTGGTTTGCCGATGCGCGGCCAATTTTCAGCCAAACATAGACTCGCTAATCATTGGCTTGTCGATACGAGGCCGATGTTTGGCGAAGTATAGACTGGCCAATCATTGGTTTGTCAACACGAGGCCAATCTTCGGCGAAGTACGTGGGTCATTTGACAAGTACCTAGCCTCACCGCTAGATCGTGCCACTATTGCAAGAGAAATACACTATAGTGTAGTACCGTCTTATAGACGGCTACTGACAAAATTTCAGCCGAATCGGACTTGTAGTTCTCTTTTGAGAGCGTGTGAAAGCAAGTGTGTCCGTTGATTTTTGAAAGAATGGAGAAAGAACAATATCGTTCGGTGATTCGATTCTTGTTTTTGGAAGGGAAATCGCGCAGTGAAATTAAAGAACGCTTGGATGCAGTGTATGGGGATGCTTCTCCTTCGATGGCGACCGTTAAATTTTGGTATAACGAGTTTCAACGTGGTCGTACGTCGGTTTTTGATGATCCACGCCCAGGTGCTCCAAAAACAGCCACTACGGAGGAGAACGTGACAAAAATACACGATATCGTTTTGTCAGACCGCCGATTAAAGGTGCACGAGATAGCTGTGATAGTAGGCATCTCAGAAGAACGCGTGTGGCATATCCTACATGAGACTTTGGGCATGAGGAAGCTGTCGGCAAGGTGGGTGCCGCGTTTGCTGACTGCAGACAACAAGCGCATTCGTGTGACCACTTCAGAGCAGTGTTTGGACCTGTTTAATCGCAATCCAAAAGAGTTTTTGCGTCGTTACGCGACCGTCGACGAAACATGGATTTACTGGTATACTCCAGAGACCAAGGAGCAGTCAAAACAGTGGACCTTGCCCGGTGAACCTGCTCCAAAGAAGGCGAAGACGGTCCCGTCGGCTGGAAAGGTGATGGCCACTGTTTTCTGAGATTCTCAAGGTGTGATTTTTATTAACTACCTGGAGAAGGGCAAGACGGTCACGGGACAGTACTACGCCGAACTATTGAGCCGATTTAACGCCGTGTTAAAAGAAAAACGGCCCCATTTGTCGAGAAAGAAAGTGCTTTTCCACCATGATAATGCAGCGGCTCACAACTCCGCGCTCGCCACGGCTAAATTGGTCGAATTACGCTATGAACTGCTGCCCCATCCACCGTATTCTCCAGATTTGGCTCCGTGCGACTGTTTTTTGTTTCCGAATCTAAAAAATTCTCTCGCCGGGAAGAAATTCCACTCCAATAACGAAATAATCGCCGCCACGGAGGCCTATTTTGCAGACCAAGAGATAACTTTTTTTTCAACGGGGTTAAAAAAATTGGAACACCGCTGGGCCAAGTGTATTCAACTAAAAGAAGACTACAGTGAAAAATAAATGTTATTTTTAGCAAAATTTTGGTGTTTTCATTTGTAGGCTAGGTACTTATCAAATGACCCACGTATATACTCGTTTGTTATTGGTTTATCGATATGAGGCCGATGTTTGACGAAGTATAGACTCGCCAATCATTGGTTTGCCGATACGAGGCCAATGTTCGGCCAAATATAGGCTCTCTAATCATTGGCTTATCGATACGAGGTCGATGTTTGGCGAAGTATAGACTCGCCAATCGTGTTTTTGCCGATACATTCCCAATGTTCGGCAAAATATAGACTCGCTTGTCGATACGAGGCCGACGTTTGGTGAAGTATAGACTCGCCAACGTTGGCTCGCCGATGCGAGGCCAATGTTTGGCCGAGTAACGCATGATCGAACTGCAATTCGTATATTGACGAATCATTGTTTTGCGTCGAAGTCATTGAGAGACGAGATAAATACTTTTTACGAGTCCATTGGACATTACTCTTAACAAATATACTACCAAATCAATGCACTCATTGTTGGCCGCTTCTCGAACGAGCTCATACGCGATACTCTGCCGATTTTTATGAACCATCCTACACTGACAGAAAAATTCCATTAATATTAACGAGGCGCGTATATTTATTTATTTTTTATTTGAATTAACTGGATTTTTCGTGAAATAATTTTTTCCCTATTGCATTCCATTATTGGAATTATTCATTTCAAATATATTTATTTATTCAAATTAAACTGGAACTAATGAACTAATGGTATGTCTTTATTGCAACACACATATCAAAGGGTTGTGGGCGTAGAGAGGCTGGAGAGAGAGGAGTTATATATATAGGTTGTGTTTGAAAATTCTATAACATGTCATTCGATAAAACTCTCTAATTATCACAATGATATTAACTAATTGATATAGTTTATGTGATACAAATAATGATGAGAATCCATTTGGTCGCTTATGCCATATCTGCGATTCAGATGTTACAAGCACTCGGTAGCATAGGGGCAGCGTGTGTAGCTATGAGTAGGTAGGTTCAAGGTTCGAGTCCCATATAGGTGAAATATTTTCTTCGAACTAATCGTTTCAAAATACCAGGTAATGACGAATTACAATATAAAAATATATTTTTTTTTTTTGGCGTTGCAGAACCAATTTTGGTGCTCTATATCGGGTCACAATTATCCGCCAAGACTCGGTTGATAATCGGGCCAAGCCAATGATGGCAATCTTGACGGGGACTTATTGTTGGCCGATTCTCGAATGAACTCCTACGCGATGCTCGGCCGATTCTCATAAGCCATTCTAGGGCCAATATTTATTGCAAATATCGGGCCGCTCTTATCATCCGAGGCTCGCTCGATGGTCGGGCCAAGCTCGAGTGCCAATGTTGACAAGCTCGGCGTCGAGCATCGGCCAATCGTTGGCCACTACCGATCACCCTATATGGGTAAGTCTCAAAAATGGTGGAGAAATCTTTCCTCCAAAAAGAAAACATGAAAATCAGCCACTTTTCCTCGCCTAAAGGTACCTCCGCCCTTAAGATATATTCCGCATTGCAGGCATCGCGACAATAGAACATGTTTCTCATTAAGCAACCCCCCTTAAGAGAAGCCACAACTCGCGGCTAAAAAAAACGAATTACGCCACTTAAATCATTTGTAAACTTCAGAATGTAATATCTCTCAGGCACAGGAGTGATAACTTTCACGCTAGGTCTGTTGCAGGGACAGTCATTTTTTGTTGTTGGGAATACTGTATGTCCGTATTTAAAATAGTAAAAATCACCTCGAGATTACGTAGGCATGCCGAGAGAGAGAAATTTCAATATCTCCATCAGATGTCCCCCTCGTAGATATAAATGCTCCGTGGAAAACATTTTTTTTCACGGCTTCATTTTCCCGACTTATGTGGACCCTCTCTCTCTCTCTCTCTATTTTTAGTTTATATATCCCTCTCTCACGCATACCACACAATCACATATACACATGTACGCATATGAGAGAATATTTTTTTATACTCATGAGCGGTCTTCAGTTTGAATGTAAATGGGCATATTTGCGTTCGTCATTCAGGGATAGCCGTGGGGACCCTGTCCGGGGCGATGGTAAACAATTGGGTGCGAACGATGGTTTCGCAAATAGAAAGAGCGAGGGAGAAAGAAAGAGAGAGTATAAGTGTAAAGGCATTCGAGTGTGCGAGATAGAGAACAACCTCGCCAAAAGGCACAAATGCCAAGATCCGAGTGTTAAATTGACGATTTTATTCGACAAATCGGGCGGTGATAGGGCTAGAAGGGTCAGCGAGAGGGAGAAAGAGATGAAATGGCCAATGGCAGGGGATGAGGATATGAGGGTTTATGGTCCCATACAGATAGCGCGCAACCGTTGATCCAAGGGAGTTCTGTTTCCATACATGTACGGGTGCATATTTACACACACACATACGCGCGCGCGCGCGATCATCACGCAATTTCGCAATTTTCATTGTATGATATATATACCGGATGTCCCATTTTAATCTTACACCTGATTTATCTCGAAAAATACTGCTTCGATCAAGTATTGGGTGTAATAAAACTTTTGGGGTCCAAAGGGGCACGTTAAAAAGTTATCTTTTTGGTTCAAAATTCGAAATGGCGACGTTAAGATGGTCGACGTGTTCTTTTTCAAATGGAATCATGAATCTTTTTTTCACCAAAAAATGAATCAGGCCAAAACTAACAACTTTTTAGGAAAAGTTTTCTGATAACGTTCACGATTTAAAAATCGTGATTAGGTTAGAATACCATTTTTTACTATTTAACTGCTATCCATAATGTACCACGAGGAGGTAAACTCTTCAACATCCCAAGTGTAAGTCTGCATGTGTTTGTGGGTGTGAGTGTGTTTAGGTTTGTTCGATAACCCAAACAAAGCCAAACAAGGATTAGGTCTTCGCGGCTCGTCACTTCAAACGTTATCAAAGAAACCAAAGTGAACGAAATTATGAACGTTAACAAAAAACTTTTCATACAAAAGTTGTTGGTTTTAGCCGGATAAATGTTGTAGTGAAAAAATGCATGATCCCATTTTTTTTAACATGTCGGCCATCTTAACGTCGCTATTTTGAATTTCGGACCAACAAAGATTTTTTTTTTGAACGTCCCCCTTTAATCTATAAAAGTTTTATTGTACTCAATGCTTGATCGGCACAGTATTTTTCGAGATACATGAGGTGTAATATTAAAATGGGACACCCGGTATATAGATAGAAAATGTGCCGTATCAAAGTAACAGTTAGAGTTGGGCAGCCTATTAGTCAAATTGGCTATTGTCGGACGATTTTTTTCGACGATCCTGTGAGACCGCTTGCCGAAGTGGTCATGAAATTTTTTTCGCCCTGGTTCTTTCGGCGTTTTGTACATTTTGGCACCAAGGGTTTGGTTGACCAAGCTGAGTGTAAATAATGGCACATTCATGAAAAGTTGTCCCGGGAAAAAGCCCCGGGAAATTCAATTTAGACATGAGCGAAATAAAATCTACATGGCGAGGTCCGAAATTGTATTATTTAGGGCGGAAATAAAATTAATGGTTTGTTCGTCCGGAGCGGCAGAATGGGAAAAATAAAACGTGTGAACAATGTGAGACGTTAATGACCGATTAGTTGAACAATAAGATCGGAAAATATTTTCGTCAAGCAGTATTGGAAACGACAACTACCATTAAAAAATCTGCGATCAATGGTTAGAACTTTTGCGTAACCTTCAATCTTGGTTGAAGTCATCTAGCGTAAAATAGGATAAAGAATCTCAAAATAGTTTTTTTGCGTTAAAACAGATAGTTCGATATTGCCCAGTCATTTTGACAAAATGGATTTCTAAATTTCATGTTACGTTGCAAAAATCCGTGAATCTAGAAACTCATGTTAACAAATTCATCAATGTAGTGCATACGTTTTTACACAGTAATAACCTGCGCCGAAATTGTACTGGTATTGTATTTTGTACGTCATGTGTCATCAATCATCTTCTTTCTTTGAGGTCGTATTATGTACAAAAGAAACATTCACTAATTAATAACATTATTCGTCACTATTTATAATTAAATGTATTAAAAATGAAAACAAAAATCTTTAGGACGTGTGATATAGGCGAGTCTACCCTCTATTCGTTTAGAAAGGCATCTGTGTGCGTGTGTAAACTTGTGTAAAATATGCCAAAACCGCCAAGGTTCATTACAAATATCAATCAAGAGTTGCACCACAAAAAAATCGACAGGAGAGACTTTGAGAGAAAAAAGCCGGAGCAATTAGCTAATTTTCAAATATCGCCCCGTCGAGAATAATGCGGAGGGCGGTTAACTCCTACGGATCTACGAAGATACGTATAACTTTGTGTATATTATATATACATGTAGGTATATATTAGGGTAGCTGCAATTTGGAGCAAAGTTGAATTTTCAAGGTCCCCTTGTAAAAACATAATCAAGACATATTAAACAAATTATGTGCGAAGCTTTAA
The DNA here is from genome assembly GCA_963210295.1 of Ophion ellenae. NCBI lineage: Eukaryota > Metazoa > Arthropoda > Insecta > Hymenoptera > Ichneumonidae > Ophion > Ophion ellenae. Next base: position 19,399,257 of record OY723389.1, on the reverse strand, counting down.
TCCGCTCGGAAAAATTTTGATGGTGCCTGTGAGGTTTTGAATTTTCGGTACAAAAATACATGTGTTTTGTCAAGTAATTACTTAAGGGGGTATAGAGTATTTTTTAGCGGTTTTTTTATTTCTCTTGTCATATGAATGCTTTATGGGCTTGGCATCGATGATTTATGTAAGTATATGAAAAAAAACACTTGTTTATTGATGTTTAATATTTTTATTTTCTAGTGTAGAAATCTTTGAAACTTTTAAACGCGTTTTTCTCACATTTAGCATTTTCAAAGGCTAAATGTGGACTCTCTAGCTCAAAAGGTGAACTCTCTAGCTCAAAATCTGCTGCACCGATCCTTCTGAAATTAAGGGGCTATACCAGTGTGACACTTTCAAAAAATCGAATTTCTTTGCCTTTTTCGACAGTTTATACTTTCAAGAATATCTTGTAAACATTTCAAGGCCGTATCTCTAATCATTTTATCTTGCAAAAATCGATAGTTAAATCTTTAAACGCGTTTTTCTCGAAATGAGATTTTTCACATTTGCTGACACTGTAACTCAAAGAGCAATTATCCAATTGACTTGAAATTTGAACTGAGTATTCTTGAATATATTTACTCTATAATGGGATTTCTCTACGTGGGAAATTTCTGATTGGATGAAAATTGACGATTTGGCATTGAAAAAAAAGACGACTTTACAAGCAAGAAAACATACTTTTTTCATAACTATGCCATTTTGTTAGATGTTCATATTTTTCGAAAATCCTACATCATTTTACAGGAAATACCTTCCAGTTAACATTTTTTTTTCCTTTTTCGGTTTCCGGTCAGCCGGCCGGAATCATGTCAGCGGTGGAGGAACTTTTTTTGGCGCTTTGAAAGGCAGCGCATAAGTCGCTTGGATGTCAATATTTTTCCATGAAAAAATTATATAATATAGGTCAGATATAGCCAAATATATTCTTAATTTTCCGAAACATTTAATCGAGTACTTTTCTTCCAAAAAAATTCCGAAAATCATACAAATTTTCAGCGTTCACACTGATACCGCCCCTTAAACACAGACTTTGTACACATAAATTACGATGTACGCTGTCGACGTTGAAAAAAAAATTATCTCTTTAATTTATTTTACAATAACAAAATTTCCGATTTTTTAAATGAAAAATCGGTATCTCGATTTCTAAGTGTAACCAAAAATTAAAAAATCAACGACAAAAAAAAACCCGACAGCGTTACCTTAAGGAACTTATCAACTAATGGAATCTTTTTGGTTTGTTTTATTTCAGATGGTCCAGTCAATGGCTCATTTCTGCATAATTATTCATGAAAATTTTACAGAATATTCTTCGAATGTCCTGTTATTATATACTAATGACATAAATAAATATATATTAACTGTGTCGACAAAAAAAATATCGTAAATATGCTTTTTTATAGCGAATTAACGTCACTCACCCCCCCCCCCCCCCCCCCGCCCTTAATTGATTCTCATGCTTAGGATATTAGTGGGGAAAATCTGAAACTTGGCACACATATTGTGCACATTATGAGGTATATGACGAAGTTTTTACAAATTTTTCCAGTAATAATTGTTATTATTACTAGCTTTGCTCTAATATTCGAATGCAATTTTCGACTCGACTATAGACTGCATGCATAACGAATTGGTTCGATTTGTATAAAAAGAGTTTATACAATCGTTTTGATTTACGTTAAGGCATGATTCACAGCTTCATTCACAAATGCTGTTCCCGATCGTGATTTGATTTTTATTAAACAAATGTATGATTACCAAATATCTTTTGGTATTTGATTTCTGTTTTTTTCTTCTTTAAACAATAGAACTATATATGTAGAATATTATCCCAAAGTTGCAAAGCGAAATTCGAAAAACTTCAAACATTACAGCCCGTCAACGCTGTGCCTCACCGCTCGGATTCGGAGCGGGCGTGAACTTTAAGGGGGGATTGTCTTTTTTTTCGCAAAATTTACCGCTTTTTGGGAATTTTTTTGTGAAGAAAGTATACAACGGAAAACTTGTGAAACTTGGCATATAGTTTTATTGATCTGTTTACTACATACAAAAAAAATTTTAAACAATTTCATTAAAAAATCCGCCTCCCACCCCCCTCGACGCGCGATGGTCCTTTTTTGTATGGTGTGCACGATTTCTCAAAAATATTCAACCGATTGCCTTCAAATTTGGACAGAATGCTCAGCTGACATCCTTTTATCGTTTGATGAAGCAAAAAAGCAATACGTTTAATAGTTTTTTTATTTATAACAAAAAATCGATCAATTTTTTTCGAAAAATCGATACTTCAAGTTCAAAACGTGACCAAATCGTCATTTTTTTTTCCCCTTCATCGAACGATAGCTATATGTGTCTAAAGTAAAATGCTTTTTGGGTTTTTGTTGCAGGATGAACGTGAAGGCTGTAATCGTGCACACTATCAAAAAAGGACCATCGCGCGTCGAGGGGGGTGGGAGGCGGATTTTTTGATGAAATTGTTTAAAATTTTTTTTGTATGTAGTAAACAGATCAATAAAACTATACGCCAAGTTTCACAAGTTTTCCGTTGTATACTTTCTTCACAAAAAAATTCCCAAAAAGCGGTAAATTTTGCGAAAAAAAAAGACAATCCCCCCTTAAACGCGTGTTTCTCAAAACTGCATTATCGAAATTGGCGTGTAGGATTACTCAAAAACTGTTAAGCCGATTGAGTTAAAACTTGGTACCAATATTGATAATATCGGTACCTTCTACTTGAAGAAAAATTGTTTTTGAAAAATTGAAAAAAAAACTACTTTTTCAATCCGCATTTTACAGAAATGTTGCGCGAAATGTTGATTTTTTTTGTAAATACGTGTCGTTTTCTCAAGTTTGCATTTTCTTCATTTTAATTACCGTCACACAGAAACTATACATGTTCTAACTGAAAAAATGTTTGAACTTTTTTGCACTACAATGTCTACCAGAAGCTAGACTGCACGCCGATTCGCAACTCCCGCGGCGACTTTGCTGTAACATTCTACCACAGCTCCGCCATTTTGATGATGAATTAATTTTTAAAAATAGTTTCGTATACTTAAATATACTATTAAAGTATACCTCAAATTTAATAATTGTAGAATAATTTTTTCTTAGTTTAAAAAATCCCTCAATATTGCTATTTTTTCCTGTTTCAATTCCTATCCCGTCTTAACCTCTCTTGGTCGTGGTCGAGATTGATTATTTCCATAGTCCAACAAATTTGAAAGAACGTCTTCGCGAATACTCTGACACCGAAAGGTGAAAACCTAAAGGCGTGTGAACGATCGTCGCAGGAAAAAATGAAAAGTAGTAACAATGGTTACTAGATGGAGTTGAAGTTTGCATCGTTGGAATGCAACAAAAATCCTTCGTTATTTTTTCTTCCACTACTTTAATTACTATTTTAACTCTCCTTTTGATTTTTTAGGTTATAGATCCCTAATAAGGATGTTTAAAAATATTTTAGTGACATTTGTAGCCTTAATGTGTAAAAAAATTGGACAATAGAAAAAAAAAAAATCGTTGCATTCCAATTATACAAACTTCAATATCATGTTACTAGGAGGATGAATTTTGTACATTAAGTTTCAATTGAGGTTTCTTTTTGTAAGTTACAAATTAGGACGTGACAAGAATTATAAAAATGAGAATTTCTCAATATATACTTAATGTACTTGACATTCTCTGTAGAAAAGCAGATCGAGAATTCCATCCAGAGATGCCGCCCAAATTTAAAAAATGATCGCTATGCCGTACGTATTATTGTGTAACATTTACATTGTAATTGCTTTGAAAAAAACTTCGCTATGACTTCGTAAAATTTGCAGTTCAAATTTTATATTTTATATTTTTATTTTGCCACCTTTTCCAGATATGCAAAATAGAAACAGGGTATTTGAACCGCAAAATTTAGCACTGATCCGCATATCAAGCTGTGATGACAAATATAAACCCCAGCAACAACAGGAAAGCCATGCGTGTGTTTGTTTTTGCGGTGTTATTTTTCGATCGCTAAAGGACTCTAATTTCTCGGCACATTTATAATTCTATGCGGTAAAAATCTCTGGAAATCAATTGTACCGAAGAGCAGGTCTCTACAAACAAAATCCCCATGTGCGTGAATTGAGTAAGGGCTTTAACTGGGTTCACTTTACGGGGTTAACGCTTTAGCATTAAAAAAAAAGCACTAAAAAAAAATTGAAAACAAGACTAAATTGTTCATTATTGGTTATTAATCTCTATACTTGTATGCGAGCTTGAAAAAACTCAAACTTGTTTTTCTTGAAACTAGATTTTTAAAATTATTTGCACCATAATTTGAACAGTTTGAATATTTTTCAATGCAGCTTTTAGTCAATCGTCGGAAATAGACTCTGCATAGTATTTCGAGTAATTTCATTTATTTATCGTTTCGAACATTTTTTATAAACTTTTGAGGCACTGATTCAGAAACGAAAAAAATTTTGTCTTCAAAATGTGATAGCTTCTCGAAATGTCCAGATTCATCAAATCATGGGGCAGTTATGCAGAACATGGGAGCTTTCGACTGAGGTCTAAGCAAAGTAGATGAACATGAATAATTCACTGTTCAATAAATAAATTGTAAATAATCCAGCGAAAGTTCCAATAAATAACGTATGATGAATATTTTTCTGGGCTTATTACGATTTGACGTTTGAAAAAAATATCCGAAGACGCCTTTTTTGGCCCGGTTCGGGTCTTTAACACGTTGATGTTTCTAAACGACCAAATCGTACGAGTTGGTCATGTGCCCTAGTTCACCGAGTCCACACTTTCATATCGTACGATTCTGACATGTTCTCACTGATATGACAGTCATTTCGTACAAATATCTGCTTCTGGCAGTATTACGATATCAGTGGCCCCTAATTCTGACCACGCAGTCTTTATATTTGACCCAAAATATAACTTTTTTAAAAAGTGGTAAAAATCGAAGTTTGACCCTTAAGGGGGTGGGACGGGGATTTAAAAGTTTATATGAGACAACATATTTTTTGGTCAGTTTTGCTTGAAACTCGTATAAAGACACTACAATACAAATAATGAGACATGTATTTGTTCGGGTTTGCTTGGTGTGTTTGTGCCAACCCAAACAAACACAGTTAAGGGGTCAAAAGGACTACTCGACTGTCTACGAGCACCGAACAGCGAGGAAAACATATAGTGTTATATATAAAACAAATTTGGTAAGTTTCAAGTAAATCTGACAAAAAAATATGTTGTCTCATACAAACTTTACACCACCGTTTAACGCCCTTAAGGGTCGAATTTTAGGAAATGCTGAAATACGTGTTTAATTACGTGTATTGTAGAGTATTTACGGCAAGTTTGAAGCAAATCTGACAAAAAAAATATGCTGTCACATGCAAACGTTAAAACCCCTGTTTCACGCCCTTCAGGGTGGAATTTCGGTTTTTACCATATTCGAAGAAAGTCTTACTTTGGGTCAAATATGGAGGCTGCGTGATCAAAATTAGGGGCCACATATATCGTAATATCCCCTGAATTCTTTATCGGCAAACTCGTTTTTGGTACAGCTATTCGCAGTCGCGTAGTATTTTCTTCGGAGATTTTTTTCTTGAAGTCCTTTTAATTCGGTATTCTTTTCGTGTGGGACAGTTCTTTCAACAGATATGTCTTCTAGTAGATTTATCTTCCGGGAGACATGTTTTTTTTGCAAGAGATTCTTCGTGAGATTTGCTCGCGCAGGACCGTTTTTCGGCAGAGTTGGCTTACGAAGAGTTTCATCCGGGAAAGTTGCAGGTATGCCGATCGCAATCTTTGTTTTGGGATTTTTCACATCTCCTTTTATAAAAAAAAACAACGGTCGTTTTTTCAGCTACTTACGTCAACTTGAATGCCGGACACTCCGAAGACCTTCGTGTTGGGCGTTTCGCTGGGTGAGTATCGGTAAAATTCGTGTTTGCCTCTGTACCACTTGAGAGAATAAAGTGGGGTATTCTCGAGGACGTAATGGCAGCGTAGGGTCGCTTCGCTTCCTCGTTCAACGATCTCCGGTATGACTTCGAGCCTCGCATCTCTCAGGCATCTGACACCTTTAATGTCAAATAATCGTGTTGATAGGCGCCGATTATCGAAACCGGGAAAAAAGTAGAAAAAAGGCCAAATTAGACGTATTATTTTGCAAAGAAAAAGACACACTCACGTACTCATAAATATATACATGTATATCCTTAGATGCAGAAAGGAAGAAGACTTCGTTAGTGGGTAGCCTGTAATGGGTGTGAAAACATTGGAATAATTGCCGTATATTCGAAGGAGGATCTGCGAATTATGGCGATAGATCAGAGGCATGGAAAATTATACTTTTCTTTGTTGAGAAGTTGCCCTTGTCCCTAACCTGTAAGGGAGCTAGAAGCAGTGGTGAGAAGTTCTGGTGACAGACACAAACCTCGACCATTGCAGGGAAAGCGAGAGACAGAAGCAGAGAAAAATAGGCAGAAAGAGAAGAGGAGAGTGAACGGGAGAGAGAAAAAATTAGAACAGGCAACGATGCATTAAGTCTAGTGTACATCATTAGTCCGCTTTTAGTTGTGGCCTGCTCTTGGCAGTGCAAAAGAGATGGGTATGTAGGGAGAAAAAGAAAAAGAGCGAAAGAGAGATTCAGGGAGAGAGTGGAAGAGGTGAGAGTGCGAGCTGAAGGGAGAAAAAATATCACAAGAGTAAGAGAGGTTACCACGCGTCAGCGAGAAATTGCAATTCCAGCAAATGACAACCCCAACCTCCTCTCGGTTGATCCTTTGCAACCCCAGGTTTCTCTGGCTTGCCTCTCTGTTTGTGAATCTCTCTCTCTCTCTCTCTCTCTCTCTCTCTCTCTCTCTCTCTCTCTCTCTCTCTCTCTCTCTCTCTCTCTCTCTCTCTCTCTCTCTCTCTCTCTCCTCTCTCTCTCTCTCTCTCTCTCTCTCTCTCTCTCTTTCTCCCACCCTCTGGTGTTCTAAGCAGTTTTGTACTCTTGTCGCTACTGGTGCTGCCGTTGATGGTGCTGAAGAGCACCTGCATATTCTTAACGCGCTTCCGTAGCCCCTCTTGCTCCTCGGGGTGTCTTGTAGCCTCATCGCGTTCATCACATGAATTGCTAGATGTCCTCCCTTGCACTGTCGGTTTGTTCTTACGACTGCACGTTACATATCCACACCCAGCCACACGTGCGCGCGCATTTATATACCTATGTAGAAGTCGACTTCCGACTGTCCTTTTTTTTTCATTGTGACGAAGTTGTTATGCATATCTTCAATAAAAACGAATACTGCAGTAACTTGATACACGAGCACACAGTCACGCATTCGCTATTTCGTATACATTAAAGAATTCTAAATATAATATAAAGTTAATTCAAGGGAGTTAACGATGAAAAATAATGCCATATCAGTTGCTGATATTGCTCGAAGGGTTAAAGAGCTTGGCATCTATAACGAAAAGACAACGCATTATCAACATTGACCTTGCCCACATTTTTGTTTGTGTGTGGGGGTGGGGGGTCGACTTCACAAAAAAATGTTTATGTTCACAATCACCTTTAAAAAAAATAAAATTTACATAACACAGGATTATCACGTAACACACATGAAATATGAAGCTTTAATCACACGTTCATGATAACATTAACCCTTAGTAGTCACACTTAGCTAGAATCACATTATAGTCATACTGGGTTCATGGGACCCAGGCGTTTTTAAATTGTTATAAATAATGAAATAATGCATTGAGCGATATGAAAAAAATAGTAAGGTATAATTTGAACCGTGTTTAATACAAGGATATTGGTTAGAAATCAAAAATTAAATTTTTAATATGCAAAAGAAATTATGCAAAAAACTGTGAAAAATGACTTTTTTTTTACAAAAATTTCTGTAACTCTTGTATTAGTGACAAATTTTTTTTTGAATGGCTTTATAATCTGGAAACAATGTACTTTGAAATAGACATATCGGTTTCTGTGGACTTTTCAAAAAGCATATTAATTTCATCCAATGCAGGTGCGATTTAAAAGGAAAGAATGAAACGCTTACGCATATAAAAAAATGTATGTTTTATTAGAAAAAAAAGTTGTACGGCATCAAATTAATTTGTTTGGGTCCCGTGGACCTAGTGTAACTATTAAGGGTTAATATCAAACTCTTGTAATACCTAACATGAAAAAATAGGTAATCAACTAATTTTTCATCATTCTTTAATCAAGTTACCTGTCTGTAAACTTTACTCTCAATAGGTACACAATTAAATTGTTTCAGTTTTTTTTTCTCCGTACAGTCGTGCTGTCGCTGAAAAACCTCGTAATCGGAAAAAATTAGAAGAAGGCTAGGTTTTGACAAGTGATTTTGTAGGTGCCGCGGGCGCTAAATTCAAGTTTGCCTAAAAATCGAGGTCTAGGGTTTTTTTAAGGGACGAAAGGGGATGGGCTGGATTAATGCCAAATGACAACCCCCACGAGATCGGCGCCGTGCGACAAAATGTTCATAAAAATCCGGGCGTTATTTTTGTCCACAGCGCCGAAGTCGTGGAAGTTCATTTTGGGGGTGAAAAAGTGGGGTGAAATTTTGAAAAAGCAGTTTTAATTCCATAACTCTTTAGAAAAAAATCGTACTCTTTTTGTTCGAATGGGAACGTTGTAGTTTTTGAAAAGACGCGTCGATCGAGTATTTGATCATCACTCTCCCATAATATCTTCACCCCCAAAAGAATGGTTAAAATACAAAAAAAAATTGTTTATTGAATAACTCAAAAACAATCGATTTTGCGGGTATGGTTTAAATGTACGAAATGTAGAGAATCATTTTCTCTATATTTTCGTTTCTATGGACCACCCTTCAGTTTTGATTTTCCAACCCCGCTCGGGGGCTGAAAATTCAAAATGCAGTTCTGGGAAAACTATTGACCGCACGAATTCGCCGCCGTCGAAGAATTTGTAGCTTGAACCCTCAGCTACATTTTTCTCCACAGCGTCAAACTCGTATCTCTTTATTTTCGGTCAATAGCTTTCCCAGAATTTTATTTTGAATTTTCAACCCCTGAGAGGGGTTCGAAAAAGCAACATTCAAGGGTGGTCCATAGGAACGAAAATTATTCTCTACATTTCGTACATTTGAACCATCCCCGAAAAATCGATTGTTTTTGAGTTATTAAATTTAAAAAAATTTTATACTCCAACAATTCTTTTGGGGTTAAAGATATTATTGGAGAGGGATGATAAAATACTTGATCGACGCGTTTTTTTCAAGGGCTACAGCGTTCCTTTTTGAACAAAAATTGTATGAATTTTTTCTAAAGAATTATCGAATAAAAACTGATTTTTTTAAATTTCACCCCACTTTTTCACCCCCAAAATGAACTTCCACGACTTCGACGCTGCGAACAAAAATAACGCCCGGATTTTTCTGAACATTTTGTCTCCCGGCGCCGACCTCGTGGGGGTTGTAGTTTGGCATTAATCCACCCCCATCCCCTTTCATCCCCTAAAAAACCCTACAACCCGATTTTTAGGCAAACTTGGATTCAGCACCTGCGGCACAACAAAATCCCCTGTCAAAAAACTAGCCTTCTTCTATTTTTTTTCGATTCCAATATACAGCACGACTGTACTATCTGCAAATCGGCCCAACACTTTTTTTCTTGTAATCTGCTTCAACAATGTTATTCTCTATGTTCAGCAGTAGGCATATGAGAGAATCGTTCATAAAGAATTGTGCTTCCAAGTCACGTTTTTATCAGCTTGATGGCGAAAAACCTCCTCTTACAGTCGGCGGAGCTCGCTGGGAATACTATTCTACCGTCATAGGAAGAAAGCGGCATCTACAAAAAAAATTGAAAATGCGTTTTACTATACAGAACAGTGGGAAATTTTGTACTGACTCCAACAGCACCAAAAACGCATTTTCGATTTTTTGTAGATGCCACCTTCTTCCATATGACGGCAGTATTGCTGCTTCGAAAAGTTTATATAAGTTAGGGCAGTACTCCTTGTTACTATGCTTTCTCAAATTTCCCGGATTTCTTCATAATTTTTAAATTAAAGTATGTTTTTCATGGCCATCGTTTCAGCTCAATTATTAAGATTTTTGTATAATGATTGATGAAAACCGCTTCGTTCTTCACATTCAATTTAAAAAATGCATGAACTGCATGAGTTAGCGGTAGATTCTCAAATCGGCATTTTATATTTACAATTATATTATCTATTACTCGTATATGCGTTAAGCCTTGTATATTCGAAAATATTTACACTTGGCCTCTGTAACTTTGTACACATATTCTTGGATAGTTTATCTATCGATTTAAGCAATAAAAAACCATTTTTCGAAACTTCTAATTCAGGCTCCGGCCTTAATGTGGAAGTTTGATATTTTTTCAATTTTTCGTAATGAAATAGCTACCTTTTATACAAATTACGAAATTACGACGAAGGAAATAGCTCAAGTTTTATTAAACTATTTCTTTATGCTTGCTTGGCCAAAACTGAGATAAAATTAATCGATCATTTGATTTTAACTCTTTCGGATTAATTTTTTTCTTGGGAGGAGCGTGCCCACCCCTGCGCCTTCCTGGCTACTCTAATGATTATCAAACTTTTTATCTCCAATTGCGCGATGAAGTGAAAATGAAAATCCTTCGTACAGATTAATTTTTTTTCAATCAAACCGAGATGACTCCAAAGTGATAGCCACATACTCTGTTACGTATGTGCCAGCATATACGCATACAAACTTGCCTATATTCTTCCCCGCGTATTCTAATTTGCATCCACGATGATCGCTCTTCGTCTCCATCCTTTGGTATCTTGCTCTCTCGCTCTCAGCCGATCCACGGTTTATTGGCGTTTTCGTATTAGCCAACGGTCCGTTAAGCCGGAAAGAAATCGCAGCAGCGTATACGATCGAAATTCATATTCAAATGGGGTGTGTGCTTGGAGCGAAGCAGGCACACCGGGGTAGCTCACCGTCGCGCTAAGTTGGGGGGATGGATCAGTCGATTCTCGATCATGGATATAAATCTTTCACCCCGTCGGTTTGAGCGCACCGATATCACAACGTCGAGAACTCTCCGGCGTCGTCTATTATGCTCGGTTGTCCGTATTTTGCACATTGTTTGCGGATACGCGATATTCGCTATAAGTCTAAGTATACGTCATATTTGCACACTGATGTATTCGTATGCATCCATACCTCATTGTATTTGGTACGAGAGAAACATGTAGCAGTCACGGAGAACTTCATTTTCAGGGTTTTATTATGCGCTCGCGAGTTACCCACTCCTTTTCTTTGCAATCAGCAAATTATTGAGAGTTCATCCCCGTCGTTGCCCTATCATACGATCGTAGGGACGTATCACCGAGGATTGAATTTGAACGTACCATGGGTTGGTACACTCGGGACACGTCGTTTAGACCGAGCAAGGTAGAAGATTTGCAACGATAAAAATGCAAACCTGCAACAAGAGTAGTTCCACTGAAATGAAAAACCTCTCGTAATTCGACTATAAAACGATCTGAAATGAAACTTTATAGTTGCATAGCAGTTTCAGCACCGAGCAACACGCTGGTGGCCTTTGTTTCCGCTGAGATGACCGACGCAGCTCGAGAGCATCATCGTGAAGTGATTTTGCGAAAGAACTCGTGACACCAATTACCTACTTCGTCGCGTAGAAACGAGACGGCAATAAGCGTAGAAATATTCACAGGTAAGGAGAACAACGCTGAAGCTTGCATCGTTGGAATGCAACGAACATTTATTTATTTTTAATTACGTAAATTTCTTGGTTGCTGGTTTAGGCTGTGAAAATTGCTCAAACGTTTCTCTGTATTGTTATTAGAAATTCACGATCTCAATTTGTAAAAACAAAGCTATGGATAAAATGACAAAAATAAAAAATGGCAAAAGAATATCGTTGCGTTCCAGCGATGCAAACTTTAACGTATTTGAAGAGAATATTCTTAGCGGTGATTAATAATGTTAGCCGCGTCGTGTGCTTCCAAAATTTTGCATCGGCAAATTTGCAAAACGAAAATAACGCGTTTCCCGGTCAGAAATCGTCTCAGGGATCCAATTTGATTCTCGTACTTTTCCCCACTTCCTAATAGGGGCTCAATGGGGAATCACATTGGATCCCACGCTCGTATACATTGGATTCTAATTGGGATTTCCCATTTGAATCCCAATTACGAATCCAATTAGAATCCTAAAAAATTCCCACATTATCGAACGGAATGCGATATGATTCTAGATGGGCCCCATAGCATTGGGTACGTTAAATTTTCTAAACAAAATATATAGCTATTCAAAATGAGTGGATCGTAAAAAGTATAAATCGAGTAAAAAAGTAAAACTTAAAAATCGATTTGAATCGCATCACTGGAAATCCACTTTAATTATTGTTTATTATTTACTTTACTGCACTTTAAAATAATATTACCGCACACGTACACGTTCACGAAACGTGCAGGTTATTTTTCAACACGCTCAGTTCTTTCCCGTGACTTTTCACATATTTTCGATGCGAACGTGGTAAGAATTCTCGAACGGCGTTCATCGGGGAGCAGTGCAGAAATTAAAGATTCTCAATCGACGTCGATCGAAAAATAGCGGGGTATCCACTTGGATCCCAATGTGGACTCCCTAGGTGCGATGTCCCTATCAAATCCTTATAGTCCAGTAAAAGAGACAAAAGCCCAGCACTTTTTAGCGTAGCATATGCATTTTTGACTGAAGGTAGATGGTTGCATACTGAAAGTAACCCCGATAAAATGTGGACCCTCAACTCGACCCAAACCTTAGAAATAGGGATTGAAATCTTAAAAATCGCCGTATCTCGATAATTAATAGCCTTATCACAAAAGGTTTCGAACAAAGGTTGTTTGGAATAATAAAATTCGCATAAAGTTATGTGACGTCCAACCCCTTATCTTTAAAAATAGCGGCGCAAAAACGATTCGACAGTTCGGGGTTGATGCGTGTGCGAGCGGAATAGACATATCGCTGCGTCCTTGTCTGCGTCAGTGGTGCTCTCGAGTTTTTGTGCCGCTATTTTCAAAGATAGGGGAATGCACGTCAGATAACTTTATACGTATTTCATTATTTGAAACAACTTTCGTTTGAAACATTTTTTGATCGGGCTATTAATTATCGAGATACGGCGATTTTTAAGTTTTCAACCCCTATTTCTTAGGGTTGGGGCGAGTTGAGGGGCAAAGTTTTATTGGGGTTACTTTCAATATGCAACCATCTACCTTCAGTAACAATTCATATTCTACGCTAAAAAGTGCTGGGTTTACGTCTCTTTTACTTGACTATTATAGTGATGTGGTGGGATCTGCGAACTGCCCAAAAAATGTCTCCCCGATTTATCGCGTGAAATCAGGTAGGAGTTTTATCGTCGATTTAGTCAATTGTACGCAACGGAATACGGAAGTTGCAGGAAAAGTGAAGGTTTTTTTTGGGAAATCCTGTAAAAATGTTGCGTGTGAAACTATTGCTCGCGCTTGGTTGAACAAAAAGCAAACGGTTTTCGGAAATTTCGCTGATTTTTTTACGTTGCGGGTATTTTATGCTTTATGACTCGATATTCTATGCGTTGTTTAAATCTTACAAAAACACGATCAATACTCATCCAGTAACCAGATAGCCATTCAGGATAAAATTTGGGCCAGCTATAACACACAGCATTTCTTCCAAGAAGTATAGCCAACGACTTATTGTGGCTGTGCTCAAGTCCGTATCGAAATTCCGACAGAAATCATTCGCAGTTGTTTCTCCGCTCGCACATCCGTCAATCATATGAATTGTCATATATGAAGTGAAAGCTGAAACTTTTGCCTAAAATTAAAAAAATATCCATCGAGATCCGGGACGTATAAGAAGTTTAATCATATTTGAACATGGAAGGAAAAAAACGTGTATTTTCGATGCATTTCGCTTTTTGATATCTGAAAAAGCAAAAACGCGTCACAATTTCACGAAAAGATATGCACCGTGTATGGAGAGAATGCCATAAGCGAAAGTTTGTGTCGGAAGTGGTTTGCGAAATTTCGTTCGGAGATTTGGATCTCCAAATCTCGTGATGTCGATAAAATCAAGGTTTGTATCGACTCCGACCGGCATTTGACAATAACAGAGACTGGACATAACCTCGACATTGACCTATCACCTGTTTTGCGACATTTACGAAAGCTTGGGATGGTAAACAAGCTTGATGTTTGCGTGCCGCACGTAATTTCAGCTTACGATTTGCTGCTCAAACGCCATCAAAACAAACCATTTTTAAAGCAAATGATCACTAGCGATGAAAAGTGGATTGTCTACAACAATGTCAGTCGAAAAAGATCATGCTCGAAGCGTGGAGGTGCTGCTCAGATGGTCGCAAAGGCTGTAGTACACCCGAAGAAGGTCATCAATCCCATAGATCATGTATTACACCAGATACATGCTCTGTATGCGGTGGGATTGGAAACGAATCGTCTGTTATGACGATTCTGCCGCCACTCAACGATACGATTGATTCGACCAAGTACTGCTCACAACTGTACAAATTAAAGCAAGCAACGATCAGAAGCGGCCCGTATCGGCGAATAGGAAAACGTTTTGTTCCACCAGGGCAACGCTAGAACGTTTCTCTGGTTATCCGGAAAAAGTTATTGTAGCTTCGGTGAGATGTTTTGGTGCATCCACCGTATAGTTCGGACCTTGCACCTTCAGACCATCACTTGTTCCGGGCGCTGCCGAACAATTTAAATAATAAAACCTTCAGCTCCCTGGACGTCCTCATAAACCACTTGGATTACTTCTTTGCCGAAGATCTCAGGACTTCTTTGAAAGAGGGATAACGAAGGTCGTGGACGTACGGCAGAAAGTCATTGACCAGGATGCCATGAAAAAAATTACAACTGGTTCGACATTGGCCCAGTACTGCGCCAACTCTCTGTATAGTTGGCCATTTCCTGGCATAAATGTCGGTCCACTAATGGACCATTGTCGGAATGATATCCTCGAGCCAAGACTGGCTACCGAAATCGCACCGACATTAGATTCAAAACTGGCCCGACACTAGTGCCAAGGTTGGCCCAAGTTACAGCCAATATCATACCAGCGTTGATGCCGACGCTCGTGCCAAGGTCCACCCTAGTTTCAGCCAATATTGTGCCAGCGTTTGTAGTGAATCAGACCGGACGCTTGTCCCAACGTTGGCCCAAGTTCTAGCCAATATCGTACCAAGGTTGGTCCGGTCCATCATCAATAATAGTTCGATAATGCCCCGAATTTCGACTATTATTATATTATGTCGGTGTACTATCATATTCTAATATATATGATAGTACACAGTAATAAATCGAATACGTTATCGTAATTATATAAATATTATAATTTATTATTATCGAATTCAGGTACACATTTCATAATTTATATATAACTTGAGCTGGTAAATGTGGTTACGAGCGAATATTGAGTATGGGTAATAATAATAATACGATAATACGGCACATAGAATTATTTCGCTAATAAAATATTAACGAAAAACTGATATGTGGATACACGAGAGTCGGATGTGATTTACGCATTGTTATTCGCTTCGATGATGTTTCTTTTGGCGCGTCTATTTTCAGGTCACATTTACGCGAACACGCAATAATGCCGACTGAGCGATGAAGGTTTTTTTTCTATATCCAATTTTATATCTAATTTGCATAGGTTAAAATAGTGCGAGCGCGTCTTTTTTTGGGTGACACTTTCGCAAACACGCGGTCAAGCGAACTGAGCGATTGTGGTTAGGACGACAAACTCCACACGCCTGTCACACATACGGTTTCGAACACTCGAATACGATTGGCTGAGAAGCCAGGTTTGAAGATACGCGGGAGACACAAACCACAAGGGAGACAAAATAGTTAAGTATCGCACAAAAAACCGACAATGGACTTACGTTCACCTACACTTATACAACACTGAATGGCAATTCGCGAGCAGTAAATGACATAAATAACGGAGAATGTTACTGGCCCATGGTCGGTTCGAGCTATCCACGCCAGTGGTCGATTCTCCATCGTTAGTCGACACTGTCTCGACATTAGCATATTGCTGTATCCCGGTCTTAGAAATGAACGTAGGGAAATTAATGGCAGACAGTATTGGTCGATGATCGGCTCCAGTAGTCTAGCCCAACAGTCGGCTCTCAGGCGGTAACCGATACTGGTCCGACATTGGTATAATACTGGATGCCGGGGTTGGATATGAGCGTCGGGCAATTAATGGCGAACAGTACTAGCCTATGGTCGGCTCCAGTAGTCTACCCCAGCAGTCAGCTCTCGGTCGTTAACCGGTTAACGCCAATGTTGGGAACTGTCCCAACATTGGCGTTATGCTGGATGCCGGGCTTTAAAAAGAGGATCGGTTGAGAAATGATGGTATTGAAGGGATCGTTGGGATGCAATGAAGTGACACTTTTTTCGTACTATCCAATTTTTTTTTCACCACATTAAAGCTACCAAATCATTGAAACATTTTTGAACGTCCTTTTTAGGGATCCACAACATAAATCAGGAAAAAAGTTTACAAAATAAAAAAATATTGATGAATTTTCGTTGCATTCTAACGTTGCAAACTTCAGCACCATTGAGAAAACCATTGTTTCAACGTTGTGCCAATACTGGTTGCCCACAGTCGGTTAGCCTGTACTGGATCGACCGCATTGTTTGTGTTGGCAGATTTTTCATGGGATGGAACATATTTAGTCGATTGTCGCGTGTGTTAATAAATATTTGCCTTTAAAATGTAGTCGATTTTTGCTACTGGATGATGCGTAGACCTCATATACCTAAGAGCCTATCTTCATGTCACAAAATTTCGCGCAGACTTTTTTCACTCTTTTAGAATGAGTATTGCTTCACCGGACCAACAGCCGTGTGCATTTTGTCATAATGTCAACAAAAACAAAGATTTTCAAAAAATTTCAAACGCGTCCAGTCTCAGGCCGTATGGAGTTTACGCGATGGAGTTTTTGAATATTCAGTAACTTTGCTAACCAGCACAGAAAAGAATCCCTACCGATGTGGCGCTCTCTTCACAGAGCTGCTTTGCACATTGAAAATCGTAGCTCATTTTTCATTCTGCACGAGTTCCAATGTTCTCATAGCGTCTGCTTGTCGAGAATTCCATCTTTCTTATTCCGAAGCGCTATGGCAAGACAAACCCGGAACCGCGAACCCTACACATATGAGGCTCAACTGTCTAGCACTCGCTGCTCTTCAAGCCGTGGTAGTTTTGCTTCCATCCTCATCTCCGCGGCAACCTTTTTTCACGCTTACGGGCACATGGAATCCATTACGCGCGTTCTTACGACTAAGTACTCAAAAAGAGGAGACTAATTAGTCGAGCACGTCGAAAAAGACGTGAGAGGGAGAAGTTTGCTTCTCGCTCGTTTGGGCAAGTGGCCCGGGTGTGTATAAGAACTGGTGGAACGATTCAACGTTCGCCAAGCTCAAGGAGGAAACGGTCCAGCAAGAGGGTAATAAAGGAGAGAAATGAAAGAGAGAGAAAGAAAGAGAGGTCCTTATTGAATTTTCGCGTCACGAAAGCCAACGCGCGAACCCAAGAACTTTACCGAGACTTTGCCCCTTGCCGGAAGAAACGAGAGAGGTATCCCGTTACGTGAAAAATAATCATAGAAAAGAAAAAAAAGACCCTTTGCTTCGGCTTCTCCACATAAATCGATCCTCTTTTGCCAGATATTCGTCGATTTAGATCTCACGTATATCGATGGGAGGGCATTTTTCACTTGAACCATACGATATTGCTGTCGTGAGATTGACGATTCTTTTTCCGATACTTTGGCGAGACTGCCAACTTGGCAGCGTGTTCAACGGACCTTACGGCATGAATATCCACGAGAAAATGTACGAGCGCGAAGGGGCGCGTTCGAAGGAATTTAAAGCGGCTTATTAAAAGAAAACGGGATCTCCATGACCTGAGAAAGTGTAACGGAGCGCGGACAAACGAGTTCCTAATTATTTTTCCTTTAATACCCAACAGCGGGAATACAAGTAACGGGCTTCTGTGCGCTTCTCAGGGTTCCGATTTTTTTTATCAAGCCCTGATCATTTGGTGACACTTTCGCTGATTTCGGTCAGATCAGGGTAAAAAATCAAGGCCTGATCAGGTTAAAAAATCGAGGCCTGATAAGGGTGCCTGATCAGGCGGATTTATGTAAGCCGTAAACTTGACCATCGCCTGAAGATAGCTGGCTCAGACAACTGGAGGAAACAGTACATCTAGTTGCCTGACTATCACCTGACACCAGCCGGATCAGGCAAATTGAGGCATATCTTAAGTAAGGGCTTCGTACTACAACGTGATCCGACCCGGATCAAATATCAGGCCAGCCTGACAATTTTTCTCCTCGGGGAGTTTTTGTGCTTGCAAGTTTTTCATATTCGAGCAGCAGACCGCCCTGAACACATGCAGAAGTTTCAAGTTTGCAACAAAGTTTCACGGACCATCCGAAAAGCTCGCGCGATCATCACCCCATGTTTGTAACAGAACGCGGATAGAGAATAAATATTTTTGCTTGTCCTGTATTTCCTCCGTCTGTTGATCTGTCTAGTTCTTTCTGTCTCTATTTGTCGTCACCCATATAGGGTCGCCTGTCACAACAAAAATGCCAGCATTCAGCCATTAAACGGTTTGCTGATAATCGGCCAATAATTCTTCGACCAGCATTGGGGTACTGTAGGCGGATGAACGGCTTGCCAGATCTATGCCAGCCATTGCTGGGTCAATACCATCGCACTGATAATATGGCGATCAGCATTGGGGTATCGTAGGCGGATGAACGGCTTGCCAGATCTATCCCAGCCATTGATGGTTTGTTTTTGGGCGTTTTACAAATGCAGGTCGTTAAATTGTATCACGTAAAAACAAGGGATAAGGTTTCGAAAAGCATATCCCGCTGATGAAGCTGAAATTTTGCACAGACCTTCTTTTCAATATTTTAAGAGAACCTTTAAAAGGATATTGGCGACTAGCAATAGTTTCCTATATATCGTATATTGAAAGTTATTTATTGTACTGCGCTTTTACTATATTAAATAAACCCAAACAAACCCATCCCACATGGCAAGTGATATGCATATACGGGCGAGCACTGTTTGCCAGGAAGCAGCGCGGCCGGAGGAGTGGGGGGTATCTATCGGATATATAGATATACTCGTATGGCGTGAAATAATAAACTTTACAATGCGATATATCGAAAACTATTGCTAGTCGTCAAAAATCCGTTAACGGTTTCTCTTAGGATAATGAAAGGAAGTTCGGTGCAAAATTTCAGCTCGATCAGAGGAGTATGCTTTTCGGAACTTCACCCAAAACGAGCGAGTTATTTTTACAGCCTAAATGGACCAAAAAAATTGTCGGTAAACTTTAATGTCACGCATAAAATTATCGGCATAAAAGTAAAGAACGAACAAACGATGGATTCTGTGTTAGAATGGCTAAGTGGGTAGGGCGCTCGACACTAGAACGAAAGGCGCAGGTTCGATCCCGACGAAAGGTACAAACTTGAAGAATGCAGAAAGCGTTTTTAATGCAATTATTCTATGTACATTGACATAAGTAAAGCATAAGAAAACAAAAAATATACTACTAGAATTTTTATATTCATAATTTGTCAATTTTTTGTTTTTCATTTCCGGCAGAAGATCCGGCAGCCGTTGCTGGGCCAATATGAGCGTATGATAGTTGGCCAAGTCTTAGCAGCCATTCATGGTTTACCATTACCAACCATGCATGGTGCGGATCTGGCCCGTTTACATAGCCATTACCGCGCCATCGTTTGTTCTCTGGCAACCAGTCGTGGGCCATTACTGTGCCGATTGTAAAACCCTATTTGGGCATCTCTCATTTCTCCTATCATGGAGAATAACTCTGTCGCCAATGAGAGGAAAACCACACCAGGATTCAACTCGTCCAATGTCTCATAAGCGTGTTACACCAACCACAGAATGCCTTATTTGCATAACGAGGCAAAGCAGCGAGGAAAGTTGGGAAATCGGGGGTTGAGGCAGTTGAGAATCATCAATGGTATATCTATTGTTGCAAAGTATTCCAGAATTGAGGTAATGGCGAGAGAGAGAGAGAGAGAGAGAGAGAGAGAGAGAGAGAGAGAGAGAGAGAGAGAGAGAGAGAGAGAGAGAGAGAGAGAGAGAGCGAGAGAGACAGAGAGAGAGAGAGAGAGAGAGAGAGAGAGCCGGTGGGAAATATCGAAAGTTATTCAGAAGCCAACTAAAACTCTCCAGCAAGCCGTGGCTTCATTTATTCGTGCGAGTTGCTGCTCGTCGAGGACCCTTTGGACGTATATGTTTGCACGGCAAATTGTTTGGTTGTAATTCGATCAGGTAATTCAACGGAGTACTGTGCAGTTGCTCGAGCGTTTGAACCTATCAATTAATGATACTATCACGTTTATAATTACGAAAAACCATATAGTTAAATATTTCTAGGAGTAATCCTTAGGGATGGCGGAAATGAAGATCAGACGGTAGGGTGTCATGGCTGAAAATATCAAGCCAAGCCAACGTTTGTTTTCATAAATAGCAATCAAACATAAACGTCATTGTAAAAATAGCGTAAACCCAATGCCATATGCCACAATGCACGGATAAGTTGATTTTTTAAAAATAATTATTTGCTATTAACGGCTCTCTTCTACGATGGCTTTTTTCTTGAATTTTGCTTTTTTACAATCCAATGCTTAATTTCTACCTTAATTCACGTTTGCACAGTTTTCTCCTTTTGTGTCATGCTCTTCTATCTCTTTATCAGCTAAATATCTCTTCTATCTAGTCCAGCTCTCAAATTTCACCTGAGTGCCTCCGTATTTTCCATACTTTATCCCTTTTTACCCTCGTATAAGATTTCAGACATCCGCATATTTTGTCCAGCATCTTCCCTCCCAGCGATTTTTTGGAGCGCATCGTTGAATCGCTTCCTATCGTTCCGCCTTTCCATTTACCCAGTCCTTCCACCCAATCTTTTTTTACTCCCTCTCTAGCCTTCTCGCACTTTCATGAGTGCTTAATATTCTGATCTTCTCTTCTGCAGATTTCACAGGATGGGCTCGGTGTTACGCGAAAGATGTTGATCGTACAAAAAAGTTTTGTAAGTAACCGATAGGAAATCGTTTTCTCGACACAACCGACGATAACCTCTTTCGTCGGAGGATTAACCATGTCGGAAATAGTTTAGAAACAATGAAAGCCAACATGGCGGCTGCAAAAATAATCCCGTCATGCCATTTTGGTTTCACAATCAAGAGACACGCCGCGATTCTTGCATCCTAAGGAGTCTTTCAGGAACTAGGAATAGCGAAGTGACAAGGATAAAGGAAAATTAAGAGGGATAGGATTGTAAAGAGTCGAAAGATATTCAAAAGAGAATTGGAAGTATCAATTTATCGATGCTCAGAAAAAGAAAGATATACAATTGATCCAACTGGTTCACAATGATGTTGACACTTGTAAGCAGTAATCTATACATTTTGAAAATGCAGTCCACTCCGAAGCTCAGCAACGGAAAAATTTACAAATCTTCGCACCACTTTGTGTCTTTCAACTCGGCTAGCCATTCAAGACCGACAGTAGAAAAGTGTACCTGATGAAAAATATAAAAACTGCTAATCTGTGGGTAAACATTAAATTGCAGATGAAAAAATTGTCAAAGAAAGCGTGCTCGTGAATTTCGCAACATGTCTTTTTATTACATCCCCATGACGAGAGGTACGCGTTCCGCGGACGTGTATTCATTATGCCCTTGGTGGTTCATTATTACTCTTCTCTTTGGTACGAGAGCGTTGCCGGAGGCGATCATAAAGCAAACAAATTTGTCACAAAAAATATCTTGTAGCGGCAGGAAGTTGAGAAAAAATGTCATGTCCGCTCGTTAACGCGATATAATTTTGAGCGCAATAAAGAGGCTGAACATGGAGACGTTCGCGTATACCGTAAAAACGGAAAGGCATGATATGGGAATCCGAAGAGTTATGGAATCGCCGGATACGAAGAGAGTACTTGTGCAAGTAGCATAATTCGATCCGAGATGATCTTTTTAGCTTTCAGGAACAAGCGCGTCAAGATGTTATTTCCCGGCTCGTTTATTAACGGCGGTCTTGGCAGATCCGGGGGGTAACTACTGTCTGGCGCGTAATGAATTCTTCAGCCAGAGCCATGAGAATTTTCGAAATCTACAAAGAGAGGGAGAAAAAAGGGAGTGAGAGGAAGGAAAATATAGACGAAAAACACAAGCGCTAAAACATTAACTCGAGAAATGAAAGTAAATTGAATGAGAACATTTTCAAGAGAGATGGCAGTCTTGCTTCTTCTCTTCTCCATTTCTCTTTCTCTTTTCCTATACTAGCACTGCGAAACCGTATTTTTATATGGCGAACGCGAAGCAGCGTAGTCCAGAAAATAAATCTTGATTGACAGAGCAAAAAAATGTACTGTGAATTGGGGTGCCGTGTTTGTGAACGGGAATAGAGAACGTCTCGCCGGAAATCCTGTATGGTAGTATTCGACTATCATCCTTTACACATGCACATCATATATGTATATATATATACACGCTGTATATCTTTATATATAAGGGAAGACAGAGAGAGAGAGAGAGAGAGAGAGAGTGCATGAAGTACGTTCTTCGTTTTATTTCTCGGTTCTCGTACATCGCAAAGAGTCGAAAAATTTGGAATGGGGTTCGAACCCCATTGTGTACGACGGCTTATCGTCGTTCCGCCGGAATAACTCTCGGAGACTTCGTTCGCGTAGCCGATGTCTACGTCGGGACTTACGTGGCCTGGCATCGTACGAGGAGTTTTACAAAAGACCCATCCAGGCAAGATCTATACGTCTCTGTATGAGAACACCATTTTTGCGGAATGAAAAAAAGAAACATAGCCGATTTAGAATGGAGTCTCTACATCGTGAAAGAAACGATATTGCATTTGATAACGACTGAACCACCCAGGCGTATGGCAATTTAAATTGCAGGACCCAATTGTTCGTATCACACCCTCGAGTTCGGTTATTCGTGAATAGCAATACGAATTACATATAAGGCACCTCCCATGTAGGATTCGCCAATCGAACCGTAACGGCCAATACTTGGACCAATGTTGGCGGGGCGATAATCGATTACCCAATTGTACGCCAATGCTCCGCTGAGTATTGACTAGCCAACATTGGTTTGCCGATACGAGGCCAATGTTCGGCCAAATATAGACTCGCTGATCATTGGCTTGTCGATACGAGGCCGATGTTTGGCATAGTATAGACTCGCCAATCATTGGTTTGCCGATGCGCGGCCAACGTTCGGCCAAACATAGACCCGCTAATCATTGGTTTGTCGATACGAGGCCGATGTTTGGCGAAGTATAGACTAGCCAATCATTGGTTTGCCAATACGAGGCCAATGTTCGGCGAAGTATATACTCGTTCGTTATTGGTTTATCGATATAAGGCCGATGTTTGACGAAGTATAGACTCGCCAATCATTGGTTTGCCGATACGAGGCCAATGTTCGGCCAAATATAGGCTCTCTAATCATTGGCTTATCGATACGAGGTCGATGTTTGGCGAAGTATAGACTCGCCAATCGTGTTTTTGCCGATACATTCCCAATGTTCGGCAAAATATAGACTCGCTAATGATTGGCTTGTCGATACGAGGCTGACGTTTGGTGAAGTATAGACTCGCCAACGTTGGTTCGCCGATACGAGGCCAATGTTCGGCCGAGTAACGCATGATCGAACTGCAATTCGTATATTGACGATTCACTGTTTCGCGTCGAAGTCATTGAGATACGAGATAAATACTTTTTACGAGTCCATTGGACATTACTCTTAACAAATATACTACCAAATCAATGCACTCATTGTTGGCGAGTTGGCTCTCGAACGTTGGCGAGATTCTCGAAGGGGCAGCGTGCGTAGCTATGAGTAGGTAGGTTCAAGGTTCGAGTCCCATATAGGTGAAATATTTTCTTCGAACTAATCGTTTCAAAATACCAGGTAATGACGAATTACAATATAATTTTTTTTTGCAGTGCAGGACCAATTTTGGTGCTCTATATCGGGTCACAATTATTCGCCAAAACTCGGTTGATAATCGGGCCAAGCTCGAGTGCCAATGATGGGAATCTTGACGGGGACTTATTGTTGGCCGATTCTCGAATGAACTCCTACGCGATGCTCGGCCGATTCTCATAAGCCATTCTAGGGCCAATATTGATTGCGAATATCGGGCCGCTCTTATCATCCGAGGCTCGGTCGATGGTCGAGCCAAGCTCGAGTGCCAATGCTGGCAAGCTCGGCGTCGAGCATCGGCCAATCGTTGGCCACTACCGATCACCCTACATGGGCTGCGGGTAATAAGGCCTAGCTGAGGGATATTTGGAATAGAATGAAAAATATTCAATTTAATTAACATATTTTAATTATAATCATTATTTAAGTTCAGTTTCTATAAAATATAAACGAAAAATGGTAACTTGTATCATAAACAAAAACAAAATTGTGCTACAAGAAGTAGGGGGATAATAAGGCCTATGGTTGAATTTAGTATAGTTGAACCGTCGACCACGTATGGAAGAAAAACAAAATAACAAATATTTGGACCACGATACGTTATCCAAATATTTATGATCATCGAAGCTTCAATTAATAAAGATAAAGACTGTGATTTTAGATAGATAAGTGTAATATTACAAAAAATACTTGCTATTTATTCGGACCGATTTTTATTATTCGTGCGGGCGCGGCCGCGTCTTATGATGGATATTTCAACACTGACGGCGGGGAGCGGGGTAGCGCACCTCCGCGAACATGTAGCGACATATTCGTGCAATAGGCGCCTGTGATTGTGGCCTTGAACGTGAACGATTATTTTAAATACGATTTTCGTTAGGCCTTATTAGCCGACAGGCCTTATTGCCCGCATGTACCTTACCCTTTTTTGTTAATTCAAAGTTTGAATTATTGTGGATAGGATCACGGTTCCAGAAGCAAAGGTTACTAACCAAACTGACGAACTGACGCACAGCCGTGAAAGCTTGTACTGTGGATACACGGTCGATGCAACGAGGAGAAAGGAAGAAAAAGAAGGAAAGACCCTATTTTTCAAGGATGCGTGTTCTCGATCTGTCTTTTCTCCCTCTACGACCACACGGAAATCATCGAGATTGGGGGAGAAGAACCTGAAGGAGAACAACACGCGCGCTACCTCCGTTTCACCGAGCTCTCTGTGAGTTATCGCGGAAAGTTTGCTGCGAGTTCCACGCTCCCTCCATCTTTATCACTCTCTCTTTCTCTCTCTCATTCCTACTCTCAATGTTACTCTTCCTCTCTTTTAAACACATCGAGGATTGCGTCTTTCCGGGCTTTGCCCGATTTTGCTCGTAAAGTGCATTATCAGTAGCTGGGATTTCACGAGAGTTCGTCTTCTCTCCTTCGGTCTCACCCTTCGAGTTCTCATCCTTCTCGCCGTTGTCGCCGTACCGGCGAATACGCGGCAAGCGACGATGAGGAAGAAGAGCCAGAAAATAACGATACAAGCAAAAACGAGAGTTTTCTCTGGCTCTCGCGTAACGCTTCTACCCCTTGCAGTTATCCCCACCTAGCTGGACCGGTGGTGGGGGGTGATGAAGAGCCTCGTTTGCGCGCGAAGTATAGAGATCGCTTCTCGGTACGTCTCGTCGAATTTATAGGGTCGAGCAGCGAAGATATTCGGTCGTTATAATGTGCCCTCTCTCTTCTCTGTAGACCTTATTTCACGTCCACGGTGTTTTTCATACAGATATAATTTCGATACCGCAGATGTGAGGAACTCCAGAAGTTTCTTCCTTATATACCATTTTTCTTTGTACCATTTGGACTCGTGTGAGCCACTCGGGAGATATCGATGGTCAATCGAGTTCCATCGAAGTTAACACTTATTTGGACAGAAGAACACTTTTTTCGCTATTGGGAGAATAATTTTGTTATTGCTTCTTCTCAATAGACTGGTAATTATTAGGTGCTTGTGTTGGATAAAGTTCCGAACCCCCCCCCCCCCCCCCCTCCCCCCACTCCGATCGAGCTGAAATTTTCGTTTTCAAACCTCCCTTTTAATATTTTAAGACAACCCCTAGAAGCATTTTTTGCGACTCACAATAGTTTTCGAGATATTACATTTTTAAGTTATTAATTTTAACGCGCCCGACTATATCTATATCTGCTACGTCTTCGTTCATACCTATATATGTTATCCTGCTCTCCGTTTTGTCCAAACAAACAAACCCAAACACCATTGCGCGTCGCCGAAAATCCCTTTAGGGGTTTTCTTAAAATATTAAAAGGGAAGTGCAAAATTTCAGCTCGATCGGCGGAAGGGGGGAGGGCGGAAACTTACCCCTTGCTTTTTTCAACTTGGAATAAATCAATC
This sequence comes from Ophion ellenae, assembly GCA_963210295.1. Taxonomy (NCBI): domain Eukaryota; kingdom Metazoa; phylum Arthropoda; class Insecta; order Hymenoptera; family Ichneumonidae; genus Ophion; species Ophion ellenae. The sequence goes on along the minus strand of OY723389.1, from coordinate 19,372,742 downwards.
AAATTAAATGAAATTTTATTAAGGTGGCGAGAAAACAAATTTCTGACATTCATGACTCTTTTAATAAACGGAAAGATTTCTTCACTATTTTTTAAACTGGTTTTGGCTGTTACATAGTATTTTTTGGAATTAATATTTTTAAATGGCGGTGGTACGACACGGTATCTTAAACTGCACTTTCAAAACTGGCGTGACATACAGCTAAAAATCTAATCGACCGATTCTTATGAAATTTGGTATAAATCTTTCTAACCTTGTTGTCTAAAACATGATACCAAATGTTAAAAAACAACAAAAAAAACAATTTAAGTATTTTTTTATTGCAAATCGTTGCCATTTATATCAGAAAATGCGATCTTTTTGTTTCAAAGTGTATCACTACATCGATTTTCAACATTTCTCTTTTTTTTATTCATACTCTGCGTATGAGTGTTAATGAAAGAAGAATCTTCGTTGGTTTTTTTTTAGATTAATTCCGCCGACGCTACGTGTCACGCCGTCTGACAACATGCGCCGGAACTCGTTTAAAAGACCGAGGCTTGCCTCCGGCATTTTCAAAGATTTAAAAAAACCATGTAACAGCCAAAAGTAGGAATAAAACATACCCTAAGTCTAAAAAATGGCGAGGAAATCATTCCTTTAAGAAAAATCCTGAAAATGACCAAAAAAATCCTCGCCTAAAGGTTCGCCCTCTCAATTTTTTTAACGTGAACCAAATTGCGTTCGATGGAAATGGTACTATGTCAATTCGTAAATGCGGGCATTCTGGAGTGCGCTCCTTATTTTGTCCGTATCGCAAATAATATTTTTGTTTCGTCCTTATAGACGAAGCTTTGTTTTCCTGAAAACAAGGTTTACAAGTTTCGATAGAAACGTGCGCAAAATGTTCCAACGTTGAATAATGACAATTGAGGTGAAAACTTTTTAGATTTCAGAGCATATCTGGTTAAATTTTTGTACACGAATAGTGTATCACGGAGAGTACGTTCTAAATGGATTTAATGAAAATCGATAGAACGCTGTAGATTTCGAGGTAGTTTTAGCTTTTGGAAAAATGGTTTTCATGCTGTAACTATCTCCAAATCCAAGATATCGAGACAAACGTTTGTACAGGAAAATAGTTTTGTTTACATTGTATTCGTACTGCTTTCGCCTGAATTAATGGAACATTTTAGATTTTGAGTATGAATTTTCAGAAAAAAAGGTTTTGCGCGTTGTAACATATTCAAAATTGGGAATACCTCGGTAACTGTACTTTACTTACTTTCTACTATCACTACCATTGAGTATAAATCCCTTAAACATTTATCAAAGTAGTGTGCGATACAAAACATATCGAGATTAAATTGTGATAAAATCGATTTGATTGAAACGATTTGGTTTTAACAGAGTATGGATATTGGGAAAACCGTACCTTAATGCTATAACTTTTTGTAAATTTATGAACCTTGGATGTAGTCTCAAATTTATGATATCAGGTTTATATTTGGCACAACGATGGTAAGCAATTTTTTTCGTTGCGTTATTCAAATACACTTATGGAAAGAAATGTAAGTGACAAACTTTGACATTGCTCCCATATAATTTTATTTTCTCGCGAAGCTTCATTTGTGAGAAAGTACATTTTGCAGAACCGTCTCGCTCGTGGATAGAGCTATGTAAGCGACATAAAATTATGAGAAAGCAATGTGCATTTTTGTTGTTGTAAAAGCACAATCAATAACTCCTTCACGAGGTTCCGGAATTTTTCATTGGTGCTTCGGGATATATTGCTCTAGGAACGTCAAACACGCGCTGCAGGCATAAAAAGGGCGGTGACAATGGTTTCGCACAGGAAGAAAACCGCAGGAATGCAAAAGGGGGAGCGAGAGAGAGAGAGAGAGAGAGAGAGAGAGAGAGAGAAAGGAAGGTGTAGAGGAAAAAAGATGCTGCCTCGTTGGTTGTCTTTCTATCTCTCAGCTTTAGGATTTAAAATAAACGTCCCTTGCCGCCTCTTACGGTCTACGTTCGTAATTACCCAATGGTTCCGGGTGTCAACCGCCCCCCAGGTTGTCTACGGCACCAACCAGCCTTCCAACCCTCGCCTTCTCTCCCTTTCTCGCTTTCTTTTTGTCTGTCTGTCATTCTCGCTATTATACGGGATCGGGAGATAAGAGAAAACACGAGAAGATGGTTGAGGGTGCGGCAGGAGTGCCATACAGGGCTAAAACTTAATAGGGGTGAAAAAGCAAACGACCGCGACGGGCTGCTCCCAACTTTGCCATTGAGGTTGAAAAGCGAGCGATATTGTAACGGTTTTACATGCATCAGTAACGAAAGCATGACAACTTTGGTGAAATGAAACGATACCTTTTTCACCACTGAAGCTTTTCGTTGGACGTCTCCATGGCGATAAATGAAAATAATACTGGAAAGCCTCTACTTGTACGGAACTCTGAAGATTTTCGAAAATTTTGCGACAGTGTTTCGGCTTTTCAACCCTACATTGACACCTGGGTCATTTTGACCCGGACGAATTTGAAATAAAATGCTTACTTTCCCATAATTGAAAGTTTTCAATATTTTTTTACAATTCACTTTTACACCTTCGGAAATTTAATTATGCAAACATATTAAGAAATGTTTAAAGTGTATCCCTATTTTAGGGTTTTTAAGGGCAGATGGATGAAGTACTGTCCGCAAATTGACCTAGTGTGTTAAAATCGTGGCCAAATATAAGTGTGTGAACGAAGGTTTAAAGAAAGGCGATCTTTCCTATACAAAAATAATTTTTGTCTTATTTCCCCTGAGGATACCAAAAACTACCACACTACGAAAACAAATGCATTGTTTTTACACACTTTAGGTGTATAAATGACTGTATACACTTTTTACACTTTTCAACGTGTGTGCAAAATAACGGTGTAGTAATAACACGGATAGATGCGTTCAAATAACACACTTACGTGTGTTATTTTCTAACACACGTTGAAACGTGTAAAAAGTGTCTACAGTCATTTACACACTCAAAGTGTGTAAGAACAAGACACTTATTTGTGCAGTACTCTATATACATGAAATGCACCGGAATAATAAATTGAATAACAAAAGCTTTTTATCGTCAAAAGATATGCATTTATTGAATTGACCTCAACAGTACTTATATATGACTCTGTATCGTAATACAGAGTGACATGAGAGTGATATGAGAAGTGTCACTGTTTTTCTTGTCTTCGCATACGCTAGGTTTTCATACGGCTTCACGATGACGGCTGCTTTTTGCTTGTCGATGATGGCCTCGAAACAAAAATACATCGCTAAAGATTCAATGCAGCTAACGAGGTTTTGGAAAATAAATTCCAATTTCAGGTTCTTCGACGTGAGAAATTCACAGATGATCTATAAATGAAACAATAAGTTAAGACCAAATGTGGTCTTCAATTAACCGGTTAATCAATCGATGTCAAATCAACTAATAAGTTTCACGTGATGCCGTAAACAAGGTCATTTTGTAAAACATATGATTGATAACTCGCAATTAACACACTTAAACTGTGTTGCTTTGTCCCGTGTTATTTTGTCTTGTGTGTTGCTATCAACGTGTATTGTTTAGTCCAATGTGTGTAAATATGCGTCTTGGATGTTGATTCTACACGCTTTATGTGTGTTCAAATAAGCGTGTTATTGATAGGGACAGCTACGGGGGTGTGGTATAAATTAATGCGTAAAAATTGCACACTCACGTGTATAACTCTCCCCTGAACCCTAATTATTTCGAAATGCTGTTCTCCCTATTGCACATTCACCACAGCAGCTCAAAAGATTCCCATGTACGATCGTTATCAATTCTGCAACATGATCGAGGGTAAAAGGAAGCAGCAGAAATATGTGTTCATCCCTCTTTTCATCCTCAATTCAATTAACATCCATTCTAGGCATGATGAAACATTTTTTTTTCCTAACCCTATCCAATGAACTACGAATCAGGGTGAAATAATGGGCGCCTACTGTCCGTCTAAACATTTATCAAGGCGCTTTCATTTCGCTCGATGGAGAGTTTGATCACGCAGTTCACGAAATGCGTAACGCGTGCAGTTGAAAAACTACGAGAGAGACAGGAAATGAGAGAGAGAGAGAGAGAGAGAGAGAGAGAGAGAGAGAGAGAGAGAGAGAGAAGACAGTACGGAACGAATTCGTTCCTGGTTTTCAGCATTGGCCAGTGCCGAAGGGTGTGAACAAGAGAATGGTGGGAAAGGGGGGGAGGGGGCACTGTCTATGGATGTGGAATAACGACAGAGCACGGTTGGGTCATCGTTAAAAGAGGAACCATGGATAACAAAAACGGGGGAAAAAGTTACTGAAACTCGATGAGAGCTCTGACTAGGCGTCGCGTTGCCCGGCATCGGCTGGCAATCGGCGCCGTAGCGCCGTGCAGTAGATGAAAATGTAGCGTCGCGAGAGCGCGAATACACGCGAGCGAATGGCACCAATTGGGAAAACGCATCGCGGAGGTGCGACCAGCCGGAGAGCAAACAAAATCGTCGTCGTCGTCGTTATGCTTCACGAGCTTGACCAATCTCTCACTCTCTTTATTTTACGCGCCCCTAGAATTCCCATTCATTCGCCCCGGCGTACGACGAAACTTTGTTTTCGCGTGAAAATGTTTCGCTTTTTTTAAATATCGTTATTCTCAAAAGGGGGCTGTAACGTCGAAAAAAATATATGCTTTTTTTCGAAACTCATGCCGCTACGTATTGCGGTGTTTGTGTGTACGTGTGCATGTGTAGGCGTGTGTGTATATATGTCGGGGGTCTAAAATACGGCCTCGACCCGGCTGGAAATTTGTTCAGGCTAGCTAGATTTATGGTCAGGCTGTGGTCAAGGAGCTGTGTGGCTACGCGTATTACGGGAATTTTGATTCAGCCGTGAGCCTGCCGTGAACAGGCAGCCACAGGTCAGGCAAACTTATGGCAAACGTGAAAATGATCATAATGTGGTTTGCCTTATGAGTGCCCTAATATGGCTCTATTAGGAGGCCCATGCATGGCAGTGCTCAGGCTAGCGCTAAAGTGGTGGCGCTAGTGTTGCTTTTGAAAACTATGCTTGCACGTGTGTCATTGTATACATCGTGTTTGGGTTAAAACTTAAAAGTTTTCACGATATATAAAAAGTAGCACATAAAGTGAAAAGGTTATGAATCGCAAAGAGAGGAAGCGGTATTTGACACGGCTGCGTGTTAGGAGATGTCGTTCGGAGAAAAAAGTTGACGAGTCCCGATCATCGGTACAAGTACCTTACTTTTTTCAACTTTTACAAACTTTATGAATTTTCATACACTTGGGTGTAGAATAATATCAATATAAAATATAATTTAAAAAGTTGGAAAATAAAATTGAAACATTAGAAAACATAAAATATAATTTAAAAAATGAGAATGATATATGTTGTTTTGTTTACGAAAAATTTGAATATTTACAGAAAGAGGCTCGAATGATAAAATTCAAGTTCAGGAAAGTCTTGATAAAGCTACCAGCAAACAAAATCCTAATGCCAGCGGAGAGGATTCGAACATCAGCGAAGAAAATCTCCATGCTAGCAGAGAGGGTTCTAATGGCAGCGAAGAAGATCCCCATGTCAGCGGAGAGAATCTCAATCCCAGAGAAGAAGATCTCCATGTGAGCGGAGAGGGTTCTAATGGCAGCGAAGAAGATCCCTATGTCGCCTCCTCCCCATCCCCATGTTCAGACATATATGTTTTGTTGTCAAACTGTTCAGATGTAACGTGGTGTTAAATATTCAATGAAGAAAAAAAGTTTCATGTAATTCGTTCTGTATATTTTCCATAATACATCCGATCAGGCAGCCGTATACACGCCATCATAAAGCGCCAGGATAGAGGCCCGATCAGGCTGCCAGATTTGGGCGTAATCAGGCTGCCAGATCCCGCCGTTATCGGGAACAGCATTAAATTTTTGTTCACGCTCTGATCAGGTTGCCATACTAGCGCCATATAACGGCAGTCAGGCTACCTGATCCGAGCGTGATTAGCGCCATAACTAAATTTCCAGCCGGGGAGTTCTTCTCTGCGAATGAATTTCTAGTTAACCCGATCGGTGTAGCGCTCGAGATAATCATGTGTGCGGGGGGGGGGGGGCAGATTGACCCCCCCCTACACTGGTCGGGTTAAATGGAAAACCACGGTAGGAATTTTAAGCATATCGGGATGGAAACTAAAGAAAAGATGTTCACGTAGGGGAATTACGCTTAAAATGACATACTTTTTCTTTTACGATAAATATTTAAATAAATCACCTCACATGTATATAAAGTCAAGCGTATATTCATAAAGGTTTATTATTACAATGACATACCATCAGTTTCAGGACATTAGGTACATAAGTAGTACAGTCGTGCTGACGCTGAAAATCTCCGTAGGCGGAACAAATTAGAAGAAGACCAGTTTTTTTACAGGTGATTCTGTAGGTGCTGCGGGTGCTAAATCCAAGTTTGCCTAAAAATCAGGGTGCAGGGTTTTTTTGGGGGATGGCGGGGGATGGGTGTGGATTAATGCCAAACTACAACCCTTACGACGTCGGCGCCGAGAGGCGAATTGTTTCGAAAAATCCGACCTTCAGCGTCCACAGCGCCGAAGTCGTCGTAGTTCATTTTGAGAGTGAAAAAGTGGGGTGAAATGTTGAAAAATCAGTTTTAATTCATTAAGTCTTTAAGATAAATTCGTAAACTTTTTGTTCAAATGGGAACGTTGTAGCTCTCGAAAAGACGCGTCGATCGAGTATTTTTTTTTATGTCGATGCTACGGCGAACGCTTCGCTTATTGTAGCTTCCATGTACGGAGTATTTCCCCTTATTACATTCCCCACCATTCTCTCCACTCCACATCCCCAATCGATCCCCACCTTGCGGCTGCAGTCGACTTGCCCCCCTGTATCGTATTCACCATGATATTTTCTGCCATGGGTATAGGGAAACTGCAGAAAACCTGTACAATACACCCGGTCCCGAGTTCGCTTCACAGCCTCGGAGCTAGTCGCGTTTCGTCGAGAAATAGCTCACAGGGTACAGCCATACACACACGACACACACACGTACCGGCCCGTGTAGAACTGCAGCTACGTCACGCTGGTGTTTTTATTTTTCTCCGAAACTATGAAATGGCGATTCGAACCCGCGCCCCCCCAATGCGATGTGCTGATTTCAGAGGCAAGCACGCTAACCACTAGACCAGCCCATCAGTTTCGGCGTCGATCGAGTATTTGATCATCACTTTCCAATAATATCTGCACCCCCAAAAAATGGTTCAAATATAAAACAAAATATGTTTATTCAATAACTCAAAAACAATCGATCTTTCGGGTATGGTTTAAATGTACAAAATGGACAGAACAATATTCTCTATATCTTCGTTCCTATGGACCACCCTTGAATTTTACTTTTTCCAACCCCTCCGGGGGATTGAAAATAAATAATGAAATTCTGGGAAAATTATTGACCGCACGAATTCATCGCCGTGGAACAATTTGTAGCTTGAACACTCAGCTACATTTTTGTCCACAGCGCCAAACTCGTATCTCTTCATTTTCGGTCAATAGTTTACCCAGAATTTTATTTTGCATTTTCAATCTCCGAGAGGGGCTGAAAAAGCAAAATTCAAGGGTGATCCATAGAAACAAAAATATAGAGAAAATTATTCTCTACATTTCGTAGGTTCAAAGCATCCCCGAAAAATCGATTGTTTCGAGTTATTCAATAAACAATTTTTTTTGTTGATATCTCAACAATTTTCTTGGGGGTGAATATATTATCGGAGAGGGATGATCAAATACTCGATCGTCGCGTCTTTTCAAGGGCTACAACGTCTGCATTCGAACAAAAGTTGTATGCATTTTTCCTAGAGAGTTATCGAAGTAAAACTGATTTTTCAAAATTTCACCCCACTTTTTCATCCCCAAAATGAACTTCCACGACTTCGGTGCTGTGGACAAAAATAAAGCCCGGGATTTTCTGAACATTTTGTCTTCCGGCGCCGACCTCGTAGGAGTTGTACTTTGACATTACTCCACCCCATCCCCCTTTATCCCCGAAAAAAATCCGGTACCCCGATTTTCATGCAAACTAGGATATAGCACCCGCGGCCCCTACAAAATCACTTTTCAAAAAACCAGCCGTTTTCTAATTTTTTCCGATTCCAATATACAGCACGAATGTACTGTTACATCCTAGCGAATGTGCCTTCTCTCGGTTATTCCCAATATCCTCATTTGCCGTTATAAGCTTATTGTTAAGTATATAAATCTAAGAATAAGACGCGTAACAGCGTAAAAAGGAACGTGCGTACGTTTCGCACGCATATTCAACTCACAGCGATATATACACGATAGCCGCACCGCCACAGTCATCGACTCTTCCTATCCCATTGGCTGTCAACAAGAACACGATCTCAAGCGCATATTCCAAGAAGAGCTGTCGAACGAAAAATCAACCATCAACTCGATCAACCGACTCCAAAAACTCTACGCCGGCCCATCCGCATGGTGACCAAGAGAAGCCGCGACCCTAGATTACTTCATCATACCATAGCCTAGACGGCTCCGACGAATTTATAACACTGACTGAAAAATAAGACATCCGGTATAGCCATAAATTGACATAACACAAACCATGCGAATGCTTAGGTCTCTGATATCGAACTCTATATCTCATGCGCTTTTTTGCCGAAACACGAGACAAAGGTCTCCTTCTCTTCAAACGCATATTAGTCAGAACCGATGCCTTGAAATAAGGCCACGCACGTGCCTAACGAATCTGTAAAGTATTCGCACACCATACCGCGACCAATCACGCTAATCAACCGATATCTTCGCGACCAATGGTCCAATCCCTAAAGAACTAGATGACCAACACCACACCCTCCCTAAGGTTTCTTCTCCCACTACTGAACCTCTCCTAATTTTCATATCAAGAAAGACTTCCTGAAGTCAGTCTCCCGTCAACCACCATCACATCAAGTTCTTCTATCGAGTCTCTATCCCAGTCTCCCGTCAACCACCATCGACTCAAGTTATTCTATCAAGTCTAAATCTCAGTCTCCCGACGATCTTCATCAAATTCAATCTCAGTCTTCCGTCAACCAACATCGAATCAACTTCTTCTATCAAGTCTTAACCCAGAAGCCTAACGAATATCTCCGATTATCTTTCATACGAACCGTCTTCATTTTTCGAGTCACAAAAGTTTTATTTTACACTTGTATAAATTGTATCATTGGTCCGTGAATATCAATCTCAATTCATCGACCTTGCGCGCCGTTCATATTTCTATTTACGCGTAGTGCCGTTGTAGTAAATACGTCGAGTATACACACTACCAGCGTAAAATCCTGCGAGCGTCTTACCAGCAATTGTACCAGCGAGCGCACCAGGCCAAGAGCGAAGGCCCTTGTAACGCGAGCGACAATAAACATCCACGCAAGCAAGCGAGCGAGCGACCGAGCGTCAAACACAACCAATGTAAGCTAACCAATACCTTTTTCTTTTCTGTATCATTCATCCTAGGCCTGATCACTTTAACCCGTCTAGTAATCTTATAATAAATAACATATTGTCAATCGTACACCAATTCTGTCGAATTATTCCTCAATACCGAAATATCGCGTCAATTCCTTAATTCTATTATTTCCCACGCACTACTCCTTTTTACCCTCATCCCGTGCTATTGCGCTAGGCGTAGGCAACAAAGAGGGAAACGAAAATATTATGCTCTCATCCCTTCCGGATTTGACAGTACTAAAATAAAAAATAGAAAAATAAAAAACCGCATGTAGGTCGACGTGTGTAAGACAACATACTTCAGTCGAAGATGATATACGTATGTCATCTCACACTCGCCCAATTATGCTCAGATAAATTCATTTCTGGGTTAAAGGTTGGTTTATAGCGACCAAGATTGACGGGAACCTTTTTAAAGTGGCGACGAAGTCTTGTCTGCGGTACGTTAAAATTTTTGGATGCTAAAAGCCAACCCATTCTATTCTCCTTTACAGCTTAAATGGCCCACGTGTTCTTGCGAGTAGCTCTCACGTGCCAAGGTTCGTTGATGATTGCCACGCATCCTATAACGATAAGCCAAATGATCTGATTTTATGTCCGGTCTTATATGCAACAGTAAGTACATAGTGTGCCATGGTAATATGACATAGTGTGTTATCTTACACCGACGTTTGGAATGTCAACTTACCAATAAGTGACTGCAGATTTCGTTTATTTGTTGTGACAAAAATTCGGGAGTGAGAATATCCGTTGTGCAGTACATGTGGAGTACATTGAACCTAGATTATGAATAAGTTAGTTCAACTAGAAAGAAATCTTACCTAACGAGTATTTTTAGCACCAGATAACACCGTGGCCATTTTTTGGCATTTAAAAATCACGAAAATATCTACTACGTAAAAGTTCGCATTCACTGACGGCTATACTAGATTTCGCTACTAGCGACACTTATTGGCCGACCATGGAACTTCATCGTTACCCGTATAGCGGGAATATTGGAAAAGACATTGAGGGTGTGTCGTCTTATCTGACTATGCCCTCTTAAGCAGAACTCCCTTACAGTGTTCTTAAAAAGAGCAGGTAGCAGTATTTGAAAGCAGGCCTGACAATGTAGAACCCAAAATGAAAAAAAAAACATCGTTCGAATATATTTTTTATATTTTACATGAACGTTGGCGATTGGCAAAGATTATGGTGTCGAAGATTACATCGTTAGAATGCAACAAAAACATTTTTTTTCATAATGCCCAATTTTTTTGGCACATTTAGCTTATAAATTCACAAAAACTTTTTTGAGAATCCTTATATAGGGGATGTAATCTAAATCTGACATTCATGTGAACATTTTTTCTTCTAAAAACAAGCTTTTATATATTGTACTAAAAAGTAGAAAATAATTTTTTTTATCAAGTCATCTATTCGTGACTATAAATAAAAGCTTGGGGCGCTCAACTTTTTAAATGTTTAATAAATTTGTTCAATTCAGTTTCATTAACCGTACTTAATTTGGCACAAAAGTAATTAGAGAAATTATTATTACACGTTTATACGCAGTTTTAGGATTTTTATTCAAGAAATCTAAGGTTGTTTTACAGTAAATTGAATACAGCGGATATGTTAACGGATTTATGTAAATTAAAGATTATATGCCTAACTTTTGAGCGCCCCAAGCTTTTATTTATAGTCACATGTAGGTGACTTGGCAAATAAATTATTTTCTACTTCTTAGTACATTAAAAAAAGCTTGTTAAAGAAATGTGTACATATAAATTACTTTTTACCTTTTAGTCTATAATTGATTTTATTAGAGCTCTGAAATTGTTGCAAAGAGTGATTAATCCTTCGAAACGAACCGGTGTTATTATTGGTTGATTATCCGGAGAAATCCTGAAGAACGGTGATAGGTGGCATCTATCATAGATGTTCGCTCACCACCTATTGGACCGTACCTTTCAACCCATTTTACCTATTGGACCCTTTCAACGATTGTGCGATCCGAGAGCACTTATTAGAATCAATTCATATGTTCTCATGCACTTTCCATGTTTGCAAAATTTCAGAGCTCTAAGTAGTCGGGAAGTGGGTGAAAAATCGATTTTCCGTTTTGCATCTCACACCAAGTCAAGTTATATAAAAGCTTGTCAACATTATTCTAGATGATAATAATAATAAAGAAGTAAAAAGAAACCAAGGACAATGTTCGCTGCATGCTAACGGAGCAAACTTTGAACCCATCAAATGTTCGTTCGCCGAGAGGAACCTTGGAGTGCCACTTGTTGATTGTAAAGCATTTGTAAATAGATAGGAATTGGCAAACAGCAAAATCGAACGATTATACACCACGCCTTTTGACCGCTCGCATAGACACTGTCAGACATTGGGTCCGTTGTCGTAAACAGACGATTAAATAGTAACGTTCAAATCCTGAATTACGTTGCACTGCAACAAAATAAAGACAGGGGTTCTATTTCTGAAAAATTTAATGAAACTAACGGAGTTTCTTCGCGTTTCGAAAATGCAGATGCACATGGCATGTAAATTTTTAACCGTACCGAGCAATGTTCAAATTTTAATTTAAAAGAAATGGGATCTTGGACGCGCGTCGAAATAATTAAATTCCTGGCTAAAAGTCTGCTTTAACTTTATACGCGATGACCCAACCGTAGAGTGCTGATAACCGGGTTTTTATGCACCTACGTATATATGAACCGTTGAAATTTCACCAGATGTTCCGCAACGTTTTCATCCGAATTATTTCAAATAAAATGAATTCCAAGTGGAGAGAAAAGTTGTTTTGACGAAACATGTAGTTCGTAGAGTTGAACGACGTTACCTGCACATTTACTATTCGACAATACGCCTATAAAAAAAACCATTGCCTCGGAAAATAAAAAAGTAGCTGCTACAAAAAAAAGGAAAAGACTCTGATTAAAATACATTTTATTCAGCTGGAAGGAAATGCGTTTCCTCGAATTATCAAGAAACTCTGCTGTCTTATGTGTAACTTATTTGGCATCGTTGATCCTTCAATTTTAATTGATTTTTCTGAACATCTATAGCTCAAATTTACCAGGCTCAATGCACTGTTTTCGCGAAATACATCAATCATCGACTTCTTCTTGGCAAACACCGTATCGCGGTATCATCATAAAAAAAATCTGGAATTTAAGGCCTCAGGCCACAGTAACGGGTATAAAATCATGTGCGAATTTAACATTTTTTTTCGTATGAAAAAGTGATTCACTCATAAAATCAATTACACATCTATTTAGGATGAATATCAAGCTGTTAGAAAACATATATTTTTTTTCGATGTACAAAATGGCCGACTACTCGAAACTTCTCGAAACAGCTTTTTTCCAATTGGCGTGACAAATAACTTCAACAATTTTCACTCGATGCATTTCATATTTAAAAGTTATATTCCTAATTGCATTTCGCAGAGAAGTACGTACGGAATTTCTGATGAATCGAAAACTTTTCATTTTATGAGCAGTTATAACGAAATGTTTCACTGAAAATTCATTTCTTAAGTTCAAATACATTCAACTTTTGAATAAAACATAATTTTTAAAAATTCCGTACGTACTTCTCTACGTATTCTAATGTAGATTGACGAGAATTTTTGTTTTTGTTCTAGGTAAAAAATTGTGGATGCTAAATGTCACGCCACGGAGCACCTAAAAAAAGATTAAAAAAAAATATTAGTAGTCGGCCATTTTGTACATCGAAAAAAATATATATTTATATTTTCTAACGACATGATATTTAAACTGAATAGATGTGTAATTAATTTTATGAATGAATCACTTTTTCTTACGAAAAATAATGTTAAATTCGCATATGATACCCGTTACTGTGGCCTAAGGCCTTAAGCTAGTTTGAGTCGATTTCCACTCTACACTGCGAATGTTCGCGCGGAAAACAAATAAAAAGAGATTAAAAAAACGTGAAACCTTTTTTCGGGGCTTTCACTCGCAAAGCTTTCGGCTCATCGTTTTTACGCTATTTCTTTCGGTATTCCATTAAATTATATACCCATGTGTATATACGTAGATATAGTGCTCTTCAGAAGCTCGCGAATATATTCAGTATACGAGGGGTGCTAACACACGGTAGGCAGGGAGCTTCGCGTAGGAAAAAAGACGTAAGAGAGAATCTTTATTTCTTCTGTTTTTCGCGAGAACAGAAAAATAAAAAGCAAGACACGAAAGTGCGAACATAGCCAAGGAAGATGTGATAATCCGCGCGATAAAGAAGATCCTGCGTGCGGCAACCACAAAGCCAAAGGTACACAAAAGAAAGATTCACATAGAACTCAAGTTAGGCGCGTATTTCGTTATACGTCGTATACTGTTATATGCTTTAATACGAATGTATATGCAATTCACTGGCCATACATATGTACTGTACATAAGAATTTAATGCGTCCCGAGGCCTCCTCCGTACCTGCATCTATTCATGTACATGCATACTCGCCTACGTAAATTTACACTTCCATATATATATATATATATATATATATATATATATATATATATATATATATATATATATATATATATATATATATATATGTATCTATGTATGTATGTATGTATGTATGTATATGGGTATACATATATGTACAAAGGTTGAAAAATTAAAAAATGTGCAAAAGAGGTATGTGGATACAGGGTGATTCACTAGAGGTTAATCACTCGAAAACACGTACAATTATTGATGTTGGACTAGAAAGTCGGGGACAAAATTTGAATGGTTTGTTAATGTCTACATTTTGGTAGCCTTATATTTTTTCAAGCAGAACTATCAACCTGAATTCAAGGTCACCTTCACTTTTTTTAAAAGGGCCCTTTTCTATTGGCCACAGATGTAAACCACGAAAAAACCAAATCAATGACCTGCAATATCACCTGGGATGACTGAAATACCAACAAATCTACGGAACGGTAGTTGCAGCAAGGCAAGCAAAAAAAGCGGTGGTTCAGCTGCAAAATGTGCTTTTACTACATGACGTTTTAAAAAAATTGTCCATTAATCGCAAAACATTTTACGATTTCCGTCTGATGCAAAGGTTTGGAATTTGGCCATTTTTTTGGTGTTTCAAGGTCATCCCAAGATTGTAATATTGTAGGTAATCGCTTTTGTTTTTCTACGCTCTACATTTGTAGCCAATGAAAAAGGGGATTTCTTTGAAAAAGTGGAAGTGATCTTGAAATAAGGTTGATACCTCTATTCGAAAAAAGCTAAGACTACCAAAATCCAGACATTCACAAACCATCCAAATTTTGTCTCTGACTTTTACATGTACAATCAATATTTATATGTGTTTTCGAGTGATGAACTTCTAGTGAATCACCCTGTATATACATATGATAGAATGGGAGATGAGGATAGAGAGGTTGGGGAGATAATAAAAATACAAGAAGAAAGTGCATAGCCTGAATGGATGAGCAAACATTTACGGGTAAAAAAGGGAAAATAGGATAAACGAGAAGGCACTACGAAAAGTTAGTACGGTAGCGTCACTGTAAAGAGAGATTAAACACACAAACACACATATACATACATACATTCATAGGGAAATTCATGCTAAATTGACATGCTTCCTACTGTTATTTTTGTTTCGCGTCTGATAAAAGGACATCATGTATATGAATCAGGCACGAAGTACGTGTCACGTGCGCATCGCCATCATGTTGAAAAATGAGTTTATAAAAAAAGAGTACTGATGGAAAATGATTTGTAGTATTTCTCAAAGATAGTTCTTCACACACGTTCTCAGACTAATCTGTTGAAATAGTATTTTCGTTTGTTGACCCTATGATTTATTTTTCCTTTTGATTTCGTCGTAAGATGAAAAGGCACAGTACAAAAAATGTCGGGAATCATCACGCCAGATAACTACTTAATCTGCACTAAAGTTGCGCAACATTGTCGATAGTTGGCATGTTTATCTCTAGTTTCAGAGAGGACAAGTATTTGCGTCTTTAATGGGTACAAAACTTATTACGGACTAATTTAAGACCATTCCGCTACGGCTTGTTTAACTTAGAAAAGAGGCCACGTTAAATCCTGAAAATAAAAAAAATCTCAGCCAGATACGGAAAGAATGAATAAACGATGTCTCCATCATCCCTCAAGGCTTTACGTTTTCCTTTTTATGATTTAAACTTCTGATGAATTTTCACTGACGAGATCGCAGATGGTACACTTGCTGGAAATTGATGTACACTAAACTTTGCTGAAACGTTCTCCATGGGCTTGAACATTTTTCAAATCCTTGATTGTGTTGAATTGCGTAACGACGGGACTACACCGAATGCTGCCGAAACTTTCACGTTTATCGATTTTATTTTTTTTCCGAATTGAGACATTTCGAGGTCTTTGAATGCGATTGCAAACGTTAAAAAATTTACAAAGTACAGAGAAAAATGGAGACAAAAGTTTGTAGAAGAATCAGGGATGACATTTTGCATATGTACATTTACGATATAGAAAGAATCAGGAAAATGGAGTTTTGTTGGGACAGTGGGTGTATGAAGGAGCCATCCAATTCTCGCTGTGTGTAGTGTGAATATTGTATGCGGTGTAAAAGAATAGGGAGCTTTAGTATTCACCACCCAGGTTCACGAAGAGAGGGAATTTAAAAAAACAAGGGCAGAGAAAAAGAGAGAGATCAAGAATTACAAGTATAATCTTTAGATGTTCGCAGCTTAACACGAGGGTGAAATGGAGAGTGTGCGCCCAAAGAAAAAAAATCTACGCCAAACGTTATGTGTTTTTCAACGTAAACTGAGAAAAAAAACCAATTCAATAAAAAAATACATTGGTTGACCCAAATAAATGTCTGAACACGGAGTGCCACCGATATATGACATTGTTACAATACTATAAAATATTGGGAAATGTGATTGATTTTAATAACATATTATTTTATTTGAAAATCACTTCTACTCTCTCAATAACGCCATTATCCTTAAAATAAAATCATAATCTATTGAAGTCATTCTATATACAATCAGTAGATGTATGGATGGAATAATTAAGCGATTGCTACAACATTTTTTATTGCGTACAAAAATATAATCGATAGAATTAATTATTTCTTTACTATATCAAAACGAATATGCCATTAGGCGTAACATTTTCGTACCCCGTACAATATCAAAAGTAGTCGCATGAGATAGAGACAAGTGTATATTGTGATTGAAAAATTAACAATATGCATTCGAAATAATGGTATTTTTGCCACAGAGTACAGGTGTCATCTGTAGCAACGCATTTAGTCTCCAGTAGAAAAAAAAATATAATATCCTATGGAATAAATGTTCATTGCAATCAAAATAATATATTTGTGAATTCGAGAAGTCATGTATTTAATATGATTCTATGTGCACTTGCAAACATTTCTTGATTGTTGGTTAAAATAAATGTACATTCATGGGAATTGCTGAAAACATTTGAAAGAAGATCGCATGCAGTTCTTGGAAATAGGATAGGATTGTCACAATAAAATGTTAGATCGAATTTGTTTTGTGTAAAAATTGAAATTTGTTTTTTTTTTTAATTGAAATTTGTTTTATTTGAAAATTGAAATTAAACAAAAATGTTTCATATTTAATAATCGTGGACATCAGAACAATCATACTACACTTTGATTTTAGTCATAAGTATATTCTCGGGTCGCGCTACGCTTACGAGAAACGACCGCGCGTGCGGCTTCTAGCGGCTTCTACGTACACTACGGGTTTCCTCGCACCTCTAATTTCGGTGGCGCTCGGCCATGTCCGGCATCATTCGGGTCGGTAGATGGATGGGATTTCATGTATGTTGAAGATCTTCATAGGGAAACTCTCGATCATGTACTATGCTCGTACACCTTTCATAATTTATCTGAAAAAATATAGCTTGGTACGTGAAATCTGTGATTGCATTCCCAACTGAAATATGTCGAGTATCGTACATCAATTTGCACATACAAATCGTAACGTACCATACTATACGGAAGAATAAAACAGATTTTTTTTCAACCAAACCACTTCCGACACGTATGCTCAGCTAGAGCATGTTCACAATACACTTCCACTAAAATACGATGAGTTTCAGCCATACTTTTGTTCATATTAAAGTAACGAAGTAAAACTCCCCGCAAAAACATTTCATTCGGCACAAATGTTGACATATTCAATAAATTATAAATGGTTTCTTATTTACTATTCAAAAAGAGGTTATGTACAGCAAATGACATTCAATGATAGCTGTTTCACGATGAATACATTACTGTCGCTAACAACGAAATATTGAACTATCTACGCCATCTCTTGTAAAACGCTACGAATTAATTCCAACACCTAATAATATTTTAACGAAAATGTACTTGAAAATCAATATCGGAGATGGTGAAGACAATCAAATAATATATTTACTCAATAGACATATTATCTGAGTCAAACGAGCGAAATTCAATTTTTCTTGTGTACTCGAATCAACAATATTCACGTTATAAATTGAAACGCTTTTTTGTTCGTTGCAGAAAATGCATTCAAAACTATATT
This sequence comes from Ophion ellenae, assembly GCA_963210295.1. Classification (NCBI taxonomy): domain Eukaryota; kingdom Metazoa; phylum Arthropoda; class Insecta; order Hymenoptera; family Ichneumonidae; genus Ophion; species Ophion ellenae. Next base: position 19,354,639 of record OY723389.1, on the reverse strand, counting down.
CCTAATTTGTTCGCGATAATTTTTTAGATAGATTTAATAATATATTGTTCTCGGCTAACAATATATCTATTTAAATGATTTTTTTTTAATTTTGCCATGTCATTAAAGTCAATAGCGTGTTGTTCGGACTAATAAATCCGATTATTTACACCAGCAATTTTACAATTGAATGAACGAAATTTCATTCAATAACACCAATAATATTGGATCGATCACTTTTTTCTCACATCAGTGTAGTCTCCTTTTAACTCACTACACTTGGTCCAGCGTTTCTCAAGCCTCGCTATGATCATCGATATATAGACAATATCCGTTTACATAGGATACGATCGTCTATAAACGATGGCGCGTGTACCTCCGGGAAATATGAAAACTATGTGTGTTTGGGGCGTCAGCGTACAAGCAATAAAATCACCGGATAGGTGCGAAATTCAATTGCAAATGCAACCTCTCGTGTGGGTGTGATTCGTGGGTTGTATTACGGTATCATTCTTTCTACTTATTTCCAGTAGACGATATTTTAATTTTACAGACGCTCACTGAAAAATAAATATTGAATTTAGTATCGCATAGAATCAATATCGAATAGAATAGCAAAAAAGGTAAGAATATACGAAAACGGAGATAGTACAATGTAAAAATCGCGATATGAAATATCACTCATGATTTGGCGACTGAAAAATACTGCGATGCGAATTTTCTCGTATCTAGGCTAATAAAACAGCGTTTGAATTGTTGAACACCTCCATTGTGCAGGTTGCATGAGCGGACGTTGTAAAGCCCAATCAAATTTATATGCAGCTCAATAAGTATTCGCAACTTCGAAGCGGAAGAGAGAGATAGTCCCTCGCAGGCCTATCGTCTACGCGACAGGAATAAATATCAAGTTGCATCGGTCCTAAAAGACATGCTAATCTGTTCACGTAAGATAGGTGTGTTGCATTGTGTAGTACATATCCGCACTCACATACACACGTACCATATATAAAACTACGTGCATAAAAACTAACACGAATGTGGACTACGTGGCCGGATATAGTAAGATCGGACAGGCGTACAAGACGTTTCATTGATAGTGCCTTGAAGATGATATGGCTAATCGCTATTCATCTTGGCTCAGTTTGCAGAACAAATCCATAGAGGCAAATGGGTATATACGGTCGTCTTAAAGCCTCCCATATCTACAAGTAGAATAGTGCAACTGCTAGCGATTGAAAGGAAAATCCTTTGAAACGATATCCCTCTGGATGTATTGACTGATCAGTAGTAAATGTGCAATAAGCTGGGATCCGCTGCAAATTTAACGGCTGTGCAGCAGCGACCGAACTCATGCGAAATCCTGAAGCTATCTTTAATCCCGTCCTAAGGGTACACCGCGAGCCTTAAACTCAGTAACATGAACAGAAGATCCGAACAGGATCTCACTCTGTTAGTCGAGGGTAACATTACTAGATTGAATAAGTTTTAAAAAGGGTCCGGAATATATATGACGAGTAGATTCATTTTATACCGAGACGTCATACTCAATACTGGATTCAATTCGACTTATGAATGCGAAGTATTCGTCTTACAACGATCACGAGGGTTGTTAAAATGGTTCAATGAAAAATGTGGATCTGCAATTATTAACAGCTGGGTCCAATTGCAAATTGACATAATCTGCTAATACGGAGACGTGAAAAGGAATGATGATTGGCTTCGATATTGACTAGAGAGTATTCCATCAAATTGATTTGATGGCTTTTCTTCCATATTAGCTAAAGATTTTTTATTAAAGTTTGAATGAAAGTGCCAGTGAAGCGCAATGTGCTTCACGAGCAAGACCAATACTACGATGGTCTTGGGCTTGCACATTCAGCCTCGGCCTAGCTCTTGCTAAAGTAGATGTAGCCGTGGTGTTGGTTTTGGTCTTACAATTAGTATCGTCCGCAAGAGTGTGACAGCCTTGCTTCTGTCGCCTTGCTTCTCTCTCTCTTCTTATGATCGATGACTCTTTCGCATGTATTTAAGAGTCGTTGTTGACAAAGGTTGAGCGCAAGTAGCCTTTAGCTGTTTACGTAGTGCCAATAATCGAAATAATTGTCCGCTATGTCATTTATTTATATTTATGCCAAAGAGGATACGAGTTTCATGTCGCCACAACTACCTGCGGATGTAAGTGCAAAAACGAAGAAATGAAATACTAATGTTGTGTTTAACGGCTGACGAAGTGAGTAGAGTCTCCACAGCAGTATCTATTGTGACGATTTTAACATTTCTCGTTTCACCTTTCTACAGAGTGCACCATATCGAGGGATTATTTTATGGATAAAAATAGAAACATTGTGCTACAACCAGTCTTTTCGGTTGCTAGCCATTAGCAAAATAGCAAGAATTTCCTAACTTCGTTGCATTCTAATCAAAGTTTTGTAGATTTAGTTTTGGTCTTACAACTCGATGGTTTCAGTCTACCTAGAATTAAAATACGAAGACCAATACCAATTTATCTCATCACTGGAGAGGAAGAAGGAGAAGCAATACACAAATAGTTCATCCGTCGTAGTAAAAGTAGGTGTTTACCTCACTTTCTCCAGGTGAGGTCAATTAACTAAATAGATTTAGGCGCTCCTTCATTAGGTATTAAGCAATATAATCGCCTAAGTGACTATGTGGGACAGTATCCCAACATTTAATGCGAAACAGCAGGGTTAGTTTTGATCCATTTTAGAAATGCAAAAAATTCATCCTAACAACGCCCAGGCGACTTATAGAAATTCATATATAGAAATATGCCGTTGCAATTATTTATGGATTGCACTACAATAATTATTATACCCAAACAAACTCATTCAACACGAAAACCCGAACTCGCTGGGTACATCCAATATTTACGCACGAATACCTAAATGCAAGTATAAATTTACCCACTTTGTATTGTATTCCGTATGAAGGAAAAGTTTTCATCCGAAATTTCATCTTGCAATTTCTCCGCTGTATGAGGGACGAAAGTTACCAAAGTTTCCAGAAGGGAAGCCCATTGTTTTTTTTCATCATTGCTCTTTCGGATGCTAGAGCAGGGCACTCACTGCAATCTACGTAAGAAAAAAAAACAACTAGAAAACTGGGAACTTTCGTATCGATGCAGTCAATTTTGTCGACGCAAAGGAAGGCAAAAACGAACCGTCTTGTTCTTCTAACTTACATATAGAGGGATCCCGACAAGTATCGAACCGAAAACACGAAGCACGAAGTAAGACTTTGAACGTGCATACCTATATATGGACAAGTACTGATCATACACTACTAGTGTAGTATAGAAGAAAATAACGAGAGGAAAATAAGAAAATACTCCACACTTCGGTAATGCCTCTGCTTTTGAACTGGCGAAACTATTGCACTTTTTTATAACCGAGAAGGAGACATGCATAGGGGAGGGCAATCTCATAGCAGAGATGCGTTTTTAGACTGGAAATTCCTTTAATATCACTATATATACCCTAGTTTGCCGCGAATTCTATCTCATTTTTCTCTAGACGGGTCTGAATATTTTCCTTTGTACATATTACATGTACGCAATGAGCAAGAAGATGGAGTGCAAAGGATGTAGCCATATGAACTATTTCATGAAAAACAAAGGGGTGCGTAGTTATCTTTAGCTAGATTCGATTTCAATTTTATTTTCATTTGGCAGCATGATGGACGCACGTAAAAAATTGTAAATAAACAAAACATTTCATCAATACCGTCCTGGTCTCAAAAAAGGGCCGAGAAGGATAAGCTTGTAAACATTTCTCTCGCAAGTCTAGATTGGCACCGTGGATTGGTACCCATGTGGCTGAAACATGCTGCAAACATGAACCTTAAAATTGCATTTTTGTAGAAGATATGGAGAGGAGCATCCGAATTTTCACCAAGTTTATCGTAAAATAATTCAAGAACGAGCATAAAAACTAGCCTCGTACACTCGATTTATGAGTATGTGGGTGGAAGCAAGGGTGAGTTGGGAACGTGTGGTGCTGCACGACATAATTGGTCCCCGCTATTTTGTCGCTACGAATTCCCTCTGCGAAAAATTTGGTTACAATATCTGTTAAAGCAAACGTTTCAAGGTTTTTCAAACTTAGCGGTGTACCTCTGAAATATAACCGTGATTTTTTATCTATTCAACAATTTTCTTTCACGCATATTTTTGACAGAAAATTTTTGAATTATTTTGTAAATAGTCTCAAAATGATTTATTTTCCCTGCTTTTCCTTTCTACAATTGCTACAGAAATGCGATTTTAAATTTGATGTTCGAAGGGCTTTCCGTCTTACTGATGCCAATCCACGGTGCCAATCATGCCGGACTTGGATACCTGCGAGGACAACTTTTACTGGCATATCGACCTAGGCCCTTTGTTCCCATATTAAAATCGTTAGCCTTCACGAGCATGTGTTTCAATGATTCATCACTCGCGACAAATCCTTTAGTCACGTCTTTACTTGTTTTCTGTATATACCAACACTTTTTACCGATATGAAATAACGATAAAATAGTAAAAAAAAAGAAACTGCAGTTGAGTCTTTTGTGGTTCTTAATATGGGAGAACCATTTCCTCCTCTAGACGGACCGTACATTTGTATTATAAAATTTAAGTTTTGTTTTTTGCGACGATTTAACAAACATTACAGAATATTTAGAACAATAAATCAAATACCCTGTGACTTTGTCGATTGCGTCCCAAATGTACCATACATACATTTATATGTATGTATGGTACGTATATAGCTTCTGCAACCTTTTGTTTTTCCTTTTCGTTTGACTTTCTTTCCTTACCCTCTTTTTTCTCCCTTGGTCCTTGTTGGAGCACATGCACGTAGCCAACCCATGCCCACGCTCCCATCTGTCTTTTTTTGCCGAAAGAAAAATAAACTCGGAATTTACCGTTCTCTTTTGCGACACAAAGCCTTTTTCTCGTCCGGCTATGCGCGCGTATAGTGGCTTTTCGCATCGCGAAATGCGCAAACAAACGACGGAGTGCAAGCTGGTGGACAAGATAACAGATAGAATGCTTTTTATGTTTTTTTTTTCGTTTATGTACTTTTGTTTCGTTATTTTAATTAATTAAGACGTTACATGTGGATAGAAGAAAAAATTAAACCGTTTTTTAATTGGATTCAATGACGTATAAACGTCGCAAGCGTTATAAAAGGATATATACGGACATTTTTTTATCTTCAGAGCTTATTTTCCGAAGTTTAGTTTGTAAAAGTAGCAATTTGGAGTCCTTTAGTCTAGTCATTTTACAAAAAATATACAACAACCTAACAACTGAAGACCTACTATTAAAATGCCGCCGTGAGTACACGCAGAAATTAAATGAGAGCTTCAATCCGTCGTGTGTACTGTAGGTCCTAAATCAGTTTTAAAACTTTAAATCCGTTCTTTCTTGAAACCACGTTTTTGAAATCGGGAAGACGCATCATTCACGGCAGTTTTCATCCGATTGACTTGACATTTTAACCGTAGATTCTTAGATAGATCCTCTAAATAAGTACACACGATTTTTACGATTCACCAACAATTCTTGTCTTTATAAACAAATTGACGGCAATTTTTAAGCGAAAAAAACTGCGTTAAATATGTACTTCTCTAATACTGTAGTGCTAATCTATAAAAATTCTGCCCCCTCCCGCAGAGCGCTTAAAAAACGATTTTAGCGTAGCTACGACTGAGCCTCCATATAGTGGTTTTTTTCATGACAATTTTTTGTTGTACTCGTCAACATATGAAGAATACCTGTAAAACTCAATTTTATTGCTTATTTTTAGTATTTAAAAGAAAAATTCCACAAAAGTCTCAGTTTTCGGTGAGCTACATAGATGTAACACCTTAAGAAAAAAACTGATGTGTATTTAACGGGATTTTCTAGTCTAGACATCTAAATTTCAGACGTTTTTTCGGGCTTGATGAAATATATATTTTTTTTCCATGCATTCTTTTACAGTCTTTTATTGATATTTAAAAAAAATCGTAAAATGGCCGTGAAAAAAGGATGAGGAAAACGCGTTTAAAGTTTTGAGTACAATTTTAGACAACCGCCATTATCTAATAAGTGCGATAATGGCAGGTTATACGTACGCTATATTAATCGGCCATTCCTGCCTCGTGAAGTGTGCGTCCCTCGACTTCGAAGTTATAATTTCTGAAGCGCGTTTTTTCCTGCGAGCCCTACGTTCTAGCTTCCTTAGAAGCTTCTGAAGTTCGTAGCTCCGACCGGTCGATCCTACTCTGGTCTCGCTTGTTGGAGTACGAATAAGCTTCGGGCCATATTCAAATCGCTATAACTTTGTAAATATTGGCAATTTCGAAATTTCGTACTGAGGATATATTCTTAAGTCTGTACTTTAGAAATACGCAAGAAAAATTGAAGTTTTTTTTTTAATTTCTAGACTCAAATACTACTTTAAGGGGGGATTGTCTTTTTTTTTCGCAAAATTTACCGCTTTTTGGGAATTTTTTTGTGAAGAAAGTATACAACGGAAAACTTGTGAAACTTGGCATATAGTTTTATTGATCTGTTTACTACATACAAACAAATTTTTAAACAATTTCATCATAAAATCCCCCCTTAAATGCGTTTTTCTCGAAACAGCTTTTTCACAACTGGTGTGCACGATTTCTCAAAAACTATTCAACCGATTGCCTTCAAATTTGGACAGAATGCTCAGCTGACATCCTTTTATCGTTTGATGAAGCAAAAAAGCAATACGTTTAATAGTTTTTTATTTATAACAAAAAATCGAGCAATTTTTTTCGAAAAATCGATACTTCAAGTTCAAAACGTCACCAAATCGTCAATTTTTTTTCCCTCCATCGAACGATAGCTATATGTGTCTAAAGTATAATGCTTTTTGGGTTTTTGTTGCAGGATGAACGTGAAGGCTGTAATCGTGCACACCATCAAAAAAGGACCATCGCGCGTCGAGGGGGGTGGGAGGCGGATTTTTTGATGAAATTGTTTAAACATTTTTTTGTATGTAGTAAACAGATCAATAAAACTATATGCCAAGTTTCATAAGTTTTCCGTTGTATACTTTCTTCACAAAAAAATTCCCAAAAAGCGGTAAATTTTGCGAAAAAAAAGACAATCCCCCCTTAAACGGTTGATTCTTCAAGGCCGGCTTGCTTATTTAGATACGACACCTTTTCACAGAAATGTGAGTATTACGAAAGAACCAGTCTCCAAAAGAAATAGTTATTTCACATATGTATCGTCTCCCAGAAGATAATACACTACTCCAAATAATTAAAGGAACAGCACATTTCTTCAATTTGTTTAGTGTTTTTTAAGCGCTGTATCTATGTGAAAAATGGTCGTATCGAGATGAAAAAAATAATTTTGAAGCTTCAAGTCTCTAGTTTGAAGATCTTTTGGCAACGACATTTTGTGAGCTATGCTTATGGCGCAGTCACAATAAATAGCGAAATAAAAAAATTCCAATTTTTTTCCCCAAAGATCCACAGGCTCGGGATTTTGGTTTCAGTTAAATCAATGTATCGGTTAATTAGCTTGTTTACTTAGCTTCAATTTTTTTTTGTTGGTCGCTCTACGTCAATTTTTTGCTGAGATGTCCGACTTTGAATGAAAAAAGATCTTTTTTTACTTTGATCGTTGATATCTCAACAACCAATGATCGCACAGGGAATCAAATTACAGCTTCGAAAACTTGAATATATGTTCTACAAGACCCTTTCATTGATATTTGAGACCAAATTTTTTTCTACCCTCAACATTTATTTGAAAAAGTAGAAAAAAGCGACATTTTATGGCTTTTCAGAAAATCTCCACTACTTTACAAATATTGATGAAAAGACTAATGTTGCCAGGTTTTTTCAGCTCAATGTACTCCCAATAGGGCTGTAAATTGATCGAAGTTTTCCAAAACAATTAGAGGAACAAGTGTATTCTTCCTAAACATCGTGGAATCATCATCAAAATGAAAACACCAATTCTCTTCGACGTTTTTCACAACTTTGCAATAGTTGCTTGTTAAATTTGTAAAACATTTCGGAAACAACACTGATTCGTTTTTGACATGATTCGACCTTTGCGCGTTATAGTTTCACTCATGTTTAATTGCATTAATTAAACGTTGATATCCCCATATTAATTAATTCTCGATATTTTCAGCAAAGGTTATTTAGGTTACAAACAACAATTTTTTTGAACTGATCTTTTTCGGACAAAAAAAACCAATTAACAGTCTTTTTGAAAACTAATATTTTTTTGAAATTTTTTCCAAGTTCTGGTGAAAAAAATAGTCAAAAGTTTTTGTGAACTTTAACTTTTTTTTTCAATTTTTGATCATGCCTAGTTTTGAACAAACTTTTTTTGTAACCCTAAGAACCTTCGCAGAAAATATCGAGAATTAATCACGTAAATGTTCTCAGACCGACTAGTACAGCTTGAGGGTATCAACTTTTAATTAATGCAATCAAAGATGAGTGATATTATGGTGCGCAAAGGCCGACCCGTGTCAAAAATAAGTCAGTATTGTTTCCTGAAATATTTTACAATAAAAAAAAAAGAAGAAATTTGTCGATTTTTTTTCATAAGTTTAACAAGCAGCTAGTGCAAAGCTGTGAAAAAAGTCGAAGACAATTGGTTTTTTCATTTTGATGATGATCCCACGATGTTTAGGAAGAATACACTTGTTCCTTGAAATGTTTTGTAAAACTTTGATCAATCGGTCCGGAAAAACGGTTTGATGGATCAATTTGAAAATTTACAGGGCTATTGGGGGTATATTGAGCTGAAGAAAACCTGGCAGCATTAGTCTTTCCATCAATATTTGTAAAGTAGTGGTAGATTTACTGCAAAATCATAAAAAGTCTCTTTTCAAAACTTTTTCAAATTAATTTTAAGGATTATAAAGATTTTTTTCTCACAAATCAACGAAAGGCTCTTGTAGGTCATTTATTTAAGTTTTCAAAGCTGCCTGTTAATTCTCCGTGCGATCATTGGTTGCTGAGATATCGATGATCAAAGACAAAAGCATCTTTTTTTCATTCAAAGTTGGATATCTCAGCAAGAAATTGACGTAGAGAGTTAAAAAAAACCAAATTGAAGCACAATGAACAAGCTAACTGACCTATATATTGACTTGACTGAAAAAAAATTCCTCGAGCCCGTGGCCCCTTGCAAAAAACAAAATTTTCTTCTCCCGCTGTTCCTATCGAATACGCGATAACCGTAGATCACAAACATTTTTTGCCCAAAGATCTCGAAACTAGAGACTTGAAGCTTCAACATGCTTTTTTTCATCTCGATACGACCATTTTTCACATAAATACAGCGCTTCAAAAAACACTAAAAAAAATTTTCTCTTCCTTTAATTTTGTGGAGTAGTGTATTTCGTCTGCGTGTACTTGTGGCTATAAAAATTTAGATAGCGACCTATTCGAAAGCGGAAATGCATTGGGACTGCTTGAAAGAGTCATCAATTTTCAAATTGGGGAATTTGATTCTTCACTGTGATTCAAATCGATCCGGCTTTGTGCCTCGGATTTATTCGTTGCTTGTAATTTTTCTGGAAAATATTTATAAATCTTGTGTAATATTTATTCGAGAAAACGACACTTTCTATTATCTCTCGTTCATAGTGTCGAGAAGGTGAATAAACGTAACGGAGTTCGATATGGATTGTAAAGTGAGAGGTCGTGCCACTGTTTCACCGGCGCAACCCCAGTAAAAAATAAAAGAAATTCCAATATTTCATGGGTATGCACAAAGGGCATTTCGTATAGAGGGAAACTTTTCTATACAGGAGATAATTCGACGACTCTCCGCTCTTTGTGCGTGTACCCTACCGATGGATAAAATATTTCCGAACGAATGCGAAAAATGATGAAGTATAGTGAGAACCGTATCAATTGTATCGCAGTCATCTTGGGAGGGGGTCAGAATGTGGAGAATGTGCGAAACGTATGATATCTCTAAAGCCGAACATTTGTACACTATTTCAACATTTTCCTCCTCGCTTTCGAAAGCGTAAAAATATATCCACATACGTATATTATTTTATATAGACGTGTCGAAAGGTTTGGACGTTCGAGATTGAATTCATATTTTTTTTAAGTGTGAAGCAGTGTATTGTCAATGAAGATGTATAATATATATTTATCATACTGTAAGTAGGATAACTCGGGCCAAAATGAGAACGGTAAGGTCATGTTCAAATAAAACAAGACATGTGAATCAGTCAACTTTAATTGTTCTTTTAAACTAATCAACATTTACTAATCTCTTAATTTTGGAAACAAACAAATCAGTCTTTCTGATTATTATCATACAATGTATATTTTTAATTAAATATTTATTTTCCCATCTTACCTCATATGCGGTGCAAGATGAAACAGCAATAGGAGCATGATGGGACACGAATTATTGGCATCTTTCGCATCTAAAAATAGTTTCATTCTCAACACCAGTCATTTGATAAGCCAATCGTCTAACAAGGAACATCCCTCGGGTGTCGTGATTCGACTTTGATGAAACTTATATATACTATAATATAATATACTTATATATATTATATATATTATAAAGCATTGAAAAATAAGCGACACGTATTTCTTTTTATCGGCGGAAAAACGGTTTTAAGGGGTGAAACCAGCCCTCGAAGAAAGGCATGTCAAGGGGTAATATTGCAGTTTCACCTACAACCAATCGACCAACCGCAATCAAACAAAAACGAAAATTCTTCTAATCCGAAGCGATGAAAAATCCACGAGAGAGTTATCGCAAAAAAAATAACTAAGGGGTTAATCACCCCTATTCGAGGGCTGGTTTCGCCCCTTAAAACCGTTTTTCCGCCGATAAAAAAATACGTGTCGCTTATTTTTCAATGCTTCATAACATATATGAGTTTCAACAAAATCGAAGAACGACACCTGAGGAATGTTCCTTGTAAGTTCTGTAGTATTTAGTCCGAATAATCTTGCTTCCACATTATTTAAATAATTTATTAGTTCTTTTTCTTCTTCTAGTAGAAACACCAGTTGAACTGAAACCAAAGGCCCTACTAGTTTCATTTCAGCCTTTTCCAACTTAGACAGTGGTACGTTCTAAAATATTGCGGCTTTGCGATAGCTTGTATTCATCTTTCCCCATTAGTGGGTTAAAGAATCAATAAAAAATCACGCAATAACCATGAATATTTTTGACAAACCGTTCTTATTATATTCATAATTATTACTTTTATTGTGTTTACTTACCACTCTCTAATCAATATCAGCGACTCAAATTAACTGAAGCGCTGGTAAACTTTATAAAAAAGTAGATCTTTTTGTCAAAAAAATCGATATTGTTTTCTCACTCGAGACGCGTGCTTCCGCCACAATCGATACTTTCACACTCATTCACCTTCCCGCCGTCCCTTCAAACTCCAACGGGAGCACTGTGCTTGCGCACACTGTTTAGTAACTAGACTTATGGTTCATCTTATCCCGCGCCTTCTTCTTGCCCCCAGTTTCCCTATATAATAACCCGACTAGAAATTTTGATCCAGCAGCCTGATAACTGATAAGGCCGCTATCAAGTTGTGGTCCGTAATACCGTAGTACGGCACGCCTGAACAGTGCCGCAATTTTCCTCGAACCAGTGGAACCTTATTACGGGCGCTAGAAGGCACCCTGAACAGGCCGAAGTACGGTAGCCTGTATGCCGCCGTAATATGGCGTCCATGGACGCCGTGTTACGGCACGCCTGATCTATACCGGATGTCGACCGTATCAGTGCAACCATACGTACGGGCGCGCCAAGGCACCCTGAACAGGTCGAAGTGCGGTTACCAGTACGCCGCCGTAATATGGCGTCCACAGACACTCTGTTACGGCACGCCTGCTTTGTGCCGGATGTCAGCCGGATGAGTGCAAGCGTAGTTGGCGAAACAAGATTTTAAGGTTAGGATTCATTGCCGTCTGCAATATGAATCGCGTGAATTCGAATAATCTAAGGGCAGGTGATAAACAAAGACTAATTGTTTATATACAGACAGTTTTCGTGAAAAAAACTAGAAGCTCGGTGTACAAATTTGTTACTCCCGTACGACATGGTTCCTCTGATCCGATGGACATACGGCACGGATAGGGCGTGCCGTACTACGGCATTCCGAACCGAAGCTCGATCAATTTTTATCAATTTCCTAACGAACAGTAGTGCAGAATGGATCGAAAGGAGGACCGGAAAAAAGTATTGAGACGTTTGCGGGTACGGAAGTAGCGTGCCGTACAGGTGGGAATAAAAAAAAACAACGTGTAACAGAAATAAATACCTCTCTTTTACCAGCTATGTACATATATATGTTCTTTACTTTAAAAATTAACCATACCCATTATTATTTAACACGCATAATAGCTATTATTTTTGTAATGGTATTTTTAGGGCCAAGCGCAGAATCGCATCCAAATCTTAGTGACAACGACTTGCTCATTAATGCAAATTCCATGAGTCCATGCATCGGAAGATTCGGAACCTGATTCGATTTCTTCTAGTATCAGTGATAATAGAGATCGCCTCTAGTGATAATGCAAGTTAACACAACGAGAGCTCTAGTGATTCACCAAGTAGTGAAGAAGGCAACTTCAAAGAAACTGAAGAACTTCGTCAGTGGGCTCTCCAATGTCAGATACCACACAATCATTGGGATGCATTGCTAAAAATACTGCGCAGGAAATTGTTACCGGATTTACCCACGTCATCTAAGACTTTCCTAAGAACATTAAGTTCGCAGCGTATCACAGAAATACAGAACGACGTTGGAGAATTCGAAGGGCGCTTCGCATGCTTTGGAATCAAACCAAGTCTACAGCGACTGATTAACTCAGCACTACATCAGAAAAAACGATTATACCTGCAATCAACATCGACAGCTTACTATTATTTAAATGAAGTCGACAGCAATTATGGCCCATATTGTACCAAGTCTTTTTCACTCCAAGTGTGTGTCCAGTCTTTGCTGTAGCCATGTACGAAGGCATGTCACAACCCTCAAACATGCATCAGTACCATGAAAAGTTTACAGAAGAAATAATCGAATTACTTGATACTGGAGTAGAAGTGAATGGCACATTATTCGAAATCTCAATGAAAGTTTTGTATGCGATAGACCGGCGCGGTCTTTAATCAAATCAATCAAAGGGCATGGCGGTTTCTACGCTTGTGAGCGGTGTACTGTTCCAAGCCAGCGTTACAAAAACCGAACAGTTTTCGCTGATCAAAACTTTCCTGCTAGAGAAACTGCAAGTTTTCATTCGCAGCAGCAATCTGAACATCACAATTGCATATCTTTATTGATTCGTATCTCTGAATTAGACATGGATCGTCATTTCTCACTAGATTTCATGCACTTATGCTGCTTGGGTATAATGAAACAAGCTATTGAATGACTACTGGATAGACGGACCTCGGAAAGTCAAATTCAGCCATGGCCAGAAGCATAGGTTGTCCGCAATGTTGGTACAATTACAGTGTCAAATACCAGTAGAATTCCAGCGTACTATACGAACGTTGGCCAATATTTCTAAATGGAAAGCAACGGAATACAGATTTTTCTTTTTGTATGCTTCACTAATTCTCCTCATGGATGTGCTTTTCGAAAAATTGTACAATCATTTCTTGTTGTTCCATGTTGGCTGTCGCATTCTATGCTCAGAAGAACTTTGCTTAAAATATGTAGACTGTGCTGCAGAATACTTCCGAAAATTCGTGTCGTTAGCAATTGAATTGTATGGCATTGAAAGCCAAGTATGAAATGTACACAGTCTCATTCATTTCGCGGATGATGTGAAGGCTATGTCATATTCATTGAGGTACCTAACAGCATTTCCTTTCGAAAATGCTCTGGGCTTGATGAAGAAAATGCTACGAAGTGGAAGAAAACCTTCAAGTCAAATTTGTAGAAGGTATAGCGAAATGTTACTCACCCAAAAGAGAATAACAATCCCGCCAAATATATTAATTCTAAAAGAGCAACCGAACCGGACCCGAGCAATGCGTATGATTAAAAAAATACGATATAAACAAATGGTGCTAACAAGTGTGAAGCCAAACAATACTGTTCTGTTACAAGATAAAACGATCATGAGAATTGATAAAAATTTTATCGGTCCAGATGATAGTGCACAAAATGTAAACATTTGTGGGCAAACACTGCGTCCTGACAAATCTGTCTTCAAATACCCCTGCGACTTCAATATTTTTCATGTTCAGGAAGTCAAAGAGGGTGATGAAGAAAAAACAGGCAAACTAGACATGATTGCATAAAAAACGATGATTTTCGAAATTGAAGAAGGAGAGACGGTAAAAATGTATGTGTCGCCTATTCTCCACAATTAATTAATCATCAGAATAATAAAATTCATTACAATAAAAAATAATTTGTGTACCGACATCGTACGACTTTGTACTTTTTTGAAAATTTGTATCCTTCCCGCTTGCTGTACTATTTTGACAAAACTTTGCGAATCCCGATTTTGAGGTTATCTTTTGACGTCTGCGATATAAACCACATGCGAATTTGGAATATCTATGATTTGCCTGCAAGTACCAAACATTGAGTAATCGTTTATAAATAAAAAGTTCTAGTCAAACAAAACTACAAGCTCGGTGTACGAAGTATTTAACTCGAAAATCTTCGAAAAGATACTCGAAAACACGCCGGAATTGCGACAGTTCTTTCCTAACCTCTCTATCTCATTGGTGCATAATGTTTTTTTTTAGTAAAACAGTAAGCAAAGTTTGCAGAATATAATCGAACCCTCTAATACACCTTACAGTAAGTACCATATTTATTATTTACTTCAATAATCAGAAATGGGTTTTCTTCCTGCTAAAAATGTGCTCATGTCATGTTTGAACCGCACTAGATAAGTGAGCCAAAATATCACCTGGTTGAATTCATAGAGGAGAATACTGCAGGGTAAAAAACTGTGGACATTGTACCATCTGACTGGGTAATATTTGACTAGAACCTGTGGAGTTTGGATACAGCATTCATGCCGCCTCCATATGATGAAGAGAGTTCGCAAACCCTTCATTCAATGATTCAATTCACCATGCCAGCTCCGGAGGATTGGCCAACTTTTCCCATAAAGCTCAGAGAACAAGCAAGTAAGATTTTCCAAATTTGTCTATATGTTTGCGATAAGTATAATTGAAATTTCTTTGCGCAATTCTAACACGATTTTACCTTTTGAAGAAAATTATAGGGAAGCAAGCCGCAAGCTGAATATCTTAATAACAAGGTCACTGTGTTCACCAGCGATGATGAAATGACAGCGGAACAGAGAACTGCTATGGCGATAGAGAAATTCCAAAAAGAAAATGTTGAACCGGAGGAGATGCAAGTAGATTGGAATGTGTCTGCGATTCCTATCGGTGAGCTTGTAAATAATGTACCTACGAAAACATTTCTATTGTTTTTCTTTATGAAAAAAATCATATGATATGCGCTGTAGCCATTAACATACTGAAGCTAAAACCATTTGATTTTTTTTTGTTTCGGATGATCCATCTCCGAGATTTCATCAACAGCACAGACCTACAATTTGTTTAGGACATTTTTTTAACTACTCTTTCCGTCTATAAATAGTGACTTATATAAATAAAAATGTTCTTTATGCATTTCGAAAGAGTATTTATTAAGTGTAACTTTTATATCAATATCTATAATATAAACCTTTAAAAAAAATCATATAAATAGCGTTTTTAGCATCTAAAGTGAGAAGACCCCATTATTGGTAGGTTTCATGCATTAGCAGTTATTATTCCAATTATTCAGTGTCCTTTCTCAACAAAAATTCTGAAGCAAAAAAATTAATAAAAAAAACATTGGTTCTCGAGAAAAGCTCTGAAAGAGTACGAGCACGTTTTATCGAAACTAAAGATTCAGTTGTGTGTGTGTGAGAGGGGGAGGGGAGAGAGAAAAGTTGATTGGCAAGACTCATGGTACGTTAAATGCCGGGTTTCGGAACAATTGACCACACATACCCACACCCACCCACACACACGCACCCACGCACAGATCAGTGTTCACATTTCAAAGAGCACGAGCCCGAACGCAGTTGAACTCTACGAGAGAAGGTTTTCCTGTAGCGTTGAATTAAAACGGCGGAAGTGGGCAAACAAAATAACAGCAGAGTCGCATTTTCCAAGCCGTGAGGAAGAAAGACAAAATGGATAGGAGAATAGGGAAAAAGAGACGTAGAGCGAAAGGGTTGTATACAGCAAACGTGGCGTTATCGCGGGGCTTTTTCTTTCTTCTATTCTCCATTCTGTACATTGCCAACCCTATTACAGCATCCACCTCTAACCATCGCCAGCCAAAAACTCAGCCAACCATCTCTTCCGGTTACATAGTCAACGTGTGCGAGTCTCTTCTCTTGTTCCCTTTTTATCTGTGTCTCATAGTGTGTATGCACGTATCTACGTTCGTACATGGGCTACATGTGTACGCGTAATTACATAGGTGAATTGGCTGGTACCTGCTGGAGCAAACGCTGCGGTATGTACACACGAGCTACATGGATTTTCATCGTTTTGATACGACTGCTATTTAACTTTTTGCGCGTTTGCTCATTACATTATAAAAGACTTTGTACGTTCGCTCAATTTTTCTGTATCGTCGATTATGTTATCGAAATATGTGAGAAGTTGCGAGAAAAAACTTGGCGTGTTCAAACATAACCTGACTGCTTCGTGAAGGTGTACGTGTGTGGTGATATTATGCTCAAGTGGAGTAAACTGCATAACAAACGATACTTACAGTGGCATTTCAGCTATATTATTCAAATGGATTTTTTAGATATATACGTTCATAAGCGATTTATGCTTTTTCAAGATCCACCCATTTTGTAATCCATCCATTTCGTTTAGAAAATTGACCATACAGAGCAATATAGGATCCATCAAAAATCGTATCGGATTCAGTTCGACAATGTGGAAATTCTTTGGGATTTGAACTGAGTTCTCACATTGGATTCCAATGGGAAATCCCTATTAGAATCCAATATACGAGCATGCCGTTTTATTGTATTATACAGATTATAGGATACAATGCGACGACCTATTGGATCCCTATCAGGAAATAGGGACAAGTTTGGGAATCCAATTGGATCCCGAAGACAACTTCTGGACGGGTAAGGGCTCACGTATGGCTGGCTTAATTGTCACAACACTGCTTAGCTGGGCCTTCGTAGGAAATTTGACGTACAAAAGTCATTATACATATTTTGAGGTTTTCAGCGTCGCAATATCCCACTTTGATGGTGTATGACCAACATTTCAAATGGTTGGTGGAAAATTCGTTATTTGAAATTTGTTTATTTGAATCTCAATTCGCCATTTTAAATTTTCGATACGTGACATTTGGTATGAATACAATAACATTTCAAAAACTTAATTTGGATTACTATAGTACACTGTTAACTTTCTTGGAATCTATTTTCTTTTTCCCAACGTAGTGATGTCCATCGTGGTACATTGAGCGCTTCGAATTTTGTAATCCTGAAAACACATTTTTATTTAGCAATCTCGAAAACTCTAGAATAACAGTTTATGTTGAATACTAAATATATTTGTCGAACTCAGAAGAATGTATGTAATGTTTGAAATTTGTCTTCAAGTTTGGATATAGCGACCTCAGGATTGACAAGAGTATGATATCCGGGGCGCCAAGATTTGACGGTGAATTTAGGGCAATCGGCTCAAAATAAACAAAATATGAAGAGTGCTAAAAGTTAACATTTCGCTTATTTTGCGTTAAAAGCAGAATTTTTCGTTAGTTCTCGAAAATGACGATTTTTCCGAAGTTGAAAATTTCAAGGAACATCAGGAAAGGTAGCTTGGAAATATATAGTTTCAACAGTGCCTCAGAAGCCAAAAATGTATTTTAAATACCACTACCATGTTTTCCTCGCTTATAGGTGCGACTAGACTGAGAGTAAAGTAGTACTTTTAATCGCTGGGAGTCCGAAGAGGGATTAAAAGTTTACGGTTCATCTCTCATCGGACTTATAAGGCTCCAAGTTTATGTAACGTATAGCGTTTAGTAATTTGGTGTAGTAATGATATGGAACAATTTTTTATTGTTATAAATAAACAAAGAATATATTAAAATAAAGCATTGCAATATCGGAATTTATGTTGAAAATCATATAAATATTACGTTTAATTGTATTTATATGATACCAGTAAACAAACTCCAACAAATAAAGAATTATAAACTCGGAATTTATTTTGAAAATCATATAAATACTACGTTTAGTGGTATTTATATGATTCCACTAAACAAACCCAAACAAAGAAATACTATTTGCAGCTCGCTCGGTCAATTTCCATTATTCGAGATAAAATAAGAATACTGTAGCCATAAGCCAACAACAATCGCTGAATTTTTGCGTATTTCCAATTACCGCTAAAAGCGTCCATAATTCCTTAAGGTAGTTCTGTAGTTTTGGTTAAATCTTAGGAATTGCCTGGAATCTAAGTATAGTGTAGTACGATAACCTTCATGGACTGAATCCCAAAAATTCAATTCGATTCACCGTTTAGTTCATGAGATAATTGCAATTAAATATGGGTATTTTTGTACGTGATCCCTATACTTAACACGTAAACCGATAGTAGTTTGCTCGCATTTCTCGACATAGGTTCTAAACACTAGTTTTTATTTTGAAGTCCTAAGATTTCAAAATAAAAACAAACGTCTACGCAGTACTAGTGTGGGATTGATTTTTTTTTTAATGACAAACTTTGACCGTTTAGTTCCGGAGATATCGACTTATGAGAAGTGGTAATTTTATTCCACACCGAACGCGGGCCCAACCATCTGTAACGGAGTGGCAACATTGTAAAATGGAATTCAATCGCATTCGGGTTTCCTTCACTGTTTTCCTAAACAATGTCTTTGTTACAGCGGATACAATTTAAACTGTCCACACGATGTTGTAAATCCACGATCCGACGTCCTTCGACAGAGACTTTTTGTTGCTGATCGTTGAGGTTATGGTTATTCGCATCTCGTTTAGCTGAATTTGCTTGACACATAGCTGCCACAGCTTTCAGTGTTTCAGCAAGCGCCTTTTTACTTATAAACTTTCCTTTGTATCACATTTGGGTTGACATTTTCACGCTTTTTTTTATTAATATAAAATATTTCGCGAAAGACGGCTCGTGGGAAGCTCAACGCCATGACTGAAGGACACCGCGCTGTTGGCACGATTACAGCGCCGCCCTCTATACGAGTATGAGACCTATCTATGCATGAGGTGCGAATGTGTGGGACATATAGAGGGTACAAGCTCTGTCAAAAATGTACAGCCAACAGCATCGTATAGGCATTGGATGTTACTATACGCTTCGACCGAAACTTTTGGCTCATACGTGTACCTACAGAACTACTTTAAGGCAGTAGTCTGGTCTAGAAATTTGAGAACATCGATTTTTTTTCATTTTATTATTCCTTAGACCTTTCTTAGTACGCTCGTGAAAACCGTTTATTGATATTTCAAAAATTAGCAGAGTAATAGAAATTATGAGCAAGCCGCGCGCAAACCTCATCTAGGGGTATCAAAACTTTGAACGCGTTTATCTCAGAACTATGTTTTTCAAATCGGCGGCCACGATATCTCGATAACTAATTGACCGATCGAGCTCAAAGTTTGCTCATACCTTCGGTAGCCTCTTTCTGAGGACTGGTAGCAGAATTGAGACGACCAATAATTTTGCCCACATTTTATAACTCGTCGAATACCCGAAGATGTATGAAATATCGTTAATCAAAGTTTAACAGGCCGCCATTTTGTAACAATTTTTTAAAGTACTAATTCTGCTACCAGTGCTCAGAATACTCATGCAGATTGAGAATATATATATATATATATTTTTTCAGATGCAGACAACATCACACACGTTTCTGTTGAGATCCATTGTGTTTCGGTTTATACAAAATTGTAAGACCTTAAGAAGTGGCTACTAGTAGCCAGCGTCCCGAGATATCATAGTTCTTAATACGTACGTCATTTTGTTTATGACTGTCTCTGTTATTTCAACGAATAGCATTCATCCACGAGAACGCGACGATTTTTTTTTCATTTTTGAACAACTCTACTCAAATGATCTAAGGGGTCTTCTCACTTCAGACGATAAAAAAGGCTATTTTCACGATTTTGTTTATAGGTTTGGATTATAGATATTGATATACAAGTTGTTACGCTTAATAAATACACTTTCGAAATACATTTTAAAAAAATTCAATGTATTTATTTAACCCAAACAAACTTTAAACGCGTTTTTCTCGAAACAACGTTTTTGGACGGCTTCTTGATAAAATCTTCGAAACTACTGAACCGATCTTAATGAAATGTTAACCACATATGCTTTACAACTATAGCTATAGCGCATATGAAGGATTTTTGTCAATTTTTATATTTACTATTTTTTTTGTTGCCAAAAACGGTAAAAAAAACACGTTTTTCAATGTTTTTTCGAAAAATGTCCGCCATTTTGTTATTCTTGCATATATAAAAAATCGTATGATATGCCCCATAGCCATTAACATACTGAATCTAAATCCGTTTGATTTTTTTGTTTTGGATGATCCATCTCCGAGACTTCATCAACAGCGCAGACCTACAATTTTTTAGGACATTTTTTATCTACCATTTTCGTCTATAAATGATGACTTAAATAAATACAACATTTTTATGTATTTCGAACGTGTATTTATTAAGTTTAACAACTTTTATGTCAATACCTACAATATAAACCTTTCAAACAATTCATGAAAAAGGCCTTTTATTAGCGTGTAAAGTGAGAAGACCCCTTATTAATAGGGCTAACTCAGGAAGCCTTTAAGGGCCTATGCTATCAAAGCATGGTCCCTTGACGGTTCGCATGAGGCCTTCAAAACACGGTCTCAATGAAGTTAGGAAAAATTATCGCGAACTTGACTAAGGCGCCGACGTAATCTTCGTACGCCTTCCTTTTTAAAATCTGCGCATTCAGGATCGTCGGAATTGCGTTTCAAGTTTGCATTGTTTCTGTGATACGTATTCTTCGTATGCGATCCACAACTTTAATCTCAAGTTGTTAGGCAGATCTTGGGAGTGGCATGGTTAAAAACATATCCCAAAAACGATGTACCTGCTACGAGACGAGACTCGGAGAGGATCCAAATGCGCTTGCATCCGGCTTATTGGATCGAACAACCATCTCGAGGCGATGAAAAAAAAATACAAGCCAGTGAACCTACAAGAACGACTTCGTGCTCTCTAAACACCCAAGTCTAAGCAGCCATCATGGCGAAAAAGAGACCAGCGGGCATCGTCTAACGCACCCTCTACTACCCTCATGCTACCTGCCCTTCATCAATATTATTCCATGTTGTATTACGCAACAGCTTACAGTTCCAATAACCCAGAGAAGAAAAAAAGTTGTTGGGCATTGAAACCAGACGGTTTAAATATTCATTGAATTGAGGATCGTGAATCTGTCGGTTTGGTATCTAGCTCCCCCGTACACGTGTATAATATACGCTTTTGTGCAAAGAATCACGGCATCAGCTCGACAAGAGATTACAGGAGGTATACTGTTTACAGAGAGGATTGATCTACGCTTGGTGAAAAGCGCATCGAGCTTGCAGCGTAAAAGACGAGACCGTATGTGCTGACTTGCACAGCATAAAAGCGCCGGATGACATAGACAGGATAGAAAAGATATTACTGTATGGAGCAACGCAGAGAGAGAAAGAGAGAAAATAGAGGAAGAAAACCGCCACGAATTGAGAAATCGAACGACTTTTCATCCGTTCATCCTGCTGTTCGTCGATCCAGCACGCCTTTTTATTCATCCATGCCTCTTCCTCTCTCCACCATTATCGAAGTATACATCATTTGGTCACAATTCCAATATTCCCTTTCGAATGATCCGTGTCTCTCGGCCGCAGCCCGGCCTCAGCCTCCTGCAGCTATAAAGTGTTTTTTTTCCCTCGTCTTTCAACCAAACGAGCTCGGAGAGCTGGAAACATTTTACAATTCAGAAACAGAGATCCCGTTGCGATTCAAGCTGTTTATTCAAACGTGGAATATTCATGCAAATTCAAAACGGCCACTTGAGCATTGGCTCTTGGGAGTAGAGAAAAACAAGGCGCACAATAACAACGAACGCACAGCTTTTTTTCATTCGAACTCTCGTTCTCTGTCCCAAGTATCGAAGTACTGGAAAACGAAGGAACGAGGTAGTCACCATCACCATGCCACGGGCCTATTCGGTTATTCATGGTTGGTACAATAACCGCGTCGCTTGCCGTTTTTCACATGATCCACAGGCCGATATCCTTCACTTTTTCAGACATTTAACTTGTTTTTTTTTTCTTTCCTGTTCTTATTTGCCGTTTCTCTCCGATTTCCGCTAGCGTTCCCCTTTCGAGTGAGACTCTCGCTGCGGCAAGTAGGCCCCCAGTGTTGCATTCGGAACGCGCAATGCTCGCGCTTGGGCGTTTTCACCTGCGCTTACCTCACGGTAAACCTATATACGCGTTTGCAGCCATTCCGCTGACACACAAAGAGTCTAGCAAGGGCTCACGATGTAATGGCAAAAGCGATGCGAGTTGAATCACTTTATTCGCTGGAAATCGATGCACTCAAACGCGCGCGCGCTTCAGCCGTTTCGGATGGGAATGGGCCTGAGTTTTGGCCGGGAGGAAAGTTGAGCACGTCCTTCTGATAATGAGCGCTTGTGAAACAGCGCGTCGGTATTGTTATATACGATATCTTTTGTCTCGATCCTTTCGAACGGAAAACCTCTCTCGTGAACTTTAGACCGCGTAATTTCCTATATCCGTGAAGCCAACGCGGTCCGCAATTTCACACATGCATGAGAAAGCACGAGGGAGGCAAGCGCACCAATTTGGTGGAGATTTAATGATGACGACAAAAAACATTGAGGACAAAGAATAAAAAGAGAGGGAGCGAAAGTTCGTACACTAACAGAAAAATTTGATTGATATTAACTAACTGCGTCTACTTGATTTTTTTTTTTGAACTAACTAGATTTTTCGTGAAATCAATTTTTCCCTATTGCATTCCATTATTGGAATTATTTATTTAAGTATATTTATTAATTCAAATCGAAATCTATTTAATATCGTCCTATAACGAAATATTTTATTTAATCCTAATAAATCTGTGATTCGGTTTCATCTGATCAAAAAATAATTTAGTTGAATCCACTAAATGGATCTATTCGATTTAAAAAAATTAATTAAATAGAATTTTCGTAGAGTCAACCATTTTTTTATTTGATTAAATTAATGGTCTGTTCTTATTGCATCACACATATCAAAGGGGTGTGGGGGTAGAGAGGGTGGAGAGAGAGGAATTATATATAGCGTTTATGCTTGAAAAATCGATAGCATGTTATTCGACAAAACTAATTATCACAAACATATTACCTAATTGATATAGTTTATGTGATACAACAAATAATTAAAGGAACTCATTTGGTCTGTTATGCCATATATCTGCGACCAAGATGTTACAAGCACTCGGTAGCATAGGCGCAGCGTGTGTAGCTACGAGTAGGTAGGTTTTACGTTCGATTCCATATAGGTGAAATGTTTTCTTTGAAAAAAATAACGTCAGAAGGCCTGGGAATGACGAATTACGACACAAAATCGTTGTGGTAAAACCCTCAATTAAGTGTTTCATTTTATTTTAGATTTATGAAATATTTTGGGCATATGGTACACTTAGATTTACCGTGAACATTGTACGCAAATAAATATTTATTCGAATCGAATCTATATTAATTAAATTTGAATATATTTAATATTTCGAAGGAATAGCTGAAACAAATAAAAAATATCTTCAAAATAAATAAGATCGTAGTAGGCCGTGAGACAAGGAAAAAAACCTATTTGATTTACACAGATCCTATTTTAATGAAATATTTTGACCTTCATATTGTGACATACCGACCGAAAAAAAATACTTTTTTATAATTATGGTGAAAATGGGCATTTTTAAACTCGAAAAATTAAAAACAAAATTTGTTCACAAAGTTCATGTAAAATTGCAACTTTCTTGTCTCAAACATTTTTCTGTTAAATCAAATGCTCACGAGATATAACGGTATTTTGAAAATTTTGAAAAACTCGAGAAAATGCGATCCAAAATTTTGGAAAAAATTTACATTTTTTTTTCATATAATTAAATAATTTGACAAAATTTCAATTTATTTGAGAGTGGACAACTCTTTGACCGTTCGAAATGGTATGGAACGCCTCATATATATGTTTATTCGCCTTTAAAAATAGACGTCCAATTAATTATTTATTTTGAAATTGCTCACGATTATTGTTAAATTTTTGGACGAATAAATTCGAAACAAAACCGGTTTGGAAAACAATCGATATAGAAATTGTTCTTGTGTACTTCATAAATATCAAGCCTAGCGAAACAATTGACCGAGGCTGAGAGGAGGCCAAGCGAAAAAAAAACTGTGACTATACAGTACGAGGTAAAAAGTGGCGGAACTGAATTATACGGTAAGAATGCCTTAGGAAGTTAAGAATCAAAAGATCTATCTTCATTGTCCCTGTGCGGCCCTCTATTTCTGTATTTTCTCTCTTTCACTGTACTTCAGTGCGAATCCTCGACAACGCGAAACGCCAGCTAAAGAGCCAGAAATATATGAACTGGCTTAATATTTCGATTAAATAAGAACAATGGGAACCATCCGCGGAGACGGAAAGAAGCGTGGGAGGGGATGAAGGAATGGGCGGAAGACATTGTCATCTCGTCTCTAGAGATCTTTTCCATATAGGCGGAACTCTCTAAAAAAAACAGACAAGGAATCGACCCTCCTCACGACGACGAACATCCGAAACCCCTTTCCCTCATATATATATATATATATATATATATATATATATATATATATATATATATATATATATATATATATATATATATATATATATATATATATATATATATATATATATATATATATATATATATATATATATATATATATATATATATATATATATATATATATATATATATATATATATATATATATATATATATATATATATATATACATAGGCGAGGGATAACGACGACGCCCTCATATATATAGAGAGCTGAGAAATAGTTTCTCAGACGATAATCTAAAGATCCGAAAAGTCACTCATTCCTTATCTGATTATTCTGATTTCTGCTAATAGAAGATTGAAGAGGGTAGGATGAAAAGAAGGCAGCGGAACTCATGAATAATATAAGAGGAGAAATGTTCAGGCCCTTTAATCATCGTGAAAGATTAATTTTCGCCTCTCAGAACGTTCTTTGTTCAACCTTTGATTATTTATTTGTTTGCTTCTCGGAAATAACGAAAGACCTGCAAAGGCGTGAACGATAGAAAAGACTGGTGAGAAAAATAAAATATAACGGTATCACACGCGAGATGAGAGAGACACGGGAAGTGGGGAAAGAGAAACGCAAGCGCGTTATTGTTCAGAAACACGCAAGGGCATTTTTGGAAAACCTCGCCACGAATCGCACGATCGCAATTCGGCTACGCGGTATCATGAGCCAGGGTTTAAAAATACAGGTTTTTTTCGCGATTTCTGTCTTGTCCATTTATAAATATTGTATACGTGCGAATATATATTATACATTTCCCAACAACATTCCGCACATTCGTTCCTGTATCGCGCTCGTCGAAAAACACAATATTTTTTATTACACGTGTCGTCGTAATATAGAACCTCAACGAGGGAGTACTCTGAACGGAAAGAGAAAAAAACATCAACCCTCGTGTCCTCCGGAGAGACGGATGAAAATACTATTATCTGAAGTGGAACGACCTCGGCAGGGAAAAAGGGGCTGTGCGAAACGCGAATTTTTACGTTGCTTTGACATCATTTTTTCCCCCGAAATTCCCTCGCTCCGGAAGAGCTCCGATACGTGTGGGCTTTTTCTACAAGGAAGAAGAATAAGAGTGAAGCAATTTAATGCACATTGCGTAATTACAATTTAGAAAATTCAATGACATACAAGGTTAATTAACAAAAAAAAAAGAAGAATCAATGGACGGCGCACTGAAGAATGAACGAGTTCATTTGGCTAAACATCCAAATTGATACAGTTTTTCAACTCAAGATCTTCTTTAACCCCTCGCGGCCACACATTCATGCTATAACACACTCGTCACAGGGGGTCGCAAAGACCCCATGTTTCAAACGATTGCCGCATTGACCGTATCGTTCCAAATAAGTCATATAAATTCAGGATAGTAGTTTGAACATTCTAGATTGTGGCATTCTCGGTATTATATTTTGAACGAATTTTAAAATGGCGGAAAAGAATCAGCCAGGGGTCAATGCGTAAAAAATCCCTTTTTTTACTAAGAAAAATCATTACTCTTGCAATTATATTTTTTTTCACAAAAATTTACGGTGGTACTCTTGAGATATGATAGTGTAACGAAAAAAATTGCTCCATAGTGAGAAATAGTTTAAGGAAAATAGCTCCACGTCCAACCCTAGTCTGTACTTACAAAGAGCTGTCCCAAAGCACCGTTAGAAGACAGGCCAGGCCGCCAACAACTTATAGTAATTTTGGCTTGCAGTTGCGATGGGGGTCATTTTGACCCCGGGCAACCGCGGAGAGTTAAAACTTATTTCTATTGATAAGAATATTATGCAGACACATAACAACTTAATTGGTTGGTTGTATTGAAATGCGCTGTTTTCTTTTCGTTTTTCATGCATTTATTTTGTAAAAACTCGTTGGATTACATTGATCAATGTATTTTGTCTCGGTTGTTACCACTTTCTTGCACCTCCTTGGCAAGAGCTGAATGCCACATCGAAAGAATACCCTGTCTTTTGAGGCTCTCCACTCATCTAACCATTTTCGGACTTTTTTGTAATTACGAAAGTGTGTATCTTCTAAGGCGCGCTGGTTCGAACGGAAGAAGTGATAATCACTTCGAGCAAGATCCAGAAAACACGCTTGGTGAGGGAGGATCTCCCATTTCAGTTCCACCAGGGTTTCATTCACCGCCAATGCAACGTAGAGCCGAGCGTTTATCGTATAGCAGAATTACCTTTCGGCGACTTGACGCTACTGAAGGCCCTTTGTCTATTGAATTAACGTTCAAACGCTCCAGCTGCTGTTGGTAACGTTCGGTTTCCTTGGATTTGAAGAGCTCATAAAGCACACCCCATCTAGATCCTGCCAGATTCACGACATTGCTTTGTAACCATGGATATTGTGTTTTGACGTCGATGTTGATGGCTGACCACAATCAACCCATGGTTTTCGATGTTGAGGATTGTCGAAATAATTATTTTTTTTCATCTCAAGTTGCAACACGCTACACGAAACGTTTAGTCATGAGCCTTACAATTGTGTGTTGTAACTCAGGCTAACTCAGAACTCAGGCTAAACGTCATCATGTCTGTGCGTAAGCACAGACGTGATGACGTTTAGCCGATTCACAATGACGTTCTCGGTCACCTCGTATGTCAGCCATTTTTTGCCTTTCGGTATTAGCTAATCATTAAGCTGTTTAGCTAAATCTTCGAGTGTTTGAGAAGAGTTTTCATCCAGCTAAGTTTGCAATTCGGTATTATCATGTTTTTTCGACTGACCTGGTCGTTGCTTATCTTAAGAGTCACAATCACCACCTATAAATTATCGGAACCAATCTCTACACATAGTTTCGGATAGTGCGGACTCAATATGAGACTGTGTAAGCAATCGGTCAGTATCAGCTTCACTTTTTTCAAATACACATAGGAAAAACTTTTTTACTTGATCGTTCGAGGCCCGTGTCTCGACTGTATATAGCGTTTTTGCCTGGAAGTTAGTGGTGCCGGGCCACCCTTCAAGGTGGCATAAGCGATATCTGTTCGTACTAAAGTACACTGAAAAAAAAAATTCGTTCATCCATCCAAAATTCAGTTGGGTTAACAAAATTGTATCTTTCAATACGTTCAACTTGATTTTTGATTGGTATAACAAAACAGTATAGTTGGGCAGTAACCAAAGATACATTTAAACTATCTGCTTATTTAGCATGTCTGAGCAACTGTTAAAACAACAAAATTTCGAGACTACAAAATGCATTTTGCACATTCAACGATTCTTTTTGCTCAGTGTGTAAACCACGAAGGGCGCCTACGGCTGAACAGCGGGTTTCAATGCAACCACTTGAAGGCATCTCTTTAACTGAGCTGCCTCCCTCGCTTCGAAAATATTTTAGTTCATCGTTCATTATTCCCGCGCCATTACGTAAAGCTTTTCAAAATTAATAACAGAAATTTATTCTGATTTCTTATTGTCATTATTATCCAAAATCATATTTTACAGACTGGTTGTAGATCGCTAAATAAGAATCCTAAAAAGTGGTTGCGTGATTTCGTAGCTTAAAGTTGCAAAAGGAAATGTGTTAAACCAAATAAAACGTTTTCGTTGCGTTCCAACGATGCAAACTTCAACGTGATCAGAATTACTTTCTTCCACAGTCGGCAGTTCCGTCCAAATATTTTGTATTTTCATTGTTTATTGGGTCGAGGAATAACCACCAGCAGGGTTGTACTTAATTTACGTAAAAGTGTCCCTGATAAAATTTTGACCTCGCGGATAACGGTTTAATCACTCACAGATGTAGGTATAAAATAATATGAGAGTTAGTAGAGTACCGGGCGTTAGTTACGTGCGCGATTGTTTATGCACGTAATAAAAGATAGTGCTTTCTGTGCGTTACGTATCGATGCGTTGATATTGGCTGAGTATACGCGAGGAATAGGGAAAGAGCGAGCGACCATTTCCGCAACGTGATAATTTTGCCATTTTGCCATTACATATACAGGGTGAGGCACATAAAGTGTTACAGAGCATTAGCACTCAAACTATTGATCATATGCAGAAATGTTTCAGACAAAAGTTTCAGTGTTCGAGAAGGCCGCCATACTGGACCACCCTATTTTTTTTATCGGTGAAAGCGCTGAAGCGACGTCAAAGTCAACTCCACTTTTTTTTAAATGGAATGGTACATTTTTTTTCAACCATCTTGTGGAGCACCTCAAGCCGCATAAAAACCGTCAGGGGGTTGAAGTCATTCAAGGTCATTCAAGGAGTATCGATGATACAAATCTAAATATCTCGGATCACTACCAAATATTTGGTAGTGATCTGCGATATTGACTGACCTTGGACGACTTTAACCCCCTGATGTTTTTTTATGCGGCTAGAGGTGCTCCACAAGATGGTTGAAAAAAAATGTACCATTCCATTAAAAAAAAGTGAAGTTGACCTTGACGAAGCTTCAGCGCCTCCGCCGACAAAAAAATGGGGTGGTCCAGGAGGACGGCCTTCTCGAACACTGAATCTTTTGTCTGAAACATTTTTGGATATGATCAACAGTTTGACTGCTATTGCTCTGTAACAATTTATGTGCCTCACCCTGTATATATCTATATATCTATATCTATACCGCGAACAAGCAAAATGACCCAAGTCATACACAATGCGCGTTCATTCCCATCACTTAGGTTAAATGCTTCTGTTTGGCAACCCTTGGTTGTAATACATACACGTCATCTAAAAAATATCAACTTAATCCCGATGGAATAGTGAATTACGTTGCACGTATACGGAGAACGGGAGGGATCCGTATAAAGGGATTTGCATCATCCGCGTTTTGTAGAACGTAGGCGTATCTTCAAAGTGTCGAAAACAAACCAAGCCCAAGATATACCGGGTAAGCAGCTTGTATATTGCTTGATTGGAACGACTTCGTGAACGTTTTGTAAGGTCCATTGACATAGAAAACTAAATGGTTATTGGAATTATCCCGGTCACCATTCTGCAGCACTAGAATGACGTTGGTACATCGGAGTATTAATTTTCCTTTGCGTTGCCATATTGAAATTTTCGCGAAAAATAATCTGATTGAGTCGATTTTTTTTATTTTCGTCTTTAATGGCGTTTGATGAACTTTCAGTTCAGTTCATTTGTCCATTTTGGTCCAGTCAATGCTCCCATTTTTCTTTTTACAATAACTCTCAAAAGTTTTTGTCTCGCGAGAACTCGATGACTTATTTGCGCTCGTATTTAGTGAGATTGATGGAACACATGCCATTCCATTCCATGACTGTCATGATATATTGACCCCACTTTTTATTACCAATAAATCTCATTGGCTATCATCAATTAATACATAGTTGATGGTGCATCGGGGAAAGAAGTGACGGCTAGGGAAATAAAATATGTATAGTCCCCAGGTAACTTGCAAGCGCGGTTATATCAACACCCGATACGTCCAACACTGAATATAAATGTACGCGAGTGGGTGCCTATTTGTGTATGTGCAGATTACTGTATGAGGTTTGAAAAGTGGGTTTATTATATAGTTCATACATGTAGGCGAATGTGTACGTATATATACCCGAGTGGAAAACGTAACTCGTCACCGCCTAGCCACAAGCTAGGAAAGTTATGTTTCGAATCGCTATTAGCTAGCCGTTTCAGCTATTGACTACCCAGCCGTGTAACGCTTTGATCCTCTAGTGACTGGGAACAAAAAATTAGGTGGCGACTAGATTTTAAGAAAATTCGGGTATATATATATATATATTGTCGCGATTTTTTTTGCACATTATTTACATAATTGGACCCTTTTACGATATTCTTAGTTATTTATTAATTCTGGTTATGCTATTTGCGCTGTGAATATATTAATGGTTTAATTTTAAATTATCTCAGACAAACGCTTACGCCGTAACGTGGTTTCGATCGCGAGACTTCTGGGTGATGATTTGTGACGTTGCCCACTGAGCCAGTTCCACGTGTTTAATTTATGAATTTTCGTATCGCCTACATATGTTAGACTAGACAATGTTAGATTATTGAAAAATGGATTGATTGACAAATGTAAATAACATTATCGGATCAATGACTCAATATCGTTTGCATTGAGAGCCATGATCGCATAGAACTACATAACCTTAATTTGTATTTGTCCGATCATTTATTCCGGCTAGTGCGGCCGCACTTGGCCAGTGTTGGCTAAGGCATCGCGAGATACCGACTTGAGGATTTTTTTCATACGCAACGTCATCTGGAACTCAAGTTGCTTAGCCAACCATGAGCCCATCGCTAGACGGAACTACACGTCGTCACATAACCACACTTTGTCATTTGTGACCAAAATAGGCTGGGCAGCGACTAGCCGAGGGGTGCATAGCCGCAGTTAGCTAGTGTTGGCTAGCCCATGGCGACATGCCCACTTGAGAATGTCTTTCTTCTGCAGAGCCATCTGAAGCTTATGTTGGCTAGCCAGCCATGAGTCATTTGCTCGATGGAACTATACGTAGTCACATAGCCTCACGTTGTCATTTGTGACCAAGATCGGCTGGGCAATGACGAGACGAGGATAACAAAACATTCACAATATTACTAGCTCATAGCGTGCCAACCATTGGTCAACTCGTATGAGCTCAGTTGGGCGAGCCAGTTACTAGGTCGTAACTCAGACAGTCTTGCATACTCGGGTATGCGAATGAGGAGTTGGCGTTATTGCCAAAGGCCTCTCTTCCATGTAGTCCCATCTTTTCATCAGGGCAGGTTCTCATATCCTGAGTCTAAAGCTGTTCTTTCCTTTCTTCCTTTGTCTGGGTCTCTCCGTCTTCGCTTTCACCATTTCCCTTTCTGCCACGAGCTTCGCTTGTTCCTTGTCCAGTCTTTACATGCACATGTCACTAGCCTCATGTTCAACTATGGTCAACTATAAATTCATGTCAGTCGTTGGGTTTGAAGACTACGATCAGGTCCATAATTTATCACACTGCGCGTAACATTTTCAAGTGTTGGAAACGCGGATACTGCATAGTTACGATGCCTACTAAAAGGGGTTCGCTTCTAACGTTATTTGAAGGAAATTGCATCGAATTCCAGCGATCGACTTGAGTGTATAAGTGGAAATGTTCATGCGATCATGAAGAACAGCTTGGTACGTCAGCTGCAGTCAATCAGTGAGGGGTTTGGGATGCAGGGATGAAACGTAGTTTTTTTTTTCCACCGACAATCGAAGCTTGGCAGACCCAAAGCATCGAAAATTCACTTAGCTGTCTCCCGGGGTCCTCTCTTTAGAATCGCGGCTTAAAAGAAAGCAGCTGAATTCCTACTCCCTCGTGTTCTTTTCGCACTGACGGTGGAGCGCCAGACGCCAATAAGAAGGAGAGTCGGTTAGACAGGGTAAATTTGAAGGTTACACGTTCTCTTCTATCGGCTCAACGGTTTAAGTCCCAAGATACCTCCCTCGCAATGTCAGTCTCCTTTTCCTCCAGAGCTGAGGAGCGTCAATTTAGCAGTCGTCCTTCGCTCCAGGGACTCACTGCTCGCTCCACATTCTTTTCTCATCTCACGCCGTATTGCCTGTCCCTACTGTCTTTGTATATACAACGTCCCTGTAGTATTATATTGTTTCGATCTTCATTTTTTTTCCTACCCTCTTCCGTTTTTCTTCTCTATTCCCGCCTGAGTCGCGGAGTCCTCCAAGAGGAGGGCGATGTTCCCTCTTTTCCATCCGGTTCTTCTTGCCCTCTCGCTCATTCTCCTCTTTCTTTGCCGCCACTCGACACTAAGCTGATGCCGTCTTCTGCTTTGTCACGCGTGAAACGACGGACGAAGATGAGAGAGCAGAATAAAGAAGGTAAGCGAAAGAGAGACTGTAAGGAGAAGTCCCATTCGATCAAGGGGAGAGTTCATCGTTGTTCAGCTCACAGACAGCGAAAAGAAGGAAAATAAAGCGGAGTTTGGAAGGAAGATCGGGGACTTCGATGGAATGAGGGGTCTCGGGAAGATAGAGCGAGAGAGAGAGAGAGAGAGAGAGAGAGAGAGAGAAAGTCGGAAAAGCGAAAGACCGGGATGTGCAGGACGCGGAAGTGAAAAGGTAAAAGTGGGGCATCGTGAGGAAGTCTCATCGGAAGTGTGCAAGAGGGATGAAATGGAGGTCGGACAAACGACTGCAGGGATTCGCGTGAGAACGAACGTTGAGAGACGGAAAAATCGGCGAAAAAAGAGGTGCGGGCATGTATAAAGAAGTGAAAAAGGGAGAGGTACAAAAAAAAGTGTGACTCGACGAACTTTTCTACCAACGAAACGGCAGACAAATAAATCCTGGCAGGGACGCACTGACGCGATCTTTTTGGCCAACACGCATACACGTGCACATACACCCATAGACGCGTCGTCACGATATTCCGTATAGTTCTTTCCAAAACTCGATTGAAAAGCAGAGGAAACAGATGATCGAGGGAGCACTTTATTTCAGAACTTGTACAGGCTTGACATCGCGCGTTTTCAAAATCGAAGTACCAAAAATCTTTGGCCTTCTTGAATACAACCTTTTCTTTTAGGTCGAAGAACATTTGCCCCTGTAAAGAAACGTAAGTTCATGCAACGAAACATGGTGTACTTATGATTAACACCCACTCACACCCTATTGTAACACCTAAAATTAACGGCGTAATTCGTAAGATCGATAATATGTACGCTGGACTATACGTTACAATATTTTGAGGATGGTTTACACATGTATGCATATCCGTATGTGTGTGTAATAATACTACGAACGTCGTTCCGTCTATAATTGTTCAATGATCACTAAATTTCTTAAGGGGCCTTCTCACTTTAGACGCTAAAAAAGGCTATTTTCATGAATTTTTTTGATTGGTTTATATTATAGATATAGATATAGAAGTTGTTACGCTTAATAAATCCACTTTCGAAAAACACAAAAAACATTTTTTATGTATTTATGTAACCCAAACAAACTTGCAACGCGTTTTTCTCGAAACAACGTTTTTCGCCGGCTTGTGGATAAAATTTTCGAAACTACTGAACCGATCCTAATGAAATTTTAACCTCATATTCTTTACAACTATAGTTATAGCGCATATCAAGGATAAAAAAAAATTATATTTACTTTTTGCCAAAAACGGTGAAAAAACTCGCTCTTTTGTTTTTTTGAAAAATATAGGCCATTTTGTTATTTTTGCATATGTAAAAAATCGTATGATATGCGCTATAGCCGTTAACATACTGAATATACAATCCTTTGGCGTTTTTGTTTCGGATGATCCACCTCCGAGATTTCATCAACAGCGCGGACGAACAATTTTTTGAGGACATTTTTTTAACTACGTTTTCGTCTATACATAGAGACTTGAATAAATAATTTTTTTAAAATCTATTTCGAATGTGTATTTATTAAGTGTAACAACTTTTATATATATATCTATAATATAAACCTATCGAAAAAATGAATGAAAATGGACTTTTTTAGCGTCTAAAGTGAGAAGACCCCTAACAAATTGTTTACATTATTGAAATCGAGTACAAAACATTGAACGTTAAAGGAAAAAAGTCTTTCTGACTTCACGTTCAAGCGTTCACGACACGAAAAGTACTGTAGATTTTACCAAATCTTTCTTAGAAACGTAGCTAAGGGTTTGGAAACCGGATTATGCCGCATTTTTCTTTACAATAGGAAAAAGCAAGCAACGAAACGAATAAACAAAATGTGAAGATTAAGCGAACAAACGGTAGGAACATTACACAGAAAGAAAGATAAATATAACGAAAAAAATAAGCAAACAAACAGAAATTTACCAATTATCAGGCATTGTATGTCATTTTTTCAAATAAAAAAGTTATTTGCGAACAATGATGTCGACAAGCAAATGTCGAACAAATAAATAAACGAACAAACGGATAAGCAAAGTGTGGAAATAAAACAAACGCCGATATTGAACAAATACAAACAACTACAAAGGAAGGAGCGAACAACGAAAGACGTACAAATTATGAGACATACGTTGGCCGTAAATAGAACAAAATATTTTATTCTTCAATAATTTTATTTACTTATGAAACAAGCGGCTGATCTTACCATTTATATTTGTATATAGTGTCCTTGGCGAATTCTGCTATAATTATTGAATGCTCAAGTCATAACATATAATATATACAAACCTAGAATATATGAATTGATATGAGGAGCTGACGAAAAAAACCGGACTTGTCCACACTACGTCAATTCTTATTGTTTGTTTTTATCAAGCACTCTAACCACCTCAAAATTGTGTAAAAAGTGCCTTTCCGCTTGAAGAGGCAGTTTGTTTGGCACGAGGAAAAATGGAATAAAAACATTAAAACAATTTGACGTAGTGTGAACAAGTGCAGTTTTGTTCACCAGCTCCTCATATATGAATATAGCGTTGAGTTAATTGTTTGACATTGATCGCATCTATCAATGATGATAACTGATAAGCTTCAGGTTCCAAGCGCCTATCAGATCGAAAATTGAATGTGTTCATATTCCAATCAGCTGTCGAAAGTAACATAACTGAATAATGCGAGATTATTCGATACCAGATACATAAGAATGAGGCATTTAATAATTTGTTGACTTAGGAAGAGTATATTGAAAATCAACCGTCGTAGTGATGTTTCGTCTGATGAAACATCTATCTTGGGCGGTGTGCACTGATAATGAGGGTGAGAGGGGCGAATGTGTATAACAAATGTTTGCCGTTGGACTGGTCGTTTTCAAAAGATATTTCCCTGTTCCACTAAAAATGGGACACCCCGTATATATACCTGTGTGCATGTGTGTGTGTGAGTATACATATTAATATATGTATACTTCTAATTCTAATGAATTAAGCCATTAGGGTTCCAACAGTATGCACACTCAGGGTCACTTTTGGCGCCGGTTTCTAACGAACCTCATCACGCCGTGAAGCTGCGAGAAGCCTGGAGAAAAAGCGAGGAGTGTAAACCTAGACAGCATGCTGTTTCCACTCGCGAACATTGTAAGCCTTTGTGCTAACGACCAAACATTCTCGCGACCGTCGTACGTGGCGGTTGTAGGAGTGGAGGCCAAAGTCACTGGATCTATACGCTAGTTACCCTCATTTCGGTAGATGCTAGAGTTAATGCAGAAAAAACGTGACAATTTTACCAACTAATGCTCATTGGGGGGCGTACGCAAATTACGTAACGCAATTTGGAGGGGGAGGGGGGGGCGGTCGTACGGTCTAAGTACGTGGGGGGTAAGGTTTGCGTTACGTCACGGTTTTAGAACTGCCAGAAATAGTAAAATTTCTGCATGTTCAAGTTTTCAATTTAAAACTCGGGCGCAATATTACCGCGGAAAGTTGACAGCTTTCCATACGAAATGTCAGTTAAGGAGGGAAGTCACTGTGCAAGAACTTGCACAGTAGCTTTTCTCCATTCCTCTTTCACCAAGCAAAATTTGATTTTTTAAAATAATTCTTGAAGGTACACATATTCAAAAATATTTTGGCAACATTTCTAGTCACAAATCCGAAAATTGACGGAGTTGCGGATACTTTAGTGAGAATGGATAGCGCGACCGGTTAGTGCCCTCAGTCCCTACAGGTGTGGCATCGTTCACAATAGATAAAGTGCAGGATCTTAATATTTTGTGAAATATAATGAAGATAAAGAACCGTCATATGGCCCGGGACTAGATACTTTAATGTAAGTATCAATATTCCAGAAACACACATAACTTTATATCAAGAAAAACGGACCGAAAACTTTGAACGCGTTTTTCTCGAAAAAACTTT
This sequence comes from Ophion ellenae, assembly GCA_963210295.1. Lineage (NCBI taxonomy): Eukaryota > Metazoa > Arthropoda > Insecta > Hymenoptera > Ichneumonidae > Ophion > Ophion ellenae. Next base: position 19,317,938 of record OY723389.1, on the reverse strand, counting down.
TTTCGACTTTGTCCCAGCGAATACTCAAAAACTTATCAACCGATTTTCAACTTTTTGTTGTTGACATTTTTGTAATCGCAGTGATTAAGGTTGTACGTGGCCGATTTTTTAAATATTGATAATTACTATTTCAAAGACTGCGTGAATACAATAAAAGAGCCTTGAAAAGAGAAAAAAAATCCAAACCGTCTGCATGTTATTAAAAAAAAAAAACAAAATCAAAAGACGGCTACACATAACGATAGCTCCACTTGCATAGATATCGATAAGTCCTTGACTTTTCTTTACAAATAACCTTTTATGAAGATATCGATGGGACAATAAAGAGATTTTTTTTGTTTCGTCGTCAAATCAAGGTTTATATCTCGGTTAATTTTCAAGATTTTTTTCTAAAAATTGGTATAAAACTAGTTGAATATATACTTAATAAAATGAGTATAAACCCGATCCTTTCATAATTAGTTATGTCCATGAAAAAAAAATCGCAATTATTGACGACAAAGCACCCGTTACGTAAAGGAAAAGAGGGGGGGGGGGGGTCCGGCCGGGCCTTGCGTTAATGGTTCTTGGGGGAGGGGGGTGAGAATTTGGCGTTACGTAATTTGTGTACGCCACCTTGAGAAGATTCATTGACGAAAAATCAAGTGCACTTTGATGTGCTACGTGCCGTCAACGACATCGAGCTTTTTTCGATTATTATGATTAAGGGGTCTGCGTATTAATAAAATTTAATAAATACGATTTTTATTACACATTTTTATAATTCAGGGCGTTACCTTTACTTTGCCAAAGAGGTTTGGTACGAATTCCAAAAGTTGATCAACTTATGACGATTATTGTAAAGAGGCAAAGCGCCCATTCTGTTAATGATCTATAAGTGATGGAATTGATAAGTGGGCCCAATGCCTACGAAAATGTCACAAAATAGGTACACGGCGAAGGTTTCGTCGAGCAGCGCAAGACGATGCTAAATATATTGCTGCTGCTGCGGGAGGATCACTGTATGACGCAGGAATCGAAGATTAAAGGAACAATTTTTGTATTTAATTTTATTTCAAACCAGTATAGTCTAAACGCCAAGGCATTTCCTTACAATTTAGTTGTTTAAATGACGATTGTAATGAAACAAAGTTTTTTGGAAAAAAGGTTTCGAATGGGAAAGGTTCTTTTATAAATTTACAATAAAAAAGGTCTCATTGATTTATTTGCTAACTCTATTAGTAATGAAGATATAATCTACGAAAGTTTATCTCGTCACCTGTCACTCGTCGTTCCGTCTTCCTCCCTCGTTAAAACTCGCGGGGTTGATTACTCTATTACTAACAGATTTTGCAAAAAAAAATCAATGAATCTTTTTTGTTGTAACTTTATATAGGACCATCTTTCATTTTACACTTTTTTCTCCAAAAAGCATCGTTTTGTCACAACTGTCGTTTCAACAATCAATTTGTTCATCAAAAAAGAAAGATACTTTTCGGAAAATAATAACTGCCGTATTCGTATTCCCCATACCCAAAAACCTAAAGATAATTGAACAGACCTTTAAATGTATACAGACAATGTACATGGAAAATATAAATTTTAACTATGTTTTATGAAATGGTGTAAGTTATGTCTAAAAATCTATTCGTCCGATCCATTTTAAACTCGGACAGAACATGCCTCACAATATATTCTATCGTATGGCCGGATGATTTGTTATATGTCCATCCATTTGTTAATTAAAAATTATTAAAGTTGTTTCTTTGTTGAAAATCGAACTTTTTTCCGTGCTTGTTATTTTTATCATTTTCAAAATTTCAAATAAGTATCTGGTCATATGAAAGTTTTATTGTTATACTAAAAGTACGTTTTTCTATTTTTCTCTTCAAACCACGCTAGTTCCCAAAACCACTTATACCGACTGGCCATGCAGCAACGGCTGCCTGTTGTTAAAAAATAATAACTTCATTCTTTGTCAATATTTTCCAATAAAAAATGCAAACTTCACGAGACTATGTAGCAATTGTGTATAAAATCTCTACCCCGTCATCCCATCAGAGAAAAATATTAAAAATCCACGGGTTTCGTCGGTTCCAAGCTTATGCAGACCCGTCAATTACCTGGGATGTTTAGATATATCATAGGGGGAAGTCCCAGAGTAGTGTAGGACACTCGTGCTATCACGACAATGTCGCAGCGCGTTCCCGTAAAAAAAACTCATAAAAGGGGTGCGGGGGAGCGTAGCGATACACAATCGCGGGACGCGGTTTGCCACTGACGCGCGAGGCCAAAGTCAGAGCGATTGATTGCTGCGTTTGGCGGGAATACACTGCGTCGGGTAAGATCGAGGTAAGTGTTACTGCTAAGTTTCTGTGTTAGGGGGCAACCATTAATTACGTAAGGTGATTTTGGCGATTTTTCGACCCCCCCCCCCTCCCCCTGGTGAGATGTCGTGAGATTTTGCTCGACCCCCTCCCCCCTCCTCTAATCTCACGTGACATTTTTCAAAATGCATACGTTCACGGAAAATAAATTGTAGTAGAAGGAACTGCGGTTGTAGTACCATTTACTCCACCATGTAAAGTAGTAGGGAGACTCTCCCTACGTGATAAAAAATTACGTGATTACTGAAATTACTGAAATTACTAAAATTACGTGATATTTGCCGAAGCCCCCCTCTCCCCCACATGAGATTGGGTGAGATTTCGCTCGACCCCCTCCCCCCCTAAACGCCTCACGTAATTAATGGACGCCCCCTCAAGTGTTTATGTCAATGGTTATTATACGTCGTGTTCCATAAATATTCGAAGTTTGTTAAAGTTTTTCTTGGATTCTCAAGGGGTTTTAGTATAAAACACGTAATTTTGGGGATTCTCTGTCCCCTGGTACCGGACACAAAGTGGCCCCTTTAACGCCGGACAGTAAACATGCTATTTTTTTTCTCGTAAGCATTTATACTTTTGATTATTACTGTTGTACATTGTCTTACAGGATAGAAAAATGCAGCAAAATCAAAATGGAAGAGAAGAAAAAGGAAGGACAATGGACCAAAAAAAAATTGCTAACTGAGCTTGAGAGAAGCTTCGCTGCGCTACGACGTTCCGAAAAGCACTCTACATGACAAAATATCGTTATTAAACCGTGGACTAGCTTTTCTCCAGGTGTTGTGCAAATTCTCCATAATTTGTCGCCATTGCCAGATGCTGCAAAAAAACGATCAGTTGTTAGGAAGAGAAAAACCGAAAGAAGTGAAATTCTGACTTCATCGCCGTGCAAAATTGTTGTCGAAAAAAGAGAATAAAAAGAACGTTAAGGACCAACAGAAAGGAAATGGAAAGAAGTTTAAAACAGTTATAGAAGAAAATGAAAAAAAACACCAAAGGCGTAAAGGCCAAAGGAAAAGGTGGAGCTAAAGCGAAGAAAAAGCAACCATCGACTCCAATATTGAATATAAAAACTACTTGCGTAGGATCCCTGGAGGACCACGAAAAAGCCTGGATGCAGTGCGCCAGCTGCCGTGGATAGGTTGATGAATGATTTGCAGACAGTTCGAAAACTTACATATGCGATTGGTGGACAATGTTCTGATGTCCGACGCTGGGGGCTGGAAGTTAAGTTTGTCCGGTACTATGTGCCACTTGCAGTGACGGCAATTTTTTGTACCAAAGTTTGAATAGAGTTTTGAATTTCGTTTATTCAGAGGTTGCATTTTTGTTCACTTACTTTTGCTTTAAACTTTGTTCACGGAATTATTTAAAAAAAAAATGAACATTTCTCGAAGCAGTTTTTTTTTCATTGTCCGAAAAGCTTAGGTGTCCGCCACTGGGAGACTTCCCCCTACAATTGTATAAGTAGTTTCAAAATGAGCACCAGCGTTTGCGACATATGTCGAATTTTGAACGCAATATAATGAAATCGACCCATTTTTCAAGTATGAAAATGAATATTATTTTGCTAATTGTTATTTCTATTTCATATAGTGACAGCCATTTTTTTCATTAGCGCGAAAGCAAGCAAAATAATTGTGACTTCATGTGAATTACAAAATAGGATTTCAAAGCGCTGCACTAAGCAACCCCGGTGTACCCTTATACACATGTACAAAGATGAGAAAGTGGGTCAGCTGAGTACCTCACTGAGGGTGCAGGTGGTAAGTATTAGGATACGCAGTATTAGGTATATATACAGATTACTTTGCGTGTTTACGCACTCATGTCTGTAGAAGTCGGCCAGGGTAAAGTTTCCCTCGAAAAAAAACGACATGCGAATACATTTATAATGGTGAACAAGATGAAGCCGACGATAGATTGGTTAAGTGTGCAATAGAGTGCTTTCATCATCAACCTAGCGAAAGTATTGTATATCTCCGAGGTTAAAGTTTGCATCGTTGGAACGCAAACTATTTTGTTGTTCATTTTCCATGTCTTTATATTTATGCCTATCCAGAGCTGTATTTTGTGCAAATTGAGGTCATAGTTCTCTACCAAGAATGCATAAAAAAGTTTAAGTGATTTTCACAGCCAAAGAAAAATTGAACAATTAAATAGAATTATTTTTCGTTGCATTCCAACGAAGCAAACTTCAACATCATCGTATTTCGCGGTCCCATCATAACTAAACAACTTTAAAATTGCTTTCTTTGAAATTCTCCAGTATTTACTCGGAGTAGCGTTTCTTTATGCTTCAATCGCTCGAGAACTAATAGAATAAAATGTGCATCAGGTTTGTACAACCGTGTGTACGATGAGTTGATTTTACCCCGCCTCGTGTGTACTCGGCCCGTGCGTTCATCGCAAACCGATTCCCAACGCGATGGAATACTCGCAGCGTTCTCGGAATGTTCAGCCTTCGAATACGCTTGGCTTTGAACCGTTATTAATTCATGCACTGTAAAAATATTTACACGAAAATCGGATGGCGTATATAGCTCTTTCAACTACTAGTTTGTCGTTATTCCGAGACTTTCATTTTGCCGATATTGATACCGCAATATTCTTTTTTATTTGCGTTGAGATGAATATTATTTTTTTTCGCGGTTAAAATGAATGAGGATGAGAACCCTTGGGAATATTCAAGAGTTTGCCTATGATAAAGAGGACATACGTGCATGTCAGTCTGCAAGCATGAGGAGAACAATGTGATGAAATTCGTACATTACTCTGCACCTGGATTTCTTTTTCCCTCACTTGCTATCTCGCAGGGATCAATAGAAGAGGCAGTAAAAAAAGTGAAAAAAATAAGACGAACAAAAGAAAGCATTTACATCCATGCCTTCGTCTTTTACGCTGGAGAGCGCATGAGAATGAATATTATACACTTAACTATTCGGTACATAACTGAAAAGGTTTCACACGTGCGACTCAAACCCAAAGAATCGAGTCCGTAAAACGCCGGCTGAATTTCAAAGTATCCCTACACTACTCGATAGACCGGATTTTCTCCTCTATATGAATAAAATCGTGAATCAGTGCCCCGAGTTTCGAAAGAGGTATTCAAGCTTTGTCGTGCAACGACTGTCGAATATCATGCCGTTGAATAAACAAACAGCACAAATGATTACGAACTAGGAATTTTATCAACTTACACTAATAATTAACGGTGTGTCTACTGCCCAAGAAACGGCCGGATAACCCAGCACCCATATTACAATTTTATCAATTTCGTGGTGAAACTCGTTGGGAATAAACCTTACAGTACGAACGCTGGATAGTACTTGGACATAAATATCGATGAATTGATATATGCGCACGTCTATCGGGACGCGGGCGATTGGTTTGGGTGAGTGTGGCACGGGAAGCGTTCTGAGCTAGATACAGTAGAAGCGAGCGAAGCTTTCGCCCTACGCGCGACACGCGGGCGAGCGACGGTGGGGATGCCATGCGGGCGATGTCATTGGCTCGCGCACGAAGGAAGGAGGACCAACGTGACCCGCTTTGCGTTACGTGATTGGCGCGTCATTGGAACTGACGATGAGTCCTTTCCATAAACAAGCACAGTTCAGCGCGATTCAACTGTGCTTCGAAGAGCAGAAACAGAGAGCGAGAGAGCGAAAGAGCTTTCCTCGCTCTACGTTTATTTAATATTGTTTCAATGATGAATGGATAACGGGCTGGCGAAATGGAGGTAGAGTGGAGTAACGGGCCTTGGCGGGAGCACTCCCGTGGTCAGCTTGGAATATTGAAACTGCTCTCGATTCCATTTCCTTTTAGCGATTCGGTGACTGAATATAATACATGGATACATACACACATGCACGCGCGCGCGACCACACACACACACACACACACACACACACACACACACACACACACACACACACATATATATATATATATATATATATATATATATATATATATATATATATATATATATATATATATATATATATATATATAAAGAGAGAGAGAGAGAGAGAGAGAGAGAGAGAGAGAGAGACGATGCGGAGGTGGTTCGAAAGAGGTATCCGTTATCCTCCTGCGCGGGGTATTCACAACTGAAGAACGATATGGCAAGACCTGCGGGAGGCGGCAAGGTCGGTAGGCAACTAAATTATTTCTATATATACAGGGTGTCCCTCTTATCTCTGCCACCCGAAATAACTAGGTAATTATCGGCGTCACAAAAAAGTGTTCCAGACAAAAGTTGTACGGTGTAAAGGAGGCCATCAAATGCGACCAATTGTTTTTATTTCGCTGGCGGCGCCGATGCACAGTGACGGTCACCTTCACTTTTTTAAATGGAATGGTACATTTTTTTCAAACATCTTGTGGAGCACCTCAAGCCGCATTAAAACATTCGGGGGCCAAAGTCGTTCAAGGTCACTCACCTATTAAAATGACATACAAATCTAAATATCTCGGATCACTACCAAATATTTGGTAGTGATCCGAGATATTTGGATTTGTATCACCGATACTGACCTTGAATGACCTTAAACGACTTTGATCCCCTAATGTTTTATGCGGCTTGAGGTGCTCCACGAGATGGTTGAAAAAAATGTTGCATTCCATTTAAAAATGTGCAGGTGGCCTTCACTGTACGTCAGCGCCTCCACCGAAATAAAAAAAAATGGTTGCATTTGATGGCCCCCTTCACATCGTACAACTTTTGTCTGGAACATTTTTTTGTGACGTCGATAATTACCGGGTTATTTCGGGTGGTAGAGATAAGAGGGACACCCTGTATATATGTGCGTGTGTGTGTGTGCGCGCGCGCGCGCGTACAAATGTCGCGGATTGGTAATTGGCAAATATCCTCTCGTTGCGAGATTAACGGGTCATGTTATGCCCCCCCCTGCCAATCAATACCGTCCTATCGTAATTTAGGCTGAGCGCAGACCAATTAAACTGACATTTTCGACGGGCAGCGATGCGCATCGCGTTGTATGATTCATTGACATGTGAGACATCGCGAGATCAAAAGAGAGACAAAAAGCGAGGGAGAGAGGGAGAGAGGGAGAGAGCGAGAGAGAGAGATAGAGAGAGAGAGAGAGAGAGGGTTGAGAAAATGCAGAAGGCCATTGCGCGATGTACTCTGAGTGCATAATTTTCACTCGTTGAACGTCTGTATAATGTGGCAGTAACATTGTTACGCCTAATGCGAAAAAACTCCGATTGTTTTGTCTTTGTCACGTGTTCACTCTCGTACTCTCGAATAAATATAATGAAATGCGACAGCTGCTGACGCCAAATGGACGCATGTAATTGATTTTTTTCCCCATTCATCCGCGTGTGAATCGGTCTTGTGTAGATCAGGTTTGCTTTTTCGACGAGTACTAGATAGAGCTTCGGCGAAAAAAACAAATTCGCATGTGGAGAATGAGAGCGTGGACTGAAAGCTATATAAAAATCCGAGCTTCCTCATTCCCATCTCTCCGTGGGCTTCGGAGACGGAATCGTGCATTTTTCATTCGCAAGATTTTTTGTCTGCTCCCGGGGTAAAGGACATGTATCTCTATTATTGCACGTGTGCATATGTCCATGGATGTGCGGGGATCCCACGATGGTGTATGCGGTCTCATAAACGGGAACGTTTGTAGTCTGAGAGAAAGATCGCTTTGGAATGTTAACGAGCTGGGTGACCAAAAGACCACGGGTTCGAGGTTTTTCCGCGGCCCCTCACAAGGCCCCTCACAAGGTACATCACTTTGTAGTCCACCTTCGACTTTGATTAAACTTATGTATATTGGAGATCATTGAAAAACTGTTAGATACGTATTTTTTCTATCGGCGGAAAAACTGTTTTAAGGGGTGAATCCACCCCCAAGGGTACACAATGCCAAGGGATGATTTTGCAGCTTCAGCTGCATATATTCCACCGGTATCATTGAAACAATAATGAAAGTTCTTCGCATGCAAAACGATTAAAAAACACTATGGGTAGAATGAAAAAAAATAATGGATGAACCACTTCTTTATTTTTCTTTCTTTCACCGCACATTTAAAAGGGGGACATTGAATGTAATGAAACGGGACTATGAAGGATAGATAAATTTGAAGTTTACGTATTTTACATTTTGCCGGTCAGCAAGCTTAAGGGAGTAAACACTTCTTACTTCAAGTTCCTTGTTGCAGTTCGACTTGTTCTGTATTTCAAATGTGTATGCTGGTTAAAAATATTTCTCCAAACTCCAAATTGATATTTAGAGTATAGAAAAATTCGGGCTAATCTATGGTCCGACTTAGAAATTTTACCAAAAATCGAAATTTTGGCCGAAATGCGAAACAAATTTGAATTTCAAATTCATATTATAAGTCCGTAGTCATGTTTACCCTCTGAATACAAACTGACCATTAATTTCCCCCAAAACCCTCAATTTTTATTAAAAATCATCGAATGTGTATGGAAATACGTCGTGCGCGTTTAGCCGGCATGATTTTGAGATTGCGATAAAAACTGTGTGATATTTGTAATTGGAAAAAAAACGTTCCATTCCATTTTTTTTCGACTCTGTTGCCCACTGTCGAGATTCTAAAATTTCAAACGGTCGTGGCGGAAGTTCTATTTGAGTAACGGACACTTAGTTGGAGTTTCCCCAGAGGATTATAGCAGACTTAGAGAATGCGGCTTGAATCATCCCGATATCGCGATTAGGTTTCCTGGGAAGTCCATTTAAAAAATATCTACATGTGGAAAAATTGGTGAAAATCGATGCTCCGTCTTTGAAATTTTGCCAAAATTCGTAAAATGATCGGAGCTCTGTCAATCGAGAGGCATTTCAAAGAGAAAACGATAACGAAAATAATGAGTCCAGAATGGAGTCTCAATTCGAAGCAGAAAATAAATAATCGATAATCCAGCGAAGTCAGTTATTTTTGGCCGAGATGGGAAAACGGTGTACATTAAATAATTTTTTTACAAGTCCATATCCTTGTACTTTCACCGCCTGGATACAAATTCACCATAAATTTTCTCCAAATCCTCAAATTTTCATGACAACTCGTCAAACATGTATGGAATGTGGTTTACGGATACCAAGTTTAAGCTTGCTATCCGGCAATAATGAAAAACCACGGAACTTTCAATTTTGTCCCCCCTCGATAGTGTTACCCGTTACGTTCAGTTTAATGCACCATTTTTGAAGAGGTCTTCTCACTTTAGTCGCTAAAAAAGACTATTTTCATGAGTTTTTTTTATAAGTTTATATTATAGATATTGATATATAAGTTGTTACACTTAATAAATACACTTTCGAAACAGATTCTAAAAAAAATGTATTTATCTAAGTCACTATTTATAGACGAAGACGGTAGGTAAAATATGTCCTAAAAAAATTGTAGGTCTGCGCTATTGATGAAATCTCGGAGATGGATCATCCGAAACAAGAAAATCAAACGGTTCTAGATTCAGTATGTTAATGGCTATAGCGCATACCATACGCTTTTTTATATATGCAAAAATAACAAAATGGCGGACATTTTTCGAAGAAACAAAAAAGAAGTTTTTTTTTACGGTTTTGAAAAAAAATAGTAAATATCAAAATCTTGAAAAATCCTTAATATGCGCTATAGCTATAGTTGTAAAGAATATGTGGTTAAAATTTCATAAGGATCGGTTCAGTAGTTTAGAAGATTTTATCAACAGGCCGTCGAAAAACGTTGTTTCGAGAAAAAACGCGTTCAAAGTTTGTTTGGGTTGCATAAATACATTTAAAAAAATGTTTCATGTATTTCGAAAGTGTATTTATTAAGTGTAACAACTTTCATATCAATATCTATAATATAAACCTTTTAAAAAACACATGAAAATAACATTTTTTTAGCGTCTAAAGTGACAAGACCCCTCAATCTAGGGTGAGAGAAAAAAAAATAAAGGGGTGGTTCATCCCTTAAATTTCTTTTTGAACGTACCCATAGTAGATTTCTGATCGTTTGGCATTACAAGAATTTTCGTTTCTGTTTCGCCGGAATCGGTGGAATGCTTGTGGGTGGAACCGCAAAATCAGCTCTTGATATGCTTCAGTCCAAGGGGTTGTTACACCCCACAAACCCATTTTTTCGCCGATAATAAAAGTATCTAATCATTTTTGACGTTTTGCCACATACATGCGATTCAACAAAATCAAAGGTGGACACCAAAGTGATGTTCCTTGTCAGTTACTGAGAACGTTCTGGTCTCCATCTCTGCTGAGCGAAATAACATTTTACGGGCATTATTCTCGAATGCTATGTCTTTGCAGGGGAAAAATTAATTACCTCCTGGCTCGTAACTGCTGTTCTTAATATTAATAAAATCGCAAATGACTGGGACTACAGGTATGTTTTTGTCATTTTCGTTAAAATGGCTCACGCGTTTATTACTTTGTGCTTGTTCACGTTTCACTGACTATCTTCAACGAGTTCATCCTGAGGTCTTGTCGAAATAAAAAAAAAAAACCTATTACAAGCTTGTGCGACACGCGAGATTGCGGAAATTCCGAGTGATGTTCGTGGTGCATGCACGTACGTTACTCTTAGACGTGTACATATATATATATATATATATATATATATATATATATATATATATATATATATATATATATATATATATATATATATTTGCAGATGTGTGTGCGTGTGTGTGTGTGTGTGCGTGTGTGTGTGTGTGTGTGTGTGTGTGTGTGTGTGTGTGTATGCTCGTATGCGTTTGCATTTAGGCAAACAGGGTCTCTCGTAAACGGGTCAAATGGGCCCTCGGGACATTACGTTTGCACTGCCAAAGACGTCGAGACGAAGTCTCACGTGCAGGTTTGCCCATACGCGTTCGCCAATCTCTATTCCATACTGCGCCTAAACATATATAAAGCATCTGTATCGCTTACCACCAGTTAAGAGGGCTTATCCAATGTGCATTTAGATGTCCAATAACAGAAGATGTGATTTCCTGAACTGGAGTAATCGACGGGCATGTGGAATATACTATATAGCAGTTGTATATGGCTAATACTTATTCTCTTGCAAGTGACTGCAAGTGAAAACGGAACACGATGTGCATCCGTATAGAAGTATGCAAATCGTGGTCCTTTTGCAAGAATCTTTCAATTGTTAGTCAGCAACATGGCCTTGATAACTCGCCATCTTACTGACTGGCAATTGATGTTTTTTTTTAAGTCCTTCACTGTTGGGAATGTTTTCATTCCTATGACCGATGTGGCGGGTTTTAACGAACAAACGAACTCACCTGAGTGAAGTTAGATCGTAATTATCGCTACTCTCATTCGAGATGATTACATGGGTAGTAGCGCTTACTTCGATATTTCGGGCCACGATTTTTAGGGCTTATAGAAAACAAAAGGTTTTCCAAACAGCCTACTGCTGTTATTACCCACCATGATAACGTCATATTGTTTAAGGATGCTCCCGGGTCAATTCAAAAGTAATAGAAGAGAACTCACTTAGCATGAATTTGGCGTGGAAGTGACGAAGAATCAGAATCTTTGTTGTGGTGAGATGTAATCATCTTGAACGAGACTCTACAGATAATTACGATGAACTTCACTCAGGTGACTTCGTTTCATTGTTAAATTATATTACGAGTCTCGTTCTCGAGATTACATGGTAGATGTTTAGGGACAAATGGGTAATTTTTATTAATAACATAGATTTTGTATTACTTTTTAATGTCTTAAGACAAAATCAACGCAAGCAATTATAGCTAACCGAAAATAGTTGCTGCAAAATGTTTTCTCCCTCATTTAATCGGGCGATTATAAAATTTTGCGAAATCCTGAGAGTTGTTAGATATATAACCGATATATTAGAATTTAAAGAAAAACAGAATTATTCTCGCTAAGGATAGGGCTGATTGAAGCTATTACGAACCGTGCAGACATTTATTAGGGAGTCTCCCGTTCCTACCACATCCCTATAGGGATTTGATAGGGGCGCCGCATGTAAGCAGTCCACATTGGAACCTCAGTGGATTTCGCGCTATTTTCCGATTTACGTCGTTTGAGAAGTTTTATACAAATTCTCAATGGGAGCTTGTTGGATCTCCTAAAAAATCATCCTTTCGTGATAACGTGCACAAATTTGTTGAGGAGTCACAAGTTGCACCCACGTTATATGGGTTCGTTAGAGACACCACACATAGGGATCCAATTGGATTCCGCACTGTTCCCCTATCAACGCCGTTTGAGAATTCTCATCACGGTCGAATCGAAAATATGTGATAAGTGACTTTTTCGAAAAAAAATGTTTGCTATTTTCTCATTCATTGGCTTGTAAAGTATGATATTCAGTCAGGGTAGCTGAAATTTTTCATTCGCAAATTTTTTACGAGCAAAAAATCGTAAAAAAATATTTCGATTTAAAAAAAAACCCAAACTAACCTAAACCAACCCAATATAGGCGTCGAAATGTTCAAAAATGCCCTATTTTATCATGTGTTTCCGCGAACGTCAAAACCCCATAACTTTTTATGGGGCGGGAGGGGGGGGGGGTGGGGGGTGAATTTCAGCTTCCACTGACTGAGAATCATCATTTATAATCCAATAAATCAGTAAATAGCAAAAATAAAATATTAGACTCATTTTTCGGAAAAGTTACTTATCTAAATAATTACCTTTATTTTAACTTATAAAAACATTCTGATTTACCTTATAATTCTTTTTTACTTTAATTCAAGCAATTATTTTAATCCATTTTTAACATAGACGAATTTTTTTTAACTAACCGAGCCAGTTTACTATAAATGTTGTAAACAAAGCTGTTAAACCTTAGCAATAATGATATTCAAATATTTTGTTTTATTGAACAAAATTATATTACTATTATAACATAAAATTCATATCACCATTATATAACAGTATAACCTATGTACCATACAAGTACACTGGGAATGCTGTGCAACGACTCGGCGTGCATGGTTAAGAAAAAAGCTCAGGAAAACAATATTTTTCGTTCCTACCGCCTGGAAAAATGACTATTGCGACAGTATTCATATTATTAAAAATGTTAAGCGTCGCATCAACCGCTGGGTTTATTAGAGTTGGAATTTACTGTCTCTCACGCTCGTGTGATTCGAATAGGGTAACGTCGATATATCGGTGTGTATGTCGAATCACTCAATTCGCGTCACGGTGCCGGAACTACCTTATATCCACTGCCAATAAATATTCGACTGTATTCGTTTCAAACCATCAAATAGATGTCAGCAGTAAAATGGAGATATATATTCTTTCGCTAGCAAGACGACGACCAGAGTCTCTGTGACTAAATATATTTCGTGCAATGTGTAATAGTTATGTGATCAAGTTTATATTTTTATATAACTTTTTTAATTATGTAAATAAAATAAGATTTCTAGTATCTCATGGTCAAGGAGTAGATCACGGATTACCACTATCTAATCAACTCGTATTCCTAAGATCGAGACATGGGGAAATTTAATAATTATTTGACATGAGAGTTGAGTAGTCGAGAGGACCCTTTGCCGAGCATTTTTTTTCTCAACCATGCGCGCCAAGTCGTTTCACAGCATTCCCAGTGTACTTGTGTGGTACATACGTTGTACTTTTATATAATGGTGATATCAATTTTATGTTATAATAGTAAGATAATTTTTTTCAATGAAAATAAAATATTTGGAAAAATATTATTCCTAAGGTTTAACAATTTTGTGTACAACATTTCTGGTGAACTGCCTTGGCTAGTTCAAAAAATGTTATCTTACTTTTTTGTACATTTGATTAATTTAAAAAATATATTAAAACCATCGCTTGAGTTAAAGTAAAAAATAATTTCCAGGTAAATCAGAATATCTTTATACGGCAAAATAAGCGATAATATTTTTCGGGGTTTTAAGGAATATTTCAGTAAATACGGAAGACATGCTTACTTCCTCGATGAAAAATTCACTGTTGGTTGTTTCCAATTACCGTAAGTGAACAATTGAATTGGACAACAAGTGAATTGAACAATTACTGTCGAATTCAATGTTGATTGTTTTTAGTTACTGTGAGACAAATACATAGATTTGCTGTTCGACTAAAAACAATCAACATTTTACATCTTCAGAGACTGCGACACCAAAAACATGGAGTTCTTTGCAGCGATCGGAGATATTGACTCGGTATGGAGAAGCGTATTCTTAAATTTATCTCGCATCCACTGAAGGCAATTATAAATGTATATCCATGGAAATATAATATTTTTATTGCCTTCGTCTGATGAAAAATTCGTAGACTGGCTTCTCTATATCTAAAAGTTTGAAGCTTTCGATGTCTCCGATCGCAGTGAAGAAGTCCATGATTTTGGCTTCGCAGTCTCTGAAGATATAAAATGTTTATTGTTTTTAATTAATGTAGGACAAATACACATTTTTGGCGTTTCAGTGCCTAATTATATGAGCATTTTATTGTTTGTGTTACATTAACTAAGAACAATGAACATTTTATATCTTTAGGGACTGCGAAGCGAAAAACATGGATTTTTTTGCAGCGATTGGAGACATGGAAACATTTATATTTCTTGGTATACAGGAGCCAATTCATGGACTTTTCTCCCATCAACTGGAGGCAATAAAAAATATATCGCCGTAGAGATATACATTTTTAATTTCCTTAGGTTGATGTGAGAAAAAATCATAGACTGGCTCCTCGATATTTGAAAATGTGAGGTTTTCAGTGTCTCCGATCGATGGCTTATGGAAAAAATCCATAATTTTGGTGTTGCAGTCTCTAAAGATATAAAATGTTGATTGTTTTTATTTACTGTAAGACCGACAATAAAATATTCATATAATTAAGCACTGGAACGCTAAAAATATATATTTGTCTTACGTTAACTAAAAACAATCAACATTCTATACCTTCAGAGACTGTGAAGTAAAAATCATGGACTTCTATTTTAGTGTCTCGATACCTATGGGTATGCGTTCTTCATTGTGTTTAAACAATGAAACGTTTATTTTTATCGCTCACACTTTTTATTACCTGAAAATTAGTTTCAGTTTCTGAAATAGCACCCGACAGAAACTTTTCATACCTGAAAATATACATCTTTTTCTTACCTATGTTCAATGCAAGCCGATCCGATGATTTGCCGTTTTATTCTTTCTAAGGTAAAGTATGAGCTCAACGTATTACTTGCCGTCGTATTCCCAATTGCGAGGAATTCTTCGAGGTTTGAATATGAGACGCGAAGAACCTTTGTCAAATATATTTTTGCCCTAAAAAAGACCGTTTGTTCTTCGCATTTGATTAATTCTTTGAACCGAAAATTTGCGATACGGGGAACTTTCGTTACGTTTTTTATTCGCCTCGAAACGGACCGTTTCTTTCACGCTTAGAAACGCTCTAACCATGACTGGAGATTAGAGCTGTCAAAATGCCTCATTCCTTATATATTATATTATATGTATATATAGCAGGCAAGATAACAGTCAACGGTCTAGCTGCGCTAGACGAGTCTGAAGTGCGTCGCTCTTTGGGCTGGTAAACGTTTTGTTAATCAACTCTTAAAAGGCCGCATCTATTATGTTTACGACATGACGAATTGACTTTATTCGACTCAACGAAACCGCGATTGTGGACCCACTTTTTTGGGGGAAAAAATCGCTCGGAAATTCGGCCGAAAATTATGAGAGCTCGGGATTGAGTGGACGGATCGAAAAATAACCTGAACCAAGCAACAGGAAAAAATCACCTTAAATTTGTCAAATGTCATCAGACTTTCGGTTCGTGGACGCGTTTTCGCGTGGCGTCGACTCAAAGTTAAAAGTGACACATAAAATCCTATCTCAGTGTATAAAGAGTACGCGGCGTGTTCATCAGTGGGGTTGGTCAGTGGGGTCGAAATCAGTTGGGTAAACTTTTTTTAATACTTAGCGTCAAGACGCTCCGGCATCTCTTAATATTTTGTTTAGAAAGCGTTACGTACAGAATGCGATGGGATCCATCATAAATCGTATCGGATTCTGTTTGATAATGTGCGAATCCAGGAGGATTTAAATTGGATTCGTTCATTGGATTCCAAAGGGGAATCCCGATTAGAATCCAATGTACAAGCATTAAATTTTAGTTGAGGGATCCAATGCGGGAATTGCGTCAAATATGAGAATCCAATTGGATCCCTACGATAATTTTTGCACAGATATCACAAGTATGAACTTGAATTTGAACTAACATATATAGATAAACACATATATACGTATTTCGTTTGTAACTTCAAATTCAATCTTGTTTTAATATATATATATATATATATATATATATATATATATATATATATATATATATATATATATATTGTATAGAACCGTAATACAAACATGTCTACGGTGGAGAAACGAATGCCGCGGTCGGTTTTAGTTGTGATTTAGGAGCCCGAGTGTGCATTGCTTGGTACAGCCATATTCACATAATCTCACTGGGTTGGGGACCATATGCTTCGTTGACCCGCTAGGCAAACTTTTCCCTCCTCCTTCTCTTGTAACCCCTCAACCCTATATATCTGGTGTATTGGTCACACGGCTCTCTCACCACTTCTCTCTCTCTCTCTCTCTCTCTCTCTCTCTCTCTCTCTCTCTCTCTCCCTCTCTCTCTCTCTCTCTCTCTCTCTCTCTCTCTCTCTCTCTCTCTCTCTCTCTCTATCTCTCTCTTTGTTTCCCTCTTTCGTTTCCGTTACATCCGTTTTTTCTCTCCCTCCTTCCGGGCATCTTCTGTGCAAACTCTCTGACCCAATCCCGTTTCAACAAACAACCTCCATTTTTTCCATTGCCTCCAGCTATAAAGCATTTTTTCGGGGGATTTTCCTGTCACTGAGCATTATGCTTTTCTATCCTTTCGTAAAAGGAAAAAAGGCAAAAAACAAGCAGGTATATAAAAAAAAATGAAGGATGTCAAGGCGGAAGGTGATGCGTATGTATATCCGGCTGCATTTTATTCTGGGCCTTTCTTCATTTAGTCGAAGCTATCAACTTGGGAAATCTCAGTCGTGGATTCTTGTATCACGGATGCATGGATATTTGCGTGTCCGACACAATACAGGAACCACTCTCACGAATAATCCATGCGTTTCAAAGGAGATCGTGGTAGCTTTCAACTTGCTTAAAAAAAGAAAAAAGATTGTATCGAAACACCAGTGACCATACTGAAAATGCTCCAATGGCGGTATTTGAAAAAATGTTTGGAAGCTTTTGTTAGTACAGAAGGTTTTTTTTTTGTTTTCGAAGATCACGCTCATGGTTCAAAATAATTTCGTAAAGTTTATTTGAAAAGCGAAGAACACTGTTATTACCATCGAAGTGTCGTTGTGCACGTTCTTCTTCTATTTATTTCACCATGGACACATTTGACACGCGTCTTCAGAGAGGGCTCCACCCCGGCTTCCTTCCCGCTAAGGGTCAGAGGTTTTAAGGAAGTGAGAGGAGAAATGCAAGAGGAATGAGTGATGAACCAGGGTCTAGAGGGCGCCGCGTCGGCCTCGAGAATCTGGCACCGTATGGTCCCATCTGGTGGAAATGTATAAATAACTATGGCCACGTTCTATTCTGGGTGATGGAGTTACATATATATACATAAGTGAGCAGAATTGAGACGAGAAAAAAAAGGAAGATGTAAACTTTGTCTACCGTGTGCCATTCGTCAGACCCTCATATCTCCTCTTTTTTTAAAAATCAATGTATGCTGAATCCATGGTATGCCATTTCACTAGAGGAAATTTTGAATTCTGTACAAATAAGGTGGCCCTCTGCACATACAGGTCGAATTCTTCGGCATAAAGAAACACGCCATCTCTGAAAATAAGCCATTTTTTTCTCATTGATGCACACTCAAAGAAAAGTGATTGATTGTTTTAATCTTTTTTCATCATTACTCATCGGGATAGTTCAATTTTTTTGTTAAAGCGCCAACTCGAGGGGGAAATATCGAACACATTTTTGCGAAACGTATCGACAAGCAACAACTAATTTGCACTCAATATTGCATTCATACAAAATTTGAAAATGAGGATCGGAGTGATAAATAAGTGTACACTTATTTATGTACATCGTATATGTGTGTACATAATATGTGTACACGCATACGTATACATAATAAGTGTACACGCATACGATGTACCTTGTACACGTATACGATGTACACACACAGGTGTACATAATAAGTGTACACGCATACGATGTACAGGGTGGCCCGAACAGTGACATGCAAAAGGAATATCTCGATGCCTCGTATCAATCCTATCCTGATGACCCCCATGTATGATCTCTTTCTGTTCTACGATATTCTACGATAAGATTCTACGATCTCTTCTAAGTTGTCGTGAAAAAAGCATTTTTTTATTCTTGTCGTTTGTGACTGTACTTGCCACGCGATTTTTTTACGTTTATGATAATGACCAACTGAACACTAACGTAACACTCACTCTTCTCACTTGAGCCGCTAAAAAAGGCCATTTTCATGAATTTGTTTGATAAGTTTGTATTACAGATATTGATATAAAAAGCTGTTACAGTTAATAAATACACTTTCGGAATACATTTAAAAAAAAATTATGTATTTATGTAGCCCAACAAACCTTTAAACCCGTTTTTCTCGAAACAACGTTTTTCGACGGCTTGTTGATAAAATCTTCGAAACTACCGAACCGATCCTTATGAAATTTTAACCACATATTCTTTATAACTATAGCTATAGCGCATATCAAGGATTTAATTTTTTTGATATTTATTTTTTTTGCCGAAAACGGTGAAAAAACACGTTTTGTTTTGTTTTTTTCGAAAAAAAGTCCGATACTTTTGTTATTTTTGCATATATCGAAAATCGTATGATATGCGCTATAGTCATTAACATATTGAATCTGAAACCGTTTGATTTTTTTGTTTCGGATGATCCATCTCCTAGATTTCATGGACAGCGCAGACCTACAATTTTTGCAGGATATTTTTTTAACTACCATTTTTGTCTATTAATAGTGACTTAAATAAATAAAAATGTTTTTTTTTTCAAATGTGTTTCGAAAGTGTATTTATTAAGTGTAACAACTTTTATATCAATATCCGTAATATAAACCTTTCCAAAAATAATGAAAGTAGCCTTTTTTAGCGTCTAAAGTGAGAAGACCCCTTAAAAGCCTCGGATTTTTATAAAAAGTGTGATAAAAAGGTTTGAGAGGTTCAGTCACTAAAGTTCAGGTGATAACAAAAAATACTCATACTAGTCTGAATGACCCGCAATTGCTTTTAAAAAATTCTGAGATGTACACATATACAAAACAGAAGAAAACTCATGCTACTGGCAAGCTCGAAAAAATATATTAAAAAAAATGCTTTTGTCTCGAAATCTAAAAAAGATTGGAGAACATAAATGGGGGTCATTCGAATAGGTATTGACACGAGGCATCCAGATTTTCCTGTTGGTTGTGATTTTTCAGGCTACCCTTTAACATGCATATATTTTAATTACGCTAAGCAAACGAATCACAGAATTCGAATGAACAACACACATTGAAAATTAAAGACAGCCTTCCAAAATTCATGACTGCTGTGGTTGAAATAATTCTGCAATGGACATTTTAAGAATTTACTTTGTCAATCCTATCGCATACAAAGCAAATATTCATTTAATATTCTCTGTACTTCACGCTGGTCAATGTTCGAGCAGCAAACACCAGCGATTGATTCCAGAATAAATGCAATTTCTATTGATCGAAAGAGAAAAATTTTCATACTTTAAAAAATCCAGCGATTGCGTGTTCGCAATTAATATCCGCGAAAATACTCGAAACGAACATATATTTAATTTCAGAGATGAAAAACAACTCCTTTTTAATTAACGTACAAGAGAGGACGAATCATGCACGAATAAAACCAAGACGAAATATCCATAAACAGCTCAATTTGTGCATCGAATGCTTAAGGAGTTCCACTTTTTGTTCTACCCCGTTGAAATGTTGTTTTCTCAATTATTCTCCCTGCGTTGAATTATTCTCCTCTGTCTTTCGGATTTTTTTTTCATCATTATCGTTTATGCCACGACTCTCGACATTTTTACCCTCATTTTTTTTCTGTATATTCCTGTTTGCCCTTTCCTCGTCGTCAATGTGGCGGAAGTATAATCGAAGCGGAAATTGAGAAGCAGTGAAGATGGAAATGAGCTACACGTATAGAAACAACACACATGTATATGTATGAGAGTCTAATTGAGAGTTCGAGTATAAGAGAATGTACAAAGAGAAGCAAAGAGAAAAGAGAGAGCGGTGTTGGTGGAGAAAAAAAGACAACGTACGGGAGAAAAAGATGCCGGAGAAAAAGCTCGAACCTTAGTGATGAAGAGTCGGGAGCTCGTTATGCCACTGCGATTTCTCTTTCGCCTTCCACACTTGCGCTCTCTCCGTGCTCCTCTTCCCTGTTTGTTTTTTCACCCTGAAGTTAAAAGTCCTCAGTTTTGGCCGACGCTCCTTGAATTGCAGAATCCTTTTTTCTTTCGTCTCGTTTATATTGGAAAATGAAGAGGGTGGAAGTACGTAGTATACGCGAAGGGCACCATGTGTGTAAGTATAACTCTTTCATTTTCTTTCTCTCCCCATGTGTACCCCCGATATATCGTTCCTCATACCGCGTTATACCTATATCGAGGAATAACGGAAATATGAAGATGAGTTCCGCCTGTTCGCTATGCCAGATGCCATTTTTCCAATTTTTATTGCATCAAATTCTGACATCGGTGTATCTACATTCGCTCTTAATTTTTCTCCTCGTATCAATCCTGATCATAGAGATTTTTTTTAGAAATGAAAATTTAAGCTTGCTGTCTTGTGGCCGCATTGCAAGGAAGTATTTAGAGAGAGGGAGAAGGGAGGACGAGAGGGAGGAAAGGGAGATATTCAGGAAGAGGGACAGAGAATAAAGAGATCCTGAGAAAGAACATTTTTCTACATCTGTCTCTTGTCTCCGTAGCTCAGTCGTACGTGTCTCGACTGATTTGGGATCATGGACGAGAAAAATGGTCGGCGAGACGAACGAATTCGATTTTCCTGCCCGTCTGCAGGGAAGCAAAATCCTCCATCGAACAGTAAAGATAAGAAAAAGTCGATCGATCTACGCGAGCTTGCTTGATTCCTTTGATTTTTCATCGAGTCTTTTTCCACCGGAGCTTTGTCAGTTGTTTTCTTTTTTGGGGAAGTACGAGCGGTGCGGGAGCAAGGGGGGGAGGGCAGGGGCTCTTACGATAACGTTATTCGCGAATAACGATTTTCTCGCTGTGTCCCTGTTTTTCCAACAGCGAAAATTCGATAATGCTCGACTTCGCTGCTGTATATTTCACGCACAACCGTTTGTTTGCTTTCTAATCCGCTCGAATTTCTACCGTGCTTTCTCGTGCCAGCATTTTTAGTGTTAAGTACAAAAATAATGATCTTCCATCCAGCAAGTAAAATAAATCATGAAATTCAAAATATTTCGCAGTTTATTCACTTCCGATAATGAATTTCCCTTATCGATTTTTTCACACTGGTCGAGTCTTTCCCGGAATCTGGACAAATAAACAATTTAAAAAAAAACTAGAATATTGCGGAAATAAACGAGCGACGATTTTTCAACATAACCCCGTGTTGGTACCCCTCCTTGCTGATACGTACTCGTCATTATAAGACATTTGCAATTATAATATTGCGTAGTTATGCAGTTCGAGGACTTTTCCGAAAAACGACGGATAACATTTTGTTTGCTAGGAACTGCTTTAATTGGTCACGACTAATGATATTTCGTCGGGGGACGCTTACATTTCCCTTGAATTCCACAAATTATGGGGTTTGAAGTTTGCGGAAAAAAGGACAAAATAGCGCATTTACGGACATTTCAACGCCTATATTGGGAGGGGATTTGTAAAAAAAAAACCTTCCTGAATGCAATGTCGGAAAGATATTGGAGGGGTCACGTCCCCCTCCCCCCTGCCCCCGTTGAAAGTTTGTCGAAATACACGATTGCAAAGACGAGACTGAAAATCGGTGGAAAGTGTGTGTGTTTGTGTGTATGTGTGCGGATTTATTTTGTGTGCGTGCCGATCACTATCGACACACACACTAAAAACACAAACGAACCCGAACACACACACACACACACGCACCCCCACCCACAAACCCAAATACGCACACACACACACGTACACACAAACACGCGCGCACACACACAGACACACACACACACACACACACACACACACACACACACACGCACGCGCGAGCGCGCGCGCACACACACACACGTGGCACCGATTTTCAGTCTCGTCTTTGAAATCGTGTATTTTTACAAACTTTCAACGGGGGCAGGGGGGAGGTGGAAGTGACCCCTCCAATATCTCTTCAGCGTGGTGTTTAGGAAGGTTTTTTTTACAAATCACCCCACACCCGACTCCTAATATAGATGTTGAAATGTCCGTAATTGCGCCATTTTGTTCATAGTTTCCGCAAACTTCAGAACCCCATAACGTCCAGAATTTATGGGAAATGTCAGCCCCCCCCCCCCTGACGGACTATCACTTACTATGATGGAATAAACATCATGGCGAAAAATAAATGTTCCCATTGTTTTTAGGAAAAAACTGCATAACCTCAAAACCTCAAACTGCATAATTACCTAATTCTTTTTTATTTGTTATGTGGTCCTTCACGCGGTATATATGCCTCCATTCGACTGCGTGGCTAAAATTCTATCCGATAAATCTGACTTGTATTTTCCGCCTTTTTGTAAAAATAGTATAATTAGTACCCCCGTTGCCCACCATTTATATCACAAGTTCAAAGCAACAATGAAAAATGCTTCGGTCGGTTACTGCCTCTACCACAGCGATCATCTGCTGAAAATGTTGCGTCTTTATTTTGTACCCGTCTGAAGAGAATTTGCCGATTCGTGTTGGCGAAAATAATACCCAATTATGGGCAACATTCATATGCAAAAACGTAAAAGTGATGTTAAAAGTGTCGAGAAAGACATTTGGGATTTCACTTCTATGACCGGACACTCCAGACACCTATTGCACTACGGAATTTATTCCGGACATGGCAGTGTTTGAAGAACCGGCTTGCCTTGCGAAATGTTGTTCCTCGGCGACTGTCATCGGTATATCGCATCAGCCTGCTCCGAACGCGGAAGCGATAATCGAGAAGCGTTCTCCGAGTCGCGGTTCGCGCACTGGCTGTTGTCACGATCGACAAGCTTCGTCATCCTCCGGATTACTCTCGCGACGTGCTACGTCAATATATATCTAGGTATATATTTATAAGCCGGTTTTTAAGACTCTAAATCTATGTGGCTCACCGAACAATTTTTAAGGAAAAAAATTTGTGGAAATTTTCTTGAAAATACTAAAAAAGCAATGAAAATGAGGATTGGAGGGTTTATTCTACAGGTGTTGGCGTATATGAAAAAAAATGTATGAAAAAAATACAAAATGGCAGCTCAGTAGCTACACTAACCGTGCAAAAATTAGTTGGGGAGTTCCCAGATCCTACCACATCCCTATCGGGATTTGAGAGAGACGCCGCAGGTAGGGAATCCATGTTGAAATCCAGGTGGATACCGCGCTATTTCCCGATTGACGGCGAATGAGAATTTTTCATTTGTAATTCTCAACCGGTATTTGTTGGATTTTCATGGTGATTTTTTGGCGTACCAAGATGGACCCACATCTCGGTGGGGTTTTGTTACGGACACCGCGGATCATCATTGGAATCCAATTGGAGTTTGCACTGAAAATTCTTACCACGTTCGAATCGGAAATGTGTGAAAAGTCACGGACAAAAACTTGACGTGTTAAAACATAAGCTACACGTTTCGTGAGAGTGTACGTGTGCGCTGATATTATGTCAAAGTGCAGTAAAATAGATGACGAAAGATAATTAGAGTGGATTTGTGTTGATGTCATTCAAATCGATTCTTAACGTATACTTTTTTAACCCTAGGACTCTACACATGGGTACCGCAAAATCCACATAATTGGTGAGAAATGCGAAAAAAATTTTTCTTACCTTGTTCAATCGTATTTTTCACGGCGAAACATTTGTATTAGGTTTTTCTCGCATATGCCATTCCATTCTTCAGTCTTTCAGCGTTCAAATAAAAAAAAACTTTCCAGGACAAACAGTTCGTTAGGGGGCATCCATTAATTACGTGAGGTGATTTTGGCGATTTTTCGACGCCCCCTCTCCCCCTGGTGAGATGTCGTGAGATTTTGCTCGACCACCTCGCCCCTCCCCTAATCTCACGTGAGATTTTTTTAAATGCATACGTTCACGGAAAATAAATTGTAGTAAAAGTAACTGCGGTTGTAGTACCATTTACTCCACCATGTAAAGTAGTACATAGTAGATAAAAATTACGTGATTACTAAAATTACAAAAATTACTAAAATTACGTGATATTTGCCGAAGCCCCCCTCTCCCCCACGTGAGATTGGGTGAGATTTCGCTAGACCCCCTCGCCCCCTAAACGCCCCACGTGATTAATGGACGCCCCCTTAGCAGCGGTGATTTGAAGTGCCGTGATGCGCGTAATGCCTGTGTAGGTTCTTTGTTTTGTACAGATAGTGTAGGGCGCGCTCTTGATTTCTATAGATTGTGTTCAAATTTTAACCAGACATTGTTCATATCATTATGCATGTTTGAGTGAAATTGCAGAACAGTCGACTATTCAGATTGGGAGATAATGGGTTTTAAAATTGCAACTTTTAACACTGCAGGGTCTGCATTGAAATTTAGACAGAACAATTTTCGGTAAAAAATATTTGTTTCCTATAATAAGAAGACATATGGCAACACCGCATCGTTCCACGCATCCAATGACGTAAGTTTGCGCGGCATATTTAAAATAATACTGCAACACACATTTTTATTTGAAAGTAATTTTTAATCGAAAAAAGTTTTTAATTAATCATGAATTAACCAATACTTTTATTTGTTAATGAAGATAACATAAATAAAATAAAATATTAATATTTATAACGCAACTCTTTTTTTATGATGAAAGTTCTTAATTTTCGGAGGACAAGAACTTTTTTGTTCTCGAGATAATGAACAATACTATTCTGCGGTGTTGCCATATGTCTTCGTATTATGGGGGACAAATATTTTTTGCGGTGAATTATTGTCTTTACTGAACGTTTTTAGCAAAACTGAATGGTAAAGGCAATCCAAACTTTTTTCACTCTTTCTCTAACTAGTTTGCTATCTAAACATAATTTTTTTTTTTCAAAGTTTATAAACACAATAGAATGGTACGGCGAATTATCGAACCTGACTGACCTGACAATGCAAAACCCACTATCTCCAAATCTAAATAGTCGAATATTCTGAAATTTCACTCAAACATGCATAATGATATGAACAATGTTTGGTTAAAATTTGAACAAAATCTATGGAAATCAAGAGCGTGCGCTCGTTCTACCTTAAGTGATTTGTACTTTTTAAGATAAGATTTATACTTTTTTAAACGACCATTAAAGAATATTGTTTTTTTTTTTGCAAAGTGACATCATTTTCAATGTATTTTTTGTCGCTAAAAAATCGACCTTAATTTGCTTATTGAAACGAAAACTGTTGATGAATCGTGAAAATCACGTGCATTTCTGTAAAGAATCTATCTAAGAAGTTAGAGTTACAACTTCAAGTCGATCGGATGAAAACTGCCCGAATTATGTGTCCTCCCGCTTCATAAAACGTAGTTCCGAGAAAAACGCGCTTAAAGTTTCAAGACTGATTTAGGAACTACTGTCTACACGACGGAATTGAAGCTCGCATTTGAATTCTGCGTGTACCCATGGGGGTATTTGGTAATAGGTCTTCAGTTGTTAGGTTGTTGTATACTTTTTGTCCAACGACTCGAAATTGCTACTTTCACCGTCTAGGCTGTTTCTTGCGTTCCAGAGCGCTTGGAGGTGCTTCAAAAATGAGAACTAAACATTTTTTTGCGTATAATTCCTTGTGTATATGATTCTTGTGATGCTTATACCTAATGTAATCGAATAAAAAGAACAGTTAAAATCTTTTTTTTACTCAGATGTAATGCCTTAAAGCGATTAGCCATGGGTTATAAAATGGGCCAAACTGACTTAGAAGGACGCTTTATCGATTTCTAGAGACCTCCTTACCGATCTTGGACATTGTACAGGTGACTACAGGCTCTCGTGTGATGTACTGGTCGGATTTTATAAGATCACATATCTCCATCAGTAGAAAATTTAAGGGGTGAGATGCAGTCAGAATTTTCAAAAAATCGAGCTTTTTTTTACATTTTCTTGAAGCATGATGTATCGAAAATATTCCCCGAAAATTTCAAGTCAATCTGATGAACAGTTTCCGGGATATCCCACAATTCGTGAAGGGGCGTCGGGTCCCAATGGCAGGTAGCAGCTGACAAACGCGCAAACGATAATACCCGGGAAGGCAGAATGCTTCGAAGACAACAAGAAATTGATATTTTGGAGGCTTCCACATCGGCAGAAGCCCTATTGTATGGGCCAGGAATTGATGATTCGATGTAAGTAATTTTTTTATTAGTATTTCTATACGAAAATCAAGTGTAAAATTGGAAAACTCTTTTAGAATATAAAAATGTATTACCCAAAAACTATGAACTTGAGCAAAATTTTATGAAGAATATTTTCGTTTTAAAATTGCCCAAAATGTTTAAAAAAAATAATTCATCCCGGCAAACTTTATTTTTTTGAAAAATTGTTTCAACAATTGGCTATAACCGAATGCTCAATTTTTCAACAAAAAATGTGATATTCGGATTCAGCGGATCAAAATACATAAAAAAAAGTTTCGCTTCATCCAACGACCTCAAAATTTTACGAACATATAATACCGTATCCACATCGAAAAACTTTAAACGCGTTTTTCTCGAAACTATGCTTTTCAAGCCGGTGACCATTATAATTGAAAAACCACTCGATGGATTTTGATGTGCGTATTGATAGCATTAAAAACTAGTCCTTAATCGAAGGATTTTCCTTTTTGTCGAAAATTTCAATTTTTTAAAACAATAAACGAGCTATTTTTTGGTCGATAATCGAAAGTTATCTGTCGGAAGCCGCCATTTCGTTAATTAAAAAAAAAAACAAAAAAAAACTTCGATTAAGGACTAGATTTATTATTAAAATAATGATTTTTTTAAATTTCAGATGATCCAATGAAATTTTATTGATGATGGTCACCGCAAAGCACTACATGCCGAAGGGGTTGCGACAAAGATGGCGATATTTTTATAAATAATCAATATATAAATTTCAAAATTTGAAATTGACAATATTTAAATTTGAAAAATAATTCAAGTTGAAATATAACATAAAAAGTCTGTGTAACCACTTTTGTAAAACAAACTTAATTACTATAAAAAAAAATTATTGAAAATGCTCGTTTTTTTACGCGTCTGACTGCATCTCACCCCTTAAAGCCCATTGTGAAATTGTATACACTTACATGTAGAAATGTACATTGCGGGCAATGCACATATGCGTTCAAATCCAAACGAATTGCACAGCGTCATCAAGAACACGGAATTCGCCCTCGACATCGCGGAATAGCGTGATGCATTGCCAATTCTACGTTGTACAAGTGAATAAGTTTTACAGGCCATTGCCGAATACCACTCCATTGTCTATTGACACGAAATTCGAATCCCATTGGATGATTGCACATGCCAACAGGTCAAGTCTGTATGGTGCAATATATTTTTCTGCGGTTGGTCCAACCTAATGGAATATATATATATATATATATTAATTGTTCGTTCCAGCTGTACAGGGTCTTTCTCTTTTTACGAGCCCCAATCCGCCTCAACTTTGTTCTTACCTCCCATTTTACATTCCCACCCCCTCTATCGCCCATTACACAACGCTTCCCTACCTCCCATTCCACCCCCCCCCCCCCCCCACCTTGCGGCCGCAGCCGACTTGACCTTCCGTATCGTATTTACCATGACATATCTGCTATGGACATAGGGAAACTGCGGAAACCCTATACCGATACAGCCGGTCACAAGTTCGCTTCCCAGTCACGGAAGCAGTCGTCTTTTGCCAAAGTTTTTTGAAAAAAAAAACATTTCACGACGAAAGTACGCGGCTGGGATTCGAACTCGCCAGCTCGCAGACCACTAGGCTAACGCACCGGAACCTAATGGAATACCATGGTCCAGTACACGGCCTTCAAACTCGACATCGAGGGATTACGCTTGATAGTTGTAGGACCCACTCATGGAGACACATTCTTGGTGTGCAATGTTTCGATGAATGCGTAGAACAACTGGATTGGGTCCAACTTGATAGAGGAGTTGTCACTTAGAGTCCACGTCACAGAGATTTTACCTCAAATGAGATTGATATGGCGGACTTGGCACCTCCTAATCAAGAACGAATTGCACGAATCTAACGGAAAATAGTGGTAACGCAACAACATACGGGTTCATGCTTCAAGGGGCCATATTTATATTTCAGTCGGAAAGGCTTGATATTCAAACTTGTCTCCATTACTTCTAGTGTTTCTCCGTGCATTATGTTTCAGTTCAAAGCTTCTTACAATGATTAGTAAATGTCTGCAGCAAAACATATTTCTTCCAACATATTTGTTTAGCAGGTATTGCTCTGTGTCCCAGTAACATAAACTTGTATTGAATTGCTAAATTGACCGTGTAGATCGGACGATACTACCCAGTAGAATATTGATCCCAACACAGAAAACTGTTGTAATAAGGCAGGAGAAAGCTGATGTCATAAAAGGCAGAAAACAATATTCTGCAATGACGAAAATACATTCGTTGAGTCAATAACGTTTTATGTCTGCAAATATCTTTTCACGTTTCTAAACCAATAGCTGACTTGGCGCTTTCCTGCAAAGACTTTAATCAGAAGTCTCTTTACAGTAAGGGCGCTGCAAGATTTTGAAGACGATGCACCTATTTTGACTTCAAAATGTACCTGAGAAGATACTACGCAATAGGTACTTACCCATAAATGGCAGTTTGAACCTACCATTATTCGAAAATATGTTCGTCAGGCTAACTGTATATCAGTGTCAGGTTGTTATAGTAATTAACCTGAAGATTTCAACTGACGGTTTTGGGGATTCATCGAAACCCTGCCTATGACACAATATCTGAGTTCCGTGGTCGGGTCGTATGATCTAACTCCCTCCACGGGTACGAGTCAAGTTATTTACTCAATATGGCTCTTCCCAGATCTCGCATCAACAGATACCACAAAACCTGAAGTTTACTTTGGGAGTTGTTCGGACGTGGACACTAGGTCTTTTGTACAAAACGGAACCGGGAGAAAAAATAGCAATGACAATGGCTTAAATAACCCGATAGTTCTGATGTGCAAAATTCAAGGGATTGTTGAATTTTCCAAATAGTCTGCAAAGCTGAAAATATTTGCGGACATCAAAAAATGAGATGGGCAAAAAGCAGTTGAAAATTTCACTGCTGATGTTATACTCAGCAGTCAAACAGCTTCTGCTTCTATCTTAGACTTATTTCTGGAGATCGCCGTAGCATTGTTACGCCGGTATGCTTTAAAGCAAGACATTTGCATCAGACAGACGTCGTCGTGGTGGCAGAGAGCTGCAGAAGCGTTTTTGTTTTTGCTTTAGACTTGTTTTATAGGATGTGTCAAAATGATCTGACTTTTTAATTTATTAATAAAACATATTATTTATTTAAAAAGGACGAATATTTTTATTTTCATATAAG
The DNA here is from genome assembly GCA_963210295.1 of Ophion ellenae. Classification (NCBI taxonomy): domain Eukaryota; kingdom Metazoa; phylum Arthropoda; class Insecta; order Hymenoptera; family Ichneumonidae; genus Ophion; species Ophion ellenae. The sequence goes on along the minus strand of OY723389.1, from coordinate 19,287,788 downwards.
ATACGAACATGGAGGTTATGTGTGGAACACAATATCCGAAAAATGGCCGCCTCGTCCTTGTTTGCAGAGGCGCACTCTTTTGATGAAATTTTCAATAACATTTTGGCATAATTCTGAACTAATTTCATTAATGGTGCGTCCAATTGCTTCCTTGAGCTCCGGAATGGTCTGCGGATCATCGGTATACACTTTTCCTTTCATAAAACCCCAAAAAAAGTCCAGATAACACGAACATGAAACTTCGATTGCAATAACTATGCAGTAACAATGTAGGGGGTAGTAACAAAATGGGGGGCAATTTAAAATGTCACGTCATTTTGCGACACCCTTTATACCTGGTGGGCAACGGGGTACTTCATCTTCTATGTCTTGGGAAAATGCACTATCTACACCTCAATAGACCTTCACTTCTAGATGAGTTTGCATAATCACTAAATTATCGTAAAGAGCGACATAGATCGAGTTCGACAATTCTTTCTTATATCACTAATTATAGGAGCAAAACAATATATATATATATATATTTAAAATCTGCACACCAATTTTCATGCAATACGTTTGAGTACTATTTGGGTGAGAACTATTTGGAACGCTTGAAATTGATATTGCATGGAATGTAACATTTATTCCCTCTGGCATGAAATACGTACATGAATAAAAGCAGAAGTATTAACGTGTATTGTAATTCGAAGACAACCGCAGTGTATCTCTTTCTCAGATTCTACACTAGGGTGTGCACATTTCGATGGGGATTGTTATGTACTCGTGTACACGAGACTCGAATCACCGAGGTGTACGATAGCATTCAAAATTCCGACTCCAACCCAGAACCTTTGACGTACATCGAAAGTGGTTAGAGGATATTTCAAATAATATCTGCCATTAAGAAGTTACGCTGAAAAGAGTTTTAAAAAATCAGATGGATCGAGAACGTCATAAAATTATTATTAAATCTAATCTATTTTTTCTGTTACAGCGATATTTGTGGAATCATCATTCGTATGTTAACAAATCCAAAAATCACGAAGATGCGTTATTTTTAAGTGAATTTTCTAGAAAGAAAAGCACTTGACAATGTACCTTTATTGCGTTTCCGAAAAGTGCAATATAATTGCATTTATACATATAAATTCAACATAAATTCAAAGAAATATAAATTCTCTTGGAATAGACTTACGAAGCCTCGTTGTCAGAACTTTCTTCTTTCTTATCCGACGCCGGAAGAAATGGTACATTCGAACAAAATAAAATTCAGTTCAACTCTCGGTCTAGAAGACGTGTTGGGGGGGGGGGGTACGATTTGACCCCCTCCCTCCTACACTTGATTATCTCAAGCGCTACACTGATCGGGTTAACTTAAATATAATTAAATATGTGACTTCAACAAACATTTTATTCGTCAAAAAAGCATACTGATTTTCATAGAAGAAGCCGTTGGACTCTAATAGTATTTAATTGAAGTCTGCTGTCTTCATCTGATATGACGATTGAAAATTGAAAACAATAATTGTATTTTTATAGGAAATTAACGAAACTTATATTTCAAGGTTATTCGCAATACTATAATCCCCTGACACAATGTTCCTGCACAGAATATGATGCACAGCGCGTTTTTATTTCCAGCTCCTAATATTCATTATTACTCATATTTGTGATTTTTTTTTACATAAACGAGATGATACATTTTTACAAAAATTAGGTTTTTGAAACAGTATTATTCGAAGAACACCCTGCACTTTTTTGTGTAGAAATATTGAATTATAATCGATTTACAGCCGATGTCCGGAAAGCACCTCTCGAAAGCGTCTTTTGCGGTGGGCAATGCTTTTCTAAACCAGGTTATCTAATATAAAAAAAGCAAGCAGATTACGTTAGTATATTAGTTTATCGTATGATTAATCAGAGAAATTGCCAAAATATCAAATTAAAAAAAAATGGCGCGTCCGCACGGTGAGTCTTGATTTTTGCGAAAAATGGGCATTTTTCGTTCATCGAATCGATAGTATACATCGGAAAAAAATCCGTGGATAAAATACTATATTTTTACGTCTAGAAAAAGCTAAGGAAAATTCAAAAATATCGAGCCACTAGTTTTTTAGATATTTAGCTTACCAACTTCGAAAATGCACTTTGAAGAAAGAAGCGTTCAAAGTTTCGAGCGACGCTCCGAGCGTTCCGACGGGTGTTAACATAACAGCCCATACATTTGTCAATTTTGATCTGATCCCCTCGGAATTTCCAGGGAACATTCATAAAACGACATACTGTCAAAATCTATTGGTTTTGAAAAAAGTGATCTTCGACTTTTACAACTAGGCATATCCCCTTAATCCGAATACATCAGCAGATGAGTAAATACGCTACCAATACATTTATTGGACTTGAATAACCAATTTCTTTAGAGGTTGACGCTCAATGAAAAGCTTATTATAAATTATGCTTCCAATATAACTATTCCGTTCAGTCTTCCAAATAACGAGGCAGACGTGAGGTAAGCATATAGTTGTTTTATATGAGAATCCAGGAAGTGTACAGTGTTCAGCTGATACAAACAAATAAATCCCTCCACTGTAGTACTCGATTTAAAAAGAAGCCACTTTTGCGTAATTTTGTCCCTACGGTACTGCCAGTAATTCAATATACACACTTGGTTATTCATCGTTTACCACGATTAATTCGAATAAACGAAAAAATCTCTCAACATTGCACATTCGAAGCGATGGATTTTATTTCACTATATATCTTCAATACGTCAAAAGGTACAAAGGAGCTATTTTAAATTTGTAATTTACAGCACAAAATAAGCTTAGAAATTGGCAGTGTTTTTCAACGCGGGTAAATGTGTTTCCAGATATTGTTGGGATGTTTGAATTGATTTTGAAACGTCCTCGCCGTGTAAATCGCCCCATATATGCATGAATTCACGGGGTACGTGCACGAGGATACATCGTTTACATTATACATCACGGTAGACGTATCGAAAAGCGAAAGAGATGGATGGTCCTGAACACAGCTACCGCGCATTATGAATTCTTCATGAGGTAATCTCTTAGGCCATTCGTAAACGATATTCGAATGGGAATGTATATTGCAGAATTGTCCTAGAAGAGGCGAGAAATGGAAAATAATAATCAGTAAACGTTAACAAAACAATATTCCTTCCACAATTCCGACTGTTATAGTTATTAGTTAGTGTGAGTTGATTTATTCAGTTTATGATATAAACATATAATGTCGTCAAATATAAGAACACTCGCAGGATACACGATGTGCCACGTTAGATCGAAAGGCACAAAGTGATGTTTATCGTAAGGACGCCAAAGCGGAACCGAACGAATATTTCGTGCGATTACGAGTTATACTCAGCAAACGAAACTGCTTATGACAGTGCCATCTATAGTCCACTGAATCACGTGAACAAAAAGGCGCGTACATAGAATTACATCTAACACCCTCTCTATTCGTGTACGCGATTTTCGAATACATTATGACGATTCATTATGCAAATTCATAGCTTTTACACAGTTATCATGCTTCAACTTTGGCAAAGCTTTCGTAAAAACATCGGCAGTTATTTTTTCTGATCGCAAGTATTGCACTTCGATGTTTCCCCTTTGAATTTCTTCACGTGCATAATGATAACGAATATCTATATGTTTACTCCGATTATGAAACACCGGATTTTTACACATGAGTATTGCGCTTTGATTTTCACAATTTACTGCAACAGGGTCTCTCACGTAATGTCCGCATCGCATGAACCGAAACAATTCTTTAACAAAAGTCAATTCATGTATCACTTCAGAAAGCGCCAGGTATTCGGCTTCCATTGTCGAAAGGGCAACAGCTTTTGCATTTTTGAACTCCAGCTAACAGGACCTCCTGCGAGCATCGTAACATATCCCGAACAGGATCTTCTTTTGTTGAGGTCACCGCCCAATCCGCATCAACGTAAGCCTGTAATTTATTCTCGTTCTTCTCGTAGACGATACTATAGTCGATTGTCCTTTTTAAATATCTAATAACGCGCTTCGCGGCTATTCAGTGTTGATTTTGAGGACTGCTGTAGAATCTGCTGAGTACGTTTACAATGTAAACGATATCCCGCCTTGTTGCATTCGCAAGATAAATGAGAATCCCCACGAGTTGTATGTACGGCTTATTATCCATATTATCGTTAGAACTAGATTGGTATTCTTGGGTCCACTTCTGGCTGTTGTCGCATGGAGTCGATACTGTTGTGGAGTCTCCCATTCTAAATTGATTAATCGATTCGTGAATATAATTCTTCTGATTTAAATGTATTTTTCCAGTGACGTCGTTCCTATCAACAAATATTCCTAATATTTCGGTTAATACTCCCACGTCACTCATGCGGAACTCCGAAGTCAATTTGTCTTTCAATTAATTCAACTTATCAATATTCTTTGATGCTATCATCATATGATCCACGTAGATGAGCAAAATAACATTATCTCCATTGTTTCCGCATGGATTCAATGCATTATTGCATGCTCCATTTTTTATTAAATAATTATTGAGTCGTTTATACCATCCTCTACCAGCCTGCTTTAAGCCGTAAATGGGTATTTTTAGTAGTCAAACCTTATCGTCGTCGTTATCCTTGATGAAGCATCCAGGTTGAGCCATGTAAATTTCTTCGGATAAATTTCCTTGAACGTAGGCCGAAATTGAGTCCATTTGATGGACGTGCATCTCTTCGTTGACTGCACAAGCCAATAAGGCGCGTATGAGTTCATATCGCACTACAGGAGCAAACACTTCGTTGTAGTCGATTCCCTCTTCTTGTGTGCATCCACGAGCTACTAACCGAGCCTTATATCGTTCAACTGTTCCTTCTTGCGTTTTCTTGATTCGAAATACCCATCGATTTGTCAACATTTTCTTGTTCTTCGGTCGTGGTACTAGAGTCCAAGTTCCATTGTCAATTAACATCCTATATTCTTTTTCCATCGCCTCTAGTAATAACTCTCTATCTGATCCGCTTAAAGCTCCTTTAACACTAGTTGGTTCGGCTGTTGTAATTGGCGTACTCGATTGTTGCAACTTATATGGTTTTCTTGATCGTCCAGATTTGCCTGTTTTTATGTAACTAGGGCGCCCAGGGCACCGTCGTTCATTTTGTGGATTCCCTCGATGTGTCTCTTCAGTTACTTCCATTTTCTTGTCATCAATATCTTCATCGTCGTCTTCGACATCTTCAGATTCGCGATTACTCTCGTTGTTATTAACTTTATCCTTTTTCGGCGCGATTTCTGTCCTCCCTTGATTCCAAAGTAATGACGGAAGTAGTAAGTCTTCTGATTTTTCCGATCGCCTGTCGATATCCTCGGTGAAACGGACATCACGAAATTGTATAACTCTCTTTGTTCCGGGTTCCCACAGTTCGTAAGCTTTGGATTCATTAAAATATCCAACGAGGATATACTCCTTACTTACTCTTAGTTCAAACTTGTAGGGTTTCGTCCCTTTTTCAAGAGCTATTGCCTTGCTTCCAATGGCCTTGAAGAATCCGACAAAACGTAACATTAAACACCGCGACATTTCCACCAAAGCTCGATTAGCTCTTTCCGCGACTCCATTTTGTTGCGGCGTGAATTCGACGCTTAATTGCCTTGCGATCCCTTCTTGTTGCAGGAAATCTGAGAACTCTTTGGATTTATACTCACGCGCATTATCGGTCCGGAGTTTCCTTACGCAATGCCTTGTTTCTTTTTCCACTCGGAACTTGTAATTTTTGAAGGCATTGAATACTTCTGATCGATGCCATAACATTGCAACTTCCATGTACCTGGAAAAGTCGTCAATAAATGTTACAAAATATCTTGCGCTACCAAAGGATTCCGTCTCAAAAGGACCGCAGATGTCCGAGTGAACGATTTCCAATACAGCGTTGGTCCGGTCCGCAACCCTTTTATACGGTAATTGATGGATCTTACATTTCATGCAAACCTCACAGTCCAAATGTTGCGTTTTTTAATTGATGTTTATGCCAGTTACCATATTGTTCGTTGCCAATTTCCTTAGATCGCCGAGATTCAAATTACCGTAACGATGGTGCCATTTAACCAGATCGTCCTAATTTCTTTGGCCTGTTTGTAAAGTCCGATCTAGGGTTTCACTTAAGATAAACAATTTGTCATTTCTTATAGCTGTCGCCAGAATAGAACCATTCGGTCGATTTATCGTTGCTTTATTTTTGTGGAACGTTACTGTGTAGCCTCTCGCGGTTATACTCGGTATGAACACCAAATTATTTCGTAGCTTTGGAACGTAACTAACTTCTTGTAATTTCACAATATTGGATTTCCGAGAATCTAATTCGACTTATAGTAATCTCTCCTAGTCCGTGAGATTCTGTTTCATGTTCAGTCGCGGTAAACACCCGGCCACGTAGATTTCCGTTTAATTACGAAAATAGCTGTTTGTCGTTACACTCATGACTTGTCGCGCTTCTATCTAAGTACCAAATATTGGACTTTGGTAATTCGTCATTACATGATAATGCAGATAGTGCGTCGTCAATTTCGTTGGCGACATAATTTTTTCATTTTAATCTGCAATCACGACTTCGGTGGCCGAATCTATTGCATTTGAAGCATTTTCCATTAAATTTCCGCGAACTGAACTCGCCAAATTTATTCTTACAAGAATCTTCCGCCTTAAGGTTGACTATATTTTTCGTAAACAACGCGTCATGTTACGTTGTGTATCGTTTTGTAGCATTGTATCCTGACGTCGTGCTTCTTCTTCTATCAATTTGGCTTTGTACGAACGAATGTAATGATCCGAGCAACATTATTGAGAATAGATCCTCAGGGATAGTGATACCTGCTTCTTCCAGTTGCTCAGGCTTCGATGTGAAATTACTCACGTATGTTGACATCGCGACTGTAGGCTCTTTTTTCATCCTGTATAGCTGTTTGTAGAGCGTTGCCTGTCGTACAGGTCCTCTCGATTCGTATAACGTTGTTAGCTAATCCCAGGCTTCCTTCGATGTCTTCGCTTTCTTGATATGGCTAATTTGGGTTTTCGTTGCGCACAAAACGATCAAAGCGAGAGCTTTCTCGTCTCTCGTAGTCCACTCATGATCATTTTCGTCCCTTTTTATTTTTGTCACATTGACGTAACGCCACAAATCGTTATAAATTAAAACACTTTTCATTTGCAGCTTCCATGAATCATAATTGTCTTCAGTTAATTTGTCTAAATTATTCAGTCCGTTTGGTGCTGCTATATTTTCTCTTTTTTTTATCCTTCACTTTTCGCGATCAATAACTGGCCTCGCAAACTGGGCCCATAACGTGTGAGTTGATTGATTCAGTTAATGATATAAACATATAACGTCGTCAAATATAAGGACACTCGCAGGATACACAGTGTGCCACGTTAGATCGAAAGGTACAAAGTGATGTTTATCGTAAGGACGCCAGAGCGGAACAGAAGGAGTATTTCGTGCAATTACGAGTTATACTCAGCAAACGAAACTGCTTATGACAGTTCCATCTATACTCCACTGAATCACGTGAACAAAAAGGCGCGTACATAGAATTACATCTAACAGTTAGTATTACGGAGTGTCTCCCCGTCCGGATATCGGACGAATAAGCGTATGCTAATCGTCTGGATAGCGGCTCAATTCACGCCGTGTTTCCAGTAGACGTACATATTATTGTGATTCGTATCAGCTAGTATCCGGACGAATAACATATATATAATCGTCCGGATAGAATGTGTTAAATTGTTAAACAAACTATCCGGACGAATAATTTACACGTATTCGTCCGAATAAAATCTTTATAATTTTGTTTAAGTTTGTTTGTTTGTGTTTTTTGTTGAGGTGTGTTTGTTTGTTTAAGTGAACGGATTCGTCCGAATAAAATCTTTATAATTTTGTTTGGGTTTGTTTGTTTTGTTTTTTTTGTTGGGGTGTGTTTGTTTGTTTAGGTTTATTCGTTTGGGTTTGATTGTTTGGGGCGTTTTACACCGTGAACTGAGCCGCCATCCGGACGAATAACATACGCTTATTCGTCCGATAACCGGACGGCTAGCCGCAGCGTTAGTATTATGATTATTAACGAAATCATTATATTAACTATGATGCATATTATCATTACTATTGATACTATTATTGTCATATAATATATTCATACTTATGATTATAATTGACCATTGAGACAGTATTGTTGTCTAAAAATTTGAAAAATCGTATTTTTTTCATTTTTTTATAACTATTCTACAGACCTTTCTGAATACGTCTGTGAAAAATGATACTCATAAAATAAGCCGGGTTATAAAAATTATAAGGAGTACGCTCGGGGAGCGCAGTTGACATGCAGGAACTTTGAATGCGTTTTCGTCCAAACTATGCTTTTCAAAGTCGGCAACCACGATATCTTGATAACCAATTGGCCGATTGAGCTCAGATTTGGCATACACTTTCTGTAGACTGTTTTTCAACGTTGGTAGCAAAATTGAGTCGATCTTTTTATTTTATTTCATAACCCGTAGAATGGTCAGAAAAATAGAGAAATAAATAATCACAAAGTACAGCATGCCACCATTTTGTACATTTTTTTTCTGATTCTGGTACCACCCATCACAACACTCATACAGATTAGGAATATGTTTCGGTATTTTTTTCCCATTTATATAACGTCTACAACACTTGTCGCCGATTGGGTGGGGGGGAGGGGGGGGGGGGGTCGCTCATCGTCTTAAACAGTCGTAGAAAAGTACATGATAATAAAAATTTTCTTTTTTTATTTGTACATATTTTTGAACGATCAATAAACATGTCTAAAAAAATTCGGAAGGAAAACTTAAACAGTTTAATGGTTATTTGACCTCAAAAATCACAATACGGCCTTAATATTAGCATCATCGTGATGATGAAGGATTAATTAGGTGGGAAAATAAAACTGCTACATAAAATTGAACCGAACTTATAGCTTCGTATGGCCCTTTAACATTTTTACAATCACTTTCCGTTTCTTCGATCTCAAATTTTTTGTTGAAATGAAACGATAACACAGTTACCATTCGTTTCTTCAAATATACATTCATACAGATGGCACAATATGTGCTGGAAAAGTCCAAAGATGTGCGCTTCTTAAAACAAAAGAGCATCTACACATAGCATTTATGTGAAATATCTTGCATATATATGTGTGCGTTTAAATCATTTCGTAGTACGTATACACCGCACATGCAGACAGAACGCTACGATTTACGAGGATAGTACGCTCCATAGAGTCTAATGAAGACGTAGATTACCAAGATGCAAGATTTCGCGTACGCGCATGTACGAGCAGGGACAAATGCTCACACACACACACACACACACACACACACACACACGCGCACACGCGCACACGCACGCGCGCGCGCGCACACACACACACACACACACACACACACACACACACACACACACACACACGTGTGTGTGTATATATATATATATATATAAATTTAACCGTTTATGGCATCCACCGAGCAACTTTATCGTCTTGAACAGTTTTGTCGTCCATAAATATATGCGTAAAGAATATAGTGCAAATATGGACTACTTGACGTCCTGCGGATTTCACTTCAAGTGTGGACTTATTCCATGCAAATCATAGACTACCCGAAGGAATCGCTACTAAGGTTTTGCTCCTGCCCAATTATTTTTTGTTCAAGCGAAGCCCCAAAAAGTCGATTAGATCGGTTGAAAATGTCTAAATCTATGTTTCAAATAAACAGACTTTCTAATTCAATCAACCTGCTTCAATTGGGAAGCGATGAAAGTGCATAAAGAGCATGTGCAACGCAATAATATGATTGTAATTATTATTATTATTGTGCTTCGAAATAAATCAAGCACTAGGGTGATAATCATTGTTATAGTCATTATTTTTGTAATTATGCAGTTTGAGGACTTTTCCGAAAAACGACGGGAATTTTTTTTCACCGTAAACTTGTTTATTCCATTATATTGAGTGATATTCCGTCGGGGGAGGCTAACACTTTCCAATAATTCCATAAGTTATGGAGTTTTAAAGTTCGCGGAAGGACGTGATAAAATAAGGCATAGTTAAATATTTCGACGCCTATATTGGGGGTGGAGGGCACATAAAAAAGCCTTTATAAATGCAATGACAAAAATAAATCGGGCGGTCACCCTTCTATAACAAGGCATAGGGTTTTGAAGTTCACGACAACACGTTATGAAATAACGTATATTTTAACATTTTCGGATTACCTACATTGGATGTGGGGAGTGGGGAGATTTATAAAAGAACCCTTCCTAAGTAGCCACAGCCCCCCCCCCATCTGTTTTTGTGTGTTGTATGCGGAAAGTATCTGTTGAGGCCACGCGGGAGGGGGGGAGGGGACACCGCGTGGCAGAGCCCCTTGCGGCGCCGGAGGGGGCGGAGGCCCCCCCCCCCCCTGAAGACACTAAACGCAGTTTTTAAATATATTTAAGTGAACTACAATTGAACCAACAGCTGCAGAGGAAGAGGGGAAAGTGACCGCCGCGATTTCTCTTCAGCATTGTATTCAGGATGGTTTCTTTCATAAATCCCCCCACCTCCCGCCCCCAATAAGGCGCCGAAATATTAAAAAATGCCCTACTTTATTACGTCTTTTCGGGAACTTAAAAAACCCAATAGCTTATGGAATTAATAGAAAATATCAGTCTCCCCTGACGGAATATCAATATCATTAAGTTTGCATCGTTGGAACACATGGTATATAATTTTTGTCTGATTTTTTTCTGGCAGAACGCAGCTACAGCAATCTTTTTTATTAATCCTCATTAGAGACCTACAACTTATACCTATAAGAAATGGTTTTGGATAATTGTTTCCATCGTTGCATTTCAACGATGCAAACTTCGACCACACAGTTTTCGATAAAGAAAACGTAACGAATTATGACGTTTATATGCGCATATCGTAATTACTTTGAAGATAAATGCAGCGTATAAATATTCTATACCTTTGTTGACTTTTAGCGTGAGAATAAATATACTTGAATACAAAAAACGCGTATAAGATCATCCTTGAAATCCCGAGCATACATACGCTCTGGCGGTTTTGTTTGGTTTTGTTCCCTCTTGACACGCGTCGAGGAGATTCTTTCTGGGGTACTGTAAAACCACACGAAGCACGGAGTCGCAGAGAGAAAAGGCAGACACGTTTTCTTGCTACCTTCTATTTCTACCTTCTCGCTATCCTTTTGTACTGTACAAGCAGCAGTCGCCGCATGAGGCGCGACCACGAAAACACCCTTGAGACTGCGAGAGCAGAATTTACAAATCTCGCTAAGCCTCGCTCGAGTATCCCAGTATATATGTGTATATTGTTAGGCTCTGGGTTTCGTTTCGACAAATGAGTAATTAACGGTAATTGTAAATTGCGTTCTTCAGTGTGCGTGTGTTTGCGTGTGTGTGTGAAGTTTGCATCGTGCAACCCAATGGAGTATATATTTTTTTTATTTCAATTTTTGAATTTCGATTAATCGATTGCTCATTCTGCTTTCAGTTGGCTATGAAAAATGTGTACAGAACATTTCAAGGCATTTCGACAAATAGAACCTACCATTAGTAGAGGGGGGATGTTGGAAAAATTCGTATCTACCACGGTATGGAGATTGCCAACTTTTTTGTTGTCATTATTGGCAAACTAACCCTAGATGAAGGTCCAAAAAAAAATTGAACGATTTTCGTTTGGCGGAACCTACTCTTATCGGAGTGTGAAAGTTGAAAAAAATCGCTTCTCCCACGGTATGGAGATTGCCAACTTTTTTATTAGCGTTATGGGTAGGCCCTAAACGACAGGGTTGCAAAAAAAGATGCTGCACACCTTGTGTGAAAGCTCGATACCGTGATAGCCATGGGATTTTTTGCATCGGGTAACAAATATTTTGCTAGCAGGGCAGGGTCTGCTTTTATTCAGTAAGAAACTTTGTGCATCAGCGATACCGGTGGAGGGCCCGCAAACAAATTATCGAATCGACTTTCCCACCAAACAGTACTGAAAACACAGAGTCAATCAAATAATTAACAATTTCATAAACAGGACTTGAAAATGGCGATACTCTCCTATATGCGAATCCAGCAATATCTGGACAGAAAAGTTTTTTTATTGAAATAATTTTCATTTTTCAACACCAAAAATAAATTAGCTGGAAATAAAATGGTTTATATATATATATATATATATATATATATATATATATATATATATATATATATATATATATATATATATATATATATTGTAACGTTGCGTTGCGACTATCGAGACTAGCCGAGAAAGGTGAGGTAAGCGGGCTGGCGTAGCTCAGTGGTCAGAGCAGTCGACCGGTAATCGAAAGGTCGAATCCCGGGCCAGAAGCGCGCCGCATTTTTTCTTGAATAGTTGTTGTGGAGTTTTTTTCCGGGGGATTACAATATAAATATATATGTGTGTGTGTGTGTGTGTGTGTGTGCGTGCGTGCGTGCGTGCGTGCGTGCGTGCGTGCGTGCGTACGTGCGTGCGTGCGTGCGTGCGTGCGTGCGTGCGTGCGTGCGTGCGTGCGTGCGTGCGTGCGTGCGTGTGTGCGTGTGTGTGTGTGTGCATAGTAACATCGTGTGATTATCGATATACGAACGGGTTATCAATCACCAAGTTCGTGGTTCGTTCTGGGGCTGAATGCACAGGCCACTGACAGGAGCCTGCTTTTATAATTAGTGGCAAAAATACGCTTTATTATACTGCCCAAAATAAGGTAGGCACGTCGACATTTAGTTTGTATAACCCCTCGCGTTGTCCAACCTTGTTGCATGGCGGTTACTTGAAAATAATAACGACGACAGTAGTTTCACACTACTCACTTTTTTTGCGATCGTGCAAAGGTATTTATATCTCCGAAAATATTAAACATTCAATTACCCATGGTACTTGATATACATTTTGTTCATGCGGTTTTATTTTTTGCCAAATTAGACAAGTGGTCAAAGTTTATTTTTATGTTATTCGATCATTTGTTTTCGGGCTTTCCACCGGTATGTCTGATGCACAAAGTTTCTCACCGAATAAGAGCAGTGCCCTGCACTGCCAGAAAAATATTTCTTACAGCGTATAAAAAGTCACATGGCTATTGCGGTATCGACCTTTCACACAAGGTATGCAGCATCTCTCTCTGCAACCCTGAGGTTTTATCGTCAGAAGTCAGCAAATTCTGCAACCAGTCACTCTGAAATAAATTGATTTTCCTTTAACTTGCGGTGTTTTTAATTTTACAAGAATGGACGGCTTAGTCTAATAATAAAAAATTTAAAATAAACGAAAAATTGTTACGTATATCTTTTTGGAGATTTTGCTTTCGCGGGTTTCGGTCGTTTTGCTCTCTGCACCGGAAATCAACATTTCTTCCTCTTTCACTACCTCACTCTCCAACTCGGGGATTCGCTGCATCGAATCGGGGTCGAAGCAGAAAATGTTGCGGTCGTTGCATGTCGAGTGATTTTGCTTAATGGGGCGGGAAAATTGATGTGAACCGCGAACGGAGAAGCATCGGGGAGCCAAAGAGGCAGTGATAAGAAAAATGAGGTAACAAATCAGTACTTCCCGAGGAAAACGTGACGGAAACGTTGTTCGTCTGTCATTTTTCGAACAATACGATTAACTACTACCGATATTTATTATAAAAACTTGCCAAATGGATGTCCAAATACGCATAAAATAGGGTCTGGGTTATGCTCGTTTTAGCACCATTTATGCTTCCATTTGGAGCATCAATGTTCAATAATGAGTAATTATTATTATAACGTATATTATGCCACAACAATTTCCTATTACATACTCACTTCGATTTCGTTCTAACTGTCTAAAACAGCATGCGACGAAGCTATTTTGGTAGTACTTTTATGGAGTTTCCATGACGTCAACTTAGCGGTAACTTGGTGGTCCATGTGTCCTGAATTTTTTAATACGAGTTGAAAGTATCCATCTCAATAAGAAGCATCAATCGAAAGCTGGCATTTTTTCAGATTTTTCGATTCAAATCTCGATATTTCGGAAATGGGACGTAAAAATGGAAAACGGTAAACGGAACGTCAATTTTATTTTGAAAGACCTGTTCAATGACATCCCACTCCATGGGGTATGCGAAACCAAAAATGTCGACCCGCATAACATGGACGAGGAAAACCCATTTAAAAAATTCCAAGATTTTGTCCCATGCTGAGATCCACATCTGAAGCATCTACTTGCAAATGTTTTTGCACATGAGTCTAAAGCTGCAGCAACTTTCTGCAGACGAGTCTAAAACTGCAGAAACTGTGATGCTGAGACAGACGGACTGACGGACATGACGAAGTCAAAATCTTCTTGTGCAACCATCAAACTCGAGGGCAAACTGAATTCTAAACGTAAATTTATAGCATGCTCAATTCACCGTAATGATTTTATGGCTCGTATACTTTCGCATGAAATATTACATGTCTATAGAGTGTACTGTGTAAACCGATACGAAGGTCAAGTCTTCGTTTCGTGCTTCCAAGTGACATTTCGATATCAGCCTGTGCGAGTGGGCTTACGTATTGTACCCCCGGGAGTGCGCCTAAGATATACAACTCGGGGCATATTCAATGCTCGGTGAATGAGAAAACAGCGATAAGTGGAGGAGAACATTTCAAATGAGGGTATCTGAGAGAAAGATAAAAAAATGAAGGAACGGGATGGAGGGAGAATTGAGACGGAAATAATTACAAGAAAAAGCGATTAAAAAATGAGTGATGTGAAAGATTGAGTGCTAGTTGTCTATTACTGCAAATTTGCTTTGTCACCTTTCCTTCACTTTTTTTTCCACAGCATGATCTTCGCGACGAATAATAGAGAAATGAATGTGCTGTCTTGAGGGAGGAAATCTCAAACGAATAGCCACAAGCGATCTTACACAGCACGAAGATATATGTATGTATGTATGTATGATTCGTTACAAATGAAGAAGAGCACTATCCACAGGCTTTGTATTCTTCTCACTGACATTGAATGCGCGTATGTATATGTAGGTGTATGAAACAACGTGCAAAACAAAGAAATAATGGTGCACGCGTTCAGCTGTTCTCTCGGCAGTGGCAAAATTTCCAAGTCGATTGTCGGGAGAAGCGCGCAAAGTTATTACGTGATTCTTCTCTCGTTGCCCCCGGACCACCACCGCACGCATGGATGATACCAATTAATCTCGCTGAAGGTTTTGCCGTCGCTTTTGTTGGCGCACCACTATAAAATCCCTCTTATCTGTAGCATATACACACGCCCAGACACACACAGATATTTGTACACACACACATGTGTGTGTCGGCGCGTGTGTGTGTGTGTGTGTGTGCGTGCGTGCGTGCGTGTGCGTGTGTGTGTGTGTGTGTGTGTGTGTGTGTGTCTGTGTGTGTGTGTGTGTGTGTGTGTAGACACATATATAGAAAAGAGTACTCTATACGAGACACAGCATTAGCGAAAGCTCCGTGCGATTCTCAATCCCCGGAGAAAAAGATTCTGTGGGCGAGAGTAACGAGGTTGAAAAAGAAACGCCGGGAGGACAAGAGAGGGCAAGAGGGAGAAAGATAGTGAAGCGACGAAAGCCATTGGGAGTTGAAGAAAAGTGGAGAAAAGGGGAGGTGAAAAAGGGTTTTATTTATTAGATCTCGAGCATGCGTATACACTCTGGAGATATTCGTTATTCGAATGAGGGCGACTGCCGCTTGATAATTGAAAAAAACGTCTATATCTCGGCAGAACGATGAAAAATGAGAATTACGGATGAGTGAAGAGAAAAGACGAAATACGGCAGGAACAGGGAGATAACAGATGTGTTAATTTTTTTTCCGCTGGACAGTATTTTCGCCGTGCGACGAAAGTTTCGCGTATCGCTATCGATCGAATCTTTGGAAATTCAATGGGGTTTAAATCTTGACGTTTTGTGCGCGAGTACAAAGAATGTATCATCCTTTTTTATGATGGGCGATATTTTCATGAATACGACCAAGAACCATCGCTTTTGTGTATTTTCTTTCGGGTGAGTGTATGTATTTCGTTCGGAAAAAGGTACAGATAAGGATATGTCTACCTATCCGGAGCTATGAGAAGACTTGACGAAGAAAACAACGCTTTCCTATGTGACGTGATCCGCGAAGGGCTGGAGCGAAAAGTTGATTTGCAAAATCGCCAGGGCACATTATACTGGCCTAACAGTAGTTACAAGCATTCACAGCTTTTACCTGATTTTTCACCGTAAAACTTTCGAAACGACCATCCGGCTATAAGGAGAGCTCATCTCTCTCTCTATCTCTCTCTCTGTCTTTTGCCAGCACTTACTTTGCTTCACTACGGAATTGTTAGAGGTCATGACGAGTTTTAAATATTTTTTTCTTCTTAAGTAAAATAATCACGAACACATTTTTTTCTGCCAATTTCGTATTGCCTCTTTTAATTATAAGTTCTCCCGACAATACTGGAAAAATGGTATAATATAAATATATATGGTACAATTATAATGTATATATCTTATATTTTTTTGTATTTCCTTTTATGTTCCGTGTAGTAATTATATTATATAATAATATATGTGTGTAAACTACCGCTCAAAAGTTTGGATACACCAATCGATATTTCTTGCCGCACTCAAAGTTAGATAGCTTCGCCAAAGAACAAAGATAACCATATTTAACGAACAGCGTTTTGAAGGGCACAAATTCAGCTTTGTTTTGCTTTTGTGAAATATTTTTTATGTTTTCTTTTTCGACCCGGTACCCGCTTTTGTACGTGACAGTTTTTCGGCTATTTTTCGACCATCGAGAATTGAGCGCATCTTACAGATTTTTTTGTCATCTTTATCCATGATAAACTTGAAAGGGGTAGAAAAAAACTACATTTTCGTTTTTTTTTAATTTGCTAAAACAGACATATTTTGGAAAATGCAACGTAACTCAAGAACTATAGGGTTGAAGAGGTAATGTCATAGATGTAAAAAGTTGTGTAAGTTTATACTGGATCGCCAGGAATTTTGTCAAAATTTTCCTTTGAGATTTTTTAAAACTATTTTTGCTCGAAACTCTGATGAGTAGGATAGCTTAACTCGGAAAGTATGGCGTTGAGGACAAAATATCGATAGAAGGAACTTTTTAGTTTTCGATTTTTAATTTGCTTGAATTTTTGCAGAATTTTTTTTCTGAATTTTTCATCGAAATTTAATGGCCGTTCCTCGGAGAATCGTACTAACAATTGATTGGCGTATCTCGAAAACTATTGAGTTGGAGACAAAATATCAAGAGGGGGAAAGGTTTCAGTATTTCGTTTTGAATAGGTTAACATTTTTTTTTTAATTTTTTTACAATGTTTTGTTTTCAGGTCGTCTAGGTGCTTTTAAAACTTTGTAAAAAAAGATTTTTTTTTTCAAATGTCTACGCATTTAAAACGAAACACTGCAAAATTTCCCCCTCTTGATATTTTGTCTCTAACTCAATAGTTTTCGAGATACGCCGAACAATTTTTTGGACCATTCTACGATATTCGGCCGGAAAAAAGGCGGAGATAAATATTTATGACGTATGTTCTAAATGTATGTAACATACATTACTCTCTACACGGAGTACTGGAAATCTATGCGATGGAAATTTAAAAAATGTACACATGTTTTATATATTGCTCCGTAATTATTAGGAAAACGTTTGAAAATTTGCTGTTGTACTTCAAAGTGATCTAATGCTCTTTTAAATGACATTCAAGTTTGCATTGTTAGAATGTAATGATTTTGTTTAATTTCGCATTCGTTTATTTTGATCATGAAAAAACGTGTGAGTGATTTTCACAATCTAAATGGACCAAAAAAATTGAGCATCCCAAGAGAATCAATTTTCGTTGCATTCCAACGGTGCAATTTCGTAATTCAACGGCAATTTTTTACTGAGTATATTCTCAGTGTATATACTCAGTGAATGCTCAGTCAATAAATACTCAATAAATAACCTATATACTGGGTATAATTTTCAATGAGCATATAATCGTACAGTTTATACTTTTTAATGTCTTTTTAATGCTCACACAGTATATACTATTTAATGAGTATATACTCATCGAATGTACAAAACTTTCAACGTCATCTTTTTCAATCGTCCTACAATACTTTTTGAAAAAGACAAACATGTTTTGTCTTCTTACTTAAAACTTTAACTTTTTTACTTTACAACTTTACTTTTTGATTTGATTCGAAATGCTCCAAAATGTGTTATTTCGGTCCTCCCATTATCATATTAAAAGATGCCGTAACATTGTGATTTACATTTTCGTAATAAACTCGTACCCATCTTTGCAATTTGCTTAAGGTAGTTCTGTAGCTTTGATCAAATCTTAGGACTTGGCTAAAATCTAAGTATGGTGTAGATATGACCTTCATGGACTGATGCCCACAAATTCAATTCGATTCACCGTATAGTTCATGAGATAATTGCAATTGAATATGGGTATTTTTGTACGCGATCCCTATACCTAACACGTAAACCGATGGGCGATATTGCTCGCATTTCTCGATATAGGTTCTGAACGGATCTTAGGATTTCAAAATAAAAACACACGTGTATGCAGTATTATTGTGGGATTGATTTTAAAAAAATGACAAACTTTGACCGTGCAGATTCGGAGATATCGACTTATGAAAAGTGGTAATTTCATTCCACACCGAACTCGGGCCCAACCATTTTCAACCGAATGGCAACAGGGTACGCTGCAGCCAGCTGACCGGCGCGTGGTCTGGGAACTCGAAGCGTGTTTTTTTCCCGAGTTCTAGTAATTCTGAGACGGATGTGAAATACATTTATTCTGCAAACAAATATAATTTGTTCAATTTATGCATGTATTTATCTTTGTTACAGCGAATACAATTGAAAACTGTTGGCAAGATGTTGTAAATCCACGATCCGACGTCCTTCGACAGCGAATTTTTGTTGCTGATCGTTGAGGTTAGGGTTATTCTCATAGCGTTTAGCCGCATTTGCTTGACACATGACTGCCACAGCTTTCAATCTTTTGGCAAGCGCCTTTTTTCTTGTAAACTTTCCTTTGTATCGCATTTGGGTTGACATTTTCACCCTTTTTTATTTATGTAAAATATTTCGCGAAAGACGGATCGTAGGAACCTCAGCGCTATGACTGCAGGAAAATCGCGCTGTTGCCAAGATTACAGCGCCGCTCTCTATACGAGTATGAGACCTATCTATGCATGAGGTGCGAATGTGTGGGACATCCCATGTAGGTTTCGCCAATCGAACCGTAACGGCCAATACTTGGACCAATGTTGGCGGGGCGATGATCGATGACCCAATTGTACGCCAATGCTCGGCTGAGTATTGACTAGCCAACATTGGTTTGCCAATACGAGGCCAATGTTCGGCCAAATATAGACTCGCTAATCATTGGCTTGTCGATACGAGGCCGATGTTTGGCGAAGTATAGACTCGCCAATCATTGGGTTGCCGATACGCGGCCAATGTTCGGCCAAACATAGACTTGCTAATCATTGGCTTGTCGATACGAGGCCGATGTTTGACGAAGTATAGACTGGCCAATCATTGGTTTGCCAATACGAGGCCAATGTTCGGCCAAGTATAGACACGTTCATTATTGGGTAATCGTTATGAGGCCGATGTTTGACGAAGTATAGACTCGCCAATCATTGGTTTGCCGATACGAGGCCAATGTTCGGCCAAATATAGGCTCTCTAATCATTGGCTTATCGATACGAGGTCGATGTTTGGCGAAGTATAGACTCGCCAATCATGTTTTTGCCGATACGAGGCCAATGTTCGGCCGAGTAACGCATGATCAAACCGCAATTCGTATATTGACGATTCATTGTTTCGCGTCGAAGTCATTGAGAGACGAGATGAATACTTTTTACGAGTCCATTGGACATTATTCTTAACAACCATACTACCAAATCAATGCACTCATTGTTGGCTGATTCTCGAACGAGCTCATACGCGATACCCTGCCCACTTTTATGAACCATCCTACACTGACAGAAAAATTCTATTAATATTAACTAACCGCGTCTATTTATTTATTCTTTATTTGAATTAACTAGATTTTTTGTGAAATCAAATTTTTCCTATTGCATTCCATTATTGGAATTATTAATTTTAAATATGTTTATTTATTCAAATTAAACTTGAACTAATCAACAAATGGTCTGTTTTTATTGGAACACACATATTAAAGGGTTGTGGGGGTAGAGAGGGTGGAGCGAGAGGAATTATATATATATATATATATATATATATATATATATATATATATATATATATATATATATATATATATATATATATATATATAGGTTAGGTTTGGAAATTCTCCAACATGTCAGTCGATAACACTCTCTAATTATCACGATGATATTAACTAATTGATATAGTTTATGCGATACTAATAATAATGAGAATCCATTTGGTCTCTTATGGCATATCTGCGATTCAAATGTTACGAGCACTCGGTAGCATAGGGGCAGCGTGCTTGGCTATGAGTAGGTAGGTTCAAGGTTCGAGTCCCATATAGGTGAAATATTTTCTTCGAACTAATCGTTTCGAAAGACCAGGTAATGACGAATTACAATACAAAAAGAATCAATTTTTTTTTTGGCAGTGCAGGACCAATTTTGGTGATCTATATCGGGTCACAATTATCCGCCAAGACTCGGTCGATAATCGGGCCAAGCTCGAGTGCCAATGATGGCAATCTTGACGGGGACTGATTGTTGGCCGATTCTCGAATGAACTCCTACGCGATGCTCGGCCGATTCTCATAAGCCATTCTAGGGCCAATATTGATTGCGAATATCGGGCCGCTCTTATCATCCGAGGCTCGGTCGATGATCGGGCCAAGCTCGAGTGCCAATGTTGGCAGGCTCGGCGTCGCGCATCGGCCAATCGTTGGCCACTACCGATCACCCTACATGGGATGTGGACGGTACAAGCTCTATCAAAAATGTACAACCAATAGCATCGTATAGGCATTGGATGTTACTATACGCTTTGACCGAAACTTTCGGCTCAGACGTGTACCTACAGAACTACCTTAATGCGACATTTTCTCTCACGAATGACTCCTCCTCGCATTGGGACGTACACATTGAGACCAAATCAGGCAAATCGATGCTTTTTTTCTCACTCCGCATTTTGTTCATCACTTTGTGGTACCTCAAACGAAGAGTATTGCGGGGAAGTACGAGGGGCGGAGATGGCAAAAGAGGAGAGAGAAAGAGAGACAAAAGAGGGACAGAGATGAAGAGGCCTCATATCGAAAAAAGAGGATCGTAAAGGGTGTCTAGAAGACACGTCCAATGGAGGAAAAAACTAGAGACCACCGTGGAAAAAAATATGAAGACGAGTGTAATATGAGAACGATCGGTAAAGGGAACAAATCAGGTTGGTTCGACGAAAGGCACGTCGAATGAAAAGAAAAGCGGAGAAACGCAATGACGTAAAAATCGATAAAGACGCTTTTATCTATACATTTATTTCGTCAAAGATTAAGATAGCCAATTTTCTTATTGTAATCCATATAAAGTATTTTGCATGTTAATTCATTTTTGTAGGAGTAACTTGCTTATTCCTTTGATGGTTTTTGGAGCTCAAGGATTCAAATTCGAAAATATTTTCCAAGCAATGTGAAAACAAAAATGCTATGGACGAATCATACTTTCCGATCATTCTTTACATTTTGCAAATGTTTTTTCTATCGTTCTGACGTATGCTCTTGCGGTCTTTTATGATTCGCCAATTACACATTACGCCACCCTTGTCGCTTCACTATTGCCATTTCCATAGAGACCACTAATCGTTGCCCACATATCACATTTCACTAGGTTTTCAAACAAACCTAAACAGACTCATATCAGCAAAACTACCTTTCGCGTAGAAACCAGCGCGCAGCTAATCTATCCGAATATTGTTGCATGTAACCTGGTGGATCGCCGCAGTAGTGTACTGCCACTGCTGTCGGTTGTATGACTCTTAAGGGGTCTTCTCACTTTAGACGCTAAAAAGGCTATTTTCATGAATTTTGTTAAGAGGTCAATATTATAGATATTGATGTAAAAGTTGTTACCCTCAATAAATACACTTTCGAAATAGATTTACAAACAAAAATGTTATTTATTGAAGTCACTATTTATAGACGAAAATAGTTGTTAAAAAAATGGCCTAAAAAATGGTAGGTCTGTGCGGTTGATGAAATCTTGGAGATGGATCATCCGGAACAAAAAAATTAAGCGGTCTTACATTCAGTATGTTAATGGCTATAGCGCATATCATACCATTTTTTATACGACAAAAATTCCGAAATGGCGGACATTGTTCCAAAAAACTTTCATTTCAAAAGGACAAATTTCATAAGGATCGGCTCAGTAGTTTCGAAGATTTTATCAACAAGCCGTAGAAAAACGTTGTATCGAGAAAAACGCGTTTAAAGTTTGTTTGAGTTACATAAATACATACAAATTTTTTGTTTAAATGTATTTCGAAAGTCCATTTTTTAAGTGTAACAACTTTTATGTCAATATCTATAATATAAACCTATCAAAAGAATTCACGAAAATAGCCTTTTTTAGCGTCTAAAGTGAGAAGATCTCGTAAAAGAAAATACGTGTAGGTTTCAAATATTTCTTCCAAAATTATAGCATCTTTTATTGAAACTTTACACAGCAATTGTAAATAAATGTTGAATTATGAACGATTAATTCGTCCTCAAATGCTTTATTTATTTATGAGGCTATTGTTTGAGGCAGAAAGCCTCAGTCCGGGTAGGAGTGTAAGACAAGTGGGAAAGAAGTGAGAGAGCGGTTTTGGGTAGGGTGGAAGAATGGAACAAGGGCCGAAAGAGAGAAAGAAGGGAAGAAATGAAAGCATTGAGAGTGGTAGGAATGTTTGCCCAAGACTTGCGGTGAAATTATTTGACGGTATTCTATACATAATGGGAGATTTTGCTAACACTGCCCGAACCTAGTAAAACGGTTGCCTCGAATGTGAGGAAAGGAGGACGTTGAAAATTGCCGGCGGAAATTCAAGAGCAGATGAGATGACGAATAAAAATGAAATGTGGGGGTGTATATATGTATGTGTTAGCATGCACGCGTCCATGTGCTCTAAACCTATACACGCGAGGGAGACCATGCTTGTACAGGTTAGAGCTTTCTCTCGAAGCAACGTACAAAAGCTAGAATGGCTAGGGAATCCTTGCCCTGAATAAATTGCACACGCAGGAAAAGCAGACTAGGGCTTCGTTGGTGCTCATTGATCCCAACGTGCGAACATCCGGTTCTTCGGGGTTTTCAGTCGCACAGTTTTAATTAATCAAATCCCTCTGTCTCTTACTGCAGCTCTCTGTCGCGGGTCCTCTATCCTTTTCCTTCTTTTTCGCTTTCTCATTCCTCGCTTGCCAGCCCACCTACACACCTCTATTTTCTTTTGCATACGACGGCAAAACTCCGCAGCAGAATACTCCCCGATATTTCTACATTTCCTCCAATGCATCTGAAACTTTTTTATAGCATCAACAACTGGAAAACTTTCAGCGGGATACACTGTTTTTACTCCTCACCTATCTCTCTCCTTCTCTTTTGGCCTCTTTTTCAGTATCGATTCGGTACAAGACGATCTGTAGTAACCCCGCTCAAAGCCAAAAGCTGCACAAAAAAATGTATGGAACTCTGTTTGTGCGCGAATGATTAATCGTCATTTTTCTACCTAGAACGTAAAAAAGACAGAACTTAGATGGTCCTGATGAAAAAAAGGAGGTAGTTGGAAGTAATTCGGCTGTGCGGTCCGGCTTGAAATTGAAAATTGCACAACCTATCATCTGTTTGTTTTCCTAAGTTATTGAAGCATCGATCACGTTTATCTTCTCGTCGAAGGTTATGGTTTTATATTTTTGTTTGCCAACACTTATTTCGTTGCATATCAGAAGATCACTGACATAATGCGTAAACAACATATGCACCGCGACACAAATTAAATTATAATCCCGACTTAAGGGGTCTTCTCACTTTAGACGCTTAAAAAGGCTATTTTCATGAATCTTTTTTCATAGGTTTATATTATAGATATTGATATAAAAGTTTTTACACTTAATAAATACAATTTCGAAATACATAAAAAAAAATTTAATGTATTTATGCAACCCAAACAAACTTTAAACGCGTTTTTCTCGAAACAACGTTTTTCGACGGCTTGTTGATAAAATCTTTGCAACTACCGAACCGATCCTTATGAAATTTTAACCACATATTCTTCACAACTATAGCTATAGCGTATATAAGATTTTTTTTCATCTTTTGTTAGTAACTATTTTTTTGCAAAAATCGGCGAAAAAAAGTTTTTTTTTGTTTTTCCGAAAAATGTCCGCCATTTTGTTACTTTTGCATATATCAAAAATCGCATGATATGCGCTATAGCCATTAACATACCGAATCTAGAACCGTTTGATTTTTTTGTTTCGGATGATTCATCTCCGGTATTTCATCAACAGCGCAGACCTACAATGTTTTTAAGACATTTTTTCAACTACCATTTTCGTCTATACATAGTGACTTACATAAAAAAAAACATTTTTAATGCATTTCGAAAGTGTATTTATTAAGTGTGACAACTTTTATACCAATATCTGTAATATAAGCCTATTAACAAAATTCATGAAAATAGCCTTTTTTAGCATCTAAAGTGAGAAGACTCCTTAAGGCCTTAGACCTTAGGAGTCTTAACATTTTTGGAAGGTGAAAAATTGGCCTAAAAAATCGTCAGATTTTAATAACAATTAATAACAAATAAACTATGCAATATAAAAAAAAATCCTTCGAACTTCCATAGACAATGTATTTTTTAAGATATATTCAACATTTCAAGAGAATCGGTTGAAAATTGTCTGAGTTATGTTTCCGACCAACTTAAAAAATGCAGTTTTGAGATAAACGCTGCACAGCCGCCATTTTGAAATTAATCGCTTCAATTCAAAAAGCGTATTTTTCGGTCTCTAGAGTGGCCTAACCCCTTAAGGAGACTAAAATGAGAAGCAAGGTGAACCGATAGTCACTAGTCATAAGTAAATTTTATGTAACTTATATGGTGGAAATACTTTCAACTAATCAAACGGTACTTCATTGATAGATGTAGGGATGTATATGTACATCCGTTTATATCGTGCTCATTATTGATGAGTTTCCAAAGATCATAAGAGGTTCACGTTACGACAAATATCTGTAAATAAATTATTAGTGGAAAAAGAAGATACTTGATATCGTGAAAATTTTATTTAAATGAAATACTAAAGGAAAAATATAAACTAAATAAAAGTTTCTCGTATATAAACTAAATAAAAGTTTCTCGTTCTACAACTCGTTCTACACGAGTCGAGTTGTAGAACTTTGGGCTAATAAAAACTTGGCGTGGTAATTTTATTTTCCGTAATTTATAAATGACTATATAACTTATGAACGACATGTCTCGTCAGTACGATATCCTTATATTTCAAGATGTTGACATTTGAAATCCAGAACGAATCTCAAAAAATACAAGCCAAAACGCTATTTGGTATGGGTTACTTCTATAAAGTCCACTGGGATAACTCAAATTTAAATACGTGGATTGGGCGAGATGCAAAAACAAAAAATCATGCTTTTTAAATTGATACAATTTTCGTTTGCCTTGTGTACTCCATACTTTTTGATCATGCGAATTATATCAACTAAATCGTCAGTCAAGCAGATGTGTAGCTTGCGAATAAAAGTCCGATACGATTCGCTGTCCCCTAGAATATTTTTAAATTAAGCATGTACCGCAACTATACCGCAGAGCACAACAACTTGGTTTGTGAGATTTTACTTTCACAATATTATATTTTTTTCTAAGTATTCTTAAAGTTTTGAAAGACAAGAACAATTCACGTTCAAGATCTCCACGTAAATTTAGCTTTGTCCGAATATGTATGTACATTAGGGTGGCACAAATTTAAGCTCAATTTTTTCCCCGTTTCTCACTATCTAATTATATTCTTTGAAGAAAAAAAAATGGTCGTGAAAGCGAGCGGTCAAAAATATTTAGAGGTCGATCAAGCCGTCCAATAATTCAAAATTTCATTAAAAAATTGATTTTTTTCTCCGTTCACTTCTCACCCATGAATTTTACGCTTTATAATTTTGAAATTAAGCTCGCAAAAGCTCTGGCCGGCTAATCAATATTTAGTGGTCCCTCAAGAGCTTCGAAATTTTCAATCGTTGCGAGAGAAGTGAACGAAAAAATAACGACTTTTTAATTAATTGAATTTTTGGGAGGCTTGAGCGACCGCTAAATATTTTTTTTCCGCTCGCAGCTTTCGCAAAAATATTTTTTTCCTTTGAAGAAGATAATTGGATGGTGAGAAAAAGGAAAAAAATAGAGCTCATATTTGTGCCACTCTAATGTACATGTACATATACGTGTGCATATCTTATTAATGCACTGATCATAACATTTCGCATATCACGATTAACAATTATGATAATGGTGTAATTTTCGTTACGCAATGAATTTAATTTTTCGCCCACTCCGTCACGTAACTCTGGTATAACCAATTTTTTTTGGCTTTATTTCCCCACGGCGGTGAATGTGCTCTCCGCTCGAGCTTTCAGAGAAATGATGGAAAAAAATCCGTGAGAGACCAGCTCACTCAAGGTACAAAGGAATAAAAGTGTAAGAAAGTGAAATATATACTTTAGCCTCCATCGAAAGCGGATCTTCTGAAAATGGTGAAATATCGTGGGCTGGAAAGTCGCTCTAGAGTCTCTCTTACAAAAGCCACCATTAGCGAAATTATCGCACAACAATAAAAAGTTCGTTTTATCATTACAAAGGCGCGTTTCGGGGTGTAGGACTTTTCGTTTATTTTTTTCGTCACTTATTGACTTCTCTTCGTACTACTCCATTAATTTCTAGATTGCATTGCGCGTGTGTAACGCGGTTTCCTCCTGCGAATGCTTCCCGTATCCGTTATAGTCCAGTAAAAGTTACGAAAACCCAGCACTTTTTAGCGTTGAATATGAATTTTCGACTGAAGGTAGATGGCTGCATACTGAGTAACCCCAATAAAATGTTGCCTCTCATCTCACCCCAACCCTAAGAAATAGGGGTTGAAAACTTAAAAATTGCCGTATCTCAATAATTAGTAGCCCAATAAAAAAAGGTTTAAAAAAAAAGTTCTTTGGAATAATAAAATTCGTATAAAGTTATCTGACGTTCAACCCCTATCTTTAAAAATAGCGGCACAAAAACGATTCGAAAATTCGGGGTAGATGCGTGTGCGAGCGAAGTACAGTAAAACCTCGTTTAACCGGGCAGGGTGGGACTGAAGATCCCACGGATAATGGAAAACCACGGGTAATCGTAATTACGCAACAATGTTTTTTTTGGTACAGTATTATGGAGAAAAAATATACACGAGTTCTTATAAAGACTTTAGTATCCTTTTATATCATTATCACTTTCTTCTTTAGTTTCTTTTCTGGAAAAAATGTGTTACTTTAGTCTGTTGTTGACTTCTACTTTGGTTTGTTGCTATTATGTATCTCATTCGCCTGAGATTCAATATATCAATAGTAGTGGCATCCGCCTGTTGTTCGAAATAATCCAGAATGATTAGAACCGCCTATCCAGCTTGTCTCTCTCATCGCTGACGGATTCATCTTCTACCTCTGATCCTATAGGCTTTATCCAAAGACATTAGGATCCTATAGGATCCTAATGTCTTTGATTCTTTTAGAACGTCCCGTCTCAGCTGTTCGTTCGTGAGAACTTCATGTCCCGAATCACCCTGATCGCATTGCAACCACGGTTCAATTTCCGATTCTTTTATGCCTACCAATCCGTCTATTGCTCGGAGCACCACTGCGAATGCATAAGACAATAGGACGTTCTCGGATGTCTCCAAAGCATCTTTCTGAATCCCAACGTGATTTCTGCCGGCATTATTTTTCGGAACGATCGTGCAATAGTTTCATTTTTCACTCCACTCCATGCGCGAGCGACTACGTAAAATGCCTGCTTGATATTTAACGACTTCCAGGCTGTCAGCACATCACTGTCTCCGATCAAAATATTCGTGAGATCTCTTCTGTGAAGTCGTTTCATCGTGTCGATCACCCCTTGATCCATGGGTTGGGTGGGCGATAGAAGAAGTGCTTTGGGAGGCATGTTCTTTGTCTCAAGAAAAGCCTGTACTGCAGGGACAAATTTTTTGAAAAACCAGTCTTTGAAAATCAAGCGTAACATCCACGGTGAACTTTGGTGATAATAATCAACTGTCAGCAGAAAAGTGTTCAAATGCTTAAACGCTCGAGGATTCTTTGATTTTCCGATTACAGCGAGCTTAAGTTTGTGTTCTCCAGACGCGTTGGCCCAGCATAAGATGGTGATGCGGTCTTTTGCAGATTTATAACCAGAAGCACCAGTCTCGTCGCCAGCGGCCAGCGTCCTCATGGCCATGGCTTTCCAATACAATCCAGTCTCGTCTGCATTATATATTTGGCACGCCTGTAAATTGTGTTCTTCGATCATGGCGTTGAACTTTGCGCAAAAATCAACCATAGCGGTAGTATCAGCACTTAACTTTTCCCCTTGAATAGCCAGCTCGCGTATTCGATGCCTGTTTTCAAACCACTTGAAGCGTTAAACCGATTTGGGAGATTTAGCAATTCGTGAAACTGTTGAGCTTGAATCATACACATTGGCCCTGATGTGGGTTTGTTTGGGTATACCCTCTGCGTGCTTCGGTAAAAACCATTCAGCCATTACATTGTCAAGTTCTTGAAACGAAGACCCCTTGATCGTTTTTCGGCCAGATATACACGATGAATTGTCAGCTTTTGAAACAAATTCTCCGATCTTCGCTCGATTTTTCGATCAGATCCCGCACGGTTTGTTCTCTTATATTATTTTCTTTGGCTAGTCGAGACACCTTTGTCATGTTGATTGAGAATTTTCAACTTCATGTCGATTGACAGAACGTTGCGCTTACGCTTAGTAATTGACGGTGAACTCATGTTGCATTAAACAAAATTCAGTAACGAAAAAATGGAGCATTTTCTTTTTCATTAATGCGTGTGGAAACCAGACGGCCCGCGATCTGACTGCTAACTGCGGTTTAACGTCTCTGGCAGGCATATAATGTAATGTAAACGATTTGAGTATGTATTATGTCGCGCGCGAAAGTATAGATGGCGGGAGCTGGCACGGTTAACCCGCTGCCCAGTTAATCCGCACCCGATTAATCGAGGTTTTACTGTCGACATATCGCTAAGTCCTTCTCTGGGTCAGTGGTGCTCTCGTGTTTTTGTGCCGCGATTTTCAAAGATAGGGGCTTGGACGTTAGATAACTTTATACGTATTTTATTAGTCCAAACAACTGTTGTTTGAAACATTTTTTGATCGGGCTATTCATTATTGAGACACGGCAATTTTTGAGTTTTCAACCCCTATTTCTTAGGGTTGGGGCGAGTTAAGGGGCAACATTTTATTGTGGTTACTTTCAGTAGCAACCATCTACCTTCAGTCAAAAATTCATATTCTACGCTAAATGTGCTGGGTTTTTGTCTCTTTTACTCGACTATTAAGTCTCTTATACCCATAGAGGTACCACTCACCGACTACAATTTCATGAATATATTTTTGCAGCCTTGAGAATTTATGTTTCCCATGTGATCTGCTTCGAGTCATTTTGAGCTAGCGAAAAATGGACAATTCATCAAATAAACGGATAATGTATACCCAATGTTTTAGGTAGGTATACTCGTTCAAGCTATTACGGGCCGATCCCCTCCCCTATTCCCCCACACTTGTCAATTCCGTATTTTCGATTCCTGAGAGACCGATCAGAGTGTTGGCCATACCATTTTTTTCCTAATTCATTGCTGTGTTTCAATTGGATCAGGGTAAAGGGAAATGGTGGAAGACGCGAGCTGGTGCGTGGCTAAGCGGGTACCCAACCACGTATTGGTCCAGGTCAAGGCTGCTCAATGTGAAGGATCGTCGCAGACCGACCACGCGGAATGGACAAATGGACACATACTCAAAGTACGTCAAGTATCTCCGGTCTGCCCACCGTATGTAAAAAAAAATCAATCCTAAAAGATCTTAACCGCGTTGGAATGAACAAAAACCGAAAACTTTTCTTCCAAAAAGTTCTCTCGGGTAGGTCATGTTCTATCAGCCATATATGTTGTTATAGTTATCACACACTGATGGGAAATTATATCCGTGCTGTAGCCTAAAAATGAATATTTTGTTTTTTTTCTCGTAGTTTTCCCATTTTGGAAAGTGGCCCCCGGGAGTGAGGAGCGCGATACGAAATACAAATTAAAAATACTAAGAGTGAGAAAATCATGCCACATAAGACTGGTAATCAAGCGGTTTGTTTCAGTTTGTCGCAAGTGAAAGGTCCGCGGATGTATAGTGTACGTTCATGTATAAACATATATGTATAAGCAGCCATTGTGTACCCAGCGCAGTCCACGACGAACACGAGACTTCACAAAGAGACAATATAATATCAAATTACGAAATGGTTGGTTATATCGCTCGGTTTCCGTGCGAGAGGAAAAACGAAGAATGCCCAGGACGTAGAAGAGGCGATATGTCTATATGTATATATGAGGCAGTGAGAATGGTTGTTGGCTTTCGTCGTAGACTGCAGCATGAACACAACCTTGCCGAGCGTATGTTTTCTCCTCTTGGACGACCTCGTTTTCCTGGCGAGTGCACGATTCTTGAGGTCGCTTCGTTGAACATTCAACGAGAAACGGAGAGAGAAAGAGAGAAGAGAGAGAGAGAGAGAGAGAGAGAGAGAGAGAGAGAGAGAGAGAAAGAAGGAGATGGGCAGGGAGAGACTTAGGACAGTGATGGGAAGAGACCCCCGTGTAACCATTATTTCGTTGCTGGTGTCAGCAAAGTAGATGGGTACAAGCAAAAGACGGAACCATAGACAATAATAAGAGAAGAACTGAGAAAACATTGCACAATTAATTTCCTTTGAAACTGTAAAATAAGGACGCATACGATTCGTGCCATTGGTTCGTTCACATGAAAGACGAAAAAGAAGAATGGCAAGTAAAACGTGAGTTTGTCACTAAAAGAGTGATTAAGATCCTTATCATATATTCTAGAACGTTATTATTTGTTTTAGATCGTTATCATTTATTTTATATCGCTATCATTTATTCTACAACGTAATAATTTATTCTAGATCATGACCGTACATTCTAGATCATTACGATTCATTCTTGAGCGTTATAATGTCATCTAGGTTGTTACAATATCGTCTAGATCGTTATCATTCCATCGAGATCGTTATAATTTATTTTTGGTCGTTATCATTTATTTTAGATTCCTATCACTTATTCTAGATAGTTATAATTTATTCTGGCTAGTTTCGGATGCAGATCGCTACCGTAGTGGTATTCGTTGAGCTGAATTGAAAAACTTATGGAATGGAAAGCAATTATGGATGTGGAATTGGAATTTAACTATAGCAGCTTTTGGTAACATCATCTCGGAGGGGAAATCCGGTTGATTATACAAAATGCTTTATACAGAAGCAATTATAACGAATTTGCGTGCGTTCGTTACATCCGCAGTGGGAGAAATTGATGAGACTCGTGAATGACGAATTGTACATCACAAATGAGGGTGGTGTTAATGCACTGATAATTTTCTCCGCTCAGGTTTACACTCCCGGCTACAATATTCACGATGAAAATCACAAAACCGGCTTCGCTTCAAAATGGCTTATCCACGAATGTAACGGGCGTATATTTATCTGAAAGACGCATTTTAAAGCATAATCGATTAGCCGATAAACGCACCAAAGACCAAAGCGTCTACAACTATAGCCGCGACTAGACCTTTTTCGAGAAACCCTGTTATAGATCCAGCAAACTCTCGGAGTGCATATAAGGTAAGATTCGCGTCATCATGTTCTCGTACCAGGGACCACGTATGTCCACCCCGGCAATCTCGTTCGTGTATTGAACCATGAGTGACGGATACAAAGGAACCAAGAGCAGGACCCATTTACCTCCTGGGCAGACACAGTCTTATACGATGTCGACTACGAATCGGCCGTTCGCTGAATACCCGTAGCCTCTAACGTATACGTAAATTAAGGGGTCTTCTCACTTTAGACTCTAAAAAAGGCTATTTTCATGAATTTTATCATAGCTTTATATTATAGATATTGATATAAAAGTTGTTACTATTAATAAATACACTTTTGATATACATTAAAAATTGTTTTTTGTGTATTTATGTAATCCAAATAAACTTTAAATGCGGTTTTCGACGGTTTGTTGATAAAATCTTCGAAAGTACTGAACCGATCCTTATGAAATTTTAACCACATATTCTTTACAACTATAGCGCGTATCAAAGATTTTTTTTTTCAATTTTGATATTTACTATTTTTTTTCCCAGAAACAGTGAAAAAAAGTTTTTTTTTTTCGTTTTTTCGAAAAATGTCCGCCATTTTGTTATTGTTACATATGTCAAAAATCGTATGATATGCTCTATAGTCATTAATGTACTGAATCTAAAACCGTTTGTTTTTTTTATCTCGGATGATCTATCTCCGAGATTTCATCAACAGCGCAGACCTACAATTCTTTTAGGACACTTTTTTAACTACCATTTTCGTCTATAAATAGTGACTTGAATAAACAATTAAAAAAAAATGTATTTCGAAAGTGTATTTATTAAGTGTAACAACTTTTATATCAATATCTATAATATAAAGCTATTAAAGAAAACAGCCTTTTTAGCGTCTGAAGTGAAAAGACCCCTTGAGTGTTCCCTTTTTAGGAATATCACATTTTGAGCGTTGGCAAAAATCCCTTGATATCAGATTTCACCATATTCATACAGAAATAAATCAAATGTCCACAAACATCACAATTCAATTTGCTCCATGTTCAGATTCAGTTTAGGGTATTGTAAAAAATCATAAAGCATACATTTAGCAAGTGTGTTCAGCAAATGTAGCATTGGCTCAATAATATTCATTTCACAAATTATAACGCTGATACTCGATCGCTAGATAAAAACGACGACTTAACCCTGATGGTACCTAATTCTCTCTTCCTAGGTGAGTCTGGTCATCCGGTGCAAGCACTGCTTTAATGAACCGTAGTTTTCCTTCGTTACGCCTCCATGTCGCTATTTGATTCTAAATTTTCCTCATCTACAAGGGCTGCGGATTCCCTAATGTGAATAGTCGATTTTTTCTTGGGAAAGCTCCAAAATGCTATGCGTCCGTCGAAATTACCGTACAGAGCCAATTTGGAGAAAATTTGATCGTTCGGATAATCTTCAAACTACAATCTTTCAACGAAAAATGCCATGTATTGGCCAAGATCGACCGTAAGACCCTTCGTAAGGGTCGCGCGAGATTTGCAAGTAGAACATTGTTGGGGGCGTATGAGGCGAATACTTGAATATAGTGGTATTATCCGATATTCTTAAGATCAACGTTTTCTAAGCGGCAAAGTCAGGGTCCATTGTACATGAAGAGCCGCGCAGGGAATTCTACAGGGATGAAATAGCCCTGATGGCCAACGGAGAGGCCAGTCATTCGGCGAAGTACACTATTGAGCGTCCTCGAATTCGAATAACGACACTTCGTACCAAAGGGTACGGTGTCGTGGACAGTTACAAGTTGGTAATTATTGTACTTTCTAACAGCACGGTAGACGACGTTTCGTACCGTGCATTCGTGCGGTCTGATGCAATTTAAACTTGACTAACACCGATAGTCTGCAGCGCCGTTATGCATATACTGGATGTCCCGGTGCAATCTTTCCAGCCGAATATTTCCGACACTATGCGTTTTTCGACGAAATGTTTCAATAAAAACATCTACTGTTTGGGCTCGTTTGGGTTACTATTTTACGACAAGCCTACTTTTGTTAAAAGCAAAGAATGAATTTGGCATAACATTTCTCATGGATTGGCTTAGGCACATTTAGCGTATTCCTGTAAACAAAGTTGCAAAGCACTTTTGGTGATATGAAAATAACCATTGAGGGGTATACCTAATAAACCTGCATCAATATGACTCAAAATCCTTAGGGGCGTTCATTTCGAATACATAAACGAAAAAAAAATTTCGATACTTAAGGGGGCGTCCATTAATTACGTGAGGCGTTTGGGGGGGGGGGGGAGCGAAATCTCACCCAATCTCACGTGGGCGAGGCAAATATTTGGCTTCGGCAAAAATCACGTAATTTTAGTAATTTTAGTAATTTTAGTAATCACGTAATTTTTATCACGTAGGGAGAGTCTCCTTACTACTTTACATGGTGGAGTAAATGGTACTACAACCGCAGTTACTTCTACTACAATTTATTTTCCGTGAACGTATGCATTTTGAAAAATCTCATGTGAGATTAGGGTTGGAGGAAGGGGGTCGAGCAAAATCTCACGACATCTCACCGAGGGAGAGGGGGGGGGGGTCGAAAAATCGCCAAAATCACCTCACGTAATTAATGGATGCCCCCTAACATAGGGTAAGGAAAGTTGAATTATTCTGAAAGATCAACAAATTATAAGTCGGCTAATTTGCCTGTTGAGGCGTCTTCTCACTTTACAATTTCAAAAAATCGATTTATTTTTAAATACGTTTTTCGAAAGTCTGTATACCAAAAGTATCATACTAAAATTTTATGAAGATCGGAGGAGTCTACCTGTATTCTGGTGTGACCTTTACTTTACTACCTGAGCACGTTCATCTGCTCGTTAAAAACTTTGAACGCGTTTTTCTCGAAACAACGTTTTTCGACGGCTTGTTGATCAAATCATCGAAACTACTGAACCGATCCTTATGAAATTTTAACCACACATTCTTCACAACTATACCTATAGCGCATATCAAGGATTTTTTTTAAATTTTGTTATTTACTATTTTTTGCCAAAAACAGTGAAAAAAACACGTGTTTTTTGTTTTTTCGAAAAATGTCCGCCATTTTGTTATTTTTGCATACTTAAAAAATCGTATGATATGCGCTATAGTCAATAACATACTGAATCTAAAACCGTTTGATTTTTTTTGTTTCAGATGATCCATTTCCGAGATTTCTTCAACAGCGCAGACCTACAATTTTTTAGGACATTTTTACTACCATTTTCATCTATAAATAGTGACTTAAATAAATAATTTTTTTTCCAAAACTATTTCGAAAGTGTATTTATTAAGTGCAACAATATTCATATCAATATTTTGTGAGAGTCCTAAAGCTCCGTCATCAGGGTCGTTTACTGGTGATCTTGACGTTTTTATGAACGAAGTTTTACGAACGCTCTATTGCTCAAAACAGTTTTCATCAGGCGACCTATTCCTGCGACTACTTGCGGTTCCGTTGAAAACGGATATCCCGTTTGTGTATATATAAAGGATGTCTCAAAATTACCTGGCATTTAAATTTGTTTATAAAACGTGTTATTTATTCGAAAAGTACGAATATTTTTATTTTAATATGAAACGAATTTGTTTTAGTGTGGAACGCAATATCCGATAAAGAATGTTCGTTTTTGTTTCACTGAAATCAGTGGACTGCTTGTTGGTAAGATGGCAAAATCAGATCTCGACATGCATAACTCTAAAAGGTGGTTTCACCTCTTAAAAACGTTTTTCTGGCGATAAAAAAAATACGTACGTAATAGTTTTCAATGCCATATACATGAGTTTCAACAAAATCGAAAGCGGACATCAAAGTCATGTTCCTTGCTAGAACACCAAAGTTGTTCCTGTTCCGATCTGTCTCGAAATTAGAGTTAGGGACGATTTCATTCCCGAGCTGCAGACGATTTTGATGAAGTGATTGACTGTTTCTGCCCGACGTGATTGATGTGTTTCGTACAAAAAAAGTGAAAGGAAAAAATATACCGCTATTCTCATCCATAAGTATGTAAAAACGCGCGCTTTCACGTACACAGGGAACCAATCCATACTTTCGTATTCACGGATGAACATCGTGCAGCTTTGCAATTAATTACGATTCGATTCTCGTGCTCTTCCGGCTGTATATTGCCCGCCACTAGATCTCGCAATCGTTCATCCGAAGATGTAATCACGAAGCATTTTGCTTGTCAAGGAAAATGGCTTGAGTCTAGTCGACCTGAGTCCTCCAAGGGATATATTCGTAGAAGAGAACAGCGCGGCGAACTGTCGGTACCGCATTGTGGTAAGTACTCGTAATGTACCAAGCGCGGCAAGCAGATACTAAACTTGTCTCTGTACGAATAGGGACACACACAATAAGATTTCGGACTATATCGAGCCGAATGGTTACAGGGCGTACCATGGGCAATCAAATCGCGGAGATAATTGGAGCTTTGTTATTGCAACCCTGCATATAGAACGTCTGATTCCCCCCTGAGAGGGTGTGCACCATGCCCGAGCAGCCAGGCAAGGTAGTCAGTGCGACGACTTAATGTGAGGCCATTCGCTGTTATTAGAAGAGAGAGAGAAAGGGAGTGAGAGAGACAGAGAGAAAGAGAGAGAGAGAGAGAGAGAGAGAGAGAGAGAGAGAGAGGGTGAAAGGGATACATGAGCCTACGTATTGCCCCTATGCATAACCTATATTCTCGGTATTGGTTGGAGAAGAACTTTGGCGTGACTCCATGATTATTTGCTATAGCAATTGGTGGGAACTAGAGGGGGGGGGGGGAAGCGTTATTGTTCATACTATATAGTTTTAGTGCCTCCAACTCTCTAACCATGGTGGTCTTAATTGCAGACACCAAGAATGTCGGTACTAATCTTGCAAGGTAACATTCTCTTATAATCTCTGAAATGTTGTCAACGGTTGCAACTACACGGCAAAAAAAATTAATTTAAATAGGATCTTTTTAAATAAAATAGGTTTTTTCCTTGTCTCACGACCTACTATGATCTTATTTGCTTCAAAGATATTTTTTTCTTTGTTTCAGCTATTCTTTTTAAATATTGCATAGATTCAAATTGAACAAATAAATATTCAATTCAAATAAATCTTTATTTGCTTAAATGTACACTGTACTGTAAGCACTGAGTGTACTATATGCATAAAATATTTCATGAATCCAAAATGAGATGAAACACTTAATGGAGAGTTTTACCACAACGATTTTGTATCACAATTCCTCATTCCCTGGCCTTCTGGAATGATTTTTTTTTTCGAAGAAAATATTTCACCTATACGGAATCGAACTTAGAACCTATCTACTCATAGCTACGCACGCTGCCCCTATTCTACCAAGTGCTTGGAACATCTTGGTCGCAGATATGGTGCGATAAGGGACCAAATGAATTCCTAAAATGATTTGTTGTATCACAAACTATATCTATTAGTTAATATCATTGTAATCATTAGAGAGTTTTATCGAATAACATGCTATATATTTTTCAAACATAACCTATATATATAATTCCTCTTTCTCTCCACCCTCGCTACCCCCACACCCCTTTGATATGTGTGTTGCAATAAAGACAGACCATTAGTTCAATCAATTAGAAAAATGGCTGACTCTACGAAAATTCGATTTAATTTAAATTAAAAGAAAAAACAAATAGATCCATTTAGTGGATTCAACTAAATTGTTTTTGAACAGATGACACCGAACCACATATTCATTACGATTAAATCAAATATTTAGTTATTAGACGATATTAAATAGATTTTGATTTGAATAAATAAATATATTTAAAATAAATCATCCGAATAATGGAATGCAATAGGAAACATTTGATTCCACGAAAAACTAGTTAATACAAGTTGAAAAATCAAATAGACGCCGTTAGTTAATATCAATAGAATTTTTCTGTGTACTGACCCACGAACAATCTGCGACGAATATTCACCCCTCTCCCATGTTCTTAATTGAAAAAATACATTTAAAAAGATGAAACCCAATTGCTTCCCAATGATCATCAAAAGCACGACGTTTGCTACATGGACATTCCTTGGCAGAAATACCTTTTGATAAAACCATTGTGGAATCAACCGAAAGATCCTTTCGCTCTTGGGTTTCGATCTTTAACAACTGTGGACTTTAAAGTTTTCCTCTTCAAGTGCTTCACTCTGCTGCGATCTCAATATCGTTCTATCTGGTAAAGTATTACTGTGCACTGGCATAACGTCGGAGTCCGAAATTAAATTGTGAAAATGGGATTCCGTTTATATCAGTAGAGGCGAGCAAAATTCCAGACGGAGACAGAGGAGGAGAGAAAGAGGGTGGAACGACACGTGCCGGAGAAGAATGTCAAGACTCAATTTAAAATTGGGAATTCATGCACTTCAAAAGTGAAAACTTACACACATTTTCAGGTATACTATTGTTATTCTCCAAACTGATGGACTGGTGTCGTTTTCCTGCACGAAAGTGTAACCCTCGTTATAAAAAATTGTATTTTTGCGACATAGCCTATTCCTGTTCGCAACATGTATGTCTGCCAACATCTGTTCTGCCAACCTCTGATGGCAGAACAAAAGATCACAAAAGTGATCTTATAACTATTCCATTTTGTCACTAAGAGGTACAGAATCGAAAAATGGCGGAGCATCGTCCTTTTTCCATAGAATACAGCGCGAGAATAGTATATTTGATCTAGTCATTTCATGTGCATCGTACTCATCAATGAAGCAACATGCATCCAAAGTTACTCCACTTTAAAAACTTCACAGATCGATAAATGCCGTGCTTTTCACAAACTGGGAGGCTGATTTTTTTTCTTCGTTGGATTCGTTTTAAAACCAGCTGTTTTTAAGCTGATAAAAACTATATGATAACATTTCTCGTGATGCACGTTTGAACGGGATCTCATAAATTGAGATTTTTTCGTTCTGATATCTTCATTTGAAGTGCCTCTTGAAACCGTAAATCTTTAATAGAAACCACTTTTTGATCCGACTCCATTCTCGCGATTTATTTCGGGTACGTAATAAATCAGGCTATAAAATGGGACATCCTGCATATATATGCGGCGGTCTTCGAATGCAAAAAGAGTTGCTGCCAATAGCTTTTTCGGCGCTTCGCAACAACTGCAACATCAACTCTATTTCGATTAAAACATGGACGAAAGGAAAGCCTCCCCGCAGGATTTTTGGCACATTGAATACGATGAAACGGTGATGACATACGACGTGTAAACGAATGAACAAAGAAGAAAGAAAACAAGAGGAATGAAGAGTATAAGAGCAGAAAAAAACCAGAGAGAGAGAGAGAGAGAGAGCGATGAGCCTGGGTCGAATTGTTTTCTCCTTATATTGCTCCGAGACTCTTCTTTTCCAACTCGACTTTCCTCCTAGGAGCTATCTATTTATCGTCTCGTTGGATAATCCTAAATGAGACTTCATTCTTTCCCTCCCGAGAGTGCTTTGGGACGGCGTGACGGATTTTTCCGGCACGCTAAATCGAAATGTTGTCGCGCATTTGCAGACTTGTCTTACAATCTCGCGACAAAATAAAAGTTCAATGGTAACTTTAAAAAGCTTTAGCATAAGCGGCAAAATTTTTTTGCCGAAACAAAAGGGTGCAAATATCGAAGAATTTTTGATACTACAAACAACGAAGCCCACGATAGTCTCATATCAAAGCTGAAGAAATCCTTCGGTCCTTCGTTGCGTTCTGAATTACGATAATGGGCCTGAATGATGACTTTTGAGCTCACGAGGCAATTCATCGTGAATAATACATATGGTTTATGCATCACTGCTGCCTGCCCTAACTATATGAAAAAATAGGAGCGCGGACTTATCTTAGCGGACGTCACTGCGTAATAGCTTTTCAGCTTCAGCAACGAATATAGTATCTCTTGACTGTATCACATGTTTTGAGAGGATTCACGCGCCAAGCGGAGCAAAAAGTGACTTCACACACTTTAGTTCAGGACTGTCACGGGACCTCGAGACTACTCTTGTTTGTACAAAAAAGGGTCGCGTGACGAGAGGTTAATGCCAGCGATATTTTTAGAGATTCATCTCCTGCTCACTTGGTAATATACATATTAACCAATTCTATGTTCTAAGGTCTTGTTCATTAATTCTTTTTAGACAAAGTGCACGGCAAATGACTTCAGCTGCTTTTTCATTTTCAGCCTCAATTTGCTTTCTTAACGGATGTGCCGTACTGTGCTGACAGAGATTTGTTTGACTTCCACATCTGCAGCATCAATAACCTATTAGCCGCTCATGCGATATGATAGTATACTGAGGTTGCGTCCCATCTGATGTTTGTCAATGTCCACATGTATCATCGGATTCCTTTTGGACGGTTCTGTCCAAGAACTTTCTAGCCCTACCGATTTCCTGCAGTTCAAGAAATTGAACAAGGACAGGTCGAACCTCTGGCTGGGAGATATTTGTCTTATGCATGGCGTTGCTCACATGCATTCTCAATCAACAAAGATACGAATGATCCTCAGCTTCTTCAGCACGCTACTATAATGCGATTTCCAATCGTCACATTCCTCCTTTACGGATGATCAAGCATTTTTTTTAATTCTAAGGGGTAGAACAAATGCAACAAGGTGATGTTGATGTTGAACAATTTTCGACAAGTTATGTGCGATAGGACTTTTTCTACAGTATTAAAAGTAATGAAATTTGCGGTATGAATTTTCCGAAAGCAATTTTGTGGTCAATTACATCATCGTCGCGATGAGGTCATTATCGGATCTAAAGTAAATATCTGGGGAGATAACACGGAAAGCTGGCAATATTTGGGTGAGGCTTGGGGAAAATCTTACCTAATCCAATGGTCTAATTCTCGAATTAGTGCTACATCGCATGTACGAAACTCAAATTATCCTCGGATCAAACCAGATCAAGTCTGCTTACCTCTCGATCTCCTGTTTTCCTGCTCTGAAGAGAGTTTCTTATTCATCTACCTCCAACGTACCCATACACACGTGCATATACAGGAACATGAAAATAGCCGGAAAGACCCTTAATCACTCGCACTTCCATCCCCTCAGTTCTCGCGAAATCCTGCTCGAAACCGCCCCTTCGATTTTCTCTTGTAATATATGTGTGTGTTTGTGGGGGTGCCGGAGAGTATGTATGTGTATGTATACGTGTACACAAAGTACGGACTACAGGATATTATAGTGAGAGGTTCCGCAGTATTTCCCAGGAACCCTTGAAGGTGTTGGGTATTTCTTTTTGGGATATAGCCCAAGGAAAAACGAGGTATCTATATGTATATATACATGTAATCGAGAGTAAAACGCGAAACAGCAGAAACGAAACGATAGTCATTCAACCTGACAGAATCACGAATCTCGATGAGAGACAGAGATAGAGAGAGATGAAGAGAATAAGAGAGAAAGCTCTCTTTGGTGGCTGTCTACTCCCCGATGGACATTGGAAGAGTTTCCTACGGCTCTGTAAAGTGTAGAGTATGTATAGATATATACTGTAGCCATACACCTCTGGAACCGATAAAAATCATGGGAAAACGGCCTTGAGGACTCTATCTTAATCACATCTCATGGATTGGTATCTGACTCTCGGGTGCTTTTCTCAGCTCGCTACACACACACACACACACACATATGTATAGGGTATATACATCCATATATTTGCTTCCGTAAAACAGAATTCGTTTTCCCTCTACATTTATCGATTACTTTTCGCCCTACTGTCGATTGCCAATTTTCTTTATCCAAACTATGTGCGTAGAACGTCTGGATTAAGGTCAAGTTGCGACCTGTACTATACGATAAGAACTTCTCATTCGAATAAATTTTGCCTAGTCGATCTAATGCCATTTGTGATAACTAAAGCGATCATTGCGCATTGCATAACGAAGTGAATCTTCTCTTCCAGTACCTACGCTTCTTTCCTCTGGATTCATGAAAACTGTAACAATTAGTCAAAATCATGTCGAACATAACATATCGAAAACATTAAAAAAGGATCGAATGTATTTTTTTCCTTTTCCGACATGTGATGAAAAGCTACAAGATAATAAAAAATTGATTATACGTAATACCACAAAATGAGGGATTACAACCTTAGACGTTGGTGTAATACAATCGTAGCATTTTTTTTGTAATACGTCTAGTAAACATTATTTTCTCTGTCTCCTCCGTGTAGAAATTTGATTCGGGAAAAAGTACTGCCTCTTATCTGCCTTCCCTAATTAATATCCGGTCATGGTCAGGCCTTGTAACAGGTCTTAGGCCAGGCCCGATCCGCTGTCGCCTTTTTCGGGAACTGATCAGGAACTCGCCTGGAGACAAGCGGGAAATGACCAGGAAAGTAATGAAGAATAGATGGGGAAAAAATCAGGAATTGACGAGGAAAGGGATCAGAAGATCACCGAGAACCCGTGTAGAAATTTCAGTCGGGAACAAGCACGGCCCCTGATCTGCCTTCCCTAAATAATATCAGGCCATGGTCAGGCCGCCCAGCGTGGATCAGGTTCGCTTTGTAACAGGTCTGAGGCCAGGTCTCAATCTGCCGTTTCCTTTTCCGGGAACTGATTAGGAACTGGACATGACAACGATCAAGTACTGGAAAGGCTTTTGGCGATCTCCCCGAGTAAAATACATAGTATTAGGTAGTATACTGATACTTATTATCCCTTTGCACTCGAAAGGTGACTCTCGCTCATCATTCACTATCCGAGCGAAAAGACCTCGAGTGCAAAGGGTTGTTTCACAAATATCGCAAAATCATAAGCGGAAGTGCACGCTGTAAGGAGCGCACTTTGGTACGTGGTACAACGCACAGGACGAACTTTTATCCTCGTACGATGGTACCTTGCTTACGCGAAGCGCTTCGCTTGTAGCCACCTGGCAGATTGTTGGCGAAATAGATTCAGCTAATGTCTTCCCGGCGAGAACATTGATATTTCCCAAGATGGCGACAAGGCGTTCAAAAACCACGAATCACCTGCCATACTTTTTCGCCCCATTAAATGAATTGGCTATTCATTATGCTTAAATCATTGTTATTGTAATCCTTGTATTTATGATAAGCATTATTATCCTCGTCGATTATCATTGATGAAATGAATGCTTTTAATGGTGGATAGCATTACAACAGATGTATTAGTTTCATCCTAATTAATTATAAATATATTTCATGAGGTGAAAAGCAAAGTAGCTTAACACAGTTCTTAAAGACAGGCTCCACTTTTCGGGACATGTCAAGCCTCTGGTCGGGTAGACATAAGGTGAAGATGTACTTGCTCGCAATGTATCCCGGCCAAAAGATTGTAATTTCCAAACATGGACGGTAAGCCGTAAAAAGTAATCACGCGATCTTTCTGGTTCGTGCTATTGGACGGCCCGGTCAGGTAAATCAAACAAGGCAAGCCTGGTCAAAGCCCGACACAAAGTAGGAAACGCCCGGTCACATTTCTGCATGGGAAATGGCGAGGAAGGTGATAGTGTACTGACCGGGCATGGGAAAACCGGCGATTTGACAGGGAAATGATCAGGTACTGGAAGGGTCCTCTGCGATGTACACGAGTAATATAGGTAGTATTAGGTGGTGCTGATATTTATTCTTTTACAAATATCACAATGATAAGCGTGAATACACCCTGTAGGCATAACACTTCTGTACGTGGTACAACAAAAGGTCAAAGTCCTATCGTTGTACTGTGGTATATTGGTTACGCGCAACACTTCGCTTGGAGCCACCCAGCGGATTGTTGCCGAAATACATTCAGGTAATGTTTTCCCGGCAATAACATTTTTTCCCTCTATGCACTTTATAATTTCTCCAGTAGACCATTCGCTAAATTAGTATATCATTTCTAGAAAATGTAGCAGTTATGTGTGACAGTCCCCAATGGAATGGCAGTTCGTATATATGATGGTGCGCCTTCATTCCGCGGATACGACAGTGGGATGGTTTATTCTTAGTCGTCTTGTTATGGGAGCATTATAAACACTTGCAGCCAGCTGGTTTGGATGCACTTCGATCCTGCCCATGTGTTTTCTCGTTAATTTTTTTATGCCGTCGCATACTGTTGCAACCTTAAGGTGTTTGTGAATTTTCTCGT
The DNA here is from genome assembly GCA_963210295.1 of Ophion ellenae. NCBI lineage: Eukaryota > Metazoa > Arthropoda > Insecta > Hymenoptera > Ichneumonidae > Ophion > Ophion ellenae. The sequence continues at coordinate 19,243,678 of OY723389.1, read as the reverse complement.
TCCGGAGGGACCACGGTGCGTTTATTACCATCCTGAGTATTATTGATTGTAAGGCGCCCATCTTCGAAATGTGACTCTTCGTTGCCATGCCTCATAGTGTTATTCCATATGTCCATATAGGTGTTATTATTGAATTATAGATCCCAAGTTGGTGTTCGGCACTAACCTTGGATTGGTGGATAGTTAGCCAGTACATTTCACGTCTTTTTATGTTTATGTGCTGTATTACTTTTTTAATATGCTGTGTCCAGGTAAGTTTTGAGTCTTACAAATGAACGTAGGAAAATTAATGGCGGACAATACTTGCCTATGATCGGCTCCAGTAGTCTAGCTCAACAGTCGGCTCTCAGGCGGTAGCCGATACTGGGCCGACGCTAGTATAATACTGGATGCCGGGATTAGATATGACCGTAGGGCAATTAATGGCGAACAATACTGGCCCTTGGTCGGCTCCAGTTACCTGTCCCAGAAGTCGGCTTGCGGTCGTTATCCAGAACTGTTCCAACATTGGTGTTATGCTGGATGCCAGGTTTTGGAAAGAAGATCGGTTGAGAAATGGCAGAACCATTGTTTCAACGTTGTGCTAACACTGGTTGCCTACAGTCGGTTAGCCTGTACTAGACCAGGCATCGGCCGTATTGTTTGTGTTAGCAATTTTTTCATGGGTAAGTACATAAAAGCCTTCTCATGTGATGGATGGAAAAAGAGTTGCATGTAAAAACCGAATTGAACAAAAATGGTGAACGCGGTACGAGACGAGGTTTTCAAATGCACATTCAAAACAATTTACAACGTTTACCACGTTCGATGTTTTTCCATACCACTTTTCCTTTTCCTCAAGATACAAAGAAGCTGCTTCGTGTACTTGGCAATGGCTTTATTTACACATTTATTTGATGTAACAAGTTTTGATGAGGCAAATACAGCTTCCGTCAATATACGCATCCCCATACCTTTGCACGACATCCATACTGTTTTTGCGGGTTCGATAATGCCCAAGCTGTGCACTCCGTGTCCGCATCTGCCATACCAAAATAAAGGTTTGTCCAACCCATCTTTAATAGTACTGGATTCTTTTGGGGGAACTTTTTTTTCTATCGTAGATGAAGTGTGAAAATCGCGATAAGTACGCGTTTATTTTAAACGCGGCTCTGAGGGTCGGGAAAAGAAATGTGTCTGTAAGTACGTTTCGGTGCATCCCCGCGCGTGTCTCGACACTGACATACTCATGGTATCAAGCAAACGCACGGCCAATGTGAAACATTAAAAAAGCGGAAAAAGGAACACAGAGAGACAGGAACAGAGAGAGAGAGAGAGAGAGAGAGAGAGAGAGAGAGAGAGAGAGAGAGAGAGAAAATCTGTCAGAATCGTGGTGAGTACCCATGAGGTAAATTCTCTTTGGCCTGCTCGAAGTCCCATCGGGAATCCCAACGACGTGCTTATGTAAACCGTATGTTGTCGAGGTTGCCAGAGGGTTGCGCCGTAGGGCGGGTCGCCTCGGTAAATCATTCCCAGCTAAAATCAGTAGTAGACCCTCGGCGCGGGCTCGTGTGTGATGAGCGAGGTCTGACGAGACAAGAGCGAGAGGAAAACGTATTCTTCCTCCGACTCTCCTCTTCTTCCCTCCCGAATTCCCCGATTCCTCTCCCTAGGTCCCTTCTCCTTGCCGTCATCGACCCTTTCTCGCGCGCGACCGTACGGATTGTACAGCCTGCGTGTTTGTCCGGAAAAGTACTAAGTGGCTTCGGGGCTGTGTGAAAGGTCGAGAGGAGCATCAGGCGTATGCGAGAAGTGGGATGACTCGAGTCGTAGTATCTCGCTCGCGCGCACACCGGTCGCACATCTGGTAGATACAAAATCGTCTTGTAAATTATTTATACAGTGAGCTAGACAGATAGCGAGAGGGAAAGAGAGATATCTTCTGTCATTGCTCTGGACAGATTTAAATTGAGATGCCGAGAGAGCATTTTTCTGGAAGACTTCTCTGACACGGACGTTCGCATCAAGGATGCAATTGATAGATTCAAGAAGAGATTGGAAAGCGCATCCATGTTGTATTTTTCAACAGCTCCACGTCGCATGCACGTTAAGTTGTATGTTTATTGACTACCGACTTCGGACACGCAGTTCCTGCAAAGTCTCGGAACTGCTTGATTCGTGATGGAGTTTAAGTTTGCATCGTTGGAATGCAACGGAAATTCTTTTTAATTTCTTATTTACATCATTATCCAAAATCATATTTTACATGCATGACTTGTAGATAGCTAAATAAGAATCCCAAAAAAATGTTTGCATGAACTCCGTTGCTTTTAAATCTGCAAAGAGAAATTTGCGAAATAAAAAATAAATCATTTTTGTTGCATTCCAGCGACGCAAACGTCAACGTCTCGATTCGTGCACGTTGTTTTCGATTTTTGTGGGTACCGAAAGAATAGTTGTTCTCTCGGACGATTCTGCTTAATTCCGATACGCGTATCCGAAATTGCAGTTATTTATTATTCATTTAAATACCCCTAGTCAATATCTCCAGCTGGACTTCTTCGGAACCTATTTTTTAGACGACTCTGTATAAGAGGAGCCCAACATCTCTTTGGATGACAGATTCGCGCCAATATACAAGTGAATCCGAATTTTTTCGGCGACGTTTTGTTTACTGACGAATCGATTTTTACTAACCATGGACAGTTGAATACGCATAACATGCACTGTTGGCCAATCGAAAATTCGAAGTGGCCCCGGCAAATTATGCACCAGCGTCCTTGGAGTGTTGATGTGTGGCGTAGCATACTTGAGGACCGGATTATCGGATCATTTTTCATAGACGACAATTTGAATGGACAGAAATACGTCGATTTTTTCAACACATCTTTGGGGTAATTGGTACACGGTGTCCCGTTAGCATAGCGATGCCGAATGAAGTATCAACATGATGGGTGTCCAGCTCATTGGGCAGTTATAGCTTGCGAAGTGTTAAACCGAAAAATTCCCGGACGCTGGATTGGGAGAGGTGCCGTAATCCCTTGGCCTGTTCGTTCGCCGGATTGAACGCCACTTGATTTCTCCCTATGGGGCGCTATAAAGGATCGTGTTTACCATGATGTTCCGACGACGCCGGTGAACATGCGAGAACAAATTACAAGAGCCTGCGTCGCTATCACACCAGAAACTATGCGAAGGTCAAGAGAACCATTCATTCGACGTCTTAAAAAATTTGTCGAGGTTAATGGCCATCACTTCGAACATGTGTTACAATAAATGTTCTGCACAAAAAAATCAATTACATTATTCGGATATTCTTATTGTCAATAATATCACGATTTCCCGTTTTTACACGTGTATATTGGTGAAAAATGATTTCAAGGTCATGATATCATAGGTTATTTGATTTGTCTAAATATAAGCTACAACTTCTTGATAAAAAAAACATGTTCCCATTTGAAAAACCATTGATGACGTTAAGAACTCAAAAACTATGACCTTGACAAAAATAAATTTTCACGGCTGTATCAGCCCTTCGAAATCAATCGAATTACCTCCAGACATTTTTACGGGACTCTAAAGGCAACGGAGATATTTGGGGTGGTCACGTTAAATGCTGAATAATACATCAATGTAAAATACGAGGTCGTTGATGCAGGTGACTATAATCCTGATTAATCGGATCGTCCATAGCACACAACACGCACGCTCTCCAAAGTGAGACGGCGAAGCACGAGATGAGAAAAGTTCATGGGTGATGTGGAAAGGCCGAAATAAGTGAACGCGTTCAGAAAGATTGGGCCTGTCGAGATTGCATCAACGAGTAGCATAGGTCCGCAATGATATTGCGAATAGACCGAAATTCATGAGGCACTCCTTGCTCGTTCAACACTTTCGTGTATAGGCTCGTCTCTGGATGATCGCCGCATTTACTCAACTGACGAATGTTTGGATCTGCGATTGTTTGCACATCCCGAAATATCCCAAGCGAGGATTCCCGTATAGCTCAGGTGAATTCGTTATGCCATAGAGCCGAGATGTCGAGGTTCAGGGATGCACGCGTAAAAATTATAGAACGGACGAGAGCCCTCGAGTTACATTGTAGTCGTCGATGTCGCAGTGTGAAAACTGCTAATAGCATGATGCGATGAATTTAAGTATTGTACTGCGTGTAAGGTAGAGATCCGTATTGCACGAACATTATGCTACAAGTTTGCGGAGGTGCGATACCCCGTGCCCCGCCCCAGTGCTGCATGGGCCATCGTAAGACGCGGCCGCGCATACATTTAACCCTAGGGCTTATTAACCTCCCACACGGAAATGAAATATACGTGAAAATATATTTTTCGATATTTTCAAAATAGATGTAAAATATATTTCAGATATTCATTATGCATCTTAGATATACATTACATCTATGCAGTTTATACGGGAAATGCATTTAACGTATATTCGCGATATCCAACTTTTCGTCCAAAAATAGATCTTCAGAATGTACAGAGAATGCATATTGGATACGTGACGACATATACTCAAACTTTATTGAAAATATACTCACGGTGAACTCAGAATGGCTTTAAAGTGTACTAGAAGTATAATTTCATTGTACTCGAACTATATTCGAAGTGTATTTTAAATATATTTAAACTACATCTAAAATTGACACGGAAGATATTCATACTACACTTCAAATCTTATTGAAATATATTTAAACTATACTTGAGTAGTTTTTTAAATGGCTTAAAGTATACCTAAATTATACATTAAATATCCTCGTAATTCATTTAAGATGTACTCCAAGTATACTCAAACTTTACTTGTAATATACTCGTAATATATTTAAAGTGTACACGGAATACATTCAAAATAAATATATTTTATGCATATTTTAAGATATTTATAAAATCTATATAAAGAATGAATTAAGATATATATCAGATCTAATTCTAAATACATATTTACGTGTATAATAAAAAATGTTTGGGGCATGCGGTTGCATACATCTCAAATATACAAGATGTGGATGATGTTGTATATTACATATACATAGTTTGAAAAATACATGCAGGAATCAAACAGGTATTACAAAAAAAAAATTACAACGAATAATTTTAAGGTGCAATCCTAGTTATTTATTTTAATTTTCTTTGGAAAAAAGCGCTCGTCAGAAGTAACAATTGAACTAGTCGGAAAACGTCCTCAGTTTTGAGGTTTTGGATCCCAATGTGTCTCGACGACTCACTTCTTCTTATGATTGGACCGGAGCCGAGCCATTTTGTTGTTGAGAGCGCTGCCAAGGCCAGCCTTGCAGAACGTTCTCTTCCAACATTTTCGAACAGTATCTAAATAAATATACGATAATTCGGTAAGTTCGTGTACAGAGAATAATTCAAAGAATTAATGAGACTTTGTGTCATTAAGGGCCTCTGCACACGGCGCGTTTTTGAGTCTAAAAAGCGTGTGGGTCAAGTGTGCATCGCGTCGTCTGTGCGTGGAAAATACGCCTGGCGTTCTTGCACTATTTCTTCTAATTGCAATTCTATGAACTGCACTAAACGGATTCCACCAAATTTTCCGTTAAAGCATAACACCACTGTAAACGTAAAAAATTAAGCGATTTTACGCGTTTTTTTTCTGGAAAGATAAGTAAGAGGATAATAATATCCACAGATCTTATTAGTCATATCTTTAAGAAAACAAAAACAAAAAAGGTAGTAGTGTCGCCAAGGCGATTTTCTATAGATTTTTTAAATATTTAGAGGCCCATTCAGGACACTATTAAGTGATTATCTGCAAAATTTCAAGAGGGTTCACCGTTCCGTATTCCAGATATTAGTAATCAAAGATTGCACGGTTTTACACGTGTTCTTATGGGGAGCAGTGGAAAATTTCACATATCACGCAATATCGTCGAAACTTTTCTACAGATTAAAACAAAAAATCTGTAGAAAAGTTTCCAAGTTATTTTGTGATATGTGAAATTTTCCACTGCTCCCCATAAGAACACGTGTAAAACCGTGCAATCTTTGATTGCTAATATCTCGAATACGGAACGGTAAACCCTCTTGAAATTTTGCAGGTAATCACTTAATAGTGTCCTGAATGGGTCCTCAAAATATAAGAAAAATCTATAGAAAATCGCCTTGGCGAGTCTACTACCTCAAATAATTATACAAAATGGCGACGCTTGAGCCGCTCTGCGGCACGCAGTATAACTGACGCAAATTTAAACGTGGAATTGTTTTTTAAATATTTATTCTATTAATTTATATGGGTATAGTTAGAAAATTACGTAGGGGATTTAAAAAATATTATTTTTTTGTGTAATTGGCAAGCATTTAAAGTAAAAACTCAATTTTCGGCAGAAAAAGGACAATCATTCGTTAATAAATAATGTTATATGTAACTCATAGAAAATCCCGTACGTACATCTCTTCTGAATGTATTTTAAAGATGTGCTCAAAATTTGGAGTGAATAAAATGAAAAGTGTAGATATTATGTTACGTGCCGTTTTTTAAATTGTGGCCAGCCACTGCCACGGCAGACCCACACAGGCCTGCGGACCTTTTTTATAGGTCCCAAACTTTTTTTCCCTCATCCTAAATCGTTTAAAGCATCTTTTCAGTCAATTTGAACAAAACCAATTTTTTTAAAGTCTACAGTGGCGTTACCCCTTAAGCCGGGCTTAATGGGATTCCGCGCTGAGATTTTGACAATACTCTTCTAATTCTTTCTCTTGATTCTAATTACATGATGCAAATTAACATTTTATACAACTTACGTGACACGGCGATGATGTATCCATCGTACACAGGCCAGCCGCCCGGGGGTTCTTTTTTCGTTGTGTGCCATTAGATCACATAACTTAAGGAAACATCGAATTTATCCGATTGGAAATCGTCAATATCGAAGCTTTTATTAATCCAATCCACGGGAACGTCAGGGCTATATTTCTTATCATCGTCACCACCAATCCACTTCACCAGTGCAAACAATTTCTTCGACATCCTATATGAACAACATAAGATATTAGCGAGGACGTTGCTCGAGATTTTTACAACATTCTTTTTTACGCAGTTTAAAATTCGTGATAAACCTGTCACTATTTTATTTCTCTCAGCAATGAAACTGACGTGCTTACACTACTGTTTACACCATATACTCAAGTCTCACCTGTTTTGCCGAGTTATGAAACCGACGATCACTGTTAATTTTGCGGCGTCAGAGGCGCCTAATGGCAACTGCAGCTACGAAAATAGCTACGGTCACAGAGTGAGGTTAGGGGAAGGCCGCATCGGAAAAATGACGGGTCGCTTTTTCGCAAAACAGCCGGCGGTGCGAAATAGCTGACGGCAAAATAAATGAGGGTTGATTGTACACATATATTTTTTACCTCGCACTATCCCAAGCATAATATATATTCGGTGGAGGTTGTGCGATCTTCTTCTTTCCTGGTGAAATGGAGGCGACGTATCTACCGCTGGCCTTATAACAGCGACATACAATACTTTTTATAGATGTATGGGTTTATTCTTCCCTTACATATGCCAGTAATCGAATTTTTTTTTCTGTTAAATATGAACAGTTGAAGATGAAACGTGAAAAATGGAGGATTTTTTTATGACACAGGAACGCCTGGGGGAAAAGGCTATGGCGTCGCCATTTTTCAACACACGCATACACTTGCATCCGCACACTCGCACACTTCATCACACACACACACACACACACACACACACACACACGCGCGCGCACACACACACACACACACACACGCACGCACGCACGCACGCACGCACGCGCACACACACACACACACAAGGTGAATTATCAAAAACTGCAGACCAGGTAGTCAGAATAACTGTTTCAAGCGGTACAGAGCGGGAAAAACGGTGGGCAAAAGCTAATGTGTGTGTGTGTGTGTGTGTGTGTGTTTGTTTGTTTAAATGTATATATACACTGAATTAGTCGAAAATGTATCATTTATGAGCATTTTATATGATTCAAACGAATGTTGAGACTATTCACGGTATATTAGTATATATATACATATAAATATATAGGAATATATATTCAGATATACATATAGCATACCTTAAATATATTCGGATATCCTATTAAAAATGTATAAAGCGTACGTTAGTCATGCAATTTCAATATATTTTATATGCATCTTGAATGTATCTTTTTTAGATGTCAGCATACATTCTCCGTTATGTTCCCCAGTATATTAAACATAAATTCAGTATACATATCTAATGTATTTAATGTACATCTTAGAAGCTATTTATATTTATATATCGCATAGGTTTTTTATCATATCCAAAATTATACTTGACATATCCAACTTTTCGTACAAAATGTATTTAATATATGTTTTATGTATCTTTCGATATATTTTTTATATATTTTATTTCCATGTGGGCTCCTACTTCTTTTATCGAAGTTTATTCGTTTTATCATGTGTTTTACATTATTTTTAAGATGTTACGAATGTAAATAAGTAGTACGCATATTTTTTACTAATTATTTGATCGTTATTTTTAGTGCCTCGATCCCGATGCCTCCTAAACAAACGTTGTGGTCAGAAAACGACCTGGTATCAGCTGTCCGAGCCGTGCAAAGAAAAAATTTCGAGTTCATATAAAGCTGCAGAGAGGTACGGGGTTCCCGGAAGGACTATTAGAAACCATCTCTAGAGTAGCAGTTTGAAAAAAAAAAACTATGGATCGAAAAACCTTACAGAGGAACTCCAGTCACGAAAGATCTGTTCGACAAAAATAGTGAAGAAAACAGACAAATCTCAACCCCAAGGAAAAAAAAATCGCATCCGTAAATAAATCTACTTTCAAAGATAACAGTGGTACTTCACAAAAGCAAGAGAGGAGGTACTGTCATGGCTGTGAAGAGGACGAGGTAGCTGATATAAGGCAATGCACTCAATGCGGCAAATGGTATCATGAGGTGTGCATCGGTTTGTCAGTGGATGACTGCGAGCGCTGTTAGGCGAGGCAATTGATACTTTTTTGGAGAATTTCAAGTCTGCTGCATTCATGTGATCTCGTAATATATTACGTATAGTTTGATTATTTAAGCATGTTTAAAGCCGTAGGCCTTATTATCCTACCATAGTAAAATTAGGCCTACTGGCAAGGCTTTTAAAAAACGTTAAATTTTTTTGTTTATGGTACCATTTACCATTTTTCGTTTATATTTTATAGAAACTGAACTTAAATAATTATTACAATTAAAACATATTGATTAAGTTGAATAATTTTCATTTTATCACAAATATCCTTTAGCTACGCCTTTTTACCCGCACGTACCTTACTTATATCCATGCTGTAATATTATACTCCGATAGAAATGCCAGAGTAGCTTAAAACGGTTTTTCCCCTACTCTCTATCTCTCTACTTCGTGGGCAATGAATCCTCGTTGTCGCGAATCCCACTCGAAGTATTCTCAGGACGACTAACCTCCGCGATAAATTAATTGCTGTACTCGGAGGACAATAATTTCGGCCGTTATTTTCGCAAATTTTGTGTTCATTAAAAGGGAACCGCCGAGATGAGACGTCAGCCGAGGAAAGGAAACGCGAAGAGTAGTGTCAGGGATGGAGTAATGCGACTGCCATAAAAAAAGAAGTAGAAGAGGAAAATAAAACAAAACGTATCATCGTACTTCGTTGCCGGAACCAAACGGGGTTTGGGGAGTTTGAGAACTTTTTATTGACGCTTAATGTGAAGAGAAAGGAAGGAAAGTAGTGAAGGGAGCAAGAAGTAGAAAAACGAAAGAAAAAAAAATGTAGGACCAACTGGCGCTGAAAGGTCCAAGGGGAGAAAAGGGAAAGGGGAGAAAATTAATATTCCAGGAGAAAAAGTTTAAGTTTTTCCTTTCGCTTCACAACATATACGTATATGCTTACTTTATTCAATTTTCTTCTGTCTGAAGTGATAGCTCTGCCTTTGAACGCCGAATCCAAGTGAAATTCATCGACCAGGATGACGAGAGGAATACTACGAGAGTTGGTAACTTGAGCTTCTTTAATCAATGATATTTACGGCGGGTCTTCTTTCTTCGGTTTTGAGTCTTCAATGCGATCACGAAATGAGCTAAGTTCGATGGGTAGCGTGTACACTCACGAGGAAATATAAAGAAAAAATACAGTAATAATGAGTGAAAAATACCTAAAGGGAGAGCAGGATCAATGGAAACTATGTTGAAAGGCGCACAGGACGAATTCAAAGGGACGAGAAGACCACGGGGGAAAGGTGCGCAAAAAGCTTTTAGCGAGCAGTCAAAGAATTGAAGGACGAAGTTGGCAGAATTCAAGCTAAAGAGCAGAGGAACATTGTAACTGTACTGCGGTTTAATAAGACAAATTGCTCAGGAAATCCATCAGAGACCAACTCTGTATACCTTTGATGATTTTATTTTTTCAACGGGAATCACTCGACCCTCGACAAAGGAAACGCACATGACTATTTCGTTTTACACTTTTGACATCGGCGCGCTCTACCACCAAATATATAGTTCGTTAAATTGGTGCTCGTAAATAGAACAAATTGCCCCATCGTTCAAAGTTAATTAACTTATTGCCAATTTCAAGAATTCAAAGTATACTTATTGAAATAGCGTAGGATTTATTTCATTTCAATTCAATAATTATAAATATAACCTATGATCAATTATGCGGTAATTGTTTGCCCTAGGTAGCTAATTAAAAACATCCTTACCCGTTTTAGCTTTCTTTATGGCGACATTTTGTATTACATTCTATTACAGAGCTATTATAAATTCGAACTTATAACCTGTTACCGATCACGGGAAAGGAGCGCCCTCCCGTAAAGCGAAGCACGCCAGATGAGGAGAACCGCAAATCGCGCCGGCGTCAAACGTGCTGAAGACACGTTGGCGCATTGGAACATGTTCGGTTCAGTCCTATATGATTGTAAAATATTAACTGAACATGTATTACCATAAGTTATGACTGTACTAGGTACAATACTGAAATATAAAAAGAGTATTTCTTTACAAATTGGGTTATTAAATACGATTTTTTTTTCATTTTAACAATCATGTGCGGTTTTTGTAAGAGTATTGCTTTTTTTTACAATGAATGAAATTATGGCACTTCGAAATTTTTTATTCTGTTCCGCTCGGCAACAACGCACGGAGCGCATCCAAAGTTACCCATCCGCGCTGTGTCGTCACAATGTTATAGCCGCTCTACGAACTACTCATGTAGCACTAGCAGTTAGTTACAAATTTAAAAGAAAAACTATTTTATTTCTTTCCATAAATCGATAGTTCAATGTCTTGAGAATATTGTGACCAATTTTTAAAATTCCAAGAATTGCTTCAGTTTTCGCGGAAAAACTCCAGAAGCGTTCGTGCTGAGTAGACGCAAGTGTGCGGCCGCGGACGGCGGTGCTGCGTCCTTCTATATTTCGTCTTGCTCCGATCATTTGTGTTTCGTAGTCGTACGCGGTAGGGCCCATCGTTGTCGCCGCAGGTACTTTAAAATTCACCTTGGGCCAGGCGTGAACTTAGTGCTTCTCAAAATGTCCGTGTACCCAAAAGGTTCTCATGCAACACTATGTAAGGGACCTTTCCGAAAGAGAAAGTTTTTTTGGAAACCAACATATTAATCGTTATACGGAAAACAAAGGAAGGCAGAGTGCCAGAGCCAAAAAACTTTTTAGTGCGAGCTCTGATGAAGTGTGTTGGAATCCGCCGTAGACCTATCGGTTTATTGAATTTCGGGTTGGAAAGCCGGTAGAGAGCGGCAGCAGCAGGAGAATAGTTTTTACTACGAAGCCGAAGGAATCCTGTATGGCGCTGGAATCGCGAATCAGCCGACAAGACATAAAAATGATTGAGTTGAAATTGAAATGTTGAAAATTTAAGCCCGTTTTTCTCAAAACCGTATTTTTTCAAACTTCTGGAGTGATTACTCAAAAACTATCCAACCGATTTTGATAAAATTTGTCAAACGTCTTCCTTGTACCATCAGTTTGTCGGTGAACCTAAATAATATTTTAATTCCAAAAATGAAACGTACTTTTGCCCTTAAATATAGCAAAAATGTCATGAGGAATCACAAAAGTGACTTTATTAAGCTGCCATTTCGTGAATTTTGCATATATCTCCAAAATGCTTCACCGACAGCGTATGGGTGTTACCTATAAGAATCATTTTCATTTTTTCGTTCCAGACAATTACAGCGCGAGGGAGAACTCCAGCAGTACGGAAACTTTTTGAGCGACTTCCTCTGAACATCGATGTACACGACTGGCAATTTGCATTAAAAAATATTTTTGCATACTTAAAACATCAAATAAAAACACACGAAGTTACAAATTTCTATGAGTATTTTGTACATGAACAAAAATCACAAAAATACCCTCATTTTTTAACTTCTAAATGGTCTTCCCCCCCGTAAGTCATATGAGACTTATTTCATTTCGCTCTGTTTAAGGGGTCTTCTCTCTTTAGACGCGAAAAAGGCTGTTTTCATGAATTTTTTGGATAGGTTAAAATTAAAGATATTGATATTAAAGTTGTTACACTTAATAAAAAAAACTTTCGAAATACATTAAAAAAATGTTTTAATCTACTTAAGTGACTAGTTATAGGCGACAATGGTAGTTAAAAAACGTCCTAAAAAACAGTAGGTCTGCGTTGTTGATGAAATCTCGGAGATGGATCATCCGAAACAAAAAAATCAAACGGTTTTAGATTCAGTATGTTAATGGATATAGCGCATATCATACGATTGTTAATATATACAAAAATAACAAAATAGCGGACATTTTTCGAAAAAATGTAATCCTTGATATGCGCTATAGCTATAGTTGCAAAAAATATATGGTTAAAATTTCATAAGGATCAGTTTAGTAGTTTCGAAGGTTTTATCAACGAGCCGTCGAAAAACGTTTCAAGAAAAAAGCGTTTAAAGTTTTCTTGGGTTATATAAATACATTAAAAAATTTGTTGATGTTTTTCGAAAGTGTATGTTTTAAGTGTAACAACTTTTATATCAATATCTATAATATAAACATACCAAAAAAATGCATGAAAATAGCCTTTTTAGCGTCTAAAGTGAGAAGAACCCTTAAATACCACGAAAAGTGGTTCGTCAAAAGTTAAATTTACGTAGAAGCTTTGGTACGACGAATTTTCGTGGCGTTGAATCGAGAATCCCCGCTCAGAAACTTTGTTACCGTGAAAATGTCTGTGGTCGGCAAATTACTCGAATTTGCCTTCGCAAACCCACTTTTCACACATCTTCGTACGAAAATGCCAGTAGGTTTTGACTTCTCGAAAGAGATGTTTTCGTAAGCGAAATATCTGGAAGTGTCACATTTATTAACAAACGCGCGTGAGCCGTATAACCTATAATTCTATGGTCTATAATATCGTGACACCACAACCGTTAGCGCCACTGGCGTGGCGTTTCACGTCAGCGTCCACGATGTGAATTTTCGCGGTATAAAAACATCTTTGGAATTATTGAAGAAAAAAACCCCGTGCCATTCTGTTTTATTATCACAAGGCACAGTTCTCGAAAAAATCGACTTTTTTTTAAACCTAATTAGCAAATAGATTTTAATGGCTAACAGCAGTGGGCCGGTGGTCGGTGTGCGGCTTTGGCGATCTCCCATAAGAAGCAGCGTTGATTTGGGCCAAGACTCGAATGGGTGACCGTGCGGCCACGCACTGGCTCGTGTGCCAACTACTGATCAAAATGCACTTTCAATGAGCTTGCGGCGGTAACACGACTGAAACTCTGTAAAATAAATCCTCTTGTATCGGGAAAGTTTTTCCACGGTTTCCCTGTGCCCTTGTGCATATGCAGTGGAATAATGCTTGTGGAGAACACTGGGGGCGCCTTTCCAGGGGAGAAAGCGAAGTGATGAGTGTGGGGTAAAACTGAAAGGCATGGCATCGTAAAAACTCTAAAGAGCACACGAAGGAAGAGTAGGGGGAAGAAGTTCTATTGGTTCGTGATCCCTCGATTTCATCGCTCGGCCCTCAATTTCGCGATATTATGAAAGTTGTACCGGATACCCAGGAACACCTGCGTGTGTATACATCGATCAGGGTGCTTAACGAATGAATACGATCAATACTCGCTATACTGCACGCCTGCCCGCATCATTAGCATCATTCTCTATCTCTGCCATTGTGAATAGGTATATGTTATATTAATGATCACTAATGCTTGCGCATTAACCCCGGACTCTGATCCAATCAAGACCCCATCGAATATCAAGCTTTCGGAGTGGTAGTGTTTCTGCGGTCCCCCCCCCCCCCCCCCCTCACACACACACACACACACACACACACACACACACACACACACACACAGCACGGGATGAGGGTAAAAAGGGGCAATGCGTGGGAAAAGATAAAATTAAGGAATTTACGCGATGTTTTGGTATTATGGAATAATTCGACAAGTTCATATAAATTTAACTGACGTTCATTACAGATGGGTAGTCAGATTTGAATGTGGATTAATTATAACAGAACAGTAGAGGAATAATTCAGAAAAATGACAGAATGATGTGGTTCGCTTACATTTGTCGGTGTGCATAGTTGTGTGTGTGTTCGCTCGTTGAGATATCGGTAGACGCTCTTATGAATATAGGCCTTCGCTCGTGGCCAAATGGACTCGCTGTTGGAGTAGGTCGGTGACACACGCACAAGATTTTCGGTCGACGTAAATATAAATATACATAGACAGCGAGAGCCACTTGAAGTTTCTTTTTACGCTGTTACGCGCCTTATTCTTGGATTTATACATGTATAATAATAAGCTCATAACGACAACTGAGGATATTGGGAATAACTGAGAGAAGCCACATTCTCTAGGATGTAACAAGAGCAAGATACGAAAAACACTCCAAATATTGTTACGAGTGTTATTCAAGATTGGCAACCGAAATTTACGAAAAAAAGGTAGCTATAAAATGAAGGAGTAAAAGAAATAAAGATTTCCGGTGCGTCCCAATCACCATCTTTTTTCGAAATAGGGTAATTCTGGGGGAGTTGGCCATAATGGAGAGATGGCCAGTAGAAATATTTCATAGAACCGCGCACTAGATTTCACCTGTTACTGCACAATTCGCTCCAGGTCGTGCGCAGGTGTAAGTGTACGTCCAAAAGTTTGGCAAAAAAAATGTTGAGTAAGTAAAATCCTTGTTGATTATTCTGTCTATTACTAAATTTGTTCGGAGGTTTCATGTTTTACCTTGTGGTAGTGTTATTTTGTAAAAGTAATGGTTACTGTTGTATTTCTCGAATAGTTTACGAACAGTGCTTTGTTATAACCTCAAGATTTCACATGTATTGTTTCTACTTGTTTACATTTTAGATGTGGCATCTCTCCCGGGAGATTAGGAGAGATGGCCACGTACAGTCGCTGTGTGATGACCATAGTATTAGTTGTAATGTGTTCAAGTAATTTATTTTTTCTACATTTGTTTTAGATGCCTAATAAGTACAAGAGAAAAGCAATTGCTTTACAAGGGAACTGGACTCAAAAATCGTTAAAAGCAGCTATTGGTGCTGTAAAAAATGATGAATTGTCGATTCGAGCGGCCACTGGGACCTACGAAATACCTAAGGAAGACCTTAGAAAGACGATATAAGAGCAATGACAAAAAATGTTGCGGGGAAATTATATGAAACTCGTCTAATCAAAGACTGGCTTCAGTGGACAGTGTGCCAACTTTAGGTACACAAAAATTATACTGATTTCGATTATATGTGTTCTAGATGTGACCAAAAGGAAAAAGAATTAAGAATCAAAACATAAAACCAAAGAGAAAACCGAGAGCATAATGCTGGATAACTGGTCATCTCACCTCTACTCCTATAGCCATCAAACCCGGATACTCCGGGAGAGATGGCCAATCGTGATTTTGAAAAAATAGTAATTTTCAGGTCGATCTGATAGGAGTTTGTTTTAATTTCGTAAATTATCTTAAAGTTAAATGTTCAAAGTTTAATTACAAATGAAGATAGACCAAGAAAGGTCTGTACTTTTATTTTGACGGATCCTTGAAAAAACTGTGGCCAACTACCCCGCACTTACCCTACATATACATTTACCCGAGCAGAAATCTAATCAGGCTGCCTGAGGATCCATCAGGGCCAGATCAGGGATCAATAAGGTGCCCTGATCAGGCACGCCTGATTCAAGCCAGCCAGGGGCCTGAGCAGGGATCAATAGGCGCCCTGATCAGGCACGCCTGATTTGCGCCAGACAGGGGCCTGGGTAGGGATCAATAAGGCGCCACGATCAGGCACGCCTGATTTGCGCCGGATAGGAGCCTTATCAGGCATCGATAAGGCACTCTAGTCAGGCACGCCTGATTTGAGCCGGATAGAAGCCTTATCTCGCATGAAGCTCGTCACTCCGTATCCTCTCCTCTCTAGGACTAGACAGCGCCTCTGTCTAGTCTCACGAAATATTTTGACAGCTGCACACGCAGTACACGACCACACTTTTTCACTTTGGTGCGAGTCCTATATGATTGGCCAACACATTGATACCGGCTGCCAGTCCCGTATTATATACCTAGAAGAAAGCGTAACAGCCACGCCGTAGCTACATCAACGCATCTCGTTCGTTTCATCAATTTCTCCCAAAGAAAGGCAAGCCCTTCAATAAAGTGCAGTGCATACAAAAACTCAGGTAAAGTATATTTGCGATTATACTGTGGATTATCTACACATGAACAGTGATAATATATAAAATACGACTTGATGGGCGAAGACAATGCGGCGTAGCTTAAGCTCACTTTGTCACTCTCGCACTATTTGTATATATTGTGTAATATATTTCGTAGCAAGAAAAAATGTTCAACGGTACAAACATACGTATATGTACATAAATGTACTCATACATACGTTTGCATGGGACCAGATCCCGAGAAATAATTGCGCAAATTGCATTTTGTACCGTCGAACATTTTTTCCTCAATAATATACATATACAACACTATATATATACAAATGATGCGAGAACGACAAAAAGAGATTGAGCTCCGCCACTACGAGGTACACCATTTTAAAATAATTATTTAATTATTTAATTATCTTAAAAGGATATATCAATCGGAGCCTATATCGCTCACTTTTCCGTGGTCGAATATATCTATACTTATGATAAATATAGATATACTCGACGGGGGAGCGGTGGCGCTCCCTCGATCCGACTGATATATGCTTTCAATGCAAAGATGTGATTTTTCTATGTATATGCACTAATTTTTCTATGTATTCAAAATATTTCAGGTGCAATCTTGACAAAGTATGATGGTACTTCCCACGCAGGTTCTATCAAAGAGAAACAAATTTCGGATGGGCTAGCGGCGGTCATAGACAGTGCGAAAGATTGGGACGGTCATTGCCAAAACCGGAACAAAAACTAAACGATCAAGTCAAGTAAAAAAAAAACCTAAACTGTAAAAAATTATTTTCATATGTTTCATATTTTAATAACGTTAGTAAACTTGATAACGTGTAACAGCGATAATAATTTAATAAATGTTGATCTATTTTTAAACAAAAAATTAATGAAATGATTCAGCCAGATGACACGCATGTCTCAGGCTGGATGAGGCACCTGATCCGGGCCAGATGAGTTGCTTGATCCGAGCCTGATAAGGTGCCTGAATCGGACCTGAATTTGCGAAAGCGTTACATCGCTGATCAGGGCCGGAATAAATTTGCCTGACCCGGCCCGGATTTGCTATTGTGGCAGCCTGATCCGGTCCGGATTTCACCCTGAACAAATTTCTGCTCGGGTAGTTGTGTGTAGTGAATGACGCGCAATGCCTACGGTGGACAAAATGGGACGTTACAATGTGCATCGTTGGAAGGCAACGAATTTTTTGTTCATTTTCCATTTCTTTATTTTTATGCTTATTCAAAGACGTTTTTTCAAAAATTAAGGTCGTGAATCTCTGCTAAGAATGCGGAAAAACGTTTCAGTGATTATCACAGCAAAATGTTGAAAATTAAGAGTGATTATTTTTCGTTGCATTCGAACGATGCAAACTTCAACATCGTGAAAAAATAATATAGGTTCAATGTGTGTAGAATCAAGGCGAACAGACGCGTAAACGGTTCTTCGTTGGGTATAGAGTAAGGGAAGAGGATGGAATCGTAAAAGAGAGCACGATGAGACTGTACGTGTGAGGGGGAAAACCGAGGCTGAAAATATGAGAGTTATGTAAATACGAGGATGGGAAATTCCGCCACCATAGACGAGTTTTTCGTGTAGGAAGGATGACCACAAACCGGCGAAACG
This sequence comes from Ophion ellenae, assembly GCA_963210295.1. Classification (NCBI taxonomy): domain Eukaryota; kingdom Metazoa; phylum Arthropoda; class Insecta; order Hymenoptera; family Ichneumonidae; genus Ophion; species Ophion ellenae. Next base: position 19,225,369 of record OY723389.1, on the reverse strand, counting down.
CCCTTTGCGTATCAGTTCTTTCTCGACTCTCGGCGATGAGATGGTCGGTTTTATGCGAAGCAGATCATCAATTCGACTATTCGGGCGAAGCAAATTTTCGCATAAAAAAGGGATACGGTGGAAGAAAGCCGTCAAGGGAGGATTCATTTTTCGCGTGATTCGGTGTCTGTATATACATATATGCGATTCTCGGGGATGTGTGTCTACGCATGACTTCTTGTTTCTGTCTCTGCTCTGTATACTGCGCCTCTCGCTATATATTATCTGTAGCATATGTATCCTTAAGATACTTTTAGGATATACGCGCCTTGCGGATCTGTCCAAGAAAAAGAAAATTGTGAGAAAAAAGTAACCTATCCTCCTTTCCTCCTTCATAAATATTTATCGGAGATTTATGGTGCGTCTGATCGTGTAAAGTATTGCAAGAAAACAGTAATCGCCTATACGTAAGTATAGATAAAAAAAATAATTGATACTAAGAAAAATGAAAGTGAAGAAAACTAACATTTTTTTAAAATGGGGATACAGTGTTTGATGGATAATAAAAATGACTGCGTATGCATTTATCGAGTTCAGAATTTTTCAAATATTTTTTTCGTTCCTTTTGATTCTTTTTCAATTGAAGTGTTTTCCGATTTCTTTTTACTTCAGTTAACATTTTCCAATCCATTTAACAGATAGAACGCTCTAGAGTTCAAATTGTTCTCTCTAAGCGGCATTTTGCGGATCAATTCAAATGAAGTATCAAAGCTTTATTATTTTCTGAATGCATAAATAGACTAAATTGAAAAAAATCGCATAAGAAGAATTAAATTTAAAAAAAATGGACAGCAAAGAAAATATGTGAATGTAGTGCCTTTATTTTCGGAGCATTCATGCTGTTTTTCATGTACAGTGAGGCACGACCGAACGCTATACATTATTCCACGTATGATACATCAGTGCATATTGCCACAGGTAATAGAAACTGCTAGTCTTTATATAGTGCACGTGTATATTCGCACGGTTTGATGAGGGCACCACTCTGCCAATATCGAAGGGCGGTCTGCCTATGCTCTCGTGAATAATCTCACAAGTACCGATGAGAGTAACGCGAAAGTGGGAGCCAAGGATTCAACCGCCAGTTTGATCAAATCCTTGGTTGACCGTATAGGCAGATTGTGCGATCGTGCAAGAGAACGACTTGTGCGGTTTTCGCCAGTTTCAATGGCTTAGATCCATATAATCACGCCAAGTACAGCCTATGTGCAAAAGTATAATGCACCCATATTATTCTACCCTCCCGGCGAATCTACTCCTCGGATATCATTCTATTGTACGTCGTCACTTGTATGGTTTGTATAATCGACAAACTAAACAGTAGACATGGTTCCAGAATGGCAATAAGGCATGCTTTTAACGGTCGTCAGGACATTCGTATTTTTACGGGGTCTTCTCACTTTAGACGCTAAAAAAGGCTATTTTCATGCATTTTTTTGATATGTTTATATTATACATATTGATATAAAAGTTGTTACACTTAATAAATACACTTTCGAAATACATTTAACATTTTTTTTTATTTATTTAAGTCACTATTTATAGACGAAAATGGTAGTGAAAAAAATCGACAAAAAATTAAGGTCTGCGCTGTTGTCGAAATCTCGGAGATGGATCATTCGAAACAAACAAATCAAACCGTTTTAGATTAAGTATGTCAATGGATACAGTGCATATCATGCGATTTTTTATATATGCAAGAATAACGAAATGGCGGACATTTTTCGAAAAAAAAAACAAAAAACGTGTTTTTTCACCGCTTTTGGCAAAAAAAGTAAATATCAACATTTTTAAAAATCCTTCATATGCGCTATCCCTATGGTTAGAAAGAATATTTGGTTAAAATTTCATAATGATTGGTTCAGTAGTTTCGAAGATTTTATCAACAAGCCGTTGCAAAATGATGTTTCGAGAAAAAACGTGTTTAACCCTTTCACACCTGACGGGACATATGCTATCCTAGTTTGGAAATTTTCTGAAATTATGGATGGGATAAAATTTGTCCCAGTTACTGAAAAACATAGGCGCATTTTAATGGTGAGGAATTCGCACCCTTATTGAGCAAGCTTTAGAAGGAACAGTTATATCATCGTAATAATCGCTTGGAGGAGAAATAACTGTTCCCGATAGTGAGGCACACTAAACTGATTTTTCGCCGTATTGAAAGGGTTAAAGTTTGTTTGGGTTACATAAATACATAGAATTTTTTTAATTGTATTTCAAAAGTGTATTTATTAACTGTAACAACTTGAAGATCAATATCTATAATGAAACCTATCCAAAAAATGCATGAAAATGGCCTAAATGGCCTAAATTAGCGTCTAAAGTGAGAAGACCCCTTAAGGCCTTAGGCCACTCTAGAGGCCGAAAAAAGGCTTTTTGGGGATTTTTTTCTCAGAAAAACTACAAAATAAATCGAGATTAAAACTGCGTTTTTTAAGTTGGCGGGAAACATAACTCGGACAATTTTCAACCGGTTCACTTGAAATGTTGAATATGTCTTGAAAAATACATCGTCTATGGAAGTACGTAGGCTTTTTTTTATATTGCATAGTTCTTTTGTTATTAACAATTATCTGACGATTTTTTACGCAAATTTTTCACTTTCCAAAGATTTGCGTCAGATAATTGTTAGTAACAAATGAACTATGCAATATAAAAAAAAAATCCTACGTACTTCCATAGACAATGCATTTTTCAAGATACATTCAACATTTCAAGTGAATCGGATGAAAATTGTCTGAGTTATGTTTCCGGCAAACTTAAAAAATGCAGTTTTGAGATAAACGCTGCATAACCGCCATTTTGAAATCAATCGATTTATAAAAATTATTGTATACAGTCACTGATATGTATGATAAGCACCCTTTCTTGTAATCTCGATTTATTTTGTAGTTTTTCTGAAAAAAATCCCCAAAAAGCCTATTTTTTCGGCCTCTAGAGTGGCCTTACCCCATCAAGTAATATTCTCAATCTATCCTCGCTGCTTACAATGTAACTGCGTGCCTTAGTTTTGTGCTCTGCTGCACGGACCTCCGAAGACTCACTTCCGTTTTGTCGATTATGCTCAAAACAACTGAAACTAGTGGGGAAAAACGGTTGCAGATTCAGTTTTTATACGAAAAAAAATCTCAGGCTGAAATAGCCAGAATCGTTAAGGGGCTATACCAGTGTGACACTTTCAAAAAATCGATTATTTTGCCTTTTTCGACATTTTATACTTTTAAGGATATCCCGTAATTAGCAGTTTTTGTGGTAAATATCATTTTATCTTGCAAAAATCGATAGTTAAATCTTTAAACGCGTTTTTCTCAAAATGAGATTTTTCAAATTTGCTGACATTGTAACTCAAAGAGCAATTATCCGATTGACTTGAAATTTGAACTAAGTACTCTTCATTATATTTACTCTATAATGACATAGGATATTCTTGATTGGATGCAAATTGAAGATTTGGCATTGAAAACAACGACCATTATATAGGCAAGAAAACAGACTTTTTTCATAACTACGCCATTTTGTTAGATTTTGATATTTTTCGAAAATCCTACGTCATTGTACAGGAAATACCTACCAGTTTAACGACATTTCTTCCTTTTTCGGTTTCAGCTACTCATCGGCCGGAATCATGTCAGCAGTGCACTCAGAAAAACGTTTGGTAATACCAACTATCTATATATAGTTGAAGCAATTTTGCTTGAATCATCCTAATTTTAATCGCTTAAAATACAATTCGATTCAAGTGACCAACCCAGTTTAGTTGAAACAATCAAACTATCATGTCAAAAAAGCAATATCCTCCTGGCCATATAATGGGTTAGATTAACTACATCGGAGTTCATACAAGTCATCCGCGTTTTATTTGAACTTTATATTTGGTCGTTATATTGGCCAATAAGCTACATTTTCCAACTGAATTAATTATTACCCATAAACCGAATGATGGTTGGTTCTACAATTGAATACGTTAACTGAAACAAATGATTTAATTAAAGTTACTTCGAGGTAAGACCGTGTTTTTTTTTCTACGATGTGCATATTTTTCAGCCATTGATTGCTATTGCTGCTTGAGTTCTTGTGGATGCAAACGATCACTTTTTTCCCGGCACGATTTCCAGATAACGACTTTATTCGGCAAATCCGACCACGGGCGCGCTCTGTTCGATCGCTGTGAGCATTAGTTAGTGGAAATCGCGAATCAGTGTAGTTTCAGATTCATGCACGAACAGCGCTACGATCGCCCTTTCGACTTCCGGCTGTTCACGTCTTCTCTTCTGGCTGTTCACGTGCATCTCCCCTGTGAGCGTGTAGAAAACTACAATAGTAATTGTGATAAGTTTTGTGAGACGATTTACATCGAAAATATAAAAATGTGCGAAGTAGAAGACATCTTGATAGATTGGGGACTTCAGTCGCTTCTTGCTACATTTCGAGGTACGTGTACGATCGTCATTTCTTTGTGTCCGCCATTATTGTGACGCTGCGTGCTATCCTTCGAGAAAAACATTGTACGGCGTCTCTCGGAGGTTGATAATAAATTTAGTGGAAGCCGGTGAGTTTCTTTTAACGTTGCATATTCACCAAGTGCATAAGCTTTGAAGGATTGCTGAGGGAATCGTGGTTGAGATTTTTTTGCAGGCACGAGCCATTGTTCTCCCGTAATTTCAGATATCGATTAAATTCGGTAAATCCAACCACGTGGACCCTCGGTTTAAGCCGCTAATAATTCGTCGCAATCACGCTGTAGTCTGTGACATTGATATTTTAACGCTCGGGCGGCGCTGCGTACGCACTTCCACACATTGGTCCTCTTTGGAACATATGCATGCGTTTCGAAGGAAAACGCAGAGAATGAAAAAATCAGGCAAATAATACCCGGTCACGTAAGAATATTTGTTATACGTTGACACAAAGACACCAATTAACATTTGCTCAAAGATTAGGTTCGAAGAAAGGATTTAAACGTAGGCTGGAAATAGGCCCTGGGGCGAGAATAACTTTATCCGAACATTGTGATTACGAATTTTACAAAGATTCTTTACCCGAGACCTTAGAAAACGTGCTTTTTAATCCGAAATGGGTTGAGATAAATGGGACTTTGTACGAGAAAAATATGATTGTTGTAATGGATAAGCGAGAAGAGAGTTTCGTATATGGTAAAATAACGCATATTTTTATAAATAATGATTCGGAAGTTTACTTCTTACTCGTTATGTAAAGAAGTTTGAATTTCTCAAACCATCTTCATGCGTTTCGTATAACTATGAGTGAGAACTGGCGTTGCGTAAAGCAAAAAGACTTGTTTGCGCCAATTCCACTTCGAGAACACACAAAATCTGAGGGTTTTTGTTATGTGGCCTGCAGATAAATTCTCGATACATCAGAAAAAAATATTATTTATCTGTACATATTATTTCAATTGGATTTCTCTTTTATTTGTTTTTTTTTTCAACACGCAGATTGCGTTTATGTTTTAACTATGTAATTTTCTCAGAGCGCTTTGTAAATTATCTTAAAATTGACAGCGTACAGTCGTACATCGACGTAGATTAATCAATAAAAGTTGTTTCTGTGTACCATCACAGTATTTTTAATATATACTTTAATAAACAGACATTATTGAAAAATTACTAATCATCTTGTCTCATAATTTAGCGGATCCATTTGCCTTATTGTCTTCATCTTCCGTTTGTATTTATAATTCATCGTAGGGAGAATACTTTCTCCGATGTTTTATATTCAATTGATTTTCTACCAATTCAATGTATACGTTGCATATGCTCACATCGAAATTTTATTAGAGTGACTCGATGTTTATTTGGTTCATATTAAGCTGATGCTCTATCTGCCATTTACTCGATTGGTGTAAAACCAATTTTGATTGAACTTACTGTATGCGGATTCAACTATGTTATAATATCAGTTGTCAGAACATACTCCGTCATTCAGGGCAAACCAACATAGAGTTGGGTCGACTATCCCATGTAGGGTGATCGGTAGTGGCCAACGATTGGCCGATGCTCGACGCCAAACTTGCCAACATTGGCACTCGAGCTTGGCCCGATCATCGACTCGAGCCTCGGATGATAAGAGCGGCCCGATATTCGCAATCAATATTGGCCCTAGAATGGCTTACGAGAATTGGCCGAGCATCGCGAAGGAGTTCATTCGAGAATCGGCCAACAATAATTTCCCGTCAAGATGGCTATCATTGGCACTCGAGTTTGGCCCGATTTTCGAACGAGTCTTGGCGGATAATTGTGACCCGATATAGATCACCAAAATTGGTCCTGCACTGCGAAAAAAAAATTAATTATTTTTGTATTGTAATTCGTCATTCCCTGGTCTTTCGAAACGATTAGTTCGAAGAAAATATTTCACCTATATGGGACTCGAACCTTGAACCTACCTACTCATAGCCAAGCACGCTGCCCCTATTTTGAATCGTTACGTTTGAATCGCACATATGCCATAAGAGACCAAATGGATTCTCATCGTTATTTGTATCACATAAACGATATCAGTTAGTTAATATCATTGTGATAATTAGAGAGTGTTATCGAATGACATGTTATAGAATTTTAAAACTTAACCTATATATGTATAATTCCTCTCTCTCCACCCTCTCTACCCCCACAACCCTTTAATATGTATGTTGCAATAAAGACAGATCATCAGTTCATTAGTTCAAGTTTAATTTGAATAAATCAATATATTAAAAATGAATAATTCCAATAATGAAATGCAATAGGAAAAATTTGATTTCTCGATAAATCTAGTTAATTCAAATAAAAAAAATAAATAAACGCAGTTAGTTAATATTAATAGAATTTTTCTGTTAGTGTAGGATGGTTCATAAAAATCGGCAGAGTATCGCGTATGAGCTCGTTCGAGAATCGGCCAACAATGAGTGCATTGATTTGGTAGTATATTTGTTAAGAATAATGTCCAATGGACTCGTAAAAAGTATTTATCTCGTCTCTCGATGGCTTCTACGTGAAACAATGAATCGTCAATATACGAATTGCGGTTCGATCATGCGTTACTCGGCCGAACATTAGCCTCGTATCGGCAAAAACATGATTGGCGAGTCTATACTTCGCCAAACATCGACCTCGTATCGATAAGCCAATGATTAGAGAGCCTATATTTGGCCGAACATTGGCCTCGTATCGGCAAACCAATGATTGGCGAGTGTATACTTCGTCAAACATCGGCCTCATATCGATAAACCAATAATGAACGAGTCTATACTTGGCCGAACATTGACCTCGTATTGGCAAACCAATGATTGGCCAGTCTATACTTCGCCATACATCGGCCTCGTATAGACAAGCCAATGATTAGCGAGTCCATATTTGGCCGAACATTGGCCTCGTATCGACAAACCAATGTTGGCTAGTCAATACACAGCTGAGCATTGGCGTACAATTGGGTAATCGATCATCGCCCCGCAAACATTGGTCCAAGTATTGGTCGTTACGGTTCGATTGGCGAAACCTACATGGGAGGCAACGCTCCATAACATGAAAAGAGGCATTTCAAGTCGCTTTGGAGCAAGAGTGGAACGCCATAAAAGACGAGGAGTGTCGTAGGCCAGTAGCGACTATGCCAAAAGCAGTCGCTGCTGTAATCATGGCTAAGGATGGATCAACCAAATATTGATTTAGCTAATAAATATTGATAATAATTTAAAATGTGTATTTTTATTGGAATGTTGAACAAGTTCTGGCTGCTTTTTTTCGTGATAATGTATGATTTATTTGAAAAGAAACATTCCTAATGCTTTAAAACATTTCGAAACTGCTGTGTGATCAACTCCTAATGATTCTGCAAGTTCAACTAGTCTGACATGAGTCTTCAAGAAGTTATGCCTCTAATTCAACACATCAAAATCATTATTTTTAAAGCATCTAAACCAACCCCTGCACGTTGTTTCCGACAGAGCATAGCCGCCGTAAGTCTTAACAAGAATTCTGTGTGCTTCAGCTGCAGATTTTTTTTTATATAGTGCAGGAAAATTCCCCACAAACACTCTTTTTGGCACGATATTTGACATGTTTAAGAGGACTTCTTACTTTAGGCGCTAAAATAAAAACGCTATTTTTATAAATTGTTTTTGATAGGTTTATAATATAGATATTGATATAAAAGTTGTTATACTTAATAAACACACTTTCGAAATACACAAAAAACTTTATTTCCCGTATTTATGTAACCGAAAAAAACATTAAACGCGTTTTTCTCGAAACAACGTTTTTCGACGGCTTGTTGATAAAATCTTCGAAACTACTGAACCGATCCTTATGAAATTTTAACCACATATTTTTTACAACTACACATATAGCGCATATCAAGGATTTTTCCAAATGTTCATATTTACTCTTTTTTGTTGCCAAAAACGGTGAAAAAACAAGTTTTTTTTTAAATATCCGCCATTTTGTTATTTTTGCTTATGTCAAAAATCGTATGATATGGGCTATAGCCATTAACATACTGAATGGAAAACCGTTTAATTTTTTTGTTTCGGATGATCCATCTCCGAGATTACATTAACAGCGCAGACCTACCATTTTTTTAGGACATTTTTTCAACTATCATTTTCGTCTATAAATAGTGACTTACATAAATAATTTTTTTTTCAATGTACTTCGAAAGTGTATTTATTAAGTGTAACAACTTTTATATCATTATCTATAATATAAACCTATAAAAAAAACATGGAAATAGCCTTTTTAGCGTCTAAAGTGAGAAGACCCTTTAACACTATGAAATAAACGGCGTTTACACTTCGGCGAAATGACATACCACTGACTTTCAAGCTTGCTCATAGTACTTCTTTATAGATGCGTTACCATCTTAAACTACACGCACGCAGTTCTGATAACGCCATCTGTTGGAAAACAGCGAGGACTTATTATTCAACGTCCTAATATTTTCGCCTAACACCACGAGGCGTTAATATAATTAGATTATAGGGTGCCTAATACTTCTGCACATGACAGTATATCTCTGTAGATTGACCATCCTGTATTCTCATTCATATACGTATGTGTAAATAAAATTTAGAATGAAACATTATGTACACGAATGATGACGTATGGTTGCCATTTATCGCCGGAATGACGGCTGCATATACGATCAATTATTATAAACATTATTATGAACGTTTTTCCGATTCTGTATATTATTATGAACGTTTTCTAAAGATCGTTAATGCCTATGTAATAAATGATGAGATTCAGAAAAAAATATACAATTTTGCGGCCCCAAATCGGATGTTGACCTGTGTAACCATTAATTCATGATTTATAATAATCCGAAATAAGTATTATTTGAATTAATCATTCGTAAGTTTTTTATGGTGGACAACGCAGTACGTAATAAAAAATTAATGTTAATAATTTTTCATTAAGCAATCAATTAAAACGAGCATTTAATTGAAAGTGGGAGAATGTAAGAGGTTTTGGTCCTCTATTCTCTGAGTCGCTGCATTTTCATTTCCTTCCTATCTCTCTATCTGTTACACATATACATACACACAGACAATCTCTATCTACTCTTTTATGTATTCTGATTCAAGAGAAACGCACGTTGTAATTTACGTATATTTCGGTTGACGAGTTAGTTGACTCATTTTTGCATAATGTAGCCTAATAAGAGCTAATGAATGAAGCGCCGTGTCACCCACATACACGTGCGCACATCTAGCCAGTTGGCACTATTGCTGTCCCAACTCAATGTATACCGACGTACTTGGAATTTCACTACATACTCTAACCCTCCAACATCCGTGCACCCTCCGCCCAGCAATGCTGCTCGCAAATTGGATTTATACAACTCGCCACTTGTCCTCGCTCATTCTTCGTTCTTCAGTACGATTGTGCATACCGTAATCTATATACGTTCATCTACAGGCTGTCCTATTCATATTGAGACTTCGCAGTGACTCGAAAGAAGACAATGAAAGCAGAATGCGAAGGACGAGTAAGACGTTTTTTCATCTGATGAACGCCCGCAATATTTTTTATCCCAGATTCGTGTGCACCGCGAAGAGGAAGTTTTTTTCTATCAGATCATTACTTTTGGAGATATTGCCCGAAGTTATTGCAATTTGGATTTTTTCAACCAGCACGAAGAAATTTCTCATGATTATTTTGTCGCGATTAGATAAACGACATCATGGGCATCGTAATTAGTGATAGCAAAGTATTTGTTTTGATCTCTGTCTGGTTTAAAAATGTATTCACTGGTAAACACATGTAGAACCCCGTTTGTCTCTAGACTAAGTTTTTTAAGGCCTTAGGCCACGCTAGAGGCCATAAAATAGCATATTTTGTTTTTTCTTTCAGTGAAACCATAAAATAAATCGAATTTACAAAATTGGGATTTTATTATGCACGTAATGACTATACAACATTATTCTTTTTTCACAGCGATACATGTCAAAACGGCGACTGTGCAGCATTTTTCCGATGTCGCCTCTATTTCTGGAAGGTCAACGGCCGGATCAACAGCTCCTATAATTTTTGTCTTATGACGGTACACTAAAGTATTTTTCGATTATATGTATATAAGAATAGCTATAGAAGTACGTAGGGTTTTTTAAATATCGTTTTTGTCAAAATGGCGCATTTCTAGAACAAAAAGTATAAAATGCCATGAGAGAATCGTCAGAAGATTGTTCGTAAAAAAGAACTATGCAATATCATTTAAAAAAATCTATGTAGTTCCTTAGAAAATATAATTCTAAATAGACAATTCAAATTTCAAGTGAATCGGTTGAAATTTGTTTGAGTTATGAGTGCGGCTGACTTGAAAAATGTAGTTTTGAGATAAACGCGTTTAAAGTTAGCAAGAAGTCGCGACATGAATAATGTTTCAATACCTTTAACCTGTGATGCCGGCAGATGAATTCGACAATCGAGAATTTAGAGACTTCTCACACCCATAATCTTTTGGAATATAATTTTATAGGTACTAAGGTACCTTTTTAACAAAATAAAAATATTTTTGGAAAATCCTAGAGCCTTTGGAAAATCTTTAAGGCCTAAGGCCTTAAATATTTATCTCTGCAGTTCTGTCGGATATTAAATGATTAAACGAACCTTGGTGAGGTTCAATCATGATTGTATGATACGCCTCTTCCGAAGAGATCATAGATGTAGTACCCCCACTTCCCACACGATCGTCACAAATTTTAAAGTTAGAGAAAAAAACACGACGTGCCGCTCGACCGTAGCTATGTCCGTCAAGTCTGACCCGCGTCCCTCTTGAACCTTCATTTTTTAAAGTCACTGCCGTAACTTAACGCCTGGGCAACTTATCAAAGATAAAAGGGGCGGGAAGGATTGATCTCTTCGGAAGAGGCGTATCATACAATCATGATTGAACCTCACCAAGGTTCGTTTAATCATTTATTGTATTTCACGCCTCTTCCTCGAGATCATAGATGTAGTTGTTTAAAGACAGTTACGGCAGATATGTTTATGTTACAGCTGTTGTCTTCTATTTTTTTTTAATTTCATCTCGATATCCATAAAAATACAGAGACATCCTCGTAATGAACGATCATCTTTTATTCGAAGGCTTAACAATTTTCCTGGACCTTAAATACAGCTTCTGCAAATTTGCAGTTTTCCGTGGAAACAGAATGATCGTAACACCGTGCAAATGTCTCTGATTCTTTTGACCAACCGGCCGTTTTTCTAATAACGTCAATATTTACGCCCTGCCGTTTTGCTGCTGACGTTGCCGCATGGCGTGTGCTGTACGCCGAAAACACGTTTGTATCGATGCCACTTTTAGTCAATACTAATTTTATCCACCGGCTCAGGGTCTGCGCGCCAACGACTTTGTATGGTTTTTTAATAGAGATAAACAGTTTTATCCTTAGGTTTATCCTCAGTAAAAAACGGTAAGCGTAGAGTAGGTTGTTTTTTCCCGAGACCTGAGGTTTTAATTGGATCGGAAATTTTTATTTCTAAAACGTCTTTAGTTGCTTGATAAATATTTCTGGTATCAATAAAAGACAGAGTCTGCATTCGATGTCCCGTAGAAAGTGCCAATAAGGTCACTAGTTTTAAGGTTAAATTTTCTAAACTCATTTCTTCATTTGGATAAAACGCCGATAAATATTTAAGGACAATTTCAGGGTCCCAGGTCGAATCATATCTGGGAGCTGACGGTCTCAGCTTTGCTACGCCCTTAAAAAACCGTTGCATTTTATCATTTTTTCCCAACTCAGGTCCTTTAATTAGCGAAATCGCGGATCTGTAGCAATTTAGTGAACTATATGAAACTCCTCTTTCGAATTCCTTCGTGAGAAACAATAAAACGTCCTTTTCGGAGAAGCTAAACGGGTCGAGTTTCTTCGCAGTACAAAAGATCCACCATTTTTTGAAACCGGAATCATACTGACGAAGCGACGATTCCGATAAGGATGCTATGGAAATATCCGCTGATTCCACTGGAATTCCCCTCCTGATAAACGCCTCCCGGATAATCTCGCGGCTACCAGCGTAAGGTGGCGCCACAACGGATGTGCCTTTCTGCAGGAAGATTGAATTAATTCAACATTTGGCTTGAAAATAATTGGTTCTGCATCAAGCAAAGATAGGAATAAGGGAAACCACGGTTGGGCTTGCCAGTAAGGTATGACTATTATCCCGCAAGATTTGTCACTCTCGATCTTTTTGAGCATTCTCAAAATAACAGAAAAGAGAGGAAACGCGTAGAAAAACCAACGGCTCCATTCGATCGTGAAGGCATCGATTGCCATTGATTCAGGATCTCTACGCCACGAAACATAATTTTTGCATTTTTTATTTGCCCATGACGCGAATAAATCAATTTCTGGCTTGCCAAATGCTTTTACTATTATTTGAAATGCCTTATTGGAGAGTTCAAATTCAGTCTCGGGTTGTAATCTCCGTGATTCTCGATCGGCTTCGACGTTTTCACAAGATCGGATATACGACGCTGAAATCCATATATCTCTTCTCTCACACTACTGCCAAATTTCTTTGGTCAGGGTGCTGAGCCTCTCGTATTGACTGTCTGTCATTCGGTTTATGTATGCAATTGCGGTCGTATTATCTATGCGTAATAAAACGTTACTATGTTGTATATCTTTTGCAAAATATTTTAACCCGAAAAAAGCTGCTTTTAACTCTAATTCGTTTATGTGTAGCGATGAATCGTTTTTGCTCCAAAAACCGTGATCTTTACAATTTTTGCAAAAAATTCCCCAGCCTGTACGCAATGCGTCGGAAAAATTTCAAGCTCGAAAACTGGCTCGGTCATCGGTGCCTAAGCGGAAACAATATTCTTTTTCCACCATGCAAAGTCGTCAGTCAGATTATTTGACAAGTACATCTTTGCATCGAAATTAAAGCCGTTGACTTCGAGCGCCAAAGTTCTTTCTTTTTCAAAACCTCTCACATAAATCATCCCGTACTTTATAGCTGGACACAGAGAAACAAGGGTACCGACTAGACTTGCAAATTCTCTTATTGTGCAATGTTTTAATTTGTCGAATTTATGCAGCAATTCGAGAGTCCTTTTAACTTTATCTTTTGGTAATTCAATCATCATTTTGGTGGAGTCAAAAATCAAACCCAAGTATTTGCAACGTTGTGTAGGTACCATGAGACTTTTGTCTTTGTTAATAATAAAACCGAGCTCTTGCAACTGAGCCGCTGTTTCTTGAATATTATAAAGGCAGCTCCCGTACGATCTACCGATAATAAGAATGTCATCAAGATAGAAAACAGAAGCTAGGCCCCTCATTCTTAAATATGCGGCTACCGGTTTCAATAGTTTAGTAAAAACATGAGGTGCAACGTTTAGCCCGAAAGGTAAACATGTGAACTCATATAACTCGCTCTTATCAGAAAATCTCTAAAATTTTCTATTTTGTTTTTCTATGGAAACGAGATAATGGGCATCTTTCAGATCTAATGTAGCCATAAAATCTTGCGATCTTATCAATCTTTTTGCTACTTTCCAGTCTTCAATTTTGAAATGTTCTGCGGTAATGAACTCGTTAAGGTTTTTAAGATTTAGTATCATACGATACGTCTTATCTGGCTTCGGAACTAAGAAGATATTTGACACAAATTGATCATTAGAACTAGAACATTTTTCAATGGCGCCTTTAGCGATTAGCTTTCTAATCTGACTACTAATTAGCCAGTGCTCCTGATCGGTCCATGTGGGCTCTACCGGAGGGCGAGCTTGAAATGGGTACGATGAAAATGGTATTTTGTACCCTCGCACCCATTCTAAAATTACCGGATCATTGGTCACTTTTGACCAAGCACCCACGAATAAGGATAAACGGCCTGCTGGTTTGCCTACGTTTGCTGCCTCGCTTAACGGCGTTCCCTGTAGATTCGGGACGATCCTCGGGGATTCAATGACTTCTTCGAATCTGCGTTGTTGTACTGGCTGCTGCTGCCGTTTTCCCGGTTGCGGTTGTTGTTGTACTGTCGACGCCCGCCCGACAACGTGAATCGATTCTTGTATAAAGGTTGTCGAGACGGGCCCTTCCAGTTTTTTGCGTTTTTCTGGGTGATCGACTGTTGCGCCGGTTTAGCTGATGGCTTGAGCTCCTTCAATGTTTTTTCTAAATTTTTTGCCATCTTCCATTTTTCGTCCAAATCTGTTCCGAATAACCATTCGTCGACCATTGTGTTTATCAATGTTGTCTTCAATGACGAGTTTAAGTTAGACAGAATGAGACCTTTTCTTGCTAGAGACTCTTCACGGTGAATTGAGGCGAGAAGTCGACTCCCATCACTCAGTTTTTCGAGTAATTTTATCTTTTCTGGACCCTCGATTTTAAGGGCCATTGTCAAGGCCTCACCCAACGCTGCAAGACACGCCGCAACCCGTTCTTGCTTTTCAACAATACGTTTGTCTCTTTTTAACGTACCTTCCTGAACTGCAGCAGTAATTTCCGCGTTCAATTTTGGAACTGCGATACAGCTGCAATTCTCCGGGGCCGGATATTTTTCGAGTATTGTCTTAACTTCGTCTGCTGCGAGCCCTTTTTTACGATTTCAGACCAACGGAGAGCTACATCTTTGTGGATTGCTGCACCGATTTTCGTTTTTGACTCGAGGCGTGATCCAATAACCTCCAAAACGTCCTGTTGCAGCTCCATTTCGTGCTCCGGAATTTCTGGTGACGGTTCATCCGCTTGCTTCGCCATGGTCACTTCCTGACGTGTAGGAGTGACTGCAAATGGTGTTGTTTCGGTATGCACAACACTTTCTGCGCGTTGAGCCTCGGACTCTGAAATCGGCCCTCCCAAATTTTTTGGCACGGGGCTTTGCGAGAACCTCTGATGTGACGAGCCACGGGCTAGCTCATCCTCGAAAAATATCTCGGTTAAGCGACTTCTAGATCGTGAGTGTCTCGAACTAGATCGAGTTGACGAACGTCGGATTTCAGTTCGATCTGATTGATAGTTCCGTGTAGGCCTCCTAGTTTTTGAACGACTCGTCCAATCTCGAGTTGACGCAGGAGACCGCGATCTGGCGTACGAACTCCGCAACGTCGACGAATTCTGAGATGTCAAGTGCTTACCTGTAAAATATTTGTTGTTCGTTGATATTTCCAGTCTATCTCGAACCGGAAATCTAACCGTGTCAATCAATGACACGCGTTTTTTGAGTCAAACTCTATCCTTGCCCGATTCTCGCGTTTTCTTTCGTAAAACGAAATACGTACATTCTGGTAAGAGCCAGAAAGACGACGCACAACGATAAAATCGTTTGCGTGTATTCAGCTGTGCGTTGTTTCAGTACCCGGCCACGTAAAATCTAAAAAAAAAGTGAAGTGGACCGATAGCGCCTTCTTTTTTCGTCAAACGAAAATTTTGGTCTACGTACGCTGATTTCTATTTTTTCGGTCCAATTCTTTCTCCAAACGTCGAATCTTCCGCCTTACCCGTCGACTTCCTTCGTCTTCTTCTTCATAAGAGCTCCTTTTCTTTTATTTCTTGCCCATAATCCAAATTATTGATGTACTTGGTCAAACTGCGTGTGACGATACGTGCACAAAGCGAAAGAATGAAGGTTCAAGAGGGACGCGGGTCAGACTTGACGGACATAGCAACGGTCGAGAGGCACGTCGTGTTTTTTTTTCTCTAACTTTAAAATTTGTGACGATCGTGTGGGAAGTAGGGGGTACTACATCTATGATCTCGAGGAAGAGGCGTGAAATACAATTAATCGCCAGGGTAGAGTGACAACAGTTATTATAGTTATGAACCGTGATAATTGGTGTACGAGTGATGAACTTTGAATCAAATAAGGGACATCAGCACCTTTTTCCCAGAAATATCAAATAACTCTTTCATCTCGCACTTTGAAGATTTTTTATGATTCGTTCAGTTTATTTGCTTCACAGAAAGATCGGAATGATTTCGTATATCTTCAAAAGTAATGGGCAACGAAAAAAAAGGTTCGGACAAAAGGTAATTATTTCTTTTTTAGGTGGAATATGATGCTGCTATATCAAAAGACGGTCGCATTAAAAAAGCAACACAAAGTTGACTTTGCAATCAATTCGAAAACGTCCAGCAAATGAAACTCGAATCACGGCACTTTATCAGCTTTTCCATTCCGCTCGACA
Organism: Ophion ellenae; assembly: GCA_963210295.1. NCBI lineage: Eukaryota > Metazoa > Arthropoda > Insecta > Hymenoptera > Ichneumonidae > Ophion > Ophion ellenae. The sequence continues at coordinate 19,208,686 of OY723389.1, read as the reverse complement.
GGCGTTTCAGCGGCTTTGGATTGCGATGGCATATACAGGGTATATACAGGGTGCCTCACTAGCGATGGTGCTCGTGAGGCACCCTGTATATATGTCGCCTCATACATCGACATCTGCCTTTGTAGGTCTCCAAGATTTTTAACTAATGGTGAAACAAATAGTTACTTTTCATGACCAATACAAGCTCGGAGATAGATATATTCTATTCGAATAGGTATAATGTATGTGAAAGCTTGTGCACACAAGCGTTTTTGGCAGTGGTATTTCCCTAAATTTACTTTCTATCGCTTTTAGATCGGAAATTATCTTTTTTTCACTCTTTCTGGTCCGAATTTGTACTCTCCACGCAGCGATTTCTAGCCTCCAACAGTAAGGGCATAATACCAAGGGCGAAAGGTATATAATGATGTGTCCGGCCACAGCCACTGCTCAAACAAATGCGACCTAATTTTATAGGGCGACGCACACTGTCAAGTCAAATTTTTCCAGAATAAAGAAACAACATTTTCAGTATACTACAAAATGTGGTTTATTTCGTCGCTTTTTATTTCCCCTCATTACCCGCTCTACTTTACCTCTCAGCATGACATATCAATTTATACATGATATAACGCGGCGATAAGAACATCACGTCACTGCGAATGGCACGCCCTCCCTTGGCGTTGCCCGCAACCGAGTCACAGCCACTAAGGGTCTCAACGGGGTAATTTGAACGGGCTTACGACGGCTTTGGAAGGCTGCAATAGAGTCAGCATAAGAGAGATCCGACCGACGTGTCGGTAGGTCGAATACGTAGATAAAAATCAGAACGTAATTCTGCAGATAGTATGGTGTTTGAGCACGTTCGCAGGATATGAGTCGTGAAAAGAGCGAACTAGAGGAAGAGGGCCACCACGCATTGACAATAAGGTGACGGGCAAGAGCAGCTCATTTGTTTAGACCATCGAGTTGATGGCCCAGCCGAAGGGAGTTTCCGGTTAGCGATGTGGCTACGTATACTGAGAGAAATGTATGGTGTTTGCAACCTTATTTTAACTATATTTTATAATACATTTCCCTGAGGGGCACTAATATTGTATAGCCATAATCAGTTACTGCAAAAAGTATAGTACTGCTTATTGATATTTTAGCAGTTGCATAAATTATGCCCGTATATGTTAACAGCAATCACCAGTCGTACAAGCAAACGTTTAATGCTGTTACAATATAGTATGTTTTAAAAATCCATATTCCCTGATACTATCGAAAATGTACTCCCCCTATATCCTAATAGTGAACAGGATAAAAATATATATATATGCTTTGATTACCCCTCGCATGCCCCACTGGGGTCTGACCAACCCGAACAAAAAACGTAAAATCAAAATTTTTCGCTTTTCACGAAACAATTTTTTTTTAAACGAGTATATCTCAGAAGTTCTTAGCTTTGTCGATTCAGTCCATGCACAGACAAATTTCTCGGCTAATTGGCTATCGAATTTAAAAAAAACGCATCGGAATACGACTATTTTACTCGGAGTTATGATTGAATATCTAAATGGGGTCCCACAACCCCGAGTGTGGCAAGTATGTTCCGAAAAAAAGTGTGACACGCTAGGAGTTAACCCTTTGCACTCGAGAGGTGACTCTCGCTCACCACTTACTAGCCGAGCGAGAAAAGCCACGGGTGCAAGAGGTAAAAAGTGTTGCTTGGATTTCCGACGATGTTGATAGTGATTTGTGCCATACTATGAGATACGAGCTGTTGGGTATTTGATGTGATATTCAATAATTTTTTAAATGTTTAATGCTCTCATAATATAGTATGTTTTCAAAAATGCATATTCCCTTATACTATAAAAAATGTGCTCCCCCAAAATCGAATATTGAACAGGACTAAAATATATATATACACTTTGATTAACCTTTTGCACTCAAGAGGTGACTCTCGCTCACCACTTGCTATCCGAGCGAAAAAGGCCTCGGGTGCAAAGGGTTAAAAATGTGGCTTGTCATTTGCGACGATGTTAATAGTGATTTGTACCATACTATAATATATGACCTATTACGTATTGGATTTGTTATCCGGTAATTTTTATACACTGCATGCGCGTTTGTTTAAGGCAGCAACGTCCGTCTAGTAAATGCATAGAATATTTCATAAATCCAAAATAAAAAAAATACTCGACCAAGAGTTCTACGGCGTTGTCCTAAGAACACGACGACGCAGCCTGTATGTTTGACGCGCCTATTCGACACCTGTATGTTTGATCGCGGGTTTATATGAACAAAATTCGCGCGAACTTGTCGCCTAATCGCGTTCTAGTAGGACAAGGCCTTACTCAATGATTTTTCAAATATAATTCGTCATCTATAATGTCGAATTACGTGGGTCATTTGATAAGTACCTAGCCTACAAATGAAAACACCAAAATTTTGCTAAAAATAAAATTTATTTTTCAATGTAGTCTCCTTTTAGTTGAATACACTTGGCCCAGCGGTGTTCCAATTTTTTTAACGCCGTTGAAAAAAATGTTATCTCTTGGTCTGCAAAATAGGCCTCCGTGGCGGCGATTATTTCGTTATTGGAGTGGAATCTCTTCCCGGCGAGTGAATTTTTTAGATTCGGAAACAAAAAAAAGTCGCACGGAGCCAAATCTGGAGAATACGGTGGATGGGGCAGCAGTTCATAGCGTAATTCGACCAATTTAGCCGTGGCGAGCGCGGAGGTGTGAGCCGGTGCATTATCATGGTGGAAAAGCACTTTCTTTCTCGACAAATGGGGCCGTTTTTCTTTTAACACGGCGTTAAATCGGCTCAATAGTTCGGCGTAGTACTGTCCCGTGACCGTCTTGCCCTTCTCCAGGTAGTCAATAAAAATCACACCTTGAGAATCCCAGAAAACAGTGGCCATCACCTTTCCAGCCGACGGGACCGTCTTCGCCTTCTTTGGAGCAGGTTCACCGGGTAAGGTCCACTGTTTTGACTGCTCCTTCGTCTCTGGAGTATACCAGTGAATCCATGTTTCGTCGACGGTCACGTAACGACGCAAAAACTCTTTTGGATTGCGATTAAACAGCTCCAAACACTGCTCTGAAGTGGTCACACGAATGCGCTTGTTGTCTGCAGTCAGCAAACGCGGCACCCACCTTGCCGACAGCTTCCTCATGCCCAAAGTCTCATGTAGGATATGCCACACGCGTTCTTCTGAGATGCCTACTATCACAGCTATCTCGTGCACCTTTAATCGGCGGTCTGACAAAACGATATCGTGTATTTTTGTCACGTTCTCCTCCGTAGTGGCTGTTTTTGGAGCACCTGGGCGTGGATCATCAAAAACCGACATACGACCACGTTGAAACTCGTTATACCAAAATTTAACGGTCGCCATCGAAGGAGAAGCATCCCCATACACTGCATCCAAGCGTTCTTTAATTTCACTGCGCAATTTCCCTTCCAAAAACACGAATCGAATCACCGACCGATATTGTTCTTTCTCCATTCTTTCAAAAATCAACGGACACACTTGCTTTTACACGCTCTCAAAAGAGAACTACAAGTCCGATCCGGCTGAAATTTTGTCAGTAGCCGTCTACAAGACGGTACTACACTATAGTGTATTTCTCTTGCAATAGTGGCACCATCTAGCGGTGAGGCTAGGTACTTGTCAAATGACCCACGTATAATTAAATGAATGATCATACTATAGGTCATTCCCTGACTTCCTGTAACGATTAATTCGAAGAAAATATTTCGCCTGCACTTGGAATCGAATCTAAAACGTACCTGCCTATTTTCTACTTATATTATGCACGCTGCAACTATGCTATCGAGTGCTTGAGGCTTCTTGATCACAGGTATGTCATAACAGACTAAAGTAATTTCGGCTGCTTTTCTAAATAGCTGTTACCTCCAATTTAGGTAAAATTTTGCACAGATAATTTCTTTTCCAATATAAGTAACTGCTTGAATGGATTTTTGGCGCATCAGAATTGTTTTGTACCATATAATGGAGATTTGTACCATATTATGTGATACGACCTGGTATATGCATAGCCATGGGTATCCTACAAGAACAGAATAGTAGAAGTTTGACCAGATTAAAACCTAACGGACAGTATGTAACATTAGTATTTGTGCACCGATTTTCTGATTGCACTGAATCCACCATATCTATATTGTCACGCCTTTTACAATAGTGAATCATTATTTTTGGGGATAATAGATAATCAATCACACCACCAAAATCACATGTTTAAATATACTATACTTTTCGCTTATAGTTGTGTTAACCATAGGGTAATTCCGGGGGAGTTGGCCATACGAGAGAGATAGCCAATAGGAATATTTCATAGAACCGCGCACTAGATTTCACCTGTTACTGCTTAATTCGTTTCGCGTTGTGCGCAGGTGTGTACCAGCAAAAGTTCGGCATAAAAAATGTTAAGTAACTAAAATCCTTCTTAACCATTCAGTCTACTGCTAATTTTTTCTGAAGGTTTCATGTTTTACATTGTGGTGATGTTATTTTGTAAAAGTAATGGTTCCTTTTGACCGACACCGGTGGATGGGCGGTCGGAGATTCGGAGAGATGGCCACGTACAATCGGTGTATAATGGCCATAGTATTAATGCAGTGTGTTCAAGTAATTCATTTTTTCTACATTTGTTTTCGATGCCTAATAAGTACAAGAGAAAAGCAATTGCTCTACGAGGGAACTTGACTCGAGAATCATTAAAAACACCTATTAGGGCTGTAAAAAATGCCGAATTGTCGGTTCGTGCGGTCGCTAGGGCCTACGAAATACCTAGGAAGACCTTAGACAGACAATATAAGAACAATAAGAAAAAAAATTTGCGGATAAAAATGTTATGAAACTCGTCGCATCGAAGACTGGCTTCAGTGGATAGTGTGCCAATTTTGGGTATACAAAAATTATACTGATTACGATGATATGTGTTCTACATGTGGACAAGCGAAAAAAAATTGAGAATCAAAACGTAAAACCAAAGAGAAATCCGAGAACATAATGCTGGGTCATCTCACCTCTACTCCTATGGCCATCACACCCGGATACTCCGGGAGAGATATCCGATTGTGATTTTAAAAAATTGCAATTTTAAGGTTGATCTGATAGAAGCTTGTTGTAATTTCGTAAATTATCTTCAAGATAAACGTTTAAAGCTTGATTACAAATGAAGATAAGTTAAGAAACGTCTGTACTTTTATTTTGACGGATCCTTGAAAAAGCTGTGGCCAACTACCCCGGGCTTACCCTATTATGTTTGCGGTATGAATAAAGTATAAGAAATTTTACTATCGCTATTTTCACGATTGGCGTTTTTTTTTCAATGAATACCATGGACTTTTCCCTCATTGTAATGGCAGCGCCGCGTGGTCCGATATCAGCTGTCGTCAGATGGCTTGATCGCGCAAAAATCTCGGTCGATATGTTATCATCGGCGTCACGAAGTTGTCGCAAATTGGGCAGAATTGGTGTGGGAGGGCAGATGTCGCGTGACCCACAATTCCTGCCGAAATTGCAAGTAGGACTATGAATGAACGTACAGTCACAGTAACCAAAAGTAGGTTCGAAGATGCGGAGGAGAAAATAAAATGAAAACCGTGCGTCGATGTACAAGGTGAATGGAAATTTAAGTGAATGTAACCACGGAGCTGGAAAAATAGGCACGGTTTGTCTAATTATCGGACTAACCCTCATTACCGGTCACGGTAATAAGGGTTGTTTATTATGGTACCGTAAAAATGAGGATTCACAGTACCGTTATAAAATTATCAATTTTTTTGATAGGGAATTTATGCGAAAATCGACCACACAAAATATTAGACTGTGCAATCATGGCAACGTCGTAGACGGTACAAATGCTACCTGTCTTATCGTTATTCGGTAATTATGCCCGGGAACGTCAAACTACTCGGTCAGGGCAATTAACAATGAATATTATTGGTACTTATTCTCTTAACCTTTTAAAGCATACATTTTTCTTTACGTGCACGTTTTCTTGCACTTCCGTTATTGATGACACCCGCTACGTGAAAAATAAAAATTTAATAGGTATGTTTTAGTAGTTATGGGAGTCCTAGAAACCTTGAAACGCATTTACAATCGCCATATTTGGTTAAAAAACACGTTTGAATCGTCAAAATCTAAATTGAAATAGGTGTTCACTGGTCGTACACCATGCCGAAAAGGGTTAATTAGTAATAACTACTTAATATTAATTTGATAACTACGTTCAGAAATTATATATTTCTAGACATTTCTAGGCAAAGACAAAGTAACGCGGCTTGTTTTTTCATACATACATTTTTTTTTAGAATGTCGGAAAATTATTACAGTTTTTTATTTCTTCGAGATTATAGACAGCTTTAGTACAGACTTCTCCTTTCCTGCAGATTTTTTTTTACTTGGACCGTTATTCATTTTTGACAGCGCCTTGAACCGATATTGAGGTTACGAACGGGGCGCATATGTCTCTAACTTCGCGATACTTCTGCTAACCTGGGCATTGTGATATACCACGATTTACGAAGTTGCCAATTCGTTTCGCGTTAATTGAGCAAGAAAAGGTTATAGAAAATAATTATACAAAGTAATGAAAACACTCGATGTAATCACCAAATATTCAAAAATACATATTTTTAATAATAGATGTAGAAAAATAGTTCGAAAACGCACGTTTAATATGACGATTATTTGAAAGCTAACAGTTGGTAACAATCAATCAGCCCCGTGCATCAGCATAGGGCGCTCCCGTCGTACTTCACCCCCGTCGGCTAAACCCCATAACAACCTTAAAGGATCATCACAGTGTAAGATTATCAAAAAATATATTTTTTCGCATTATTCATAGTATAGACGGTTATAAACATGTTGTTCAGTTCTTGGAGCGACACTCGAATTATTCCGGTTGCTACAGTCTTTCTCAGAAAAAGGGATTCGACCAGCTCCGTGAGACCTGGCGCGGTCACCACTCGCAGTGTCTGCCGCGCGTAGCGCCGCTTAACTTAACTGGTGTCGGTTCGAAAATAGTATACCCACGTAGGTTTCGCCAATCGAACCGTAACGGCCAATACTTGGACCAATGTTGGCGGGGCGATGATCGATTACCCAATTGTACGCCAATGCTCGGCTGAGTATTGACTAGCCAACATTGGTTTGCCGATACGAGGCCAATGTTCGGCCAAATATACACTCGCTAATCATTGGCTTGTCGATACAAGGCCGATGTTTGGCGAAGTATAGACTGGCCAATCATTGGTTTGCTAATACGAGGCCAATGTTCGGCCAAGTATAGACTCGTTCATTATCGGTTTATCGATATGAGGCCGATGTTTGACGAAGTATAGACTCGCCAATCATTGGTTTGCCGATCGGCCAAATATAGGCTCTCCAATTATTGGCTTATCGATACTAGGTCGATGTTTGGCGAAGTATAGACTCGCCAATCATGTTTTTGCCGATACGAGGCCAATGTGCGACTGAGTAACGCATGGTCGAACCGCAATTCGTATATAGACGATTCATTGTTTGTTTGGGTCCAATTTTGGCCCAATTTTGGTGATCTATATCGGGTCACAATTATCCGCCAAGACTCGGTCGATAATCGGGCCAAGCTCGAGTGCCAATGCTGGCGATCTTGACGGGGACTTATTGTTGGCCGATTCTCGAATGAACTCCTCCGCGATGCTCGGCCGATTCTCATAAGCCATTCTAGGGCCAATATTGAGTGCGAATATCGGGCCGCTTTTATCATCCGAGGCTCGGTCGATGATCGGGCCAAGCTCGAGTGCCAATGTTGGCAAGCTCGGCGTTGAGCATCGGCCAATCGTTGGCCACTACCGATTACCCTACATGGGTATTTACAAAGAAAAAGGATGACCATCGTCTTTTTTTCTCTTAATATCGTAACATTTTTCTCTATCTCAATATCGGAAGAAGGGTATAATTGTTTTCTTTCTCTAAACATCGTGCTTCGACGTCATGAGATATTCGGAAAATATTCTCATGGAAACCGGAGGTGAGAGTAAACGGTTCATTGTTGGGTTTAATACCACGGAAAAATCGTTTTCGTGGCCTCACGGAGGAAGCCTTGTTTTCGTAGAAAAAATTTTCTTGAGAATTTCATGAAAATATTTTTACAATGTGCAAAGACTCCGAAGAATGACATTTAGATAAAGAGATTATCCGGCCAGTGGACGCACACACATACATATATATACTGCAACTGCACCCTATCCTGCGGCACACCCTGCATTAGTGTGCCGCAACTCGCTGTCTTTAGACTATGCGCCGCCCTCTTTCCCACTCCTTTAAAAACTGCAATCCCCCTATTCGATTCCTCAAGGGTCGAATTTCGAAGAATTTCTTCTTAGTGAGTGCTAAAATTTCGATGAGAACGATTTCGAAACAATTCCATCGTTTCAGGTTTAAAACTTTAAGCCGGGTGTGATTCTGCTGAATCAGGATTTTATATACAACAGAGATCCAGCACGCCCGCTTTCACACCTTTGCAAAGTGATGATAATTTCAAGAAATGATCTAAAATTGTGATCTTCCGTTTCAACCGCTCAGGGGCCGAATGTTATGAATATCTTTAGTGAGGCTTACATTTGAAGCAAACATTTCCACGTTCGAGCCCCAACAGGTTTGGGATAAACGTTGATTGACTCTAATTTGAAGACAGTGAAGGTTTTATGTATAGAGGATACGTACACACACACACACACACACACACACACACACACACACGCACGCACGCACGCACGCACGCACGCACGCACGCACGCACGCACGCACGCACACACACACACACACACACACACATATATATATATATATATATACACTTGGATGGCTGCAATTTGGGTCAAATTTTAATTTTCAAAGTCCCCTTGAAAAAACATAATCAAGATATATTTAAAAAAATTATGTGCAACGGTTTAAGGCGCTCGGATCATTTTGCATGGTTCCTGTGAAGGTTTGAATTTTCAATACAAAAATACATGTATTTTGCTAAATTATTACTCAATTATTTTTCATGCTTTGGATATTGGTGGGAAAAAGCCTAAACTTGGTATGTGACCAAATTTTTACAGATTTTTCCAGTAATAATTGTCATTATTACTAGCTTTGCTATGCGTATATTCACACAAGAGTATGTAAATATATATGTGTGCGCGCGCGCGCGCGTGTGTGTGTGTGTGTGTATTTGTGTTTCGCCTCATACATGATAATCCACCGTCTTCGTAGGTCTTCATCATTTTTAACAAATGGCGGAAAAAATGTCCTCTTATGACCCATAAAGGTCTCAGTCCGACCCGTTATATTCAAATGTAATGTATGCGGAAGCTTTTGCACAGAAGCTCTCCTCGCTCGTGAAGTACATTTTTGCTGTGCAGTGATATTCCATTGGATTTATTTCGTACTTCTTCCAGACCGGAAATAAATCTTTGTTCTGCTTTTCGTCACCATTTCCGTTCTTATTTTGTGTTTTACATAAAGAGATCAAACCCCCTTCGAAGTTTATTTAACGGCACCAATGCACCGAGGCACGAGAAACACAATCGATAATTATCAATTTATTGCAATAGTACGACTTACTCCGAAAGGAGTTTTAGGAAATGCAGTTTAAATATTTTTCGCATGAATGTAAACCATAGTTTTGCTACTCGTTACTTTTATACGACTGGATATTAGTCAGGATATCACGCCATACAAGACTTTAAAAATTCCAGCAACCGCATACGGTGAATAATAATGTTGCTAACCAGAGAAAATTGCAATCGCTAAATTATATTCGTTGAGACTTATGTCGACAATTGTGCAAGGTTTTTTTTCCTGCATGGTGCTTGTCCACCGCGGGGTTGTGGAAAGAGAGAGGGAGAGAAAGAGAGAGAGAGAGAGAGAGAGAGGGAGGTAAAAACGTCCAAAAAAGCAAGAATGTCCCTTATCGTGGCAAAAAACGATAAGGTCGACCGTCCATTACAATAAAGAGGACGTCTTTTGAAGCGACACTTTTATGGAGGAAGCGTCAGCTTTAACACGTAAAGTTTCATTTATGTATGCGCGTGACGAGCGTGTTCATCGGCACATAAAGCCCTCTTCTATACTAGAACACTTTGCGCCAACTACTACGCCAGTTTCTCGTACATTGTATCGGTGAAGTTATCTCGCCCTCATCCTTTCGGCCGCTAAAGAAAAGCCTCAATCGGACTAAACGAGGACGTAAGAGTGGTGCAGGTTGGAGCACGGCTGGAAGGTGCGAATCAATCGAAAATGGAAAGCTGAAATAAGGAGAAAAGGAGAAATAGCTATAGATATACCGATAGAGATGAACGGATCAGCAGATCCAGGCAAAAGAGATAAAAGGGCATTAAATGAAGGTTTGAGTTACGTGGGTCAAATCGACCTAAGATAATTTCTTAATTCTCCATTTCCCTCATCTCCGTGTATTCTCGTCTTCGCGAGACTATTCCCCGTCTTTGTTTCATAATGGGCCTTCGCACCTTGAGTCTACCAGTCTCAACTTTTGTACCCATTGAATAACTTTGTCCAACTCAGCTTACCCTTTCTACCCCCCCCCCCCCCCTCTTTCGTCGCGTCGTCCTTTTCGACCATTTGTGTATGCATGCAGCAACTGGTTGCAACCAGATGGGCTCAAGTGCATTGACTTTGCGTGGTAAACTTCGCAAATAGTGAACTCTTGTTTGAGATAAAATTCGACGGATCTCGTGCAGACTAACCACATAAAAGAGGTACGAATAACGTGGTCGGAATTCATATTATTTGTTTTGGTGTCTACATTACCAACCGGGTATACTTGCGCGATCGTGACGGCACGAAGGGCAACGAGGCCGTCCTTGTTGCCGCTTGCCGTTGTGACGACACGTTCCGTGTAGACATTTTGCCATGGATCTAATCCCATTCTGAGGAGAATCGCGTTTCTCCGAGTGGGATCCACTCCGACATCAGATGGAATCCAAGGGCGGAGTACGGCGCTTGGTAATTGGATCTTTGTAATGTCTCAAATTCATCTATCTAGGAAGTGCGAGAGACGAGAAAAACCACAAATGTCGCTGTAGTTATCACTCAAAACTAAGCTCATCAATAAATTTCGGTGTGTATAAAACTGTTTCTAATTACTTCTAAAAAAAATAACCATCAAATCATTAAATGATTAAGGGGAGGGTAGGTTTGCACTTTTGAAAAATCGATTTTTTGTCGTTTCTTACAGTTAAACATTTCAAGAATATAATCCCAAAATTTCAAGTCAATCAGAGCAAAGCTCTCGAAGTTATTGACTATTTAGTCCCGCTTCTCTAACACTGTAGCTCCGACTTCTAAACTTCAAACGCGTTTTTCTCGAAACCACTTTTTCAAAGTCCGTGTTCACTGCCATTTGAAAACTACACGACCGATTTATTTCAAACTTGGTACCCACTTTCTACATATAAAATACCTGCCCCCAACGATTTGTTTGAGATTTTTTATTTACATTGAGGGGGTTTTCCACCCCCAAAATGGGGCGAGGTTTGGCTAAAAATAGTACTTTCCACTTTACATGGCCACCAAAAATTTAGAAATGAAAAAAAAATTATCAAAGACCGTTGGGGGAGGATTTGATGATACTTTGACTAAATTTTAATGGTACTTGATTTCAGATAATTTCTAGCTGAGATACAGTGAACACCGCAAATCGTGTTTTTTCAAAGGCGTTCTTGGAAAAGCTTTGTCACCGGCTTGTTTGTGGATATTTTCGCGGACAAATTTCACGGAATGTTCTTGAAATGACACTTAACAATGTACAAAAGGTTTCAATAAATTTACTCTATCCATATAGATGAAAAAAATGCGCAAAAAAGTGTTTTTTTTTCACGCTGGAACCCCTACCCTTCCGTTAAACGAACTTACCTGTAAGTGAAGTTCTATCATAATTGTCTGAAGCGCCTCTTCCGAAGAGATCACCTCGTAGTACCCCCACTCCGTGCAGATGTCGCCACAAATTCAAAGCAACAATCTCGATACCAGCGCTGCACCGTCTATGTACGGTGGTACGCCTGCGTATCCTCTCATTTCTTTGAAGTGCGGCCGTAACCGTTATTAAGGGTTTCATGATTCATTTAATCATGGGAAGCATTAGGGAGGGACTGATCTCTTCGGAAGAGGCGCTTCATACAATTATGATAGAACTTCACTTATAGGTAAGTTCGTTTAATCATTTAATTGTATTTCGCGCCTCTTCCTTGAGATCACCACGTAGATGTTCAAAGAAGATCGGTTACGGCTCATATATATATTTTTCATAACTCAAGGAACAACAGGAAGAAAATTACATGCCTTTTTAGATTTAACATACAAAAAGTCTCAGGTTTTTGTTTTGTTTTAAATCAAATGTAACTTTAAGCAACTTATGCAACTAGGAAAGTATAAAACATACAGAACGAAACAAGGAATCAAACTTAATGTGTAAGTACCGATTTCGCAAACATTCTCTTATCGGATGCTCCTTGGTGGTGATAAAACCTTGTGAATTTCATGGATGTATCTGACTACCCGACAGTCTTTCTAATCGTATCAACAGATACCCCTTTCATTTTGCTGCCGATGTAGACGCATGACGCGTGCTGTATGCATTGAAAATCTCTGTATCTATACCACTTTCATCCAGGATATCCTTTATCCAACGACTCAAGGATTGTGTACACACCTGTGTATGCGGTCTTTTGCAAGACAACAATAGTATCTCAACATCACCGCCAAGCTCGCGGGGTCGTTTTATGTTAGACTATAACGTTGTCGCTGGACAGATCTTAATGTTTTCTTCAAAAAATGGTAATATTAGAGTCGGCTGGAGCTTGTTCGGTCTCGAAGTTTTGATTCTTTAAACCTTTTCGGGTAAAAATACGTGTGGCTTGTCCGCACAAAACAAAGGAATGAGAGGATACGCAGGCGTACCACCGTACACAGACGGTGTAGCGGTGGTATCGAGATTTTTGCTTTGAATTTGTGGCGACATTTGCATGGAGTGGGGGTACTACATAGTGATCTCGAGGAAGAGGCGAAAAATACAATCAGTACTTACAAGGAAAGGATGTGAGGTCGATCTCTCCGATTTCGATGAAATTTGGCATGCTTGTAGAATGGGTAAAAATAGGTGACACGTACTTTTTTATATCTGCGGAACCAGATTTTTAAGGGGTGAAACGCACCCTCGAAAATAGGGGTGTATTTCGTTTTTCGTCGATAACGTTATCGTTCTCATCTCCAATGTATAGTACACGAAAAATTGAACATTGCTGCAATTTGATTTTTTTCATATCTCGTACCGTTGCAACGTTATCGACGAAAAACTAAAAAAAAAATCCCAATTTTCGAGGGTGCGTTTCAACCCTTAAAAATCGGATTCCGCAGATATAAAAAAATACGTGTCGCCTATTTTTACCCATTCTACAAGGATGCCAAATTTCATCGAAATCGGAGAGATCGACCTCGCAACATTTCCTTGATAGATAAAAAGCACGCTTGCTGGGCAGGCAGATACTAACAATTGGTTTGAAAGAATGGCTCGTGGTGTCACTAATTGAACCATACTTTGTTCTCCAAGTTTTTTAAAATTAGTTATATATTTTATCTAACTCGTGAGCTTTTTTCGACATATTTAATTGGGGAGTTCTTTTTATATCTAAATGAGTTTGTGAGCTTACTTTTAATTCGGTTCCTGAACGGTATCCGTGGTTGCTTTTTCTCTCGCTCACTTCCTACTAAGGCAAATATATTTATAATAATAAAAGAACATGATCGAACTCCCATACTGAAATTCAATATTGGGTTTCTACCATGGCTCCCTGCTAGAGCCAGATCAAGATCGTAGTTGGAATCCAGTTTGCTAACGTTACGTTCAGCGCTTGTAAGTGGCGCTTACATCAGCATTTTTTATGTTACGATTTCCGCGCAATCTAAATTCCAACAAAGACACGCTTTCGAAGAATCTCTAGGAAATACCGATCGCAGAGAATAATCAGAGGGACGTGGGACACTTCTGCATGTTGTCTTTTTTTTTCATTATAGTTTCGATCGAAGAGTTCGCTCGTTGTAGGAGAGGAAAGTGATGAATGAAATCTATAGAAATCGATTGAATGTCTCGCGAAGCGCGAGGAAGACGGAATTCAGCATGGCATCCGTCGCAGCCCCTTCGGGAGTATACTTAACAGTGCCTTTTTCTTATCGCATTCCTTTCGTCTTTCCTACCGTTTTCCGCGAAGACCGTGAAAACAAATAAAATTAAGTGGACATTTACAAATTACTCCCTTGTAATATCTTCCGATGAAAACATTCCCGACACCTAATTCTCGTTTCCACATAGGAATACAGAGAAATAATTTCCACAAGCCAGAGTGCTATGTTCTCTTTTTATTGCCGGATCCTCAGTATCGCTGGGGAAAACGTACCTATTACACTGAGAGAAATGTGCGGTGTTCTCAACCATATTTTAACTATTTTTTTTATTCCCCTGAGAGGAAAACAGTATGTTATAGCCATACTTGCTGCCAATAGTACTGTTTATCGATATTTTTGTATCGTAAATGTGCCTCTCTAAGATCCTAATAGTAAACAGGACTGAAATATGTTTATGTACATTGATCAAAAATGTTGCCTGTGAATTGCGACGACGTTTATAGTAATTTGTACCATATTATAAGATACGACCTGCTGTATGAGTATTTGGTGTGTTATTCAAGTGTCGATTCAAGGCCCGTCTACTAAATGTATTAGAATATTTCATACACCGAAAATAAAATAAAATGCGCAACTGAGAGTTCTACCTCGATGTTTTTTTAAAATTAAAACTTGCTATTTCCTGACCTCCTGTATGATGTATTTTGAAGAAAATATGGCGCCTCCGCGTGGAATCGAACCTACAACCTAGCTGCCTATCTTCTGCCTATACTACGCACTCTGCCACTATGCTACCAAGTGCTATTGGCATCTTTAGCGCAAGCATGGCATAAAAGACAAAAGTAATTCCGGCTGTATTTCTGAACAGCTGTTACCTCCGATTTAGGTGAAATTTTGTACAGATCTTTTTTTATAATATATCCCCGGCTTCAATGGATTTTTGGCGCATCGCAATAGTTTTGTACCAAATAATAGTGATTTGTGTCACATTATACGATAAGACCTGCTGTATGCATAGTAATGTGTGTCCTACAGGAATGGAAGGTGAACTACAATAAGTGTTGAACTGATATCCTATTTTTGCAATACAACAAACAGACTATGTAATAGTTCGTGAGACTCGCGTTGTTCTTATAACTACTCAGCCGTGGTTGCTCCAACTGCAAATAATTTACCTCTGCGCTATGAGTAAACGTTGCCATAATATTTTCTCGAATATACACATTGTACAGGGTCTTTTAATAACGGAAAGTCTATAACATTAGCATTCGTGCGCCGATTTTGTGATAGCACTGAATCAACCATATCTATATTGTCAAGCCTTCTACAATAGTGAATAGTAATTTCGGGGATAATAGATAGTTAAATACGCCACCCAAATCGCATGTTTAGATATACTTTTCACTTATAGTCGTGTTAACCATATTATGATTGCGGTGTCAATAAAATATAGCGAATTATTCGACCGCCTATTTTACCCTGAGCATTTGTTGTAAATACCATGGACTTTTCTATCAGTGTACGCTTCATTGATAGGTGATCTAGTTGTGGATACACGACTGTAGCAATTTCCCATTTCAAGCGGCCTACGTCTGATCGAAGGACAGTTCTACTCAGTTTCCGACGGCGACGTGGCCAAAGCTCGTGAGAACGCTGCTTTTATCAGCACAGGTTTTCCACAGTTTATTTTTTTCCTTTGTATGAATGTGATACAGTAGCGCGTATGAACATGGTGGCTGTTGGCACGCTGTGACGGATCTCTAAGGAACTGAATATAGTACAGTGACAAGCTTAGGGTAAAAGTGGAAGAGTTGTAAAAGCCTGACAGGGGCATATGAAGGACCAATGGAAATAAAATAAAAAATCAATCCTATGTTCTCTTTTTGTTGCCGAGAGATTCCAACTTGCAAGTTGTCCAACGTGCCCAGAGAGAGGTATATATTGTAAATTCATGGAGCCGTCATCACTTATCGAAGATAATTCATACAAGATTGAATCTTTGATTGTTTACATTTTGACATAATGTTCATAAAAAATGACGACGTATTTTATGTTCGAATAATACTTTTCGTGGATAAAGAACCCCAGAATTTCTCAAGTTCTTTCCCTCAAACGGAATATATCTTCGGCGGCATCATACACGATGTATGTAATAGACGAGAGAATAATCCGTCTTCGGTGCAGACGCTACGAGGATTTCGTCTTCTGTTTCTCCCTCTCCTATTCGCAAGTAATCCGTGGATGCAGGAATTTCCCTTCCTCGACAATTCGTGCCATGTTTATCGGGTTGAACCAAGCCTGGTAGCAGAAAATCGCGTCTTGCTCCTGTGCGAGTATAAGGACAATGCAAGCATCTCAATCAATCGTGAAACGCGTATAACTGCCATGGTCTAATGCACGAGACATCGTCTCGTGCTTCCTCCGTCTCTCTCGCTTTCTCCCTCTGTACCTCTGTCGACAGACGTCTTTGGTAGTCAACTATGTATAGATCGCCGAGAATGCAAAGCCCATGAAACGACGAGAACATTAACGGCGAGAGTTGGTTGCATTGGTATAAAGAAGAATAGGAACCAAGAGAAAATTGAATAGGGGCAAGCGCAGTCCCTACTGCTGCTTCGTATATATACAAGGCACCACTCTATCAAAGTTTATTCCCATGAAGTTTCCGTTCTCAACACTTTCCCGTCGAAGTAAATTGGTGTGCGGTATTCCCCCGGTTATACCATATATATATTTTTTTATGGAGTAGCAAACTTTTGCCAAGAACTTAAAAATCAGTCTCTTATCCTTTTCTGTGAACCCTTATAAATCCTTTTAAGAAAGGCTTCAAATAAAAGTTAAATTGCAAGAACCAAGTTGTGGTACTCTGAGGCGGCAAATACTTGGCTCGCCTGTCATTTTCACAAGGGTGAGAGATGCCGTTTCTGCATATAATATAAGTGTAGGCAGTGCTGGTTCCTTCGTTTTGTAATTTTCGGACTCTACATCTCGGTACAACAAAAAAGTCCACCGTTTTTTTTTCGGCGGAAATGATATATAAGCTTCACAAGAATGATATACAAACGAAATTATACGCGAAAGTTCTTTAAAAAATGTCTAGAGCTCATTTGCCGAAGCGCCTCAGATTGCTTTTTTTTAGGTGCCAATCCATCAACAATCTGCGTTTTCCCACAGCGCCTAAAAAACAGTATCAGCCCAACTGAGCCATCATTTTTTTTTCTTGTATACTTCAACGTATGTAGAATAAACCTCATTATGCTTGCTATTTCATTATTCTCCAAAAAAGTCTAATTTTTCGGTAAGCCACATAGATGTAACGCCTTACTTTTAATGAAAGCAAGAAGAAAAATCGTATTCTGGCAAAAAGTTGTCAATCTGTCTGTGCGTTGCACGTTTATAACTCGAAAACTACCGGATCGATTTCGCTTTACCTTATACAGAAACACAGCTACGCGTGTGAAATAGAACAAATGCTCCTGAGCATTACGCTATACCGAGCCGTCCAACAACTATTAGCACCGTTCAAATTATCAAAACTATGGGTGTCAAAACCAAATTTGCTTAAGAGAAGTGTCATTATATAGAAGGGCCATCAGATGGTGTTACCGATTTTGTTGTAGGTGAAGTTGCTTTCGGCATATGAAAGTCATCTTTGTTTTTATTGATGGAATGCTATGCTTTCATCTCTACCATCCAATAGAGACTGTTGAATACAATAACACAAAGTCATTCAAGGTCGTTAAAGTTGATTTTGCTTATAAAATGTGTTCGAAGTGATGGCCACCGCGGTTTCAAGCCAGTAGTTTTTCTATTGCCAATTCAGTTGCAAGTCTTATAATTTTACGACTCATCAAAGCACATGCTATCGTAATCTGTTGTTGCATACATGCAGGTGTCATGCTGCTTCTGTGTACACAAAATACTTTAAGGTTTCCCATAAGAAAAAGTCTAAAGGCGTTTAATCTGGGGGAAAAAGCGACCACGGTGCATATCCTCTGCGTCCAATTCAGCGATTTGGACACATTCGACGTTGATGGCAACGGGCCTTTTATAAATGAAAGCGACTTGAATAATCTTAAATGCTACGGGGTTGTAGGACATTGTATTCGTCTCAACAGCTGCCATCAGGTGGCAGATATAAAAACGCAGCATTCCATATAAAAAATTAAAGGTGATCTGCATATCTTGGAAGCAACTCCACCTACAAAAAAGGTGGTGTCTTGATGTCCTACATACAACTTTCAAAATGAGAAGGTGCTGCAGCGTTGACGGAATCCTTCAAGTAAAGCGTCAATAGATGCTAGAAGGGCAAGCACTGCAAGAAACTTTGGAAGTGAAATATATAGCGAGTCTCGCCTCAGCCGGAAATGTAGGAGACAGGCTGCGAAAAGTGCTACTCCGTCGGAGGCTGAGCGTAAGGAACGATTAGCCTCTAAGCGAGCGAGACTAACGTGCTATAGCTCGCAGGCGCTTGAAGATAGAAGGAAGAAAGTGGTTGAGAATTCCAAACACTGCGGTAGGGCAGCCACTCCTCGGCGGCTTATGTAAATTTGCAATAATCCCTTCGAAAAAAATCCTATTTAAATGAGGAGCTACATTTGCCATCAATCAGACTTCAATGCGAGCGAAGCCGAGGATACAGAGAGTAATTAATAAATTTGCAAAGTTGACTCTTATCCCTTTATTCGATCCATTATAAGCCTGTCAAGTTGGCGTTCGAAAATCGAAAAAAAAGTTCTGAAGTGAGTTCCAATTCCATAAGTACCAAGTTCCAATTCCATAAGTACCAAGTTCCAATTCCATAAGTACCAAGTTCGAAGGTTATAAAAATCAGGTCTAGGGTGGGTTTCTTATTTGTTCTTTGTTTCTCCAAAGTTCCTGCACATTTTCAAGAAAAGTTCTGGCGATTATTTTATCTTTATTTTCATAACCTTCCGTCTTACTAATTGGCAGGACGATTAATTTGTTAATGGTATGAAAAATTAAATAATGGCCACAACTCTTTCTAAATATGTGCAAGAACTCTAGATCGACAAACAGGTGAGAAACTCACGTCAGAACTGATTTTAATGAAGTTCGCATTATCTAATTAGTATCACAGTTAATTAACGAACAGTATAAAAAATTGGATAATCGCTGGAATTATTCCTGAAAATGCGCAGGATCTCTAGACGAACAGATCAGGAACTCACACCTGAACTGATTTTGATAAACCTTGAATGATCCGATTTGTATCTCGGTTAATTAAGTAACGATATGAAAAATTAAATAATCGCCGGAACTCCTCCCAAAAATGTGCAGGAACTCTAGAGATACGAAGAAATAGTTACGAACTCACCCTAGAACTGACTTTTATAATCTTCAAACTTGATAATTGGCGACTCAATTAACTATTTAACCCGAGTAAAAATGAATATATATAATCATATATAATTGTATATTAATTGATCATATACAATTGTATACAAAAATTGGCCCGATAGAATTTTATATATTTGTATATAAACGTATACAATTGTATAGAATTTTGTATATTTCTATATAGACGTATACAATTGTATACGTTTATATACAAATATATAAAATTCTATCGGGCCAATTTTTGTATACAATTGTATATGATCAATTAATATACAATTATATATGATTATATATATTCATTTTTACTCGGGATATCAAGAAAAAACTAATATCAATCAACTTATCAGAATTGGAAATTATCTCTGTAAGAAACCCAATAAGTGTAATCAAATTTGGTAAATATATTGCATCAATACATAAATTATTAACTTTTAATAAACAATCTTTCGACTTACGTGCTTCCTGCTTCCTTTGATTTACCTTCCATACGCGAATAAAACCAAAGAAACCTTTTTCTATATCTAATCATATATGAAGCCATATAATGATATATACAATTAAATGTATTATATCAAAAGAAAATGAAAGTACTCATATACAGTCACATACAATTTTATATACCGTGAATAAAATTTTCACGTATATATATAATTATATACAACACTATATTGAATTATATATAACTGTATATAACTGTATATCTAATTATATAAACGCCCTATAAAAATAAGTCTCTCCTTATATCATTATATACAGAACTATGTATATAACTTTATCAAATCAAATTTGATGGAAGTACATTTATATCGGATTATATATACGAATGTATAGAATCATATACAATTATATATAAACCTATATAAGTATATATGATTGCATATCATTTTTATATAATCGTATCTAAGTATATACAATCCTTTTTACTCGGGTCATATACAGTCATATACAATTTTATATACCGTAAATAACGTTTTCACGTATATATACAATTATATACAACACTATATTGAATTATATATAACTGTGTATAATATTATATCTAATTATATAAACCCTAAATAAGTTTCACGTATATATATAATTATATACAACACTATATTAAATTATATATAACTGTATATGATATTATATCTAATTATATAAACTCCCTATAAAAATAGTATCTCCATATATCATTATATACAGAACTATATATAATTTTATCAAATCAAATTTGATGGAAGTACGTTTATATCGGATTATATATACGAATGTATAGAGTTATATACAATTATATATAAACCTATATATAAATATATATGCTTGTATATCATTTTTATATAATTGTATCTAAGTATATACAATCATTTTTACTCGGGAAGGCTCTCGAAATGATGGCTTATATATCATTCCCGGAAAGGGTAAGGCCTCAAAATTCATGTACGATATCTTGGTATTACTAGGTCTTGTTTAAACGCGTTACATAGATAGAAGCAAGAACTCTCGATATTAATGATCCGGAACTCTGAAGAATATCGAGTAGCATTGAAAGACTAGCAGAACTACTGGAACTCTACAGGTGAACGGAGTGCCAAGTTAGCGTGGCAGGTTCCGGTTGCTCGAAATTGATGGATAATCGCTAGAACTCTTCTTAAAAATGTGAAGGAACTCTACAGTAATACAAAATAAATTCAGAACTAGTTTTTAAAACCTTTGAACGTCAACTTGACAGGCTTCAGTGTTTTATTGAACCATGCACGACAGCTGTTGTATGAAAAAAATTAGCATGCATAATTTTTGATATCTTCGAGTACCTATTACGACGTGATTCGTATCATTTTACGTTTATTCAAAGGATTTAAGAGGATTTCAAAGAAAAATATAATTAACTAATATTTTAATACCTGGCGGAAGTCATTTTCCTTTTGAAAAATCTATTTTTGGTTTATATCACGTACTTTGATCCATTGATTTTTTCCTTGAGTATAACGGCGTCATGGCTTTGTACATGATAATCGATAAGAATGTATGGGTATTTTTTTCAAATTGCGAATTAAAAAAGAATTGAAATTGTTTATTCCAAACGACTGATAAATCTATGGCATACGACTTCAAAATTTGAACGGAATCGAACGGAATCGTAACAATGTACATTGAAAAGCTTGGTTCCACATTACCTACAAAAACTGTTATTTAAGGTATTCCTTTCACGAACCCGCATATTTAACAATTAACGGTTTTTCGTATATAATCAAGTAAAAATACATCCCAGTATACTGGTAACATTTCCAGCCAAGTTGCCGAGATTTTCACGAAAAATTACTACTCTAAAAATCGTCTCATTTACAAGGCGCTTTATGGAGATGACACGCTGACCGCATTTCTATCTAATAATTTATACACTAAATTACTCTAGATGCCTGATACAAACTGGTCACGCGTGTAAAAAATCTAAAGATTCCGCAGCGACAATAAAAACAGATCACCACCGAATGTTTGAAGAAAATATTAATGATAAAACGTAGAAAAATGTAGAATTTTGAATATGAAATATCAACAATAAAATGTAGAATTTTCGTAGTCGGGACGTTCCAGAGAAAATGTAAAAATGTCTAAATCTACTAAATTTGCGTGAAATTTTTTATTCCAGTTTACCATTGGGTATAATAACTGATTGTAACGTATCTTTTATTAAGCGCCGCTGTAATTTACCGATTATTTAGAAGGGCCCGGTTTATGCCCCAACAAAATACGGCCGTCCGCGAGAGAAATATCTCTGGAATATTCCTACTTCTAATATAATTCCTACTTCTGGAATATTTCCATAATATGACTTGGTGCCCCTCGTTTAGACGCTACCGCAACTCTGGATGGGAGCAATACGTTTTGGCGCTGCCATTTTGGTGCGAAGACATTTGGGCGCGAGGATGTTTCGCCGCACGGACGTTTAGGCACAAGGACGTTTTCGCGCAGTGACGTTTTGGCGCGGAGCCGTTTTGATGTCAGGCTGTTCCGGCACCAGCGCAAGTTGGTTTAGCACCACGAATCGTGTGTCGATGTTAAACCATATGTCATAAGCTTAAGTCTTGAGCTGTTTGAGGAAAACATTTGAAAGAAAGAATGAATACTCCTTTTAATGAATTCAAAATCTAAAAAAATGTCAACGAAATAAAAAAAATCATTAAAAAAATAATTTTTTTGTTTGGTTTTGTTGTTTTTTTTGTTCGGGCTTGTTGGGGTTTATTTAGGTTTCCTATTTATGAATTTATATTACGTTGCTACCCTGCATAAGTACAAATGGTGTGTGGGTGCATTGTGTCCTGTTATGGTTTATTTGACTTTTTTCGGATCTGCTTTTGCGCCAGCACAATCCTGCAAATGCGCCCAAACGTCCTCGCACCAAAACGGCAGCACCAAAACGTCTCGTGCCGAAACGGCCGCGTCAAAACGGTGGCGCCAAAACATAACTTACGTTCTCTACATACCTATATATCTTTCAGTTTATAAATACATTAACTGCATGCAGACAACGATAGATACATAAAATTATTCGAATACCTGACACCTCCAGCAAAGTCCTTGCTTTCGATGTTATTCTTGTTAACAAATATTGATACCTAACTGTATCACGATTTCGGAAACTACTTATAATTTTTGAGAATTGTGAATTGACATTGCAATACTACAGCCTTTCGCGACAGGCAACAATATATTCCTGTGACATCAACATATTGTAATAATAACTCATCTAGATAACAGTTGGCCACGAACAAGTCTCCCGAAGAACTCAACAAAAAAAAAATAGTTGTCCCAAAAGACAATTCTACCAGGAAATGGCTATACTGAAAACACCTCAAATACACATACCCTCCCAAACTTCGAATCTCTCGTTCCAGCCCTACTGAATAAGCTCTACCGCATGGTAACTCAACCATGCACACATAGCAGCTTTATTCTCTACCAAAAAGAACCCTGCCGGGAACAAGTCAACCAATCAAGAAATCTCCTAACGGACATAACAGGAAATAAAAGGTCTTTCGGAGATGTTTCCGCTAGGATATTTCTTCATCGGTAGAGTTGTTCTCGGTGGCTGGTACTCAATAGAGCTGTTGCGTTGGAATGATTTGCGATGGATGATTTTTTATTCGGTAGACATGTCGTTTGGTAGTGTTATGTATATTATTTGGTAGAGTTGGGCTTCGGGCGAGTTCTCCTTTTGTACAGTTATCTTCGGGGGACGTGTTCGCGAAGAGCTATCTAGTAAAGTTGTCTCTGAGAGAGTTTTATTCGAGAAAGTTGTGGTGAGTCCCCTGAATTTGTTCCATAACTAAGTGAAAAAGAAATGTCTCAAAAAATAATGCAACTGGAAAGTGAATACCAATATTGTATTCCAAAACAAAAAAAGTTTATTTCACTAACTGGATTCACTAACTGAATGTGTTTTTCCCTTCAATTTGAAAAATTAGACTGTTACGTGACATATTTTTGTTAAATTCATTATCATCCTTTTCTCGCTTAATTCGTTATTTATGAGTTAAGGCACACAAACGTTTGAACAGTGAAAAACAACATTTATCTTCAGTCGTAAAAATTCAACGATTCTGTTAAAATAATCGAACAATATGCATTAATTTGTTAAACGCGTCTCCTAAAACGGTGGATACCCACTAAGCTCCAGGTAGACATAATTATTTGATGCTGCACACATACGAGAGTCATTGATCCCACAAATTTATCTAACTCTCCGAGCGCGCCCCTGGTAGGATTATCTCGAATTATGCGCGAAATTTCCTGGCGTAGACGCCTGAGACGGCGTGGGAACCGATGTCTGTTCTCTACACGAGATTCTACGTCGACAACGGCAGTGCTCTGCCACGTTACAGACACGTATACACACCCACATACACAAATTTCTCCATTCTCCTGGAGGGGTAAAAGCTCCCGAGGCGTTCAGGAATTTTGATAATGCCCGGCGGTATATGGTGGGCTGGCATGTCGAACGTGATCCCGATACTCGGTCCCTGCTGAGCGTCGCTGGAGACAATTTTTATTACCCCACGTGCGAGCAGCTCCCGTGATAAAAGAGCAAAGTTTCAGATATACGAGCTACGGGCGATATTGTCACGAAACAAAAAATATAGAAAATCATCTTCTAACAAGAGGTAACAATTTTTCGAGGAAAAGAGGTAAAAATATTCCCGTTGAAAACGAAATGTTCGAAATAGCAATCTCGGGATTGATCGGATAAAATTAAAAATTTGATTTTTTTGCGCTGACCTACCAATTTTTTGTCATCTCAGATGACTACAACTGGGCTCGTGATTTCACATTTTTTTTTAAATGTTTGAATGTTTTTATAAGGATTGCAAAGCAACGGACAATGGACCAACTTACAAGTACTTGTAATTGTTTTTACGCTTTCGCAAGAAATAAAATTTTTAATAGATTATCTCAGTTCTTTTTCAAATCTCAGGAAGGATGCCCCAAGGCCATGTTGAACGTCTAATGCCATGAGGATTGCATCATAAAACAATGCCGTAGATTCTGAATAAAAAAAACTCAATGGCAACAAAAAAATGGATCTAAACATAATCATCGACGGAAAATAACTTAAGGGATAACACCACTCTAGGATTTTGGAAAAGTTATTTTTTTGCTTAAATAATACTTTGGGGTCATAAAAACAACATGCAATTGGTCCTGTAGCGTTTTTTTTAAAGTTCAATTATCGATTTTGCCGCAGCGCGTCCGACTTCTTTCGATTGGAAACATTAATAGTAGCTTCACAATTACATTCTTTATGGGAGAACGTAGCTGTTTTTTTTATTAAATGTAAACTTTTTTTATGAACAATTTACTGCTCGTTTTTTTTTTTGAAAAAATCGATTTATTTCTTTCAAATGCGCCATTTTTTCAAAATTTGATTTAAAAAATCCCTGAGTAGTCCCATAGCTAATAATATATAGATTATATTTTTTTTGGTTTTTCTTCCCGGTCTTATACTTTACGAGAAAACCGTCCTCCCGTGAAGCTATTTGTAAAAAACATGTTTTTCAAGATGGGCTCTGGCACCGTCATTTTGTATGAAAATTATATATTTTTTTAAACTTTAATATGTATTGAATAAACCCTCTCAAATGAAATCCTATTCCTTTTTTCATACTCCCAAAATAAATTTTCAAAGTTATGCCCTAGTTTCTGCCGCTAGAGTGGTGTTACCCCTTAATAAACCTTTTAGGAGCTTTTGTTGGAAGACAATCAATGTCGATAATTATTCTTCACTTCGGCAATGCTAGATACACAATGCCAAAATATATGATTGCTTAAACTGATTTTCGATCGATGAAATGAACATCTAAATTTTTACTTTTCGATACCGAAAAAAGTACATTTTTTATTCCCTCCATTGAATCTAAGCAAAATTCAGATCTCTTCGCAATACAGAAAGATTTGAAGTTTTCCTCATTTTCGATCGCTCCAAAAAAATCGGTACTTGAACATTTTGATACCTTAAGAAAAGATGTTTGTTGCGTGATGAATAAATGATTTGACCATATTTTTGCTGTTTCAATATTCAATTATGTGAATTTTTATCGTCGCCGAGCGCGTCAAAAAATGCATATTTTTGCTTGTCGTCATCGAAAAATACCTCGTTTTGCATAATCCGAAGCATTTGTCTCATACTCTTTATATTTGTTCTATTAGTATTTCAACAGTTTTCATAGAATATATTATTATTTATTGTAAATAATCATCTCCAGATGTATGTGGGACCTTCCACGCCATTTCACGTATCCCGTGACCCCGACCATTTTTGGTTTTCCTGATTTTTTTTTGTAAAATTGTACCTCATGAACGGAATATCGCCACCATTTTTTAGATTTTTATCTCCTCTTTTTTAAGAGTTATAATTTTCCAAAAATTTCGATTTCGGAAGTTTTGGAAACGTTCAAACGCTGATAACTCCTGAACTAATTGGGATATCGACAAAAGTCACTATATAATTGGTTTTTCATTTTTAAGCATACTTTCATTAAAAAATATGTAGAAATTACCAATTATCAATGTGAACGTTTTTTTGCTTCTAAAGTAAAAACTATTTTTTTTAAAGACAATTTCCTGTTTTTTCTTAAGTTCTCTAAAATAGAGTGACCCATTCTATGATTTTTAAGACTAGTCTCATCGTGGGCCCATTTTTCCATGTATTTTTTTTCGAATTGATCATATCTGTTTTAGAAGATTTTAATAATTTTAATATCCAATAATGCTATTAATGATTTTGCGATTTCCAATTCGGCTTGGACAGGCCTGAAACGGTTTATTTTTAATTTGTGCTAAACTGAATTTAATGAAAAAAAAAAGATTTTGAATAAAATAAGAATCGTCAAACCTACCACAATTTGAAAATAAACCGTTTCAGGCCTGTCGGAGCTTGTCGGAGAAATCACATAATCATTCATAGCATTGGAATAGCATAGAATTGGAGATTAAAATGAGACAAATCTTGTAAAAAGATATGATTAATACGAAAAAAATTGAAGGAAAAATGGGCCCACGATGAGATTAGTCTTAAAAATCATAGAATGGGTCATTGTCTTTTGGAGATTTTTTTGGTTAAAAATAAAAAAAGGTAATCATCTTTTAAAAATAGTTTTCACTTTAGAAGTAAAAAAAACGTTGACATTGATAATTGATGATTTTTTCATATTTTTTAACGAAAGTATGCTTCGAAATGAAAAAAATATATATAGCGACATTTGTCGATATCTCAATGAGTTCAGGAGTTATCGACGTTTAAACATTTCCAAAACTTCCGAAATCGACATTTTTTGGAAAATTATAACTCCCAAAAGGAAAGAGATAGAAATCTAAAAATTGGTGTGGATATTCCTTTCATGGAGTACGATTTTACACAAAAAAATCAGAAAATCAAAAAAGGTGGGGGTCACAAGCTAGGTGAAATGGCGTGGAATGTCTCATGTGTTGTGCGACTTTGATTGTTGCAGCCACGATATCTCAGCATTCGTTAAACGGGTGTATAGGTGTAGTTGTAGAGTTGTATTGCGCTGGTATAGGCATCAAATACAATATATACTTGTGATATTTTTGTGTATTGTCACGTAAGTATGTCCACGGTAAGCCTCTCGCCTTTCTGTGCTTAGCGTTGCGACGCTACCGCGTTCCTTGATATATCATGCACCACATGAGTGACATTCAGTGTCGTTTCAACCTCTCTTTGCACCTGAATTTTCCGGAAAACTAGGTTGTATATGCATACTTGTCGTAGGGTCCCTTAAGAAATGTAGTGATGAATCAAGTGGGCTTTTAGGAATCACAATCAATACTCTACGAGTTTTATCTTATTGAAACTGTAAATTCTCAATTTTTGTAATTATCGTGTCGGTAAGCGTTTTGGAATAAGTCGGAAAAGTATTAGGGTACAAGTTGGTCAACCGGATCAACGGGTAAATCAAGGCAGTCTCAGAAAGAATGCTCCTACATTTGAATGAATTAATCGAGGTGGGTGACGTTCAACCAACGTTCAAATTGGGCTCTGAAAGCTCTGAAAGCCCAATTTGAAGAGTCAGAATGATGCATTTTTTTTAGTAACTTATTGGTTGGAATAAACTCATTTTTTCTCAGCGTGCTGTACACATATTTGTGGTTACAATGTAATTTTTTGGGAAGAAAATCTTTCAAAGTGCTCGCAGTGCTGCAGTTGGCATTGCAGTCTTCCAGTGGCGAGGCCCGAAACGGCGGGATCTCTGACAGGCTCAAATGTAATTTGAAACGAAAACAAACCAATTTTTCTTTAAATATATCCAACTGGCTATGGATTCACGATCAACTTTTCGAAATTTCGAAAAGTACGAAAAATGACAGCTCCTCCAAAGAAAATCTCATTTTTCTCTTGAAAAACAGCATTCTGAGTCATTGTTGTTGTTAACAAATAGTTCATCCAATTAAAAAATGCAATCGTAAATCGAAAATAACTACTGTTTAAACGCTAACTGTGCAAATTCAAGTCAATGGTGTGAAAGTTACTCAAGATATCATTCCCGCCGTGTCAAGATATGTAGTTTCGAGATGATCACGTTCAAACTCGACGGATCACGGTTAACCCAACGCACACTGTTTCACTAAAATAGGTGTACCTTCGTCAATTTTTACAATTTCAGGGTCAGGTTGGTCTCCAAATATTCTTGAAAGTACACGCTATAACCATATGCAAAAAAAAGATTTTTTTAAGTTTGCCGAGAGGGATACCCCCGTTATATTTTTTCGGCCGGCTGTGAATGAACCATTTTTTCTCTCGGTCTGGCAGTGGCCTCAAATACCTCAAATGCGGAGCGCGAAAAAAACACACGCAGGCGCGATGGTACGTATCGCTTTTAAATAGTGCAATATGTCATTTTTGACGTATCTTCATCTAGGTTTTATGGAGAGATCCCAAAAGTAACATTATGTATCGCATATCTACAGAGGGTAGCTTTCAAGCTCCTCCCGTTTGTCTCCTGATGTCATTGAGTTATTTTTTATCGGCTTTTTACAATTGTCACAATAGCGGGCGAATAGCGTCACGCATCCACGGCCAAATCGGAACATATTTTGTATAGAAGAGAACCATTCAGATTCCGAAAACAGATTTATTATCTCACAAGCATTATCACACCGACATTTCAATGCAATACGTTTTTAAATTTTAGAGTAAAAATATCAACTATTGATTGATTATTGACTAATCAAAAAAATATTGAATATTTATTGCTACCGTTTTAAAATGGTGGATGGATATCGATCGAAAAAAATATACAGGGTGCCCCAGTACTGAATGCGTTCTTTGAAATGGGCGTGAAATTCTGCGTTGATTGATATAAGCATGTGTGGGTCTCAGATCAACCCCTGAATTATTATTAAATTTTAAAGGTGGGCCAATCAGGTGCGCCCGATGAGCCAGCGTACGTCGGTGAGCGATGCGCGCGTGTCGTGATGCCTGGCGGGAGCACCGGACCTACAGGCACCACTCTCATCGGGCGCACCTGATTGGCCCGCCTTGAAAAAATAATAATAATGCAGGGATTGACCTGAGACCCACACATGCTTATATTAATCGACTTAAAATTTCACCCCCAACCTCCCTCTTTCAGATAACGCCGTCAGTTTTGGGACACCCTGTATATATTTCGATCAAACTACAATACTTAATAAATTTGCCGAAGTAGAAGTAATTTTATTGGAAACTTTCTTTCAAACAAATCAAGAATAGTAATTCTCAATTATTCGACATTGAAACTCACCCTGAAACTAACTGAATAAAAAATAGCGAAGTCACTAAGGTCGCTGAAAAATGTAGTGTTTTATTCAAAGGAAGATCAATTGAAGTAAGCACTATGTGCACATTCTTTTGACTTTCCCATGGGAAAGGACCAACGAAAGTGCGAAGGACGGAACGGGCAATGCTATCATGAGTCTTGTGTAAGTGTAGAAGGGTGCACCCGATTTTATTTGTAATAACTGTTCCCAATATGTAATTGGAAGCGATTGAAAAAAATATCTATATGTTTGTTTCCACTATTCATATGAGAAAGTAATGCGCAGAACGTTATTACTTTAGTAACATCCATTTTTGGCATTATCTCCCTGTTCACCTAATGCACCCAAAAAACGCATCCATTGACATAATTTATTGACATAATTTTTATTAAATTTTCAAGATCAGCGCAAAATATCTTCTTTTAAGTCTATCACAAAAACACTCTTCTAGTCAAAGGTTCATACATACCGTTTCATTACGCATGTATTATAAATTATAGTGACGCATTTTTCACCGGGTGACCCACAATGAATGAGTTTCACAATGAATTCTTTTTAACTACTTAATTTTTTTTTCTAATTTAGGCCGTGAAAATTGCTCAAATGTTTCTCTGTATTCATATTAAGAATTGACAACCTCAATTTGCAAAAACAACGCTTTGGATAGAGATAAAAATCAAGAAATAAAAAATGGAAGAAAAATATCGTTGCGTTCCAACGATGAAAACTTTAATGTCATCTATACCGTACCTAAATCCCATATCCATATAGAGAGTGTATTTTCCTGTAAAAAACGATAACTAGTATTTAACGATTAAGATAAGTGAGTATCGATTTCAATTGAACGGGTTATTATGACGGTATCGTGTGTTCAACAATCGTTATCAGAATTAGCGCCAGAGTATTATTATTGCTGGAAAAAAAAGTTTGAGAAAATAACTCGATGTCTCTCAAAGTTGGAAAGCAACGAAGAAGCAAAAAAAAGAAGAAAATCCGTAAAATGTTCCCTCTTTTCCCCGCGTTAGTGTGGAACGTTTCATTTATATCGTCAAAATATGTACATAACGCATCATTTATTATGGTGCTCGGTTCACCGGCTGGACAGCGGGATGTTTATTATTAAAACGAAGAGATCCTCTCTCACTCTTGCGGGTTCCTTACCCTTTTTCACGTTTATATTTCCGTCTCCTAACCCTTTACGAGACAAATGGAGAAAGAAAAGCAACGTAGAAACGTGTGCCATCTCTAAAATTACCCTCTCCTTATTCGCGTAACTACGTTCGAGCGTAGTACTCTCGTCGTGAATCAACACTGAAGATGCCATCGCGAGCGTCTCCCCTTGTACTCGCGTTTCGCGCCGAATCTTCTTTTTCTCCCGTCTCCTCGCGTTACTCTTGGTTTTAAAAGTATTAAAAAAAAATAAGAAAAAGACGGAGACGCAGTACAGCTGGTCGTTACTCTCATTGCTCTCTTAACCTCACCCTCGTTCCTTGTACGTGAGTCATTCCATCTGAAATCTGTTATAATCTTGTAAAACCTTAAACCTTATGAAAAGTAAAGGAACCTCGAACGGATTTCAGTATTTCAATTTTTCTACAATCTTGGGTTTCTAAAGAAAAAAGGATTAATTATTTTCAACATTTTACAAAGCGTCAATTTTATGAGTGAGAAAAGTAAACAAAATTGGACATTTCGAAGCTCTTGAGCGACCACTAAATATTCGCATTGGCCGATTAGAGCTTTCGCGAGGTTAATTAAAAAATTATAAAACGTAACATTCATGGGTGAGAGGTGGACGAAAAGAAAAATCGATTTTTTAATGAAAGTTTGAATTTTTTGAAGGATTGAGCGACCCCTTAATATTTTTTGACCACTCGCAGCTTTCGCGAATTTTTTTTATCTTTAAAGAAGATAATTCGGTGGTGAGAAAAAGGGGAAAAATAGAGCTCAAATTTGTGCCACCCTAATATATGTATATATATTATTCTTAGGCGTGGAGTAAAATTCGGAGGGTTGAGCCACCAGAGAGACACATTTTCTCTCCATCTGTTGCCCGCATGCTTTCGTGATGGAAAAGGAGAACAAAATGACACAAATAGTCTCGGACCCGTACGGGAGAAGAGCTCGTAAATTTCACCCCCAACGGTGCAATATTGCGAGCTCCCGAGGTGAGTTTACACGCTGTCCAATCCTAACTCTTCTCTCTCTCTCTCTCTCTCTCTCTCTCTCTCTTGCTTCTGCCCTCCTTGTATATGAGTATGTACAATAAACCCGAAAAATCTGGAACGCTCTGGGACACGTCCCCCGAGCGGACGATTGCTAAAAAATGCGAAAGCCTTAATCGCGTAGTACTTACCTAGCGCTGTAGTGCGTTTCAAGTATACGGAAATAAATTGCAAACGCGGTTGAAAACTTTTTTTTTCTGCAAGAAACTGACATTAACTTTTATCTCAGTAGGTTAATTGTGTAAAAATATCTTTTAGCAACGGATCAAAGCTGACGCACTTGTAAACGAATTATCGGAGAAACGTCGTGTAAGGACAATTCAGAGCGCAACTTGGCGTTTGCAGCAATCCAATTAGGATGGAAGCGAACGCTATTCAAGCATGGAAAAAAAGTATTAAAGTACTTTTTCAGTAACTGTCAGGAATTTCAAACGACATTTTGATCGAAATAATTTCTGTTTGCGAGAAAAAAATGTCAGCGATAGTGTATGAACATTTTTCAACAGTTTCGTTTGTTTAAGGAGGTTGGAGCGTTAGCCACAATCCAAGATTAAATTTGAAAAAAATATATGTTACTGTTCAACCTATACTGAGTATTAACGAATAAAATTTTTTTTTTTCATTACTAAACCCCCTTTTTTTTCATTACTAAACCCCCGAGACGAAAAATAGTTTAATGTATGTAATTTTACACGTGTGGGCAAGACGTTCACTCTACGGGTGATGTAATTTTTTTTGCTATTTAGCACGAATATTAGCCATTTCGAACAACGGGCAAACGCAAACCAAACCATTTCAAACATTTAGAACAAAAAAACCCATCTTATCCATCGTAAACCATATATATTGAGCATTGAACCATCTAGGTGTGATGAAAGATTACGAATCTTGGCTGGCGCGTGAAGAGCATTGCTTCAACCTCAATGTCTGCGAAGTTAGCGTATGTCGGCAACACTTAATATTAATTGATGGTAATAATAAATAACTCGTGTCAAATTTAAATAAGCATAATTATAAATCACTCAAAATTTCATTCTGAGTTGTATAAAAAATTCGCTGATGCAGTTTTTTCATAATAATCATCGATAATGTTATACTTTTTCAAGTTGGTAGAATCATAAAAGTCTTTCTTATTTACGCCATGAAAAGATAAAAATGCATAATTTTGCCCTTTAATTATATATTTTATGAAAAACTATCATCTCCGGAATGAATGTATACCTCGTGTGGATTTTTTTGACGTTCATTAAAAAAAAACGCATAAACCATCGTTTGACTAGACTGGATCACTCCAACCTTCTTAAAAGATATCTCTTTATATCGCAGGGAAAGTAATTCTTCTCCGGCGTAGCTTAAATTCCAAACGGCTATTTATTATAACATTTTGGAATAAAAGCTTCTAAATTTGTGGAGAAATACTTTTAACATTCCCTCGTATGTCCTTGCCTCTCGTTTACAACCCCATCTCTATTACTTTTAACCTACCCTCGTCACTCGACTATTTTCCGCTCCTAGGAGGCCTCCTCAGGATATTGTTTGCAATCACTTTTTTTCCATACACTATTTTATTAAGATTTAGATGCGGAGCCCGAGGGCCCTCAAGACAAATCTCGCTCAATAGTCGGCGCGCAAACCAGGGCGTGCTGATGTGTTCACCTCTCCAAGTAGTGGCCCAGACCAGCGATACGCTTGACGCGGGGTATCGCCGCACCCACACATCGACCGTGCGTCCACCCCCTTCTTCCCCTTCTTCTATTATATTAAATTACGTAGAATCTTTCGAAGAATGATATGGTTGATATGTATAAACATCTCAAGAATGTCATGGTC
The DNA here is from genome assembly GCA_963210295.1 of Ophion ellenae. Taxonomy (NCBI): domain Eukaryota; kingdom Metazoa; phylum Arthropoda; class Insecta; order Hymenoptera; family Ichneumonidae; genus Ophion; species Ophion ellenae. The sequence continues at coordinate 19,174,798 of OY723389.1, read as the reverse complement.
CGAAGAAAAATGGTTCCAAAATTTTAAACGCGTTTTTCTTGAGACCCTGCTTTCAAAGTCGGGCGGACCACAGTCTTCAACCGATTGACTTCAAACTTCAACTGTAGCTGCTTAGCTAGATTTCCTAGCGAATTATTGGGTCTACACTGAGAACAAAAAACAATTTAATTGAATTGTCGATGCTGTTACAAAATCGCTAATATTTCAAAGTCTTGCCAGATGTCCAACCTTACGATATGACGTGTCACATCTGACAATTTCAATAATAACCTCCTGGTGGGGCCATATTTTGTCAAACGGCAGGGACTTATTTATACTCCCAATATTTGCAACTTGAAGAAGAAAAGAACGTATTTTTAATGCATTTCGCTTTTCTACTTCCGTAAGGGCAAAAACGCGTCGCACACTTACAAAAAGATATGCACCGTATACGAGAATGCCGAAAGTGAAAGTGTGTGTCGGAAATGGTCTGCGAAATTTCGTTGTTGAGATTTTTATTTCCAACATGCTCGTTGTTCCGGTCGGCTAGTCACTACTGATGTCGATAAACTCAAGGCTTCTTATCGACTCCGACTGGCATTTGACGACTACAGCAATTGGACATAACCTCAACATGGATCAATCAAGTGCTTCGAAACATTTAGGGAAGCTTGGGATGGTAAACGAGCTTGATGTTTGGTTCCCGCACGAACTGAGCGAAAAGAATTCAATGGACGAACCATTTTTGAACTCAATTAAAACGAACCATTTTCAAAGCGGATAATTACTGGCGATAAAAAGTGGAATGTTCAAAATAACGTCGGTTGAAAAAGATCATAGTCAAAGCGCGAGGAGGGTGCCTAGACGGTCGCAATCGCTGGATCACACCCAAAGAAGGTGATGCTCTGTATCTGGTGGGATTGGAAAGGAATAGTGTATTATGAGCTGCTGCCACCAAACGAAACGATTAATTCGATCAAGTACTGCTTACAATTGGCCAAATTAAAGCGAGCCATCGATCAGAAGCGGCCCGTATCGGCGAATAGGAAGGACGTTGTGTTCCATCACGGCAACCACACGCTTCTCCACACCACCCGTTTCGCTGGTGACGCGGAAAGAGTTATTGCAGCTTGGGTGGAATGTTTTGGGGCATCCGGCATATAGTCCGGACCTTGCACCTTCAGACTATCACTTGTTCCGGGCGCTACGGAACAATTTGAATAATAAAACCGTCAGTTCCTTGGACGTCCTCTTGGAACACGTCTTTGCCACTTGGATGACTTCTTTGTTCAAAGATCTCAGGACCTCTATGAAAGAGAAATAATGGAGCTCGTGGGGAGATGGCAGAAAGTCATTGAACAGGATGGAGCATATTTAGTTGATTAAAATCGCTTGTTTTGATAAATATTTTTCCTTTGAAATTTACTCGATTTTCACTATGGAATTGTGCATAGACCAATAGGTCGTTTAACAATTACGGTTCTTATGAACAAAGGGAGGCAGTTGCTTAGCCAAAAATGCGACTGTTTTTCAAAATGGTGCCGAATATGCAAAAATCAATCTTCTGTGGTAATCGTGTGTACTTCGATAGCAAAATTCATGTAGACTACAAGAAAAAAATATGTTTTGTTCCAGGTGCTCATATGCGTCTCCTACACGTCCGCCGTGGAGGGCCTGAAAAAAACGTTTTCCTTCTACTGGTCATTGGGCTGCCATTATGTATTTTTTTTTTTGGAAAATAAAGAATTCATTTGAGTACTTAGGGGCCACTCATAAAACACGTGACGCAGTGAGGGTGAGACAAAATGTTCCCGTGAGAGTGACCCGTGAGACAAAATGTTCAGAAAAATCCGGGCTTTATTTTTGTCCACAGCGTCAAAGTCAGGGAAGCTCATTTTGGGGGTGAAGAAGTAGGCTGAAATTTTGAAAGATCAGTTTTAGTTCAATAACTCTTTGGGAAAAATTCGTACAATTTTTGTTGAAATGGAAATCTTGTAGCCCTTGAAAAGACGCGTCGATCAAGTATTTGATCATCCCTCTCCGATAATATCTTCACCCCTAAAAAATATTTGAAATATTTTTAAAAATTCGTTTATTGTATAACTAAAAAACAATTGAATTTTCGAGTATGGTTGAAATGTATGAAATGTAGAAAATAATCTTCTTTATGTTTTCGTTTCTATGGACACCCTTGAATTTTGCTTTTTCCAACGCCTCTCGGGGGTTGAAAATTCAAAATGAAATTCTGGGAAAACTATTGACCGTATGAATTCACCGCCGTGAAACGATTTGTAGCCTGAACCTTCCGCTATATTTTGTCCACAGCGCCAATCTCGTATCTCTTTATTTTCGATTTCTAAAAGTGGGGGAACGTACCAAAAATCAGTATTTTGAGAATAACTGTTCGAGAAATTTGTTTCGAACTCCATTCGAATGCAAAAGTTGTAGCTCTCAAAAATACGCGTCGATTGGGTATAAAATCATCTCTTAACTTCAAAAATACCTCCACCCATAACAAATGACGAAATACTCTGAAAGTTTTTTTTTCGCGATTACTCAAAAATGGTTAATTTTACCGGTGCCGTTTGAATGTACGAAATGTAGGGATTGATATTCTCTACATTTTCGTTCACATAAATAACCCTCGAATTTTGCCATATTTTCATGCGTTACCGAAAATAAAAATGATTTTATCTTTTGCCGGAAAACTTTTGACTGTATGAACATTTTTTTCTCTCACGGCGCCGAGCTCCTAGGGTTTTAGTTTGGCATCAATCCACCCGGAGCCTCCTTCATCGCCAAAAAAACCCTACGCCCCAATTTTTAGGCAAACTTTGATTTAGCACCCCCGGAACCTATAAAATCACCTGTCAAAAAACTAGCCTTCTTTTAATTTTTCTAATTTCAATAAATGACTGCCTGACAAGCACGACTGTCCTGAGTGTATTGTCAGTATATTTAAATAGCATTGTTCGCGCAATAACACAAAAAAATACACGTGATATGTCACAGCACCCCCTCCCCACCCCCGACCCCTAGCGTGATCAATCATGATGTTATCCAACCCCCCGCCCCCTATTTGAGTCTTACGTGATTAAGGGGTTAGGCCGCTCTAGGGGCCGAAAAAATAGGCTTTTTGGGGATTTTTTTCTTCAGAAAAACTACAAAATAAATCGAGATTACAAAAAAGGGTGTTTATCATACATATCAGTGACTGTATACAATAATTTTTTCGAAGCGATCATTTCAAAATGGCGGCTGTGTAACGTTTATCTCAAAACTGCATTTTTTAAGTTGGCCGGAAACATAACTCAGACAATTTTCAACCAATTCACTTGAAATGTTCAATATATCTTGAAAAATACATTGTTTATGGAAGTACGTAGGATTTTTTTTATATTGCACAATTCATTTGTTATTAACAATTATGTGACGAAATTTTTCACTTTCCAAAAATTTGCCTAAAAAATCGTCAGATAATTTTTAATAACAAATGCAATATAAAATAAAATTGTCTGAGTTGTGTTTCAGGCCAACTTAAAAAATGCAGTTTTGAGATAAATGGTGCACAGCCGCCATTTTGAAATTAATCGCTTCAAAAAAATTATTGTCTACAGTCACTGATATGCATGATAAACACCCTTTTTTATAATCTCGATTTATTTTGCAGTTTTTCTGAAAAACATCCCCAAAAAGCCTATTTTTTCGCCCTCTAGAGTGGCTTAAGGCCTTAATGGACGAGCCCACGTATAAATTGTACGTTTTTATATATTACATATATATTTACCTAAAGTAAACAATATAAATTATTCGTTCTGAAATAGCTTGTTAAAATGGTTTTAGTATTTGACTTGCTTCTTTTTGTTGAAAAAAAAACGAAAGCAGAAGGGGGGCGGGCTCCATGTCGAGTAATTTTAAGAATCGGCAGGGGGGGGGGCACCGGCACCCATCACGAAATGTCACAGAGGGGGGAGGGGGGTCGAATATTGATAAAATTTGCGTCACGTGTTTTATGAATGGCCCCTTATATATGTAAAATGAAACCTCCAAACCTCATTTTGATTGCTTTATTAGTCTTTACAAATATAAATCGCAGAAAAGCCTTGTTTTCCGACCATCCGAAAGTATACAACGCCTTAATACAATTTGAATATGTTCCTGGTACTACGTAGTGAGTACGTCGAATAATGAAGAATGTTCCGATATGATGGCGGGGGTGGTGGGGAGGAGCATATATCTCACAGACCCGGCAAGGAATGATATTGAATGAACTGTGCGTGTATACCCACGTTGCCACCATCGGACGTTTCGTCGTCAATCTTATAGACATATATTGTAAAGTCTCGAGGCCCCTCTTTCGAGCATCGCTATTTTTGTTGGTATTTTTGTTTTCCTATTTTGTGCTGATGTTGGAACATCAGGCGGCCAATATTCAAAAGATCCAGAAACTCTCGTGTTCTGTCAGAAGAAGCGGTAGGTACACAGTAAAATGCATACACACTCAACAAAAATATATTACACATGTAGACATACATTCCACGTTAGGTTGGTCATTTTTTTTTGCAATGAACGTCTTGCACGCAGCCGAGCGTCGAGTTAAACTCACAAATTGTTTCGTTCGGGGTAGTTTTTTAATTCACGTTTTAAAAGCTACTTTTTTGTTTTAAGAAAGCATCAAGAGCGCAAAGGTTATACAGCATAATACAGGTTATCTTCTTTTTCATAAGCTTTAGCAACTCTCGATACGTTTTGTCAATCGTACACTTGTCTAAGCAATATAGTAATTCTGGAGAGCTGCGAAATCACGTATGCATCGATTTGGAGGCTTCAACATTGACAAGCTCATCGTTTTAAAAAAATCTATTAATATATATACTGTTTTATGTTAGGTGGTTGCATATACAACTGCCCTTTTTAGTGATAGCAAAGATACTGGTACTGGTTCGGTGGCAAATTGATGAACTGGTTTATTCTAAGTATTGCCCATATCGGAACAGACAACCATGGTCCATCTTTCGGCCAATCATCGTATTGCACGCAGGAAGAGGCGATCCAGTAATCTCGCCATTTCTTATTCCTTTGTACGGCGTGAAGTACTGAGCCGTAAGCGCTGTCTGCATCGACTGGTATAAATGGTAATTGGAGGGAGCGATGTCTGGCGAATATGACGAGTACGGTAGGATTTCCCAGTTCTCTTTTAGCAAAGAACGTTACTTTGGTATCCGCCTCCGATTTTGTTGCAATTTATGTATACGGTACAGCATCGAAAACCATTTGATAGTTTTTTTATCGGCGGAGGAACGGTCTTAAGGGGTGAAACCACCCCTTAGCACTCTCAGGATATCAAGGGCTGATTTTGACGAAAACAAAAACGGAAATTATTCGAATGCAAAGCGATCCATTATGGATACTTTGTAAGAATCCAATATTGAGGGATGGACCGCCCCTTTGTTTTTCTTTCTGCCACCCTACATTTAAGAGGAGTGCATTAAATTGAACGTAACGGGTAACACTTGGATGGGGGACAAAATTAAAGTTACGTACTTTTCCATTTTGGCTGGATAGCAAGCTTAAGGTGGTAAACCACATGCCACGCATATTCGAAGACGTTTCTAGAAAATGGAGGGTTTGGGGGAAATAAATCGTGAATTCGTCTTCACGGGACTAAAATACGTGAATTTTTTTAAATTCAAATTCTTTCCCATCTTGGCCAAAAATAATTAGCTTCATTGAATCGTCGATCATTTCCTTCCTGCTTCGATTTGGAACTCTATTCTGTGCTCATTCTCTTCTTTATTGTTTACTCTTTGAAATGCCGGTCGATGTATTGAGCTGCGATGACTTTCTGATTCTTCGCAGCATTTCAGAGGCGGAGGATCATTTTCATTAATTTTTCTATACCTGCCGTCCCTTTCCCGCTTTTTCGGCTATTTTCCAAGCGAACTTTCCGAAAAAGACGAATTGGAATATCTAGATGAATCAAGCGGCATGCTCTATGTCTACCAAAATCCTTTCTACCACCCCCCCCCTCCCCCATTTAGTTTGTGTCAATAGGACCGACGATATAGCTGTTAAAATTTTTATGATTTTCGCAATTCCAGAAAAGTGGCCCGATGGGCCCATATCTTTTTTCGCCTTTTGGACCGCATTTCAAGGGTCTATCGAATAGGACATTTTCCGCCAATTACAAATATCACTGAGTTTTTGTCGAAAGCTCAAAATTACGCAGGCTAAACGCGAAAAATGTCTCTTTACACACTTTTGACGATTAAATAAAAAGATTTCTGTTTGGGGGAAAATTAATGATGGATTCGTGTTCGATGTATAAAAATACCTGGACATAAAATGAGAACAAAAATCAAAACTGTTTCCCATCTCGACCAAAAATAAGTGGCTTCACTGAATCGTCGATCATTTTATTTTCTGTTTGGACTTGAAACTCTGCTTTGGGCGCATTCTCTTCGTAATCGTTTTATCTTTAAAATGCTTTTTAATTCCTGGAGATGATTTATCGATTTTTGACTGAATTTGAAATACGAAACATTGATTTCTGCCAATTTTTCCAAACAAACCCCTTTACCTCTTTTTCGCCCATTTTCGAAGTGCGTTTTCTAGGAAAACTAATTGCTATACCACGACGAATCAAGCGGCATTCTCTATTGGCACCAAAACCGTTTTTGGAACTCCCTATTATGTTTGCGTCGCTTAAAAAGAACCGAGGCTACGGCTGTTTAACATTTTGGGTTTTTGGCTATTTTGAAAAAGTAACCAACGGAATCGGAAATTTTTTTAAATTTTAAACGGGCCGTCCAAAGAAAAATTTACCGCCGACTACGAATGTCACCGAATTTTAGTCGAAAGATCAAAATCAAGGCCGGCTAAACGCAAAAAAATTGTATTTTCTACACTGATGACGATTTTGTATAAAAACAGAGCTTTTCAAGATAAATGGATGATTCATATCAATATGAGGGGGTGAAAATACAGCGATGTGGATTAAAAAGAAATGTAATGCCAATTTTTTCGGCATTTCGGCCAAAAAGAAGTTTCTTCACTCAATCACCGCTCATTAATTTTTTTCGTTTCGATTTGAAAATCCGCTCTACTCGCTTTCTCCTTCCAGCCGTGTGCTCTAAACACTGCTGCCTTATTCATCGAGCTCCAACTATTTTTCGATTTTTCTCAGAATTACAAAAGTCAGACCATAGATAGTTTTGAATGCACCACCATATACTTGAGTTTTAAAATGGAAAATACGTTTAGGCGAGGAAATAAATTGCTAATTTTCATTTTTTTTTAAAGGAGAGATTTATTTACTATTTTTTAGACTTAGGGTATGTTTTGTTACTACTTTCGACTGTTACATGGTATTTTTCAATTGATCTTTAAAAATGGAGTAGGTATGGCGCGGTCTACTGAACTGCATTTTCAAAACCGACGAAATTTGGTATACATTTTTTTATTCTTATCGTCTAAAACACGATCCAAAATGTTTAAACATTTTTGTTTAAAAAGTATTTTTTATTGCAATATATAGCTATTTTTGTCGGAAAATTCAATCGTTTTGTTTCCAAGCGTACCATTTAATGGATATTCAACATTTATCACTTTTTTATTCGTTCATATTCTGCATATGAGTGTTAATGAAAGAGAAATCTTCGTTGGTTTTTTTTTCGTATTAATCCCGCCGACTCTACGTGTCACGCCATCTGACAATATCCGCCGCAACCCGTTTAAGAGACTGTGGCATACCTCCGCCATTTCTAAATATTAATAAGAAACTACCATGTAACGGCCAAAAGTAATTAAAAAACGCCCTAAATCTCGAAAGTGGTGAATAAATCTTTAGTAAAAAAAAAATATGACAATCAGCAACTTTTTGCTGGCCTAACGGTACCTTACCCCCTTAACGAAATCAAAGGTGGACACCAAAGTGATGTTCTTTATATGTACATTTCAACCGGTTAAGCAACATGCGGCTTGGCGTTGTCGTGCTACAAAATCAACTTATCATGGCGATTCTCCCATTCTGGCCCTGTCTCGTGCAGGGCTCGCTCCAAACACATCAGTTGCAGTCGATACCGATTGCCAGTGAGGGTTGCCGGCGGCTTCAATAGCTCGTAATACAGGCCACCCCTCTTTTGGGTGCTTTTTCTGCGGTTCTTATTGTTCTTAGAGAAATCAGCACTGTGCATGTGGTGAAGCCGCTCTTTACACGTTGTACTGACTGGGGCATCTTCGGCATACACTTCCTCTAGCAAACGATGTGTTTCCACGGCTGGTTGCTTTGCCAAAAAATAATGGAGCATAACTTCCCGCAAATGCGAATTATTTGGAATTTGGAAAACTTGCCATTGTAAACAGAGTTAAACTATATGATGTCAACGCGTCACACAAACGTCACCAATGGCGTTTTAGCGGAACTCTGTGGACCTACCATCATGTGTGTGGCCAACTATCAAATCGAAAAAAACGGTATACCTAACGACGAGTATTGCCAGAAAACGGTTTCATATGCAACCACCTAATAGAATAAAAAAAAAAGATTTGGAAATCTCGGTCCGAAGGAGGTCATAAAACTGAATGACGGTAGCAAAAAGTAACGTGCAATTACTGAAGTAGAATTCTGAAAGTAGAAAAGTTACATTTCTGTGGAAGGATTCAAGATCACGTGACTAAATTCTACACCGGTCATTTATGGTTCTCCGAGGGGTCGTGACCTAAAAAGGAAGCGATAGTATAGCGAGTTGTAATCCGAATAGACATGAATCAGATCTCCGTATTGCGACCTTGTACGCGAATTTTGTCTCATTACGGTGACCTCAATGTACATACGTTACATATAATTCATGCGATTCAACCCTGGAACTTCATAATCCCAAGGTTTATCAACTGTACGGCTATCTCGATAATTAGGAGGTCATACAGTAACCGTAACTCTTCAAAGCATCGTTGTTCCCAATCGTGCAAATGAGCATATCATTTTGCAAACGGGTTCCATGTTCATTATATAAGATGTTTTGCAATCACACTATGCTCACAGTTTCTCTTCATTATACGTTTTGTAACGCGGAATTTCAGTTAATGACGATGAATTCCTGAATATGAAAAAAGTGAATTTATTCAAGAATAATAAATGCAGTTTGTGGATTACATGTCTATATGAATTGTTGTTGCTTAAGCATTCAGCGATTAATAAGATAAAAATATCAACCGTTTTTGACGAAGCTAAGCTGGTTATTCGATTTAAATAATCGATTCATTCAACGCGTATATTGAGGAGAATAATATATACAAAGGAGAAGAGAAGATTAAGGTAAGCTGGTTGTTCGATTAAAAAAATCAACTTATTTAACGCGTGTATCAAGATCATTCAAAGCGGAGTTGTTCGTCAGAATATAGATAGACAGCGTCACGCGATTGCTGTTGCAACTGGGAGGCACTGTTGACATACTTCTTTTTCACGAGAAAAATATCTATCATAGTAACGTGCAGGTATGATGATTTTAATTCGACACATGTCGAATTTTTTCATATCCATTGACAGTTCAGTGGTATATGTCCGTGAGTGTTCGTGTGCGTGCGTATGTTGCTGCTTCCTGTACACACACAGATACACATATACGGTGAGTAAAAACGTATTTGCCCAGTCCGCGTTTTGTAAATAATTCTTTAAAAATATGGCGTTGAAGTTTGCATCGACGAAACTCAACGAAAGTGCTTTTTTCATTTTTATTCCATTATTTTTATTATTGCAGGTTTATTATTGCAAATATTTTTCATAAATTTTTGTAGTATACCGCTAAATAAGTATCTTTAACAATTATTGCGGGATTTTTGAAGGCGGAATATGCGAAAGTCAATTGAAGGAATTAAGTAGTATTAGTTTGCATTGCATTCCAACGATGGAAACTTGAACCTCAAAAAATGGCAGATGGCGCTGACATATCAAGATCTTAGATTTCGCTTATAACAACAGCTGAGATAGTCGCTGTGTTGAAATGGTCCTTGACAGATTTTTCGTTGCTGGAAAGATCGATGAATAGCAAAGAGATATGAAATTAGTGTCGCTTTCTCTCTCTCTCTTTCTCTCTCTCTCTCTCTCTCTCTCTCTCTCTCTCTCTCTCTCTCTCTCTCTCTCTCCCTCCCCCCCCTCTCCCTCTACCCCCCCCCCCCCCTCTCTCTCTCTGGCTGTCTTTTAGGACTTTTCTATCAGCAAGTAGCACAAAATTATTTTTCATTCCACGTACTATCACTGGTTTATTTTTCTCTATTACCGGTGACTCTCTACCCTGCTTTTCTTGGTCTTCTCGATGTAAAAGCCCCGCGAAAGCTTCTGGTTTTCTATTCTGCTCACATTCCTGCTTTCTTCCGCTGAAGACGAGAGTTTAGCTGGATACACTCCTATATAACGAAGCCACTGTGTGCTTTCTGATGTCATTTTCATTCTTTATTTTTATCGTCCAACCAGTTTCATTTCGCCATGATTGTCATCCGCACACACACTCACTCACACACACACACACACACACACACACACACACACACACACACACACACACACACACACACACACACACACACACACACACACACACACACACACACGCACGCACGCACGCACGCACGCACGCACGCGCGCGCACACACACACACACACACACACACACACACACACACACACACACACACACACACGCACGCACACTTACACACATAGATGGAGACAGAGTCAGTATAACGTGAAAAATACATAAAAGGGTGGTGAATTCCATTTCGATTTCGGGAGAATGGCCAAACTTTCGTTTTTCAATTTCTTAGTACGTTTCGTAATGAAGTCAGTCAGGGAAACATAGTCCAAAAAGATAAACGATGTCAGGTGAATAAATTTTTCAGAGGCTGGAAGGTTGGTGGTAGTTGTTCATAAAATTCCCAACAGAACTTGAAGTCAGTTCGATACTTGCATCCATATACTATATTCATCTTACATGTAAACAAAATTATGAGGACTCAAACTAATCGTTTCGGCACAAGTGTGCAAATCTTTCTAGCAACGTACAATACTTTACTTCAAAAGCACATATGATTCATTAAATGAAATGCCCAATTTTTTTTCACCGCCGTCGACTTTCCCATTCGGTTGAACACCTACGACGAAATATGTCGTCGAAAACGAATCTAAGGTGTATTGAAAATAAGCATGTACGAAATGCGCACATGTACCGAAAAAAAAAACAAGAACGACCGCTTTGAAGGATATCATGGTGCTTCTGTACTATTCTGTAGGAATGTGTCTCGAAGCAGAGGGATCAATTCTTTCATCCACCACTATTGCGAGGTCGAATCGTTCTCCTCCCGTATTCTCTGTACCTTGCTGTATAAATACATATAGATATATACATAAACCAACACTCAAACCATATATAGGTTTTTCCAATCGCTTGAGACTTTCCGAAAGCGCAGTGCTCATCCTGCGACCCGTATTTCGTCGCACTGTTGTTACTGCCCGACAAAACGTTCTTCAGTTTTATCCCCAGGCGACTCTCGCCGATATCGTTCACATTTGTCCTGTCTTACGTCTTCCGAAACCTTTCCCTGCCTTCTATCCTCCTTTCTCATCTTTTTTCCTCTCTCTCTCGACCCCTTTTGCCCTTCTTTCCTCACCCACATGCTATCTCCTTTTCTTCTGCCGCTAAATCCAATTGGACATGTACTTTTCACCTCGATCGAGCAATGTTTCTATCTCGCCTTAACTTGTCGCCTTTTGACGGAGTTACTGGCTTTTGTCTTTTTCCCTGCCACTTCGTCTCTATCTCTACTGTGGCACGCCCATTTCTGATCCTGATACACATACGAGCGCAGACGGAAAGATCCCCCATATACACAAAGCCCCCAATCATTTGAAACGTAACGTGAATACATCCCTCTTTCATCCGCGATTCCGATTTCTCCCGGTCGCAAATTCCACCGTGAAAAATAGGAGGCTGGGAAATAACGAGAAAAGCAAGACAAACGCGAAAAACAATAACAAATAACAAATAATGCGGCGCTTGACTTGCTCCTTATTTTTCCAAAGTCGACGCGGAAAAGGTCATTGAAGTTATCGTCGAAGAATTGGTTTCTCCTATCCTCTTTGATGGATATCTTTAGTCATGTTTCTAGCTCTAAACCGTCTTTTGTGTGTGATCCTTCGGCGTCGTCTTAGGCGTGTTGTTTTTTTCATATGAAAATACATGTGTATGTGTTTGAGTGAGAGAAAACATGCCGAGAGAAAATACACCACCCTCACATATATATTTATATGAGAGAAAATACGCCTGGGGGATACAAAGGACTGGCAGCATGGCTAAGGGACGACTCACTGCATGGTGTTTGGTATACACACATACATATTGCATCATTTGCCAGTTCACATTCATTAGACGATCTTGAGGCTATGTAACCGGAAATCACAGCAATATTGATTCAATCGAATGCAATATCACGAACTCTTTGAGAGGACTTCGAGACGGTGTACGACAGCCCGATATCAAGGGACTCGACACAGTACAGGGGCAAGAACAATGTTCCAAGACGCAACGAGTATCTGTATCCACTTATTCTACAGAGCCCATGCATTTTTGCCCTATGCCGCGGCTGTTTTTTGCACCCCGTTGTCACTTCACGATGTTACGTATTAAATGTTTCTGGCGCCCGGTAATTTCTGCAAGGTTAGTTTCGATCGAAATCAAATCGAAAATATAAATATTATAAACGTACCTCGATTCATCTTCATCTTCAACAACGTAAAAACATGTATTTGCACAATAAATTTCATACGTGTGATTCATAATTTTGTGGTTTTATTTATTTATCCTGTACTTTAATAGTTTTCTCTAGAACCGTAAATCCATTACAACATATCTAGACAACCGCGCGAGCTGTGAAACCGAAACTTCGCGCGTACGTATCAACTTTACAGCGCGCTAAAAGTCGTAATCTTTGGCTAAAAAAACGAATAGATATTTGTTGTAGGTATGAACGTGCTCTACAAGTTTGATAATAGGCATTTTTTGATATGTGTCACGAGAAAGGAGAAAACAGCAAAAAACAAATTTCAATTCCCTATTTTTTTACTTTCATGTTCGATATCTCAACAAAAGCAACGGTAGGTGAAATATTCATATGACCTAATTGTAGAGCGTAGAAAAAGCAACAAAAAAGTGTATTGTCGCAATGTTTGTATCATGACGGAGAGCCAAGTTATCGCAAAAAAAAACCAAATATACCCTTTTTTCAAGATGTCGGAGAAAGCTCATAGGAAATCTTGGTTGACAATTTCAAGTTCAGCTTTTCTAAGCTCCCCCACACTATATTAAAAAAATCAGCCTTCTCGGTTCACATGCATTTATCGGCCTCTTTTTAAGACATAATGACTGGATTAAAAGAACAAGCCTTGAATTTGTGGAAAAACACCTACCTAGGAACCCTCAACGTAAACTATTTACAAACGTGCGCTTAGCATCGAGTCTCGAAAAATGGAGTCCGAATGGCAGGGGGCTGGTTGGCATCGCTAACCATAATGTTTTTTTTAAACCCCCTATGCCGAACGTATTTGGAGATGCTGACGTATATAAATCGGTTCAACAATACTATTTGTAATTTTGACAACGAATTGATGAGAGTGCATTTTTCTGAGAATGTAAATAGGGGGATATTTATGCAAATTTATATGGATACTATTACATCGTAGAGCTGCACTGACAGAAACATTCGATTGATATTAACTAACCGCGTTTGATTTTTTAATTTAAATTTACTAGGTTTTTCGTGAAATCAAATTTTTTCGATTGCATTCCAGTTTTGGATTATTTACTTTTTATTTATTTACTTATTCAAATCCAAATCTATTTAATATCGTCCGATAACGAAATATTTTATTTGACTCTAATAAATCGGGCATATCATCTGGTCAAAAAAAAATTGAATTGAATCCACTAACTGTAACTAATTCATTTTTTTAAATTTAATTTAAATATATTTTTTGTAGAGTCAACCAGTTTTCTATTTGATTGAACTACCGGTATGTCTTTATGCAACACACACATCAAAGGAGGGGGGGCGGTAGAGAGAGGAATTATTTTTATATATATATATATATATATATATATATATATATATATATATATATATATATATGTCGGAAATACTCTATCTATGGCCTCTCTTCTACATACACACACACATATATATATATATATATATATATATATATATATATATATAAAGGTTATGTTTGAAAAATCTGTAGCATGTTATTCGATGAAACTTTTTCATTATCACAATGATATTAACTAATCGATATTGTTTTATGTGATACAACAAATAATTATAGGAATTCATTTGGTCTCTTATGCCATATCTGCAACTAGGATGTTACAAGTACTCGGTAGCATAGGGCAGCGCACAGAGGGGCCAAATCCCAAAAAGCTGGCCAGAAGTCGAAAAATAGAGTTTACGTTCCGGTAATTTGTAGTCGTGGGTTAGGTTAGGTAAGGGTCCGAAGGTCAAATTCGAGGGTTCAGCGCTCCCTCTCCCTTATACCTGCTACTGTGGGACAGTTCAAAGGGGACTCTCAATCGAGCTAGACGCGTCGTGCAGTAGGCAAATATTTCAACGCTATATTCAAGTCTTATAGCCAAATCTCTAAAAGTAAATCGATTTCAATTTTTTTAAATGGAATCATCAGGTGCAAATAAGTAGAAAATCATTATGTAACATAAAATTAATAATAATAGTTTATGCGATAACAATAAACGAATCATTTGTACGAAAATGAACGGAAGATTACAACGGAAAATTTTAAACACATAGAGAAAATTTTATAAGTTTTTTAGAGTTCTGCTACTTGACCGATCGCATGTTGTAGATGGATCTATTATTGAATGAAAAAAAATTAAAACGTGCTGCCTCTAGCTGCCATTGTGTCATTGGTGCATGTTCTTGCAATGTAAAACGTAGTTTTCTGAATTTCGTTCATTACCCGAGTCGAAATTTTCGAGCCGCGTTCAACCCACAAAATGAAGGCGAGCAGAAATCGGCGTGAGCGGATTATTGGGTATCTAAAGGAGGGTACAATGTTTGAAAGTATCATGCGTTAGAGCCTCCGATGAACCTCCGGCATGGCAGAAAGTAGACTTTTTGACTCAAAGGAGGTCAGTAAGGCTCACAATTGAACCTACGGAACCTCAGGTCGGCCTACTTCGAGCGCTCCCGCAGAACCTACTGCCCCCCCCTTTCGGCCTACTGTACACTGCTAAACAAAAAGATTAATTTATATAGAATCTATTTAAATAAAATAGGTTTTTTCCTTGTCTCACAGCCTACTACGATCATATTTCTTTCAAAAATATTTATATATATTAATAAAGATGAGATTCAAATTAATCTTTATTTGCTTACAATGTACACTGTAAAGCTAAGTGTACTATATGCATAAAATATTTCATAAATCGAAAATAAAATGAACGCCTTAATTTCATAGAATAACATGCTATAGATTTTTCAAACAAACACACACACACACACACACACACACACACACACACACACACACACACACACACACACACACACACACACACACACGCACGCACGCACGCACGCACGCACGCACACACACACACACACACACACACACACACACACACATATATATATACATATATATATACACATATATATACACACACACACACACACACACACACATATATATATATATATATATATATATATATATATATATATATATATATATATATAAAATTCCTCTCTCTCCACCTTCTCTACGCCACGCCCCTTTGATATGAGTGTTGCAATAAAGATGGACCGTTAGTTCAATCAAATAGAAAAATGGTTAACTCTACGAAAATTCTATTTAAGGTAAATTTAAAAAAAATAACTAGATCCATTCAGTGAACTTAACTAAATTGTTTTTATGAACAGATGAAAATGTTGAATTGATGAAACCGAATCACAGATTTATTAGGATCAAATAAAATATGTAGTTGGACGATATTAAATAGATTGATTTTCTATAAATAAACATTTTTGAAATCAATAATTTTAATAATGGAATGCAATAGGAAAAATTTGGTTCTATGAAAAATCTAGTTAATTCAAATAAAAAAGAATCAAATAGACGCGGTTAGTTAATGTCATATTTAGCGGAAAAAATAAAAATATGCTTCATACATACACGTGGAAATATTTTTTAAATTTTCGACGTGCTAAAAATGAAAACAAAGAAAAATCAAACATTTTATTTAAAATCGACGGTAATCGGCCGTCGCCATTTATCAACTCATTATTGAATTAACAAGAAAAACAAAACGAACAAAAACAAAAAGAAAAAATCGAATGAGGTTGAATTCTAAACAGACAATTTCAATCCTTTAGAACATGGAATATACTATAATTAACACCCTAACGTTCCATATAGTTATCAATATTATATGTTATTTAGATCTACACTGCCAGCCAAAAGTTTTCGGACACTCCACATGATCGCAAAACTTTTGAGCGCTGGATAAGTGCCAAATAATGTTAGAGTAATATAATTAATTTCAATTATTATTTCGCGAAGATCCTATAAAGATCTATATAATTAAGTAATTATACAGAGCTTTATAGTATCTTCGTAAAATAATTATTATTCTGCCATAAGTTTTCAATGATCCAAAGTGATATTAAGTTTTGCAGTTATCTGAAGTGTCCGAATACTTTTGACTGGTAGTGTATATTCGAATATATTAATGCAACCACATATTTCGAGAATAATATATATATAGTATTATATAATATATACTGTCGCTTAAAAGTTTGGATACACCGGTCGATATTTCTTGCTGCACTAAAAGTTACATAGCTTCGTAAAAAAAAGATAACCAAATTTACCGAACGGCGTTTTGACGGGAATAAATTCAGCTTTATATTACTTTTCTGAAATAGTTTTTTATAATTTTATTTTCGACCCGGTACGCACTTTTATACGTGACTGATTTTCGGTTTTTTTTTCGACCATCGAGAATTGGGCGCATGACTTATGCAAAAAAAATTTGTTGCGTTTATCCATGATAAACTTGAACGGGGTAGCAGGAACTCCATTTGAGTTTTTTATAAAGTTTTGCACGATTTTTTTCGCAATCTTATTTCATTTTTTGCTAAAAAAGACTAATTCTAGATAATGGAATGTAACTCAAGAACTAGAGGGTTTAAGAAGAAATGTCAAGGACGAAAAACGTCGCGTAAGCTTATACTGGATAGACTGGCATTTTTTAAGAATTTTCCTGTGAGATTTTTTCTCACAGGAAAACGCCCATTAATCCGATAGAATTGGAGTAAGACTATATACAAGCATTCTTTTATGAATTGCCTATAAAATAATAATAAATCGATATTGAGCAAATTTGATTGTTTTCGCATATTAATATTGCACTAATAATTTGATAAGGGGACGATGTATTTTTATTAATTTCGTATTATTTTCGTCATCGAACGGGTTACCGATCAGGCCACAATGGAATGATGATGGAGGAGATATCGAATTTGGGCCGAAAGCAGGTTAGGTGGGGTCGAGGCAACAGTTTGAGATTGAAAGCAGGTTAAGGAGGCCTGTGCTCTGCCCGTTTCCCTAAAACTGGGGGTCGAGAGAAGGTTTGGGAGGTCTAGCAGAGGCTACCCTAGACCAAGAGGAGGTCTCTTCATGGTACTGAACTCGACAAATGAGGTTTCGTCGGTTCAACGGAGGCTGGCGGCTTATGTATTACAAAAGAAATGGGTCCTGCGAGGGTTCAGAGGAGGCTAAAAATTTCGACTCGGGCGACCAACCAAAGCCTGGGTTCGGTAGCTCGAATTATGGGAATACCGCTCAACGATTTTTCGAAAACTCAATCATTTCTGCTGCTATTATAGGGGTTGATGAGGACTTGATTAAGCGTTTTCATGTCATATTGCAGACAATTTCGAGTGGCCATGAAATCAATTTCATAAAATTTCAAGATTATGCCTTACAGACAGCTCGCTACTTGGTGTAGTTATATCCGTAGTTCTACATGCCAACTTCGGTACATAAGGTATTGATTCATGGCGCAAAAGTGATAAACTCATCGGTATTGCCGATAGGACAAATGTCTGAAGACGCTCGAGAGCCTACGAATAAATACGTTAACGAGTTTCGTGAAAATTTTGCAAGAAAGTGTTCCCGAACCAAATCAATGGAAGACATTATTTCACGCTTATTATTAATATCCGATCCATTTATTTCAAGTTTGCGCGAATTGCCTCGAAAAAACTTAAAGTCGTTGCTCCCAGAAGCAGTTCTATTGTTAGTTGCGCCACGTATACCAGCAAGTACAGGAAGCTCTAAATCAGTCACCTTTAAATCAACCGATTGGATGTTTTATCGTATTACACAACATATGTATCTATTTTGTACTTTCTCTATAAAAGTGGTTCATATCAGATCCGCCATTTTGTTGTTATTTCAAATTTTGACTTCGGATTCATAATCAGCGACCCCGAAAACCCCCGAGTACTGACTTTCAGCCAAATTTATAACGTTTTCGAGGTTTGGGCAGCTTTTTGGGATTTGGTCCCGCTGTGCAGCAGGCGTAGCTATGGGTAGGTAGGTTCTAGGTTCAATTCCATATAGGCGAAGAATTTCTTCGAAAAAAATCTTTTCAGAAGGTCAGGGCATGACGAATTGGGATACAAAATCATTGTGGTAAAACTCTCAATTAAGTGTTTCATTTCATTTTTGATTTATGAAATATTTTATGCATATAGTACACTTGGATTTAGAGTGTATATTGTAAGCAAATAAAGATTTATGTGAATCGAATCTTTATTTATTCAATTTGAATATATTTAATTTTTAAAAAGAATAGCTGAAACAAATAAAAAATATCTTTGAAACAAATAAGATCGTAGTAGGCCGTAAGACAAGGAAAAAACCTATTTAATTTAAATATATCCGATTTGAATAAAATATTTTTTTTGGCAGTGTGCAATCTAATAAACGAATGGGGGAAACATAATGTTAGACACATATTTAAATAGTAGTAATTTAATTACACGAGGAAATTATATCCTCTCAAAAATCGTCTACGACCAAAAAAGTTGGGCGAATAGAATCCAAAAATCGTAAGATTATTAAAATGGCGGAGTTGTTATTACTATCCTATATAACTATTACACTAAATTATTAGTTTTTTTAAAAGCACACATCAATTCACATACTGCTCCACTGTTAGATTGTCTGTGCTTATGAAAACTGTAAGGCTCAAATGATACATAAAAAATAAACAACGTTACAGATATATGTAGCAGAAGTTAAAAGGGACTACCATTCCAGGGCCAGGAAAACATTTCGATTTCGACGATTTTCTATGTGCTTTATTTTGCATATCTTCAAGTATCTCTACACATTTTTTCACACGATTTTGTAACAAAATGGTGGTGCTGAAGGTGCACGAAGCGAATCATCTTTGTCTGATAGTGTTCTATTTTTTTATTTTTTGAACCTCATAACAACATTTTACATCGAATTAGGGAGGGAAATTCATATGTTGAAAACATTTGTCGAAAAAAATCTTTTCGGCGGTTTCTTTTACCAAAAACAATTTTCTTTTTAAACAGGCACGATTTTGTAACATTCCGATATTGTTTTACTTCCCTGCGTACTTCAAAGGCAAATTTTATCTAGAACTCAAATCATTTTATATTTTCGTTCCAAGTAAAACATGGGAGGAGAACTCTTGCCTGCCGCAATTTTAATTCTATCAACTAAAAAATTAGCGGATTTAACCTTTGTCGGGCTCTAGACTGGTAGTCTCTCTTAAATAAGAAAACTAAAGACTTCGCGCTCAGTTACATGGAAATGCATCACCATACTAAGTTCGCATGGTTTTGAAGTTTATCTCGTTGAAATGCAACGAAAATATATATCTTTCCTAACGCATAATTTTTTTCTTTTGTTTTCGGCTACGGAAGGCAACTGAAACCGTTTTTTAAACTCATCTGAGAGATCCATAACCTGCATCTGCAAAAAAGTTTAAATGACAGTGAAAATAAAGAAATGAAAAAATTATGCAGAATTTTCGTTGCATTCCAACGATGCAAACTTCAACGCGATAAATTCGCGACGCCGACTATTTTTGGATTTTTATTATTTCACTCTTACTAGTCATCTTACATTGATGGTTGTATTGTTTGAATCGTATAGTGTCGATAACCTTAGGAAATCTAACATAGTGGAACACTACTTAAATTAGTGTACTTTTACAAAATGGATGCTTCAATGCGACGATTCTTTTTTACAGTAATGACGATGTCAATGGTCTTTGTGTGAGCATACTATTTTCGTAGTACGGTTTAGCAAGCAAATGACACGTACTAGCCAAACATTTCGATCGTGGACGATTCTCGAGCAGTATTATTCCTTTGTGAAGACATGGGCTTTTTTAAAACCTATTTGACGAACAAAGTTTGTCGTCGACGCAATTCGGATAAAGTTTCATTCGTCTTTGTCTAGCCTGGCCTTGTGTACGCATTGTTCTTGAAGTTGGGATTGGCATCCAACGCGCCTGCGGTATTGGATGAAACGTGGTAAAGTTTTCTGGAACGTGCATACGATGTCACGTCATACGCAAATTTCAATCTCAATGTCATCAGCAAATCTATCGTTTCTGAGACGAAAGTACGTCTCAAAGAAATGTCGTACAAATCCACCTTGCTGTGAATACCACAGGAATTGTGTTTTCATGATAATAGCAATTGAAACGATGCAAGCAATTAGGAAAACAATCGAGGAAATATCTCCCACGAAACTCTCGGAAAAGTATACTTTCTTTTTGCTCAGCGTGAAATTCTTGATCGTCGTGAGTACACTTTTTGGTTAGATTCTTGCAGCTTCCACTTTACGTCAATTGGGTTATTGAAATAAACGAATATTCTCAAGATTCTATATGCAAGAACAAAGTCCTGTACAACGTCGTAATCACGCGTTGTACAGGAATTCATCGTGAAAAAAGCTTTCGAACTTGAGTTAATAAAAGTGAATGTGAAAATATGTACTTTGTGTTGTCGAAATTGTTGTGGTATTTCGCCTGTACATTTTAGGCTATTAAGAAGCAACCCAATAACATTTCCATTAGAAATATATTCCACACGTTTGGGAAAACATTTATAATATGCTGTCGAGCCTCGCTATAACGAATCTCTAGGGAAGTTCGTTATATCGAGATCATGTTTCTTAAAATGTTAAAAAAATATATATATATATTCTAAAAATATAGAGATATTTTTTAAAGAAAGAAAGGTTTGAATGAGATCAATTTTTACAAGCAATTAGCAATTAGAGCATAATGTATATAATGATGTTGTTGTATCAAGGTTTCCGGCGTCTATCGGTAGGGAATGGACAAATCATCGTTGTATCGAGAATTTCGTTATATCGAGGTTCGACTGTATACATAATATCGAATAAACATGATTAACGGGCTACACCTACGCAAGTGGGTCAACGAATTACATTTTTCAAAAATATTTTCATTCGATAGTATCACCTTTTAGCTCTATTCCCTGAAAATTTCATTGAAATATTCCTAAAATTGAATGAGCTACAGCTTCTAACAGTCGGCCGGGCGAGCGGTAGCAGCACCATACGGCAAACTTTAAACGCGTTTTTCTCGAAACACTGTATTCAAAATCGGTGGACATGTCTCGAGAACCACTTGATGGATTGTTTTTAAATTCACAGGAGACGGGATAAGAAACATTTGAAGGCCGTTGACGATCTCATTTTTTTCGAATATCTCTCCATTTTTTAATAGTTACGTAAAAATGACAACCTTTTTCATAGATTTTGTATCTTCGAGTTTCAACTCGTCGCCATATTGTTAAAAAAATGACTGTAAAAATCGACGATCGTCAACGACTCGTATTTATTGTTACTCCGAATAACCCGTATAGTTTTTAGATTTCAGATGGACCGTTCACGCTGGAGAGTGTCCATCGCGAGACGTCGCAAAAAAATCATCTGCCGACGGCCATGTTTTTTATGTATTTTTTGGTGATTTTTTTAAAGGCTCTCAACATGTGTACCTTCATGTTAAAAAAATGCGTTTCTTTTTCACCAACCGTTTCCCAGAAAAATCACAGTATTTGGCCATTTTTCCCAGGCCTCAAGGCGAAGAATATAGCCCCTTAAAACCTCGGATAAATGCCCAAGACAATGGCAGTAACTGATTTTAAGAATTCTACACTCGGGATCATTCGGCTACATTGCACTCGTCCTGAGCTGTCTGCGTTTGCCTACGATTACTCGTAATTTTTACATTTCAAGAACGTAGAGTCATTTTCCACCCCTTTTTTCTCTCGTGCAATCCGTAACCCTCGTCTCTTTTTTCCCCTGCGGGGTCAACCGAAAATTGACAAAAGTTACAGATACGGCTCTGAAGTGTCCTTATTTCTCGGGCATGCTCCAATTTTTTTGGCCCGTCACATGGCCACCGGCGCGACGTGATTCGGGATGGCATTTTGTCCTAGCGATCACACACGTCCCAGAAATCCGAAGTTCATTCAAAGTGTCCTAGTTCCTTTTCTCACTTTTCTCGTGGCACTCGCAGCCTCGGCCTTCTTTTAATCTCACACGAACAAACACACACACACACACACACACACACACACACACACACACACACACACACACCCGTGCATACATAGAGCTGAAAACCCGTCGCGTCGCGAGACACTCTGTCACGGTGAGTCTCTTTAGCCCCGGGGCACTCTCGACATCCTCGTCGTATTCCTACTCGGCTTCTCATCCTTATAGGTATATTTTCTATATCTCTATCATCTCCGCCCTTTTCGTCGTTTCCCTTCCTCTTCTGCTCGTTTTCCACAGAGGATCGACGGGGGAACGGGCTCAAGGGAGGGTCGAGGGTGAGAAACGCGCGGCTAGTGGAAAATAGCGAAGTGCGGACATTCGCGCGTGGCCATCGTATATATTTCAGCCTTTCACGCACTTCGTGAGAGATTTTCACGCGATTGTACCGTATCCAATGCCACAATGGCACGAAATTTACGTCTCGCCATTTTACGGGCCGGAGTTTATTCATATATTTACGTATCATCGAATTTCTATGAGATTGAGTTTCGCGTCATTGGAATTCAATGAAAGTTTTTTTTTTTTATCCCACAAATTCACATTGGTAAATTTGAAGTACAGAAGTCCGTGAACCGTTTTTTGAGATGCTTCTATAGATATCCAATTAATAAATCTGCATAAAACGATTTTGCATAGCAATGAAAATAAGGAAATCAATGACGTTGAAGTTTGCAGCGTTGGAATGCAACGATATCTTTTTTTCATTTTTTATTTCTTCATTTTTATCATTAATTACAGCCTTTTTGTGCAAATTGAGGTGATAAATTTATAATAAGAATACGCAGAAACGTTTCAGCAATTTTTACCGCCTAAATCGGCAGAACAATGGAGTAATTAAAACGAATTAATTTCCGTAGCATTTCTACGATGTAAAATTCAACATTATGAATTTCTTTTTGAAATATTCGTACTGCGCATATATTTGTCCATTGGAAAATCTTCATTTGTAAGTGAAGAATCGTAATTAGTGATGTATTGATAAATAAACGTAAAATAGTACGAAAGAATGCGGAGGATTGTAAAGAGGGATTTAAGGGAACTTTCTGTAAATCTGGTAAAAACCTACATTTTTGCTTTGTGATAATAGGCTCACATTTTTATCGTCTATTTCGATGTTTTCCGACATATCTTCCACTAAAACAATTTAGAATATTTTTTTACATTACCGCACTAACAAAAATTAGCAACTTCCACATTACCCCCGCACCACTTTAACCAAAATTAACGCTAACAAGGTTTTCGCTAAGAGCAAGTAGTTTTTTGTTCAATAGTGGCTTCCTCAGATGATGTTAAAGTTTGCATCGTTGGATTGTAATAAAAGGTATTTTTTCTTTAATTGCTCACATTTTTTTCGCTGGCTTAGGTACCGAAAATCTCTTAAATGATTTTTCATATCTTTACATATCTTTGCGATTTTCCCTATCGTAGAGATCTACGACCTCAATAAATGAAAAAAATTGGATCGTAATAAAAATGGAGAAAAAAATAAACGAGAACTCACGTTGCATTCCATCGATGCAAACTTCAATGATACTTCCTCAGGGAGAAAGCTTCTGAACGAAATACAATGATAATATAGCGATGGTTTAATGTGCGCAATTTATATTCCGAACAATTGATCCGTAATGTTCTGTTTGAGTGAAACAAAAATTGCTTAATACCTCGAATAATGAAAGAGACACAGCATTTATTACATATTTTAGATAACTCAATAACACTTTTTATAATCTACACCCAGTGAAGGGATTTTAGTGGTCTTCAAATTGTGACACAGATGATCTCTATACAGCTTAAATTGGAAGTACAAAATTCTGATGATTAATACTAATATTCGTTTCTCGAAGGAGAAGAAAAATTGCGTCAAGGACTGAAAGATGTGCCCATTATACTTGGCTTTAAAACCTTTGCAAATGTCTTTGAAATCTCATTTGGATAAAGGTACAGTTATATAAGACAGGTTGGAGGACTCTGAGGTGAGTACATGGCGTAAGTGAAAAAAAAGTTATTCTAGAAGTAAGCATGTCATTCTTGATAATCTTGCTTCTTTTTTAAATGCAGTGACTACGAGTATTATATGCAGGAACATAAATCATATAACTAGATTCTGAATAATTCATACTTTTGCCTTTGTCGTACGAACAGAGATGATTTTTTTTTATCGCTTTTGATTGATGAAAGAAAAAGACTTTTCGGCTGCCGTATACCCAACGATATGAATATTTCATTGCTTTGTATTTTCCAACACCATCGATTGATGGAATAAAAATTCAAATTTGTATCCTTTCAATACCAAAATACATGAATTCTTAATTATCCTCGGTCGATGTTAGAAAAATCGTTAAGTTTCGAAAAAAAAACCGCACCAGATTGAACGGACGTCTTTTGCATTATTTTTTTCATATTCAACACTGCGTGTGAGGTGATATTGAAGTTTGCATCGTTGCACCGAAAGTTTAGTAAACCAATTTTTCGGCACATTTAGCCCTCCAAAATGATAACATTTTTTAGGATACCAGTTAAAAACTTTCAGCCTAAATATGTAAGAAAATATTTTAAATAACAATAAATATTTGTAAATAAAATAATAAAAAAGTACTTTCGTTGCATTTCAACAATGCAAACTTCAACATCGCATGGGTGTGTGTGTGCTCTCTTCCTACCCCCTGAAAATGTCTCTTTTCGCAGTTCCGCTTTTTCGTCTTTTTTCCTCCTCGCTTCTCCGCGCTTCGTCCACTCGAAATATGGATGAACCGTCAGCTTAACTCTGTTAGCGAAACCTGTGTATTATTCTTTCATTAATTAAAACTGGGAAAAACTATTTTTCATTCTATCCGTATGCCTTAATGCATTTTTATCATTATATCACCGGCCACACAATGAAATTTGTGAAGCTCAAAAGTGCCCAATATGCAAGGATTGAAACATTAACCAGGACGTTAAGTATTGGGTACGCTAGTTCATGCTTTTTGCACACAAATATTGCGTGTAGTACAGTACTTTGCAAAATTTCTGTTCTGAGGCGGCTAATAAATTTACGGTACACACTAACTAAATTAAACTTATTACGTGTTCAGCGGTCGACAACGCACAGCTGACAGCTAGAAGTCAACTGGCTGCTGGTAGCAACCGACTGCTGTTATTTATACCAGTCTACGACTTACAATTTAAACCATTTATTATATTTTTTCGACCCGCCAGAGGCCTAAGTGACGATATGTCACCATCGGCTGAACGCATTCAAATACAACAATGCACACGTTTAAGCTCGAGCTCGAATGATATTAAAAATGTGTCATTGAAAATACGCTTACGCACCTGGGTTTCGAGATGTATTGTAGAGATTTTGTAGAAACAGATATATGTAATAAATTATTTATACATTAAAAACTATTAGACACGTATTTTTAAGAAAAATAGTTTTAAGAGGGGGGGGGGGTGCAGCACCCCTCAACAGCATGTCCGGGGGTGATTTTGTACTTTCACCGACATGCAGTCCACCGATCTGACCAAAATTCAAAATTTCCCTAATGTAAAGCGATGAACAAACCACTATAGAAATATTGAAGAAAAATTAAACTAGGGGGTGACACGCCATTCTTGGAGGGGCGATTTGCCCCCACAAAACCGTTTTTTCGCCGATAAAAAAAACGTGTCTAATAGTTTTCAATGCTGTATCACATATATGAGTTTTAACAAAATCGAAGACGGACACTTAAATGATGTTCCTTGTTCATAGCCTCACATTTTCATACGTGGCATCCCGAGTCAAAATTTTTAGCCTCCTCTGAACCTCGCAGCACCCATTTCTTTTGTAATACATAAGCCGCCAGCCTCCGTTGAACCGACGAAACCTCATTTGTCGAGTTCAGTGCCATGAAGAGACCTCCTCTTGGTCCAGGGTAGCCTCTGCTAGACCTCCCAAACCTCTCGACCCCCAGTTTCAGTGAAACGTGCAGAGCACAGGCCTCCTTAACCTGCTTTCAATCTCAAACTGTTGTCTCGACCCCACCTAACCTGCTTTCGGCCCAAATTCGATATCTCCTCCATCATTATTCCATTGTGGCCTGATCGGTAACCCGTTCGATGACGAAAATAATACGAAATTAATAAAAATACATCGTCCCCTTATCAAATTATTAGTGCAATATTAATATGCGAAAACAATGAAATTTGCTCAATATCGATTTATTATTATTTTATAGGCAATTCATAAAAGAATGCTTGTATATAGTCTTACTCCAATTCTATCGGATTAACGGGCGTTTTCCTGTGAGAAAAAATCTCACAGGAAAATTCTTAAAAAATGCCAGTCTATCCAGTATAAGCTTACGCGACGTTTTTCGTCCTTGACATTTCTTCTTAAACCCTCTAGTTCTTGAGTTACATTGCATTATCTAGAATTAGTCTTTTTTAGCAAAAAATGAAATAAGATTGCCAAAAAAATCGTACAAAACATTATAAAAAACGCAAATGGAGTTCCTGCTACCCCGTTCAAGTTTATCATGGATAAACGCAACAAATTTTTTTTGCATAAGTCATGCGCCCAATTCTCGATGGTCGAAAAAAAAAACCGAAAATCAGTCACGTATAAAAGTGCGTACCGGGTCGAAAAGAAAATTATAAAAAACTATTTCAGAAAAGTAATATAAAGCTGAATTTATTCCCGTCAAAACGCCGTTCGGTAAATTTGGTTATCTTTTTTTTACGAAGCTATGTAACTTTTAGTGCAGCAAGAAATATCGACTGGTGTATCCAAACTTTTAAGCGACGGTATATATTATATAATACTATATAAATATATTATTCTCGAAATATGTGGTTGCATTAATATATTCGAATATACACTACCAGTTAAAAGTATTCGGACACTTCAGATAACTGCAAAACTTAATATCACTTTGGATCATTGAAAACTTATGGTAGAATAATAATTATTTTACGAAGATACTATAAAGCTCTGTATAATTACTTAATTATATAGATCTTTATAGGATCTTCGCGAAATAATAAATGAAATGAATTATATTACTCTAACATTATTTGGCAATTATCCAGCGCTCAAAAGTTTTGCGATCATGTGGAGTGTCCGAAAACTTTTGGCTGGCAGTGTAGATCTAAATAACATATAATGTTGATAACTATATGGAACGTTAGGGTGTTAATTATAGTCTATTTCATGTTGAAATGGTCGGTTTAGAATTCAAGGATTGAAATTGTCGGTTTAGAATTCAACCTCATTCGATTTTTTCTTTATTTTTTCTTTTTGTTTTTGTTCGTTTTGTTTTTCTTGTTAATTCAATAATGAGTTGATAAATGGCGACGGCCGATTACCGTCGATTTTAAATAAAATGTTTGGTTTTTCTTTGTTTTCATTTTTAGCACGTCGAAAATTTAAAAAATATTTCCACGTGTATGTATGAAGCATATTTTTATTTTTTTTCCGCTAAATATGACATTAACTAACCGCGTCTATTTGATTCTTTTTTATTTGAATTAACTAGTTTTTTCATAGAACCAAATTTTTCCTATTGCATTCCATTATTAAAATTATTGATTTCAAAAATGTTTATTTATAGAAAATCAATCTATTCAATATCGTCCAACTACATATTTTATTTGATCCTAATAAATCTGTGATTCGGTTTCATCAATTCAACATTTTCATCTGTTCATAAAAACAATTTAGTTAAGTTCACTGAATGGATCTAGTTATTTTTTTTTAATTTACCTTAAATAGAATTTTCGTAGAGTTAACCATTCTTCTATTCGATTGAACTAACGGTCCATCTTTATTGCAACACTCATATCAAAGGGGCGGGGGGTACAGAAG
Source organism: Ophion ellenae (assembly GCA_963210295.1). Classification (NCBI taxonomy): domain Eukaryota; kingdom Metazoa; phylum Arthropoda; class Insecta; order Hymenoptera; family Ichneumonidae; genus Ophion; species Ophion ellenae. The sequence goes on along the minus strand of OY723389.1, from coordinate 19,146,278 downwards.
GTGGAGAGAGAGGAATTTTATATATATATATATATATATATGTGTGTGTGTGTGTTTGTTTGTTTGAAAAATCTATAGCATGTTATTCGATGAAACTCTCTAATTATCACAATCATATTAACTAATTCATATAGCTTATGTGATACAACAAATAGTTAGAGGTATTCATTTGGTCTCTTATGCCATATTAGCGACCAAAATGTTATAAGCACTCGGTAGCATAGGGACAGCGGAGCGTAGTTATGAGTAGGTAGGACTAGGTTCAAGTCGCATATAGGGCAGATATTTTCTTCGAAAAAAATCAATTCTAAAGGCCAGGGAATGACGAATTACGATAAAAATCCTTGTGGTAAAGCTCTCAATTAAGGTGTTCATTTTATTTTCGATTTATGATATATTTTATGCATATAGTACACTTAGCTTTACAGTGTACATTGTAAGAAAATAAAGATTAATTTCAATCTCATCTTTATTAATATATATAAATATTTTTGAAAGAAATATGATCGTAGTAGGCTGTGAGACAAGGAAAAAATCTATTTTATTTAAATAGATTCTATATAAATGAATTTTTTTGTTTAGCAGTGTACAGTAGGCCGAAAGGGGGGGGCAGTAGGTTCTGCGGGAGCGCTCGAAGTAGGCCGACCTGAGGTTCCGTAGGTTCAATTGTGAGCCTTACTGACCTCCTTTGAGTCAAAAAGTCTACTTTCTGCCATGCCGGAGGTTCATCGGAGGCTCTAACGCATGATACTTTCAAACATTGTACCCTCCTTTAGGTACCCAATAATCCGCTCACGCCGATTTCTGCTCGCCTTCATTTTGTGGGTTGAACGCGGCTCGAAAATTTCGACTCGGGATGGGGACATTGCCGCATTTCTTCCTACTCTGCTACGAAGTAATATAGTGGAAATATCACATCAATCGCAAATATTGCGACAACGAGTTTAGCTATAAATCGACAGCATTGGGGGAAAAAAATCGGTCGCGAATAGGGTTTAAATCGTTATCTTTCAACTACATTTTTCGAGGCGGTACGTTAATTTGTGCAGTTTTGAATGTTGTTAAATCCATTTGTTTTAAAATAATTTTCAAGAATAGATTCTCTATCGTTTATCGAACCATTTATTTATTTTCCATTTTATACATTTTTTCAACTTTCAAAGCGCAAAATTCGACATGAAAAATGTATTTACATCAAAATGTGATCAAGAGTTAATAAAAATAAAACTCGCTTGACCGATTATAGCCATAACGTTACCGTACACGAATCTTCATTGGATTTCCAGATCCATCAATTCATGTGACTTACCAGGCAGACCGTGGGAACGTGCATTTTTGTGAAGGTTTTACCATTAAACATGATTAATTAATTGTCAAATGAACAAAGAAACAAAACGCAAGTAGTCGAAGTACCAATAATTAGTGTATAATAGACATTTTTCTGATTTTTCGTGGCAGACAACATTTTTCAGTTCGGGTGGAGACGCATTAATCTGTTAAGGAAGTATTGTTGTCAGAAAATTTAAAAAAAATGTTTTTTTTTTAATTTATTTTTAGTGTTCTATAGATCTTTCTGAGTACGTGTGTGAAAACCGTTTAATGATACTCAAAAAATAAACCGAGTTATAGGAATTATTACATAAGGACTACGATCAGGGAGCGCAGAAAACTTTAAACACGTTTTTGTCGAAATTAGATTAAACAAATCGGCAATCACGATATCTTGATAACTAAATGGCTGATTGAGCTCAGATTCGCTATACACTTCAGTAGACTGTTTTTCAACTTTGGTAGCAGCATCGATTGGAAATAATTTATATATATATATATATATATATATATATATATATATATATATATATATATAACTCGTAGAATGGTTAGAAAAATAGATAAAATTGCTAATCAAAGCTTGGCATGCCGCCATTTTTGTACATTTTTTCTTTTTGCTAAATCGAGTATCAAAGATCACAACACTCATACAGATTAAGAATATGATTGGTTTTTTTTCCACTTTCATACAACGCCCATAACACTGGTCGCCAATGGGAGGCGTTTTCCTCGCACCGTTGTAACCAAACGTACAGAAATATGTGATAATAACTTTGGTTTAACTCGTACATATTCTTAAGGCGTCTGGCCACCTTAGCCGATAGAAAAATGGGTATATTTAAAAAAAAAAATAAACTCCAAAGTATGGGCCGGAATATTTTTTCCACAACGTCAGAAAGGGCTTTAAGAATAACGATAGTAAATTTCCGTTCAAAACATTAAAAAATAGCGCCGTTATGCACATTGCCGCGAAGGCCCTCCGCACGGTACGCGCGGTCGTTGTCCCAGCTATTACCCATGTCATGTCATGTCACATCTGAAAAAAAATCAGCTCATTCGTGCGCAGTGTCGCTACAATGTAGCGTAGCGGTTTTTTTTTCGACCATTAAAAAAATTATGGTGTGCCGAAGAAAAAAAATTGCGTTTTTCACTAAATAAGCTGATTTTTTTTTTCAGATGTGACATGACCGGGTAACAGCTGGGACAACGACCGCACGTATCGTGCGGAGGGCCTCCGCGGCAATATGCATAACGGCGCTATTTTTTAATGTTTTAAACGGAAATTTATTAACGTTATTCTTAAAGCCCTTTCTGACGTTGTGTAAAAAAATAAAAATATTCCGGCCCATACTTTCGAGTTTATTTTTTTTTTTTAATATACCCATTTTTCGATCAGCCAAGGTGGCCAGACGCCTGAAAGGCTCAATAAAAATGTGTAAAAAATCAAAAAGAGAACTACAACACATTAATCGTCACTTTATCTTGAAAATCACCTCCAAAGCAGCGTTCCAGACAACAATTCTGCGTTGAGAGAATTGAACTCACATCGAAAAAATTTGACGCACACGGCAAACTCAAAAAGGACTTTATATAAAACGTACCGGCGTAAAGTATCGATACGCTTTTTGAATTTTTAATTGGGCCGAAAAGTTACAGACGTTGACCAAAAAGAGGCGCAAAAACGGAACAAAGGCTCGTGAGAATATTTTATCGATAGAAAAACAAGCACTATATTTTTATCTGTAATTTCCCGTTATTTTTTCAGGAAATGACAGCAATAACTTCTTCTTGGAGGGACTCGAAATGGCCGAGATTTAAAAATGTGTCGAAAAAAAGCTATCCTCCACTGTGTAAAGTAGTGCAGTCTTTGAAAAGTGCGCTACAAAACGAGGTCTATGGGGTTTGAAATAAGATATCCACAAGGAAAAATTTTGATTGAAGAAACAGAACACACGAGGGTTTGAAAAACAAAACGAAAGTGAAGACATTTTTTTTTCAAAAAAAGAACGGAATTACTTTTTCGCTCTCTCCCTTCCTCTACTTTTAATTGCGTGTCCTCAATAGGTCCTCTTACAGACGGGCTCCGAGAGTTATTACGGATCAAGACTCGGAAGAAGGTGCGGAAAAATTTAATTGAGTTTGTAAAAGCTTGGACAGAAAAGCACGAGGAAAAAAATGTGAGGAGCGAGTGGAAGTATGAAAGTAAAAGTTCTAGCCGAAGCGCGTACCCAACGTATATAGAGATAATGATAACGTGGCACTCTATTAATAACGCAGTGTACATGAGTCTGAGAGAGGGAGGGAAAGAACGGAAGGGATACAGAGGCTGAAGACCCAAAGACAAGATGACGACTAAGTTGTTGGTCGACGAGGCGTAACGACGGGATGCTGTAAGGGCCGGCTAGTCATTTGATACTCCGTGAAGTTGAATTTCAATTACCATGAAGGTAAATGGGACAAGAGTGCAAATGAGAAAGAATAGAGAGTATGCGTGCGCTTGATGGCGAAAAGGAGAGAGGAAGAGAGAACAGAGAATTTGAGAAGCTTGATGTTTCGTATGGGCTTTGATACCTCGTAACCTAGCCAACCACGGGTACACAGAGCGAAAATTAAGTCACACTTCCTCTCTTTGTTGGTCTGCCTCTCAGTTATATAATATGTAGGCTACCAACCCTTCGACATAGCAAAATCGGCCTAGCGAACGTGTGAATCCAGTAACCGAGAGACGCGATTATACCCTTTGCTATTTCTCTCTCTCTCTCTCTCTCTCTCTCTTCTCTCTCTCTCTCTCTCTCTCTCTCTCTGTGTCTCTCTGTCTCTCTCTCGCGCCCTCTCTCTATATGCTAAATGGTAGTTCCTTTTGTAAGCTCTGGCTTTCTCGTTCTCCTTTCCTCTCTTACCTCTGCTTTCACTCTCCATTCCTCTCCATCGCCATCGCGGTTTCTCGTCATCACTGCTGAGTAGTCGAAAAGCTAGGAGATATATAGAGAGTCTATCGTTTATCATAGAGTTGTTAGCATGCAACTCGACGATAGCTGCGGACTAACACGTGCGGGAGATGAGAACATCCGAGTTGGCTTATATCACGATAGGCCCGAGCGGGAATGAAATTTAAGTAGTTACGGTATTACGTATCAAACACATAAGTGCTACATTCGCTGCCACAAACTTTTTTTATCACTTAAACTTTAGTCCCGAACCCCGTCGAATCTTCGCAGATTTATCGCGATGCATTTCCGTATGACCCCGTGTTCTCGGAGTCGACAGACATTCGTAGTGATGCGTTACCGGAGTAAATTGATTGGTAAAATTTCGTGTGGGAGTTGAGTTTGGACTGTGGTTGAGCCTATACGTTAATGTTCCTCAAGATTGTCAGGGTCCTAGCTTGCAAACCTCGAAAGGCAGGTGCACTCTTCTGCTGACGAGGGGAGGACTCCAATCAGGACCCACCGATTTCGTCCAAACTGCGTGGGTAGAAGGAGGTGGGTCACCACTTAACGTTCCTAAAATATTTCGCCTCAGTGGGCCAGAGGGACGGGTCAAACGCTCTCCAAAGATTTCCGAGTAGAGCTTGAGAATTTTTGTTTTTAATCATTTGCAAGCCGGCGGCGTAGCGCAGTGGTCAGGCGCATCGCCTGTCACCCCACTGGCTTGAGTTCGATTCTCGCTACTAGCGTTTTTTTAAACATATTTTTTTTAATCTCTCGTAGTGTTTAACTATTTATTGTAGAATTTAAATATATTCGAGCAGTTCATTTATATAATTAGGTGAAGTTTTTAATGAAAGTAATAACTCCGGAAATGCTTGCAATTAATTATTTACGCTGCTTTTTATTCATGATCAGAATTAATTTTACAATTTTTAGGGTGATATTCATCGTAGAAACATTTTCAACATACATGGTTTTCACACTGGGCACATTTTTATAAAAGCATTGTTTGAGTAGTTACATTTTACTGAAACATGCTTCATTGGAAAGCATACTTCATTAAAGTTATGAAACGAAGGTTTTTCCTCTGTCAATTTGGATGCAAACCAAGCGTACTGGGTCATATGGGTGAAAACAGGAGCCCGATGCTGCACGATAGAAAGTTAATTAGCCCAGCCAAAGAATTGGCTTTCAGGTCATAAATATGATGGGGGGGGGGGATACGAACATATCCTGAATTTTCAAGTCCATTGATTGGCTGGCTATAGGATGGGCTGACTATAGGGGGTTTGAAACAGCTACCAAAACCATGTGCTCTGAACGCACTGAAGAGAACAAAGAAAACGAGTAGGTTGAGGATATGACGTCAACAGTACGATTCTATTGAAGAACAGTTGAAATCACAAACCACGTTTTACCGAGGATACAATTAAAAATGTATAATTTAAAACAATTTCTCAATTCGATTCTCAGATGAAATTGATAATTATATAAATTAATTGCTTGAATATATTTTAATTCTACAAAAATAGTTGAACATTGGACGAAAAAAAACGATAGCAGTGAGAATCCAACCCAACACCAGCGGGCAACAGGCAATGCGCTTGACCACTGCGCTACGCCGCTGACTCGCAAATGGTTGAAAAAATTTCCCTCAAGCTCTACTCGGAAATATTTGCAGAGCGTTTTACTCTTTCCTATACCCTACTCAGGCGAAATATTCTAGGAACGTTAAGTGGGGACCCACCTCCTTCTACCCACGCATTTTGTGCGAAATCGGTGGGTCCCGACTGGCGTCCTCCGTTTGTGAGGGTCCTTGATGGCTCTAGCAAGATGATATTGATGTTTTTGATGTTTGCATTGTTGGAATGCAACGAAGATACATTTTTTTTCAATTTATCGAATTTTCTTTAGTAGATCTAAGCTACGAAAATAACGTTAACATATTTTAGGATCTTTGTTTAGCGATCTACAAACTGAATCTACAGAAGATGATTTTGGATAATAATAGAAAAATTAACGAATAAGATATTTCCTTGCATTCCAACGATGCAAACTTTAACCCGTTTTTACAGTACATACAGTTTTCAACACCGGATATTGAAACACTGGGTGCAACTAGTATTTTAACACTAGGTTTATTCGACGTCGAAGTTTGCATTGTTGAAATGCAACTATTTATTTTCATTTATTTATTATTATTATCATCGAAATCTTTTATTTTTCAATTTGAAGTCTCGAATCTCAATAGAAATGGACGTGTTATTTTCATAGCCTGAATCGACCAAAAAGAAATATTATTAATCGGAAAGATTAATTTTCATTGTATTGCTACGATGCAAACTTCAACATCATTTGTATAGCAGTACAAGGATTTAAAATTCAACATCGTCTGCAGCAGAGCCTTATTCAAAAGAAAGAGGCCTTCAAAGTCACGATGCTGCAGTTTGCATCATTGGAATGCAACGAACATTCTTTTTGATTTTTCTTTATTCCCCATTTTTATTATCGTCTAAATTCTTTTCTTACATTTTCAGGCTGAAGATATGAACCTGTAAACCTGTTTCTACAGAATCCCTTTATATTGACTTATATATGTAAAAATGTATTTTTTTGAAAATAGTCTACTTATATGCTTTAAATATTAACGAGTTTAAACAATTATTAAGTACCAGATCTTATTCGCAACATTGACATCGAAGCGATAACAATTTTCAACATGACTTGCTGAAAGAAAAAACCACCTATTCGGATAATTTTGTTCATGAAACGCGGGGGCCGATAAATTGACGGCCTCCCTAAACCGAGTGTTGAAATTACCCAAGTCCTTAATTACCAGTATACTTGACGAAGCCTTTTTAAATTTAGCCACCAGTAAACTTGATATCCCCCTCTTGGGGCTCAGACGAGTTTTATTGTGTCGATCCGTATTATAGTCCAGCCATGCCAAGCCCTCGGAGGCCCCAAATTTTATTGGGTTCGCCCTGACAGTTTGCCGGACCAAAGTTTTTTGTATAATCAGTTTCACACGACCAATATCCGCGAGCAACTTTATTGCAATTCAGTCTTATACTTTGACTCAACCTGGTTTAGTCATTGGTAGACACTGCCATTCGAATACAAATCTATGAACTCCCAATTACAAATGTAATTCAGAGGAAATAGACTTCATGCACTTTTTTTCTTGTTTACTTCTATTTGTCGCGCGACCTGTGAAGCACAAACGTTCAGACTTCAAGTACTGCGCAATGATTTTTTTGTGGATTCCAAAATTATACCGTTATACCTGAAAATCAATGTACGCATAATGGGTCAAGAACGTATTTGGACACGTTCTTTACAAGAGACCCTTAAAGAAATGGCGTTTTTGTCGATTATTCAATTATATAGCTTATTAAAAATGTGAATAATTTTAATATATATATATAATGGGTGTTAATGGAAGTTCTCAGGGAACGTACTAACGAAAGCCAGATATGCAAATACTTCTTTACCCACCGTATATCATTTTTAACGTTGTAATATACCCCAACAGCTATTCATCCTCGATATTACAAGACCCAGTACACGCTGAAACACTGCGCGAAATGCGACTGCAACAATTATGCTCCAAATATACAGCGTACATATCGGGGTGGCCCGAAAAGTGACGTCTGAAAGGAAAATCTAGATGTTTCGTATTAATATTTATCCGAATCATCCTCATCTACGATCTATTCTAGTTTTCGAAAAAAAGCATTTATAATTTTTTTTTCGACACCTATAGTCGACACCTACACCTACAGTCGACAGTACAGTCGTGCTGTCGCCGAAAAAACCCGCAATCGGAAAAAAAATAGAAGAAGGCCAGTTTTTTAGGAGGTGATTCTGTAGGTGCCGCGGTTCTAAATCCAAGTTTTCCTAAAAATCGGGGTGTAGGGTTTTTTAGGGGATGAAGGGGGATGGGCGTGGATTGATGTCAAACTACAACCCCTACGAGGTCGACGCCGTGAGACAAGCTGTTCAGACAAATCCGGGCTTTATTTTTGTCCATAGCGCCGAAGTCGCGGAAGTTCATTTTGAGGGCGAAAAAGTGGGGTGAAGTTTAAAAAAATGAGTTTTAATGCAATAACTCTTTAGGAAAAATTCGTACAATTTTTGTTCAAATGGGAACGTTGTAGCCGTTGAAAAGACGCGTCGATCGAGTATTCGATCATCCCACTCAACAATTTTTTAGGGGGTGACGATGTCATCGGAGAGGGATGATCAAATACTTGATCGACGCGTCTTTTCAAAGACTACAACGTTCCCATTTGAACAAAAATTGTACGAATTTTGCCTAAAGAGTTATGTAATTAAAATTGATTTTTAAAAATTTTACCCCACTTTTGCAGCCCGAAAAGGAATTTCCACGACGTCGGCGCTGTGGACAAAAATGAAGCCCGGATCGTGCTGAACATTTTGTCTCCCAACGCCGACCTCGTAGGGGTTGTAGCTTGGCATAAATCCACCCCCATCCCCCTTCGACCCCTAAAGAAAACTTACACCCACATTTTTAGGCGAACTTGGATTTGGCACCTACAAAATTACATTTAAAAAAAACCAGCCTTCTAATTTTTTCCGCTTCCAATATACAGCACGACTGTACTATATAGCGTAGGTTTTAATTTCTTTCTGTTATCTATGTACTTACTTTTCTCGTAGAAATTAAAAAAAAACAACTCAGAGTCATTTAGACTAGTATAAGCATATTTTTTTTATCATCCGCACTTCATTGAGTAATCCACTCAAACCTATCTTCTTGACTTTTTATCAAAATCTAAGGCGTTAGTGTTCAGTTGGTTCGAATCTTGGTCAAAGATGGTTCAAATCGAATCACGTTAGTGTTCAGTTGGTTAGTTATTTATAACTCAACAGTGCATTCGATAACGCTAAGATAAGTAGAAAAGATAGCGAAGTAAGTACATGCACAAAAGAGAAAAATAAATCATGTAGAAGTTTATATTGTTGGAATGCGATGAAAATTAATATTTCGAAATTCATTCGATTTATTTTGGCAGATTTTGCCTGCACAATTTAAGATTTTTAAAGATTTTTAGTGATATACGATATAAATGTATAAAAAAATGATCTACAATAATAAAAAGAAAGAAAGGAAAATGTAAAAAAGAACTCTCGTTGCATTCCAACGATGCAAACTTCAGCACCATAAAAATGAAAATCCTTTTTCTCAAATCCTGAAAAAGATAGTAGACCATGGATAGGCGTGAATCGTATAGGTATTGATCGGCCTCTCATTGATCTGGATCCTCCTTTTGGACGTCACTTTTTGGGCCACCCTGTATATATTTATATACAACTATTGTCTTACAATTATGTAACGGAGATCAATCTTTCGTGAACCCTAAGTTTCCAAAAAAAATATTTCAAAAATCACTTCGGCTTATTAACAATTCTTCCCATCTTTACTTGTAATAGGAAGACAATAATTCACGAAACCCCTATATTCATCCTGCACGAACCAACCTTAATCAATTTTCGCAAGTTAAGTACCCCGTATCTGTGGATCAATGTGCGCAAATAATACTTACGAGGCTTCGAACCATAATATCAGAGAAAGCGGATTTCGCATTACTCATTCGCATTTACACTCGTTGACACCGAAAAGCTCTTTAGTACTTTGTCACGTGTATTTATATATATACAGGATGCCCGACGCATCTTGAGACATAGAAATAACTCAAGCGCAGCGAAGCGAATCGAAAAATCTCGACCCACGTATCGAGTAGATGCAAACGAACAGTAAAATGGCAGGATAAGCTTTTTTTAGTGGACGTTTTCAAGGTGAATTCAACGTCAACCTTAAAAATGATGGCCTACTTCCGAACGCGAATTGATGCCGGGAATAAATAATTGATAAACTATAAAGCGAGTCTTCTTGCAAAGACAAGCATTTCGAATAACAGTGCCATCATGTTTTTTATCAATTCAAATTGTGTACGAAATAAATTTCTAAAATATCCGAACATAATTATGACGTAGAAGTTTGCATGGTTGGAACGGAACAATTTTTTGGTTCATTTACCATTTCTTCATTTTTATTCTTATCCAAAGTCTTTTTTGCACATTGGCGTCGTAAATCTCTACTAATAATGCGTAAAAACGGTTGAGCGATCTTTCTGAGCCAAGAAAAAAAATAATTATTTTTCGTTGCGCTTCAATTATGCAAACTTCCACATAAGAAATAATCGCCAAATAAAAATATATTTCGTATAAAACTAACGTTATTTTCACTCAGAGAAGGATATCACTGTGAGAAATGTAGTTTTCGAAAAAAAAGTTGGGGCCGGGTTGATATTCCGAACTTTGAATGATCAGAACGCTTAAAACTCCGAAAGAATACTATCCCGAAAGATCAAAACTTCGAAAGATCAAAACTCGGAAAGAATTTTACCCGAAAGACCAAAACTCCGAAAATCTGAACACCGTCAAAATAATTCGGCTATGGAATTTTGAAATTTGTAATTTCGGAACATTAAAAGTAGGAATTCTAAACCGTCGAAGCATACAAAGTTCGGAATTTCAACCCGGCCGCAAAAAGTTAACATAGAAATCACATTCGAAGCGTTCACGCAATGAAAAAAATTATCTTGCCATTCTACTTCGCTTTGGAATCTACTCGATACGTATCGTAGGATTTTTCGATTTACTTCGCTGTTCTTGAGTTATTTCGATATCGCAAAACAATGGGACACCCGGTATATATTCATATATACATTTGTATGTATACATAAATGGATATGCATACATGAAGGGATGGAAAATATAGCTGTCACTCATTATTCACCAGGGAAGATAATTGCCATCCCCGGGTTGATTGCTGGTTCCGGGTTTTCTAACAACTTTACTAAGTGAAGACTGTATGTGTTGCGCGTCTATGTGTTGATCGGCCGCCGGATAGGATGAAGAGCACGGACCTCAGCTCTTTTTGCAACGTCAGGCGCAAAGAAAGTGCATGATCGTTGGCTACACCGGCTACGTGACGGTATAATCGATTTTTACGCTCGCTCAATTCTAGTATGAAGCGGGATTTTTTTTGCCACGTTGCGAAGACCTTTTTTGTTGAAATTTCTTCGTTATGAGAAGCGGCGCATTAAGTTTTGTGTAATAGACACGTTCACGCTAATTTCCCACCCTCGTCGAGTTAAAATTCACTCGGTTTCAACCCAGTTGGAATATTCTTGAGAATTGATCGTGAAAATAGCCGATTCGTGACTAAATAATTCGGCTGCGAGTTTGGTGTAAGGTTAGTGAGGTGGTTCCGATTTGTCCGTCAAGCAGTGTACGTGAAACAAAAGTCGCGAAATGTAAGGCAATTCGTCGTTAACGATATGCCCAGTTTATTTATACTATTGTATTTACAGACCAACGAAAGATTTAAAAAATCGGTGCACTCTTAAAAGGTCTCATTGGGAAGTAAAATCTATTGAGATGAAATATAATTTCTCTTTATCTCACGGCCTACTTCGTCGTTATTGAATACATTTCTCATTTGTGTCAAGTATTCTTTGATATCGTCCGATTGAATAAACCCAAGTTTGATCAAAATACATCCTTGTTTTGAATGTAAAAAAGAATACCTTCGCCCGCGGCTTCGCCTGCGTTGATACACGCAACGAATACAATTTTCTATACAAACTTTTACACCCCATTTCACCCCCTTAGGAGTTAATTTTAGAAAAATCCTTTTTTAGTGCACCTCTATACCTTCTAAGGAACATATCTTCCAAATTTCATATCTCTATCTTCAGCAGTTTAGACCGTGCGTTGTCTATACGTCAGTCACTCAGTCACGGAACTGTTTGATACATATAGATATATTTGAATTAAAAATATCTTGCATATTATAGACGGTCTATAATCCAAATATCTTGTTCTTTCGAACCTATGAACAATATATTCGAGTCAATAGTATTTTGCCTTGCAAACAACAAAATTGATCATCTTTTTTCATGTGTATTTATAATTATTCACAATCCTCGATGGTGAAAATTTATAAAAAGCATATTGTATTTCCATTATTTTAACTCATGGGAGAATGTTGCTTGCATAAGCATCTCGATTTGTACAATTTCCAAGTCTTTCAGAAGGCCCTTGGCTGACCACGAACCACAAAACTCAAGGTATATCGATCCGTCTTGCGGACCCGGTCATGTACTCTCTGAGAGTACATATGACTTGCGGGAGAAGCCTCTAGGTCCTGCGCCACACGTCGGCCACGAAGCGTATTACCCGTGCGCCAGGTAGTACTCTCCGTGACTGACGTATGGCGTAGGATTTCAAGCTTTGCCCACAAATCTGCACTCTCCGAGGAAGGATGTAGGAGAGTCCGCGAACGGCGTTGCAAGTTAAGGTGTACCGATGTTTTTTCTTGCATTTTGTGAACGTTGTTCACGGTCTTCCCAACGAAATAGGAATTTCACAAGAAATCCAGTAAAAAAATTAAATCGAAGAAGCAATGTATCACTCAAAGATCTTAAGAGAAGATTGAGTGAATTGAGAAAGCATGTTACAATGAAAACACAACACTAGCCGAACCAAATGGCTAAATGTTTATGTGGACGTGCATGCTAGTTAAAACAAATAAAAAAATGTATTGATGCATTTGCAGTCTAGGCAACTTAATACTTTTTTTTAGTAAACAATAGCGAATATCAGAATAATGAAGAGCAAATAACGTTTCCCCTGCTTCTATATCCATGAATTATTACATCATACATTACTTATACATTAAGGGGTTACCCTTGCGACTTTGAAAAAATCGATTCGAAGTATAAGTATCTGAGAATATGTCCTGAAAATTTCAAGTCGATCCGAACAAAATTGACTGAGATATTAGCGTTGAAAGAGAAGAATCCGCGTTGAAAGAAAAACTTTAAACGCGTTTTTCTCAAAATGGCATTTCTGAAGTCGGTGACCAAGATTACTCGAACACTAATGAATCGATCTTCTTGAAATTTTGCAGGCTTATTTAATACATAAAAAAATAGTCTTTAATCGTTCGATTTTTTTTTTCGAAAAAAAATGGCTGTTTTATAGCCAAAAAAAGGGCCGTTTTCTTTCGTTAAAATCGAACCATTAACTTTGACTGTCCGCCATTTTGTCAAAAATGAATATTTTTTAAAATCCTTCGATTAAAGACTAGTTTATACTTATATTTGACTAAATCCATCCGCATTTTTTTTCAGATGATCCACTTCGCTGCAATGTTGGTCACCGCAAACCGTGTATATAAAAACATTATTTCATTGACGGCCATTTTCCACTAAACAATGTAATATTTCTCAATAAAAAAATTACTGAAAGTTCTTCAAGATGTGTTCTTTAAGATGGTATATTGATCGATTGAAAAAGTTTTGTAGTTTTCTTTAAAAAAATTCATGAAAAAGGCCTTTTTTTGCGCTACAAGTGGGGGAACGCCTTAAATAAATCCATTTGAAACAAAATTTGCGCAATATAATAAAATTGAATAAGGAGCAGCATGAGTTATCGAACGTTTTAGTCAACTCAAACGAAAAAGAATAAAATTAGGGCATCCAGTCGATAGTAATATATATATTTTTTTCTCAATGTAGAAAAAATCTATATTTGAGACTGGATTTCCCGATTTTAGCTAAGAAGTTCGCGAAATCCTTTTTTCCAGGTACCAATGAAACCGCCAAGTTTTGTGCAAACAGAAAAACATTCACGGAATTCTGGTAATAAGGACTAAAACTTTTCAATTGCTGTGAAATGAGTTGTGAGAAAGAGGTTTTTGACCTAAGGGGAAAGTTCAAGCCCGGTGCTATAAAAGCTCTAAGGAACTCGAGGAATCTTGTGTACTTTATTCCTGCACAGCTGAAGGAAGTTCCGGTTATAAATTAATCAACACCTCGCGCTGACATTACGACGTCTTGTGCGCGAGGGAAATATAATAAATTGCGGGAAACTTACCTGATAAAGTGTCTGTTATTTTTCGGTAACTGTTTTCCCTTTTGCTCGCAATTTTCTTGCCAATTCGATCACTTCCATTCGGTTTTTGCCAATTCGAGCTTGTAATATTGAAAATTACAACAGAAACAAGTGTTTTCTTTGACATTTAGGCTACAATTTATCTTTAAAATTCGATACAGTTTTACAAATAAAGAAAACGTTCACTGCTACCTACTTAAAACGTTTCACCTCCAGTTTTCCAAGTGAGAGAGATTCGCAATTTCTTGATTTTACGAAATATGCCAAGGCCCGAGCCTGAATTAGAAGGCCCAAGAAAAGCGTTTTTTCGGGATTTTTTTTAGAAGGGAAAAAACAAGTGAGCCCAGTAAACATCGAAGTATCTTTTCATGTATTTAAAAATGTATAACAAAAAAATGTCAACATGAAACAATAAATGACTGCGGCTTTATCAGCATATTCCATGTGCGTCTTGCCACTGCAGTCCCCAATAATCGGGAAAGATGCTGCTCGCAATTCTTGACTGAACCAAATAAGCCAATTAAATTTGCAATTGTCGTATATTTTTTTTCTGGGTGAATTAAGAAAAAGCTGAAATAATCGTGAAATTATAATTGTTCTCAGGTTTGAAAAAAAATGTCTAAAAAAACACTTTAACGGGCTATAGAAATTATTTAAACAGACTTTTCGAACTTTTTTAATTCACTCAGAAAAGATTTTTATACTGAAGAAAATAAACTTTGGTTTGATTCAATAGGTCGTTTAGTTTTTTCACTATCACGCCCGCCAATTTGGAAAAATCGTGAAAATGAACACTGGAGAAAACGCGCTTCAAAGATTTCAATAGAAGGAAAGATCAATATCAAATATCAATCGCTTCTCTGCTATTGGCCTTGTATCTTCGAAAATATCAACAATTGGCCTCTGTAACTCTGTAAATGTATTCTTGTATAGTTCATCTATCGATTTAAGCAATAAAAAACCGATTTTTCGGACCTGCTAATTCTGGCTCCGGCCTTAATTCTCCGACTAAGCATAATTCTTGTTTTCTTTTTCGCATGCTATTTTAAGCCTTTTTTTACATGCATTTGGAAAAAGAAACAAAAGCTTGGGGTTGATTTATGGAAATTCATAAATCGTTGTAAATGTCAATTTATCAATGTGGACATTGAAAAGCGTTACTTCTCCAAATTCAGAGCGGCAAACAATACTCCTCCGAAAAACAAACTGGCAAAATGTCCAGGTAATAATGTAACGATCAACAGACATTGCATTTATTGGTATCTGCCAAAAAAGCCTTGATTCCTGTTTCAATGTGTTAAATTTCGTGTGACTGTTTCTTCACACAAAATGTTGGAATTTACAGGGAACAAAATTGGTCCATCGTAAGCTAGTCAAAACGATCGATCCCTCCGTGTGTCCAATGTATACTGTCTTTGCGTGTGTAGAGCGACGCAAAATATCATTTTCACTCGAGTCTAGAGAGTCATTCTTCTCAATTTTTTTTGTTCCATCCCTTCCTTTCGTGACTTTATTTTCCAGCGTGTCTCGGCACGCGGCGTCTCAGCGTGAAGTTACCACTCTCGGATATGTGAGAGAGTTCCGAGAGGCATCTCGGGCTTGTAATACACCCCAGCAATCTCCGAGACCGACACTAGGATTCTCTCTCTCTCTCTCTCTCTCTCTCTCTCTCTCTCTCTCTCTCTCTCTCTCTCTCTCTCTTTCTCTCTCTCCCTCTCTCTCTCTCTCTATTTCTTTTTTTTCATTTTGTTGGCAAAGGATCTTCGGCTATTTTCGCGACATTTTCTCGTCCAGTTTTTCTTCCGTTTATCTCCCGACTCTTCCACAAGAAGTGCACGAATGCTCGAAAAAAACTACGCTTATTTTCCTCTTGTGTTTCGGTCCATGTAACCAGAGAAGGTATTCGCTTTTTTCCACTGCGGGCCTTCGAATGGAGGATTTCGTAAAGTACTACGTGCGATTACGAGTATTTTCTCACGCGTGATGGGACTAAGCACTTTCAGAACTGCACATGACGGTCGGAGCGCAAAAACGCGTAACGCCGAATAAACATACACAGGCACGTCCAATTAAAGCGAATAAAGGCAATTTTTCGGTAATTTTTTTTGGCCAATATTTCATCGATGTCGTTCAGGAAATATAGAACATTTATAAAAAAGTTCTATGATGTTGAAGTTTGCATAGTTCGAACGCAACGAAAATGAATTTCTTATTCTCTGTGGTCATTCAAATTTTTGTTGGCAGATTTAGACTGTGAAAATAGGTAAAAACTTCCTACGTATTCTTATTAGAAATTTACGACCATGATTTGCAAAAATAAAGGTTTTGGATGACGATAAAAATGAAGAAATGAAAAATGGCGAAAAAAATCTCGTCGCATCCCAATGATGCAAACTTTAACATCATAAAATTCTTTAAATAAACTTTAGGAGTGGGTCGTATTTCGATATAAATTCGAACAAATTGACCTAGTTGAACTTCAATTGGACGCAACTGTGGATGTAGATCCATGAATGCGATCGCATATACATGCTGTGCAAAATGCTCATATGCATATATATATGCACACACATTTGCACATACGTATGGGATCATATTGTAGAGTTTCCTGCTGTCCCACGAAATTGAGTATTTTTGCTAGTTCGCCTCAACGGTATAAGCCAAGGTCCCTGAACGCTCCGTGACTAACTTCGACCACGTTACTCCCAATCCGCAAACTTGTAATATGCCCTCCAACGTTTCCGCGTTTCACTCCTTAATGACCTTAGTCATCACGCTAGAGGGTCCGCTTCCGGTTGGTTCGACATTGCACAGGTTGGTGGTGGCGACGGGCATTAATCGAAAACTTGGTCTCTCGATCAGCCCATGATTATTCCGTTTGTTACTACTTAGGACGCGCAAACAGTGCATTGACCTTTGCTATATTTTTTGCTTGATCACCACACACAGGCAGAGTTATACTTGAAAGAAGCGATCGAATTAAGCGGGAAAACGTTCCCCTTGGGATTCACGAGACTATAAAATGATGAAAAAAATATATATATCAAAGCAAAGCGTCGACGAAGAGCCGAAAGAAATTAGCTCGCTTGGTCGCCATTGTTCATCGAAGAGATTCTATTGTAAAGGCCGATAGGGAGCTCGTCGTCGTAAAACTTCTGGATTTTGTCCGAAATGTATTTTCTATTGAAGGCTTTTTTTGACTCAGCACTGTCATGTTTGTCAAATTAATTTTTTAAAGACATTACAGAATATGCTTTTAATGAAAAAATATACTTTTATATGGGATTGACGTTTGCATCGTTGGAATGCAACGATTTTTGGTTAATTGCCTACTTGTATTATTATCAAAAATTATATTTTGTACAATTAGGCTGTCGAGCACGAAAAGTAAGAATCCTAAACAAGCTTGCGTGTTTTTCATAGCTTAAATCTGCCAAAAGAAATTTGGGAAATAAAAAAAAAATATTTTCGTTGCGTCCCGCCGATGCAAACCTCAGTCATACTTTTTAAAACTATACTGGCTTTTGCTTGCGTCGATGGCGAAAATTTAGTTCATGGGTATAACGTGTATGGATTTCAGAGTCAAATCGTATCAAGGGCTATCTACCAAAGTTCTTATGAAAAGCACGTTTTCTATGTAATTAAGAAAAACCTCATTTTCTCGGGCTCTACTCCGCGGATGCAAATGAAACAAACTGCAGAGAAATTCGCGAAGCGTTTACTTTCACATACCAAAGGTTCATGACGTTGACGTTTTAGCATCGTTGGAATGCAACGAAAATTAGATCTTCTTCATTACTCAAAGTTTGTTGGGCCGATTTAGGTTGCGAATATCGCTTCAACGGTTCTGCGTATATTTATGCGAAATTTGGGACCTCAATTTGCAATAAAGGCTTCGCGTAATGATAAAATTAAAGAAACAGAAAATTAAAAGAAAATCGTTGCATTTCACCGATGCAATCTTCGACGTCATAAAGGTTCAGTGAAGAGGCGTCAACGGTTTTCACACCAGTTCTGCTCAAACGAGCAGACAGAAGGACTAAGTTTGCAAAAATTATCGCATTCTCTGAGCATAGTGTTTTAACCCTACAAGCTCAACTTCAGCCCGAAATAATAAATGTAGACACTACTATTTTATAACGGCAAAGTTTTATAGTAGTATTCTATTACAAAAATATCATAAACGAATACAAATTATTTGTTGTTTTAGATATTCTAGATGAAAGTTAGGACTATTGATTTGGATCCTTTAGATGAAAAATAGATCTGTCGTTTCGGATCTTGTAGCTGAAAATTAGACGTATGGTTTTGAGAATTTTTAGATGAAAGTTAGATCCGTCGTTTTAGGTATTTTACCTGAAAGTTACATCTATTCGTTTTTGTCTTAACGGGCGTCTTTTCTGAGTTCATAATTTTTCTAATAGATCATACCAATTATATTGTGCATCCAGCCTGTATGACTTTTTTTAATATCCAGTATTATCCACTAAGCAAAATCAAAGATGGTTCGCCTAAATATCGCCAACAGCACTGTATTCTGTACTTAGTCATAAATCGCTGCCCGATTCGGACGAAACATCGAATAAATGATGCTGTTGAAGTTTGCATCGTTGGAACGCAGCGAAGGTTTTTTTTGTATTTTATTTTTTATGTATTTATTATCATTGAAAATCTTTTCTTATAGATTTACATTGTAGATCGGTAAATGAATAGCTTAAAAAATGGTTAAAGGTTTTTCGGAGGCATAATCTGTCAAAAGAAATGAAAGGAATTTAGAAATAGTAATTTTCGTTGCATGTCAACGATGCAAACTTCAACCTCATGAATAAACGTATCTAAAAAGAATTCAATTCGAATCGGAGAAACGTTAGATGATTTCCCGTTCGCAGTCGAAGATTCAGCCAGTAGTTGGAGTAAACGTCGTATTTCCTAGAGATGATAATGAGGTTGAAGTTCGCATCGTTGGATGCGATGAATATTAACTTGTTTCAAATGCCCAAATTTTCTTTGGGCGATTCAAGCTTCGTAACTCATCAAAACACGCTTCACCATCTACATTTTGAAATCTCCAAACTAAATCTGTAGAATGTGTTTTTGCATACTTATGTTAATGAGAATCCAACGAAAATATGACAGAATATTGATGGAGACCTGAAGCCGATGAACATTTCACTGAACATGAACATTTCACTGAAACATATATTTAAGATTCCGTAATGGGGAATAAAAACTACACTAAATTAAGGAGTTAGGCTACTATGACAATTTAAAAACTCGTTCATCGCTAGAGACACCTCAAGTTGAAGAGGAAGGTCCAACATACGGAATAGCTGATCAAAGGTAAATTTATGATTCCAACGACAGAACTGCTAGTAAAAATTTTAACGGTTTTTATCGGAACTATGTTTTTTTAAACGGTGTACACGATTTCTCATGGTATTGAAGTTTGCATCGTTGGAATGCAACGACAATATATTTTTTTTTGTATTACCGTATTTTTTTCGGCATATTTTGGCTACGCAAAATAGATTTTTTTAAAATTCCTTAGTATAAATGTATACCCAAAAGCTCCCAAAAGAGGTTTTATATATCGAGAATAAAAAAATCAAGATATTTCGTTGCATTTCAACGATGCAAACTTCAACACCATTTTGGCTCATGAGTACAATACCACTATTTCATCGCCAATAATGGAAACCGACCGGGCGAGCTTATTTGGGTTTGTTTCGAGATCCACTCTTAAGGCCTAGGAGTCAGTTTGGAGCCTTATGAGTTCGGAGAGGGAACACATTTGTGGCTTTTCAGTCACTGCTCAAGCTATATATTTCCAAGTTACCTTGTATGATCGTCAATATACGTGATAAAATAAAACATATCTTAGCAACGAGTAGACGATAGTTTTTCTATTTCGGAAAAATCGTCATTTTTAACATCTAACGAAGAATTCTAATTTCAAGGCAGAATAATCAAAATATCAACTGTGACCACTCTTCAAAATGTGCGTTACGTTGACTCAATAACTCAAAATTCACCGTTGAGCCCGTCACGTTCAGTGGTCCTCCACGAGATTGTTTATAACTTCTTCAATTATTAACATTTTTAAAAAGAAATTTCTTAATGTATAGACAAATAAATGTCCAAACAATTATTCCATCATCTTACTTATACCTTCAAAATTATTTTTTTTTCAGTTAACCCTGATTTCTAGGTCGTTACAGTAGCCCAACTCCTTGAACGAGAAGATCCAAAGACTGCTTTTAAAAAACATCAATTACTTAGGAGTTAAAAAAGAATGCCCAATATGGACTTTTTTTTTCTACCGTTCCAGTCGTATTTCCCCTTTACGTCCCCACATATTTCCTTTTTACACAAGCCTCCCCAGATAGACGCATGGAGCTCATATTGGAATCATATGTAGATCTTCTATGCGGCATAGAGTCACACAGCTATGTTTCCCTTATGATTGCTCCCCTTCAAGGCATATTTGCATTACATGATGACATTACAATAACACTATCCAAGTGAAGCAAAGTTGTTCTAACGCGAGTATGCATGCAGTGAATTCATCAGCACTAGCAAAACCGGCTCACGAATATTCAACAATAAGTGAGTGCAAATGGGGCTCATATGGGTGTCACAGCGTGAAGAAATTGCAGTGCTCCTATGGAGCTCATCCCGACTTTAAATTTTGCTACGGGGCAGACTAAGGGCCGGATCCGGCAAGTCGTATTCCGTATCACGGCACGGTACAGGCCGCCGGATCAGGGTTTTACCGGGCGTGAAACGCTTTTTTACGTCCCCCCCTGACGTGGATGCCGGTTACAGGCCTGATCAGTATACCTTTTCAGGCCCTAATCCGGCTGCCGTACCTATGCCTGAAATAAAAAATAAAAAATCCAAAAGTTTTGAATTAAAAAAATCTAGCAGTATTTTCTGTTTCCATATGCTTTATTTATGTTCCTGCCTATATGATAATTGGATTAAAACGTTTCCTGCCTCGTGAAAGTTTTTATCCACCCTCGGGATTTCAACCTACGTCTCCTAATTCTAGCGCTGAGCGCGCTACCTACTTAGCCATACCAATACTTGTAGAAACTTTCTTTTTTGTTTGCCTATTTTTGTTATTCTTAATTTTTATCAATATGCATATCGCCGTCATACTGCGCTCATGGGATGTGTCACTAAGAAATATGCATATCGCCGTCATATTGCGCTCATCGAATGTACCACTGAGAAAAATGCATATCGCCGTCATATTGCGCTCGTGGGTTGTATTACTGACAAATATACATATCGCCGTCATATTGTGCTCATAGAATGTATCACTTACAAGGAACATCTCTGAGGTGACACCCATCGATTTTTTTGAAATTTGGATATGTTATAAAGCACCGAAAAGTAAGCGATACGTATTTTTTATCGGCGGAAGAACGGTTTTAAGGGGTGAAACCGCCCCTTAATATAGGGGTGTTTCACGCCTTTCTTTTTTTCGCAATGTCACTATAGTGGATTTTTCATTGCTTTGGATTAGAAAACTTTTCGTTTTTTTTCACTAAAATCGGTGGACTCCTTGTGTGTCAAACTGGTATATTACGCCTAGAGATGCCTTTTTTCGAGGGGTGGTTTCACCCCTTAAAACCGTTTTTCCGCCGATAAAAAAATACGTATCGCTTACTTTTCGGTGCTTTATAACATATCCAAATTTCAACAAAATCGAAGGGTGTCACCTGAGGGATGTTCCTTGTTAGAAACATGCCATATCGCCGTCATAGGATGTATCACTGAGAAACACGCATAACGCCGTCATGTTACGCCCATTGAATGTATCACTGAGAAACATGCATATCGCCGTCATATTGCTTGCATGGCATGTCTACTACGAGCGCTAACCCAGTGAATTCACCAACAAAAGTCATTGGATCACTTCCATATGACGTCAGTCGGCAAATATTCATTGTAAAATTAAAATTTGCCGGGTTATGAGTTCATCTTGTAGTCGACGGATGATGCATTTTGTAACGACAAATTTAAGTCACGATGTATCTCAAATTCATAATACTGAATGAGCTCATGAAATGTCTACATCCACGTAAACGATATTGCGTTCATGTTAAGTACAATTCATGAGAACAATTAATGCTTCCATAGTGAATACACGCCAAAATGTCTACACATGACTTCAATATGACGTAAAATTTGCGGAGATTAATTGCTGACGTTTGAGGACAGCGATATGAGTTCGCCGTCCTCTAAACTTACGATGCACTTGTAAACGACATATTGAGACCAAAATGTTTTGTACATTCATTAGATGAGATGAGATCATGGCTTTGCATCACATGTAGTCAATATGCTGTAAAATTTTCTTCGTCAATTGTATTCACGGCGTGATAATCGTGACTGGTAATCTGGGTCTTTTTCGCTTGCTTTTCGAGAGTGAAAATTGCCTAATCAGCACTCGAGCAGATTGCGTTCCTCCGAATGCTGGCCGTTGACGCTTAGCTGCAAGATGATACGCGCTGACCAAGTCTCTGGTCCTCTCGAAGATACGTTAGGTCTTCAAAACGCGGCTGCCCCTATGCGAGAAGAGCATGCAATTTTTCTTCCTCGGATTCGTCGATCGCCCGAGGACGAGAACCGTCCGGGATCAGCGTATATCAAAAGATGAAAAAGCTTGCCTGTAACGATGGCGAGCACGACGATGGCCGTGATCCGCGAGATTCGTGTCATCCTGGCGAAAAGATTGCGACAAAGATTGGAAGAAAGTGGCCGATGATGAATTGCTGGCAATGCGAAAAAAAAACGTAAAACAGTCGGGCACTATGAATTATCCGCGCTTGAATGTTACTTCCGGTGTCGCGTCCGGCGACAAAAGCAGAGTCCACTTGATTTTATCGACAATCTCAATGCACTATTTTCGACGTTCGATCATCGGCTTAACGTGTGACGACCAGGCGCGTAAACCGGCAGGCGCGAAAAAACTAACCGAGTCGATCAGTCGAAAGAAAAGCGTAAACAAACAAGTCGAAAGAAGCGAGAGCGAGGGAGAAAAAGTGTTGTCAACGCATGCCGGTACTCCGCGACCACGCAACCGAACCTCACTGCGAATGATGGTTTGTTTACACGCGGCTATTCTTCACCACTCACTCGTCGACGACTTAGCCATCGAGCTTTCAAGCCCGCGGATCTTTTTACCGAACTCTCAGCCGACGGCGAACAAAAAAAGGAAGACACGCGCGCATGCGCACCAACGCTTACGCGCCACTCTAATTTTTTGACACTTCGGATCGTTTGCCTTTACAAATCCTTCGCACTCGACACTCTCGTCATTGACGGCCGACCCTGATCCATGTAATATCGTGCCCTGCTTCCGTGCGAAGGGAAAAACTCCACTGCTGTTTACCCAACGGTCTTAGGACTTGGCACTTTTGAACTTTTATTTAAAAAAAATCACTGATTTTAATTCGCAACTTGGCGGAAACTCCCGCGCTTCCGACAATGTACAAACGCGCGTAATATATTGTCTCGTTATCACAGTGGATATACGATCATACGTAAAGTTTCGCGATGAGTTCGCGAAGCTGCGTGCAAAACTTTCAACTATTTGGATAAACCACGATCTCGCGTCACACCGCGTAATTGCGCGTGTATCTCTTCACCGTATTGCCACCGGCGAGACTGGCCGTCGCCGCGCGTTGCGTAGCGCCGGAGCTCTGCCAGTTCACGAACGCGCGCATGCGCTATCGACTTTTCTCTCGCGCTTTTCTCGTCGGCTCGACCCCTCTGCCGCCTTCTTTGCCGCTACCTCGTCCCTGCGCCCTTCGGCCGTCTCGCTTCAATGTACGGGTTTACGATGGTGTTGAAGTTTGCATCGTTGGAAGGCAGCGATTTTTTTTTATTCGTTCATTTTTATTACTATCTCAATGCTTTTTTCCCAAGTTTAAGTAATGGGGCTCTGATTAGGACCTTTAAAAAATGTTTTAGTGATTTTTGGAGCCTCAATTGCCAAAAAAGGTGGGCAATACATAAAAAATGTTTTGTCGCATCCCAACGATGCAAACTTCAATACCATTTATTAGGAATTAGGTGTGTGTGTGTGTGTGTGTGTGTGTGTGTGTGTGTGTGTGTGTGTGTGTGTGTGTGTGCGTGCGTGCGTGTGTGTGTGTGTGTGTGTGTGTGTGTGTGTGTGTGTGTGTGTGTGTGTGTGTGTGTGTGTGTGTGTGTGTGTATACACGAAAATATTGTACACTTTTATCCTATTCCGTTCAATTACGCAAGTCGACGAAACAAAAATTCTTGGTGCCAGCAAAATTCGTACGATTTTTTGTCAAGTAACTTCTGGTGAGACCTATACCAAACTGTACTTCAAGTTACTGCACGGGGGTTTTAAATGAATCTTAGTGTCATGGTGTCGTTAGGAGTTCATTTAAAGAGGTTGGAGCGTGAGCCACAATTCAAATTAAAAAAGAAAAATATATATATATATTATAAGCACTATTATATATTATATGTATAATAATTATATACATATATAACTTCAGAACATGTCGAAGGACGCCGCGTGTGGTGAAGAACGTGCTGTCTGCGAGAGATAGTTTCTTCGACGAGACCAAAGTTTAATATGTAAGTCAACAAATTAACTATATTGCGCAAATCCTCTATCTATACCGAATACATTGATTTTAAATTAACAAAAATAATCATTTGTAAAAATAATTTCATCAGGATTGATTGTTGAAAATCGGTTAAAATCAATCGCTTGACATAACAAGAAAAATATAAAATTTCAACGGGGATAGAAAGGTTGAAAAAAATCTAGAATAATTCTATTGCGCTGAAAATAAGAAAATATTGTTTTTTCCTCTCTTGACATTTTACCACAAACGTTATCGTGTTATCGTGTTATGGTAATTAAATAATCTGATTTTTACCGAAAATAGGCGAAAAAAATTGCGAAAAAAATCTGAAAACGTCTCGCGGACTCAATGAAAACCGATTCAACTTTTTACTATCTTGAAGTTTTTCTTGAAACCTCGTCTATTTTTTCAAAAGAATCAAAATATTGTTAAGAAAAAAATCTTACGAAGCTTTAAGAAAAACAAAATTGAAGTTTGACCTACCTCCTTTATGATTCCGGTCGAAGAAAGGCATAAATAAATGATGTCTGTAAACGGAGTGCACCATAAAAGGAACAAAAAGGTGAAAAATGGTCGTTTTCGAAAAAGTATACTAGTTGTAAAAAAATACTACAAAATTTTCAACAAAAAGAACGAGATGAAGGTGAATTCCTCCCTTCCAAAATGCCGTTTATTAAATTAATTTGTCAACTATCGGCGAAATGGCATAAAAAATCGTTCTGAAATTGTTTTGAATGTTTGTTCGGAAACTTTTCGCCGGTTGTGTATATACAGGGTAAGGTACATAAAGTGTTACAGAGCAATAGCACTCAAACTATTGATCATATCCAAAAATGTTTCCGACAAAAGTTTCAGTGTTCGAGAAGGCCGTCATACTGGACCACCTTATTTTTTTTATCAGTGGAGGCGCTGATGCTCCGTCAAGGTTAACTCCACTTTTTTTAATGGAATGGTACATTTTTTTCAACCATCTTGTGGAGCACCTCACGCCGCATAAAAAACATTAGGAGATCAAAGTCGTTCAAGGTCATTCAAGGTCACCTATTAAAATGAAATACAAATCTAAATATCTCGGATCACTACAAATATTTGGTAGTGATCCGAGATATTTAGATTTGTATCATCGATTCTGACCTTGAATAACCTTGAACTACTTTAACCCCCTAATGTTTTTTATGCGGCTTGAGATGCTTCACAAGATCTTCGAGCATCTTCTGTAGGTAGACCCAAACCAAGGTTAGTGGGTTTCTGAAAGTGATTATTCCGATATTTTTCGATTTTTCTACTATTTATCGAAAAAAAAATACATGGTTCCATTTTCAAAAGTGAAGTTGACCTTGACGTAGCTTCAGCGCCTCCACCGATTAAAAAAAATTGGGTGGTCCAATATGACGGCCTTCTCAAACACTGAAACTTTTGCCTGAAACATTTTTGGATATGATCAATAGTTTGAGTGCTATTGCTCTGTCACACTTTATGTGCCTCACCCTGTATATGTTATTGTTTACACTATATCGAGTCTTTACGAATTTTTCAAGATTTTTTCACCCCAATTTACTAGAGATAAAAAATAGTTTGTGTGTAATTTTACGTGCGGCTAAATGGGCCAATTGTTTACGCTACGGGTGATTTTTTTGCTTTTGAGCGTCAAGATAAAGCATTTCTAGCAACGGGATAACACAAACTAAACCTTTGTAAACATTTAGAAAAAAAACCGACGTAAACCATTGTAAACCATATATTGCCCATCGTAAACCATACTATACAGAGGACCGTTTAACGTGACCACCCCAAATATCTCCGTTGCCTTTAGAATGACGAAACAAACAGGAGATAATTTGATTGATTTCGATGGGCTGATGCAGTGGTGAAAAATTTATTTTTGTCAACGTCATAGTTTTTGCGTTTCCAAGGTCATCAATCGTTTTTCAAATGAGAACATGCTTTTTTTATTAAGACGTTGAAGCTGATATTCAGACGAATCCAGCGACCTAAGATGTCATGACCTTCAAATGATTATTCACCAAAATATTTTGGGTTTGTTTGGGTTCGTTTGGGATTGGTTGGGTTTTGTTTGGGTTTGCTTTCGTCTCTTTAAAGGCAACGGAGATATTTGGGGTGGTCGCGTTAAATGTTTATAAACACTTAATATTAATCAATGGTATTATTAAATAATCTCTTAACACAAATATAAATAGTAATAATTATAAATGACTCAAAATTCTATACTAAATTGTGCAAAATATTCGCCAACGCATTTTTTTTCATAATAATCATCAATAATGTTATACTTTTTGAAGTTGGTAGCAATACAGAAGTTTCTTGAATTACGTAATAGAAATATAAAAATGCCTAATTTTGCCCTTTAATTAAATATTTTATAAAAAAATAGCATCTTCTATTTTAAGAATAAATCTGTAGCTTGTATGCATTTTTTGAGGTTCATTAAAAAATTTTCATAAACCCTCATTTGACTCAACTGATCCACTCCAAACTCCTTAAGAAATTATTCCGTGTTCTTGCGTAGAATATTAATGTTAAGTGTTAAAATAGGATCAGTATAGAAATAAGATTTTTTAAAATATAAGTTTCGCGGCACCAAATCGGCTGTTGAGCTGTGTCATCCAATCACTTCTCACTTTAGACCCTAAAAAAGACTACTTGCATACATTTTTTATCGGTTTATATTATAGATATTGATATAAAAGTTGTTACACTTATTAAATACACTTTCGAAATACATTTAAAAACATTATTTATTTGAGTCACTATTTATAGACGAAAATGGTAGTTAAAAAAATGTTGATGAAATCTCAGAGATGGATCATCCGAAACAAAAAAAAATCAAACGCTTTTCGATTCAGTATGTTAATGGCTATAGCGCATATCATACGATTTTAGATATACGCGAAAATAACAAAATGGCGGACATTTAAAAAAAACACACAAAAACGTGTTTTTTCACCGTTTTTGGCAAAAAAAATTAGTAAATATCAAAACTTGAAAAAACCTTTGATATGCGCTATAGCTATAGTTGTAAAGAATATGTGGTTGACATTTCATAAGGATTGGTTCAGTAGTTTCGTAGATTTTATCAACAAGCCGACGAAAAACGTTGTTTCGAGAAAAACGTGTTTAAAGTTTGTTTCGGTTACATAAATATATAAAAAAATGTTTGAAATGTATTTCAAAAATTCCTTTATTAAGTGTAACAATGTTTATATCAATATCTACAATATAAACCTATCCAAAAATTCACGAAAATAGCCTTTCCTTAGCGTCTAAAGTGAGAAGCATGAGCAACAGATATATCCAGCATTATTCATCGAGTGATGGTTATACGTTTTATGCCGGAAAGGAGCTTAAGGGTTCACATGAAACGCGACTACCCTATGAATAATCGATTCCCATAAATAAATAATCTGCTAATAATAAAATTTGTTGCTAATTCGTCATACACTATTATTGTCAATGATTTTGACTCAGCCTGTTGAGGTACTGTTTTCAGAACAAAAACACGAACTCGTATGGACCCAGTTTTCATATTACCCTGTTAGAACTATGACTCAATGGCCTAGTACTAGAACTTAATTGTTTAACCAAGTTTGAAGGTTTGATCTACGTCGGACATCAGTTTGACACTTTTGTTTAGTTTGTTCACCCAAACTTCGTTTTTTTTCTCCTTTTAGGCTTTTGGTTTTTTTCTGCGTTTGGGCATCCCGAAGTCAAGGGGAATGAGGATACCCTTTAAGTATGGCACCTTAATACTCTTTCGTTAAGGAGGTATTCAAATTTTTATGTGTGGATCTATATGACTAAATGATTTTTTCCTATATCAGTACAATGAATGTGGAGCTTCAATCTAGCCTCCCCCATTCTGGGCCACAGGAGGTTAACAATCGCGATCTTTGGACATAACATACGAAAATTTCGATTTATTCCTATGAAGACTTGGAGTATCAGGTAATTAAGTATGAAATGTCCGATTACCTCAAGTACTAAGTTTGATAGCAGGTATCTTTGATATTTCATGTTGACAGTTCTTGGTTTTTTTTTATAGCGAAGGTACGTCGTTAGCCTTACAGACGCGCGTTTGGGATTGTGATTGTCTGTCGAATGGTCGTTTGCAGGTTTCATTTTGCAAACCATTTTGTGAATAGTTGTAAATGTATAAGTAAAGTTGTTGTAAAAGGTTGTAAATGCATAAGTAAAGTTGTTGTAAAAGGTTGTAAATGTATAAGTAAAATTTTGCAAATGGTTGTAAATATATTTGTAAATGGTTGTAAATGTATAATTAAAAAATACGCGTTATTTTCGGATATGAGTTCCGTCGTGGAACTAATGCAGTCCAGACAACTCTAAGTGTCGACGAAGTGTTTGGCAAGGATGTGGCTAATGATCGCACAGTACGTCGATAGTTTGAACAATTCCGAGCTCGCGATTTCAATCTTCGGAATGAACCATGGACCATGAACCGTGGATAATGGTGAGCTTAAGGCTGCAGTGAAAGCGGATACATCTCAAGCTACTCGTCAATTAGCAGCAATGTTTCACGTTATTATTCCAGAAATATCAAATCAATTGAAACAAATCGGTAAGGTTAAGAAGCTGGGCATCGGAGGTTTCATATTTAATTACCTAATGGAAGTAAATAGAGGGAGAAAATTTGAACGGACTCGATGGAGATTGTGGAAAAAAGCTTTCTAGCCTCACGAATTGGTAAGTGACGGAAAATTAGTCTTCACTGACAAACTAATCATCGATATTGGACACAAATTGATTCGCGGTTATAGTGATGTCACGTCGACAATACTCATGAACGTAAAAAATTGATAATAAGAATGGACGTTTTTTGCGACAGTTCTGGTATGCGAGGAGGGAGGGGGGGTTGCTCACGATTATTCTATAGTGGGGATGGTTCTGATTCGAATCAATATCTAATCTCATGGCTCATTGACGTGTGATTCACCCTCTCTCTCTCTCTTTCTCTTTGCCCCCCCCCCCCCCCCCCGATCTCACTTCGCCATTTTTCATGCGTTTTCCTGCAGGTGATTGTAACAGCCTATTGTCCCTATACTCAATACTTTGAAAACCACTAGTATCTTTGAGATCTCCTTCGGACGCATGTTCCTATAAAGATCGTTGCAATAGCCGTACTGTTCCTCAAAAGTAACGATTCGTTGAAAATAATTTCGAAGGCCGATCTTGAAATAACTACATTTAAAAAAAAATGTCTACCAACTAATTTTGCGGTCATGTACCTGCAACCGAGTTTTACGTTCGGCCAAAAAAATGTAAGGTTCTTTCGCGTTTGGAATTAAAAAAAAACATTCGAACCAATGGAAAATATTGTTACCATGATTAAGGCGGTATTGTTGTCTGGAACGCTGTTTTGGAGGTGAACTTTAGGATGGAATAACCTTGTGACTTTTCGAGTTTTCTGTCTGATATGTTTGACTCATGTTTTCTTGATTTTTCGAAAGTATGTACAAATAAAAAAAAATACAATTTATTATCATGTACTACGTTTGTTTACAACGGTGCGTGGAAAACACCCCCAATTGGTGACTAGTGTGGACGTTGTATGAATTTGAAAAAAACCAAACTTATTCTTAAGGAGTTTCGGGACAATTGGTGAGGTGTTACCATTTGATTCAAATTTATACAGTAAAATCTTTGTCATATACTAAATGCACGCTACCAAATTTTGAATCGATCGTCTACACCGTTTCTATAAAATGTACAATTGAACGAACACTTTTGAACATAGGCAGCCTACGCTCCCTAGTCTACGCTCGTCGCTAAATGGCACTTGTACACATGAAATAGTGTGAAAAATTGTTAAAATGTTATGAAAAACTGTCCAATCACTCAGTACATTATGACAATTTCGTTATTAGTGTCATAATGTTAACAAAAGTGTTTTTTTAATCGATTTAAAATTTGGAAGGTGCATTCAGTATACGGCGAAGAATAATATTGTAAACTGTATAGATTTTCATCAAATGGTAACATTTCGTCAATTGTCCCGAAACTCTTTAATCTGTATGAGTGTTGTAATCTTTGGTATCGTATTCAGCAAAAAAATTGTACGAAATGGTGGCATGATAAACTTTACTTATCGATTTTTTCCTATCTCTCTGACCATTCTACAAGTTATGTAAAATAAATTAAAAATAATGTCAACGCAATTTTGCTACCAACATTGAGAATCAGTCTATTAAAGGTCTGTCCCAAATCTGAGCTCAACCGGCCAATTGCCCGTGAAAAACGACGCAACCGACCCAACCTTGAACCAGCGTCTCACCAATCACATTCTACCATTGGCCGATGAACGGCAGCACTACCGGCTTAGTGTTGCGCCACGGTAGGAGTGATCTCTTCGGCCCAACGTTGGCATGTACGGTTGGCCAATAGTAGGCTTACCGGAAATCCTAACAGTTGGCCGGGTATTGGCCCAACATTGGGCTCATGAAAAACGACGCAACCGACCCAACCTCGAGCCAGCGTCACGCTAATCACATTCTACCATTGGCCGATGAACGGCAGCACTACTGGTTTAGTGTTGCGCCACGGTAGGAGTGATCTCTTCGGCCCAATGCTGGGATGTACGGTTGGCCAATAGTAGGCTCACCGGAAATCCTAAGAGGTGGCCGGATATTGGCCCATAGTAGGGCTAAGATCGGCTTCATTCGCAATATTCGGGCTAGTGTTGGCCCAGTGTAGGGCCGTCAAAACAACCCAGTGCTCAGCCATCAATCGATCAGATTCACAAGTTTCTGTGCTCGATGATTGCTCATCGAAAGAATAATTAGATTCACTAACATCGTTATGCACGATCACTTGTTCGTGGAATGTTTCCAAATTTGTTTTACTATCAACTTGTCTTTTTGTTTCGTTGCCTCTGATCCTAACCTGCTGTAAAGAGTCTTCTAACACCACAAAACTTTGGTATAAATCAATTTTATTTTTAATAAAGTGAATTTCAGATAACAGTAATTATGAGTTTTTATTATCACAGGACGTAGAAAATTGCATGCAGCGATAATACAAAAATATAATAATAATAATATACGTAAAAAAGCATTCTTGTATATATGTATGGACTATACCGTTCAAAGCCGGTGTTGGACCAGGATTGGCAATTCGTCAGTTTGCCATGCTAAAAATAAGCATTGGCAAAACCACGGCCAAACGATTGGCTCAGACTCAGGGCCTGCGCTGGCCCCGACAACTGGCCGACGGTCATTAATTAGTACTGGCCCAGCGTTGGCTCTTCGATGGTGTGCCGAGCTTTAATTCGAGACTGGCAAACCCATGATCGAACGATTGGCCCATGTTCGGGGCGAACATTGGGACCCGATAGTTGGCTCACAGTTGGTAATCGATATTTGGCCCAAGGTTGGGTGTTCGTTGGTTTGCCATGCTTCAAATGAGCAATGGCAGAATCATGGCCAAATCATTGGCCCGTATGAAGGACCAACACTGGGTATTAGTGGTTGGTACTGAATATCGTACCAAGCGTCGGCCGCATATTAAGCGCCGGCAAATTTTTCACGGGCGGTTATCGAGATATCGTGCTCGCCGATTTGAGAAGCATAGTTCGGCGAAAAACGCGTTGAAAGTCCCGGCGACTATACCGGGCTCCTCGAGTGTGCTCCTTATCAGTTTTATAAATCGGTTAATTGTATGAGTATCATCAAACGGTTTTCACAGACTTATTTAAGAAGGTTTGTAGAAAAATAAAATGAAATTGAGAAAAAAAAAAACGATTTTTTCTAATTTCTAGACCACAGTACTGCCTTAAACTTTTCCTTCTCGGCTTGCAACTTCACGCTGACTCTATACAAGAATATTTCCAATCTGTATAGATGTGCTGATAGCCAACATTGCATAGATACGACGGATACGATATATATATATATATATATATACACATACACACATCGTACCCGCACACACACACACACACGCATAGACACACACACACACACACACACACACACATACAGGCACAACAATTTATCAAAGATCGAATAACTGAAAATGCTCCGATTCTGTCTCGAAAAGTATATACGTGAAAGGCACGCACCCAGCATCAACAGAATCTCCTCTTATTGTTCAGCCCAGATTCCATTATGGTACTCTTTTTTCACCTTGAACTCTTTGGATCTCCCTCTGTTTCCTCTTCCGCTGTCCTCTTCCTTTATCATCCCTTTCCCTTTCGTACCGTTCACTTTTGCCGTTCAGTCAATTTCCCACACTGCTGAGGCCAATCGTGCTGGAGAAACAAGGAGAAAAAGAGGAAGTGTGAGAAGCAGGGAAAAAGAGGGGAAGGATCCCTTCAGAAAACTCGATTCAATTCAACGCCAACATTTTCTTTTGTGTCTGAATGAGGTTTGTTACCGATCGTGAAGACGCGCGTGTTCGAGGAAAGAGTGTTGTCGATTGCATGTATTGTCAATCGAACCTCATGGTTTTCACGGACCCCCGTGGTCCAAGAATGACGAGGAAAAACTGTTCGCTGAGTCGTCAATATGTTTACGAGGCTGCACAGTCTTGAAGTCTTCTTTAAAAAAAACGTGGAAAAAAAGCAAGAAAAAAGCAATTGACCATTCTTTTCGAATTGCAATCATTGCTTTATTTATTTGTGACGGAAATACTCCACAGGTCCGGGATCTTTTCACGTAATTTTACCAATTAGGGTGATCTAAGCTCGCTATCCCGAATTTAGCGCTACATTCACAAGCGTCTGTTCCATGAATGAGATCTTGATTGTCGACACGTGCGCCCAATGGCTGCGACTAAAGTACCCCTGGAGAAATTGACCCCTTCGACGGTCGGAGCCGCACCTCCAACGTACTTGATTCGATTTTACCTGACTTCCGGTTCGCCAGTCGTTTTTTTTTCTTTCGCGGGTCTTTTCGGCCTTGCGCTCACGGAATTTTTATCCTAGTACCGTAACGCCAAATGACGCGGTATTTTCTTCGTTTCTTCGAAATGCGTTCGGTTTCCTCGTAGGAGTGATTTTTGCCCTGAAATGGCGTTTCCTCGGTTCACCGGCGGGCATTGCATATATCAATCCCCGGGGTGTACGTATATTGCTTGCGAAGCTAGTGCTGCGATCTCGATTGGTTCACTTCCTGCGCGTTCATCTTCTATTCCATTGGCCCTGTGATGTTTTCTCTCGCTATCTTTCGTACACTGCATGCAGCCATGAATCTTCCTGATCGACCGGAAGTGTAACGAGAACGGCTCCCTGAAATATCGCGCGCACATCCCTCGTCGGTTACTACGCGGGGCCAAATGAGCAAGAGTCTAGCTCCCCTCAGGCGATATACGGGCTCAACGGAGCCGCGAGCGCGTCTCGGATACGGGAAAAGTTGAAAATTCCAGCCGCCTCGGAGCCAAAATCGTTCAGGTTCTCATCGGTTCAATTAAATTTCGCAAAAAGCAAAGAGAATAATTTAAGATTACCGGAATGTCGAATGTAACGAACATTGGCTTCGATACGGCACGGTAAAGGTCCCGGCACTGTTGCCCCGGCGAAGATTAGTTTCTGCATTTTTTTTAGCATATCCGCGATTTGCAGTTCTTTTTAGCGTCACCTGACTAAATTTTATCGAACTTTTTACCAAACTTATCGAATTTTTTTTTATCAATGTTTAATCGAAATTTAGTAGTGGACTTTCTGGTGAAGTATAAATTGTAAAGTATCGCTGATTCTCTGCATTTCCTGCGATCGTCGCGAGAGCTCCTGATTTCTCAAACTCCAACGGAATTATTTAATGCTCTTCATTATTTAAACCTCATCATCGTCACTTAAGTTCCGTATTATTGGGTTTGCAACATAAGTAATGAGCATAGGTCGACGAATCGCTCATTACTTATGTGCTAACCTTATATTTAAAGTTCAACAAAAAGGCCCCAAGCTTATGCAGAGCCTCTAACTATCCATCTATAGACTCTCATGTGACACCGGTAGCATATCCAATTCCGATTCTACCCTATACTATCAAACTTTTGAAAGTCGTATATTCGCACATTTGTGAAACTTTCGCATATTTGTTATTTTTGTTATTCGTTCATAACCAATAGATATTCCGATTATTTGACATCAATTTCTACCTGAAAATAATCTACCAAAAATCGAATGTATTCGTGTTCAGTTTATCTTATAATATTAATACCGCTACATATGAGCTCAGTATCATCATATCCAAAAATATAACTATAAATATTCAAAAAATACTAAATCATCCAAACCTACATACAAAAACGTAACACTTTGTATGCCCGCGGTTCCCCTTTATCGGCCATTGCCCGATCGCCCAGCTATCGCACGATGAAGAGCTCTACATGCTCAATATTCGAAAAGTGTCCGTACGAAGTTTCGTCCGTCATTGACACAAGGGAAATTAATGTTTCCCTGTCACGGCACAAATATCGAAGCTTCCCGGTTCCCAACAGGCACGAATGCAACAATATACAGTGCTGCAGCCTAGAGAGAACGAACAGCCCTTGCAAGTCATGTAAAACAGTTCTGTAGTCTCGCCGGTGGTGTTCAGCAGGTGTGGACCACCGGAGTCTTTTGGAGAGTCCCCAAACGGCACAAGCATCCCTCGTAACAAGATACGTTTTACTGGATGACGTAGCGAGGTGAGCTTCCACCACATTTTGCTTCGACGTTAGAGAGAAGGGGGCCAGTTACGCACACACACTTATGAACGTTCGCGGGACGACAATCGTGTTTTAATGGCGAGAAAACCCTCAGCCGTGAGGGACGAGATTTTAGGCACACTCTGGGAGCTATCTCTCATGATAAGCAAACCTTATTTCCTATATATATATATATATATATATATATATATATATATATATATATATATATATATATATATATATATATATATATCGATATATATGCCCATGGGTGTGTGTGCGTTCTCATATGAGTGGATAAGGTATGCGCTACAAGGGGTCTCAACGAGTCGACTTTTTCCAACGACCAGACAAAACCCTCATTTCTACGCGGCCAACAGGACTCGTTGGAGAATCCCTTCCACACACACACCCACCCACCCATACGCGTTCTTTTCCTCCATCTCCGCGACCTCCGTGTGGAATGTTTGCCCCCGGAAATGTAGAGGGTTCGGGCTATGCACCCTCTTCGCTCGCCATTGAATTATCGTTCGTGGCGAGTTGTTTCTTCCTTTCTCTTGGTCGGTTATCTACATTCTTTGTCGAGTTACCCTCATATACACATACAAGTGAATTGTGCCTCACGTATGTCCGCGTGTCCGTGTAGGGGTGTAGAAAAGCGTAGAGATCTTTTCTTCTGGCTACTATCCTCGAAACGAATATTCCTTGGCGAACCTATGTGCACGAGAATTCATGCATAACAGGTGATATACGAAAGCGGTCCCTATGTAATGTGCGGCCGTACATAGTCACTCTTGTATACCTGGCGCATACACACGCATCGGCCACCGTTGCTTCGGTCTTTATTTTTCTTCGGTTTCGCCTTCCGGTGAATATGAATGGACCACGAGAGGCGTCTCTGCTTTTTGTTTTTCCCTTTCCATTATTACTCCTATTTGGTTTTCTTTTTACGAACGCAGAGCGAAACAGCTGGAAAAAAGCTGTGCAATTCCGCGAGTTATCTCGTGGAGGAAAACGCGGAAAAATAAGAAGACAGGGATGAAGTATTGCGAGGGAAATAAAAAATGAAAAAGTTTGGAATCGTCGCAGTTCTTTCAACAAACTGTGGTCAGCAACCATTCGACCATCGATTTCTCTCCCTCTATCTTCTTTCGTTTCATCGACGTTTTCAATACCTTTTGGCCTTCAATTTTTAACACCCCCGCCCCTGCACGCTTGGCCTTTCACACTCCTATTTTTGTTTTTGGCTTTTTGTATCCCCTTTGTACTTATTTATTTTTGTTTGCACACCGACTGTTTTGCATCCTCTGCTTGTATGAACAAAAAAGAAGGAGGATTCACTCTTCGTTACCCTGTTTGCGATTAAAAAATAAAAGAGCAACACGACGGAACACCCGCACGTGAAATTTTCTCGCTTAGAAAGGTTTCTGGCTGAAATACCACGCGGCTACGACGTTCTTTGTTATAACACCATACGATCCATTATTTATCGCGAAAATGTGTATTCTCCACGCTCGTTCTCTTGCGTTCGTCCATCCCTCTCGTTTTCTGCTCTCTCATTGTGTCCATTGTCGCTCCACCCATCTTTATCCATCTTTCTTGTTCTCCCGTGCGCCCCCATGGACTCTCTGACAGACTGAACTGCGAACGTTTTATATCAATCCGGAAATCGTAGGGATGTCAACGAAGGAAATCATGAATGCATCGCCCTCTCGCGCTTCACTTACTCCACTAATATAACTCCTATCAGTCGGGTAATTGTGCAACTTCAGCAGAGAGATAGAGCGAGGGAGACAGAAAGGCGACGAAGGAAGAGGGAAGCACCACAAACGACGAATCTTCCTGTTCACGCTTTTTCTCCATTTTTTTCTTTATGTGTTTATATAAGTCGTTTATTACCGTCGTTTCGGCTCTTCGTTCCGGCACCGTTAGACGGTTGCATCGTTAGAACGTAACTAAAATAAATGTTTTTCCAATTGCCAATTTTCATTGTCAGAACAAAGCTACCGCACACATTTTTTTGGGATTCTCATTAGAGACCTACGATCTCAACCTATCGAGAATGATCTTAGATGACAATAAAAATGAAGAAAAAGGAAAATATAAAAACATTTCGTTGCCTTCCAACGATGCAAACTTCAACAACATGGGTGGAAAGCAAGGAAGTGTATGTTCTTGACTGGTCGTTGCAATCACTGGACTTAAATCCTATTGAGCATTGATGGCAGGCGCTTAAACTACGCGTAGGGAACAGTCGCTCGTAGGGAACGAACACTCAAATACGAAGGAAGTTCGGTAGGGTCTACAAGATCAATGGCTGGAAAAGGGCCAAGCTCGGATTTCTAATTTAATTGCATCAATACCTTGCCCCTGTGCTGCCTCAATTACTTCTAAAGGTATGGCGACGGAGTACCAAGTTAAAAAAACGTTCTGGAAATGTATTTTTTTTTTCATTAGATAAGAGAAATATACTGACTGTGCTAAAAAATATCTTGCGCTATACTTTAGTATCGTTTATAATGGAATTGTGAGAAAATATTCACTATTTTGAGTACTCACACTTTTGTGAAGTTCATGCGATTGGAAAACACATAACATGTTTATACATATATTTATCTCAATGATAATTATATGGGTGATTCTCCCGAAATTATCGTGTTGCATGTAACAGGGCTTTTTAAAAAATAAATGCTATTCGATTAGATTGTAGGTTTTGTGGAATACAACAGTTTGAAATACTTTAAAATCTTCCTACAAAACCGATTTGACAGAAAAATTGTCGTTATCCTTTTTTTTGTATTTTGAGTACGAAAATCATCCCTCTAGAGTGTAACTATCCAGACTTCAGATACACTAGCAAGCTAAAGAGGTACTAAAAATTCAAAAATATCCGAAAAAACGTACAAAAATTACACAAAGTGCAACTATTTCATGTCATTGGAAATGCAATCAGACATTTCGGCTAATGAAAAACAGGTACATGTAAGTAATATGAGTTGGTTTTGATTAATTTTCAAAAAATATTAATAGATTGAGGTAATATAATTTTTTAATCGATAACAAGATTAAAACAAGTGGGGAGAGGGCATTTTTCAACCGATCACAGGCATTCAGCATGTCGCAGCTCCCCCCACTCTACTACAACACAGTGGCAGTAGAGTAGGAGTAGCGTTAGTTTCGTGTGACATCCAACAAACTCAGACAGTTGTAAAAGCATTTTCAGGGCTAACATTTTCAATGTTAAAACTTGAAATCCATCCATCCATCCATCCATCCATCCATCCATCCATCCATCCACCCGTCCGTCCGTCCGTCCGTCCGTCCGTCCGTCCGTCCGTCCGTCCGTCCGTCCGTCCGTCCCTCCATCCATCCATCCATCCATCCATCCATCCATCCATCCATCCATCCATCCATCCATCCATCCATCCATCCATCCATCCATCCGGGTGGTGCTAGCTGATCATGCTTTCCACGGTAGTGCCTCTTACATCGATTTTTCCTAAGAAACTAATTGTGTCGTATCATTTTTCTAGCTTACGCTTTTATTCTACAAACTTTACACGTTATGAGGTTGTGTCACAGGCGACGGTCATTCCTCTGGTCATGATTGACTGTGTCATTTTTCAATAAAATAAGTCACTCTGTACCTGTTTAAGTGGAACTTTTTGATACCCACTCACCGCTAAATTTGAGGTTAGAAAAAGGCAGCATAACGCGCTGCGCGAAAAACCAGTTCGAATCGTCATTCCTCTGGCATCATTCCTTTGGGATCCGCCCAACATGTCAGATCCAGGGGCATGATAGATGCGCCGCAGTCATGGCACCATCTTGGTTATGCATGTGTAGATATGCATGAGGTTACATAAAAACGATTCTCTTATATTATTGTCATACCGCAATCGAAAGATGGAAGGCTCCGCAGAAAAAGGTAAGCTGAAAAACGGAGATACGAAAGGCTTAAACAGGATTCTGTAGGAAGAGAGAAGTTGAAACAAAAAGAGCGAGATCAATATTCAAATAAATAGGAGAAGAAGATTATAGAATATAGCATTAGAATAAATAGGAAATAGAAGAAATAGGAGATAAAGATCATAGAATATAGAATTAATAAACGAATAAAAAATTGATGGGAAAAAGTTTGCATCATTCCTCTGGACCTACTATTTCTTTCGATCATGATAAATCTCTCAAAACTGAAAAATCAGTGTTATCCGCAAATAATTCTATTATATCGATTAGAACTGAAGTGAATTGCAATTTTGGAATGAAAAAACATATATATATATATATATATATATATATATATATATATATATATATATATATATATATATATATATATATATATGTAATATGCAATAAAAACTCTTTGACTCAAAAATGATGCATGCCACTGTATATTGTATTACCACCATTTCGGCATACGAGAAGATGTTCTTTTTACGTGGGTATCGTGAGGTGTCCAATTCCCAAGTCTTTCAGAAGGCACTTGGCCGAGCATGAGGAACAGCTCGCAATATTAATGGTATTTCAATACGTCTAGAGGAATTGGTTGCACACTCGTTCCGAGTCCATACGGCTTGCAGCAGAAACCTCGAGTTCTGCGCCACACTTCGGCCACGGAGCGTACTATTCGCACGCTGATGTGAGTAGATAAGGCCGTGCCACCTGAGGGGCACCTGCCTATTGAGCCCACATGTCGTATACTTGGTGGCCGATATATGGCACTGTATTTCAAGCTTTATGACAATTCTGTTTAGTGGCCCTTATTCTTCATATCTTCAAGTATCTTTACAATTTTTTCCACACGATTATGTAACAGAATTACACACGAGTACGCAACTGAAGCTGGATCAATCAAATCACCTTTGTTTGATAGTGTCTTGCGACCGGCACGAGTTTTTCGTGTTTCACCTGGAACGGAAATTTGAAATAATTTGAGTTTTAGATACGATTTGCCCCCGAAGTACATAGAGAGATACAAAATATAGATTTTCAATCAGATGGTACGCGTTTGAAAAAAAATTGTTTTCGGTAAAGGAAACGCTACAAATAATATTTTTCGGGAAAAAAAAACGAAACATATAAAAAATTCTCTACGCACGTCGATGTAAAATATTGTTATAAGGTTAAAAGAAAAATGTTAAGTCAATCGGTGAAGAATCGGAAATGTAATGTTGCCGGCAGGATCAGGACACTATCAGACAGAGGTGACTCGCTTCATCCAGCTTCAGCGTTGCTCTTTTGATACTATATCGGGTGAAAAAAATTCAAAGATACTTGAAGATATGTAGAATGAAGGCGAT
Source organism: Ophion ellenae (assembly GCA_963210295.1). Lineage (NCBI taxonomy): Eukaryota > Metazoa > Arthropoda > Insecta > Hymenoptera > Ichneumonidae > Ophion > Ophion ellenae. Next base: position 19,105,421 of record OY723389.1, on the reverse strand, counting down.
TAGATAAAAATGTCATTCTATCAACTGCGCAGCTATAAAACATTCTCGAAATTCCCCTTTTTCCAGGCTTGAGACTGGTAGTCTCTCAAGAAAGAAAGCATCTCAAAATGAAGATACAACAGTAGTATACTTAAATCGATAAATGTTTCTGCGTATGAAAAAGTAAGTTTATTCAAATAGAGATATTTTTTTAGTAAATAATACTCAACACCAAAATAATGAGGAGGAAATAACATTTTTATTATTTAACGATGTTAATCCAAATAATCAAATATATTAAAAATAAATTTCCGCGATAGTAGAATCAAATAAAAGAAAGTTCGATGTTACTAAAATGTTATTTAAACCAAATAAAAAGAATTGAATGAACGAATGTAGTTGATTTGAAGAGATCTTCTATGAGTGTGAGCTATGACTCGCTGACGAGCACGCGTCTAGAAAATTGAGGCTCCGTCGCCAGTGCTGGGCCAAGACGATCGTTAACGCACGGTTGAGCACCGCCATTTCTACACGACTGCCCGAGTCGAAATTTTCGAGTCGCGTTCAACCCACAAAATGAAGGCGAGCAGAAATCGGCGTGAGCGGATTATTGGGTATCTAAAGGAGGGTACAATGTCTGAAAGTACCATGCGTTACAGCCTCCGATGAACCTCCGGCATGGCAGAAAGTAGACTTTTTGACTCAAAGGAGGTCAGTGAGGCTCACAATTGAACCTACGGAACCTCAGGTCGGCCTACTTCGAGCGCTCCCGCAGAACCTACTGCCCCCCCTTTCGGCCTACTGTACACTGCTAAACAAAAAAATTAATTTACATAGAATCTATTTAAATAAAATAGGTTTTTTCCTTGTCTCACAGCCTACTACGATCGTATTTCTTTCGAAGATATTTATATATATTAATAAAGATGAGATTCAAATTAATCTTTATTTGCTTACAATGTACACTGTAAATAAGTGTACTATATGCATAAAATATTTCATAAATCGAAAATAAAATGAACTCCTTAATTGAGAGCTTTACCACAAGGATTTTTATCGTAATTCGTCATTCCCTGGCCTATACACATGATTTTTTTCGAAGAAAATATATCTGCCCTATATGCGACTTGAACCTAGCCTACCTACTCCTAACTACGCTCCGCTGCCCCTATGCTACCGAGTGCTTATAACATTTTGGTCGCTGATATGGCATAAGAGGACAAATGAATACCTCTAACTATTTGTTGTATCACATAAGCTATATCAATTAGTTAATATGATTGTGATAATTAGAGTTTCATCGAATAACATGCTATAGATTTTTCAAACACACACACACACACACACACACACACACACGCACACACACACGCACGCACACACACACGCACACACACACACACACACACACACACACACACACACACACACACACACACACACACACACACACACACACACACACACACACACACACACACACACACACACACACACACACACACACACACACACACACACACACATATATATATATATCCTCTCTCTCCACCTTCTCTACCCCCCGCCCCTTTGATATGAGTGTTGCAATAAAGATGGACCGTTAGTTCAATCAAATAAAAGAATGGTTAACTCTACGAAAATTCTATTCAAGGTAAATTTTAAACAAATAACTAGATCCCTTCAGTGAACTTAACTAAATTGTTTTTTTGAACAGATGAAAATGTTGAACTGATGAAACCGAATCACAGATTTATTAGGATGAAATAAAATATGTAGTTATTGGACGATATTAAATAGATTGATTTTCTATAAATAAACATTTTTGAAATCAATAATTTTAATAATGGAATGCAATAGGAAAAATTTGGTTCTATGAAAAATCTAGTTAATTCAAATAAAAACGAATCAAATAGACGCGGTTAGTTAATATCATATTTAGCGGCAAAAAATAAAAATATGCTTCATACATACACGTGGAAATATTTTTTTAATTTTCGACGTGCTAAAAATGAAAACAAAGAAAAATCAAACATTTCATTTAAAATCGACGGTAATCGGCCGTCACCATTTATCAACTCATTATTGAATCAACAAAAAAAAACAAAACGAACAAAAACAAAAAGAAATAATAAAGAAAAAAATCGAATGAGGTTGAATTCTAAACCGACAATTTCAATCCTTTGGAACATGAAATAGACTATAATTAACACCCTAACCTTCCATATAGATGTCAACATTATATTTAATTTAGATCTACACTGCCAGCCAAAAGTTTTCGGACACTCCACATGATCGCAAAACTTTTGAGCGCTGGATAATTGCCAAATAATGTTAGAGTAATATAATTCATTTCATTTATTATTTCACGAAGATACTATAAAGATCTATATAATTAAGTAATTATACAGAGCTTTATAGTATCTTCGTAAAATAATTATTATTCTACCATAAGTTTGCAATGATTCAAAGTGATATTAAGTTTTGCAGTTATCTGAAGTGTCCGAATACTTTTGACTGGTAGTGTATATTTGAATATATTAATGCAACTACATATTTCGAATATAATATATTTATATATAGTATTATATAATATATACCGTCGCTTAAAAGTTTGGATACACCAGTCGATATTTACTGCTGCACTAAAAGTTACACAGCTTCGTAAAAAAAAGATAACCAAATTTACCGAACGGCGTTTTGACGGGAATAAATTCAGCTTTATATTGCTTTTCTGAAATATTTTTTTATAATTTTCTTTTCGACCCGGTATGTACTTTTATATGTGACTGATTTTCGGCTTTTTTTCGACCATCGAGAATTGGGCGCATGACTTATGAAAAAAAGTTTGTTACGTTTGTCCATGATAAACTTGAGCGGGGTAGCAGGAACTCCATTTGCGTTTTTTATAAAGTTTTGTACGATTTTTTTCGCAATGTTATTTCATTTTTTGCTAAAAAAGACTAATTCTATATAATGCAATGTAACTCAAGAACTAGAGGGCTTAAGAAGAAATGTCAAGGACGAAAAACGTCGCGTAAGCTTATACTGGATAGACTGGCATTTTTTAAGAATTTTCCTGTGAGATTTGTTCTCACAGGAAAACGCCCATTAATCCGATAGAATTGGAGTAAGACTGTATATACAAGCATTCTTTTATGAATAGCCTATAAAATAATAATAAATCGATATTGAGCAAATTTGATTGTTTTCGCATATTAATATTGCACTAATAATTTGATAACGGGACGTTGTATTTTTATTAATTTCGTCTTATTTTCGTCATCGAACGGGTTACTGATCAGGCCACAATGGAATGATGGTGGGCGAGATAAGGAATTTGGGCCGAAAGCAGGTTAGGTGGGGTCGAGGCAAGAGTTTGAGATTGAAAGCAGGTTAAGGAGGGCTGTGCTCTGCCCGTTTCACTAAAACTGGGGGTCGAGAGAAGGTTTGGGAGGTCTAGCCGAGGCTACCCTGGACCAAGAGGAGGTCTCTTCATGGCACTGAACTCGACAAATGAGGTTTCGTCGGTTCAACGGAGGCTGGCGGCTTATGTATTACAAAAGAAATGAGTCCTGCGAGGGTTCAGAGGAGGCTTAAAATTTCGACTCGGGTGGTCCCAATATTGGTAGGCGTATTAAATGAAAATATCACGAACTCTTATTCTAGGATTGACTTACGTCTAGGTCATCATGGGCACGTCTCGTCGGCAGATACAGCTTCAAAACTGATGGGTTCTCGACTTTCGCGCCAAACTGGATCATGTTCTGACTGAATATCGCTTGCTATCCGGTATTTGGCCGAAATTTCAAACGATTGTCCAGCTACGGCTGAATTTCGCTATGACAACAAACCCAAACAAACTCACAGTATGCAAACGATAGATCAACTCGCAGTCTCAATCATCAACTCGCAGGCTCAATCATCAACTCAAAAAAATGTTAATTAACGTCGGGCAGTCCAAATTTTAATTACTATTTTTTTGCCATGCCAACGTTATGAGTGTACTATAAACCATAAGGATTAATATCTAGGCAAACCTTGTGAGTTCAAGCTTCACGGCTGTGGCACTGTTTTAAGGCTCTTCAAAAGACTAATCTCAGATAATTGTTTTAATTTTCTCTATTATACATTATCGGCGATAATCACGGAAAGCTTAGGGTGTTCACTTTGCCTGGACCTCCTCTACGCTTTGATACAACAAGATTGAATTTTCCGAAAAATGACTACATTTTGCAATAAAAAATTCTTTTTTTTTAAATTTTCAAAAACATTCAGGGTCATGTGTTAGACAATAAGGGTAGAAGGATTTATACCCAATTTCATCAGAATAGGTGGATTAGTTTTTTAGCTATACGTCACACCAATTTTGAAAATGCAGTTTAGAAGACCGTGCCATAATTTCGCCGTTTTTGAAGATTAATTAACAAAATACCATGAAGCAAACACAAGTAGTAACAAAACATACTCTAAGTCTCAAGAATGGCGAAGAAATGTTTCTGAAAAAAAAAACATGAAAATCAGCAATTTTTTTCCTCGCCTAAAGGAATCTGCCCCCTTGAGTATTTATGCGACTGTAATTTGACACACAGGCAATTGTAATATCCCCCCACATTCGAAATACAATATCCACGGAGAAGAAAAGCAAGGGAGAGAGATTATTTTTTCAAAATATAATGCACAGACACACACTAACACGACGAATGAAAATTCTGAGGGCAAAGCTTATGCATGCGTACATCCCTACAACGAGTTTCACAGTATATATTCGTAAGAGGCAGAACAAATAGAAACAAAAATCGCAGCAATAGGGCGAGTATACATACGAGAGTGCACGATATCTTTTTTCTTTTTTTGAACGACAAAACGAATAAACTGGAGTACCTAGATCGGAAGAACCTCGGCTGGTCTGTTGTACAGATGTTCGATAGGCGTTATAGTTTCATGAGTAAATAGTAATAGTAAAAAAAAATGAAAGCGTAGATCCGGTTAAAAATCGTAAAACATTGATACCGAAAAATGGGCATCCAAATCCAGACGAGCTTTCGCCATTCCATTTGCCAGTATCGTATCACAATGATAACAAATGTTTCATTCTTCTGCGTTCTCTCAATTTTTCCCGTGAGGTTTTATCTCGCGTTGACGCAAAAATTTACCAACATAGCCAAAAGTGCGGTTTTTTTTGCTACCGGAAACTTGAAACTTTTCAACCAAATTTTTCCGTCAATTTTTTTGCTTACCGGAAAAACAAATTTGTATATCGTATTTTGTTCCAGAGTAGGTTATGCAGTACCGAGGATCGAATAAAAACGTTCTCACGAAAGAAAGTTTTACGAATCGGAAAAGCTTCGTTTGCTTCTCGCTAAAAGGGGGAAAGGAAGAATATTCAAGCTCGAAGAAAATCATTGATGAATTCTAACGCAATGCCGATGAGCTTACTTTCCTCGTTTCATCACCATTTTTAACATGGAACGAGAACGCTTTAATATGCCTCTTTCCCTTCGGTTCCCGAGAACGAAGCTCGCAGAATGTATATATCTATATACAGCGGAGAGATATACATCTGAAAAAGTTTCGATAATAACAAATCATTTTTATGACATTGTATAATTTTCTCACGACGAAATTCACCATCGAGGGGACCGAAGTCGTTTCAAGTTATGCCTGCGGTCTTTCCCCTCGATCCAGCAGGAGTGTGGTCCTCGGTATTCATGCACATATATACACACACACACACACACACACACACACACACACACACACACACACACACACACACACACACACACACACACACACACACACATGCGTGTATGTGTGTGTGTGTGTATGCGCGCGCGTGTGTGTGTGTAATAGAATATCGTCGCCTCGAATTCGCTGATAGAAAATGCTTGGTTTGCCAGTACAAAGCTCGCTTTGATCTATTATTTAAAAGAATCGTTGTCAACGAGATCATCGATCGAGAAATATATCACAAAAAATGTACAGTTTCGGCACGCAATAAATTTTCCATTAGGAAACAAATTGGCGCTGTTGATGAGAAGCGAACCTCCTCGACACGTCTCCATGATGTTCAAATTCCGTTTATTAGTCGATGTACAATGGTCGAATGCAGCTACCGATGGATACAGTCGAACCTCGATACAACGAATCTCTAGGAAATTTCGTTATATCGAGTTTTCGTTATATTGAGGTTTCGTTATATCGAAGTCATGCTCCTTAAAATGTTCTTTACAAAAAATATTTTAGTACTACAAATATGGGGATATTTTTAGAAAAAAAGAATGGTTTTAATTAGATACATTTTTGTCAGCAATTAGCAACTAGAGCAATTAGAGCATACCATTGTATATGGTTATGTTGATGTATCAAGGTTTCGAGTGTCTAACGGTAGGGAATGGTCAAATCTTCGTTATATCGAGGATTTCGTTATATCGAGGTTCGACTGTATAGGGAGGATAATTGAAATTCGATAGTGGTCTCGAAGAAAGTTGAATCCATCGGTACTCGAATATCTGGTCGCTAATTCGGGCGGTTGTATTAAGGGGGGGGGGGGGGGGGGGAAGCTTTAGGTAAGGCAATAACTACTGATTTTCAGGATTTTTTTATAAAGGAATGATATTCCTTCACCATTTTTGAGACTTAGGGTATGTTTTTTTACTACTTCTGGCGGTTACATGGTATTTTTTTTTAATGAAAAAAAACCACCGAAGATTTTTCTTTCATCAACACTTATACGCAAAATGTTAATCAAGAAAAAGCGAGAAATGTTGAAAATCGATGAAATGGTACACTTTGAAACAAAAAGATTGAATATTCCGAAAAAAATGCTTCATTTTGCAATAAAGAAATAAGTTTTGTTTTACTTTTCAAGAACATTTAGGGTCATAATTTAGACAATAAAGTTAGAAAGATTCATACGAAATTTAATCAGAATCGGTCGATTAGTGTTTTAACTATACGTCACGCCAGTTTTGAAAATGCAGTTTAGAAGACCGTGCCACACCACCACCATTTTTTAAGCTTAATTAAAAAAAAATACCATGGAACAGTGAAACGTAGTAATGAAATATACCCTAAGTCTCAACAATGGCGAAGAAATCTTAATTTAAAAAAAATCGTGAAAATCAGCAAATTTGTTTCTCGCTTAAAGGTATCTCCCCCCTTAACGAGCAAAAGGATTGTCCGTAAAAAACATGTTTCCTAATCCGGCAACGTGTCTATTTAAATCAATATTGTGTTATGTAATTTTTGCATTTGTGAGAAACGTTCACACGGTTTTCTGCTAGTTAGAGGTGTACATTTTTCGGTAAAAGCAATTTAAATTGTCCAAACAGCTATCAAAATTAATTTCAAAGTTGTCGCGTAGCATACGAAATAGATGTAATCTTTAGTGATTACTTTCTTTTTGAAAAAAAAAAAAACGATCAGGCACGTTTCATTCTTAAAAAAATCGCCAACAAAATTAGTCAATATTCGTCGCACCGGAATATAGAGGAAAAGAGATTTTTTTTCTTCTACAAGTACAAGGAAGGTTTCGGCAAAGATCAACGGCGTGCCATGATTCGGAATAGCTTCCCCATCGATTGTGCTACGTGCTCTTATTAGTCAACTGGCGTGGAGGACTACGTGGAGAAGGGAACACTGGGGAGAAACTGTTACACATTTACGATTTTCCTTTCCTTAATTTCGCGCAATATAAGCACGTGGAAGAAAGGGCCATACAAGCTGCGTACAAACAGGCACACTGTCTCGCCATGAAAAAAAAAATAACCATTCGCCGACACGGTGTATCACGTTTCGCGTGTGCAGCATGCGTGAAAATTACATCTTCTCTAGGAAACGGAGCCCGTGGTTTGTCGGTGAAAGAGTTTTGCTTCTCGTTTCAGGGTTTCAGGGTCATGTGATAAACCGTCAGACGAAACGCCAACCATTTACGTTCCGCAACGGCAACAATTCTCCTGGACGAATGACACATAAGATATTACACACGTTCGCTCGCGCTCGCGCATACACGCACTCGTTTTTACATATGTGTGTACTACATGTCGTCTCGTGTACCAAGTGACGAAGAAATATTAATATTCCCGGTGGCGAATCGAGGTAAGTACATTTTCTGTTACACCGATATATCCATCGGCCTCGATCGAAGCGGTGCCGCGGATACATAATAGTACAGTCATGCTGTCGCTGAAAAACCCCGTAAACGGAAAAAATTAGAAGAAGGCCAGTTTTTAGACAGGTAATTCTGTAAGTGGTGCGGGTGCTAAATCCAAGTCTGCTTAAAAATCGGGCTGCAGGTTTTTTTTAGGGGATGAAGAGGGATGTGGCTGGATTGATGACTAACTGCAACCCCTACCAGGTCCGCACCGCGAAACAAAATGTTTAGAAAAATCTGGGCTTTAGTTTTGTCCGCATGCGCCGAAATCGTGGAAGTTCATTTTGCGGGTGAAAAAGTGGGGTGAAATTTTGAAAAATTAGTTTTAATTCAATAACTTCTTAGGAAAAATTCCCACATTTTTTGTCCAAATCGGTTCAGCTTGGGGGTTGAAAATTAAAAATTAAATTCTGGGAAAATTTGACCGCACGAATTCGCCGCTGTGGAACAACCCGACTAGAAATTTTGCTACAGGGCAGACTAGGGCCGTATCCGGCATGCCGTATTTCGTACAACGGCACTTTACAGGCCGCCGTATCAGGGCTTTAACCGGCGTGAAACGCTTTTTGCATCAGGCCCTGACGCGGATGCCGGTTACGGACCTGATCAGTATACCTTTGCAGGCTCTGATCCGGCTGCCGTATCTATGCCTGAAATGGCAAATGAAAACAATCCAAAAATTATGAATAAAAAATTCTGTTGGTATTTTTTGTTTCCATATATTTGGCTACCTATTTGGCTATCCTAACACTTGTGTAAACTTTCTTATTTTCTTTCCTATCTTTATCAGTCTAATTCTATTCTGCAGAATGTCAATAATTTTATGTTTGATGTTCAAGGTTGCATCATTGCAACGCAACAATAATTAGATTTTTACCGCTGATTTTTTTTGCCCATTTAGAACCTTTGCACACGGTGTATTTTCTACGCGCAGACCACGCGATACAAACGCGATACACACTTGATCTATATGCGTTTTTCAGTCTAAAAAGCGTGGGGATCATGTGTGTATTGCGTTTGTATCGCGTCGTCTGCGCGTAGGAAATACGCTGTGTGCAAAGGCCCTTAGGCTGTGAAAATAACTTACACGCATGTAATTGCGAAAAAAATAGTAAATACACTTTTGTTCTTATATATATATATATATATATATATATATATATATATATATATATATATATATATACACACACATATATATATATATATATACACACACATATATATATATATATATATATATATACATATATATATAAGAATAGTTTGAATTATGTATTATTTAATAATATCGCTTCCGCCCATGTAGGTTTCGCCAATCGAACCGTAACGGCCAATACTTGGAACAATTTTGGCGGGGCGATAATCGATTACCCAATTGTACGCCAATGCTCGGCTGAGTATTGACTAGCCAACATTGGTTTGCCGATACGAGGCCAATGTTCGACCAAATATAAACTCGCTAATCATTGGCTTGTCGATATGAGGCCGATGTTTGGCGAAGTATAGACTGGCCAATCATTGGTTTTCCAATACGAGGCCAATGTTCGGCCAAGTATGGACTCGTTCATTATTGGTTTATCGATATGAGGCCGATGTTTAACGGAGTATAGACTCGCCAATCATTGGTTTGCCGATACGAGGCCAATGTTCGGCCAAATATCGGGTCTCTGATCATTGGCTTATCGATACGAGGTCGATGGTTGGCGGACTATAGACTCACCAATCATGTTGTTTCCGTTACGAGCCCAATGTTCGGCAAAATAGAGACTCGCTAATGATTGGCTTGTCGATACGAGGCCGATGTTTGGTGAAGTATAGACTCGCCAACGTTGGATCGCCGATACGAGGCCAATGTTCGGCCGAGTAACGCATGAACGAGCCGCAATTCGTATATTGACGATTCATTGTTTCGCGTCGAAGTCATTAAGAGACGAGATAAATACTTTTTACGAGTCCATTGGACATTACTCTTAACAAATATACTACCAAATCAATGCACTCATTGTTGGCCGATTCTCGAACGAGCTCATACGCGATACGCTGCCGATTTTTATGAACCATCCTACACTGACAGAAAAATTCTATTAATATTAACTAACCGCGTCTATTTACTTATTTTTTATTGGAATTAACTAGATTTTTCGTGAAATCAATTTTTTTCTATTGCATTCCAATATTGGAATTATTCATTTTAAATATATTTATTTATTCAAATTAAACTTGAACTAATGAACTAATGGTCTGTCTTTATTGCAACACACATATTAAAGGGTTGTGGGGGTAGAGAGGGTGGAGAGAGAGAAATTATATATATATATAGGTTACGTTTGAAAATTCTATAATATGTCATTCGATAAAACTCTGATTATCATAATGATATTAAGAAATTGATATAATTTATGTGATACAAATAATTATGAGAATCCATTTGGACTCTTATGCCATATCTGCGATCCAGATGTTACACGCACTCTGTTGCATAGGGCAGCGTTCTTCGAACTAATCGTTTCAAATGACCAGGTAATGACGAATTACAATACAAAAATAATTAATTTTTTTCGTTGGCAGTGCAGGACCAATTTTGGTGATCTATATCGGGTTACAATTATCCGCCAAGACTCGGTCGACAATCGGGCCAAGCTCCAGTGCCAATGATGGCAATCTTGACGAGGACTTATTGTTGGCCGATTCTCGAATGAACTCCTACGTGATGCTCGGCCGATTCTCATAAGCTATTCTAGGGCCAAGATTGATTGCGAATATCGGGCTGCTCTTATCATCCAAGGCTCGGTCGATGATCGGGCCAAGCTCGAGTGCCAATGTTGGCAAGCTCGGCGTCGAGCATCGGCCAATCGTTGGCCACTACCGATCACCCCATATGGGCCGTTCCTTTGTTCAGAGTGTAGATTATTCGAATTCATGCGGTTTATATCGCAAACGTCAATGAAACCTAACCTCAAAATCTTGATTCGCCAACTACGTCTATGGACGCCATATTACGGCGACATACCGGCTAACGTACTTCGGCCTGTTTAGGGTGCCCTCTCGCGTCCGTACAAAGGTGCTACCGATCCGGTTCACCCAAGGCACAAGGTCTGCCGCAACCTGGCGTCCATGGACGCCATATTCCGGCGGCATACAGGCTACCGTACTTCGGCCTGTTCAGGGTGCCTTTTCGCGTCCTTAAGGCTCTACTAATCCGGTCGAAATCCGACACAGAGTAGGCGTGCCGTAACACGGCGTCCATGGGTGCCATATTACGGCGGCATAATTGCGTGTATGCGTGCATAATTAGTAGCTTGATCCCTCAGCTACATTTTTGTCTACAGCGCCAAACTCGTATCTCTTTATTCTCGGTCTTTTTCAAAATTATACTCTACATTTCGTACATTTAAACCATCTTTGAAAAATCGACTGTTTTGGAGTTTTTCAATGAAAATTTTTTTAAAACTCTTCACCAATTTATTATGGCAGTGAAAATATTATTTGAGCGGGATGATTAAATACTCGATCGACCCGCCTTTCCAAGGGCTACAACGTTCCCATTTGAACAAAAATTGTACAGATTTTTCCTGCAGAGTTATTGAATAAAAACTGATTTATCAAAATTTTACACCACTTTTTCACCCCCAAAATGAACTTCCACGACTTCGGGCCGCGGTGGACAAAAATAAAGCCCGGATGTTTCGGAACATTTTGTCTCCCGGCGTCGACCTTGTGGGGGTTGTAGTTTAGCATTAATCGACCGCCATCCCCTAAAAAACCCTACACCCGATTTAAGGCAAACCTGAATTTAGCACCCACGGCACCTCCAAAATCACCTGTCAAAAACTAGCCTTCTTCTAATTTTTTCCGATTCCAATATACAGCACGACTGTACTATAAATACGTATGCTAACAATCTTCTTCGAGCCCTTTTCAAAAATATTCAACATACTATTGAATGGATTGTTGAGTCTAGAAAAACACGAGACGGATAGTTATTTTTCTTTTACAATTGAAAAAAAATATGTGTGCTATACGCATCGCAAAGTGACAATTATTTTAAGGGGGGCGATAGTAAGGAAAGATTTCCTCACCATTTTTGAGACTTAGGGTATGTTTTATTACTACTTTTGGCTGTGACATGGTATTTTTTCAGTGATCTTTAAAAATGGCGAAGATATGGGCACGGTCTTCCAAACTACATGTTCAAAACTGGCGTGACGGATAGCTAAAAAACGAATCGACCGATTCAGATGAGATTTGGTACAAATCTTTCTAACCATATTGTCCAAAACGTGGCCCTGAATTTTTTTGAAAATTCAAAAAGAAAACTATTTTTTTATTGCCAAATGTGGCTATTTTTTCGGAACATAAAATCTTTTTGGTTCACAGCGTACCATTTCATCAATTTTCAACCTTTTTACTTTTTCTTGGTTCATATTCTGCGTATGAGTGTTAATGGAAGAAAAATCTTCGTTTGTTTGTTTTCAGATTAACCTCGCCGATGCTACGTGTCATGCCGTCTGACAACATCCGCCGTAACCCGTTTAGAAGACCGTGTTATACCTCCGCCATTCTAAAATATTAATAATTTAAAAAATACCCTGTAACAGCCAAAGTAGTAATAAAACATACCCTAGGTCTCCAAAATGGTGAAAAAATCTTCCTTCTAAAAAAAATCATAACAATCAGCCATCTTTTCCTCTCCTGAAGATCTCTCCCCTTAAGGGAGACTATTTATCTAGAGCGCAGAGGAAAAAGTGAATTTCGACCATTTTTTTATGGATCCCAGTGCATAGAATGACCATTTCGTCTGGTGGCTTTCATTCTATATATCGTCAAGTATCTTTAGAGATTCTTCGGCTAGTTTTTTAAACAAAATGGCGGCGTTGAAGCTTGTATTCGAAAGGTCTGTACGTAGCTGTCAAACTACGTATGACAGCTACGTACAGACCTTTGATGCTATTTGACTAGAGTTACTATATATCCTATTGGAAATGTCTACATTTGTACCGAATAAACGTCATTTGCGGGAAGAGTTACTGCATTATTATGCTTCAAAGGCAAGCACAGCTGAAAGCTATTTTTTGCTGGTGGCTGCCTTGAGAGAAAATGCTCCATCGGTCGGCATGTGTGAAAAGTGGTTTCGGCGGTTTGGAAAGCATGATTTTGATTTTAAAAATGATCCGCATGTAAAGGCCCTGAAATAAAATTCGTAGACGCATAATCGCAGCATTACGGAACGACCATGCATGTCAAACAGTGGAAAAATCGGCAGCAGCATTAAATGTACCCCAACAATCGATTTCCTTACGCCTGAATGCCATCGGAATGGTCCGGAAGCAAGGAAATTGGGTGCCACACGAATTAAAAGCATTTTACAGCTTGGGAAATGTCGGGCACATGTTAGGGGATCCGTCAAGAATTATCTAGAAGAAGCGAGCTGGGATATTCTACCTCACCCGCCATATTCACTGGTCATTGGTCCCTTGCTTACTATTCGTTGCTCCCTTGACTACTATCCGTTTTGACCTATGGCGAAAGATGGGCAAAGGCTGCAGGTTCCGATAAAGCACTTTTCGAATAAAGTTGGCATTCTTTATTATGTTTCAAATCAATGTGTTAATTGATACAAAATCTTGACTGTCATACTCGTACATTCAATATATTTTTAATATGAAATATTTCCACGTAGAATAAGACTCTCTGTACTGGGCAGTGTGTGCTTTGGATGATTTAATTTTACATCACTACTTTTTATGGGGATGGAGAACGTGACCCACAAAAGTGTACTCGTCTCAACTTTTTTACAGCGACGCTGCTGTTTTTGGGACACATATATGCCGATCAGTTTGGATGAATATATAAACTTTGATAAAGTTGCATTATCTACACATTTTTTTCACCAAAATTATATTTAAAAAACCCGAAACATTCGTTAACATAGACTTCTTCGTAACAAAGTACAGACGTTTCGATCAGAAATCTAATAAGGACGTTTTTTTCAGCCACCATCGATGTATGCAAATTTGCATATAAACCGATATGTAAAGTAGGAAAATATGTTTAAAAAAATATTCAAAACGCTCGTAACCATCTGACAGAAACGAATAAGAACGAGGAGAAAAAAGAGATTGAGATACGTAAACGCTATCGATGACGTGCATAACGTCGTAACGAGAGCGAAGCCAAAAGAGATTGAAGTATATATGACTTGTCAATTCTCCTTTACGCCAAATAAAATTTGTAAACTACGCATGCGGTGTGTGTGTGGGTGTCCGTACTCGAGTGTCAGGGTAGAGGATTCTAAATGAAACGGCGAAAAATATGGAAAATGACCAGTATGATCGAAAAAGTATTCAGAAAAAAGTTGCAATATCTCGAGGAGTCAAAATGCTGGTTATTGCCCGAACTTTGTCAATGGTGGAATCACGGCTTAGTAAATCCACTCGCTTAGTAACGAATTGTCGGCCTTGTATATTGCCGGAGTCGTGAGGCTTCATCCCTCTCTTAGTAACGCGCAATTTATAGCAGGGGTGCTGATTTTTTCCACGTCTCACGCAGCCCCCTCGTATACGCACCCACTTGACAACGGTATCGATTATCCCCACTAACTATTAGATTACCACCAATCGTCACACAACTCATTTTAATCCGATCGCTCCTCGATAATTATGACAGTTTCGATTCTTCTTCCCCCAGCAATGACTAATTACTTAGCAAATGAAAACGTCAACATTCTTTTGCTCCTCGGAGAGAAACTACGGTCCAAACGAAGGTGCGGGGTAAGATGAGTCATAAGTCTAGTTACTGAACAGTGTGTGCGAGCACCGTGCTCCAGTTGGAGTTTGAAGGGGTGACGGTGAGGTGAATGAGTGTGAAAGTTTCAACTGCGGGAGCACGCATCTCGGTGAGAAAACAATATCGAAATTTGGCCAAAATGATCTACTTTTTGGTAAAGTTTACCATCGTTTCAGTTCATTTGAGTTGCTGATATTAATGAGAGACAGGTAAGTAAACACAATGAAAGTAGTAATTATTAACCGTTCCACTGCACACTGGGTCACTTTGACCCCATTTCTTTTTCAACTGCCCGTATTGTAAAACACGGTAATCGCTCGAGTGTTCTTCCACTCCCACCTAGAGGTGGACACTCGGCTCCCATCCTACGTCCTGCCCGTGTACTGAGGACAACTGTCGAAAATGGACCTGGGGTCAAATCGACCCCGGTTATGCAGTAGTGCGGTGAAAGTCGAAACATTTTTATTGTGAAATTTGGTGTTTTATTACTACTTGTAAGTGAACTGCGATAGAAAATACTCATAGATATCTTTTATTTTGCGCTACTATAGTAAATTATGTATTTAGAATGCCGGTCATAAAACTAAAAACAAATGTTCGTTATGCAGGGGGCTATCTGTAACGAGCAGCGAATGTACTTATACTTCGATTGCGGTACATGTGGATAATACTAAGTCCTTGAAGTAAAAAATGTGAAAAATATACGTTTTCAACAATTAATCTGCCGAAGGAGTCGATTTTTTCCAATGATCACTATCGAGAAAATGCTCCAATTCAAACCTCCGAATAAATATACTTTTTGGAAAGACGGTCGAAACTATCTTTTTACGTATCTACAAACCTTCCTCTTTAAAAACCTCAAAGAAACTTTTTTTTTATTTTGAAGAAAAAGTACGATCTTTTTCGTGCAAGTGCGTATTTTTCAACACATCTCCCACTTTGAATGAATGTTTGGGCACTTAAATAATACATGTTGGGCCATAAAATAAGAACCATTGACTACAAAAAACATCTCCACAAAAAAAAAAACAAAATGCATATTTATTGAAATACAATCTGAAAACGTCTGGGGTCATATTGACCCCATATGCAGTCAGAGGGTCGTGGCAGAAGTGTGCTGTCGAGGGGTTGATATGATAAGAACAGCTCGTCAGGAATGTTCAAGGTTTTTGCGTGATTTTTTGTTGATTCGTTAACCGAAAAAGGGTGAAATGAAACTAGGAATCTTTGGTTCCTATTCAACCGGTATTTCAACCAGAGGAAGAAAAAGAACTAACAAATTATTTAAGGACAGGTTACCGTCGGAGGCATGAAAAATGCATGGACTTCGGGATTTTTTTTCATATAAAATAAATACTATTGGACATGGGTTTCAACATATTTTATTCTTCTATCAATGGAAAGTAATTACCAATTTTATTTACTTAAGAAAATCCAATATGGCGGCTCCAGCTCCTGTCAAATGAAGCCATGCATGGTGTGTTTTAGCATGCGCGGGGCGCTCCACCGCCTTGGCAGTTCATCTGAAACAAAAACGGTTTGAAAATGATAAAACTAGACTAAATTTGAGAGGCCTTATCGTTTTTTGTTTTCTGAAAAACCCCTGGATAACAAAATGACAGTCGTTTGAAAAAACCCAATTTTTTGCCCGTTTCTTAAATGCTTCACCGGACGAAAAAAAATTCTCAATCAATTTTAGACAAAAATCGCTTTCTGATGACCCCATAAATTGAGTTTCCTTTCAATTGCGCAGAGATTCATGTAAATCGATTCATCCGTTGAAGCTGTAGAGCGCCCAGCTCGCTGAAAAATCCGGTTTTCGGAAAAAACGCTCTGAGCGCCTTAGCTAGCTGTTTTTCAGCCGGCGGACGGTTCCGCTCAACAGGCTGTAAATTCTAAAATACCTTAGATATGAAAATATCCTTCTACCCACGTGTTCTAAACCTTTTAAGGATACAAATTATGTAAAAAAAGCAAATTTTTCATCGTCATCAACGGTAACCTGTCCTTAAAAAATATAAAGGCAAGATTATTCGGACTAAATACCTGCTACATAACTTAGACGATTGGCTTATCAAATTGCTGGTATTGAGAATGAAGCTATTTTTATCTGCAAAAGATGTCAATAATTCTTGTCCCATCATGCTTCCAGCGCTTTTTCATCTTGCCCCGCATATGGGGTAAGATGGGAAAAATAAAGGTTTAATTAAAAATGTATATTGCATGGGGGCCGGGTTGAAACTCCGAACTTTGAATGCTCTGACGGTTTAAAATAGCGAATGTTAATATTCAGAAATTCAAGATGGGGCTGGGTTGAAATTCCAAACTTTGAATGATCAGAACGCTCAAAACTCCGAAAGAATACCCGGAAAGATCAAAACTCCAGAAGAATTTTGCACGAAAGACCAAAACTCCGAAAACCTGAACACCGTCAAAATAATTCGGCTATGGTAGTTTTAAAAGTTTCAATATTTTCAAACAAACCCAAACAAATTATTTCAAGAACTTTTTTTTATTAAGGCGGTCCTCTAGTTTCTCGGGTCGAAAAAATCGTTTTTTTTTTCATAAATCACATCTAAAACATGTGTAGAAAATGTGTGCCAAAGGATTTTTCGATATTCGAAGTGGTTCACAAGTTACGGCCCTGGAACGGAGCAGGTATACGGAGCGCGCGCCGGGAGCGCGAACTTTCAAACGCGTTTTTCTCGAAACACCATTTTTCGAAACGGTGACCACGATATTTCAGAAACTACTGCACCGATCTTGTTCAAATTTATACAGCATCTTTAATATGTTATAAGCCAGCGATGATCATGATTGCTTCGATAGTTTTTTTTGTACGAGCGAAAAACTTAAGAAAAAATGAGTAAAAAATAGAATGTAATTTTCAAAAGTGTATAAAAAAGTCAACTTTTGTAATTTAGAATTCACTCTAGTTCAATCGCTAGTCTTAAATATGAAGATTAAAATGCCGTTTGGTTTTTTGATTTCAGATAAGCAGAACAGCCGCAATCTTGGTCACTGTCAAGCACCTCTTTTACTTGATGTCTTCCTGTCGGCCACTATAACGTTTATTCTATTATGTATTTTGACTTCAAAAAACGAGCGCGCAATCTTGATTTCTATAGATCTTATTCAAATTTTAACCAGACATTATTCATATCATTATGCATGTTTAAGTGAAATTTCAGAACAGTCGACTATTTATATTGGGAGATAATGGGTTTTAAAATTGCAACTTTTAACACTGCAGGGTCCGCATTGAAATTTAGACAGAATAATTTTCTTAAAAAATATTTGTCCTCTATAATAAGAAGACATATGGCAACACCGCATCGTTCCACGCATCCAATGACCTAAGTTTGCGCGGCATATTTAAAATAATACTGCAACACACATTTTTATTTGGAAGTAATCTTTAATCGAACAAACTTCTTAATTCGTTATGAATGAACCAACACTTTTATTTGTTAATGAAGATAACATAAACAATATAAAATATTTATATTTATAATGCAAATATTTTTTTATGACAAGATCTTTAACTTATGGAATACGATAATTATTTTTTTCTCTAAATAATGAACAATGCTGCTATGCGGTGTTGCCATATGTCTTCTTATTATATGGGACAAATTTTTTTTTACGGAAAATTATTATGTCCAAATTTCAATGCCGACCCGGCAGTGTTCAAAATTGAAATTTAAAAATCCATTATCTCTCAATTTAAATAGTCGACTGTTCTGAAATTTCACTCAAACATGCATAATGATATGAACAATGTCTGCTTAAATGTTGAACAAAATCTATAGAAATTAAGATTGCGCGCTCGTACTACCTTAAGAAGTGATTTTGTGTCAATTTTGAAATTTGTCTAGGTAAAGTTATACGTTCTACATCATTTACAGTCGAATGTGTAGACTTTTGCTGGCATTATCTTGACATGGGGGCCGGGTTGAAATTCCGAACTTATTCAATGTTCGGAATTTCAGCGCCGACGGTTTAAAATTCCTAATAATGTTCCGAAATTACAAGGTTGGTCAAGATCATGTCAGCAAAAGTTTACACAGTTGACTGTCACTGATGCAGAACGTATAATATTGTCTAGACAAATTTCAAAATTGACGTAAAATCATTTCTTAATGAAAAAAAGTTCTTGAAATAATTCGTCGATTTATTGAAATTTTTTTTAAACTTTCAAAACTCCCATAGCCGAATTATTTTGACGGTGTTCAGATTTTCGGAGTTTTGGTCTTTCGTGTAAAATTCTTTCCGAGTTTTGATCTTTTGGGGTAGTATTCTTTTGGAATTTTGAGTGTTCTGATAATTCAAAGTTCGGAATTTCAACCCGGCCCCGTTCAGATTTTCGGAATTTTGGTCTTTCGGGTAAAATTCTTTCGGAGTTTTGAGCATTCTGATTATTCAAAATTCGAAATTTCAACCCGGCCCCATTGTATGCTAAGAACCAGAAAGACAGATTTCTTGTTTCCAAAGTTGAAAGATTAATAAATGTTGATTACTTCGAAAGAATAATCAAAGTTGACTGATTCATATGTATTATTTTATTTGAATATGACGTTAGTGTTCTTATTTTGCCCCTACTTCTACTACCTACTGTAACATTGCATGGGCTCCGTGTTTCCGGATCTCACCTCGTTCGACTTTTGTACGAGGCTTCCTATAAACGACATGGTTTTACGCGATCAGTCAACAACACGAGTGAACACACGCATTGATAGAATTAGACATTTTAAGAGCCGTATGCCCATATATCTCACGAGCAATGGCGACAACGTCGAGCATCGTCTGTACAGGCTGGTTCTCCGATTCTTTACAGAAAAAACCGAGTCTCTCTAGACCGCACTCGCTCGTATTGATACGCACGTGTGAACCCGGCTGGAGTATGGCTTGGAGTAAAAAATACCGCAGGAGTGATGAACCGTGTGGTCCACGCCTTCAACTATACACAGATAAAAGCCGCCCTCACACACAAACACACATAACGTAACATCCGATTCCGAAATCTCCACACATGGTGGAAAGCCTATGGAAGAACATGCTCGACCTCTGTAGCTTAATAACTCGGGCAATTTTCGAGCGAAAAACTTTGCAAGTAGTTGAATTTGTTTTCAATGAGACTACCAATGTGCGCGTGGATAAGTATGGGACGAGACTGTATTTAAAAAAAGATCAACATTGACCTTAGGCAATGTTGAAAATATTACGGTTATATTTCCTCTGCAAAATACTACAACTTCGATCTTAACTTTATTTTTACTAGGCTAACCGTTTCTTATTCGTTTCACCATCCCACGCGACGTGGGGCTCTTGCGGATATCGAAAGGTGCTGCAGTGCCGTGACGCAAAGTAATTGAAAATAAACTTTTAAGTGTTGAATGGATATATATATATATTTATTTAATATATATACGGGTTATTAATCAGCTAAAATATATATGTATTATATATATATTAGGATGGCATAATTTTGAGCTTTTTTTTCCATTTTTCTATCCAACCAATTATCTTCATAGAAAAAAAAATTCGCGGAAGATGCGAGCTTCCCAAAAATTCAAATTTTCATTAAAAAGACGATTTTTCTTTTTCGTCCACTTCTCACCCATGCATTTTACGCTTTATAATTTTCAAATTAACCTCGCAAAAGCTCTAACCGCCCAATGAATATTTAGTGGTCGCCCAAGAGCTTCGGAATTCCCAGTTCTTGTCGATTTTTTTATTATTCTCACTCATAAATTTGAAGCTTCGTAAATTTTCAAAACAATCAATCTTTTTTTCTATAGAAACAGATTTTTCAAATTTATCTCACACCGTTGATCCAGGAATTATCATCATTGTTCTCATAAAATAATTCTATAAAGCTCTTGCCCGTAAACAAAATTATAGGTAGTTTTTTTCGTAACCGTTTCCCGTGCATCGTAATATAATGCGTCCCACAGTTGGTCTCGTTAGTCGAACTATGGACGAATCGTAGCTGTACTCCATGACGAGCGAAGCCATAATACATAATAATACATATCGTCTAATTGGTATTTGTTACAAATTATTATAATAAATTATTCAGAAATTGTAACAGTTCGCTGCTTATTTTGTTTTTATGCTACAAGGAATTACTGTGCATGCGAGGTTTATTTTTTGCAGTAATTCTGAATTTCGAAAACCTTGTGCGACCACGAAGTATTCATTGGCCGGCTAGAGCTTTCGCGAGGTTAATTGAACAATTATAAAGCGTAAAATTCATGGGCGAGAATTGAACGAAAAACATCGATTTTTTAATGGAAATTTGATTTTTTGGGAGGCTTGAGCAACCGCTGAATATTTGTTGACCGCTTGCAGCTTCCACGGCAATTTTTTTTTCTTTAAAGAAGATAATTGGATATATATATGTGTATATATATATATATATATATATATATATATATATATATATATATATATATATATATATATGTATTTATGGTAACGTCTTTTAAAGTCTTTTATAGATTTTTCGTTATTTCACCGTCTTTTGTGGTAACATACTATAACGACATTATACTACTTTTCTCGGTGGAAAATACTCTTTTCTTGAAAAGCGAAAGAAGTATCAAAATGGCGGATTAAAATTCGCTAGTTTGTCGAAAAATGTTCATTTTTTAAACGCCCGCGTAGAAATTTCGATGGGGCCCAGATCAAGGCCCGATCAGGTTGCCTGACTGCCCTGGTAGGGCACTAATAAGGCAGCCTGAAAGGGCCCTACTAGGAAATGTAACGTTGTGTCACATATGGGCCTGATCTGGTTTCCTGATCAGGCCCCTATCAGGTTGCCTGATCAGAAAGAAATGCATATAATATTTCAAAAAACCAAAATGGAATGAACCACTTAATTTAGAGTTCCACTACAATGATTTTGTATCATAATTCGTCATTCCCTGGCCTGCTGAAACGTTTTTGTTCGAAGAAAATATTACGCCTATATGGGAATCGAACCTCGTACCTTCCTACCCAAAGCTAGGCACGCTGCCCCTATGCTACCGAGTGCTTGTAACATCTTGGTCCCAGATATGGCATAACAGACCAAATGAATTCCTATAATTATTTGTTGTATCACGTCAAGTATATAAATTAGTTAATATCATTGTGACAATTAAAGAGGTTTATCGAATAACATGCTATAGATTTTTGAAACTTAACCTTATATATATATTTTTTATATATATAATAAAAATAATTAAAAAAAAATATATATATATAGTTCCTCTCTCTCTCTCTTCGCCTTACAAAGCTGCCGAAATCTTCTAACGCGCATCCGAGTTGCATAACGTTTTTTGTCGTGACAGTCTATAGCAGCACCTTTTTTTAAATAGAATTCAGGAATGCATCGAAACTCCGAAGCTACGATGCTGTAAAATCGAAGTTTCCATGTGAAAAATGAGAGGTTATGTGCATCTAGCGACTGCTGAGGCAGGGATAGGGCAAGCCTATTTATGGCCTCATCAGGGAAAGCCATAGTACGGCCTATCAGGGCAAGCCTTGGTAGGGCCCTATCGGGGAAAGCCTTAATAGGGCCACATTAGGGACAGCCTTAGTAAGGCCCTATCATGGAAAGCCTTAGTAGGGCCTATCAGGGCAAGCCTTGGTAGGGCCCTATCGGGGAAAGCCTTAGTAGGATCTTATCAGGGACGGCCTTAGTAGGGCCATTTTAGTATAGCCTGATGTAGGGCCTTAATACTTCCGGCCCGATCGGGGCCGGATCAGGATGTCCGTGATAGGTGTTACCCCTATCACACCCCGATCGGGGCCTGATCCTGGTCAGGCTAACCCTAAGAAATTTCTACTCGGGCGATTCCAACGACAACCCCCCCATTAATAGGGCCAATTCCTAGTACAGATTGGAACTATTAAAAACATATGTACTTAATTTCTCGAAATTTTACTTTGTTTTGTGATAACGTACCCTAACGACATTATACTACTTGTCTCCATGGAAAATAGTCATTTTTTAAAAAGCGAAGGCAGTACCAAAATGTCGGATTAAATTTTGCGAGTTTGTAGAGGCTTGTTCATTTTTCGTTAACGATTCAAGCCCCCCTTTCTTCATTAATAGTGCCAATTGCCGGTACCAATTAATTGGTCATAATTTTCTAGGTGTAAATGTTGGTAAGGTGACGGCCTGGGGTTATTCAAGAACAACAAGTGAAACTAAATAATCTTGACCATAATATTCAGAAATATGATAGACGCATTATATCGGGCTTAAGGAAATATGTTTTACTTTTTTTAAATGTTATTTCGACGTCTTTCATGAATGGGATAACGTACATAGAAAATATATAGAAGTTGCCAACCTTGTATTTACGCCCGTAAAAAGTGAAAAGCGTTTTTTCGTCTTACCCGTGTCTGATAGATTTCAACAAAAAATATTTGTTTAAGATTTGGGGCTCTTAGAACTAACCATGTCGAAAAAGTCGAAAATAATCAACCGCTGTTCCCTCAGGGGTTGCATTTCGGAAACTCTTTTCTTCGTGGGTCCATCAGTTAAAATCTAATATATATATATATATATATATTTTTTTTTTTATTGGTTTTTTCCTTAGGTACACGCTTTTTGCGTTTGTTACCTATTCTTTGCCTTCATTGTGCCCGTTTCTTTCCTCTACTGTTTACTCCTTTTTTCTCCATCTTTCAACTTGTCCCCCCCCCCCCTCTTGCGGCCGCAGCCGACTTCCCCCTCTGTATTATATTCATCATGACATTTCTGTCATGGGTATAGGGAAACTGCGGAAAACCTATACCAATACAGCCGGTCATCGAGTTCGCCCCCCAGTCGTGGAACTAGTCTTATTTCGCCGCGAAATGCCGAAGAAAAACATTTCACGACGAAATGTACGCGACTGGGATTCGAACCCGGGACCTCCCGATCCGCTGGTTTAGTGGCGAGCACGCTAACCACTAGACCATCGCACCGGTAATCTAATATATATATTTAAAATATAAACATTATAACCGCCGATTTCACCCCTTTGAAAAGTAGGTCGGCTGGGGTTTTATATACTTACCATATGCGTGTGCTTCTTTATATGTTACATATGCAGACATACGTGTCTGTATGAGTGAAAACAATATTTTTCTGATTTTCGTCAGCCCTCTGCAATTTTAATCGACTTTCGGCGGCTTTAAATAATTGTAAGTGCATCCAAAGGTATTCGTTTTTCAGCATTTTTGCTTCAAATAAAACTATTTCAAACACTTGTACTAATGATATTCTTGAATTTTATCGAATATATATTTTAATTTGAAACATAATATAATGTAATAAATAAATGAATATAAAATTCTATTAACGGATAACACTACTCTAGCGGCAGAAAATAAGGCCTAACTTTGACAATTTATTTTGGGAGTATGAAAAAAGGAATAGGGTTTCTTTTGAGAGGGTTTATTTAACAATTATTAAAGTATTAAAAAAAATTATTATAATTTTCATATAAAACGGCGGCGACAGAGCCCATATCGAAAAACGTATTTTTTTACAAATAGCGAGGGCGGTTTCCTCGAAAAGTATAAGACCTGGAACAAAAAAATCGTAATCTATAGATTATTAGCTATGGGACTACGCAGGCATTTTTGTATCAAATTTTGAAAAAATTGCGCACTTTGAAAGAAATAAATCGATTTTTTGACCGAAAAAATAAGCACCAAAGTGTTTATAAAAAAAACGTTCAGATTTAATTTTAAAAAACGGCTACGTACTCCCATAAAGAATGTAATTGGGAAGCTACTATCAAAATTCCAAATCGATCCATGCAAAAGTGTTCGAGTAATCCGTCCTCCCAGTTTGAAAAAAGTGGTTCCGGGAAAAACGCATTTAAAGTTGTACGAGGTGCCTGATAAACCCGAGGCGCTGCGGCAAAATCGATAATTGAACCTTTAAAAAAAATCGCTACAGGACCGATAACATATTGGTTATATGACCCCAAAGTATTAAGCAAAAAACGATTTTCCCTAAGGCCTAGAGTGGTTTTATCCCTTAAAGATATACTTTATCACATATTAATGAAATTCTTTAATAAAAACTTGAAAATTGTATGAATTTTGGTGATCATCTGCCGATAAGCGGTAAATATGACTTCGCATTTTGAGCCAATGATAGCATGCTTGAATGCAGAAAGTATGTGTATCGCTGCTCTTTAGTATTGTAATGGTGTTTTTATTTATCCTCGCGGCTGTTTATCCAAACTGCGAAATATTGGTCCTATATATCTGGAATGATAATTTCGATTTACGGATTTTTCAAACGACTAGATACAGTTATCTTCGAAAATGGTCATTTGCCTATCATAATCGTATTATTATTATCATCGCAGGTCACATTATATTTTCACTTTTTTCTCGCGTTGCAAGACATAATTGGCTAGAGAATGAGGACGACATATACGTTTGGGGCAATTATGTTTACTGTTGCGTATTATCACCTCGAGGCCAATTCCTTAACCGGAAGCCATTGCCTGGCCCCGGTTGCACGATAAGCCACCACTGCTATGTCTATAATAATATACATGCTTCACGTAACGGCTGCGATATTAATTCGAACAGCCTAGTCCGGAGTACGCGCGATAGCTCCGTATGAAATTGCGGCAAGGAAGGTTTGCAATAAACACGTACCACGTTTACAAGCTCATCAAACGTGAACTTCATTTTCATTGCTTAACGTTAAGATGTTTCTTTGGATCATAAGGTAACTACTCCAATTTACCCGACATGAGGGCCGCGGTGCTAAATTTTCATCAAATTTCCTACACAAAGGAGCAAACTAATTTTCTACCTTCAAGCATAGGTACAGTTCCGGGCAGTCTGTTCGAGGAATAATTTATAATGGTGGTCCGATCATCGCACGTCATAGCAATAAAAAAAAACTAATTTTCGGCGGAGATTGTATAATGAGAAAGATTTAATTACAATGAAGTGAATTGAAAAAAATTGTTATCCGAAATAGGTCGTACTCTTTCTGTGCATGTATCTACTAAAAGAGAAGTAGTCATCGGTATAGGAGTGAGAATATGCGGAACTTTGAGGGCCAAGGGGATGAAAGGTCGGATAGGAGAACGTGAGTGTCAGAAAACCTGAACGGAAAAAGAATAAGGGCGCTTTATTTTCTCGCATCATCATTTCGTTTATGAAGGCTGTCTGCTGTCTCGGCGCCGATCGTAATACCTCTGTGCGGAGGGGATGTGACTCAAATGGGCAATAAGACGATCGTACACGTTATTTGGCATTGTGAGTTATATATCCCTGGTAATTTGCGCGTTAAATTAACAATCGCTATCATAGGAATGTACCGTTTAATGTGGCATTTCATGATTATGCTTTTATTCTTCTTTATTTTAATTTTACTGTTAGTTTTGCAATTATTTAGGGTGTCCCAGAACGGAATGCGATCCCTGAAAGGGGGGTTGGGGGTGATATTCTGAGACGAATCATATAAGCATGTATGGGTCTCAGATCAACCCCTGAATTGTTATTAATTTTTAAAGGCGGGCCAATCAGGTGCGTCCGATGAGCCGGCGTACGTCTGTAAGCGATACGCGTGTGTCGCCCGCTGATTGGCCCGCCTTTAAAAATTGATAATAATTCAGGCCTTGATCTGAGACCCACACACGCTTATATAAATCGACTCAGAATTTCACCCCCAACCCCCCATTTCAGGGAACGCATTGAGTTCTGGGACACCCTGTACAGGGAAAACAAATATTTCATTGAAATATGATAATTAAGAAATAGCCCTTACTCTTTTTATAGCAACGGAATATTATAGAAGACTGTTCGAAAATTCGGCTCGTAAATAATAAACTAAGGGGTTAAAAAACACAGGCAAACAGTGTTGTTTAAGCCGATAGATTTAGTGGTTGTAACACCCTCTGGGTTGGAAGAAAATAGTTGTCCATATATCCTCGTTTTTTCTCTCTCGATATCCTCGTTATTTAGTGAGAAAAATCGATTCTCCTGTTGGTCGCGCTGGGCATGATCTTTTTTTTAATCGATTTTCATCAATCCTTCCGAAACTTGATATTAAGGGGCTATACCAGTGTGACACTTTAAAAAGATCGATTTTTTACCTTTTCCGACAGTTTATACTTTCAAGAATATCATTATCATTTATCTCATTTCTATCAATATCATTTTATCTTGCAAAAATCGATAGTTAAATCTTTAAACGCGTTTTTCTCGAAATTAAATTTTTTCCACTTTGCTGACATTGTAACTTAAAGGGCAATTATCCGATTGACTTGAAATTTCAACTCAGTACTCTTGAATATATTTACTTTACCGTGACGCAGGATATTTTTGATTGGATGAACACTGACGATTTGGCATTGAAAAAAACAACCATTTTATAGGCAAGAAAACAGACTTTTTTTCATAACTATGCCATTTTGTTAGATTTTGAAATTTTTCGAAAATCCGACGTCATTGTACAGGAAATATCTTCCAGTTTAACGACATTTGATCCTTTTTCGGTTTCAGCTACTTAGTCGGCCGGAATCATGTCAGCAGTGGAGGAACTTTTTTTTGCGCCTCCGAAGGCAGTGCATAAATCGCTTGGATCTCAATATTCTTCTATGAAAAAGTTATGTAATATAAGTCAAATATAGCCAAATATATTATTAATTTTCCGAAACATTTAATTGATTACTTTTCTTCCAAAAAATTCTCGAAAATTGCCCAAATTTTCAGCGTTCACACTGGCATATCCCCTTAAAACCGTGGTTTTACAACAATATTGCATTACACAGAAGCATTCGCGCCGAGAACTTAGTTTTTATTATAAATAACAAATTTTCCGTGATTAATGGCAGATATTTATTTACTTATTATTATCTCCGTAATATTGGTGTAAGCTAAAATTGTGTTTGGTTATATGGAACATATTTTACCTTATTTCCCCTTGTCAAAACTGTCTACAGTAACAAAAATGCATCGTTCAATATGCAATCGACTAATTGCCGCAGGAAAAACTCTAACCAAAAAAAAAACAATGGCTTTCGATTACTTTTATCTGGTGAGTTCTCGTTTTATCTCGCGCGGAAAAAAAACTTATTGAAAATCAGAGAACGCCATTCGATTTTAAAATTTAAAAACTTGCCGATGGAAGTATCCGTGAATTTAATATCGTGGTTTTCGTGTTGGCGACGACAAAATTGGTGATTTTTATGATTTTGTTTTAAGGAAAGATTTCTTCACCATTTTTTAGACTTGGTGTAATTTTCCGAAAAATGGCTAGATTCTGCAAAAAAATCTTTTAAAAAATGTTCAAAAACCTCTAGGGGCATGTTTTTGACAATAAGGTTAGAAAAATGTATACCAGAATAAAACCAGAAACAAATTTCATCAGAATTTTAGTCTATCAGTTTTTTAGCTATACGTAACGCGATTTTTGAAGACTGTGCCGTACGTCCGTCATCTTTAAAGATTAATTAACAGAAAATACTATGTAAAAGTCAAAAGTAGTAATAAAACATACCCTAAATCTAAAAAATGATGAATAAATCTTTCCGTTAAAAAAAAATCATGAAAAGCAGCAAATTTTTTTCAATTCAATTCAAGTGTCGGTTAAAAAAGAAAGCGACCATCAAACAGGTTGTTTATTGTTGTGAACGACATACGTGGGGTGTATAATTTTTCTACGACGTTGCATCGTTGGATTGCAACGATATTTTTGCATTCCTGCATAAAGCCTCCTTTTTGCGACTTGAGGTCGTAAATCTCTAATTAGAATACGTGAAAACTCTTGAGTGATTTTGACAGCCAAAAATAATTTAAGGCGCTACCCCCACTTGTAGCGCAAAAAAGGGCTTTTTCATGAATTTTTTTAAAGAAAACTACAAAACTTTTTTATTAGATTAATATACCATATTAAAGAACACATCTTGACGAACTTTCAGAAATTTTTTTATTGAAAAATGTAACATTGTTTAGTGGCAAATGGCCGTCAATGAGATAATGTTTTTATATACACGGTTTGCGGTGACCAACATTGCGGCGAAGTGGATCATCTGAAAAAAAATGCGGATGGATTTAGTTAAATATAAGTATGAACTAGTCTTTAATCGAAGGATTTGAAAAATTATTCATTTTTCACAAAATGGCGGACAGTCAAAGTTAATGGTTCGATTTTAACGAAAAAAACGGCCGTTTTTTGGCTATAAAACGGCCATTTTTTCGAAAAAAAATCGAACGATTAAAGACTACATTTTTATGTATTAAATGAGCCTGCAAAATTTCAAGAAGATCGGTTCATTAGTGTTCGAGTAATCTTGGTCAGCGACTTCAGAAATGCCATTTTGAGAACAACGCGTTTAAAGTTGCAATGTCAGTTTACACGAAGAAAATATATTTTTTTTTGTAAACTTACATAGAGTCATCTATTCCGGGCCCGTTTTTATAAATTCCAGTATATTATATGAACGTTGTGAATGCCCGGTATACGACCCTTTTCATCGAACAATTCATTGAAGGTCGGAGGGAGGGTCGAGCGCGCCAGACGGCAGACTAGCCGGTCGTTTACACAACGGATTCTTCTCTTTCGACGCTCATATCTCAGTCAATTTTGTTCGGATCGACTTGAAATTTTCAGGACATATTCTCAGATGCTTATACATCAAAAAAATGCAATAAAAAAAATCGTTTTTTTCAAAATCGCAAGTGGGGATAACTCCTTAAACAATTAAAAAACAATTCGCTGCATTCCACCGATGCAGACTTCAACATCATATTTTTCTTGCGGCGTATATAATCACTAAATGTACGTTTATTCCAAATTTGCATCTTCGTTCGCGCAAAAAACAACGTGACAAGATGTAGATGGCTGTTCAGCTGCAATGCAAGTTTTATCATTTTAAAAAGAAGGGGTTTTTTTTTCAAACGTTTTCCTCTCGTACGAGCGTAATAGCAACGTTGCTCCGTAGCTGGCGGGATCTTGAAAAGGTTTGTAGCGGTTACTTTTGATATTTGACACTGCCGTGAGACGGAGCCGGTCCCGGGAATTAAGCCACACCGAGTGGGAACCCTCTCAAGATTTATATTAGACGAGACCTTCGACAGGATCCAGTATCCCTTGGCGCTGAATTACACATTGCGCGAGAACCAGCTGGCTCGAACGAAACGTGTCAAATACGTACAGTCTTACGGAAACCTATTGGGTCATTAACACATAGAAATTCAACCTCGACATGTTGGTCGACCCGTAAAGAAATTTGTCGTCATATTTTAATACTCGGGCGCCGTTGTTCCAAATCAATTTTTTTTAACGGAGTGACTCCCTGTCCGGTTTTCGGACGAATAAGCGTATGTTATTCGTCCGTATATCGGTTCAGTTTACGCCGTGTTTGCAGTAGGCGTATATATTATTGTGATTCGTGCAAGCCAGTATCCGGACGAATAACATATATATAATTGTCCGGATAGAATGTGTTAAGGCGGAATATACATTTAGACAGGAAGAAAATAAGCAATATTAAAGCAGTTTTTAAACTAAGAAATAATTGTTCTGCAATCATCAAACTTTAGGAATACTCTAATAGTATATTTAAGTATACGAAACATTTTTTAAAAATTAATTCATCATCAAAATGGTGGAGCTGTGGCAGAGTGTTATAGCAAGGTCGCCGCGGGAGTTGCGAATCGGCGTGCAGTCTAGCTTCCCGTAGACTTTAATTTGCAAAAAAGTTTAAACATTTTTTCAATTAGAACATGTATAGTTTCTATGCGACGGTAATTAAAATGAAGAAAATCCAAATTTGAGAAAGTGACACGCATTTACAAAAAAAATCAACATCTCACGCAACATTTCTGTCGAATGTGGATTGAAAAAGTAGTTTTTTTTTCCAATTTTTCAAAAACAATTTTCGTTAAGTAGAAGGTACCAATATTATCAATATTTCTACCAAGTTTCAACTCAATCGGCTTGACAGTTGTTGAGTAATCCTGCACGCCAATTTCGATAATGAAACTTTGAGAAAATATTCTACATATGAGGGGTGAGGCACATAAAGTGTTACAGAGCAATAGCTCAAACTATTGATCATATCCAACAGTGTTTCAGACAAAAGTTTCAGTGTTCGAGAAGGCCGTCATACCGGACCACCCTATTTTTTTTGTCGATAGAGGCGCTGAAGCTACGTCAAGGTCAATTCCACTATTTTAAATGGAACCATGTATTTTTTCGATGACATTATTACCGATTTTAAGACGAATTCAGTGACCTATAACACAAGGTTATTCTAATCACGCAAAGTATGAAAATAGTCGAAAAATTTGGGTTTGGGTCTACGTACAGAAGATGCTCGAAGTGATGACCCTCTACTTGTAAGCACTTGTTAATTCGCTGATGAAAACACCGTCTAACTTCAGCCAACATTTGTGGTGTAATTTCGGTACATGCTCGGCGTATTCCTTCTTTCATGTCGTCAGGCGTGGTAGGTGCTACCGCCATTACGCGTTCTTTGACAAAACCCCATAAAAAGTAATCTGGTGATGTTAGATCTGGCGAACGAGGTGGCCAGGCTGCAGAGCCGTCTCGTCCTATCCACTTTTCACCAAAAATCTTATTCATCATTTTTCTTGAACACAGAGCATAATGGGGTGGTGGACCGTCGTGTTGCATCCACATGTTCCTGCGAACATGCAAGGGCACGTCTTCCAGTAATTGAAGCAGTACGTTTTGCAGAAAGTTTGCGTAAACTTGCCCAGTCAAGTGACCTTCAAAAAAATATGGACCAATGACGTGATCGCCGACAATGCCGCACCAACAATCAACGGACCACGGATGTTCAAATGGGACAGTTCTCATCCATCGAGGATTCTCATTTGCTGAATAATGCATGTTATGCCTATTCACATTTCCCGTATTTGTGAAGTTAGATTCGTCAGAAAAAAGCACATGGCTCAAAAATGAGACATCTGTGCGCATTTTTCTACGAATCCAGTTACAGATATTGACGCGATTTAGGAAATCATTGCCGTAAAAATCCTGATGTAATGACATACGATGCGGATGGAACTTGTGTTGATGTGAGATCAAGAGACGCGGCAGCGTCGTGACGCCAAGTAATTAAACAAAAAAATCGACGGCACTGATCGACGTCATTGACCGACTGACGAACACGCCGCGACTCTTTATGCAGTAAGATGGGCTTTTAGCAGACGATTTTTAACTTTCAATCGACATTACGCGAAAACGCAGCGACAAAGCGAAAATCGAATGACATTTTACCAATATAATGTGATTTTTTCCTATGGATTTTGTTTGGGTCATTTTTCGATCCATGTACTCAATCGCCTTGATCTCATAATATTCACCGAATTTCCGAGCGAATTCACGACTAGAAATTTTTCCACCTTCGGTGGGTTTTCCGAATCAAATAAAGTCTTTCAGCCATATCATAAACATGAAACATACGCCCTTATTAGGGTTGATTATCATTTTCCTGTCAACATCCGTAGTAGACACATTTGAGACGCTCTGCGCAGTCGCGAGAGCGCCACATCCGAGCGAACGCAGCGCCTCCGAGTAGCATCGCCTGCTACTAGCTTTTTCGTTTCAAAACTTGGCCGAAGGGGACATTCCAGTGGCCAGGGTAGTCCCACCGACGGTCGGTGCACTAGCCAAAGTGAAGAAGAAGAAGAAGAAGCTTTTTCGTTTTAATGTGTACCGTGATCTGACAGCTTAACCCGTAGTAGGGTTAGGCTGTACAAAAAAAAATTTTCATTTTATCTTAAGAAAAATTAGAAGTGTAAAGAAGTTTAAAAGAAAGAAATGGCCCTGTTTAGGGCCGCATTAATATGACGAAGGCTGTAACCTCGGAAAAAAATAAACGGCTCTTTTCAGAGCCAAACATAAATTTGACGAAGGTTCTTTACATCGCGGATTCAGACCTCAGGAAATTCTCTAACTTTATGGACCCGGCAATAATCGATTTACGAGATAACGCAAAAAATAAAGGTCAAACACATGAAATCTCCTAGCATTGGATACTGGTAAGAAAAAATAATCATATACCTTCTGCGTCCAAACGTTGGGCATTCATCATAGAACAACGTGAACAAGCTTGGCATCAGTTTTTCTATGAATGATCATAACTGCTTAAAAGAATTATGTATAGTGTCGTGAACATTAATGAATTGCCTTACGTCAGTGCTTTTAACTGCGTGTACAATGACTGCGAAAGTTGGACTTCGCAGTGTGCTCTCTGCGCTTTCCAAGAGACGAAAGCTCTTTTGGGATGCTTTTGTGTCGCAAACCCATTTCTACCCTACGTCAACCGAAAAAACTTCATTCGGACATAACAATTTGGAAAACCTCACCTCTCGCTGTACTCGCAATATTGTCCATGCGAAGAACTACCCGAGCAGAAATCTAATCCGGTTGCCTGAGGATCCATCCGGGCCGGATCAGGGATCAATAAGGCGCCCTGATGAGGCACGCCTGATTTAAGCCAGACAGGGGCCTGAGCAGGGATCAATAAGGCGCCCTAATGAGGCACGCCTGATTTGAGCCAGACAGGGGCCTGAGCAGGGATCAATAAGGCGCCCTGATCAGGCACGCCTGATTTGCGCCAGACAGGGGCCTGGACAGGGATCAATAAGGCGCCCTGATCAGGCACGCCTGATTTGCGCCGGATAGGAGCCTTATCAGGCATTGATAAGGCGCCCTGATCAGGCACGCCTGATTTGCGCCGGATAGGAGCCTTATCAGGCATCAATAAGGCGCCCTGATCAGGCACGCATGATTTGCGCCGGATCGGAGCCTAATCAGGCATCGATAAGGCACCCAAGTCAGGCACGCCTGATTTGCGCCGGATAAGAAGCCTTATCTCGCATGAAGCTCGTCACTCCGTATCCTCTCCTCTCTAGGACTAGACAGCGCCTCTGTCGGCGAAGCCTCACGAAATATTTTGACAACTGCACACGCAGTACACGACTACACTTTTTCACTTTGGTGCGAGTCCTATGTGATTGGCCAACACATTGATACCGGCAACCAATCCCGTATTATATACCTAGAAGGAAGCGCAACAGCCACGCTGTAGCAACATCGACACATCTCGTTCGTTTCATCAATTTCTCCCGAAGAAAGGCAAGCCCTTCAATAAAGTGCAGTGCATACAAAATCTCAGGTAAAGTATATTTGCGACTATACTGTGGATTATCTACACATGAACAGTGAAAATATATAAAATACGACTTGATGGGCGAAGACAATGCGGCGTAGCTTAACCTCACTTTGTCACTCTCGCACCATTTGTATATACAGTGTAATATATTTCGTACCAAGAAAAAATGTTCAACGGTACAAACATACGCATATGTACATAAATCTACTCATACATACGTTTGCATGGGACCAGATGACGAGAAATAATTGTGCAAATTGCATTTTGTACCGTTGAACATTTTTTTCTCAATAATATATATACAACACTATATATATACAAATGATGCGAGAACGACAAAACGAGATTGAGCTACGCCACTACGAGGTACACCATTTAAAAATAATTATGTATTTATTTAGTTATCTTCAGAGGATATATGAATCGGAGCCTATATCGCTCACTTTTCCCTGGTCGAATATATCCATACTTATGATAAATATAGATATACTCGACGGCGAAGCGGTGGCGCTCCCTAGATCCGACTGATACATGCTCTTTGTGCAAAGATGTGATTTTTCTATGTATATTCACCAATTTTTCTATGTATTCAAAATATTTCAGATGCAATCTTGACAGAGTATGATGGAACTCCCCACGCAGGTTCTATCAAAGAGAAACAAATTTCGGATGGGCTAGCGGCGGTCATAGACAGTGCGAAAGATGGGGACGGTCATCGCCAAAACCGGAACAATAACTAAACGATTACGTCAAGTAAAATAAAAACTTAAACTAAAAAAATGTTTTCATACGTTTCATATCTTTAATAGCGTTAGTAAACTTGATAACATGTAACTGCGATAATAATTAAATAAATGTTGATCTATTTTTAAACAAAAAATTAATCAAATGACTGAGCCAGATGACACGCATGTCTCAGGCTGGATGAGGCACCTGATCCGGGCCAGATAAGTTGCTTGATCCGAGCCAGATATAGTGCCTAATCCGAGCCTGGTAAGATGCCTGATTCGGGCCCAATAAGTTGTTTCATCCGGGCCAGATAAAGTGCCTGATCCGAGCCGGATACGGAGCCTGACCCGGGCCTGATAGAAGCCTAATCCGAGCCAGATACGGTGCCTGATCCGGGCCAGATAAGTTGCTTGATCCGGGCCTGATAAAGCGCCTGATCAGAGCCTGATAAGGTGCCTGATCCGGACCTGAATTTGCAAAAGCGTTACATCCCTGATCAGGGCCGGACTAAATTTGCCTGACCCGGTCCGGATTTGCTATTGTGGCAGCCTGATCCTTTCAGGATTTCACCCTGAACATATTTCTGCTCGGGTATAAGTGATGAAAACAATGTTTCGTTAGACTTTCTCCACAATACTGTTCATGTAAAAACTCTGACTAACATTTTATAACTTGAATCATCTGAAGATTTCTTCTCGCCGCTGAACAAGATGACAATTTTCAGATTCTGCGGGAATTTGAATAACTTGCCCGACTGTTTATCAAACTTGTCATTTTGTTTAGCGGCGAGAGATATGTTATGATGATTCACTGAATCCCTCTAAAGAAAGTTTGAAACGTTACTCAGAGGTTTTCACGTGGACAGTACTGTGCAGAAAGTCTAACGAATCATTGCTTTCAACCCTTGTAGTTCTTCACTTGGGCACTATTGCGATAATGCGAAAAATTATGAAAATTTTTCAGTGATTTTTAAATTGCTCTATCTCCGCGAAAGATCATCATAGAAGAAAAATTTAAAAAGCATTTCAAAGGTTAGAATCTGTTAAATTCAAGCTTCTAATTTAAATAATTGTTTGCTCTTTTGTTATTAATAAATCAAAAGAAGCGTTGCAAAGGAAAATGTCCGGTTTTTGTTTCGAAAAGGTATACAGACAAGGAAAAATTTGTTTGATTAATAACGCAATCAGACGTATTTTCCTTGGATCACCCTTTCTATTTTGAACTTGTCCTGAACTGAAACAAGTATGTATCGATTACATTATCAAAATTAAATGACACTTTTGACTTGAATAATCAACAACTCATAGACCAATCATCGTACACGAATTTAAAGGGCAGTTCTGGACAGCTAGACTCATTTCTAGCATTCATTCATTCATTTTTAATTAATTTGTCTTCTGTGAGATGTGCAGTTAAAAAATGTAAAAAATGCTGTTTATTCTTTAAATTTCAAAAGTTACGAGATCTTTGCGGATAGCTATCGCGAATATTATGCTCAGGCATTTTTTCCAAGTTGATAGTGGCCACAAAAAGTATGCGGAGCGTAAAGTTGTCCCGATTTTTGCCCTGTAGCCCGAATGATGAAAGTTTTGAATTTGGTAAAAACAAATTGAAGGAAAACCATTATTGTTTTAGGCCACTATTATTTCGCTTACTAGGTAAAAAAATAGTTTTTGGACATTTACGGGTATTTTCGCACATGTAAAGTGAGAATTTGTACAAAGAAAAAATTTAACTTCTTTTCAATAACATTTTTTTTTAAAGGGAATTTACTTTTATTCGTTCGAATTTACTTCTTAAAAGGGGACAAACCTTTATTCGTTTGTCAATTTATTATTGAATGATAACAAACATACCCTCTCAAAGTAAAAAGTTCTAGTCTTTAACCTTTTTTTGTTTGAAAAATGGATGTTAGAAGTTGTAAACCCTCTGTATTTCCTATACTTTTATTAATTTGAAATTAATCTTCTAATAAATTAGCATATTGTGAATTCTTTATTGTAAAAAAATCGTAAAAAGAAAAAAAAAAGTTGTATTAATTGCTTTTAAAAAATGTTCAGTAATAAAAGGTAATGTTTTAAACGAGTTTGAAATTGCTGACGTCTAGTTTGTTCAGATATATTGAAAATCCCCTTTCAAAAATATCTGAAATCTCATTTTTAAACTTTTTTTTAAGTGAAAAAAAAACGCCAAGTAATAAAAATCCCTGATAATCGTTATCGCTTGTTTTAACTATATAAAAAAATTCTGATTTATCTCAAATATCTCAAACTATACTTTTCATTTAAGTTCAAAAAATGGTTTCATTTTACTCCTTTAATGCAAATGTACAAAAAAGTGAAATCACTTTTATGAAATTTCCAAGCAAGTTTACTAGTCATGTTGCACACAAAATTGTTAAAGCTTAGGAATCATATTTTTTTTAATATTTAATTTTAAAAAGTCATAGTACTATTATAAGAAAAAAATGATATCACCATTAAAAAAAAAGTACAAAGTAGGTAACACGCAAGTACACTGGAAATGCTGTGCAACGATTTGGCGTGCATGGTTAAAAAAAAAGTTCGGCGAAAAATTTCGTAATTTATTATGCACGTGAAAACCAGATTCATGTGGATTACGAATCAAATGAGTGATGTACCCTTCGACCACACGGCACTTAAAATGTTAATTTATTTGGATAATACGAAAAAAATGTATATAAAAGCATTTACCTTTTATTCTATAACACAATAACCACATATCTCATGAAATATATTGCGTCTTATAGACTTTGATGTAATGGATAAAGTATACATTTCTAAACCACATCATCGGCAGGTTTAAAGGTTAGCATCACTGCTGTATGCTCCTGCTGGTGGGGAGAGAAATTTCCTACCGATAAAACTGTAGTAGATATGATTGGTACCCCGGTACCCCGGTACCTGATGGGACATGATAAATCGAAATGTTCCTAATACCGCTGTTCGGAGCTTTTTCCTTACCATGCACGCCAAGTCGTTGCACAGCATTTCCAGTGTACTTGTGTGGTATCTACTTTGTACTTTTATCTAATGGTGATATAAATTTTTCCTTATAATAGTCCTATGACTTTTTAAAATTAAATATTAAAAACCATATTATTCCTAAGCTTTAACAATTTTGTGTGCAACATGACTAGTAAACTTGCTTGGCGATTTGATAAAAGCGATTTGACTTTTTTTCTACATTTGCATCAAAGAAGTAATATTAAACCATTTTTTGAACTTAAATGAAAAGTATAGTTTGAGATATTTGAGATAAGTCAGAATTTTTTTTATATAGTTAAAACAAGCGATAACGATTTTGAGGGATTTTTATTACTAAGCGTTTTTTTTTTTACTTTTTTAAAATTCTTAATACAGATCGCTGACTAAATCCACTCTCTCTTTCCATTTGCCTGCTGCTCGCATATGGATTTAGTGCAGCGAAAGCTAAGATAGCAGCCGCATTAATTTCATTAACAATCGGTCGACGTTTGACTCGTGTTTGTTTCACTGTAACGAAGCGACGGAAACGGTCAGCTCATC
The DNA here is from genome assembly GCA_963210295.1 of Ophion ellenae. NCBI lineage: Eukaryota > Metazoa > Arthropoda > Insecta > Hymenoptera > Ichneumonidae > Ophion > Ophion ellenae. Next base: position 19,067,049 of record OY723389.1, on the reverse strand, counting down.
GCTTAAAAGCCATATGCGGTTTTTGTTGCCTATCCGGATAACGAGCCGCATACAAATCTTGGGCGTTTCTGTAATGTATACGGCATTCCCCCAGCACCATCATCATATCAAAAGATTCTTGAAAATCGTTCATTTTCGCGATCCGATGTACTCTCATTAGAAGGTAATGCGTGACTAACTGATATGCCAAAAGAAAATGCGCACTTGCTGCCGATAAGAAACATTGGTATCGTATGAAATGAAAACAGCGATCAAACCAGTGTTTACGAGTCGAGTCATCACTTCGAGCATCGTCTGTAGGTAGACCCAAACCAAGGTTAGTGGATCCTTTGAAGGTGATTATTCCGATATTTTTCGATTTTCCGATTATTTTCATACTTTGCGTGACTAGAATGACCTTTTGTTGTAGGTAGCTGAATTCGTCTTAATATCGGTAATAATGTAATCAAAAAAATACATGGTTCCATTTTAAAAAGTGGAGTTGACCTTAACGTAGATTCAGCGCCTTCAGCGATAAAAAAAATAGGGTGGTCCAATATGACGGCCTTCTCGAACACTGAAACTTTTGTCTGAAACATTTTTGGAAATGATCAATAGTTTGAGTGCTATTGCTCTGTAACACTTTATGTGCCTCACCATGTTTAGAGAAAAAAAAAGGAATCGATTTTTTGATCGTTGTAAATGTATATCCGGCCTTAAATTGTTAAACAAACCTTCCCGGCGGCCTGACGGTTTTTTTAAAATTCTTTGTTAATATTTGCTGTGCACAAATTGCATTAAGGGGCGCAGATACCTTTACGCGAGGAAAGAATTGCTGATTTTCATGATTTTTTTAAAAGGAAAGATTCCTTCACCACTTTGCAGACTTAGGGTATGGTTTATTACTACTTTTGGCTGTTACATGGTATTCTTTTATTTGTCTTAAAAATGGTGGAGATATAGCACAGCCTTCTAAACGGGTTGCGGTGGATGTTGTCAGGCGGCGTGACACCTAGTGTCGGCGGAGTTAATTTGAACAAAAAAGCCAAAAAAGACTTTTCTTTCATTAACACTCATACGCAGAAGGTGAACCAAGAATAAGTGAGAAATGCTGAAAATGGATGAAATAGTACGATTTGAGACAAAAAGATTGAATTTTCCGAAAAAATGGCTATATTTTGAAATTTAAAAGAAACCTTTTTTTAAATTTTCACAAACAGTTAGGGTCGTGGATTAGACAATAAGGTTGGGAAGATTTATACCAAATTTCATCAGAATCGGTCGATTAGATTTTGAGTTATCACGTCAGGTTTGAAAATGCAATTAAGAAGACTGTGCCACTTTTAAAGAATAATAAATAGGAAAAAAATTATAATGTAACAACCAAAAGTTATAATAAAACATATCCTTAGGCTGAAAAAATGGTGAAATTTTGCCTAAAAAAACATAAAAATCAGCTAATTTTGTCCTCGACTAAAGGTCTCCCCCTTATCAAGGAACATCACTTCGGTGACCGCTTTCGGTTTTGCCGAAATCCGTGTATATGGTAGACTGCATACACGAATTAAAAACTATTATATACGTTTCTGTTTATCGGCGGCAAAACGGTTTTAAGGCGTAAAACCACCCGTTGGAGTGAGGCATGTCAAGGAGTGATTTTGCACTTTGATCTACAAGCAGCTTACTGATTTCGATAAAACATTGAAATTTTGCCAAAAATCGAAAAAGAATTGTAGATAAATGAATCAAGAGGCAGTTATGGAGCGAACGATTGCAAAAAAAATGCGGGCAGAGCGAAATTTCAAAGTGGAACAGAGAATAAATGAGCAGCGATGGAGGAGAGACACAAATTTTTGGCAGAGGTGCGACAAAAATCAAATTTTTAATTAAAAAAAGAAGTTTTTATCGATTTATTTTTACCCTCTGAATACGAATTCACCATTCATCTCCCCCCCCCCCCCCCCCCTCAAATACTCAATTTCTATCAGGTTTCGCCAAGAAAATCGTGTATCTTCCCGAGCATTTTTTCTTAACCATGCACGCCAAGTCGTTGCACAGCATTTCCAGTGATACATACATACAGTACTTGTGTGATGCATACGTTCTACTTTTACATAATCGTGATGCGAACTTTTTATTATAATAGTAATATGGTTTCTTGAAATAAAATGTTGATTAAAATAGTATTTCTAGGGTCTGACAATTTTGTGTACGTTTCTAGTAAATTTGCTTGGCTTTTGCATAAACAGTCATATCACTTCTTTCGTACGTTTGAATTGAAAAAGTAATAATGTGAATAAAAGTATTGTTTGAAAACAAATATTAAGTATTTCGAGGTTAATTCGAATTTTGTAGATAGTGAAACGACCGATAATTTTTTTGAGGGCATTTTTTATTACTTGGCGTTTTTTTACTTGTTCAAGTTTATTGAGGGGATTTCATATATTGGTGAAATAAATATATATACGGGGCTATTGGTTATTGGTCACGATCCCTTGAAAGGTTTATAGGACATTTTCCGCTGTCAAATAACCTAACAATGTTTTATGCAAAAGTCAACCAATTTCGAGATATCATTTTTATGATTTAATTATAAACATGATTATAGTATATCCTAACTGTATAAAAACCATGTATATAAATGAATATCGATGTGAATACCAGACTATAGCATATCTGAGAAAAATACTACAAAAGTCGCACTCTTAAAGCTCTCAGTCGATCATAAATTCATCAAAGGATCAAATTAGCGATCACGAGTTTTTTCATGAACATTTTTGGATAATCCAACGAGTGATTTATCTCGAGATAAAAGTTCCAATAGACAAATTGTTTTCGAAAGCCAGGCAAGAACTCACCAACTAATTAGTACCCACATGCAAACGAGATTAAAATTAAGTCGCCATTGTAATACAAACAAAGCAACCAACCATAATAAATAATAACGTACGACCATAAATGCAAAAAATAATATAGTAACATTTAATAAAACTCAAACAATCCCAAAAGCCTTGAAAATTAATTTGAGAACTCCAAATGTCGCTTTTCGATGGCCGTACTTCATCTACCGAAGCGTGGTATATCGACGTAGATTAATAAACAAACGTGATCGGTGACGAGCCGAGCGAGCACTGCCAAGCGTCTTGTTCCGTGTATATTCAAACCTCGCTGAGCTTTTCTTCTTAACCATGCACGCTAAGTGGTTGCGCGGCATTTCCAGTATACTTGTTCGGTACTTGCATTGTACTTTTATTGGGAGTACAAATAATTTTTGGCTGTTTGACAAAAGATGGTCCCACCAGGAGGTTATGGTTGAAATTGTCAGATGTAAAACGTCAAACCGTAAGGTTGGGCATCTGGCAATACCATAACCTTGAAATATTACTGCGATTTTGTGTCAGCATCACATAATTTTTTTCGTGGGAAATCGTCGAGTTTTGGTTCGAATAAGCGTAATTTGCGGGAACTTTTGATTTACTTCTTTAATTTGAAAGAATCTGCAGCTAAGGCGCATCGATTGCTTGTAGAAGCATATGATGAGGCTGCCTTAAGTGAGAGAAGTTGTCGTGAGTGGTTTCAAAAATGTAAGGGCATATGTACGATTTTAGAGTCGGGCCAACCTCGGCGCAACGATGATCGCCTGAGTTAGAACGGCGGCCCGACTCTGTTCACCAACGTAGGCTCGGCGTCGAATAAATGCCGGGATGAGAACATCAGACCAACGTTACACCCAAGCGTCGGCCCTACGTCGATTCCGCCGTCGACCCTACGTTCATCGCAGCATCGGCCTTACGTTGACTGCGGCATCGAGCCTACGTCAATACCAACGTCGGGCCTACGTTGATTTCGGCATCGACCCTACATCGATTGCAGCATCGGCCCTACACTGACAAAAAAATCTTCAAATCAAATACTATAGGCATAAAATATTTCATAAATTCAAAATGAAATGAAGCACTTAATTGAGAGTTTTCCGACAACGATTTTGGATCGTAATTCGTCATTCCCTAGCCTTTTGAGATGGTTTTAATCGAAGAAAATATTTCACCTATATGCGAATCTAACCTGGAACCTACCTATTCATAGCTAGGCACCCTGCCCCTATGCTACCGAATCACAGATTTGTTAGGATTAAATAAAATATTTAGTTATTGGACGATATTAAATATATTTTGATTTGAATAAATGAATATATTGAAAATAAATCATTCCAATAATGGAATGCAATAGGAAAAATTTGATTCCAGGAAAAATCTAGTTAATTCAAATTAACAAAAATCAACTAGACGCAGTTAATTAATATCAATAGAATTTTTCTGTTAGTGACTTGAACGCGCGAAAATTTAAATTAGCGCGAAGTAAAACGTTGTAATTTTCAAGCATTAGAAGCACACTTCAGTAGATTCATATATGATTTAAAGAGCATTCTTCAAATGCATTGATTATTATTTCTTTTTTTTTCAATTTTTTTTCTATGCTGTCTAGCTTTTAATGAAAAAGGGTGACGGCATATATTTTTTTATGAATTAAAAAAAAATACACATTTTGTCAAAGTCAGACCCGGAACATTCTACCGGACTGTTCACTCGTTTTTTCAATTTGAATATTCAGTATTATTGCTCTCATCGATTTTTAATTAATACCAGCAATGATCAAAATTGTTTTCACACCGAAATACTACAAACATCGAAACTTAACCTTACTGTAAAATGTCGATGCTACCAACGTTGCGCGTTACATTGTGCTGTTGAGGCGAAGCTCAAACGGATATACAAACAAACTGCTGTTTCACGGTCAAGCATCGGCCGAACTCTGGAGCGACAAGCGACAGCCAACTACACGCAAGCGACGATTAGCCAGTGTTGTCTGAATCATGGTAGCCAACGTCGGGTGGACTGCAGTGCCTAACGTCGCCGCGACGATCGAATCAGAGTTTCGACATCTCTGGGCCATAGTCGCGTTCCGATCGTTGGCTGCCGATGCGTCACCGCCTTACCGCCAAGCGTTGGCTGTACTCTGGGTCTGCAAGCGTTGGCCAACTACACCCGGGCGACGATGAACCAGAGTCGGATGAAACGTGGCAGCCAGCGTTGCGCGAACTACCGGGCCTAACGTCGACGCGATGATCGAACGAGAGTTGCGACAACTCTGGGCCATAGTCACTTTCCGATCGGTGGCTGCCGATGCGTCGCCGCCTTACCGCCAAGCGTCGGCTGCACTCTGGGTCTGCAAGCGTTGGCCAACCACACCCGGGCGACGATTAACCAAAGTCGGATGAAACGCCGTAACCAGCGTTGCGCGACCTACCGGGCGGAACGTCGACGCGATGATCGAATGAGAGTGTCGACAACTCTGGGCCGTAGTCGCGTTCCGATCGTTGGCTGCCGATTCGTTGCCGCTTAATAGCCAAGCATCGCTCGCACGTTTCGCCAACGCTGAGCCGTCATAGACCGTCGACCGTTGGCAGACGACGAGCTGCCGCAATACAGCCAAGCGTCGGCCGTACTCGGAACGTCGGTCACTCGCACATGGGGGGCTATACCAGTGTGACACTCAAAAAATCGATTTTTTTGCCCTTTTCGACAGTTTATACCTTCAAGAATATCATTATCATTTGTATCATTTATATCAATATCATTTTATCTTCCACGAATCGATAGTTTAATCTTTAAACGCGTTTTTCTCGAAATGAGATTTTTCAAATTTGCTGACATTGTAACTCAAAGAGCAATTATCTGATTGACTTGAAATTTGAACTTAGTACTCATGAATATATTTACTCTATAATGACATAGGATATTTTTGATTGGATGAAAATGAACGATTTGGCATTGAAAAAAACGACCATTTTATAGGCAAGAAAAAATACTTTTTTCAATAACTACGCCATTTTGTTAGATTTTCTATATTTTTCGAAAATCCTACGTCATCGTACAGGAAATACCTTCCAGTTCAACGACATTTTTTCCTTTTTCGGTTTCAGCTACTTAATTGGCCGGAATCATGTCAGCAGTGGAGGAACTTTTTTTTTGCGCCTCCGAAGGCAGCGCATAAGTCGTTTGGATCTCAATATTTTTCTATAAAAAAATTATGTAATGTAGGTGAAATACAGCAAAATATATTTTTAATTTTCCGAAACATTTAATTGAGTACTTTTCTTGCAAAAAATTCCCGAAAATCTCCGAAATTTTCAGCGGTCACACTGGTGTAGCCCCTAAAGAACTGCGAGGCAGTGCAGCCAGATCGCGCGTAAAAGTTACCCCCTCTCTAGTCTCTTACGCGCCCATCACACAATCATAGTAGCGCATGTCCGTGAGCGGCTTCGAGGGAAAAAGCAATCTGATCACGACTCGCGCGTGACGTCACCCGATGGCACGCGCGAAGCTTTTAGATGATTTCAATGCTTATATTCAGCTCTTGATTCTCTGCGTTAATAATGTATACAAAACATGTATAGCGCACTCTGATCGCTTATTTTTTTTTAGTATATACGTTAATTTAAATTTAATGATAAATCTAAATTACAACTTATTTATCTTATACAAAATTGGTTACGCTTTACTCACACACGTCCTTATGCCAAATAAATTATAATTCATAATAGTAAGCGGAAATATATTTATATTCGTATTATTATATTAATTCTCATACTTTCATCAAGCGATAAAGCATTATCCCCAAAAACAAGCCAATCATCCATCCGGTCGCGAATCGTAAGTACCAGAAAGTGCACATATTCTACAAGCGATGAGATGGTTCCGTTGGTAGCGTTCCTGGCTTCGGTCCGCAGGGGCCCCTAGTGCAAATTTTTCTCCACATTTTTTCATAATCTCTCATATTTTAGTCATATTTGAGATTTTCGGAGAAAAAATTATTTAAAACAAATTCAAGTATTGGTGTCTATTTCTCAAAAACACATTTTTTTTACTAAAAATTCATGATTTCTCATTTTTTCCCCGGAAATTTGTCTTTTTCCTATGACCTTAGTGAACGGCTGCGGAGATATTCGGAGAAAAGTGAAAGATGAAAAGAAATGCGATTTTCGTAAAAAAAACTTATTATTATTATTATTTTTTTCCGGAAATTTTCCTTTGACCTATTACCTGAGTGAACGGCTGCGGAGATATTCGGAGAAAAGTTAAGGTATTCCTTTCGCGGAGGGCCGTTTTTTGGGGGGGCATAAGCAGGGCCTTCTGAATTGTCGGTAAATTACAATTGCGCTTAATAAAAAAATAAGTTACAATGGATTATTATACACAACGATAAACTAGAATAAAAAAATTCGCGCAAATTTAGTAGATTAAGACATTTTTACATTTATTTTAAACGTCACGGCTAGGAAAATTCTTCTGCTAGTCACATTTTTCCAAGCTTTAACATTAATATTTTCTTTGAACGTTCGGTGACGTTCTGTTTTTATTGTCATTCCGGAATCTTTAGACTGTTTTACACCTGTGAGCAGTATATATCAGGCATCTAGAGTTATTTAGTGTATAAATTATTAGATAGAAATGTGGCCAGCGCGACATGTCCACAAAGCGCCGTATAAATGACACGATTTTTAGGGCCGTAATTTTTCGTTAAAGGTTCGGTAACTTGGCTTGAAACTTTACCAGTAAACTGGAATGTATTTTTACTTCATTATAAACGAAAATCAGTTAAGTGTAAAATATTTGGATTCGTGAAAGGAATACCTTAAAGATGAAAAAAAAATAGATTTTCGTAAAAAAAACTTATTATTATTTTTTTTCCGGCAATTTCCCTTTTTCCTATTACCTGAGTGACCGCCTGCGAAGATATTCGGGGAAAGTTTAAAGATGAAAAAAAATGAAATTTTCGTAAAAAAAACTTATTACATTTTGTTATCCCTCATAATTCTGAGAAATAATGGATTTTCGAAATTTTTGCAAACATTATTTTCCTTAAGGGGTAACACCACTGTAACGGCCTGCCACGAAGCGTTTTAGACAAATAATACTTGGGGTAATTATTAAGCATATATTGAAGTATATTGCAAAAAAATGTTATGGGAAAATATTACAAAATGCCGACACTGCAGCAAATTCTTCTGAGGCATGTTGAACGTAAGGTGCTCTGCGGCACGTAGTGCCAATTTTAATCTGGAAAAAATATTTATTTTAAATTAAATCTAGATGAGTGTAGCTAGTGAACCACGTAGGGGATTTTAGAAATATTGATTTTTGAGTAATTGCCGAGTATTTGACTAAAAATGTTCATTTAGACTTAATAAAACAAAATTCTTTCTTTTAGATTAAAATTGGCACAGTTATACTGCGTGCCGCAGAGGTTCGACATGCTTCGGAAAAATTGCTGCAGTGTCGCCATTTTGTAATATTTTCGGATAAAAGTTTCTAGCAATATACTTAAATATATGCTGAATAAATACCGCAACTATTATTTGTTTATCACATTTTCTTCCGCAAAAAAAATATCAAAACATACGCTTCCTGTAAGGCCGTTAGAGTGGTGTTACCCCTTAAAGTCTTCATATAATTTCCGAGATTTTCTCGTGATCGTAATTAAAATGATGAAATATTCGGAAAAATTAGACAAAATTCGGAGAAATTCGGAGAATCTCGGATGTTTGCGTAAAAATAATTGTCCGCAAATCTCCTAATTTTTCATATTTGTTCCAATTCATAGAAAAATTCGGAAAAATTTTCCGGAAAAATTGGAGTTTGTCGAAAAAAATTTCACTAGGTGCGCGAGATCGTTTCCCCGCTCAGTACTTTTTTGTTTGTTCAATTATTATTCCTATTAATTCTTATTTGATTAGTTATTTTTATTCATTATCATTATGATTTTAATTAGTTATCTTTTAGTGTCGGAAAATTTATTGCGCACTCTGACCGCTTATTTTATTAGTTTGTACGTTAATTTAAATATAATAATAAATCTAAATTAGGACTTATTTATCTTCTGAAAAATTGTTTGCGCTTTACTCACAGCCGACCCTATGCCAAATAAATTGTAATTTATAAAAGTGAGCGGAAATATATTTATATTCGTACTATTATATTCATTCTCATTCAGTAAAGCGCAAACAATTTTTTAGAAGATAAAAAAGTTGTAATTTAGATTTATTATTATATTTAAATTAACGTACAAACTAATAAAATAAGCGGTCACAGTGCGCGATACATTTTTCGACACTAAAAGATAACTAATTAAAATAATAATGATAACTAATAAAAATAACTAATCAAATTTTGCTATGAATTGGAACAAATATGAAGAATTCGGGGTTTTGCGGACAATTATTTTTACGTAAACATCTGAGTTTCTCCGATTTTTTTTCGAAAATTTCATCATTCTAATTACGATCACGGGAAATTCTCGGAAATTATATGAAGACTTTAAGGGGTAACACCACTGTAACGGCCTTACAGGAAGCGTATTGTCACATCCGGAAGGGATGAGAGCATAATATTTTCGTTTTCCTCTTTGTTGCCTACGCCAAGCGCAATAGCACGGGATGAGGGTAAAAAGGGGTAGTGCGTGGGAAAGAGTAGAATTAAGGAATTAATTCCTTAATTCTACTCTTTCCCACGCACTACCCCTTTTTACCCTCATCCCGTGCTATTGCGCTAGGCGTAGGCAACAAAGAGGGAAACGAAAATATTATGCTCTCATCCCTTCCGGATGTGACATATAAATTTTGGGGGCTCGTCCGGGATTTTAAAAAGGGAATGTGCTAATTAATCCAACTTCTATAAGTGATTCGAAAACTTATACATCGGATTTATTACTTGGTTTGGAACCTTCTAAGCGATCGATAAAGAAATTACAAAATCTTCAAAAATCGCGTCAATTGACGCGATATTTCGGTATTGAGGAATAATTCGACAGAATTGGTGTACGATTGACACTATGTTGTTTATTGTACGATTACTAGACGCTTTGAATCGATCAGGTTTACGATGAATGATACAAAAAGAAAATGTAAAGTTAGCTTACATTCGTTGTGTTTGACACTCGGTCGTTCGCTCGCTCGCTCGCTCGCTCGCGTGGATGTTTGTTGTCGCTCGCGTTACAAGGGCCTTCGCTCTTGGCCTGGTGCGCTCGCTGGTACAATTGCTGGTAAGACGCTCGCAGGATTTTCGGCTGGTCGTGTGTATACTTGACGTGTTTACTACGACGGCACTATGCGTAGATAGAAATATGAACGGCGCGCAAGGTCGATGAATTGAGATTGATAATCACGGACCGATGATAGAAATTATACAAGTGTAAAATAAAACTTTTGTAACTCGAAAAATGAAGACGGTTCGTATGAAAGATAATCGGAGATATTCGTTAGGCTTCTGGGTTAAGACTTGATACAAGGAGTGATTCGGTTGACGGAAATATTGGTTGACGGGAGACTGAGATTGAATTTGATGAAGATTATCGGGAGACTGAGATTTAGACTTGATAGAAGAACTTGAGTCGATGGTAGTTGACGGGCGACTGCTTCGACCTTTTGCACACTGACCCTTCTTGGTTCGCATGCGAATTTTTCGAGTGAGCGGGAGACAATCTTTGGTTTCTCTTCTTAGAAATAATGGCGCTGGTGGAAGGGGCAATTTCGCTTTGTTAACGGAACGTGCATGAGGTGTGTAGTCGAAATTCGCGCTAAGCCGTTCGCGATAGCGCGGTGACCGTTTGATTCGGACGGCCGGATGTTTTCATACTCCGCTCTGGTTACCGGGTCGAATCATGCAGACTTCTCTTTGTCCCCATGCGGATGGCTAGCGTAAAGTTTTTGGAGTGAGTGCCTGTTTGATTTTTTTGAGCTGCGGCTTTTCGTGGAATATTTGCCTGAGATCATGTTCTTGTTAAAAGCCATTGTGATAGGAAAAGTCAATGACTGTGGCGGTACTGCTATCGTGTATATATCGCTATTATTTGAATATGCTCGCGGAACGTGCGCAAGTTCCGTTTAACGCTTAGATTTATACATTTAATACGCTTCTGACGGCAAATGAGGATATTGGGAATAACCGAGATGAAAAACCCTAGATGAGAGAAGGGACATTCGCTAGGATGTAACACCTCCCCGGTTGAAGATTGAGCGTCCCGCTCAATTATTATGAATGTTCGAAGGGTTATCTCAATATCGTCATCAGCCTATTCTTGAACGGTTGCGGTGTCGGTAGGTACAATTTTTGGATTATTATGTAGACTATAGAAAAAGGAAAGTATGTGTATGATATTATTGTATATATGATCTTTGTTTGGGAATGGTTTTGGTTATTGTATGTCTAGACCTTTGTATGAGGTTTTCTTTGTTCTGCGTTAAAAAAAATTATATATATATATTTTTTTGTTTGCTATGAAATGTATGTGTACATGTTTTCTCCTTTTTATTTTGCGTGATGCATAGGTATTGTTATTTATTTTGGCCTATCTTACTTGACGAGGTTAAAAGAACGATGACAAAAAGAAAATTATTAGCACAATCAGAAATATCGTAAGTCTCCTCGTGTGAACTTAAGGAAAGGAGTGCGGTTTGGAATATTTGTTGTTTTCTGGATGATCGGAGATTTCGGGGTACAGATCATGTGTTGCAGCGTTGGTCTTGGCCCTCTGGTTCAGCTGAAGGGGCCGACACGAGTTGATGAAGTTCTTGACCATTCTCTGCATCCGTTGATGTTTTCTTTTTGAGTTGTTTAGCCAGGAGCATCAGGAGGTACGTAACCGAGTCCCATACTGCACCGACGAGATAACGTAACCAGCCGTCCACAGGGTGTAGACTGTATGCATGGATCGCCGTATCTACGAGGACCTTGATCGCTCGTACGACGAGTGAGGTTCGGGTGAAACCAGCCCTTGCTGTACCGAATTCAGTGGATTTTTCCAGGTGCGATTCCAGGTGGGGTCCGCTTGGTGTTATAGATTGTTGTTATGGAGGAAATTTAACAACTTCTCCCCTTGATTGACAGTGTTTTGACCACTGACGCCCCGTGTCATATTGTTTACGACAGCGGGTTTCTCCACGGGAAACATTACGCATTCTCGTACGTTGTCGATATCTTCTATAGAATGGATCCCATATGATGCTGGTGATCCTGGGTTGGTATATCGCCGAGTAGACTTCGTTGTCGATTTCGTGGTTGCAGGTGGTGTGGCTTCGACCGGAACAGGGATGATCTTGTACGAAATGTCTCCGAAGAGGTAAAAGGGGGGAAATAAGGAATCGTAGTCTGTTTGAGGTTTTTTGGTAATATATGCGTTCGAGGAATAAGGAGATATATTTCGCTCCCACGAGTGACAGGCAGTTGATCGTAAAATTCTTTTAACCTAATCAGATTTTCTTGTATTCTTATACATTGAATAACGTGTACTCTTTCGCCAGAAAGTACTGCCATATACGTCGGTTTCTCTGCTAAATTGTACACAATTTGTCCAAGGTTTGGATCGCTGATAACAAATTATTTTGGAGCATTCGGCGGTATTGTTCCGCCGTTGCCTAGGAATATCGTTATATAGTAATTTTCTAATATAATATAATGGCTAAGTATATGAATTTCGAATTCGTGTAGGCGATTATATGTAGGTTCGCAACTGGAAATTTTTGTAGAATTGTGAAACAGTTAGTTCGGCGAGTTTCGAATATAAACAATTTCGAAGGGTCTGTACTGAGGATACTGTAACTAAAAATTTGATCTGTTTTTCTCATTGCGAGTGCAAAGGTGATATCGTAAAGAGTTACAGAGTAGATTGATAACGGCCATCTGAAAAACCGGTTAATTATTATGATTATTTATTTATAACGACTGAAATCGGTTTTTGGGACACCCTTGTGTCCTCCAGGGTCATACGGCTTACCCGTTGAGTTGGTGAAATAAACCGGATTATTGTTTCGAAAATGGAACAACTCTTGGGTATTGATGAAATTTGCAATTTTGAATTCTGATATTTTTCTTTCCTCCGCTGGAGGATCTTTGTCTTCGGAGGGTTGTGAATTGACAGAGTTGAAATCTGAATTTGTCGAATTATCGGAATTAGGATTGGTCAAGTTTTTGGAGCGAGCGATCGGAAGTGCTTTGCGCTTGTCAGGGCCCTCAGCTGATTTCGGGGCAATGCCCTCCGCGGGTCGACTAGTGCGTATGGGTCTTACCATGTCGGCCTTCGTCTCGCCGTCGCTACTCTCTGCGTAATTGATGAGTTTACGAATTCGACGCGTAAGGTGTTCAGTTTTGGAGTGCGCGTCTACGCGTTCGGCTGTAGGCACGTTGGCCTTGACGGTAACGTAGTCGCTACATGATTCGTGCACTTGTTCTATAGGGCTCTTCGCTTGAGAGCGAGTGACGATGTTTATATTTTTCTCACGCGGGACGGGGTGGACATCTGCTCGAACAGGAAAGGTCGTTAGATTTTTGTTTTCGGCATTGCTATTGCTAGTCTGGTCTAATCTGCGCGCCAAATCTTGTAACGCGATTTTCGAATTTTCGATTATATGGGATGTTGACTTGGAGATGACGATAGAATTTACGTTCGTTCGCGAATTTGCTTTTGTGATTGAAATTTGATTCGAGTTTTGTTTCATTTTTGGGCCCTTTTTGTCGTTTTGATGTTGAATTGGTTTGGATTTTTCTTTTCCGTTTTGGTTTTGTTTTATTTTGGGTTTTTCTTTTTTGTTTGGATTTTGAATTGTTTTGGATATTTCTTTTTCGTTTTGGGTTTTATTTGTTTTTGATTTTGCTTTTTGTTCCTCGTTTCGATTTTGATTTGGTTTTGATTTAATTTTTTCGCTTTGGTTTTGTTTGGGTTTTTGTTCAATTTTTTCCTTTTCGTTTGTTTTTGTCCTTGATTTTTCCTCGCTACTGAATTTTTTATTCGATTTTCCTAGCTCGTCGCTCTCGTCGGAGTGATGGCAAGGTTTTGCTTCGACGTTTTTTGCCGAAGTTTTTAGATTGGCCACTTTCAGGCTCTGGATTATCGAAGTTGTCATGCAATCTACGATAAAAATAGAAGGATCACGAGGAATTTGCCTGGAATTTAAGATTGACATGCAATCTGATTTTTGATTAGAATTATCGCGAGAAATTGGGTTAGCATCGCGAGGAACTGGATTGGAAACGCAGATTGTCGTGCAATCTGAGTTTGTTTTACTTTTTGTTTTGTTTTCGTTTGGTTTTTCTTCATCAACGCTCTCACTGGAGCGTTGACAAAGTTTTATTTCGACATTTTTGTCGATTTTTTCATTGCTTTTATTGGCCACTACTGGGCTCTGGACCGGCGTAGTTGTCGTGCAATCTACGTCCGAATTAGGATTAGAATCATGAGGAACTGGATTAGAATCGCAAATTGTCCTGCGATATGATTTTATATTTTGTTTGGTTTGGTTTTCCACGATGTCGAATTCCTGTAGTTTTATGACCGGCACGATCGGTCGTACGGCGTCATTTGTTGGATTGCGATCGTTCAAATGGGCCTTTCCGTCGATGTTTGTTACCAGGCAGTCGCCGGCGTAAACATCCTTAGGGATTTTTAAAGGCGGGATATACCCTTCCTTTAACGTGCGGTTTTCGACTCTCATGGGGAAAGAGGTTTCGAACGCGCGGGGATTTCTACTACCTCGTCGTGTTCGTTTGTTCGTTCGAACGGCCATGCCTTGCGAAGGACATTTATCGGCTGTATGCCCTAAGTTTTTACACAATTGACAGGTCGTGGCGCGGAAGTCCTGATCGGTGTAACACCTGTCGGCGGTGTGACCGAGTTTTTTGCAAATTTGACAAATGACCGAGCATTGCTCGTTTGGTTTTTTTCTGCACTCGATGGCACTGTGGCCTTGACCTTTGCAAATTTGGCATGTAAGGATTGTGAATCGGCAAGCTTCGGTCGGATGATTATTTTTTTTTTTTGCCAATATTACAGATCTTGATTGACTTGATCGGAACGGGTTTAATGGAAGGCGAGTGTAACTGTTTTCGCGACGCGATTTCATGTTCAATTTGTATAGCGTGGTCGATCGCGACGTCGATATTGGCACACGGAGGGAGTCGTTGTTCAATTTCCACCTTTAATCCACGTTTAAAACACGTCAGGAAGTAGTCGTCTACTGTTATTCTGAATACGGGGTCGTCCGCCCCGTCATTCGATAGGTTTCGCGCTTCGATTATTTCCCTTGCCTTTTTCCTGATTTTTACGGAAAAATCTATGACACTGTCGTTGGCCGTTTGAAAGATGTTATCGAGTTCTCCCAATAATTGCATTACGGATTTATTTGGTGTATATAATTTTTTTAGGAATTTCTTTAGTGCTTCTATCGTTTCGAATTTAGTCCCATGGATTGCTTCTCTAGCTTGATTTTTCAATTTATATCTTATTAGTTTGGCTAAATATTTTTCGGCTTCGGGAGGGAGCATATCTTTTGCATCCTCACACCCGGCTATGAATTCTGATAAAGGGATATTTCGTCCGTCAAATTCGGGGACGCAGCTTATGGCGTCTCTTAGGGATATTAACTGGTTTGTTTCTAACGTCGTCATTTTTTTGTGGATTTGTTTTCGATTTTTGAAGATTTTTGTAATTTCTTTATCGATCGCTTAGAAGGTTCCAAACCAAGTAATAAATCCGATGTATAAGTTTTCGAATCACTTATAGAAGTTGGATTAATTAGCACATTCCCTTTTTAAAATCCCGGACGAGCCCCCAAAATTTATATGTCACATCCGGAAGGGATGAGAGCATAATATTTTCGTTTCCCTCTTTGTTGCCTACGCCTAGCGCAATAGCACGGGATGAGGGTAAAAAGGGGTAGTGCGTGGGAAAGAGTAGAATTAAGGAATTGACGCGATATTTCGGTATTGAGGAATAATTCGACAGAATTGGTGTACGATTGACACTATGTTGTTTATTGTACGATTACTAGACGCTTTGAAGCGATCAGGTTTACGATGAATGATACAAAAAGAAAAGGTAAAGTTAGCTTACATTCGTTGTGTTTGACACTCGGTCGTTCGCTCGCTCGCTCGCTCGCGTGGATGTTTGTTGTCGCTCGCGTTACAAGGGCCTTCGCTCTTGGCCTGGTGCGCTCGCTGGTACAATTGCTGGTAAGACGCTCGCAGGATTTTCGGCTGGTCGTGTGTATACTTGACGTGTTTACTACGACGGCACTACGCGTAGATAGAAATATGAACGGCGCGCAAGGACGATGAATTGAGATTGATAATCACGGACCGATGATAGAAATTATACAAGTGTAAAATAAAACTTTTGTAACTCGAAAAATGAAGACGGTTCGTATGAAAGATAATCGGAGATATTCGTTAGGCTTCTGGGTTAAGACTTGATACAAGGAGTGATTCGGTTGACGGAAATATTGGTTGACGGGAGACTGAGATTGAATTTGATGAAGATTATCGGGAGACTGAGATTTAGACTTGATAGAAGAACTTGAGTCGATGGTAGTTGACGGGCGACTGCTTCGACCTTTTGCACACTGACCCTTCTTGGTTCGCATGCGAATTTTTCGAGTGAGTGGGAGACAATCTTTGGTTTCTCTTCTTAGAAATAATGGCGCTGGTGGAAGGGGCAATTTCGCTTTGTTAACGGAACGTGCATGAGGTGTGTAGTCGAAATTCGCGCTAAGCCGTTCGCGATAGCGCGGTGACCGTTTGATTCGGACGGCCGGATGTTTTCATACTCCGCTCTGGTTACCGGGTCGAATCATGCAGACTTCTCTTTGTCCCCATGCGGATGGCTAGCGTAAAGTTTTTGGAGTGAGTGCCTGTTTGATTTTTTTGAGCTGCGGCTTTTCGTGGAATATTTGCCTGAGATCATGTTCTTGTTGAAAGCCATTGTGATAGGAAAAGTCAATGACTGTGGCGGTACTGCTATCGTGTATATATCGCTATTATTTGAATATGCTCGCGGAACGTGCGCAAGTTCCGTTTAACGCTTAGATTTATACATTTAATACGCTTCTGACGGCAAATGAGGATATTGGGAATAACCGAGATGAAAAACCCTAGATGAGAGAAGGGACATTCGCTAGGATGTAACAGTATTTTTTAATATTTTTTTTGGCGGAAGAAAATGTTATAAACAAATAATACTTGCGGTATTTATTGAGCATATATTTAAGTATAGTGGTATACATTTTTATCTGAGAATATTACAAAATGGCGACACTGCAGCAATTCTTCCGAAGCATGTCGAACCTCTGCGACACGCAGTATAGATGTGCCAATTTTAATCTAAAAAAAAAGAATTTTGTTTTATTAAGTCTACATGAGTGTAGCTACTGAACCGCGTAGGGGCTTTTCGATAAGTTAATTTAAACAGTATTGGATAACACATAACTGTCTTGAAAAAAAAATGAACATTTTTAGTCAAATACTCGGCAATTACTCAAAAATCAATATTTCTAAAATCGCCTACGTGGTTCACTAGCTACACTCATCGAGATTTAATTTAAAAAAAAATTATTTTGTCCAGATTAAAATTGGTACAAGTTATACTGCGTGCCGCAGAGCACCTTAAGTTCAACATGCCTCGAAAGAATTTGCTGCAGTGTCCCCATTTTGTAATATTTTCCCATAACATTTTTTTGCAATACACTTCAATATATGCTCAATAATTACCCCAAGTATTATTTGTCTAAAACGCTTCGTGGCAGGCCGTTACGTGGTGTTACCCCTTAAGGAAAATAATGTTTGCAAAAATTTCGGATATTCATTATTTCTCAGAATTGAGGGATAAAAAAATGTAATAAGTTTTTTTTAACGAAAATCTCATTTTTTTTCATCTTTAAATTTTCTCCGAATATCTCCGCAGCCGTTCACTCAGGTAATAGGTAAAAAAGAAATTTCCGGAAAAAAAATAATAATAAGTTTTTTTTAACGAAAATCTCATTTCTTTTCATCTTTGACTTTTCTCCGAATATCTCCGCAGCCGTTCACTCAGGTCATAGGAAGAAGAGAAATTTCCGGGAAAAAAATGAGAAATCATGAATTTTCAGTAAAAAAAATGTGTTTTTGGGAAATAGACCAGTACTTGAATCTGTTTTAAATCATTTTTTCTCCGAAAATCTCAAATATGACCAACATATGAGAAATTATGAAAAATTTGGAGAAAAATTTGCACTAGGGGCCCCGGCGGACCGAAGCCAGGAACGCTACCAACGGGACCATCTCATCCCTTGTAGAATATGTGCACTTTCTGGTACTTACGATTCGCGGCCGGATGGATGATTGGCTTGTTTTGGGGACAATGCTTTATCGCTTGATGAAAGTATGAGAATTAATATAATAATACGAATATAAATATATTCCCACTTACTTTTATGAATTATAATTTATTTGGCATAAGGACGGGTGTGAGTAAACCGTAACCAATTTTATATAAGATAAATAAGTTGTAATTTAGATTTAACATTAAATTTAAATTAACGTATAAACTGAAAAAATAAGCGATCAGAGTGCGCTATACATTTTTTTGTATACATTAATAACGCAGAGAATCAAGAGCTAAATAAGCATTGAAATCATCTAAAAGCTTCGCGCGTGCCGTCGGGTGACGTCACGCGCGAGTCGTGCTCAGATTGCCTTTTCTCTCGAAGCCTTCGTTTCGGCTTGGCCGCCCATGAACGTGCTCAGCGTCCATGTATTGGTGTAGCCACCGAAGGCGAGGGCGCGAAACTGCGACCGTGCTCGGCTCTTTCCGAAGATGTCCGAGCGTCGCTCGCTCACGGACATGCGCTACTATGATTGTGTGATGGGCGCGTAAGAGACTAGAGAAGGGGTAACTTTAACGCGCGATCTGGCTGCACTGCTGCGAGGTTGACGTCGAAGACAAAGAACGTAGCGGAAGGCCGAAAGTGCACGAAGACACGGAATTAAAAGCATTATTGGAGCGGGATTCGTGCCATGCGCAAGAGTTCCCGAAAATGACGCTTAATCGGCTCAAAACTCGACATTTTCGCACGAAAACAAATATGTAATGCTGATACAAAATCGCTAATATTTCAAGGTTATGGTCTTGCCAGATGTTCAACCTTACGATATGACATTTTACATCTGACAATTTTGACCATAACCTCCTGGTGGGACCATTTTTTGTCAAACGGCGGAGACTTATTTGTTCTCTCAATATATAATGGTGACACCAAACCGACAGAGATGGGCGCGCGGTCGGTGTGCGGGCTCGGTGGTCACCGAAGTTAAGCAGCATTGGAGGCTGCCAATACTTGGAGCGGTGACCGCTTGCCCGTGCACTGGTTTGCGCGTCAACCTCTGAGTGGGAGGCAGTTTTTCTGAGTTTCTGATGGTAATACAACTGAAACTCACCCAAATATAGCCGCCTGTATCGGCCCAGGTTTGCCGCAGTTTCCCTGGGTCCTCGTGCAAATGCGATACAGTAGTGCATTAGGAAAAAGAGTGGCTGCGGTCAACACTCTGGGGGGTAACTCTGGAAGGAATGTAGGGAACTCTGGAAGGATTGTGAATGTCGGAAGGAATGGAAGGAATAAAGGAGGGGATGGTAAAAGGAGAAGGACCCCGTACCTCTGAGGAATACGCATATATATAATGGTGACACCAATTTCGTGTTACAACAGTAAGATGATTTGTTTAAATAAAAATAAAATAATACGCTAAATATAATTCCTAAGGTTTAATCATTTTGTTTACAAAATATGTAGTAAACTTGTCTGGCTATTTTTTAGAAAGTTATTTCACCTTTTTGGACATTTTAATTGAAAACATATAATAAAACCATTATTTAAATAAAAATAAAAAATATTCTAAGATAAATCAGACTTTTTAACGTGGTAAAACAAGCGACAATATTTTCGGAAGATTTTTTTATTGCTTGGCGTTCTTTTTTTACTTCTTGAAACAACCTTCAAATATCCCAATAGATGACGCGTTTTAATTTCTGAAGTTCATCCGAATGACCGCAGGTAGATCTGACAAAATAATAGGATTATTTGGTTCGAATAAAAACCACTCGATCCTTTGGCAATCATTGTCTTGCCCTCGTTTTGGATTTTATTGACGAATAGAAGATTCAAGTTTGCAGCAGTGAGCGGACGAACCTTGCGTAGAAAAAAAGAGGGGGGAGGGGGGTCGTTCAAAGAGGCGCGATGAACAATCGTCACCGTGTATTCTGATCTAAGGGGGTATGTCACTGTAGACATTTTTTTAATTGATTTTTTTTCACTTCACTTAAGAGATGCTTTAAACAATCTAGAGTAAGGAGAAAAAGGTTTGGTCCCTGTAAAACAAGGTCTGCAGGCCCGTGTGGGTCTGCGGTGGCAGTGGCTGGCCCGTGAACGAGACATTGACCGTGTTCCTCGAAACCCAATTTTTTTAAACGGCACGCAGCATAACTCCACCAATTTTCATTTTTTACACTCCAAATTTTGAGCACATTTTAAAATAACATTCCGAAACGAAAAACGTACGGGATTTTCCATGAGTTAATTATAACATTAGTTATTAACAAATGATTGTCCTTTTTTCCTGTCGAAAATGAAGTTTTTGGTTTAACGCTTATCAATTACACAAAAATTAACAATTTATCAATCCTCTACGTATTTCTCTAGCTATACTCATGTAAATTAATAGAATTTTTTTTTCTAAAATTGAATTTGCGTCAGCCATACCTCAGATAGACCGATGTACCTCATATTGGCATCATATATACATCTTCTCTGCGGTATAGAAAGTCTGAGCTGTGTATCCCTTATGAGTGCTCCCCTTGAAGTCATATTGCCATCACATGATGATTCATAATAACAAATCCAAATGAAGCAAAGTTGTTTTCACGCATGCAGTGAATTCATCAGACAAGCAAAGTCGGCTCACGAATATCTAACAATGAGTGAGTGCATATGGGGCTCATATGGGCGTGAAGAAATTGTAGTGCTCCTACGGAGCTCATATTGGCGGCATGGCGTGACTTAACTATGTTATGCTCATATGGGTGTCACGGTGTGAAAAATGAAAGAAAACCAAAAATGTTGATTGGAAAAAATCTGGTAGTATTTTTATTTCCATATGCTTTATTTATGTTCCTGCCTATATGATAAATGGATTAAAATGTATCCTGCCTAGTTAAAGGATTTACCTACCTACCGTTTGAACTACGTCTTCTAATTCTAGAGTTGAGCGCGCTACCCAGATACACAGTCGTGATCATCACGCCGTGCATACAATTGATGAGGCAAATTTTACAGCATATTGACTACATGTCATGATGCAAAGCCGTGAACTTATTTAGTAAAGTGAATGTACAAAGCAATTTGATCTCAATATGTCGTTTACAAATGCATCGTACGTTTGAAGCACGTTGAACTCATATCGCTGTGCTCAAGTGCCCACAATTAATATCTGCAAATTTTACGTCATATGGAAGTCATCCAATGACTTGTGTTGATGAATTCACTGGGTTAGCACTGGTAGTAGACATGCCATGCAAGCAAAATGACGGCGATATGCATGTTTGTCAGTGATACATTTGATGGGCGCAACATCACGGCGATATGCGTGTTTCTCAGTGATACATCCTATGACGGCAATATGCATGTTTTCAGTGATACATTCGGTGAGCGCAATATGACGGCGATATGAATATTTCTCAGTGGTACATCCCATGAGCGCAGTATGACGGCGATATGCGTATTTCTGTCATACATCCTATGGCGGCGATACGCATATTTGTAACAAGGAGAATGCAGAGTCTGGATGTCGCGAATCGGGTTCTCCTTTCGCGTGATGAAAGTTGAAGACCTCCGAATTAACGTCATTTTTGATTTTTTATCCAATAGGCCTTATTTGCTAAGATATCGCGATATGAAAACTTGGGAGTTTCGTCTCGCGCGTAGACTACGTTGAGCGTTGACGCTTGAGACAAGAGCAGCCGTAGCTAATACGGTAAGACGAAAGACCGGCACTCCAAAAGTGCACGGTTCGCGTCCCCATGCTTTTTTTTAATTCAATTTTTTATTTAATTTTATAATCTGTCATAAGACTTTGCATGTGCAGGTAAATAAGAAAATTTGAAAATATGTATTACTAGTTTTATTTATCTATTATATTAAAATAATTAATCCAATAATGAAGTCACAATTACATAGCATAATAATGTGGAATGTCGACGGATCAATAAAATTTGAACGAGAGATCGTGAAGAATCAGGAAGGCCATAAAATAAAGAAACGAAAAAAAGAAAAAGGGGCTTAGCAACCAAAAAAAAGTAGACAACAGAAGAGTGAGTCAACGGACGACGCGAAGAGGGATCAAAAGCATCTTTTTCGTTCTCCTACGATTTTTTTTTGTTTTTCAATATATGCGTTTCTTGTAAAAACAGCATTGATTAATAAATTATACTACAATTGGGGGCTCAGCCGGGATCGTAGGCGAAGAACGAAAACGAGATTCTATTTGATAAAGACGAAAAAACGAATAAGGAAGAAAGACGAAAAGACGAATAAAGAAGAAAGACGAGAAGACGAATAAAGAAGAAAGACGAAGAGACGAATAAAGAAGGAAAAGAGATAAAGACGTCAAAATCAAGTGACGCGAAGTTTGAGGAAATCGACGTTGCTTCATTAAGAAGATGTCCGAAGCCGCGGATTTTTCCGCGAGTGAACTGAGAGCTAAAGCGAAAACATACGGATTAGCTGCCGGAGGAACGAAAGCCAACCTCATTGCCCGATTAAATGAAAATGACCCGACGGGTAGTTGGATGAGGAATTGCACAGACGTACAACAGCCAACCGAATCCACGGGAAACGAGGGAGCATCAGGGTCGCATACGAAAAATGACACCCGATAATTTCGACGTGTGGGAAAGATAGATGAAGTTCATGAAGATGACGTACATTCTGCCAGACGATGCAGCAAAGACGCAAATCGGTATGAAACTAAAGAAAAGGGCGTTTGAGTGGTTACACTCGCGAGCCGAACATTTATCCATGAGCTTCGACGAATTGATGACCGAATTGGCGCAGATGTTCCGCCCGAAACAGAACAAGATCGACCTTCGAAAGAAATTCGAGTCACGAGTCTGGAAAAGCGGTGAGTCTTTCCGCGAATACGCACATGACAAGATCAGAATCGGGAACCGTGTGCCGATTGATAAAACAGACATGCTAGAGTTTTTAATTGAGGGAATTCCTGATCGAGCACTTTGCAACCAAGAACGCATGCAGTGCTTTACTACTAAAGAATCTCTAATCGACGCGTTCGATAAGATAATGCTACAAGGACAACCATGGGTCAGTTCAAATCCACAACGAAATCGGAGCGTCACGTCGATCAAGCCAGTACGTGGGGGAAAGGACCAAATGAGTGGGAAAAACAACTCAAACGGCGAAAAGGAAAAGATAAATCGGAAAAACTGCTTTAACTGTGGCTCGCCAGATCATATGAGTGCGATTTGTCCCAACAAGAAACTAGGTCCCAAATGCTTCCGTTGCGGCGAACACGGACACATTGCTCCGAAATGTGAAAAGAGGAACGAGATTGTGAAAGAAACATGTGCCGTGACGCAAAGTTCGCGTAAAACATATGCGAAAATGGTACGACTCTTTGACAAAGAGGTCCACGCTCTCATCGATACCGGTAGTGACTTGACGATTATGCGTAAAGACGAATACGCACGAATCGGTGCTCCTCCACTACGCCCGACGAACGTGCGCTTCACAGGCGTGGGGTCGCCATCCCATACGGCATTGGGGGAATTCGAGACAAAAGTTGAAATAGACGACTGTAACTTTCCCATTTGCATACGAGTTGTCGCGGACGACATATCTCAACAAAAATTGTTGATTGGCTCGGATTTCCTGGAGCTGAGGAATTTTCACTCAAAGAGAGGCCAGATCTGCATCGAACCCGACGACGAAGATAAAGACTTACCTGAAATTTTCCAGTTCGACGCACTCGATAAAGAGGATGTGCCGAAAGTCGATCTTTCACACATCCAAGACCCGGATTTAAAGCAAAAACTGATGACGTGGGTTGACAGCTACAATCATGAAAAGATCGCTGAAACGAGCGTGAGTATGAGGCTCGTATTAAAAGACAATGAAGCAATCTACCAGAAGGCAAGACGTCTAGCGATTAATGAGAGAGAAAATGTCAACGATCAGATCAAGGAATGGATGAATCAAGGTATTGTGAGACCCTCGTCGTCGGATTACGCCAGTCCAGTGGTATTGGTAAAAAAAAAGAGACGGGACGTATCGATTGTGCGTTGACTATCGACTTCTCAACAAAAAGATTGTCCGAGATCGATATCCATTACCACTGATCGAAGACCAGTTGGACCGATTACAAGGCGCAAAGGTTTTTAGCACGCTTGATCTAAAGAATGGCTTCTTCCATGTGCCGGTAGATCCCGCCAGTATTAAGTTTACCGCGTTCATCGTCCCTGATGGACAATACGAGTTCTTGCGTGTTCCCTTTGGGTTATGCAATTCACCCTCGGTATTCCAGCGATACATAAACGCAATTTTTCGCGACGCTATGCGCGACGGGACGGTACTCGCATATATGGACGATCTGATCGTGCTTTCAGATACATACGAAAGTGGACTGGAACGATTGAAAAGAGTGCTCGAAGTAGCGAGTAGAGCTGGACTCAACATAAATTGGAAAAAGTGTTGTTTTTTGAGAAAACGCGTTGAATTCTTGGGCCATATAATCCACGATGGAACTGTTCAGCCTTCAGAGCGAAAAACCGAAGCGGTCAGGCGTTTCGCGGAACCCAATAACGTTCGACAGGTTCAGGCGTTTCTTGGTCTGACTGGATATTTCAGAAAGTTTATTCCTGACTACTCAAGAATCGCAAGGCCCCTCTCAAATCTTCTGCGCACGGATGTCCAATTCACATTTGGGGAACTCGAAAAGAAAGCTTTTGAAACGCTGAAGACAGATCTGAGTAGACAGCCGGTACTCAAATTATATCGAACTACAGCTGAAACAGAGCTTCACACAGACGCTTCGAAGTACGGGTACGGAGCCGTTCTTCTACAACGGGACGAAGATGATGGACTGTTCCACCCAGTATATTTTGCGAGTGGCAAAACAACGCAGGCAGAAGAAAAATACTCGAGTTACGAGTTGGAGGTCCTCGCCATCATCAGGGCGCTTCGTCGATTCCGCGTATATTTATTAGGTATGCGCTTTAAAATCGTTACGGACTGCAAAGCCTTCACCATGACAATGAATAAAAAGGACCTCTGCGTCCGTGTTGCGCGATGGGTTCTGTTTTTGGAAGAGTTTCAATACTCGATAGAACATAGACCGGGAAAGAGCATGAGGCATGTCGACGCACTCAGTCGAAACCCCCTTCCAACGTGCCTAATAATTAACGAAAGTGAAGAGGGACTGACAGCCCGATTAAGAAAAGCACAAAGAGATGATGACAAGCTAAAAAAGCAACTTGAACATGCCAAGACAGATAGCCTCGGTGGATATACAACGAAACGGGGTCTCCTGTATAAAGACGTCGGAGATGAGACGCGTGCTGTCATTCTGAAGTCAATGCAACTTCAAATAATACGAAAGGCACACGAGCGGGGCCATTTTGGAATCAACAAAACAGAAACGTTGGTCCGAAACGATTTCTGGATCCCTGATTTACGGTCAAAGGTTGAAAAGGTTGTTCGGAATTGTGTTTCTTGCATCCTGGCCGAACGGCAGCGAGGAAAACGAGAAGGTTTTCTCAATCCTATTGAAAAGGGTAGCGTGCCGTTGGACACTTTCCACGTTGATCATTTAGGTCCGCTACCTTCGACGAAAAAGTCATACGCTCACATATTGGTCGTAGTTGACGCTTTCACTAAGTTTGTTTGGTTATATGCGACCAAATCAACGACATCCGCGGAAGTGATCCATCGATTACAAAAACAATCAACGATATTCGCTAATCCACGAAGAATCATCTCCGATAGGGGCACGGCATTCACTTCCAAAGACTTTGAAAGTTACTGCCATCGAGAAGGGATCGAACACTCGTTAACGACTACGGGAATTCCTAGAGCCAACGGTCAAGTAGAGAGAGTAAATCGTACTCTCCTCCCACTGCTCACAAAACTATCTGCACCGAAATCGTGCGAGTGGTATCGAAACTTGGACACAGCACAACGATGGCTAAATGCGACGCCTCACCGGAGTACAGGTACTACGCCGTTTCGATTAATGTTCGGAGTTGAAGCCCGTTTACAAGAAGACTCACAGATTAAAGAGCTTTTAAACGACGAACTCGTCATTTCATTCGACAAAGATCGAGAAGAATTACGCCGTCAAGCTAGCGATAATATACATCGCATACAAACCGAGAATAAAAGAAATTTCGACAAAATGCGTAGGGAAGCATTTCAATATATAATAGGCGATGTTGTTGCGATCCGCCGAACGCAAGAAGGGCCTGGTGCCAAATTGAAAAATAAGTTTCTGGGGCCGTATGAAATCATCAAAAAGCCGCGTAACAATCGATATGTGGTACGACGTATAGGAGAGGCCGAAGGACCCAAACAGACGTCATCTGCAGCCGACTTCATGAAACCCTGGATAAGCGATGATGATAAAGATGCTTTTTGCGATGATGAAGCGGAAGAAGTGACGGACATTCGGGGCGAAAGTCCTGTCAGGACGGCCGAGTGTGGAATGTCGACGGATCAATAAAATTTGAACGAGAGATCGTGAAGAATCAGGAAGGCTATGAAATAAAGAAAAGAAAAAAAGAAAAAGGGGCTTAGCAACCAAAAAAAAGTAGACAACAGAAGAGTGAGTCAACGGACGACGCGAAGAGGGATCAAAAGCATCTATTTCGTTCTCCTACGATTTTTTTTTGTTTTTCAATATATGCGTTTCTTGTAAAAACAGCATTGATTAATAAATTATACTACAATAATATTGTATAACAAATAATTAATCTAATAATCAAGTCACAATTACAAAGCAAAATAATATTGCATAACAAATAATTAATCTATTAATCACGTCACAATCAGAAAGCAAAATAATATGGTATGAAAAATAAATAATTAATCTAATTCACAGGAAAGCATATTTGAAGATGTATATCTTCAAATATGCTTTCCTGATAGAATCCGCAAGGCTAAATGTGGTTGCGGTAGTATTGCGTTCATTTTATGTTCGTGGTGTCGTAAGCCTTTGTGCTTCCCTTGCTTTTACGATGGTTTCCATCCTCCAATTTGTCAACATACTGATCTGATAGAAGAAGAATCAGAATAATTACCTGCCGCGAAATTTTCTAGTGTAAATTAGATTAATTATTTATTTTTTATACCAGATTATTTTGCTTTCTCATTGTGACGTGATTAATAGATTAATTATTTGTTATACAATATTTTTTTTCTTTGTAATTGTGACTTCATTATTGAATTAATTATTTTAATATAATAGATAAATAAAACTAGTAATACATATTTTCGAATTGTCTTATTTACCTGCACATGCAAAGTCTTATAAGAGATTATAAAATTAAATAAAAAAGCATGGGGACGCGAACCGTGCACTTTTAGAGTCCCGGTCTGTCGTTTTACCGTATTAGCTACGGCCGCTCTTGTCTCAAGCGTCAACGCTCAACGTACTGTACGCGCGAGACGAAACTCCCAAATTTTCATATCACGATATCTCAGCAACTAAGGCCTATTGGAGCAAAAATGAAAAACGACGTTAATTCGGAGGTCTTCAGCTTTCACGACGCGAAAGGAGAATCCGACTCGCAAAATCCAGGCTCTGCCTTCTCCTTGTAAGTGATACATTCGATGAGCGCAATATGACGGCCATATGTATATTCGTCAGTGATACATCCCATAAGCGCAATATGACGGCGATATGCATACAAATCCAGAATGATACAAATAGGCAGACACAAAGAAAGTTTGCACAAGTGTTAAAATGGCTAGGTAGGTAGCGCGCTCAGCTCTCGAATTAGAAGACGTGGTTCAAACCATAGGTAGGTACAAAATTTAACTAGGCAGAATGCGTTTTTAATTCATTTATCATACAGGCAGGAACATAAATAAAGCATATGGGGATATAAAAATCCTACCAAATTTTTTTAATCAATATTTTTGGATTTTAAAATATTTTTCACGCTATGACACTCATATGAGCTCCATATGAGCACAGTAGTTACGTCACGCCATGCCGCTCATATAAGCTCCGTATGAGTACAGCATATTTACGTCACGCCATGCCGCTAATATGAGCTCCGTATGAGCACAGCATAGTTCCGTCACGCCATGCCGCTAATATGAGCTCCGTATGAGCACTACAGTTTTTTCACACCGTGACACCCATATGAGCCCCATATGCACTCACTTATTGTTAGATATTCGTGCCAAATTTGCTAGTCTGATGACATCACTGCATGCATATTCGCGTCAGAACAGCTTTGCTTAATTTGGTTGTATTATTGTGAATCATCATGTGATGCAAATATGACTTCAACGGGAGCACTCACAAGGGATACACAGCTGTGAGACTTTCTATGCCGCAGTGATGATGTACATATGATGCCAATATGAGGTACATCCGTCTATCTGGGAACATCTTCTCTGCGACATAGAAAGTCTCAGCTGTGTATCCTTTATGAGTGCTCCCCTTGAAGTCACATTGCCATCACATGATGATTCATAATAACACATCCAAATGAAACAAAGTTGTTCTCACGCGAATATACATGCAGTGAATTCATCAGACTAGCAAAATCGGCTCACGAATATTAACAATGAGTGAGTGACGCCGTGACACCCATATGGGGCTCATATTGGTGTCACGGCATGAAGAAATCGTAGTGCTCCTATGGAGCTCATATTGGCGGCATGGCGTGACGTAACTATGTTGTGCTCGTATGGAGCTCATATGGGTGTCACGGCGTGAAAATTAAAAAAACAAAAATATTGATTGAAAATAATCTGGTAGTATTTTTATTTCCATATCCTTTATGTTCCTCCCTATATGATAAATGGATTAAAACGTATCCTGCCTAGTTAAAGTATTTACCTACCTACCGTTTGAACCACGTCTTCTAATTCTAGAGCTGAGCGCGCTACCTACCTAGCCATTCTCACACTTGTGAGAACTTTCTTTGTGTCTTTGCCAATTTGTATTATTCTTTATTTATATGCATATCACCGTCATATTGCGCTCATGGGATGTATCACCAAGAAATATGCATATCGCCGTCATGGTATGTATCACTGACAAATATACATATCGCCGTCATATTGCGCTCATCGAATGTATCACTTAGAAACATGCATATCGCCGTCATAGGATGCCTCACTTAGAAACATGCGTATCGGCGTCATAGGATGTCTGACCGAGAAACACGCATATCGCTGTCATATTGCGCTCATGGGGTGTATCACCAAGAAATATGCATATCGCCGTCATGGAATGTATCACTGACAAATATACATATCGCCGTCATATTGCGCTCATCGAATGTATCACTTAGAAAAATGCATATCGCCGTCATAGGATGTCTCACTTAGAAACATGCGTATCGCCGTCATAGGATGTCTCACTGAGAAACACGCATATCGCTGTTATATTGCGCTCATCGAATGTATCACTTAGAAACATGCATATCGCCGTCATATAATGTATCACTGACTGAGAAACACGCATATCGCCGTCACGTTGCGCCCATCGAATGTATCACTGACAAACATGCATATCGCCGTCATGTTGCTTGCATGGCGTGTCTACTACCAGTGCTTACGCAGTGAATTTATCAATACATCACTATGGATGAATTCCATATAACGTAAAATTTGCGGGTATCAATTGCAGACACTTGAGCACAGCGATATGAGTTCGACGTGCTCCAAACTTATGATGCATTTGTAAACAACATATTGAGATAAAAATGTTTTGTACATTCACGGTACTAAATGAGTTCACGGCTTTGCATCACGACATGTAGTCAATATGCTGTAAGACTTGCTTCATCAATTGTATGCACGACGTGATGATCATAACTGCCTTTCTGGGAGTGCATGCCGCAGCGCGTCTCAAATTCAACATGCCTCGCCAGAATGGCTCCAGCGTCACCATTTGCTATAACTTTTTAATATCAATTTCTTTTTGTTCACTTGAAAATATGACTAATAACATCCTTGGATATTAGTATCCTCTTATTTGTCCTTCTACCAAAAAAAAATCGCGAAATATCACTCAATTTTGGACGTTTACAGTCGTGTGAGCCCTTAAGGTAAAACGAGCGCGCGCTCTTGATTTCTATCGATTTTGTTTAAATTTTAACCATACATTGTTCATATCATTATACATGTTGGAGTGAAGTTTCACAGTTGATAATTTAGATTGGGAGATAATGGGTTTTTAAATAGCAACTTTTAACACTGCAGGGTCTGCATTGACCGATAGTCAGGTCCAATAATCCGGCGTACCATTCTAGTGGATTATCAATTTAAAAAAAAATTATATTTAAGTAGAAAACTAGTTAGGGAACGAGTGAAAATGTTTCGATTGTCTTTACTATTCAGTTTTGCTAAAAACGTTCAGTAACGACAGAATAACTCTCGGTAAAAAATAGTTATCCCCTACAATAAGAAGACATTATGCAACACCGCGGAACAGTATTGGTCAATATTTCGAGAACTAAAAATTTCTCGTGTTCCTAGAGTTAAAAGCTTTTATCGTGAAAAAAAGTGCATTATAAATATTAATAATTTGGCATTGTTTATGTTATTGCCAGGTATCTTCTTATAGGGGACAAGTATTTTTGACGGACAATTACTCTGTCTAAATTTCAATACAGACCCTCCAGTGTTAAAAGTTTCAATTTTAAAACCCATCATCTCCGAATCTAAATACTCGACTGTTCCGAAATTTTACCGAAACATGCACAATGATGCAAACAATGTCTGGTTAAAATTTGAACAATATCTATAGAAATCAAGAACGCGCGCTCGTTCTACCTTAACGTGTTTCAACCGTTGGCCATTCAATTGTGTTGGGCTGGAGGTTTGGACCAGTCGCCGCTGACTATGAGATGATGGTAGCCGTAACCATTGAAGAGCAAGACGGCCCTAGCGTCCTCGGCCTTCGTTTTGAAATGTACATCCATAAAGGAAAGGCCTTGCACAGATTGGTGGTGCGATGCTTGGCGAGATATGGTTTCTGAACACAGCTGAAGGGTTCGACGTGTTCCTTGAGGTCAGCCTCGCTGGTACTCTCGGAGAGATTGGAGACAGCAGTGATATCCTCGCGAGACTGGGACTGTATACTGTAGCCTCGACGATTGACGCCGTCTCTCATACTCGGCAGTACGTACTTGCTGACCTGGATAAATCCGATGGTCCATCTATATGGTAAATGCGACTCTACATTGGTTCTGGTTCCTACATGATAGCCCAGGTACCGTACCTACCACTTATGTGCGTATGGTATCGGTACCAGTATTAGTATTGTGAGGATACAGTACCGGTATGTTTTATGATGTTGAAGTTTGCATCGTTGGAATGCAATGAAAATTCTTTTCACATTTCTTTATGTCCTTTTTTTTTATTATGATCCAAAACCTTTTCTCACATATTTAGTCTGAAGAGCTCCAATTAGGATCGTCAAAAAAGTTTGAGTGGTGTTGAAGAGGTATTCGTGCGCAAAACATGGGCTGCGAAGCTTTCGTTGCGTTCCAACGATGCAAGCTTTAATATAATTATGTTTTAGTATTGTACAGTGTTCCGGTAGCATACTAGTAACACGTACATTTGTGTGTAGCGGTATACTACCGTACAGGTACACCGTAGGGTACAATCTCTGTACCCTCTACCAATAGTACGCTCGGTCATCAGAGTGAAGCTATCGAGGAATCGCCACAGGTCCACAAATCATCCGCGCTTGAGTCGTGACAGTTTAGCATTCGTAGGCAAATGTTGTTGAACTTTCGTGCCTCATTTTGGTCGCACACTGTTCAGGGAATCGAGGATTTTGAGGGGTAATGACAATGGTTACGGATTATCAGAAAATATGCTATCTGCGATTTTTTCACGAATACATACCGAGGTATTCCTGCGAAGAGTAAATAATCTTGAGTTTCTTGCTTTGGAGCCGTTGGCTCTTTGACACATCGGCGAGCGGGAAAGCAATGCGAGGGAAAATCGTGGGAAAAGACAGAGTACGTAAATTGAGGTTATGAGACAGGCCATATTTTGTATTCTTACGTCAATATAAGTATTCCAGCGATACGATCGTGCTATCAAAATTCGAGGAGACACGATAATACCCATTTGATCGCGGGTACGGGAAAATTCCATCGATGTCGAAGAATTCGTGAACTTCGCGTGCCGCCGTCGTCGCGTCGAAGCGACACTTAGCATCGTAGTCGGTAAGAACAAAACAGAAACACTTTTCGAGTCTCACTTTCACCGTGAGCAAACTTACTCGTTAATTTTCGTCAATATTGCTCTTTGAAGACGACGAGAAACTTCAAGTGTAGAAGAACGATGTAAATTAATCTAACGCGACAAACCGCCGTGGTTCCGATCACGCAACTGCCCGGCGGTACGAGAAAGGGTGGTAGGTCAGAGCCTTTACACACGGCGTATGTTCGACGCGCGTAGGAAATACGCCGTGTGCACAGGCCATCAGGGCTACGTCTCGAGGCTGCGCGAGCGTCTATATCTATATAGATGAGGGAAAGTGTTAAGTGATACATAAAAGGAGGTATGTAGTGTATGTTACGATACGACCGAGGGACTTCATTTGATTCAACAAATCGACGACTGTGGAATAATTTTCGTAGTCAAAAATTCGTTCGGAAATTCGGTAGAATATTATGAGATTTCAAGATTGAGTAGAGGGATCGACAAATTACCCAAACAAAATCGATAGAAAAACATCATATTTCATTGGTAAAATGTCATTAAATGTTTGATTCGTCGCCGCGTTTTCGCGTAATATCGGACAGGGCCTTTGCGCACGGCCCATTTTCTACGTGCGTAGGAATATTCTACTCGCGTAGGAATACACCGTGTGCACAGGCTCTCAGAGCTACGACGCGAGGCTGCGCGAACGTCTATATCGATATCTATGGGAAAAGTATTAAGTGATACATGAAAGGACGTATGTAGTGTATGTAACGATACGACCGAGGGACTTTATTCGATTCAGCAAATCGACGACTGTGGAATAATTTTCGGGGTAAAAAAATCGTTCGGAAATTCGGTCGAATATTATGAGATCTCAAGATTGAGTAGACAGATCGAAAAATGACCGAAACAAAATCTATAGAAAAAAAATCATATTTCATTGGTCAAATATAATTAAATTTTCAATTTGTCGCCGCGTTTTCGCGTAATATCGAATCAAAGTTGAAACGTCGTCTGCTAAGCGCATCTTATGGTATAAAGAGTCACGGCGTGTTCGTCAGTCGGTCAGTGGCGTCGAGATCGGTGGCATCGATCAGTGGCGTCGATTTTTTTTTTTTAATTACTTGGCGTCAAGACGCTGTCGCGTCTCTTGATAATCTAGTGATAAAAACATGACTTAGTAGTAATAAAAGTAAAATTTAATAATGTTATAAAACAGTAATATAAAATGTCATCATAAAATACATTATATCTTATCCCAAAAAAGCCCCTTACCTTTTTTCGATCTTTGACATTTTTATTGCTTTCGTTTCATTCGTCCGCTCGTTGGCTGTTAACACAGGTGAAATTATAGTTACCGTGACACAATTTCTGATGTCATATTCGCACAGTGTAATGGTAGTAATTTGGAATTTTGACCCTTAACGTTTCTCAAAACCCCAACTACGGTATGGAAAACATCTAGGTATATTTTGTTAATGATACATGCTCGCAAACATTTCACTATGAAATAAAACATAATCATTAGAACGGCTATACATTTTTCATCTCAATGGTAATCTATTTTATATAGATCGTACTGCGAGTGGTATTTCTCATTTCAAACTATATTTCGTTTTCGCCTTTCTAAGAATGTTGATTTTATCATGCGGTTGAATAAGAGTAGAATATTAAACGCAATGAGAATATATTATCCACGATATTGTATTTTCAACACCAAATCAGGAAATACTAGTCTTATCCTTTGGCTTCCCATCCCGATCGAGCAGATTGTGCTTAATTAGCTTTTCTTAGGAAATGAATCCAAGTGCGTGTACGCAAAAGTTGGGTGCACGAGACAAGACTATTGTTGCCTTCGAAAAAAACTTGCTTCAGAAAAAAAGCAACAAATGATAATTTCAACTGAAATTTTCGGGTTGTGGTGTGCAAAATAAAAAACTGAGGCTTTTTTTTTACTTTTTTACTTTCATAAGCAGACTTCTAATGCTACAATTTGAAAACGAAAAGAAAATAAGTTCGCCAATTCTTCTTTAGACCTTTCGAAACAGCAAAACCCCAAGTTCCGATTAAAATAAAACCCTAATTCGTAGCATGCCGAACGAAAAAGGGCGACAGAAGATATCAGGTCGAAACGTCAAATGTTTCATGCGAGCATTGTCTCACGCCAACTCAACTGCGATCGACGATGATGCGATAGTCAGATATTGTCATCTGCGTGCATGTGATTGCCCAGAATCTGAAATTCTATTCTTCTCATTTAAAAACTATTTCGTGCATTTGAAAACCTCATCCCTTCTTATATTGTTTAATTGGAGGTTGAACGAACTTACCTTAAGTGAAGTTCGACTGTAATTGTATGAGCTGTCTCGTCCGAATATATCATCACGTAATCACGCTAGTTGTACTACCTATTGCCACACTTGAGTTTAAAAAAAACAAAATCGCATCCAGGTGGCCCCCCGTATGCGGATCTTCGCCATTATATTTTAAAGCCCTTAAATCACAGTTTCTTCAAAAGTGGGGCTTGGGTGAGGAGTTTACGAATTTCTGGGAGGGTGATGATATATTCGGACGAGACAGCTCATACAATTACAGTCGAACTTCACTTAAGGTAAGTTCGTTCAACCTCCAATTGTATTTCGCTGTCTCGTCCTCTATATCATCACGTAGTTGTTCAAAGCATGTGGCGATTTAAGTATATGACCTCCCAATGGCCTCTTATCTCACACGCGCGTTGGGTACAACTTTTTATTTGATTAAGAGGATAACTCGACTCTAAACGTCGTTAATAATTGCGGAAGCGAAATTAGCTGACTGGAGCATAGGCCGATTATAGAATTGGCTGAACACGCTCGAATTTTCCGTCCAGCCTGCCGCTCTTCGGATTACCTCGATATTTACCCCTTTGCGAGCTGCCGATGAAGTAGCCGCATGTCGAGTGCTATGTGCGCCGAATATTTTGGTATCGATACCCGCTTTTTCGAGGGTTTCCCTAATCCACCGCCTGATCGTTTGCGATGACGCTTGCCCGTGAGGTCTTCTAAATGTAATAAACATATTGGATTCCTTCCCGCGCAGCTTTGCGGTTTGACGGATGTACTGCTGAAGAGCAGACGCAGTGCAAAGCGCTGGTTTTTCCTCGAAAAAGGGGATATTCAAAAGCGGCTGACTCCTATGTCGTCCGGACGTTTTCGTACGATCCGGTATTTTTATTTGAGCCAGCATCCCCGTTATCGTGATATTCTCCGTTTTGATCAGCGACAGCGTTTGGACGCGCTGTGCGGTAGTCAGGGCAAGCGAAGTAATTAATTTCTTCGTGAGGTTTTCCAGTGATAACTCCGTGTTGGGATATAGTGTCGCGAAGTATTTTAGGACTGGATCTGGGTCCCAGATCATCGGATATTTCGGCGTTTGCGGTTTCGCTACTGCTATACCTTTGAAAAACCTTAAGATTCTTGGATCTTTTCCCAACTCATTTGACGATAGGAGGAAAATTGCTGATCTGTACATATTCAGCGTGCTATAAGATTTTACTTTCCTGGCGAGGGATGCAAAGAATTGTAGCGCTCGAGCGACGGAGTAGTCGAACGGAGAAACTTTTTCTTCTTGACAAAATATCCACCAAAGTCGCAGCGCTTTGTTGTATTGCCTGACGGTTCCCTCCGACAGAGAATCTATCATAATGATCGATGCTTCATCCGGGACACCTTTCAGCGTAAACGCTTGCCTGATAAGCGAGCGGCAACCAGGATAAGCGTCGTGTCCAGTGGGTGTGAGGCTCTGAACGGGCAGGTAAGCAAGTTCTCGTGTGGCTCTCGAATGATTTCTTCCGATACTATTAAAGATTTAAATAGGGGAAACCAGGGTTGGGTCGGCCAGTACGGAGCGACCACTACCCCCTCCGCCTTATCCATTTGGATTTTTTGCTACTCGTAATACCATTGAAAATGGGGGAAAGGCGTAAAAGTAATAGTCCGACCTTGAAACAGTAAATGCGTCTATTGCGATTGCGTCCGGATCCCGGTGCC
Source organism: Ophion ellenae (assembly GCA_963210295.1). Lineage (NCBI taxonomy): Eukaryota > Metazoa > Arthropoda > Insecta > Hymenoptera > Ichneumonidae > Ophion > Ophion ellenae. The sequence continues at coordinate 19,030,710 of OY723389.1, read as the reverse complement.
ATGAGATAAACGTCCGACATTTTGCGTTTACGTACGACGCGAAGAGGTCTACGTCAAATTGGCCGAGTTTTGACCGTATTGTATTAAATGCCCCATCGCTTAGTTCCCATTCCGTTTCTCGGGGTACGATTCTCGACTCTTTATCGGCTTCTACATCCTCTTTAGAACAGATATATGAGGCAAATATCCAGATTTCGCGCTCTTCACACCATTTCCAGATGCTTTTACACAAGTTGCTGAGTTTCGGGTACTGCACGCTTCCCATTCTGTTTATGTATGATATCGCTGTGGTGTTGTCTATCCTGAGCAGGATTTCGCACCCTCGATATTTACTTGCAAAACATTTGAGGCCGTAAAGGCTGCTAGTAATTCCAAAAAATTAATATGGTGTTCTTGCTCGTCTAAGCTCCACCACCAGTGGGCCTTCGCCCCATTGCAAAATGCTCCCCATCCAGAGCGAGACGCGTCCGTGAATATTTCTAGCTTGAATTGATATGACCTGATAGGATTGCTTACTGACATGATATTTCTGGTCCACCAATCTAAGTCTGGTTTCAGACTATTCTTGAGACTCATATATTCATCCAAGTTGTCATCTACTTTCTTGAGTGCCCTGAACTTTTCGCGTTCGAATTCTTTGGTATATAGCCACCCATAACTGACAGCTGGATTTGCTGCTACAAGGACTCCGATGAACTGCGCGAAATCTCGAATCTTACATTTTTTCTTATTCCGGAAGGACGACGCTAATTTTAGAATCGATTCTCGTTTCTTTTGAGTCAGTGAAACTGCCATTTTCTGGGTGTTAAAGATGAAGCCCAGGTATTGACATTGGTGGCTTGGTGTTAAGTGGCATTTATTACGATTTAGTATGAACCCCAGTGACTCAATGATATGACTCGTCCATTCGACATTCTTTAGGCATTCAGGTTCGGACCTCGATATTAGCAGGATGTCATCTATATATACCACTGATATAAAACCGTTGGCTCTTAAATGCTGGACTACCGGCTTTAACAGTTTTTTAAACACGTATGGTGCAGTGCACAATCCGAAGGGCAGACAGTTGAATTGAAACATTGTTCCTTTATAGCTGAAACGCAAGAATTTTCCGTGTTTTTGCGCGACCGGGATCAGGAAATATGCGTCTTTCAAATCGATTGATGCCAGGAACCAATTTTCCGACAACAGTTGGAGGACCGTTCGTCTATCTTCCATCTTAAAGTGACGAGGTGATATGAACCGATTTAATTTGCGCAAATTCAAGATGAATCTTTTGTCCCCTGACGATTTATCCGCTAAAAAGAACGACGATATAAATTATCCTTCAGACGGTTCGCACGGGGAAATAGCTCCTTTTTCCAGTAAGTCACTTATGGCTTTGTCCAGATGGATTTGCTCATTTAGGGACCACTTGGGCTCACTGGGAGCGTTATTTTGGTAAACCTCAGATGTAAAAGGAATTTCATACCCCTTAACGCATCGAAGAGCGAAGCGATCGGACGTAAATTTTACCCACGCTCGCGTAAATTGTTGCGGGCGCCCCGCGATTCGACTCACCTCTATTTCCGGGGCCCGTTCTTCTGTTGGATGGGCTGATACCGGGGCTTTTGCCTCTCCTGTCGCAAACTTTGTTGGTTTCTCCGGGAGAGGCTCCTCGAGTTTAAATTCTGGGACGACCCGCTGTACCGGTACCTCCCGCCCTGAAGAGGCCTGGATGTTGCTGCCTGGGCTTTTTTAGTCTCAGGCGTTGGCTTTCCGGTCTTTGCCAAGTCCTGGCCCGATCTTTCTACTGCTTTGGCCGCTCTAAGTTTGTCTGCAAAGCCTTCGCCAAATAGTAAGGTGTCCACTGCGCCATTGTCCGCAATTGCTTTTATCACGGGGTTAAGGCCTGGGACAATGAACGACCTTCGTGTCAGCGATACCTCGTGGTGTAAGTCTGTGAGCATTTTCCCCGCATCACTCAGAAGAGTGATCAGCTGCGCCTTGCGATGACTCTCGCCAGCTTTCTCCTGTTTGAGCATCTCAGTTAAACAGAGCCCGATAGCTGCTATCCCAGCACTCAATTGGGTCTGAGCGGTTGCCTGATATGAGTCCTTTCGAGTAGCTGTAATGCTCATAGCTAATTTTACTTCGGGATTAAGTCCCGGTGCCTTTAGGACTGCACAGTTCTCAGCCGACGGGTACTTTTTTAAAATTAAATCCTGTTTAGTATCCTTTGATAAGCCCGATTTTATAATTTTCGACCAGATTTCGGCAACTGCTGAATTGATAGCCGGGCCAGGTTGGTCAGTTTTCATCGGATCTCCTCCGAGAAGAGCGAGAACCGCTTCGTCGAGGACCTCGTCGGTAGATGCCTCGATTTTATCGCCGCCGAGTACAAGCGTCTTGATATTTTCAGCGCGTTGGTCCTTCGAGGTTTTGTCCTTATCGTTCTCCAGGGTTATCGGATGGGCCAGGTTCCCCGACCCAGTATTCCCTGTGTGAAAAACAGCAAGTTTTAACCTACCTATAAGCACGACGTGACGTTCCTCACTCGAAACGCTCACCGTCCTTGCCAGTAGGGAGACCACGAGGTGACACGCCTCGCGGGCTATGCTCGCCCTCGTCAAGGTCGTCCCGAGTACGTTTTGGAGTTCCGACACCCTCGATGCTCATACTCCGGGAGTTTGAGTTTTGTCTCCGGTTCGGTCTGGAGCGACCACGACGTGACAGGCCTCTCGGGCTATGCTCACCATCGTCATAGTCGTAACTGTGCCTTGAGGAACTCCGTGGGTTTACTGGGCCATAATAAACATATTAATCAATTAGTGTGCATCTATCTCTCTTTCACTCTCCCTCTTTTCCGTGCTACATACACTACCGGTCAAGAGTTTCGGGACACTTCAGATAATTGCCAAATTTTCAATCACTGGATAATTACCAAACGATGTTAGAATAATATAGTTCATTTAATTTATTATTTTACGAAGATATTATATAGCTCTCTATAATTAATTATATTATTTTAATCCATAATTTTGCAGTTATCCAAAGTGATCGAAAGTTTTGCATTTATGTGAAGTATCCGGAAACTTTTGGCCGGTAGTGTACATTAGGTGGTTGCATCGAAACACGCTGTGCGGCTGTTGGTGTCCCTCAATGTTTTATACTTTAGTACGGACAGATATCGTCTATATCATTTTAAAGAATGGCCCTGTGCCACTATCTTGCAACCAAAATACCCCATAATTAGTTGAGACACTTGCGTCGAACAAGCAAGTCAAAACTTGACCGTGACAAGTTGTTTTTTAAAGTGAACTTCTGCATCACTTCGATCTGCACAAACACAGCAGCTGAAGCTCGCCTATTGCTTACGCAGACTTGCGGTGAATGCGCACCATTCGACACTTTGGATAGAGATTGGTTTCGATTAAGCAAAAGTGGTGATTTGGACCCCTATGTTTAGCAGCGACCAAGTCAGTCGACGGAATTTGAAAATGCCGGATTGCAAAGTTAGCTGGATGAAATACCTATTCAAACACTTACCGAATTGAGTAAACAGCGCAATGTCGACACGTCAACAGTATACCGACGTTTGCATGCCATGGAGACGACACAGGAAGACGGTAGAAGGTCGTCACACAAGCGAAGTGACAGTGCCATTGCAGATGGATTAAACATTACGAATGCTTTGCTTACGAGACACAGAAAAACAAAGTTTCTTGCGGCGTATTGTAACTGGGAATGAAGAATGGGTTAATACCGAAAACTCTGAAGGCAGAAAATCATTGTGTGGGCGTGTCCAACCATCAATATCGACGCCAAAGTGGAATATCCATGGTCCCAAAGCCATGCTGTGTATCTGGTGAAGATATGGAGGTAGTAGGGCTTTATAAGCTCTAAAACCTAAGGAACCGGCCACTGCCAAACGTTACCAACAGCAGCTGAAGTTGTTGAAAGATAATTTTATCGCTGCGGCTAGCCGTCCGGTTATCGGACGAATAAGCGTATTTTATTCGTGCGGATAGCGGCTCAGTTCACGCAGTACAACGCTCCAAACGAACCCAACCAACCCAAACCAACAAAATTATAAAGATTTTATTTGGACGAATACGTGTAAATTATTCGTCCGGATAGTTTGTTTAACAATTTAACACATTCTATCGGGACGATTATATATATGTTATTCGTCCGGATACTAGCTGACACGAATCACAATAATATGTACGCCTACTGGAAATACGGCGTGAACTGAGCCGCTATCCGGACGAATAACATACGCTTATTCGTCACATAACTGGAAGGTGGTTCGGCTGATGATGGAACCCGCTCTAGAAGATATCCACTTCCGTAATTACGAGAAAGACTCAAAATGAGTAAATGAGTAGATAGTATCAAAATACAGGGTGTTATTTCGACGTGGGATTTAGCTTGGTCAGCGAGTTTGGAGATAGTAGTAATATCTGAGAGAAATTACTTTGATTACGGCAATCCAATCAATGTAACAAATGAATGCTTAAAAATGAAAAAATACCGAGTTTCAATGCAAACACCAAATCTATATATAGTGATGTGAGTCCTTAAAATCACCACCACAGTGGGAGCTACCAATTTCCATCGTTGTTGGCCCTAAGTGACCTCTGTCTATATCGCCTTGGGATCTTTTATCTTGTATGGTTCGTTCTGTTTCCGTTTAGGAATAAGGTTGGTGTGCTGGGGCATAATGGGGTTTTTCTGGTAGGTAGTGTTGGCCCGGTTGCAACATCGGCACCTCATAAGTAAGGTGCATCGTGTTGGAATTTGGGTACGAGTTGTTCGCATTGCAGACATGAAGGCAGAAATGACCTTTCATGCCATTTTTCAATTTCAGCATGCGCCCGCTGTTACACAATAGATCAGGAGATGTGATTCCAGAATGTCTCGGTGCTACTATAGGAAAAAACGTCCGTTTTCGGTTCTGATTCGGATTATGGGCGAATACGGGCAGGTGTGCGATTGATTGTTATTCGCTTCGCGATGTCGGTTTTCGAGGTTAGAAAAATCCTCGTCACAATATATATATATAATAATAATTTCCGTGGAGGTACTGACGCACAGTGAACACCTCCACTTTTTTTTAAATGGAATGGTCATTTTTGTCAACCATCTTGTGGAGCACCTCAAGCCGCATAAAAAACATTAGGGGGTCAAAGTCGTTCAAGGTAATTCAAGATCAGTATCGATGAAAATCGGATCGATACCAAAAATGTTTTCAAATTCATATTTTATTTCAATAGATGTTCAAAATGACCTCCACCAGCCTCCAAACATTTTTGCAGTCGGACAATCAGACACTGTTTCGATCGTAGAATGCTTTCCGGAGTGATGCGGTTACACGCATTGATGATGCGTTCTCGCATGTTCTCCGGTGTTGTCGGAATATCTTGATAAACTTTATTCTTTAATGTCCCCCATAAAGAAAAATCGAGTGGAGTTAAGTCCGATGATCGAGCAGGCCATAGCCTATTCGTGATCCTCGGCTAATCTGCTTGTTACCACGTTTTCGGTCGATAACGTTGCGAGCTATCTGTGCAAAATGAGCTGGATAACCATTATGTCGATACCAGAGTTTTTGCCGATGCCACAAGGTTAGATCTTCAAGCAGCACAGGTAATATTTCTTCCAGAAAAACAGCGTGCTCAACTCTAGTCTGATTACCATCAATAAAGTGTGGACTAATCATTATATTTGTCCATATGCCGCACCGCACATTAACACTCCATGGTCGTTGATGGACAACTTGCCGTAGCCATCTGGGATTGTCCTCGGCCCAATAGTGCATATTGTGCGTGTTTACATATCCATGGTTTGTACACGTTGATTCGTCAGTAGATACTACATCATTAAAGAATTATTCGTCCATCCGCAATTGCTACTATGCCCATGGACCGAAGTTAATGCGATTTTAAAAATTATTCGTTTCCAGAGCCCGATGCAGGGACATTCGGTATGGATGGAAACGATGACGATTGAGAATTCTCCACACAATTGATTTCGAAATCGGATATTGTTTTGATAGAGTCTTATAACTAACACGAGGGTTTACAACAACGGTACCCAAGATGTCAGTTTCTGCATCTTCCGTGGTTCGCGTTTTAGTACGGTTTTTCTCAGCAGGATTATCACCACTAGTCGTGCGAAATGACGTGACTACCGTGTCAAACGTCCGCCGGCTTGGACACGGTCGATCTGGAAATTGCTCAGCATACAACAAACGCGCTCTTGTGGCTTTTTTTTCTTGCTTCACCGTAACACAGTATCACGTCTACTTTTTCGAATTGCCGATACATTTTCAAATTATGAATAACTCTTATCCAAATTCGAAATCAAACTGAACAACAATCTCGATTGATCTACATACAGATTAACGCGGGATGGTAAATAAACAGAAGGTATCGAAAGTGTTGTCGATGACTTCGATCTCCGATATTTCTCATTTCAAGCTAATTTCGAACACCTATTAAAATGAAATACAAATCTAAATATCTCGGATAACTACCAACTACTTAGTAGTGATCCGAGATATTTAGATTTGTATAATTGATACTGACCTTGAATGACCTTGAACTACTTTGACCCCTAATGTTTTTATGCGGCTTGAGGTGCTCCACAGGATGGTTGAACAAAATGTACCATTCCATTTAAAAAAGTTGAGGTGACCTTCACTGTGCGTAAGCGCCTCCACCGAAAAAAATGATCGCATTTGATGGCCCCCTTCACACCGTACAATTTTTATCTGGAACATTTTTTTGTGACGTCGATAATTACCGATTTAGTTCGGGTGGCAGAGATAAGAGGGACACCCTGTATATATCAAGAGTTGCGGCAGTAACCCCAAACACGTATATTTGGAAAAACAATGCTCGCGGAGCTCGTATTCGCAGTTTCATCGAATCGTACTACGATAAAAACGGACCATGATCACGAAGTTTTTTTGCACAGTTTGCTGTTCTTCACATTACACGATCTCGTTTGGGCTGTGAGCCGTGGTAATAAGACCGAGAGGGGCGACTATGTCATTACTTTCGTTACGAGCGTTATATCACAACAGAAAAAAAAATTAATTCGTGTCAATTGGAAATACATATCATAGTCGTGCAAGATATAGTCATGTATCCATATATGTATACACACACACACACACACACACACACACACGCACGCACGCACGCACGCACGCACACACACACACACTTTGTATCACAATTTTCATGTTGGACGACGAACGTTACTTTGTATGGTAAGGTTAACTTTGTATACCTTACCCATAATTTATGATTAAGCTCAAAACAATTATTACTGTTATGGATGTTTATTACCTGAAAAATGTGAGAAAAAATTGGGAGAGAATAATTTTTAATAATAATTGATTTGTCTAAAAAAAATATCTCATAGTAATAAAGACAAAGCATAGCTTTGGAACAACGAATCGAGCCATTCTGAAAAAATAGGGGAAAGATTACGGTATCTTTGGCGCCTGCATTTTATGGTTGGGTTATGAAAAATGGGCCAAAAAAATACGAAAAAGAAGAATAACTTTTTTCATTTTAAGCCTTAGTTTCGGATTTACAGCGCTCCGAAGAAGAAAAAAATTTACTTTTTCTATTTTCGACGTACATTCAAATCGCCCTGCGTTTCACATTGTTTTGTCGTAATTCGTCGTTCGCTTTTCTGAAACTCGGTCTTTCAATACAAACAAAAACGGCAGTCCACAGACTATTTGCGTTACCCAGAATTCACCGCGTGGAGGTTGTCTGTAAGAATTCTTGGCCCTAAAAAGGGCCGTTTTGCGTGTGTGTGTTTGCAGAGATTAGGACCCGCGGCTCGTCATTTCCGCAGTATTTAACGACTCTAAACCCTCTCTGCTGCTGTGTGTGTGTGTGTGTGTGTGTGTGTGTGCGTGCGTGCGGGTGTGTGTGTTTATGAGCTGTCTCCATCTGCATCCATTTCCTCGTCGGTTGCGTTGTCGATCATCTCCTCAACAAAAAATTATGTTCAAATATATGTACAGCCAAATTTTAACACCCTCCTTTTCAATCCTTTAAAGCCGCATTTTCGAGTTTCATTACCCTGGGAAAAAGTGGCATTTTCTATCGAATATGGACGCTGCATGGTCAAAATTGGGAACCACAAACATAATAATGCTTCGACTTTCAACCCCCTGTTTCACCCCCTTAAACGCCGAATTCCAATTTTTGTCACTCTTGAAAAAAGTCCTATTTTGGGCCAAATATCAATAAACCAGGGTCAAATAAAGGCGCCAAAGATATCGTAATTGTGCCAAAATAGGTGTTACTGTACACACTTCAGAGTATTTTCTGGATTTTTTTGAGAAAAATCAAGTGACATACCGACTGAAAAAAAATATTTTTGAATAATTTTGGTGAAAATGGGCAATTTTTAAACTCAAAAAATTCAAAACAAAATTTTTTCACAAAGTTCATGTAAAATAGCATCTTTTTTGTCTTAAACATTTTTCTGTTAAATCAAATGCTCACGAGATATAACGGTACTTTGAAAATTTTGAAATTTTGAAAACTCGAGAAAATGCGATCCAAAAATTTTGAAAAAATTTACACTGTTTTTTTTTCATATAATTAAATAATTTGACAAAATTTCAATTTTTTTGAGAGTGGACAACTTTTTGACCGTTCGAAATGGTATGGAACGCCTCATATATATATATATATATATATATATATATATATATATAAGGCCGTTCCTCCCGTGCGCGTGCATCTGCAGTACTCAGGGCGCTAGAGATATTTTTATCGCCGGACGTCTCACCCGGACTAAAGTGGTGTCGGGGGGATCCAACCCGACCCGTCGAACGGAGACTGGAGCTCTCCTTGATTTTTGGTCTCCCGGAATCCTAACCGGGTTCGGAGACTGAAGCTCTCCTCGATTTTTAATCGATGGAATCGTCTAACCGGACTAAACTGGATGCACTTGCACGGGGGAGAACGGTTGCAGTAAAGCACGGCCGCTCAGGCTGTGGGATATGGTAGAGGGGTCGAGATTCACCGGGAAGTAGTGTGAACTGTCACGGGATCTGTCACTTTCGTGACACCGAAAACGTCACCAATAAAATAAAATAATCGTTTTATTTTATAGTGCGGGAACCGGTGGGATAACTACCCCGGAACTTCCAACGTAAACGCAACTTAATCGCGAGCGTGAACTCCACGCGTAATGTCATACGCACGGGAGCAAGAGAGCACGACGACTTGCCTCTAACGCGAGAACGAGAGCGCGACGCCACGGGCGCGAGAAAGCACGCGACGCCACGGGCGCATGAGAGCGCGCGACACGTCTTTCTATCGCGAGGCTCGAGGCTCGACTTCTCATCAACAACTCTCACGATATCTGAAAAATCGGCAGCGATCGCGATTTGGGAGACCACCGTCTCACGCGAAAATTCGTTAGCAACTCTGTACCTCGCGCGACTAAGGCCGGCGTGCGAGGGATTATGCGAGGGCGACACAGAGCGCGTAGACAAAAAAAATTTCAACACGCCCGCGGGATCGGACCATGCGAAATCGCCGGTTCAAGCGAGAACTTTATCTCATACAATATCGAGAGCTGAAATATTATTTCGGGAGCGAGAATATTCTGATAGAATATTCCTATCGGAATCTATAATTTCTGCCGGAGTCACCCCGCAAACGGAACCGTAACAAATCGGGACCTTTTCTCATCGGTAACATGGAGGCTCTCGGAGATCGCATCCCCGGGTCACCATGCCAAAGCGGGCTAAGCTTCTCCCCAGAAGCGCGGCGCGGAGACCTCCAGCCTCCGCCCGTAACCCAAACGTCCCGCTCTCCAGCACGATGCACCACTACAGTGGGGCGCCGGCGTCTCAGCCGGGCGTGCACCGATTCCCCGGGAAGCCTCGTTGGGTGCATCGCTCGGTCGGAATTGCTCGGTACGTCGAGCCACACGCTGCTCGACCGAGTTCCGCACGCCAACCTAACCTAAACGACAGCACAACCCAAAACATCAAACGTAACAAGACAAACATACTAGAGAAAAGGCCCTTAATACAAACGGATGGGTTGCAACCCGGCATCGAGAGCATATCTTGATCATCGGTAGCATTTCTGTGACGTGGCTCAAAAAATCACGTCACAGTGTATATATATATATATATATAAGCTGTTTGGGATTTTTCCATCCGTCAGAATATCGGACACAAGCATTATACGTATTTATTCATTTTGCATTGATAACTTGATAATTCGTAAGCTTAATCGACTGAGAATCAATCGTCATTGGTTGAAAACATGAATTTATTCAGTTATGTTGACTGGATAACCCGGTACATTATCATACTGTTTTAAAAACGCTAATTATTAGGAGACTGCGAATAATCACGATCGTGTATTCAGTTTCCGAATGAATGATTACAAATAATTAATATAGCAAACAAGGATATATAGAATGCAATTTGCTAATGAATTATAAATGAGCAGTGGTAATCATCTGAATACAGAATACGTTATAGTCGATGATTATTACAAATCAATATTTACGTTCTAGCTGAGAGGTTCCGGCGCAATGTGTTCATTTAAGGCCTTAGGCCACAGTAACGGGTATAAAATCATGCGCGAATTTAACCATTTTTTCGTATAAAAAAGTGATGCACTCATAACATTAATTACACATCTATTTAGTATAAATATCAAGCTGTTAGAAAATATTACTTTTTTTCGCTGTACAAAATGGCCGACTACTCGAAACTTCTCGAAACAGCTTTTCTTCCAATTGGCGTGACAAATAACTTCAACAATTTTCACTCGATTTACTTCAAATTTAAAAGTTATGTTCCTAATTGTATTTCGCAGATACATGCGGACGAAATTTCTGATTAATCGAAAACTTTTCATTTTATAAGCAGTTCATGAGCAGTTATAACGAAAATTTTCACTGAAAATTCATTTCTTAATTTCAAATACCTACAACTTTGGAATAAAACGATATTTTTATATTCCGTGTGTACTTCTGTAGGTGTTCTAATGTAGATTGACGAGAATTTTTGTTTTTCGTTCTAGGTCAAAAATTGTGGATGCTGAACGTCACGCCGCGGAGCGCCTAAAAAAAGATATATAAAAAAACCATTAGTTGTCGGCAAATCGAACAAAAATTCTAACACCTTGATATTCATACTAAATAGATGTGCAATTAATTTTATAAGTAAATCACTTTTTCATACGACGAAAAAGTTGTTAAATTCGCACATGATGTTATACCCGTTACTGTGGCTATATGGACGATATATATACTGTGGATATATAAAAAGGTATATTTACTTCAGTAAATATACTTTTTTAAACACCACAGAAAGAAGACTAATCCTCTGAAATAACGCAATCAAATTGTTTTTTCATTATGTTTTTTTTTGTTCACATTCTCATCCTCACATTGCATAAGGAAGCTTCAGATACTTGGTGATAGCTATTTTCCAGATTTTAGTTGCTGTAGCAACTTTTTGTGAGGCAAATACGGCTCACGTAAATACATTTGTCTCCACTTTTAGTGCAGCATTCATGCTGTTTTTCGGTATACATATATATATATAGATAGATAGATATATATATATATATATATATATATATATATATATATATATATATATATATATATATATATATATATATATATATATATATATATATATACATATATATATATATATATGTATATGTATATGTATGTATATATATATATATATATATATATATATATATATATATATATATATATATATATAGAAAGGCACAGACAGAGTAAGAAAAAAAAGGATGAGAAAGCTTGATACAGTGCTTATGCCTGTACTCTCTGCTCTACCTATGCGAGTGAAAACTTCGCAATGCAGAGAGCCGAATGTGTTTCATAAGAAGAAACGCGTCGAGACAGCTATGCGACTTACATGTACAAATTTATACATGTGCGCATACATATGATTGTTCATGTGTACATCGCAGCATGTTCAAGAGGAGAAGATCGTAAATACGACCGGTCGAAATGGAGGAAATAGTTCTACGGGGTTCTCTGCTAGCATCACCCGTCGCGCGTACAAATCGCATTCCTCCTTTCAAAGGATGATAAAAAGTGCATAACCAGTGCGTGTGTGTTCGTGCATAGTCACAAAAAATACCTTAAAAACGAGCTACACACACAGAAGAGGAAGACGTAAAAGAGTATTGCCATAAACGCCGTATAACGAAATGAAAGTATTAATATAATTTCCGGTTGACCGACTCTCTTTGAATTTCGATCGATTTTCGTTCCGAATATCGTCGCGGGATTTACCCACGTTACCGATATTCCTAGCGTATACTTCATACACAATATCGGGGGTGCATCTCTCTTTGCGCGATAAGTGCATCGTGCAATTCTCCGTCTGACTCCCGTTCTCTCTCTTTATTTGCCTCCTTCATTTGCTCTCGCTTTCTGTCTCTTCCTTATTCGCTCCAGCCCATCTTGCCACCGAAACGCAATTCAAACAAGTAATCAAATACCATGCATTCTGCTGTGTATACATCGATGTATGTAGTTCCCGATCTACACGCAAGAAGGAAGCAGTTAATTTTATTGCTATAGACAGAGGAGCTTGAGGTATAAATATTGTCAATCTGAATTCAAAACCAAATGTCCACATTGCAATTAGTGATGAGTTTAATGTAAACGAAGTCACCATTCGGAGAAAAAGATTAGCATGGATAATACAATTCTTCGAAAGATTTTATATGGACGTTGATAGTAACTACCGAAAACTTACGAAACTGAAGTTTGCATCGGTGAAGCGCAACGAAAATAATTTTTTTGTATTACGAGATCTTTTTTTGCTTAACTTACCCGCGAAAATCCTTCGACAATTTTCCAAATTGCGTATTTGGAAATCTATGATCTAAATCTGCGAAAAATATTTCGCAGAATGATAAAAATGAGGAAATGAAGAGGTAGAGAAAACTTTTCGTTGCTTTCGAACGATGCAAACTTCAACACCATAAAACACAGCAAACGTGGCGTATAGTTCGTAATAGAAGTATGCCGGTACTGGAAAAACGCGAAAGATATAAATTGTTTCTTGAAAATAATGGGAGCACAAGTGGTATATGAAATGTAAATAAGGTACCTGCGGGTAATGATGTCTAGCTAAAGGATATTTGAAATAAAAAGAAAAATATCCAATTTAATCGATATATTTTAATTATATTTTAATTACCATACTTAAATAATCAAACTATACGTAATGTATTTGGTATTTTAAATCAATAATCTTCTGCAGCTTCCTCTTTGCACTGCTCGGACACCTGATACCAGGTCGTTTTCTGACTACAACACTCCTTTTTGAGGAATCGGGAGCGAGGCACTAAAAATAACGATCAAGTAATTCGTAATAAATATGCGTACTACTTATTTACATTCGCAACATCTTAAAAGTAATGTAAAATACATTATAAAACGAACAAAAATTGCTACAAGAAGTAGGAGGAAAATAAGGCCTATGGTCAAATTTAGTAGGCCTTAATAACCGTCGACCATATTTGTAAGAAAAACAAAGTAAACAATATTTGGACCACGATACGTTATTCAAATATTGACGATCATCGAAGATTGAATTAATAAAAATAAATACCGCGATTTTAGATAGATAAGTGTAATATTACAGAAAAAATGTACGATTTATTCGGACGGATTTTTATTATTGGTGCTGCGCGGCCGCGTCTTATGATGGATGATGCAACACTAGCTGCGGGGAGCGGGGTATCGCGCCTCCGCAAACTTGTAGCGACATATTCGTGCACATAGTCCAGTGAAAAAGACGCAAACCCACCACTTTTTAACGTAGAATGTTACTTTTTAACCGAAGGTGGATGGTTGCATACTGAAAGTAATCCCAATAAAACATTGCTCCTCAACTCACGCCAACCCTAAGAAATAGGGGTTGAAAACTTAAAAATCGCCGTAATTAAAAATCCCGATAATTAATAGCCCGATCAAAAAAGATTTCAAACAAAAGTTGTTTGGAATAATAAAATTCATATAAAGTTACTTAACGTCCAACCCCCTATCTTTGAAAATAGCGGCGCAAAAACGATTAGAAAATTCGGGGTTGATGCGTGTGCGAGTGGAGTAGATATATCGCTGCGTTCTTGTCTGGGTCAGTGGTGCTCTCGTGTTTTGTGCCGCTATTTTCAAAGATAGGGCATTGGACGTCAGATAACTTTATATAAATTATATTATGCTAAACAACTTTTGTTTGAATGATTTTTTCATCGGGCTATTAATTATCGAAGTACGGCGATTTTTAACTTTTCAACCCCTATTTCTTAGGGTTGGCGCGAGTTGAGGGGCAACATTTTATTGGGGTTACTTTCAGTATGCAACCATCTACCTTCAGTCAAAAATTCATATTCTACGCTAAAAAGTGCTGGGTTTTTTCTCTTTTACTGGACTAATAGGCGTCTGTGAATATGGCCTTGAGCGTGAGCGGTTATTTCAAATACGATTTTCGTTACTTAGGCCTTTTAGACTTCAGATAGCCGTTTAGACTTCCGATAATAGTAAATAGGAACATGTGTATTCGAAGTGTGACACTATCCACCTGTACATGTAACTTTACAACGATCCACAGGACTTGCAATGTCGTCACGTGAAGTTTTTCTTCCCATCGACAACATCTTTTTCGCCATTTCCTCGGTTGCCATCCGTTGCCTCGCTCTCTCGTTCCTTTTCTAACTCAAGTACGCCAGGGGATAGGGTAACTGGTGACTGTCCTAGCCTTTTGTTGTCATTGTTACCCGTATGTAGTTAGTCGAGAGGGACGAAGAATCCAAATCTCGAGCCACGTTCTCTTAGCTCACGTGTAACATTCTCCGGTACACGTTTCTTCGTTAACCCCTATAGCCGGGCTTCTTCAAGCTGGCCTTTCAAGCATCAGATGCCCATCGTGACAAATAAGTACACTCGCTACGGAGGGATGAGCTACACTCCACCGCTGACCTCATACTACCATACGAGATATGTTGGTGATATATTGGGCCGCTTGAATTTTTGCAGCTTCTCGGGGTGGCTCATCTTAAGAATTTATTTGTACCGAGGTATATATTTCAGGTTATTCGCATAAAGATAATTTCATGCAAGCTACATTTTTTCCGCATTATACATTTCAGCACCCAATCATGCATCTTTGGACCTCTGTATTCGTTAACTGTATCTGTAACCAGTACTACTGGATCGTTGTTTGATGACCGCTAACATTTTTGCTGCTCATATGAGTAGTTGATCATAGTTGGAACAGTATTTCGAGAATACGCTGTAATTTTCCAGCCCATTTGTAGTTAAGTGACCACTTAGCGATAATTCAATCCTGACAAGGAACATCCCTCAGGTGACACCCTTCAATTTTGTTGAAATTTGGATATGTTATAAAGCACCGAAAGTAAGCGATACGTATTTTTGTTTATCGGCGGAAAAACGGCTTTAAGGGGTGAAACCACCCCTTAATTTTTTTTGCAATGTCACTATAGTGAATTTTTCATTGCTTCGGATTAGAAGAATTTTCGTTTTTGTTTCATTAAAATCGGTGGACTCCTTGCGTGTGAAACTGCTATATTACCCCCAGAGATGCCTTTTTCGAGGGGTGGAATCACCCCTTCAAACCGTTTTTCCGCCGATAAAAAAAATAGGTATCGCTTACTTTTCGGTGCTTTATAACATATCCAAATTTCAACAAAATGGAAGGGTGTCACCTGAGGGATGGTCCTTGTGAGTCATATTTACAAAATTTAGAAAACGCATCACATTGATCCAGTTTCAAAATCGTAGTGGAATATGAAGCCTGTCTGTCCGATTCCAACGAAAAATCCTACAAAATACATTGTATATTGTGAAATATTTAACCAAAGTCATTATATTAAAACCCGAATCGTACCGATAATCAGTTTCGAAATGAACTTTAGATCTATCGGGCCCTGTGTGACAACGAAGGGTTGAATAATGTTCGAATATTAATAATCGGGAAATTTATAAAATAGGTATCGCTTGTAGTATTTTGCCTCAAATGAAGCCATGATACATGTACTTTTCACGAATTCCTTCAAGGAGAAATAAAGGGTGTCTCAAAATGATCTGACATTTGTTTTTATTAATAAAACGTATTATTGATTTGAAAAGTACGGATATGTTTAGCTTACTATAAGGTACAAATATGGAGGTTATGTATGGAACACGATATCCGATAAATGGCTTAAACGGCATGGACTTGGAAGACATATTTTTTCAACATGGTGGCGCAACCTGCCACACTGCGGGCGAAACAGTGCAGTTATTGCAGACGAAGTTTCATGGTCGATCATAGAACGATTTGGCACCATTGGACTTCTTTCTTTGGGGCTTTCTGAAAGGAAAATTGTATGCCAATGATCCACAGACCATTCCGGAGTTCAAGGAAGCAATTCGCCGCACCATTAATGAAATTAGTCCGAAATTATGCCAAAGTGTTATAGAAAATTTCGTCGAAAGAGTGAACGGTTGCAAACAAGGACGAGGCGGCTATTTATCGGATATTGTGTTCCACACATAACCTCCATATTGGTACCTGGTATTAAAAAAATATATTTGTACTTTTCGAATAAATAATACGTTTTACTAATAAATAAAACTGCCAGGTCATTTTAAGATATCCTTGATATCCTAAAAGAAAATGTTGGTTCAATTTGCTACCTATTGCCCTACACATCAGTTTAAATATGTGTATGCACACATATACAGATATACAGGGTGTCTCAGAAGTAACGTACGCCCTTCTAGCATCTGGTAGGAAAAAAAATTCTGAGACGAAAAGTACTCAGTAATTTTTTGATCAGACGCACAGATAATTAATTATCAATTGAGATAAATAGCCAATCAGGTGCGCGCTACAGCGGAAAGGCAGCGTAGAGGGGAGGGATAGGGGAATGCGTTGTAATTGCGTGCGCCGGAAAATGTGTGCGGAGGGAAAATTCCGAAAGCACGTGTGCAAGTGTGTGTGTGTGCGTGCGTGCGTGCGTGCGCTTGTGTGCGTGTGTGTGTGTGTGTGCGTGTGAATGTGCGTATGCAAGTGTGTGCAAGTGTGTGCATGCGTGTGTGTGTGTGTGTGAGTGTGTGCGCAAGTGTGTGCTAGTGTGTGCTTGTGTGTGTGCAAGTGTGTGTCCTAGTGTGAGTGTACGTGCGCACACGCGCGTGTGTGTGTGCACCTGCACACATGCTTTCGGAATTTTTCCTCCGCACACATTTTCAGGCGCACGCAATTACAACGCATTCCCCTATCCCTCCCCTCTAAGCTGCCTTTCCGCTGTAGCGCGCACCTGATTGGCTATTTATTTTTATTCATAATTAATTATCTATGCGGCTGATCAAAAAATGACAGGACAATTCGTCTCAGAATTTTTTTTCCTACTAGATGCTAGAAGGGCGTACGCTACTTCTGGGACACCCTGTATACATGCGCGAGAGTACTTTCCGATACTCTCTCGGAGATGCGAACACGTATACATTTATATATATCGAATTTGGCGTAGACAAGCTCTTCCGCTCGTTACTGGAAATGAAAGAATAAAGGTAGTACCGTTCGCATACACACACACCGACGAACACACACGCACACGAACACACACACACACACACACACACACACACACACACACACACACACACACACAGCTATTTGTAAAGGGCGAAAAGATGTTGTTTCCTTTCCGCACGAGTCAAATTGAATTCCGCGGTATCAAAACACAGGCGAATCGAAGGTTTGGACGGACAGACAATAGGCGTGAATGGTGCACAATGGGGACTCTTGTATCGACGTTTCATCTCAACGGAACGAATGTATCGAATAATAACGTATACCCCTAAAAATGGATTACAAGAGGCACATCAGCCCAATCCTGCGCCAACTGTGCTCGACGACTGGCCAACAATTGTTGAAAATATTGGGCGACGTTCGGATAAATTCGCAATCGTTATATCGGTCCTATGCCCACAAGAATTATTTATTACGTTATTATTTATTATATTTATTAGAAATTATTTATTATATATTTACTTGCCCATCAAAATCTCCCCTCGATTCGAAACAAAATGGGTCCAATTAGCGAGAAAATCTTTCAATTGAGTAGATATCTAATATCTACTTATGTTGGTATATTGCTTCACCCCTTTGTTCAATTTATTTTGAGGTAATATTACAGTCACATAATGATAGATGTCTCCAATATTGCAATTAATTTGAATGAAACATGCCTTAACTCGAAAGGAATTAATCACTTTTTATACGAGAGCAAGGACATGCTGTAAAGCAGTTCCGTTTCATCATACCAACGGCGTTGTATTCATTTCTTGAGGCCCAACGCGTACCCTTGAGGGCTTTTACGTATTACCCTTCCCAATTTAACGCTCCCTTTTTCCTGTTCACATAACTCGTCGAGTGGTCACAAAATAGGAAAAATCGATAATTAAAGTTTGGCACGCCGCGGAATTGTAATTTTTTTGCTGAATACCAAATACTACACACTCATACAGATTAAGCATATATATTGTAACGGGTCTTAGTTCGCTACAAATAAATGTATAGGTTCGGGACTCGAACAGGGAAGAAATTTATATATACTCACGTGTTTTTGGTATTTTACAAAAAAAAAAAAATTATTCAGTTTTTAATTGTCGCGATACAATAGAAAAGACCGCCTTGTGTAGGTGTAGTGTGTTGTTCTTGTAATTTCCGCAATGTTTTTCTCCGTCGGTAAATATTGATTACCCGCGGAGTAAGTACGATAGAGCGCGATCTCTTATCGCTGATCGATAACGGCTGCCGCGCTCTCCCTATTACCAATTTAGTACGAGTAGTGTGCGGCCGTGTTGATGAATGCGTGTTGTTGAGGAATCGGCTTCGATGCGGCCAATGAAAGTTTCCAAGGTCGTGATGGAAAAAAGTTTTTCTTACGTTTCGATCCTTGATTCGGATACTCTTCAGAATTTTATTTGTTCAAAATATTGTCGATGTGTCCAGTTTTTTTGTTTGTGCTTGGAAGATGATTAGAATAGACAGTATTTATGTTGGTCCAATACTGTCTCATAAAGGTGAATCGGAGGATTGGTTCGGACCCTTTATTTCCAATCGATTACAAGAATTTATCGGTTTTTGGCGATTCCTTTAATCAATTAAAATTTTAGATTTTATTAAATAAAAATAACTATATCTTCGCAAGCACAGGGAAGAAAACTAGACATTTTCTCTGTTCTACATGTCCAGTAGTGAAGTCTCTGAGAGTTCGATTGAAAATGCTTTTTCCCGATCAATTATCGCACGTCGATAATTGATGAACAATGTTTGCGATTTTGGCGTGAGAGATCGCCATTTACCGGTCTGCGACGATCTATCCGCGCGATTCACATCGGGCTCTCGGCTGACCCTTTTTTGTATGGATTTCGTCGCGCTCACGATTTCGGGATACCTCCTTGTCCTTTATATGTTCCTGGTGTATTTTTCTCAATGTGCGATCTAGGTGTCTGTGTGTTTGTGTGTGTGTAAGTGTGTTTTATATATTTATATGTGTACGTTCTTAGTTTGAGAGACCTCCTGTCCTCTTCTTTTTCCTAATACAATTTTTCTATTTATTATTCGATAATTGCTTCTCCTATGTTGTTAATAATTCCGAATATCGTTTTCTCTTCCTCTGCAACGCTTTTATCCATAAATTCCTTTATTTCAATTGTTTAACTCTTCTCAATTCTCCCTTTCCTTAGCTGTCCTTCCCCCGCACTTTCCTTCCCCTAAGGTCAGTATTTGCATCGGCTGTGTACTTGCTAGGTTTTTAAGAATATTGAGAGTACTTTAGTACGCTAATGACTCCAACTTTTCTGTTCTGTCGACTTTTCTCCCACTACACTTTCCTTCCCCTAAGGTCAGTATTCATGTGCTGTGTACTAGTCGACTGCTCAGCCAAAAGAAGAAGTGTCTTTTCTCCAAAACTCGTCTAATTTTATATATCGATTTTACCGCCTTTTTTCCCCTTCCCATAATTGTTACCCATAATTCCCATTATTATTAACTTTTTTTCTTCAAACAAATTTTACTTCTATTCAGTTTTTGTGATTTTCTTTGTTTTCTTTTCCATGTCTCCCTCTCGCTTTGTTGTGCCGCCTTTACATTCCCCTTCCCTTACCCTTTGTCATTGTTTACTTTTTTCTGCTATCTATGCATCCTACTAGTTTTGTTTCTCTTTCCTTTGTCCTTCTTCCCGTTTATAAATTTGTTTTCCTGTACGTCCTACCTAATTGACCTTGTATTTTCGCGTCGGTCTGTCAATCCCCCCTCTCCTAATTCTATCACGAAGTCCGTTGCTTTTTTGAATATGCGATGGGGATTGTTGGATCGTTGCTCGGTAAAATGCTCCTTCATAGAGCCATAGCTCCTTCATAGAGCTGCTCCCAGGAAAGCCGCCTCCTCGAGGTGCCGGTGGATTTCTGATTCCCCTGGACTAGACTGCCGCCACATCTAAATAACGTCTAAATAACATATCCTCCTTGGCCGTATCTCTCATTGAGGTGGATGAAGAACTCGTTAAGGTTCGTTAGGCCTGCCACGGTGACTCGGTTGTATGATTCTCTCAGAGTTGTCACGTCGAAGTTTCGATACATTTTGTTTCGGTGATGGTTGATTGTCGACTGATAAGAGATCGTTCATTTTTCGAATGTCGACGCGCTGATCTTCCCCTCCCTTTTATAGTCCTAATTATTTCCCTGGGTACCATCATCTTATATTGTCGTCGGTCACCTGTAATAATTCATATTCGTTCTGATTCTCCTTTTTCTCTTGTTGTGCCTGTAATCTCCGTGCTTGTCTGTAGATATTTCGTCTCCGGATTTTCTCCGCGTCTCTCCCTTGATAATCTTTTCTTCACTGTTTTTGTTTGTGTTTACTTCCATACTGCTGTTTTATACTTTGTCTTCTTCTATTAATTAATTGTTCGATACGCTAAATCGGTGTGCTCCTTCTCTTTTTCTTTTGTTGAGTTTGCCGTGTCTGCCACTAGATAGCGCTTTAGCATGTTGGCATGGAATTTCCCCCTTTCTTTCTTCGTCTTTGGGTCTTCGAGAAGAAATGTCGCGATGCCCACGATTTTTTCAATTATATATGGGCCTTCGAATAGTGGTATAAAATTCGCGGTTCGCTGTTTTGCTGGATCTGAGATATTAAAAGCCCGGACGAGTACAAATTCGCCTACTTCGAACGTTATTGTCTTGTGTGTAGCATTACTTTTTTCGGTCCGTTTTTGTCCTTTCTTTCAGATCCTTTCTCTGACCAATTCAATTCTTTGTTAGCAGGTAAGCGTGTCTGTTTGATCCTTTTTTAGCGCGAGCACCCATTCTCTCCAGACTCGGTAAGGATTTTTTTTAATTGCATTTCTGCCGGTGTAAATTTGGTGGTTTCGTGCTGTATCTCGTTGATGCAGCCCTGTATGACCGCCACTCAGCGATATCACCCAGCGTGTTTTTCCGTTAGGAAGGTTCTGAAAGATCGCCCGAGTTCTCCATTGACTCGTCCCACAATATTTCCTCGTGGGTGCCGAATTGCGGAGAAAATTCCTTGTATTCCTCCCTTCTCTAAGTGCTCTCCCCATATTTTTTAAGTGAATTGTGACCCATGGTCGAATTGGATTCGTCTTGGCTTCCCATATTTTGGCATGTAGTCCTTGAATATTCGGTTTACGATTACTGCCGTATTTGCCTTTTTTAACGGGTATAGCTTAACGAATTTTGTGAATGCATCTATTGTCGCCAGGATATGTTGCACTCCTCCTACTGATTTTGGCAGTGGTCCATAAAAATCTATGGAGACCAGGACGTCCGGCCCCTCAGGCATGATGGTCTGCATTTTTGCATAATTCGTCTGTACTGCAACTTTTACCCTTTGACAGACATCGCAGGTGGCTACTACCTGTCACACCCTTTTTGCTAGGCAAGTGCATGTGAACTCTTCATTAACTAGATGGAAGACCTTCCGGGCACCCTGGTGGCCGTACATCTCATGGCATTCCTTGATAAAGATGCCTATCAACTTTTCGGGGAGTATGACTTTCCATTCCTCCGTCTGATCATATTGTTGTAGACATCTTTCGTGAATCCGGTATTTCTTGCCTCCTTTTTGTTCCGTGCAGTTTTCCCATATTGCTCGGAGGCTTTGTTACATCCTAGCGAATGTGCCTTCTCTTGGTTATTCCCAATATCCTTATTTGCCGTCATAAGCGTATTAAATGTATAAATCTAAGAATAAGACGCGTAACAGCATTAAACGGAACTTGCGTACGTTCCACGAGCATATTCAAATCACAGCGATATATACACGATAGCCGCACCGCCACAGTCATCGACTTTTCCTATCCCATTGGCTGTCAACAAGAACACGATCTCAGGCGCATATTCCAAGAAGCGCTGTCGAACGAAAAATCAACCATCAGCTCGATCAACAGACTCCAAAAATCCTACGCCGGCCCATCCGCATGGTGACCAAGAGAAGCCTAGACGCTAGATTATTTAAACATAACATATAACTCCGGCTAAATAATAAGACATCCGGTCTCGTAGCGTAGTCCGATATACAAACTTCTCGATATGAGAAGTCACCAGAGCCATAAATTGACATAACACAAACCATGCGAATGCTTAGGTCTCAGATATCGAACTCTATATCCCATGCGCTTTTTCGCCGAAACACGGGACAAAGGTCCCCTGCCTTCGATACGTGTAATTCTATATAAGGAATGATCGAGATCGATTCCGCGAATCATGAATATCGCGACCAATCACGCTAAACCTTAAAGTTCCTTCTCCCACTATCGAACCCCTCGTAATTTTCATATCAAGAAAGACTTTCCTCCTGAAGTCAGTCTTCCAACAATTTCCATCGCGTTCAGATCAAGTCTGCCGATAATCATCATCAATCAGATCGCAGTCTCGCAACGTTTCCATCGGATTAACTTCACTTCTTAGGATTGTTCTGACAGAAATCGAAGTGTAGCACAAATATCATAGAGTTGTCGAATATTATACATTTTCGGGTTTTGACCGAAGTATCGTATAATCTTTTAGTCGACTCTCGCGGCCTCGAGTCCATAAAGTATTTCAAGTGCGGTTTACTACGCGTAAAAACATAAATACGCTCAGCGCCCGAAAATCTGGTGCTGGTGACCGCTATCCGAACGCTGAAGGTAAGACCGCACTGAGTGGAACTGCACTAGCGCCGAGCGGCGCGGCACGACGGGACCAAATATTGTTTGTATGAAATCGTATGAGATGGAGCGCACTACGCGGCAGCAGCACTGCGCGGTAAAGTTGACCAACTGACCAAATATGACGCGCCGTGTCGCGTCGCGACACGGCGTTGACAGTTCCGTTGCCACTAATGCGGCATAGCAAGTGGCGCCACACTGCCCGTCGTTCAAGTCATAGACGCGTTCGACGCGCGAAATGTGAGTTTGTTTGTCAAAATGGCGTTAGACGAGGAAAAGTTAATTCTATTTGTAAATCAATATCCAGGGTTATATGACCTCCAAAATGAACATTACATGAATAGTACTAGAAAAAGCAACATTTGGAAAGAAATTGCTAAGCAAATGGAAGTAATGGGTAAGTAAATTTAGTATTTTTTTTACGTACGAGAAATTTATTTTTTGTCAACTCACACATAACATACATACCTACAATTGTTTTTAATTTTATGAAGCGAACGATTAGGTGCTATTTTTTTTATTAATACTCAGTTATTACATATTTTTCATTGCTCATTTTCTCTTCGACAACATCCCCTGTTTACCATGTCGTTTTGCCAGGCCAAACTACCTTGAGGGGAATTGAAAAAATCTTTGAATCTATCCCGTATCTGGATAGCGTTATTTCCACAATTGCCTCCTATACGAGGAAGGTGTTGTAAGCGTATGTCTTCAGCGTCTTCACTATCAAACGACACTGTATCGTATCTGAGAAAATTGTGCAAGACAGAAGTGGCAAGAATCACGTCGTCTACATGTCCGGACTGAGACAAATCTTGCGATTGTAGATTCTAAATTTGTGGCACAATATGCCGACTGCGTTTTCGGAAACTCTTCGGGCTCTGCTATGCCTGTAACCGTATACTTTTTTGGATTGGTCATCTAGTTGTGTACCAGGATAAGGTCTCATCAAATACGTTTTTAATTGAAGTGCTTCGTCACCAACAATCACGTGAGATAGTCGAACTCTCGTTCCTGGTATATTCAAAGTATTTGATTCCAGTCGTGCTGCTAAATCTGACCGTGAAAAGATCCCTGCATCGCTATTCTTTCCAAGATCACCAACATTCACATATGTAAATTTATAATCTGCATCCACTAGAGCGAGCAGCACTATAGAAAAAAAACTTCTTGTAATTGAAATAGAGCGAGCCACTGTTTGGTGGCGAGAAAATTTCTATGTGCTTCCCATCGAGTGCACCAATACAGTTGGGATAATTCCATTTTTCGGAAAATACTTTTTCAATTTTCTTCCATTTCTCTTCATCTGGTATAGGCATTGCTATCTTGGATAACACTTCCCACAATTCTGCACATGTAGTGTGTACGATTTCTTGTGCGGTTTTGTATCCCAAACGAAAAGATTCTCCGATAGTCTTGAATGAATCGCCAGTAGCAAGGAACCTGAAACAATCAAAATTAAAAGTTCATAAATATTTGTATTTTCAGACATTGTCTGCAAAGAAAAATGGAAAGCTTTGAGAGACAGCTATCATAGAAATGTGAAAAAACGCAAATGCAAGAGTGGAGACGGCGCTACCAAAAGTAAAAAATGGAAATACGAGAGTCAGATGGAGTTCTTACGACCGTATCTTCAGGAAAGAGCAACGAAGAGTAACATGGAAGACGCTGGATTAATTACGAGTGATGATAATATCACCAACGAAAATTCTCTTCCCGATCTAATGGCAATCTTTCCTAAGCCAGTAAACTCACCTCCATCTTCTTTATCGGCAACATCATTGATGTCCAAAAATATTACTGGGAGGAAAAAGAACCAAATGGCTGACTCTATCATAGACTTGCTTCCAGATCTGCAATTAAAAGCAAAAAATAAAATTTATGCAATAGTGTCAGATTTAGAATACGAGAATATACTAAGGAACTCGACATCATCCACAGAGCAAGCTGTAACAGTAACAAAAGAAACAACTCCGTCTACATCTGATTTAAATAAACGATTTCTCAAACCCCAAAATACACCAAGATCACAACCTCAGGATATTCAAGTCGAGCAGGTTCAGATTGCTTCTGATAATCTTCAACACAATTTCGACAATATTTCTGATATAGCTACCTATGATTATCCTGGAGGAAAGGACAATGAATCTCAAAGTATTCTGGAGATCAATCCTAATACACAAACAAGTTATATCATAACCTCGGGTGGCCTTCTACTTTCGCACTAAGTTACCTATGATGTAGAATTATCAGTACCTGTGCAATAAATAAAAATTACTTACCTCATTGTCACCATGAGTTTTTCTTCTACGCCTATCGCTTTTCGGAATAGTGTGTCCTGTTTTTCTATATGGGGCTACATAGTTTGTAATAACTCGCCGAATTTATGTTGAGACATTCTGAAGTAAGTATGAAATCTTTTCGGAGCCTTCTTAAGCCGTGGCAAAAGTGTGTGATATTATCCTTCTTCATATCGTGAATTTGAAATATCATGCTGCCATATTCTGCGCTTTTTCCTTGATTGCTCTTGCTCCAACCTTTCTTCTTCCTCACATATCAAAGAAATTATTATTACATCCATGTCACTTTCGTCCATCTTGCTCAGAGGTTGCCGAACGAACGACTGACAAGCAAATTTGCCGCATATTGTCGCTCCGCTGCAGTTTCAATGCGGTTTACTTAACAGAGCCGCGTCG
Organism: Ophion ellenae; assembly: GCA_963210295.1. Classification (NCBI taxonomy): domain Eukaryota; kingdom Metazoa; phylum Arthropoda; class Insecta; order Hymenoptera; family Ichneumonidae; genus Ophion; species Ophion ellenae. The sequence continues at coordinate 19,004,717 of OY723389.1, read as the reverse complement.
TGCCGCGGCATTGCAGTTCCGCCCAGTGCGGTCTTACCTTAAGTGTGACGTCCGTCAACGAGGCCCTTATCTGCGAGCGTCAACCGACATCCTTGCGAGCGAGCGCACCTACACACTGACACACTTACAAACACAGCGGCCAATGTAAGCGACAAATTTCATTTTATGTTAATCCGATTGTTCCCTCGGCTTCATAGTCATTTTCATTGTCAATTTTTCTGTATAAGTAACTTTATTCATCCGATCACTTATTTGTAATAAACCTTTAGTTAAGTTTGTACAAATTCGTCGGATTATTTCTAAATGCCAATCACTGCATGACTTCCTAATTTTTAATTCATTCCAAGCACTACCTCTTTTTACCCTCATCCCGTGTTATTACGCTTATCGTAGGCAAAAAAGGAGGGAATCAAAAAATATATGCCCACGTCCCTTCCGGACGTGACATATTAATTTTTGGGCGCTCGTCCGGGATTTTAAAAAGGGAATGTGCCGATTGATCCAATGTCCGGGGACGAATCAACAGCTAGTTCATTGAATTTAAATATCACTGACGACTTAGGTGAACCATCGGGTTATTCTTTGAGGAGTTCTGACGCTCAATTGCTACCCGGTCTCGAACCTAAGAAACGACCAGTAAAAAAATTAGACTTACCCCAAAAAATCGATAACGAAAACACAACAGACATGGCGCTAGGTACAAATCAGTCACTCGCTTACGTATCTTTAAGGGAAGCTATCGAAATGGTCCCGGATTTTGACGGGAAAGGTAGCTCCTTCTCAGATTTTGTAGCGGAATGCGAAGACGCATTGGCGTCGCTTCCGCTCGGATCCAAAGCACGGTTTGTGAGAGTAATTCGAAACAAACTAAAGGGTCAGGCTAAGAAGTTTATTCGGTCGTCCTCGTTCAAAACCGTAGAATCTCTTCTGCAATTATTAAAGAAACTATATGCTCCAAGCAAAACTGAGGTGCAACTGTTAGGAGAACTCAGTCACATTTTTCAAGAAAGCGGTGAAACCGTGATACATTTTTCCACTGCAATTAGGGATAAAGTTAGGGAAATACTCGACGCTCAACCAGCATCCCAAAACGGCACGGAAAGTGCCGCTCACAGAAAAACATTAGACGGCTATTTCCTCTCGTGTTTCAAACGCGGGCTAATACTGGAGATAGAACAGCGTCTCCCTCGGTGCGACGATATCTCGACCGCTATAGATCATGCGATCGAAATCGAACGCGACCTCGAAGCCCGTAAGGAACTTCTCTCGTCCTCTATTAAATCCGCTCCGAACAAATCGGTAAAAACCTGTAGCATCTGTAAAAAGGACGATCATTCGAGCGAAGCTTGCCGATTTGCGGCAATCACATGCCAAAAATGCAACAGTAAAAGTCACAAAGCCGATCAATGTGGAAATAATCAAATCGCTCAAAAATCGGTCACGTGTTAAATTTGCGATAAACCCGGTTACATCGCGAAAAATTGCTACGTTAACCAAAAATATTCCAATTTTTCTGGCAATCAGTCACACCGCTCACCCGGTCCTCAATGCCCTCTGTCATAAGCAGGGTCATACCGCGGATCGATGTTTTAAATTTCGAAACAATCCCCCGAATTCTAATCCGCCATCCTGTCGGTATTAGCAAAAAGGTCGAGCACACTATCGAAAACTGTCGTGCTCGCGATTATAATAATTCGCGTAATCAGTCGGGAAACGGGCCGAGTGCCTGCCTACTCAAACGCGTCAAGCGAACGCCGTCTTTCTCGGGGAGCCGAACGAAACTATCCGACCTACGCAATACAGTCGGAAAATTTCAACACATTGCCCTCGGTGTGTATCGGAGCAGTACCGGAAAAAGGGGCAATTTCGATGCTATTAGATAGCGGTGCCATCCCCAATTTGATAAAAAAGGCATATACAAAAAATATGGTAGACATCAACGAAGAAGATGTCATTAAATTAACAGGCATATCCGAATTACCGGTCTTTGGACTAGGGAGCGTGCTACTTCGCGTATTCGACTTCGAATCGCGAAGTAGCACGTGCCGCTTCCCTACCCCGGTCTGCTGGGGTCTACATATTTTTATGAAACCAAGTCCCATATCAATTACCGAACGGAATGTCTCGAGTGTGGGGATGAATCATGGCCTTTCGAAAAAAAAGCCGAACCCGACGAGGTGATAGAAATCCCTGCGCGTTCGGAAACTCCTTTCTTCGTGAAGGTAAAAGATAGCATAATAAAAGAGGCATACCTCTTGCCTTTGAAAATCCGTCAAGGTGTATACGCCGGCGATTGCCTGGTGACAAACATCGACGGAAAGGCTCATTTGAAGGTTTATAATACCACAAATGACGCTGTCAAACTGATCGTTCCAGTTGTGGAGCTGCAGGAATTCGACGCTATCGAATACCTGTCAGAAAATACTCCCAGTTCAGACTGTACGACAGTTTCAAATTCTCGTTCAATCCGTCGTGACCCTCCTAATTCAAGCATAAATTGCACGATAATTGCGCCGATCCAGAGCCCGAAAGTGGCCAATTCCTAAATTTCGATAACAAATGTCGAATCAAATAACAAGTCTTGTAGCCAGGAAAGAACGAGAATCAACATCAATCAAAATAAAAATTTCAGTCAAATTCTGAGCCAAAAATCAAAGGCAGACAAAAATAAAAACGCGAAAAATTAAACCATCGAGGTCAATCGTAACGAACAGTTATACAATGAAATAAACCGATATAAAAGTCAAAAATCGAATCAAAACGTGATCTGCGTTCCTGCCTGTGAATCAACATCGCGTATAAAGAAAAATAATTCAGAGCGCTCAAAAACAATAAAAAGTCTCTTGCGACTCGACCACCTTGCAAAAATCGAATTAGAACATGTCGAAAAAATAATCGAACAATATTCAGACAGATTCCATGTAAAGGGCGAACCTCTAGAAGCCACACATGTGCTTCGACATAAGATCCCAACGGTCGACGACCTGCCGATAAACACTAAACAGTATCGGTTCCCCCAAGCGCTCAAGGGCGAAGTCCAGCGTCAAGTGGACGAGCTACTAGAAACAAGAGTCATAAGCCACTCGAAATCTCCAAACAACAGTCCCGTCTAGATAGTCCCGAAAGAACCAGACTCCAACGGTAACAAACGTTGGCGAATGGTAATTGACTTCCGTGCTTTGAACGAAAAAACAATCGGTGACTCATATCCGCTACCCAACATCACAAATATTCTGGATGAGTTGGGACGCGCGATTTATTTTTCAGTGTTCGATTTAGCATCCGGTTTCCACCAGATTGAAATGAATCAAGAAGATAAATCGAAAACCGCTTTCTCTACCCCACATGGGCACTACGAATTTTCAAGAATGCCATTCGGGCTTAAAAATGCCCCGGCAACCTTCCAGCGCTTAATGGATATCGTATTGAGTGGACTCCAAGGAGTATCCCTCTTTGTTTATCTCGACGATATCGTAGTGTATGCCAGGGACCTAGAGGAGCACGGTAAAAAGATTCACGAACTGATGGAACGATTGCGCAAAGCGAATCTCCAACTACAACCGGATAAATGCGAATTTCTTCGACCAGAAGTCAGGTACCTAGGGCACATAATCGGTAAAGACGGACTTAAACCAGACCCGAGCAAACTCTCAGCCGTCAAAGATTTCGCTGTACCCAAAAATGTCAAAAATATTCGCCAATTTTTGGGCCTAACTGGTTACTATCGTAGGTTTATCAAAGACTTCTCCAAAATCACGAAATCGCGAACTCGCCTCTTAGAGGACAAGGTTGACTTCAAATGGACTGACGAAGAGCAAAAAGCTTTCGATATCGTAAGGGATAAATTATGCGAAGCTCCTTTTCTCCAATACCCCGATTTCGAAAAACCGTTTATTATAACAACGGATGCTTCTGGCTACGCCTTAGGCGCAGTCTTATCACAAGGAGAAATAGGAAAAGGCAAACCGATAGCTTATACGTCGTGCGTACTGCGAGGAGCGTCCCTTCAGTACGACACGTACGAAAAAGAAGCAATGGCCATCATTCATAGCGTAAAAGCCTTCCGACCGTACATCTATGGTAGGAAATTTACGCTTGTATCGGATCACAAACCTTTGGTTTGGTTCAAGACCGCCAAGGACTCGAATGCACGCGTTCTCAAATGGCGACTTGTTGTCCGAATACGATTACGATGTCGTATACAAATCGGGCACACTAAATTCGAACGCTGACGGACTGTCGCGTAATCCAATCGAACAACCAGAAGAATCCAAAATAGCCGCTCATTGCAAACACAGAGAAATGAAAAAATTCAAAAACGCGCCACAGGAGATAACTCGTTCAAAAACGAAATCCAGTAGTAGTGAAGAAGAAGGTGCTACTCCCATTCAAATCACGACACGGGTCGAAATCCATCCATTTCCGGAATCCAAAAAAATAAATGTAGTCACCCGTGGTCAGGCAAGGGAGACTGTACTATCCGATCCGGATACAATAATACATGCAAACAAAACGCTCGATGACGTTAGTGTGTCAAGTGCCGATGCGCCTGCTCTCGAGAAGGCCGATACACGCCCCGCGTCTCAGCATCGTACACGACGACCTCGCAAGGCCGTGAACTACGAGGAGAGTAGTGACGACGAGACGGAGGCCGAGGTAATAAGACCCGCACGCGTCACCGACCTAAGAAGGCCGTCGGCCCAAAAACATTCAATGGCCCGAACCAGCGCAAAGCACCTCCTATCTCTCACTCGACTGGAGACGAGATCCCTCCAACAGAGGGAAGCAAACTATCAGAATTTCAAATCGCTAATTGCATTACGACTAAGGAATTGCTCCATTTTCGAAACGATCACCTAGTCTATTTTGTCTATTCAACTGGCAAACCATGTGACTGTGGAGCACAAAAGTTGTTAGAATTGAACAAACTTCCCCTCTGGAAGAATTTGACGGTTGGCCAAGCTTACAGCAAATGAGTTGGAAAAAAATATCACATCGCCCTCGTTATCAAAGGCGAGTATTCAGGATCATTATCGTTCGTATCAGAGAACATTAAAAAAAGCGTAAAGGAATTACGAGATGTTGCGACATCCTCAAACTTGAATCATGGAGTACTTACCAAACGAATCATGTCGAACACATAGTATGGAACGACATTATGAACATCATAAAAGAATCCTTTAAGAATAGTCGAGTAAAGATAATCATTTGCCTGGGAACTCTACAGTACGTGCCAATCGAAAAACGAGATGCGATTTTTTATGAAATGCATAAGTCCCCAATCGGAGGACACAAGGGTGTTTCAAAAACGTACAATAGAATCAAGCGCGAATATTTCTGGGAAGATTTAAAGTCAGATATCCAAAGAAGAGTGCAGCAATGCTTAGAATGTCAATTAACGAAATTGGTCCGAGTCAAAACCAAACAACCGATGATAATAATGGACACTCCCGCAACCGTTTTTGAGAAAATATCAATGGATATTGTTAGACCTATGCAACGCACGTCAAATCAAAACGAGTATATTCTGACGATCCAAGACCACCTTTCAAAATATTGTGTCGCTATTAACAGACCAAGGAAGCAATTTTTTGAGCGGTCTCATGAGAAGGGTCGCAAAATGTTTCCGAATTAAGCGATGTAGGACAACGGCGTTTCACCCGCAGTCCAATGGTGCCCTCGAAAGATCTCACCACGTATTAGCCGAATTTTTGAAGCAATTCCCAGATAAGGATAACGAGTGGGATCAATGGCTAGAATTGGCAATGCTCTCGTACAATACTAGCGTTCACGAAAACACGAAGTACACTCCCTATGAGGTAGTCTTCGGCAAAGTTGCAAGAGTCCCATCAAGCGAACCGCTTCGGGAATCAGATCAGCTACCAACATATCGCGGTTATTTAATTGAATTGATCGCACGCATAAACGGAATCAGAGACATCGCTTACGAAAATTTGGTCTCGTCCAAAAATCGTTCAAAAAAGTATTATGACAGATATGCGAATCCAAAAAATTTCTAAGTAGGAGACTTTGTCTACCTAAAAAAGGGTCCTAAATCCGGTAAACTCGGAGATCAATACACTGGACCGCATAAGGTCTTAGAAAAATTTGCAAAGGGCAACGTAAACATTCAATACAACAATAAAACGCGAGTAGTCCATGAAAATCGTTTGCGACATTCTCACATTAACGTTGAAGCCAAACCCAATAGGAAACCCAAGTCGACTCGAGTCGACGAATCCGATTTTAATCCTAATAAAATAAGTAATAATAATAATTATCCTGTTTTTCAGATGGCTGTTATCAATCATTGTCGTCTAACGATATCACCTTTGCACTTGCAACGAGAGAACTAGATCAAAATTTCTAGTTACAGTATTCAAAACTTGCCGAACTAACTGTTTCACAATTCGACAAAAATTTGCAGTCGCGAACCTACATATAATCACCTACATGAATTCGAAATTCATACACGTAGTTATTATATTACATTAGAAAATCATTGTATTACGATATGCATACGCAACAGTGTAGCAAAGAGCGCCATATGCTCCAAAACAATTTGTTATTAGCGATCCAAGCCTCGGACGTATTGTATACAATACACACATTATTCATCGTATAACAAAACAAGAAAATCTGATCAGGTTAAAAGAATTTTACGATTAATTTCCTGTCACTCGTGGGAACGAAAAATATCTCCTTGCTCCTCGAACTCACATATAGCCAGTTACCAAAAGAGAAACTCAAATAACCTGCAATTCCTTACTTCCCCCACATTACCTTTTCGGAGACACTTGGTACAAGTTCATCCCTGTTCTGGTCAAAGCCACACCACCTGCAATCACGGAATCGACGATGAAGTCTACTTGACGATACATCAACCCAACATCATGAGCATCCTGTGCGATGTACTCCAGAGGAGAAACCCGCTGTCGTAAACAATATGGCACGGAGCATCAGTGGTCAGAACACTACCAATCCGGAGGACAAGTTGTTAAATCTCCTGGATAAGAATAATCTATAACACCAAGCGGACTCCATCTGGAATCACACCTGGGAAAATTCATTCAATTCGGTACAGCAACCGCTGGTTTCACCCGAACCTCACTCGTCGTGCGAGCGATCAAGATCCTCGTAGATACGGCGATCCATGCATACAGCCTACATCATGTGGACGGCGGATCAAGTTATCTCGTCGGTGCAGTATGGGACTCGGTTACGTACCTCCTGATGCATCTGGCTAAACAACCTAAGAAGAAAACGTCAACGGATGCAGTGACTGATCAAGAACCTCATCAACTCGTGTTGGCCCCTCCAGCTGAACCAGAGGGCCAATATCAACACTGCAACACATGATCTGTAATCTGTCCTCTCCGATCATCCAGAAAACAACCAATCCTCCAAACCTCGTTCCTTCTCTTAAATTCGCACGAGGAGACACGATAATTCTGATCATGCTAATAATTTATTTGTTGTCATCGTTCGTTTAGCCTTGTCAAGTAAGAGATAGGGTAAAATAAGTAAATAAGCATCTATGTTCGAGGAAAATAAAAAAGGAGAAAACTCGTACCCATACTTTTTAGCACAAAATGAAAAAATGTATATTCATAATTAATTTAAAAAAAACGGAGAAGAAAGAAAAACTTCCTTGCATAAAGATCTAGATATAAATACGATAACCGAAAATATTCTCATACAAAGATCTATATATACAATAATAAGACACACATTCTTTCCTTCTTCTATAATCTACATAAGACTCTAATCCAAAGATTGTACTTACCGACACCGCATCCGTTTAAGAATAGGCTGATGATTATATTGGGATTCAGAACATTCATAATAATTGAGCGGGACGCTCAATCTTAAACCGGGGAGGTGTTACATCCTAGCCAATGTGCCTTCTCTTGATTATTCCCAATATCCTCATTTGCCGTCATAAGCGTATTATATGTATGAATCTAAGAATAAGACGCGTAACAGCATTAAACGGAACTTGCGTACGTTCTGCGAGCATATTCAAATCACAGCGATATGTACACGACAGCCGCACCGCCACAGTCATCGACTTTTCCTATCCCATTGGCTGTCAACAAGAACACGATCTCAGGCGCATATTCCAAGAAGAGCTGTCGAACGAAAAATCAACCATCAGCTCGATCAACAGACTCCAAAAATCCTACGCCGGCTCATCCGCATGGTGACCAAGAGAAGCCTAGACCCTAGATTATTTAAATATAACATAGACTCGATGGCTCCGACGAACTTATAACTCCGGCTAAATAATAAGACATCCGGTCTCGCAGCGTAGTCCGATATACAAACTTCTCGATATGAGAAGTCACCAGAGCCATAAATTGACATAACACAAACCATGCGAATGCTTAGGTCTCAGATATCGAACTCTATATCCCATGCGCTTTTTCGCCGAAACACGGGACAAAGGTCCCCTGCGTTCGATACGGGTAATTCTATATAAGGAATGATCGAGATCGATTCTGCGAATCATGAATATCGCGACCAATCACGCTAAACCTTAAAGTTCCTTCTCCCACTATCGAACCCCTCCTAATTTTCATATCAAGAAAGACTTCCTTCCTGAAGTCAGTCTTTCAACAATTTCCATCGCGTTCAGATCAAGTCTCCCGATAATGTTCATTAATCAGATCGTAGTCTCGCAACGTTTGCATCGAATTAACTTCACTTCTTAATCTTGTTCTGACAGAAATCGAAGTGTAGCACAAATATCATAGAGTTTTCGAATATTATACATTTTCGGGTTTTGACCGAAGTATCGTATAATCTTTTAGTCGACTCTCGCGGCCTCGAGTCCATAAAGTATTTCAAGTGCGGTTTACTAGGCGTAAAAACATAAATACGCCCTTATCCTTATCTTAGCTCTTATCACTGTTTCGATTAACAGTTGCTTTATTTTTACAAAGGCTTTTTCCTCTTCCTCTCCCCATCTCCAGTCTTGCCCCTTTTTTAGTAGTCGAAGGAGGGGTATGTTTCCTTCGCATGTCTTTCCGAGAATTTAATGTAAAAGTTGACAAATCTCAAGAATTCTCGGAGCTGTTTTATATTCCGTGGTCGTGGGTACTCCTTGATTGATTGGATCTTATCTGGTTGTGATTTTCTTCCGGCGATGGTCAGTAGATGCCCCAAAAATGCCACCTCCTGTTGAAAGAATTTTGAGTTTTTGAAGTTTAGAGTCATATTGTTCGCGCTGATTCGCTCGAATAGCTGGTGTAGGTGTACCAGATGCTGTTTCTCATTTTTTGACAAACACAGCAAGTCGTCGACGAAATTAATGCTCGAACTTCCCAGATCCTGAAGTACAATATCCAATGCCCTAATTAGACTTGCCGTGCTTGTTTTTAGCCCGAAAGGTGTTACTGTAAACTGATAGTACTTTCCATGTTGGAATGCCGTATATGGTCTTGATTCTTCTGCTAACGGAATCTGCCAGAAGCTGCTTGTCATATCTAGGCTTGATATGACCTGGGCTCCCCCACACCGCTAAAAGATTTCTTCAGTTGGTGGCGCGGTATCATGATCTTCGACTAAAAATGTATTTAACTGCCGGGCGTCCAGACGCAGCCGGATTGATCCATCCTTTTTTACGACGGTGACGAGGGGGTTAATGAAACGGCCTTTTGCTCCTTCAATTATACCTTGCTCTAGCATTTTGTTGATTTCTTCTTGTACTTTCTCCCGATACTGAATCGGTACTGGGTATGACCGATGCACAGATGGTTCGGGATTCTTGAGAATCAATTTTTGCGTGTATGCGTCCATCCGACCGGGTTTTCGCCTGAAAATGTGCCAGTAGTTTTGTATAAGGGTTTCGGAGCCCTCTCTTATGTCTTCTGATAAATTAGGGCACTCCTGTAGCTTCTGGTTTATTTCTTCCTAGGTAAGTTCGTCCTCTATCCCATTTTCTATCGAGGAAATCTTGGTGGGTGGATGTGAGTGGTGTTCTTCCCGTTGCCAAATCCATCTTCCTTCCTCCAGCTCGGCGACTATCCCGTTTTTTACCTTAATGATCCCCTTACCCGAATCCACCTCCACCAGCAGTTCGAGCAGTTCGAGCAGTTCATCGATATCCGAGATAGCATTCCTGCTCATTTTTTGTATTATCAGCATTTGTAGGCTTCCTCTAGCCTGGTAGAGTTCTGCCTCCACCATGATTTGCTGCTTGATTCGTCCGGATTTACCCCCGAATGCTCCGATAGCCTCGGTACGTGTTACTGGTATCCTGGGACAATCCTTGAATTCCTTTTTTCGTTGTAAAAAGAATTCCTCCGATACGCATGATACCTCGCTCTCACTGTCGATCAGGATTTCTATGATCGTCCCTTCTAGCTTGATCGGCAGTGTTGGGCATCGCAGCCGTATCCTTCTTGCCTGCCCTTGGTTCTCCATGAGGAAGTCCCTCGGATTATCATGTATGTTTGTCCCTCGGCTTTTTATTTTCTTTTCCTTCTTTTTGCTTTCGACTTCCTTCCTGGCACTGCTTCTTGCCGTGATTTCTTCCACCTGATCTTGCTAGATTGGTTCAGCCTCGGGTCCATGTTGCCTCGTTATCATTTTTGTTGTCGTTCGTTTGTTCCGGATCCAGACTCGTTTATTCTCCGGAATCTCGATCATTCCCAATTGGCTGATTTGCCCGGGATCTTGTTCTTCCGTCTCGTTTTGCTTGTTCCGTTTCTTCTTCAATCTTTCTTTTTTTCAGGTTTCTTTTCATCCTTTGGCGTGCTTCCTCCATGGCGTCCTGGATTTCCTCGTTGTCCGTTGCGCCTCGTGATGGCTCATCGATAGTGGTTATTGTTATCGATTCGGGCGCAACTGCTAGCAGCTTCCCTGGTCCTGTTTTTGCCCGACAGGCTGTCCATCGTGCGCCTGAGAGTTCTGTACTTCCTGATGCCCTCTTGCCGGCGGATTCGCTATTGCTGGCCCCCCTGACTGACCTGGGTTCCATGCAGGTGCCATAGAGTTCAGATGGGGTCTGAAATAGCCGTATCCATACTGCCATGGTTGCTGCCTTACGAATGGTGCTAACCCCGCGTTGCTGTTTCCAAATCCTCGACCACCTTGTTGCTGATTATGGAATGGTGGTGATGGTCCCTGGTATCCAGGATTCCCTAGCCGCCATGGTTGGTTAAGCCCCATTGGGCGTGGTCCCCCGAATGTCCCGAGTCCCGACCCCTTCCATGGGTTCGACTGCCCTGTTGTGACGGTGGGTTGTGATCGACATGGAAGAGATCTTCTGGCATTCAGTGGTGCTGCCCCGTCCATACTCTCCAAAAACTCGAGGAAAGCATCAATATTTTTTATGCTACTGACCCGTACTGCCATTCGGGTTGATTCGTCGAAATGATTCGCCAGTTTCCGGATGATCTGCTTCTCTGCTAGCCCTCCACTTAAGTCTTTGGCGTTGCAAATATTTGAGTAGCGTACTCGGTCCGAGTCATTAGGTAGAGAAGATCTGTGTTACCGGTGATTGGCCAAAATTCCTTGAAATCCCGTAGGACGCGCATTGGTCGTTCTCTGCCGTCACCATTGTACGACGGAGTTTTTCGCTTCGCTGCGTATGCCTGGCTCACGTTAAGTCCCGTTCCCCATGTGGTGTTGCCCATGGTAGTTGAGTTCTGAGCCCGGGTGTTTTTTTCACACTCCGTGATTCGTCTAGAGTGATCTGTAACGACTTCTCCCACATCCTTCGATGAATAAAGGAGGTTGCATATTGTCTTTCTGATGGCTTCCAATCGAGTATCAAAATCATCGGTTTGTTCTTTATGCTCCTTTCGAATCTCGTCATAACTTTGCTCTATTAGTTTCTGAGCAATCACGATTTTTCGTTCCGTGCGTTCTTCGATTTTGTTAATTTCGTTGGTGAGTTTTTTATTTGACTCCTCTGGCAGCTGCCGCGACCTCACAATGTATCGGTCGTCCTGTCGTTTAATTTCCACTTTTGTGGTGATGCGTTCCTTCCGTTGTTCGTTTCGTATGCTGTTCATAACTCTTATGAGGGCCTTAATGGTTTCGCTATCCCCAGTGCCTGTCCCATCAATGTCGACTGTATTTTGACTAACGTCAAAAGTTTCGTCGTTCGCTATTTCGCCTTGCCTGGGTTCTAGTGCCGACAATCGCCCAATATTTTGCCCATCTCGTTGACGGGTGTCTTCTAGCAACCCATCCGCCGTCGTTAATTCCCAGTCAAGGGAGGTTTCGTTGTTTGTTTGGGTCATTTTGTTATTAATACCTTATTCTATGAGTCTTTCTTTCGTATGTACGAGTCCCTGTTCGGGCGCCATAATATAGCTGGTCTTAATTCGCTACAAATAACTTCATAGGTTCGGGACTCGAACAGGGAAGAAATTAGTAGAGGCTCACGTGTTTTTGGTATTTTACAAAAAAAAACAATTTATTCAGTTTTTATTTGTCTCGATACAATAGAAAAGACTACATTATGTAGGTGTAGTGTGTTGTTCTTGTAATTTCCGCAATGTTTTTCTCCGCGGTAAATATTGATTACCCGCGAGGTAAGTACGATAGAGTGCGATCTCTTATCGTTGATCGATAATGGCTGCCGCGCTCTCCCTAGTACTTTTGCTTGGGGCGGGCTGAGTCGCGACCCACTTCCGCTTGCGGCGCCGTGGATCGCAACGCTTTGCCCCTTTCTCTGAATCCCTGACTCTTAGGGCGCGTTGAGTCATGGCGCGCTCTCGCTCGTGGCGCTTTCCCTCGCTCTCTATCCCTGACGCTTTGGGCGCGTTGAGTCGCCACGCTCTCGCTCGTGGCGCTAGGAATTGCGGCCCTTACCCTCTCTCTCTATCCCTTTCTCTTAGGGTGCGTTAAGTCGCGGCGCTGTAGATGCGTGACCTAGGTACAGCGGCGCGCGCGCTCTCTTGTCACGCGGCGATACTGATCCCCCTTCCCTGTGCCTACCAGCCGCGTCGTCACGATCGAAGTTCTCTCCCGATCAATCATCGCGCGTCAATAATTGATTAACAATGTTTTCGATTTTGGCGTGAGAGGGCGCCACTTACCGGTCTGCGACGATCTATCCGCGCGATTCACATCGGGCTCTCGGCTGACCCTTCCTTTGTGTGGATTTCATCACGCTCGCGATTTCGGGATACCTCCTTGCCATTTATGTGTTCCTGGTGTATTTTCCTTCTTCAATGTGCGATTTAGGTGTCTCTGTGTATATGTGTGTGTGTGTAAGTGTGTGTTATAAATTGATATGTGTACGTTCTTAGTTTGAGAGACCTTCTGTGCTCTTCTCTTTTCCTAATACAATTTTTCTATTTATTGTTTGATAATTGCTTCTCCTATGTTGTTAATAATTCCGATTATCCTTATTCTTATCTTTTTCTCTTACTCTACAACCCTTTTATCCATAAATTCCTTTATTTCAATTATTTACCCCTTCTCAATTTTCCCTTTCCTTAGCTTTCCTCCCACCGCACTTTCCTTCCCCTAAGTTCAGTATTTGCGTCGGCTGTGTACTTGTTAGGTTTTTTTTAAAAGAAAATTGAGAGTACTTTAGTACGCTAATGACTCCACCTTTTCTGTTCTATCGACTTTCCTTCCACGACACTTTCCTTCCCCTACGGTCAGTTTTCATGTGCTGTGTACTAGTCGATTTCTCAGCCAAAAGAGGAAGTGTTTTTTCTCCAAAACTCGTGTCCTTTTACATACCGATTTTACCGCCTTTTCTTTCCCCTTCCCTTAATTGTTACCCATAATTCCCTTTATGAGTAACTTTTTTCTTCTTTAAATAAATTTCACTTCTATTCTGTTTTTGTGGTTTTCTTTGTTTTCTTTTCATGTCTCCCTCTCGCTTTGGTGTGCCGCCTATACATTCCCCTTCCCTTACCCTTTGTTATTGTTAACTTTGTTTCTGCTATATATACATCCTACTGTTTTTGTTTCTTTTATTGTTTTTCTTTCACTTCTCCTTCTTCCCGTTTATAATTTTGTTTTTCTGTACGTCCTACCTAATTGACCTTCTATTTTCGTGTCGGTCTGTTATTCCTCCCTCTCCTACTTCGATCACGAAGTCGGTTGCTTTTTTGAATATGCGGTGGGGTTATTTATTTATGAGATATACCTGTACGTCTCAATATGTTTGGTTTTTTTTCAGATTCATATAACGTCCACAATACTGTTCGCCAATTGGCGTTTCCTGCGCACCGTTGTAAACAAACGTACAAAAGTACAGGATAACAAGTTTTTAAAACATTTGTACATATTGTTAAAGGATCAATAAATATGTGTAAAAAAATTCGTTATATATATATATATATATATTCGTTTTATGTATGTGTGTGTGTGTGTGTGTGTGTCTGTGTGTGTGTGTGTGTGTGTGTGTGTGTGTGTGTGTGTGTGTGTGTGCGTGTGTGTGTGTATACGCGTCCCCTGAGGACCAATTTGATATCTTAACCATTTTAATCAACATGAAAACAATATTCACCGATTAAAAGTGCGATAGAATACATTATTTGCGGTTATATTTTTACACAATTTTCACAGTATTTAATCTAAAGCAAAATTATTTTTAAAATCAGACATTTTCTTAACGAAGAATCGATCGAACCATCTAAGTCCTCATGAAAATCGATATTGACATTTCATCCTTTTTTAAATCAATCCCACACACCGTTCTATGGATTTTTGTAGTGCAATTTATGCAAATTAGATGACGTTAGTTGGGTCGAAATTTTTTCGAAGTTCACTTATCACGAGATTGCAAGATTCGAGTGCACGTAAATTTGTGAAAATCGCAGCGAATATCAAAAACGACAAACAGTGTGTGAAAAATATAGCCTGCCTTTGTGCTACAACAACCAAAACAACTGCTTCAAAGCATTCCATATATCATAAACGAATGTTACGACACATTATAAAATATCTGCCACACTCCCTTGATTGCTTCATAACTAGCCCCTGATTTTTTTCAAAAACTAAATAATACGTGTTTTTTTTTAAATTTATTTAAAGATACCATAAAGTCAACTAATTTTTCAGTGAGTTCGGGGCATACTCCAATAATCATCGAATCGCAATTTTGTACTATAATCCGAATCTTCTTGCGTAGCGAGTACTTCCACGCATCTGCGGTGCGCGGGCGTTTCCATCTTGTACTTTTTCTACGAGCACAATTTTTCTTTTCTTTCGGTGATTTAGGATCTGTAGGCCCCTAGGCTCAACCGATGCTGCGGGCCTTTCCGAGAGGGGACTGAGGGGTTATTTCTTGGGGGAATTAGAAAAAAACATAACCTTGAAAGTCGCATTTCAAAGCACGTTTTTGGTTGAAATCCTTAAGAAAATCTTATGAAAGTTCACAATTTTTTACAACATTAAAATTGTTTTGGAATAACAAAATTAAAAATCTTTACAGTGTTCAAAACAATTTATTAACATTGATTGAAAATGATAGTTTGAAAAGCGCACCAAATTAGGTACCGGTACATGTTTTTCTTTTAAAATATGAAAATATTAGCTATTCCAATTTTAAAGATTACAAATTGTAATTTGAAACAAGTGTCTGTGTAAATTTCATATCTTCATGATTTATTTATCTCATAATGTCACTTTCAATGCTAAGCAATGCCAAAAAGTTGAGTCTGTCTTCTAACATAGATGTTCGGGAATCAGCATTCCCTCGGGACGGGATCTCGGGCTTTCAAAAGGCGCGGCAGTGATCGAGGAGACACGGTCGACGAGCGGCGGCGCCACGTGACGGGGATCGCTCGGTGCGGCCCTCGACGCATGCGCGCTCGGACGATCTTCGTCTCTCTCGGTCGATTGCCTCGCCTTGACCGTTCTATTCAGTCCTGGGCTTTGGTGCGACCACACGTGTTTCGGACTATTCTAAATTTTCCTCGGGCTCTTTTCACCGGGTCTCTCTCAATATATCGGAATTATTTTGTACGGGCTTTTTACCTACTCGGGAACGTACTTGCGGGAACACAAATTCTTTCACGTCGGTGCTCTCGTGAGATTTACGCCCTCACGGAAGACCGGCATCGGGCACGTGGTCGGCGCCATTATTTCTCATTACTTTTCGTCCATCTTTCGTCCATCTTTTCGTCGGGATCGTTACACGTTATTGTCGGGACCGTTACAATTTTATAAATAAAGACATCACCACACGGACTCCCACGCGTTTATTAATTATTTAACACCAACACCAGATACGCGGGTCTAGAACATTGATTCTGGAACATTTTGGTCCTTCGAGCCGGATCTGGTGGCGCGTGAAAGTTTGTGCTTCGGGATTTAACACGTGGGCTTTAGGCTTCACGTGGTCGGAACAGTCGGTCGGGAAAAATATATCGGGAACACTGGCGGTGAGACGTCGCAAGTATTCGTGATTCTTCATCGAGCCACGCGGTGCGCGAAGCAGTGCCGGCTCTCGGGTCTCGCGGCCCTCGTGCGCGCTCGGATTCGGGATCGGGACAGTGACGTAGCGAGCGGTGGTAGCCCTCGGGCCACGCGAGTTCGGGATCGGGACAGTAACGTAGCGAGCGACAGTCGTCCTCGGGCCACGCGGGTGCGTACTCTGTGCAGTGAAGTAGTTAGGCGCGGGCCCCTGTGACAATTTTCGGGATCCTTCGGGTATCGGGGCGCGCGTCTTTCGAAGTGACAGTCTCAACCGACAAGACATTTCTACGCGGGTTTCAATACGGACAACCGGGTTCCCTTTTTGTGCGCATTTAAGTGAACTTTTTGACATTTTCGTCAGTGACTCCGGGTATCCGGGTTTTCGGGATTAGTATCGGGCCAAATCGAGTGTCGAGTGTTCGCAATGGCCGATCAAAAGAACGCGCTCGGGGAGAACGCTCCTGAGCCGGTCGACGCGGGTGCGAGGGCCTTACCGTCCGTCTCGGACGCTTCGACCTCGACGACCACGGCGGCGGCCTTGCAACTGCCGGAGGACGCCGCAACCAAGGTGCGCAAACAGCGCAAACCATCACCATCGGGAGATCGGGCGGGCAAACGGGCAACCTCACCGCGGCCGAACGCATCGGGTGCTTTCGCGCTGAAAATCGAGACGCAACGGACTCGCATCGCGCTCCTCGGGCACCTGTTGGACAAGGCCATGGGCACGGACGCGGCGTCAGCTACCATGGCTCAGGTGGAGAGCATGCGGGAATCCGGGTTGGGAGTCTGGGAAAAGTTCGAGTCCGTCCACGAGGCTATAGGTGAGTCGTGTGACCTCGAGTTTTTGACTTCAGACTACGTAACTGGAGATTGGTACTCCAAGGCGTTCAACACGTTCACCAAGGTGAACGAACGGCTCGGGATATTACGGGAACAAGTGCAGCAAGCCGCTCCACCTACGGCCAACGCATCTGTCGAGAACTCGGGCTCAATGGGAGGGGGCAGAACTCATTTGCCAAAGATCTCGCTCCCTACATTTTCGGGCGCTAACTCAGAGTGGTGTTCATTCCGGGACATGTTCACCGCTCTCGTGCGGGAAAACACGGCCATTAGCGACGTCGAGCGGATGCACTATCTGCGTACCTCAACAGCGGGTGAGGCGGCGAAGTTGATAGCGAGCCTGCCCATCGAGGCCGACTCATTCGGGCCGGCATGGGAAACGCTGCTGGAGCGTTACGAGAACAAGCGCATTTTGGTGTCGGCGCACCTGGGCAGCTTGCTGGACACCAAAACCATCGGGTCACGGTCCGCTACAGAACTGCACGAACTCGTGCACACAATCACTGAGGCGTGCAACTCCCTCAAAGCACTCGGCGCGCCCATAGAGCATTGGGACTGGGTGCTGGTCTTTGCGGTGTCGCGACGACTCGACACGGCGTCGCGCGAGGCATGGAAGCTTCACCACGGGCAATCCCAGGAACCACCATCCTACGCGAAATTGCGCGCGTTCCTGGCGAGTCGGGCTCGGGCCTTGGAGGAAGCAGAAGCGGGACGACTCAGACCATCGGCCAATTCTTCATCGGGTAATCGGGCAAAGCCGTCATCACGGGCTACGGGCGCGTGGTCGTACGCCACCACCACAACTTCGGGCACCGCGTGCGTACAGTGTCAAGGGGGACACTTCATCGTTTCGTGCCCTCAGTTTCGTCAGATGACGAACGAGGCTCGTCGGGAAGTAGTATCAAGGCTGCGGCTTTGCTTTAATTGCCTCGGGAAACACAATGTCGGGTCTTGCCAGACGGCAGCAAGGTGCAAGGAGTGCGACCGGAAGCACCACACCATGATCCACGTCGGGTGGAGCAAATACGGGAACGGGTCAAACGCAGCGGGACCATCGGGAACTTCGACCACGGGCAAACCGGGGCCATCATCCTCCTCGGAGACTCAACAATGAGGTGAGGCCGCATTAACGGGGGCAGCAACGGGATCATCACGGGTGGCGGTGCTGTTGGCGACGGGGTTGGCGCATCTGGCGCTGAGCAACGGGTACTTACACAGCGTACGAATGCTTATCGACACCGGGTCAGAACTGTCGTTCATTTCCGACCAGCTCGTACGCCACCTCAGATTGCATCGGGAGTCGTCAACCATCAACATTACCGGGATCGGGGGCACGCCGTCGGGACACACACGCGGGATGGTCGGCTGTGACTTACGGTCACTCCACTCCCGCCACCAATTATCAATAAACACACATATTTTGCCCAAGTTAATGCCTGTTCTTCCGTCTTTCTCTCTTCCTCATCGCCATTGGAGCCATTTTCAGGGTCTTACACTAGCTGATCCGGAGTTCTTCGTACCACGAGAGGTCGATCTCATCTTGGGGGCCGACGCATACGGGAAACTCGTCCTACCAGAGGTGAGACGCGGGCCTCCTGATACTCCAGTCGCTCAAAATACAATATTCGGCTGGGTTATTCTCGGGCCGGTTTCGGGCTCTCACTCTCTCTCTACCTTGGTTCACCACGCGGCGGTGGACAACGGCTTCCAGGAGTTGCAGGATCTCCTCTCGAAATTTTGGGTTCAGGAGGAGGTTCCTGAAGACGCGGGCTCATCCCTCACGCCAGAGGAGCAAGAGTGTGAGAACCACTTTCTTTCCACGCATTCGCGGGACGAATCAGGTCGGTACATTGTTCGGTTACCTATCAAGTCGGGTGCACCTGAGCTGGGAAACTCGTATCGGGCAGCGGCGGCAAGCTTGCAGCGAATGCGTCGGAAATTATCGCGGGATTCGGGCTATAGAAAACTTTACGAAGATTTTCTCGGGGAATATGAGTTGATGCAACATATGGTTCGGGCGCCAGCTGATTCACAACCTCGGGACACGGCTTACTATCTTCCACATCACGGGGTGTTGAAGGAAAGCAGCACAACAACAAAGTTGCGGGTTGTCTTTAACGGGTCCGCGAAAACAGTTTCGGGTTTTTCGCTTAACGACATATTGCACACGGGGGCAAAACTACAATTAGACCTAACAGACGTGCTGCTTTGGGTTCGCCGACATCGGTACGTGTTTGCGACGGACATTACTAAGATGTTCCGGCAGATTCGGGTACATCGGGATGACTGGGACCTTCAACGCATCCTGTGGGACGACGGGCTCGGGAATGTCGTTCCTTATCAGCTGACTACGGTTACATACGGGACGAGGCCAGCGCCGTTTCTTGCAGTTCGGGTTTTGTTACAATTGGTAGCAGACGACGGGGAAAAGTATCCAACGGCTGTCGCCCCTCTTACAAAGGGGCGCTATGTCGATGATATTTTCGGGGGCGCTGACAATCTCGGGGACTTAGCGACACAAGCGAGACATTTAATCGGGCTTTGCTCGGCGGGCGGCATGCCCTTAGCCAAGTGGCAATGCAACAAACCGGGTTTCTGCGACAAGATCGGTGTAGCGTCGAGTTCTGACTCTTCTCGGGTGATAGAAGAGGTCGGAACGAAAATTCTCGGGATCTCGTGGCTGCCGGGTACCGACACTTTCAAATTCACCACTCTCCCTTACACAGAGAGTGCCGAAATCACCAAACGGGTTATTTTGTCGGAAATTGCGCAGCTGTACGACCCACTGGGCTTCCTTGCGCCAGTCACAATTCGGGCGAAGGTCTTGCTCCAACAACTCTGGGTGGACAAGCTGTCATGGGACGATGCGGTCCCAACGAAGGTTGCAGAGTCGTGGGTCGAATTTCGTCGGGAGCTGACCCACCTCGGGACGATCACGGTGCCACGCTGGATCGGGATATCCACGGGCACTTCGGTACAAGTACACGGATTTTCAGACGCTTCTCTAGTCGCACTAGCAGCGGTCGTCTTCGTACGGGTCACGGGTCCGGGTGGCGATACCGGAATCTCGATGGTATGCGCCAAGACAAAGGTTGCTCCGCTAAAGCGCCTTGTCATTGCGCGATTGGAACTTGCGGCCGCACTAGTTCTTGCCAAACTCACGCGGTACGTTCAGCAGGTGCTGAACCTCGGGAGCGCACCAGTGTATCTATGGACAGATTCATCGGTCGCGCTGACATGGGTTACGAGCCACCCATCGCGGTGGAAGGAATTCGTACGCAATCGGGTCACGGCCATTCAAGAGCTTTTACAAACGGGACAATGGAGATACACACCGGGACGGGACAATCCAGCGGATTGTGCATCACGGGGGCTAACAATCTCACAGCTCGAGCAATTTGAACCATGGCGGAACGGACCACACTGGTTAGCCAAATCCTCAATCCATTGGCCGTTACATTACACCGGGACGGCGGATACAGCGGCCCTCGAAGAGCGACCAGGTCTCATTCTCACAACTTCAACCAAACATTCGCGGGTCTACGAACTCATTCATCGGTACTCATCGCTTACACGGTTGCTGAGAATAACGGCTCTCCTCTTCAAGGCCATCGCCAAGATGAGAGGAGCATCACACGGGTCAACGGGAGCATACATTTCACCGGGAGACCTGGACCATGCACGGGTATATTGGGTAAAAGCCACACAAGCAGAGTATTTCGAAGCAGAGCTGAAGATACTCACGGGACCACACGTGCTTCCACGCACGCATCCACTCACACGGCTAACGGGCTATATCGACAACATCGGGACGCTGAGAGTGGGAGGACGCCTGAAACACTCGGCCTTACAGCCCGAGTGCCTTCATGCGGCCATTTTACCTCGGGATTCCCCTCTCACGCAATTAATCATCTCTGACGCTCACCTCCGCACGTTCCACGGAGGGACACAGGTGACGTTAGCGCACATAAGAAAACGCTACTGGATCATCGGCGGGCGGGCTCCAGTGCGTTCTCGGGTCTTAAAGTGCGTTCGCTGTGCTCGGTTTCGGGCGGTAAAAGCACAGCAACCCATGGGACAATTGCCGGTTACTCGGGTTACACCATCGCGGGCATTCTTATTCACGGGGGTTGATTACGCGGGGCCAGTGTCTCTCAAGAGCTGGCGCGGGCGCGGGAGTCGGGTACAAAAGGGTTGGCTGTGCATCTTCGTCTGTCTTGCAACTTCTGCCTTACATTTGGAGATTGTTACAGACTTATCAACAGATACGTTCCTAGCGGCGTACCGGCGGTTCATCGGGAGACGGGGAGTGTGTCACACTCTATACAGCGACTGCGGGACAAATTTTCGAGGCGCCAGTGCTGAGCTAACGAAGTTGTTCAAGGCCGGGACTCGGGAATCCGAGCAACTAGCTCACCTCTTGGCCAACGACGGGACGAACTGGGCCTTTAATCCACCGGGAGCGCCACACATGGGTGGGAAATGGGAGGCGGCAGTCAAATCTGTCAAATTGCACCTTCGGCGGACCATCGGGGAGACGAGCCTGACCTTCGAAGAATTTACGACTCTTCTGGTTCAGGTCGAGGCCGTGCTCAATTCACGTCCGCTGGAGCCTATGTCCGAGGATCCAGAGGACCTCACCGCACTTACACCCGGGCACTTTCTCATCGGGGACGCGCTGACGGCAATTCCGGAGCCGTCATATCGGGATATCAACACGAGCAGATTGTCGCGCTGGCAGTTCATCCAGGAGCGACTACACCATTTTTGGGATCACTGGTCGTCGAGCTACTTGCAGCGACAGCAGGCCATTTCGAAGTGGCATCACCCTCGCAACGAGATTCGGGTCGGATCCATGGTGCTACTGACCGACGGGAACCTGCCTCCTGCAAAATGGCCGCTCGCTCGGGTCACCGAGCTTCATCCGGGAACTGACGGGCTGGTTCGAGTCGTTACCATCAGGACGGCGTCTTCCAGCTTCACGCGACCAGTGGCCAAACTGGTCATTCTTCCCATCGGGACCACGGGGCCTTCTATCGACAGCGCGGCTGTACGATGGCGGGCGGGATGTTCGGGAATCAGCATTCCCTCGGGACGGGATCTCGGGCTTTCAAAAGGCGCGGCAGTGATCGAGGAGACACGGTCGACGAGCGGCGGCGCCACGTGACGGGGATCGCTCGGTGCGGCCCTCGACGCATGCGCGCTCGGACGATCTTCGTCTCTCTCGGTCGATTGCCTCGCCTTGACCGTTCTATTCAGTCCTGGGCTTTGGTGCGACCACACGTGTTTCGGACTATTCTAAATTTTCCTCGGGCTCTTTTCACCGGGTCTCTCTCAATATATCGGAATTATTTTGTACGGGCTTTTTACCTACTCGGGAACGTACTTGCGGGAACACAAATTCTTTCACGTCGGTGCTCTCGTGAGATTTACGCCCTCACGGAAGACCGGCATCGGGCACGTGGTCGGCGCCATTATTTCTCATTACTTTTCGTCCATCTTTCGTCCATCTTTTCGTCGGGATCGTTACACATTATTGTCGGGACCGTTACAATTTTATAAATAAAGACATCACCACACGGACTCCCACGCGTTTATTAATTATTTAACACCAACACCAGATACGCGGGTCTAGAACATTGATTCTGGAACAAAAAATGTTAGAACATTGATTCTGGAACATTCTAGAAGTCTAGAACATTGATTCTGGAACAAAAAATGTTCCAGAATCAATGTTCTAGACCCGCGTATCTGGTGTTGGTGTTAAATAATTAATAAACGCGTGGGAGTCCGTGTGGTGATGTCTTTATTTATAAAATTGTAACGGTCCCGACAATAACGTGTAACGATCCCGACGAAAAGATGGACGAAAGATGGACGAAAAGTAATGAGAAATAATGGCGCCGACCACGTGCCCGATGCCGGTCTTCCGTGAGGGCGTAAATCTCACGAGAGCACCGACGTGAAAGAATTTGTGTTCCCGCAAGTACGTTCCCGAGTAGGTAAAAAGCCCGTACAAAATAATTCCGATATATTGAGAGAGACCCGGTGAAAAGAGCCCGAGGAAAATTTAGAATAGTCCGAAACACGTGTGGTCGCACCAAAGCCCAGGACTGAATAGAACGGTCAAGGCGAGGCAATCGACCGAGAGAGACGAAGATCGTCCGAGCGCGCATGCGTCGAGGGCCGCACCGAGCGATCCCCGTCACGTGGCGCCGCCGCTCGTCGACCGTGTCTCCTCGATCACTGCCGCGCCTTTTGAAAGCCCGAGATCCCGTCCCGAGGGAATGCTGATTCCCGAACATCCCGCCCGCCATCGTACAGCCGCGCTGTCGATAGAAGGCCCCGTGGTCCCGATGGGAAGAATGACCAGTTTGGCCACTGGTCGCGTGAAGCTGGAAGACGCCGTCCTGATGGTAACGACTCGAACCAGCCCGTCAGTTCCCGGATGAAGCTCGGTGACCCGAGCGAGCAGCCATTTTGCAGGAGGCAGGTTCCCGTCGGTCAGTAGCACCATGGACCCGACCCGAATCTCGTTGCGAGGGTGATGCCACTCCGAAATGGCCTGCTGTCGCTGCAAGTAGCTCGACGACCAGTGATCCCAAAAATGGTGTAGTCGCTCCTGGATGAACTGCCAGCGCGACAATCTGCTCGTGTTGATATCCCGATATGACGGCTCCGGAATTGCCGTCAGCGCGTCCCCGATGAGAAAGTGCCCGGGTGTAAGTGCGGTGAGGTCCTCTGGATCCTCGGACATAGGCTCCAGCGGACGTGAATTGAGCACGGCCTCGACCTGAACCAGAAGAGTCGTAAATTCTTCGAAGGTCAGGCTCGGCTCCCCGATGGTCCGCCGAAGGTGGAATTTGGCAGATTTGACTGCCGCCTCCCATTTCCCACCCATGTGTGGCGCTCCCGGTGGATTAAAGGCCCAGTTCGTCCCGTCGTTGGCCAAGAGGTGAGCTAGTTGCTCGGATTCCCGAGTCCCGGCCTTGAACAACTTCGTTAGCTCAGCACTGGCGCCTCGAAAATTTGTCCCGCAGTCGCTGTATAGAGTGTGACACACTCCCCGTCTCCCGATGAACCGCCGGTACGCCGCTAGGAACGTATCTGTTGATAAGTCTGTAACAATCTCCAAATGTAAGGCAGAAGTTGCAAGACAGACGAAGATGCACAGCCAACCCTTTTGTACCCGACTCCCGCGCCCGCGCCAGCTCTTGAGAGACACTGGCCCCGCGTAATCAACCCCCGTGAATAAGAATGCCCGCGATGGTGTAACCCGAGTAACCGGCAATTGTCCCATGAGTTGCTGTGCTTTTACCGCCCGAAACCGAGCACAGCGAACGCACTTTAAGACCCGAGAACGCACTGGAGCCCGCCCGCCGATGATCCAGTAGCGTTTTCTTATGTGCGCTAACGTCACCTGTGTCCCTCCGTGGAACGTGCGGAGGTGAGCGTCAGAGATGATTAATTGCGTGAGAGGGGAATCCCGAGGTAAAATGGCCGCATGAAGGCACTCGGGTTGTAAGGCCGAGTGTTTCAGGCGTCCTCCCACTCTCAGCGTCCCGATGTTGTCGATATAGCCCGTTAGCCGTGTGAGTGGATGCGTGCGTGGAAGCACGTGTGGTCCCGTGAGTATCTTCAGCTCTGCTTCGAAATCTCTGCTTGTGTGGCTTTTACCCAATATACCCGTGCATGGTCCAGGTCTCCCGGTGAAATGTATGCTCCCGTTGACCCGTGTGATGCTCCTCTCATCTTGGCGATGGCCTTGAAGAGGAGAGCCGTTATTCTCAGCAACCGTGTAAGCGATGAGTACCGATGAATGAGTTCGTAGACCCGCGAATGTTTGGTTGAAGTTGTGAGAATGAGACCTGGTCGCTCTTCGAGGGCCGCTGTATCCGCCGTCCCGGTGTAATGTAACGGCCAATGGATTGAGGATTTGGCTAACCAGTGTGGTCCGTTCCGCCATGGTTCAAATTGCTCGAGCTGTGAGATTGTTAGCCCCCGTGATGCACAATCCGCTGGATTGTCCCGTCCCGGTGTGTATCTCCATTGTCCCGTTGGTAAAAGCTCTTGAATGGCCGTGACCCGATTGCGTACGAATTCCTTCCACCGCGATGGGTGGCTCGTAACCCATGTCAGCGCGACCGATGAATCTGTCCATAGATACACTGGTGCGCTCCCGAGGTTCAGCACCTGCTGAACGTACCGCGTGAGTTTGGCAAGAACTAGTGCGGCCGCAAGTTCCAATCGCGCAATGACAAGGCGCTTTAGCGGAGCAACCTTTGTCTTGGCGCATACCATCGAGACTCCGGTATCGCCACCCGGACCCGTGACCCGTACGAAGACGACCGCTGCTAGTGCGACTAGAGAAGCGTCTGAAAATCCGTGTACTTGTACCGAAGTGCCCGTGGATATCCCGATCCAGCGTGGCACCGTGATCGTCCCGAGGTGGGTCAGCTCCCGACGAAATTCGACCCACGACTCTGCAACCTTCGTTGGGACCGCATCGTCCCATGACAGCTTGTCCACCCAGAGTTGTTGGAGCAAGACCTTCGCCCGAATTGTGACTGGCGCAAGGAAGCCCAGTGGGTCGTACAGCTGCGCAATTTCCGACAAAATAACCCGTTTGGTGATTTCGGCACTCTCTGTGTAAGGGAGAGTGGTGAATTTGAAAGTGTCGGTACCCGGCAGCCACGAGATCCCGAGAATTTTCGTTCCGACCTCTTCTATCACCCGAGAAGAGTCAGAACTCGACGCTACACCGATCTTGTCGCAGAAACCCGGTTTGTTGCATTGCCACTTGGCTAAGGGCATGCCGCCCGCCGAGCAAAGCCCGATTAAATGTCTCACTTGTGTCGCTAAGTCCCCGAGATTGTCAGCGCCCCCGAAAATATCATCGACATAGCGCCCCTTTGTAAGAGGGGCGACAGCCGTTGGATACTTTTCCCCGTCGTCTGCTACCAATTGTAACAAAACCCGAACTGCAAGAAACGGCGCTGGCCTCGTCCCGTATGTAACCGTAGTCAGCTGATAAGGAACGACATTCCCGAGCTCGTCGTCCCACAGGATGCGTTGAAGGTCCCAGTCGTCCCGATGTACCCGAATCTGCCGGACCATCTTAGTAATGTCCGTCGCAAATACGTACCGATGTCGGCGAACCCAAAGCAGCACGTCTGTTAGGTCTAATTGTAGTTTTGCCCCCGTGTGCAATATGTCGTTAAGCGAAAAACCCGAAACTGTTTTCGCGGACCCGTTAAAGACAACCCGCAACTTTGTTGTTGTGCTGCTTTCCTTCAACACCCCGTGATGTGGAAGATAGTAAGCCATGTCCCGAGGTTGTGAATCAGCTGGCGCCCAAACCATATGTTGCATCGACTCATATTCCCCGAGAAAATCTTCGTAAAGTTTTCTATAGCCCGAATCCCGCGATAATTTCCGACGCATTCGCTGCAAGCTTGCCGCCGCTGCCCGATACGAGTTTCCCAGCTCAGGTGCACCCGACTTGATAGGTTCGAAGTCTGTTTTCTATGAGTTTCAATTTTGAGAATGACCTTCCGGCAGAACAATTCAGTTACTATTAAAGACAGGTACAATCTTAGTGTAACCTCTACATTAGGAAAGCAATCTTTTACATTATTTTCTAAGATAAGTTGGTACATCCACCTCTCTTTACTGATGAGTTTTTCACTTTTTCATGGTCTGATTGAAACTGAACGGAAAAAGTCTTAAACTGTAAAAGTTCGTTTCCCAATTGGTCATCTAGGTAATTGTTATACGAGTTTACCAAGTTTTGAGCTGCTGTTAATTTTTCTTCATTAGAAAGTGTGTCCAATTTGTTAAGAAACCCAAAACGTGTGTGATTAAGTTTGTATGCCTCATGTCTCTTCCACAATGCACGTTCAAGTTCGTCTATAACTGGAATGAAACTCTAGGTTCGAAGTTTATCCTACAGTGTGAAATCAACTTCAGGAGCTTGTATGCAATCTAGAGGCGCTAAATGCACAATCGTTCTGCGTTTGTGTGTTGTTTTACTATCATATTCCGTGCAATCAGTTAACTTAGTAGGTATCTCCCGATATTCTTCAAAGCTGTCCTGTTTCCTTTCTATGAAACTTTTTAGCGATGCCAGTATTGAGAAGCTGTGTTTACATCCATTCTCGGGTTTTGTAGTTGCGCTAGTTTTGTTCACGTGATCCAAAATTTCATCCAGACATACTGTATACAGCCCTGCTTCCATTGTCACGACTTCGTAAACTTTTAATGTTTTGTTTAGTAATATCAATAATTCGGTTTTTATTAATGGGTTTAACTTTCATTATTTTCCGACGACTCCGTCACCTCGTATCTCTGTACGGTGCCGGATGTGGAAACGCCGATAGTGAGACCGGATGTTCTCGATCGAATTCCGCTGATCGAGCATCGTCTGATCCGCGGAGTTCGACCGTGGGACTTCGGGAGCGAGCAACTTTCCGTGGACGTTGTCAAAAACCCCCACCGGAGTGATAGCCACCGAGCTAACATTGGTCCGGTGGCGGTGAATATTATTAGTTCCTATCTAGCCACGGAGTCAAGCTGGTCTTGGGGTGTAACTCCGGTCGAAAGCAAGTCGCGATCCCTGACTCCCGCGTCTTAACGGGTTCGCGTCCGTCAGTCTTTGGTCATCAAAACGGTCTCGCGAGTACCGCGTCCCTTGGTTGTTTCCTGGACACGGATCCCTATTCGCGCACAAAGCGTTCCGCGGCAACCATAATTCTCTTGCATTTGGGAGGTGTGTTGACGGAACTTCCCGTTCCGGGGAGGGGCGAGGTTGAGGCGTGGGAGAGGAACCCGGCAGTGGGACGCGGGCGAGATCCGATGCCACGCGGTCAAACAGCTCGTCAAACCCGCATTGGTCCCACAGGAGTGGTGAGGATGGCGGAGAGGAGGGACTGTCGGGTCGAGAAGGCGGCAGGAGGGGGTCGGCGGGTCGGTAGGAGGGATGAAAGAGGTCGCGGGGGAAAGGGGTTCTTGAAGGTCTCGTGGTGGTTATTGAGGGAGGGGGGGGGGTATGTTTTCCTCTTGGTCCCACCTAAAGGTGCGGAGACCGTACCGAGGATCAGCGGCGCGACGGATCACCCGCACAGTGCCGGGGGCGACGGCCGGCAAGTTTGCTCGTCGTCGCCGTCGCCGTATGCGCGCAGTGTCGTGCGGCATGCAATGAAGAAAAAATTAATTAATTCATTAATTATTTTTTAAATAATTTATTTAAAAGGAATTGAAGAGGTGGGAACATTGAGTCCGAAAATGAAAATAAATTATAAGGAGAACGTTACTTTACATTACTTATATATACATTCAATGAGACCCTAGAGAGAATATACAAATAAAAATATCGGACAGCGTCTGACTTTAAATTAAAAAAAAAAAATTGAAAAGAAAGGGGACCGAGCTCGTCAATCACGGGAGCGACGTATCTAGGACGTCGGTGTCCGGCGCGAGGTTCGCGGGGCAACGTCAGAAAACGAAAATCAAAATGAAATAAAAAAGGAAGAAATAAAATGAAAAAGAAAAAAAAATAAAGCGCGTTTATGGAAGCGCGATACCCTGGGCGACGAGGTCGGCGCGAGGTATGCGGCGTCGTCCGAGGGTTATGCGGTATCCCGGCGTTGGTGTTCGGAGTGTGAAACAAAGGCAAAGGGTGAGGATGGCTCAGCTCGGCCGTTTCTCCAATGATTCACCGGAGCAAGTGTAGAGGGTAAGAGGGGAGATCAACCTTGGCCATTTCTTTAACGGTTCAGTTGGGTCCTCTCTATTTCTTTAGTAGGCGAGAACTGCCCGAAGCGGGTCGCGCGCTCCGCTTTATATACCCGGCCGGAGCGGTGATTTGCCGCCGAACTCCAGGCACGGGTATACGGAGCGCGAGACCCCGGCGCGGAGGTTGTGTAATGGCGCGGCGTAAGTGGCGAAAGACCCGAGTTGCAGCGCTGGTGTTGCGGTGTTGGACAACTTCGCGCCGAGTGTCGCGAGTCGCCGATCACGACGCTGGTATCGCGGTGTGTTTGAATATTCGCTTTCGCAGGTACAGAGGAAATGTTTTGATATATCAGCGGACAGAGTGTACTCGGGGTGTATGTGCGGTGTTTGGAATGTGTAATAAAAAGGTAAGTAATAATGTTAACAGTGAGCGGTGTTTTTTGTGTACGAGAAACGGAAGTGATTAAATAAAACTATGAACAAAATACGTAAAAATTAGCTATTACAAATAAGGCTTTGGTATTTTTTTTCTGTTCAGGTAACGCAGCGCGGATGTTTAAGTAATCGATTATCTGGGTAAGTCGTAGCTTTTTAAATATAAACCCGTTCTTACAGATAAAATACGCACACAATAATTCGTTCTTTTTTAAAGGTAGTCGCCGGAAATTAATCGGAGGCTCGATGGAGACCAGCGATGTAAGCGGTAAGTAACACAATTGTTTTGTGCAGAAATAAATATTTAAATAATTAGGCAATCATGAATTCATTAATTTTAACCCTTTTTCTCTTTCAGGTAGACTTCGTGATGCCGACGGAGGAAACAAATCGACGATGAGGTAAGGACGGGTGCGCTAGGTTCCTCGTTTTAATTTTTAATATATGATGTAATGAATATTTTTTTTCTGTTTCAGGTTTCGAAGATGCCTGGTCGAATACGATGACAAAAAAAAACATGGGCGCCGAACTGGCGTACAACAGGTGGATAGTATCCTCCACTGAGCCCGTTGCAAATGGTGGTTGCACAGGATTGTGAGACTTGTGCGTAGTCGAAACCAACGCGATAGAGACGCAATAATTGTTAAATCTTATTCCGTTCTATCCAATTAACACAAAACCGCGCCGTTAAATTACGTTGTATCGAATCTACAGGTTCTATAATGTTAAAATTAGTGAGTGTGTGTGTGTGCGTACTCGTTTAGGCGTCAACAAAATTGTAAGTCGGCTACTATTAATAAATTAACCACATTGTAATCGGAAGCATCAAAGTATTCTGGCACCCTCTCCTTTGAAAACTCCCTCGCAGAGAACTCGGGCCCGTATGGGACGAGCAGAGCCGCCCACAGAATAATAATATTTCACTCGGGAAACCCGGGGTACCGTTCGGTACGCAACAAAATGGTGGCAGCGGTGGGATACTGCTACTGATGATTTTCTGAGAAGATTGGTGCCAGAATCCCCGCTTACTCGTTTAATTGTATGGTTTCCGAATTACAGTGTTCCCTCCGTGTTCAGATTAATTCTTGAATTTCTATAGATATTATGAATTTCCAAATTTCTAAATTTATAAAAAATCCGTGAATAAATTTATATTCCCTCATTTGTATTGAATTTAAATTAGGACAAATAATGTCCACCTCGATCGAGCATATGTCTGCCGTCATCCGCGGCATGAATCTCTCGACTCGGTTGGCGGGTATTCCCGATTTTGACGGGAATTCCGCATCGTTGCGGGACTTTCTCCAAAATATCGCAAACGCAGCGGCGTTTATCGAGCCGGCAAGGAAACCAGAATTTATCGCCAGAATATTGAACAAATTGCGAGGGGAGGCAGGTCTCTGTGTCCGTGAGGAAACTATCGCGTGGGAAAACTATCGCGTCGATCGCGCAGCTATTAGGTGTTGGAATTAATTCGTAGCGTTTTACAAGAGATGGCGTAGGTAGTACAGTATTTCGTTGTTACGGACAGTAATGTATTTATCGTGAAACAGCTATCATTTAACGTAATTTACTGTACATAACCTCTTTTTGGATCGTAAATAACAACACTTTATAATTTATTGAATATGTCCACATTTGTGTCCATTAAAGTGTTTTTGCGGGGAGTTTTACTTTCCGCTTTTTCCCGGTTTTTTCACCGAATTGTCACTGGTGATGAAAAATGGATCCATTAGGACGATCCGAAGCGCAGAAAGTCATGGGTTAAGCCCGGCCAACCATCAACATCAGTGGCAAAGCCAAATATCCATGGGTAAGCTCCTGCTCTGTATTTGGTGGGATCAGAGAAGTGTGATTTCTTATGAACTGCTGAAATGGAATGAAACTATAACTGGGGATCGCTACCGACTGCAATAGATGCGCTTGACCCGTGCATTGAAAGAAAAAGTGCCGGTATAATCTGAAAGACACGACAAAGTCATTTTGCTGCACGACAATGCTGGTCCGCACATCGCAAAACCGGTACAAACATATCTGGAAACACTTTGTTACGTCCTAACCGGCGGGTATCCATCTCGGTCAAGAAGAGCGATCTCTCCCTTTACTTGTTATTCGGACAATCCACGTTATATTAGGACAAGTTGCCCTGTTTCGAGCCTAACCTTGAGGAAAATTGCCCAGGATGGGCTGGAGAGTGCGATTCGCGATTATAAACCATGACTCGTTATTAAGGAAAAAATGATACAAACGAGAAATATGTAGTTAAAATGAAGGGAAATAATTCCAAGTTGAAAAAAAGTGTGAATTGCACTACGAACTATTTAAAAAGCAAAAATTCTCGGGTTTCCAAACATTATTACCCATTATACGATCGGAATGTTGTTAGGGTAAAAAGAGCGATGTTGTATAAATTCCAAGCTATTGGACGTCTAATTGAGAAGACGTCCGAGATCGCTGAAATGGGAGAACATCCCCATATTTTCCCTTACGTGTGTGAAAATATTCATGATTGCTTACTCGTTTGGTTCAAATGAAATCTGGGTGAAATCCTATTGCTTCTGCTGCGTGAATCTGTGTAGGAATTCGTGATGGCCAAGTAGTTAAGATGTCAAAATGCGGTTTCAGACTCTTGATCCTTGTTTTTAAATTTTACCCTATTTTTCAGTCTTCACATTTCCGAACTCTTATTATAGAACTGACTTTTATTACGACTGCGATTACACTAATTATAGAAAGATTAGGGACGACTAATTTCTTGCTTCAAGGAAAAATCGACAGTGAAGTGCCCATGGTTCGGGCCTTGTCAATTTTACGACCGGATCGATTTGCATATTTTGTTTATCAACCGGCGGAGTGTTCGTGCTATCGTTTCGAGTCGCCATGTAGGCTCATATTGATGTTTTAATAAATCTTACAATAAGGAAAATAAATGAACGCTTTTCGGTGAGAAACTACGCGTGGACTTTCTACATAATAAGACGATAGTCCGACTCACAACCGTGGTTCTCAAAAACCTTGATTCATCGCACTGAGTATCGTTCACAAGTTTTCGTCACATTATTTAAAAGTATTCGTACTACAATAGTCTGCATCAAAATAATTCTGTTCGGAAAATTCTATATAAACATAATTGAATGCGTACGTAAAAAAGAATTGATCGTTACGATTAAATAATCACGAGTGACCTGACCCCTGTGGATATTCGTCTCAAATTCCTTTGCTTTCAACGCACTTGGTAATAGGTTTGATTAAATCAGACTTCCGAGATTTACAATATCTTTCCATTTCCTTCCAATAGAAAAGGGAATCACTGACCACAAAGAAATTCTTAACGCCATCACTTGGAGTACGTTTCCCCCTTGCACGCTCTTTCCTTTCTTTCGCCTGGCGTATGTCATTCGACCCCGCTCTAAATTTTGGTGAGGGGCCATACTCTTGATGACAGAGGCCGGTTGTATCAACTCGGCCGTCTCCGTACGCCAGCCAGACAGAGAGTTTTCAGCAAAGGTTTCTTTTTCAATATTAGCGACAAAGATCTATTGTCTAGCGATGATTTCATCTGCTTCGACATATCGCCTCCCCAGCGGGAATCCATTAACGACCAACGAAGTGTGATGGTCTGTCCTCAAACCATTCGTAAAATATTGCGAATTCGAAAGTCGATCTGAATCCCAAAAATCGCGAGACATTACAACTTAAATGGCAAGTCCTACCCCATCCGCCGTATTCTCCAGATATCGCTCCTTCTGATTACCATTTGTTTCGTTCGATGGCTCATAGCCTGTCTGAGCAGAAGTTCACTTCTTACGAAAATGGTAAAAAATGGGTCGATTCGTGGATTGCATCTAAAGACGAGGCGTTCTTCTGACACGGTATTCGTACCCTGCCCGAAAGATGGTCAAAAATAGTAGAAAGCGAGATGCAATACTTTCATTAATGTATTTTTTTATTTTTATTTACAATAATTTTTTTTTTCATTAAAAAAAACGCTACGAATTAATTCCAAGTCCTAATAACATCCGTCTTAAAAGACGGGCTTTCGTGTTCGCGGACGACGACTGTGTGTCCGATTTCATGCGACTGCGCTTAAACCATGGCGAAACGGTACGGGAATTGTATAACCGTACCAAACCGCTCGCAGGTTTGGCACGCAACGCATGGAAGTCGGACTATGGTCACGATATTCCGACGGATCCGGTTGACCCCATCGCGAAGACCGCGGTCAGGTCTTTCAGCGGGCCTTGCCAACACGCCTAGCTCAGTTGTGCTAGTCGTGGCGGCTCCTAAAACTTTAAAGGACGCGGTTGAACGCGCGGAGCGAATCTCAGACAGTGGGTCATAATACGATGTCCACGAACAAAAAAAATTCGAGGGGTCCCGGTCTATGAATCGCAATACCCTCGCGTTAATTGCGCGGGACGAGCCGAAGAGATCGCAATTGCGCTCCCCTCACCTCGCAACCGTCGGGAATCGACACCTCCCCGCCGTCAGCAATGGAACCCGGAACGTCCTAAGCCGGCCGGGATTCTTTGGAGGTGGGAGTCACCACCCATGAGGTCCCCCAGTCCCAACCCTCGGGAAGGGAGGAGGGCCTGCGACAAGCGGTGGTGCTGTGGTCGCGGTTCGGGCTGCGCTTGCTGCCCATGGAGTAAGTGGGCCTCGCCTAGCCCGGAGACGACCGACAGCTACAATCAGCGCTATTGCTGTGTGCAGATAAGTGGGTGCGACTGTTGCCCGTGGGTCAGGATGAAGCACCACTCTTCGATGCAGGACGGGACATACCACCCACGCTTCGGGACGAATCCCCGCGCGCGACAAGCCCGGAGCCTCTAAACTCCAAGGGGCTCGTCGTGGGGATGCGGCAAGCAAAACCTGCCCGCGCGCGACGAGCACCCAAGCCAGAAATCCGGGTGTGAGGTTCAGAGACCAGCGGAAGTAGAGCCTCAAGAAGGAATCACTCACCGCCGGAAACGGAGGACGATGTAGAGTCCCCCGTAATAAAACAGTCGGCGCCCGAACTCAGGAATAAAGTTGAAAATGTTTACTGCGATACGCGTTCCGCCCTCAATTTTATTAAAATTGACGCCCTTCGAGGGGACATAAGTTATGACCCCGCGAAGTTGCGTGAATTGGTGGGCCTTTCGAATGAGATGCCGTGCTCCTTCGGCACAATTAAACTAATTGTTAATGGTGTAAGCCACACCTTCCACGTGGTCCCTTTTTCCGTCCCGAAAGAGCAGAACTATCCTTTTATCACAACGCTCTCGTATTGGCAAGTGATCCTATACGACTGCGTCACTTCGTAACTTCCGACACTGAACACCCCTGGTCAAATGATAACTCTCCTGCGAGAAGAATACTAACCATTCGGGCACGAACGCGTAGACCCTTGGCTATCCCTGTGACCAACCCTGGGGTACACGAAGGATACCTGCCACGGATTGTGACAAACGACTGCCTTTACATCGGGGATGCGTTGGCCCGTCAAAAGAACGGTGTATGTCACGTGCTCGCGATAAATACCTTAAATCGCAACATAGACATTGAGGTATCTCCCCAAGAGATACTCCCGTTCGAATTCTGTAACGTAGACTGCAGTGATGACGACTCGACGGATGGGACCGCCGAGCCACCACGCAATCACATTGCAGCAGTGATGACGGCACTGCGATTGGACGGGTTGACCGAAGTCGAGCGTCAACACGTTCTGAGTATCGTTGAAGAAAGCCCTACTCAATTTAAACTTCCCGGAGATGGACTTGGGTGTACGAGACTGGTCGCCCACCGTATCCCAACTATGGACGACCGACCAATCAACACTCGACAGTATCGATTTCCCACGATCCACTGTGAAGAAATCGATACCCAGATCCAGAAAAAGCTCGATAATGAATCATCACCCCTTCGCAGTTCTTGTACAACTCTTCGGTATGGATCGTACCGAAGAAACTCGATTCGGAAGGTCGGCCGCGGATGCGACTGGTGATAGATTTCAGGAAGCTTAAGGGGCTATACCAGTGTAAACGGTGAAAATTTAGGTGATTTTCGGACATTTTTGAAAGAAAAGTACTCAATTAAACGTTTCGGAAAATTAATAAAAGATTTGGCTATATTTGACCTATATTACATAATTTTTCGTAGAAAAATATTGAGATCCAAGTGACTTATGCGCTGCCTTCGGAGGCGCCAACAAAAAAGTTTCTCCACTGCTGACATGATTCCGGCCGATTGAGTAGTTGAAACCGAAAAGGGAAAACATTTCGTTAAACTAGAAGGTATTTCCTGTACAATGACGTAGGATTTTCGAAAAATATCAAAATCTAACAAAATGGCGTAGTTATGAAAAAAGTCCGTTTTCTTGCCTATAAAATGCTCGTTTTTTTCAATGCCAAATCTTAAATTTTCACCCAATCAAAAATATCCTACGTCATTGTAGAGTAAATATTTTCAAGAGTACTCAGTTCAAATTTCAAGTCAATCGGGAAATTGCTCTTTGAGTTACAATGTCGATTTTTGCAAGATAAAATGATAGAGATACGATAGTCTTCGAGGATTCGGCTTCGATCCGGCCAGTCAAGGTTATTCCAAAGTCGGTAATGGAAATACGGGATGTTTAGGTTTCGGCCCTCTGATTAGGGTCCTCTTCAGAAATTTTATTTTTCTCGATGTGGTTGATATTTCAAATTTTTGCCAATATTTAGAAGGTTGTTTTGAAGAACATTATTCATGGGTGTAAATAATGTCAGGTGAGAAGTTACTCCATCAATAGAGATGTTATCGTTTATAGGCGATTTTGTATGTCTATTGAGTTGTTTTTTTAAACTTTGTTTCTCTTCTAAGATGAGCAAAAACACTCAATTTACAATTTTTGTTCCTATATGTTGGGTTGTGTGGGCAACGAGGGTTCGAGAAAAACGTTTTTCTGAAGAGGACCCTAATCAGAGGGCCGAAACGTAAACATCCCGTATTTCCATTACCGACTTTGGAATAACCTTGACTGGCCGGATCGAAGCCGAATCCTCGAAGACTATCTTTTCATCCACACGGCCGCACACATCTCTAATTCATTTTGATAGAGATACGGCCTTGAAAATTTTACAGGATATTCTTGAAAGTATAAACTGTCAAAAAAGCGAAAAATAATCGATTTTTGCTAAAGTGTCACACTGGTATAGCCTCTTAACGAGAAAACAATTTCTGATGCCTACCTACTGCCGAATATACTGGATATATTGGATCAGCTAAGCGAGGCAAGGTATTTCTCGACTTTCGATCTGGCGAGCGGCTTTCAACAGATTTCCATGGACGCTCGGGACAGCGAGAAGACCGCCTTCTCTACGCTCAACGGGCACGATGAATACGTTCGAATGCCCGAGGGACTAAAGAACGCCCCCACCACATTTCAGCGATTAATGGATAGTGTACTCCGAGGTCTGCAATGTGCCGAATTATTCGTGTACATTGACGACATCGTAGTATTCGCCCGATCGCTGGAGGAACACGGAAAATAGGTCCTCGCCTCATGAATCGTCTGCGGGAGGCAAACCTGGTACTCGAGCCGGATAAGTGTGAGTTCCTCAAACGGGAGGTATGCTATCGGTCACATAATTGGGCGAGATGGGCTAAGACCTGACCTCCGGAAACTTGAGGCTGTAAAACATTCCCCGAGTCCGAAAACGGCCAAAAATGTTCAGCAAATCCTTGGACTCGCCGGGTATTACCGAAGATTCATTGCGAATTTCTTGGGCCGGGCGAAGCCTCTTTCTGACCCGCTCAAGAAGGGGAAGGGCTTCGCTTGGGCAAACGAACAGGGCCGCAGTTTCCGGGACTTACGAAAGGCTCTGTGTATGGAACCTGTGCTGCATACCCCGATTTTAACCGTCCTTTCACCCTCACCACGGATGCCTCCGATTACGCAATCGGAGCCGTCCTGGGCCAGGAGCGAGATGGGCTTGATCTACCGATCGCCTATTTTTCTCGCATCCTCTTGCCCGCCGAGGTGAACTATGGGATGAGCGAGAAGGAGTGCTTGGCGGTGATTAAGGCTTTAGAGCCCTTCCAGCCAAATTTGTACGGCCGGAAGTTGGAACTTATCTGGGATCATGAGCCCCATAAATGGATCGGCACAATGAACGATCCAGGTAAGAGGTTAGTCCGATGGAGACTGAGCCTTCAAAATTACGACTACGGGTTTGCTTATAAACCGGGTCGATTAAATGGGAACGGCGCCCCACTCTCCGGGAATCCGATAAATCCGCTGTCCTCGGAGTCAAGCGACTACGAGTAGACGGAGGATGCGGCTGAGGTGCTTCCCATCCAAAAGGGGAGACCCAGGGCACGCTCCGATTCCCAGAACCCGACGCCGCCGTCGAAAATTCCGACGTCAGCCTCGACGCAGTAGAATCGAAGGTTGCTCCCTGTTAAGAGCACGCTGAAACTTCGAATTCCGCGCCAGTTGTACCAACTAGGTGGGAGAGACGACGCGAACCCGAGCGCGTGAAGAAGAGCGATCAGAATGGCTACAGCCATGAGCATGTACGCACGGACATTGTTCAGAACGTATCTAAGACAATTAAGTCTATGTATTAACAAGTATTTATTAAATTAAATAGTAGCCCAGATCAAGGGATTGAGAGTACAACTATTTTTTTACGTAACATCCACCCACCTTATTTCGGGTAGACAAATTGGTCCTTCGAGCCGGATAGTGGCCTAAACAGTGCGACGCGTAAACGATTTAAGCCGTAGTTAACGGTTAGACGCGAGCATAAACGCGATAGTTGGTCGGAACGATCCCAGCTATCGCTCATATACATTGTTCAGCGAGTGAAATTCACGAAGTGCTGTGTAAGGCGACAATCAATCAACAAAAGGCAAACGAGGTTCGATCGCATCAGCTTCGCATCGTCCCAAATTATAGCGGGCTCGCGTCTAAAACGAAGCAAACAAGAGGGTGTGCGTCTCGGTACGACACTCTTAACAGCAAGACAATAGGCTCGTATCACTTTCGAGCAGCGAAAGCCTGGAACGCCGTATCGTCGACGACATCGTCTTCAAACAAGCTATTCGAGCATATATCTATATACTGACATCGAGTATCGAAGAAACGTACTTCGCATCAACATCACCGAATCATCACAACACATCGAGATCATCGAGCGTTTGCGATACATATAATACGTATATCGATTATAAGGTATTTGTATTTATTTCGATCATTTTCTTGTTTTTTCATCATGGCCGAGCGTTTGGCAACGTTGAAGCGTCAGCGTGGCATATGTAAGTCGCGTCTCACGCACCTCGAAACTTTTATTGCGGGTTATCCCGCGAGTGGCGAGCCACTGGAAACATTACAGACGAAAATTGAGTTCGTTCAAAATACGTGGATTCAGTTCGAAGAAATTCAAACAAAATTAGAAGAGGTCGATGAGCAAGACGTAGAGCGGGAAGCTATTGAGGATCGGTATTGTCAACTTATCGGACGAGCTCGTGCTCTCGTAAATTCTGTACAGCGCCCGTCGGCGGGGAATTCAAACGGCCGTAATGCGGAAAACGACACGGTTAACGGGGGGCTTAAGGTCAGGCTGCCAACGATGAACCTTCCCATATTTGACGGAAATCCGGGAAAATGGTTGGAATTTCGCGACAGTTTCCAGGGGCTCATCGAGACAAATCGCGATTTATCGAATGTTCAGCGCATGTATTATCTCAAATCATCATTGAATGGTAGTGCAGCCGGCGTGATACATTCTCTCGAGACATCCGCGGAAAATTACCCGATCGCATGGAATCTGTTAACAAAACGATTCGAAGACAAGCGCGCGATCGGGGCGCGACATTTGCAACCATTGTTGGAGATTCCGAGCATGCAAAGAGAGTCCGGGACTCATTTACGACAAAATCTCGATGCGTTTCTTCGTCACGTTCGCGCATTAGAAATTCTCAAGGCAAATACATGGGATACGGTAATTAATCATTTGATGATAGCAAAGTTTGACTCTGCCACGCGCCGCGAGTGGAGAGCCCACATAAAAGATAAAGAAGCGATCAGCGTTGCCAGCTTGACCGAGTTCCTCGAGGAGCGATGCTCAATTATCGAGCCTGAAACCATCAAAGCGTCCATTGAAAAATCACATTCCAACAACCGCGCTGAAAATAAATCGGCGCAGCAACAGAAAAGAGTCGAGAGCTCGAACGCGTTCGTGAATACGAGCGGCGGTAGTCGAGGTATGCGAAAATGCGCGTTTTGCGGCGAAGATTCGCATCTCTTGTACACGTGCTACAAATTCAAAGAATTAACTGTACCTCAAAGGCTCAACGCGGTAAACGAGCGTAGGCTCTGTCGGAACTGTCTGCGGTCGAATCATTTAATCGAAAATTGTCAATCGTCAGGTTGCAAAAGGTGGAATGTAAAACACAATACGTTGTTACACCCAATCGAGAATGAAAACGCTCAAAATTCAGACGCGCCGTCCGCGAATGAAAACAAGTCGATGTCAGTAAATTCAGAGCAATTCGCGAGTGTAAATTGTAGCAGCGTTCGAC
This sequence comes from Ophion ellenae, assembly GCA_963210295.1. Lineage (NCBI taxonomy): Eukaryota > Metazoa > Arthropoda > Insecta > Hymenoptera > Ichneumonidae > Ophion > Ophion ellenae. The sequence goes on along the minus strand of OY723389.1, from coordinate 18,964,766 downwards.
TTCCGATGCCGTCCACGGTACTGTTGTCCACGGCTCGCATTTTCATTTACGATAGTGCCGAAAGGGCGCATGAATGCCGAGTTCTGTTAGATTCAGGATCGCAGTCCAATTTTTTAACGAAAGAATTCTGCGACAGATTAGAGCTCCAGACGCAACCGTTTAACTGCGCTGTTGGAGGCATGGCCGCGTCGATAAATATTACTCAAGCCACGTCCACGTTGATTAGGTCGAGACACACCGCGTATCGAGCCACCGTTAGGTGTTTGATAACCGAGCGAATCATCGACGAATTGCCGCTATCACAAATCGAAGTTAGTCACTTGCCGATACCTCCGAACATAAAGCTTGCTGACGAAACGTTTCATATACCAGGTAAAATCGACATGATCCTGGCGGCAGGAATATTCTGGGGACTACTGTGCATCGGGCAAATCAAGCTGGGCCGTTCTCAGCCTGTCCTTCAAAAAACACATCTTGGCTGGATCGTGTCGGGAAGTGTCGCTCCAAATGGTCATCAAAGCACGTCGATCTGCTATGTGTCTGCCGAAACACGCCTTCGCGATCAGATCGAGAAATTTTGGGTAATTGAAGAGGTTGATCAGAGAGTGGCGCCATCAAGGAACGACGAAGCTTGTGAAGAGCAATTCTTACAGACGCACCAACGCGATGAACAGGGACGATTTACAGTGAGCCTTCCACTGCGAGGTCATCCAAGCGAACTCGGAGAATCGCGAAATAGCGCATTGCATCGTTTGTTTCGACTCGAACGAAAACTCGAACGGGAACCGAAAATGCGTGAAGAATATGCAAAATTTATGAACGAGTATATTGAACTCAAGCACATAACCGCAGTCGACATGAATCCCGATGGATCCTCGATGACGTATTATATTCCACCTCATGCCGTCATCACCAAGAGTAATGACCGCTTCAAGCTTCGCGTCGTCTTCGACGCGTCAGCAAAAACGTCCACGGGAAAGTCTTTGAATGACATCCTTCGCGTGGGACCTACTATTCAAGAGACATTATTTTCCATCGTATTGCGCTTTCGGCAGCACCAATACGTCGTCACAGCAGACATCGTAAAAATGTACCGCCAGGTCAACATCCACGAAACCCAACGAGACTTGCAACGCATTCTTTGGAGATCGACTAGCGATAGGCCAGTCCAGGAGTATCGATTGAATACCGTTAGGTATGGTCTTGCCTCGGCGCCGTTTTTGGCAATTCGCATGCAGACGCGAGCCAAGCCATCATCCGCGACTTCTACGTCGATGACTTGCTCACCGGGCACGATGACCCGGACAAGTTACGAGAATTGAAGAAGGACATTGCGACAGTACTTCTTTCCTCGGGATTTCAGCTAGCAAAATGGAAATCGAACGAGCCATCGCTGTTCGATCAAAACTCGTACGAATTCGCGCAAGTTGTCAACATTGGCAACGAAGTCAAAACTCTTGGATTGAGCTGGTCACCTACTAAGGATTCACTGCAGTATCAGGTGGTCGCAACGAACACTAACGCTCGCGTGACGAAACGCACCGTGCTATCAGTGGTCTCGCAAATTTTTGACCCGTTAGGATTGGTTGGTCCATCTACTATTCGGGCAAAAACCATCATCCAAAAATTATGGCAGCTGAATCTCGGGTGGGATGAATCGTTGCCAATCGAGTTACATACGGAATGGACGACATACGTCGAGGAATTGAACGCAATCAACAATATCACGATCCCGCGGGTGATTGTTTGCCGCGCCCCAACGCTGGTAGAAATTCATGGATTCTCCGACGCTTCGGAGAACGCTTACGGAGCATGTGTTTACTTGCGCTCTAAAAATCCCTCACGAGAATCCACGACACGATTGGTGTGTGCGAAGTCAAGGGTCGCCTCATTGAGGACAATTTGTATTCCACGTCTCGAGTTGTGCGGAGCGGTCTTACTTGCAAGGTTGGTGGACGCAGTGAGTCAGGCAATCACAATACCAGTAAATGACCGATATTATTGGTGCGATTCAACAATTGTCCTCGCGTGGATTCACGGGGAGCCCCATCTGCGAAAAACCTTTGTGGCAAACCGCGTGACTGTGATACAGCAGTTGACGGCTCGCGAGCAATGGCGTCACGTCAGGTCTGAACACAATCCTGCTGATGTGATATCACGAGGAATCAGCCCCAATCAGCTGAAAGATCTGCAGCTTTGGTGGCAGGGACCCAAATGGTTGCAACATCCAGAGGAGCACATTTATAAAACGATCCCGGTGCCGATTGACGAGATCCCTGAAACTAAGGTTCAAACGATGGTGGCAACCCAAGTCATCGGAACGAATGAGATGTTGGAACGATTTTCATCCTTAACCAAGCTGAAACGAGTCATCGCTTATTGCCTGCGTTGGAGAGATATTTCGAAGACGCGAAACCTTCAACGACCTCAGTCGTTGACCGTTAATGACCTTGAGCGAGCTCCAACAACGATCTTCAAAATGATACAAGCCGTATGTTTCGCACAAGAAATTTCCGATCTTCAAAGGAACCAACGAGTCAGCCATGAGAGTGTATTGATTACACTCCACCCGTTTCTCGACGACGACAACGTCATTCGAGTTGGCGGACGACTGCGAAACGCTCCAGTATCGTACTCAAGACGACACCCTGTCGTTTTACCGTCAACACATCATGTCACGATGCTGATCATCAGAGACGCTCACTACCGCTCGCTACATGCAGGGGCACAGGCGCTTCTCGCGAGCCTACAAGAATCCTTTTGGATCTTGTCTGCCAAATCGACAATACGAAGGGTGCTCCACAAATGTGTCGTTTGCTTCAGATCGCGCCCCTCCTCAGCGCGCCAGGTCGTATGAATGTCGGTCGCGCCTTTCTGAACGTCGGTATCGATTACGGAGGTCCGTTTAACCTTAAGTTAAGTCGTAACAAAACCTGCAAGGCGTACATCAGTTTATTTGTGTGCATGAGTACTAAAGCAATTCATCTTGAGTTGGTCTCCGACTTGAGTACCCCAGCCTTCCTCAACGCGCTTAAACGATTCATGGCTCGTCGGGGAAAGTGTGCGAATATTTATTCCGATCACGGAAGTAACTTCAAGGGTGCGAGCCGGCAATTACACGAGTTGTACGATCTTCTAAGTCAGCAATCTCACCATCAAACGATCGATCGATTTTGCAGCGAACGAGCCATTCAGTGGCATTTTATTCCACCATATTCTCCCCATATGGGAGGTTGGAATAAAATCTGTCAAAACGCATTTGCGGCGAGTCTTGGGCGAAGCGTTGCTCACGTTCGAAGAGATGTATACGGTATTAGTTCAGACCGAGGCAATATTCAATTCGCGACCGATAACGCCGATCTCTGGCGATCCTACTGACCTCGAAGCGTTGACTCCTGGTCACTTTTTAATCGGAAACTCGCTCTCGGCAATCCCAGAAAGAAATTTTACCGAAACCCCATCGAATCGTTTGACTCGATTTCAATATCTTGCAAAATTAACGCAGCATTTCTGGACGCGGTGGTCTAACGAATATTTGTCCAATCTCCAACAGCGGTACAAGTGGAATCGCAAAGACCGAGTTTCCGATCTCACAATTGGAACCATGGTTCTATTGCGCGACGAACAAATCCCTTCTATGCAGTGGGCATTACGGCGAGTAAGCGAGTGCCACCAAGGAAAGGATGGCCAAACTCGAGTGGTCAGTATAAAAACCGCAAGGGGCATTGTCAAGCGTTCTTTACCAAAAATATGTATACTACTAATCGACATTTAAAACGCCGGGGAAACCCTAATTCCCTCTGATTTCAGTGCCATTTTATCCTGCGACTAGACATGAAGTAAGGGCAATTCACGTGACGCCAATCCTGGCATTGTTGGTTGAAAGCCCGTCTTTCAAGGTGGGCGATATGTTAAGAGCACGCTGAAACTTCGAATTCCGCGTCAGTTGTACCAACTAGGTGGGAGAGACGACGCGAACCCGAGCGCGTGAAGAAGAGCGATCAGAACGGCTACAGCCATGAGCATGTACGCACGGACATTGTTCAGAACGTATCTAAGACAATTAAGTCTATGTATTAACAAGTATTTATTAAATTAAATAGTAACCCAGATCAAGGGATTGAGAGTACAACTATTTTTTTACGTAACATCCACCCACCTCATTTCGGGTAGACACTTCCTCCTCTGGATGTAAGTGCCGTTGCGACCTGTAAGCGGCTTCGAACCTCCCCCCGCGACCTCGTCGCGGCCGGCCCGGAGGTATTCGGAGACTTCCGAGGCGAGCACGGGGGAGGAGGGGCGGCCGATAATAACGATTGCATCGGCGTATGTTGCCCGCGCCGCTCCTCCCTCCAAAAATGACCTCTAAAACGACCATCAGCACCCCCCGTCCGGCTAATGAAGGATCCGCCCGTGCAAACCACGAGTGACCCCTCCCGGTCGTACGAGTATATGGTTGCTGTCAGTCCTCCTCCTAGCGATACGGAAGACAGTACCCCGTAGAGGAAATGGTCTCTGATAAAGAAATCACCGTCCTTGACCCCCCACAGTACTCGATTGCGAAATTTGACGAGTAGCTACAGCAACTCGAGAATAGATTCCACAAAACCGATGACTTCCCTCCAGGCAAGGAAGAAATATTGCTCCCGGGCCACATCTCGGAGGGAGAGGAAATATATGAGGAGGTCCAAGGCGTCTTAAACGAGTTGGACCTCTTTTGCGAGGACGGTACGGATGCGGAGCTCAGTCGTCGCATATCACGCAATTTGAAAGATTTCAGCCAGCCAGTGACGAGGAGCTCCTGAAAAGGACTAGCCAGCTTGCTCCCTATGCGCTGAAGCGGACGAAGGGGGTCAGCAAAGAGGACGACGGGAGCGAGGCGATGGAACTCCCTATAGCACCGTCTTTAGTTTTGCACGAGTCTGCTATAGAGGAAGCCACGGCCCGTGCAGGCCTGCCCTCTTCTCTCCGCGGGCAGCGTCGGCACTGCTCGATCGGCTATTCTCTGAGCGAGACAGGGCGATGCCTCCGCCGGAGCTACCCCTTAACCCGACGCACACTCCCACCTCGCATCCAGTGGAGAGCACGAGCCGTACGGGTGAGCCGGTCGACCGCCCGCTGCCGTCCTTTCCCTAATGGATTCCCTATCGGTCCCTATACTATACAGTCCATTTTGGAGACCGAAAGTGGGAAGAGATTCTGCAAACATGTCGATAAGGTTAAGGTAGCGCACGCGTAGGAATATTCAGTTAGAACAAGCCACCGGAACGTCTGTTACGTCTAGATGCGGAACCTCTACTCCGTCCTTCTGCTGCTTTGTTGCTCCCACTCTGAGTCGGCAATGGAAGTTCATCAATCACCTCTATCACCGAAAGCCCAGGCCTGTACTTCGAGAGGACAGCCCCTGTACAATTACGACAGGCCGACTTGCGCATGACAATCTTTGTGGAAGTTGCCACGTTTGCCGAGTCCTTCCCGAACGACGAGGAACAGCTCAGCCAGATAGAGGGGGAGTGCCGTAGACACAATACTGCCCTCTCCTGTCACCATCTGCTGCGAAAGGACTACCTTCTCACTCGCTTCACTCACGCGAGGCAGCTTGTAGGCGAGCACTGTAGACTAATCGATCAATCGGACGTACGATTGCCCCCTTCCCCCACCACGATGAAGAAGCGATGCGCTCCATTCAGATTCGTCAGGAGCGTGAGTAAGTCGCTTTTCGGGACGACCAAGGAGGACGATGCCTATTACATCACGGGGCAGATCGACAGGCTATTCCACGATCAGAGTCGGATCACACAGTGGGATCACACAGTGGGACATCAAATGCACATCGTATGCACCCACCTCCAAACCCTGCAGCGAGAACACGCCGAGGAGACTCGCCGTGTCAACGACCTGTATGGACTAGTGGCACGGGTGAACCGGAAATTGCAGGCCTTGACCAACCAGTCTGCTCTGGGTCAGAACAATCTGACTCTGACCAACTACGCCAATCGAGTAGAAGCGAAACTGGAACGGTACATCGGGGCGTGTTCCCAGTACGTTCGGATCATTGTTGCAACTGCCGAAGGTTCGCCGTGGCCAAGGAGGTGTTACTTAACGCCGGAGGGTGGAGTTCCTCCTCCTCCTTGACCACTTGCGCCCGGAAAATTTCGCGGCCCTAGTACAAACGGACCTACTGTCCTACCGGGAGAAGGTGTTGATTTTAGTGCGCATGCCGCTACTTGGCCGCACTACGTACGACCTCTACCGGATGCATCCCTGGCCGGTTCCGCAGGCGTTCAACAATGGGACAGTGTCCATGTCCTCCCAGTGGCTCCTATATCGCCACCGCCAGTGACCACCGTACTTAATTCCTCGCCGACCGGGAGTATCACTCAGAATGTAGGAAGAATGGACGCCGCCTAATCTGCTCCGGCGGGACGCCGATACAGATTGCTTCCTTATACAGGCGGAAGGAACGGAGGGCTGGGTGACTTCTCCATCCACCCGACGTGATGACTCAGGTTCCTCGGAGGGACAGGATCCGAGTGCCCTTCCTGCGGGAGAGTCTCTGCGCGCCATCAAGAAAAGAATGTACGACATCGGAAAACAGCGGCGAAAGGATGACACCCGATATTACCACACTGTCGCAAGCTACGCCAGCCAGGCCTGCTTTGCACTGGTAATCGGATTTTACCTCTCACGTGGTTGCCTCATGACCGCATGCACACGTGTGGGCGAATTTCTGCAGGTCCGTCCTCAACGAGAAATTGGAGGAAGCGTGAGCGAAACGAAGTCACCGACTTATGCTGAGGTAAACAATCGTACTGCAGAATCAAGCGTTGCGGCAACGAGGCCGAGTAACGTGATCGCCTGTCAGCACATTCGGAGTCCGCCAACCCTGGCTCCGCAATTCGTCCCTCGCCAAGAACCACAGGTGCCTTGAGGAATCCACAACACTGGACTAACGCCAATATTTGAAATCTCTCGATATAGAAAAAAAGGATTAATTAATTATAACTAACATACGTAGGTTTAAAATTATGACCGTCGACGAGGACGTCGACTATTCCCAGGGGGCGGGGGCGAGTCACGTATCCATAACCTTTTAATGTTTTGTGTAGTAATATCAATAATTGGGTTTTTATTAACGGGTTTAACTTTCATTATTTTCCGACGACTCTGTTGCCTCGTGTCTCTGTGCGGTATCGGGTGCGGAAACGCCGATCGTAAGACAGGATGTTCCCGATCGAATTACGCTGATTGAGCATCCGCGGAGTTCGACCGTGGGACTTCGGGAGCGAGAAACTTTCCGTGGAGGTTGTCAAAATCCCCCACCGGAGTGATAGTCACCGAGCTAACATCGGTCCGGTGGCGGTGAATATTGTTAGTTCTGTGAAAGCCAACCGTCGAAATGCCGTGTCAGAGACAGCGCCATCGTCCGTAGCGGCGGCGTGCCGAAGTTCCCAGATAGCAATCGTGCGGCAAGCCGGGTCAACGCCAAGCAGTCTGGCCGAGATCCGTACAGTTGAAGAGTAACGTCGGAGCAGTCAAGTCAAGTAGAGTCCGTATGGTCGAGTCAAGTGAAGTCCGTATAGTTGAGTCGAGTAAAAGTCTGTATTGTCGAGTCTGGAGAATCGGAGTACGCGAGTTAATGCGAGCGAGCGATTACGACGCCAGAGAGAATACGCGTGAGAGAGAGTACGGGAGCTGTAGCGAGATTCGAGCGAGCGAAAGCTGCGAGCACGTGGCCAGTGGGGAAAGGACCCTTCCGGTCGCGCATCCTTTGGAGTATTGTGCATGCCGTGTGACTCCGTAGATTCGTAGCCTAGCTTTTGCCTTCCCAGTATTTCGCAGAGCCTAGTCTTACGGTTGTTGAATAATAATTTGTGCGCGCTCGCGTGATATAGAATAAAAACTTTTGGGAACGGGGAGGAGCACGCCTCTCTCCCCGCGGCCTATTTCCGGTCGGGGAGATTCTCCGTCTTTCTTCCTCGTCATCGACAGTTGTCGAACGTGCGCGAGGCGTATTCGTATATATATTGTGACGTGACAAATTAAGGGGTCACGTCCATTTTCGAACGGTGTCGACCAGTGGGTCGGGTTTACGACCCTGAGGCGTCCTGGTCCGATTCTGGGTGGCTCCGAAATCGTCGACTCACGACGTGGCGGAATATTATACCTTTTTTTGTAATGTTATTCCGGAAACCGCCCCGTCTCACCTGTGTGTTTACCTACCGGCTCGTGAGCCGCAGATGAATGGACGAAATTGGTAACCTGTAAATAAAATGTTTGGGACAGTTTTTTTAGGACGGTTAGTATGGATGACGGAACGATGTATCGGAGAACGATCGCTCGCGCGTCCATATTACCCCGAAGTAACGCATTATCGATAGCCGAGATGTCCCGGCTTCCGGTTTTGCGCTCCGCAAAACTTCGCGCGGGTTGGTCCACGAGGACACACACGCGCCTCCACTCAGAGGCAGGCGAGCGTCGGACAACAGTGCTCGCGGATTGGGTGCCGGAGGAGACGCCGGAATAAGGCCAAGTTTACCGTGTCGCCCGTCCCTCTCGAATCAGCAACCCGGAGTTGCACCATCCCTACTGTCCCCTCGGGCCTCATGGACCGCGTAAGACCGGCGCCCCGTCGAATGGGGTCGGGGCGGTGGATCGGCGACCGGGAGTGTAGATCACCTGGTGGTATATCGCGCGGGCCCACCGCTATTTCCAGGACGCTGGGGAAATGCGAGGGAGGCCTCCCCCCCGCGTTCGAGGTCCCGCCTCGGTTCCTAGGGGAAGAGGTTCGAGGGGCAGTCAATTATTCGCTGCGAGGACAGTCGCGTACGCGCGGGGTAGCGCGGTAGAGCAGGGCCGTGGCCGTGGCATCTGAGGGAAATAGGGGAAAATCTCCTAGACGGAGAATAACGCGATCACACGTGAGCGCGTGAAAAGAGGGGAGGGGCGCGTGAGTGAGGCACGCGAGAGCCGGGAGCACCGCGAGAGCGCGGCGATTTGGGCTAGTCACGATTTCGGAGTCAACGAGCCTAGCCGCGTCACTCCAAGCACCAGAGCCTTATCATCGATCGACTGCGAGCCGGGATCCTCCCAATTCAGGCAGCAAGCGTCTCCGTGCTGCGACTCTTCAGCGGTGAGCCCGATCTCTCTCGTCTCTCTACGATCTTAAGGTACGAGCTCTAAATTCGGGTTCTTTTCATTTCTTTTTAATAATTGCGCCAAGTGGCGACGGGTTGCCCCATGGAGGGAAATTTCGTGTCCCCAGAGGGCCGGCACCCGGCGGGAGTGTTTCGGCGATAAAGTCGCGTTTGTTCCCGGGTTTCCGCCTCTGGGGAAGTTCCGGTTTAGTCATAATTTTTGTAAGGGAGCTCGTACCTTATCCTCGGTCGGTCCGTCAAGTTCCGGTCAATTTTATGGCGTATCGCGTCTATTAGCGAATCGTTTTTTGTTACCGATCATTAATTAACGTGATCGTTCGTTAAGCCTAGGGCATTAAATTAAAAATGTTTGCTGAGGTCCGCGAAAATTGCCCCAAAGAAAAGGACGAATTTCCGCGAGATTATGTAATTTAGAGTAATATTTTATTTCGAGTCGGAAAATGTAATACGACATAGTTCGTGCGTATGTCTCTCGTCCAATCTCTCCGCGCGCTCAGGGCCATCGAGCGCTTGGTCTCGCGTTTGTTTACCTTTGAGCTTCTGTCTTTGTTTCCTTTGTTCTCACGCGTTGTTTACGAGTTGTCGAAATCCAGCTCACTCGAGAATTATACTCGCAGAAACCCTTGTTAATATTCACGCGATTATTATCGACCTCGCGACAATTGTATTTCGAGCGAATATACCGGGTGTCCGGAAAGTCAGTCGATATTATTTGGGCTTCCGGTCACCCACCATAAGACTTTGTGTTTCGAGCGAATATACCGGGTTTCCGGAAAGTCAGTCGATATTATTTGGTCTTTCGGTCACCCACCATAAGGCATGGTGTTACGAGAGAATATATCGGGTGTCCGGAAAGTCAGTCGATATTATTTGGACTTCCGGTCGACCACCCTAATGCATTGTATTCCGAGCGAATATATCGGGTGTCCGGAAAGTCAGTCAATATTATTTGGGCTTCCAGTCGACCACCATAATGCGTTGTATTTCGAGCGAATATATCGGGTGTCCGGAAAGTCAGTCAACATTATTCGGACTTCCGGTCACCCACGACAACACCTGGTATCTCGAGTGAATATACGGGGTGTCCGGAGAGTTAGTCGACGGTATTCGGACTTTCGATCACTTAGGTCATTATTTGGCCGATAGAAGCGGATATATCGGGTGTCCGAGCCGGCGACCATACATATTCGAGATTTGTTGTCTGGGCCTATACACAATTACCTACACTCTTTTACATTAATACACGAATTACCTACACGATTACCTACACGATTACCTACACAATTACCTACACTCTTTTGCATTAATACACAAATACCTACACTCTTTTGCATTAATACACGATTATCTACACAATTGCCTACACCATTTTACATGAATACACGAATTACCTACACAATTGCCTACACTCTTTGCATCAATACATGATTACCTACACGATTACCTACACAATTACCTACACTCTTTTGCATTAACACATGACTACCTACACAATTGCCTACACTCTTTTGCATTAATACACGGTTACCTACACTCTTTTACATTAATACACGAATTACCTACACAATTGCCTACGCTCTTTTGAGTTAGTACATGAGTACCTCCACGATTGCCTACACGATTATCTACACCGTCGCCTACACCAGTACATACGCCCTTCAGACAGAACCCTACTGCCAACGTCTCGCCCCCGGCCGTATTCCCCTCGAAACTGGGAGTGGTCAGGATTGTCGCTAGATTGTCGCCGGTGCGCCAGTAGCTTATCCAAGCGTGGATAGAAGTTGGAGATTTATGTCGAGCGCCCCATGAATTGTACCCCGTATTGGCGGGCCTCGGGCCCAATAAACGAATACCAGTCATACTGTTAACACGTGTTGATTACTTCAACAATACCTCCTATCAGGTGTCATCCTTGACACTTGTCCTTCGACCCTGCCCCTCTACCATATCCTCCGGCGAGCAGAGCTAGTTGGACCGCCCGGGTCGGGCCGTTCCACATCGGGTGTCCCAACATCAAGGGACCGCGCGCGGGTGGACAAAATCACAAGTCGACGCTCGGTTGGCGGTACTCTGGTACCTGGCGCCCACGTCCACCCGGCGGGTTCTCGGACACCCGGTAGGCTTCGGGAGCGGTACGAGCCCGGAAGTGTGCGGACCAGAAAACCCGTTACAATATATATATACCCATACTGTGTAAATGCATAACGATCCCGGAACTGTCTGCAACAGGGATCGAGGAGTGGAGATTGTGATATTGATAAATGAACAAACAAAAAAAATAAAATTACTCCAACAGTTCCCTTTTAGCCACGGAGGTGACCTGGTGTTGGGGTGTAACTTCGGTCGAAAGCAAGTCGCCATCCCTAACTCCCGCGCCGTAACGGGTTCGCGTCCGTGGGTCTTCGGTCGTCAAAACGGTCTCGCGAGTACCGCGTCCCTTGGGTGCTTCCTGGGCACGGATCCCTACTTGCGTACAGAGCGTTCCGTGGTAACCATAAATCCCTTCCATTTGGTAGGTGGATAGTATCCTCCAGTGAGCCCCGTGCAAAAGGTAGGTGCACAGGATTGTGAGACTTGTGCGTAGTCCAAACCAACGCGATAGAGACGCAATAATTAATAAATCTTATTGATTAGTGAGTTAGAAATTAGTGAGTGTGTGTGTGTGTGTGTGTGTGTGTGTGTGCGTACTCGTTTAGGCGTCAACAAAATTGTAAGTCGGCTACTATTAATAAATAAGCCACATTATAATGGGAAGCATCAAAGTATTCTGGCATCCTTCCCTTTGTCCTCGCAGAGAACTCGGGCCCGTATGGGACAAGCAGAGCAGCCCACAAAATAATAATATTTCACTCGGGAAACCAGCGGTACCGTTTGATACGTAACACCATCTTTAGCATTACTAGTGCAATGGTGCCGACTCTAACCGAAAATTCCTATTACCGACATACCGATTAGTTTAGAAACGAACCAAAAAGGTTCATTTCCGAGTTATCATCGGATGGTCTAGTAGGGTTTTGGTCAGAACCGGCCCCATGATTGACTGTCGATGTCTGTACTCACCGACCGATAGTATGGCTTACCTGCTTACCGACTGATGGTGGTAAGTCCTCCTTCGCCCCGAATGGAATTCGGCGGAATATCGGGGCGGGGAGGGGGGGGGGGGGGGCGGTCAAACATGGCGATACGCGTCCAATTCCTAGCGAGGCCGCGCAACGACTGACAAAGAGTCGAAGTGCTTTGTAGTAAAAGGGAGTTCCCCTCCCCTCCCGCCAGAGGGGGCGGTGGGAGGAAGAGTGTGGGGGGCTGATTTTTCATAAATTGTTTTAAACATTTGTGGGTGGTGAGTCATCGGGCGCTTGCCGTGGCTTGACAAACGTTACCCCGCCCCGCTGCTCGACCGACCACGCCAAGATGCGATAGTTTTGTTTATACATTGACGTGTTGAAACGTGTCAGTGAATAAATAATTGAGGTGTTGAATGATTATTTCCTGAGAATTTGTTTATCATCAACGGAAGAGTGTGTGAACATTTATGAGTTTTGGGGTCAAAATGGCGGCAGGATTGTCTCAGATTCGTTCTAAGAATTATATCGACATTTTTCAAACGTTTTGTGGGGTGGTGAGTTATCGGACGCTTGCCGTTGCTTGACAATGGCAACCTCTTCCCCCCCCCCCCCCCCCCCGATTATTCGCCAACAAAAGAGAGATCCCTGATGAGGAACAGGAGTAGAGGTAGGGGAGTGGTTGTGGTGGAAAGGAGGGCATAATCTTGCGATTCAAGATCGGACACATACACATGAGAAAGAACCACGTGCACACGAGTGAAAAAATGAAGTCCATCAATAAGACTGGTAAAATTGCCGATTTTCTTCCGACAAAGAAGCTCAGCGAGTTGTCACCCAAGTTGGACTACGTCATCACCAGCGTAAGGGAGGTTAACACCAAATTTGGCAAGGAGCCCGTCCTCGATATTCGCAACGATGCCAGCGTGTTTATACCCGGAACGATCACCAAGGCGCTTGAGGCTGATTCGACAACATTCGAGAGCATGTCGGCAGCAGCGCATAGCGGATATATCTGCATGGTCTATCGCGGCGAAAATTCACGAAATCAGCAACATTCCAGCTGATGTTGGCAGCAGCGTACAAATGTCCTACATAGGCGGGAACTATATCGCTAACGTTAAGGGTCATGAAATCGAGAACAGCTAGCTCGTTCACTTAATATAAAAAATTATCTTGCTATTGAAACGTCGGACGCAGACTCTGAAGGTATGGATGCATAATATATAATAAAGGATACTAGTAAAGCAATAAATTCAAAAATAAATCATTTTGAGTTCAAGATTGAAAAACATGAGAAACAGCACCCAACGTTTCGCTGTTTGGAACTCAATCTTGTGTATACAAACTCGACGTTCGAGTGCGCGCGCACACACACACACACACGCATGCACGCTCGCACAGACGTTGCACAGAGATTTTTTCTTAAATATACTTATATTGGTGAGCCGTTCCGCATCGGTATTCGATTCATAGAGCAGTCTGGACCATGGACGATTGCGACAGAATTATCGATAAGTTGAGCGATGCTAAGAACAAATTCTGTCACATGGAAAAGTGGCAAAAGTTCTGTGACGCGCACGTCAAGCTCTTGGGGCAAACATTGAAAAAACCAGGGCTCAACGTCGGGTAAAAACTGAAAATTCAATCGACCATAGCGAGATTGTTGTCGTTGACAGAAAAAATCGTGCGTGTAGCAAGTGTAAGCAGCACTAGTATAAGCGGTGCTGGTGTGAGCGATCCTCGCGAAAAACTAAAGTGGATCGATCTCGAGTCGACACTCATAAATCGAATAGATAGGCTCGATCGTGAATTTCGAGCCCAAAGATGTGCAAAGTTTCCTCAGAGATGCGATGCGCGTGGTGGTATCAAAACTGGACAAAATCGTGCGCGAGGAGGGTAACGTGAAGGTGAATGTGACCTTAGCGTGCAAATTTCGCCTTATGAAGATGAATGAAATCATTGAGGAGGAAAAGACATTCCAAACGAAAAACGCGATCATTCTATCATCGAGCGCTGTTGCCGAGTGGTTCATCGAGTGCGTCCAAGCAAAACTCTCCACCAAAATCGAGCACTTTCAGGAAAATGTGTCGGGTTGAACGTTACACGAAATCTCACATCTACTTGTGGACGTTAATAAGTACGAACTACTGCGAGGAAGCTTATCCACATACACGCGTCTCTCGAGGGATATCCAGATGAAACGGGCTGTCATCAATATTGAAAAGAATGACCCTTATTGTTTTCGCTGGTCCGATACCGCATCTCTCTCCCCACCACTGAGGATGCATCCCGAATGTAAGAGTTCTTATCCTCATTATAGCGAAGCGCTCAAATACGAAGGCTACGATTTTCCGATGAGCTTATCGATGATTAAGAAATTTGAGGAATTGAATGGTTTGACGATCTATGTGCATGCGATCGATAGCATCACGAAATACGGTGTTAGTAAAATTGCACCGATATATCTGAGTAAACAAACGTCGAATAAATCAACCATTCACCTATTCATGATCAAGCCGAAATCAATGAAGAGGAGAAGACTGACGAGGAGGATGCTGGCGTTTCTGAGGTGTATCATTATTTCGCATGGATTAGAAACATGTCGCGACTTTTGAGTGCGCAGATATCGAAGGGTAAACGACGCATGCGGATTTGCGCCGATGCTTGCGTCATTTTACCACGGAAGAAAAATTGCAAAGGCATAAAGAGGATTGCGCGAATAATGCGTAGATGATTATGATTAAACATAAGAAGTCATGTGTACACTACTGAATGGGATTCGACCAGCGCCTACGTGGCCGCTACGCGCGCGACGCGGCAGCGAGCGCCCGAGTCAGGCGACCCGGTCGACGCGCCCAAGTTTCTCACAAGCGGCGCGATACGCGAGGATCTATTTATAGCGGCGACGCGGCTCACTCGTCAGCTGAACTCTCCGGACCAGATCCGCTCTAGATCACTGCCTTACAAGCAGGTCCATGGACGAGAGCAGACGCTCACCTTTGCCTAGCGGCGGTAAAGCTATCTCGGGGAGCACTCGCTTGCCTACCCACTCCGGACAACCTACGCTACCGTGCAAACCTACGCCTCTGCTGGGCCCACAAGCTCCGCTGACGCGGCCGCCGGCCTGCCTGCTGGGACCCCTGGACCCTCGACGAAGACGCTGGACATCTCCACACTGGATCATCGTGCCCACGCCGCACTCACCGTTGCCTGCTACGCCACCACTCGGTACCAGCGTAGCCTCGACCACCCAGGGCACTAAGACCAGCCCATCGGGTGGAATCAGCAGAGCCTGCCAAACCAGCGACCAGTCGAGCAGCGAATGGGAACCCGCCGAGCCAGTCGTTAGCCGCTCGCTAACGGCCACAGCCTGCCAGACCAGCGACCAGTCGGATCACGAGTGGGACCCATCCGAGCCAGTCGTTAGCCGCTTGCTAACGGCCACAACCAGCCAGGATGTCCAGCAGCCCACAACTCCCCCCGAGGTGCCAATGCCGCCGACAACGCCGGAGAGAGCCTCTACCACCACCAACACTGGGATCTCCTATACCCCGCCTCTGCCTAGCCCATAGCAACGGACCTCAACGAAGGCCAGCCTAGTCTGGCGTCCAAAAATAAACCTAAACTGCTAACATAGTCACTTAAATGTAAGGAAAAAGAGAAAATTAAACGAAAATAACGAAACACGTCTCCACCGTCATTTCAGCGACATCGTGCCTAGCGAACGACGGCCCAACCCTCAGCCACGAAACTCATTGAAGACATTTGACATTGAATCAACAATTATAAAAAATTGCAAACATTTATTTCGAATTAAGCGTGGTTTCAGTTATCCGTGGATCGTTCGGTCCCGATTACCCCGGTTAATCCGAGCGTTACTGTCAAAAGTATGAAAGGCTAGTAGCAAATTGAAAGGCTATCAATATGAGTTTCCCACTGATAAATCATAGACAATAAGAACATATCCATAGGACGCAGTAGCATGGCACTGTCAGCGTACTAACAAAATCAGAAAAGAGGCCGCAGATGAGTGGTATGCAAGTAGGCCGACGGAGTCATACTTGATTTATTACAATTTCAATCATCTGTACGGTGTAGCTATATGTGAATCATTGCCTTACGGCTCATTCGCTTGGGTAGAAAATTTCGACGAATATATCGGGGATATTCCAGATGAGGCTGAAACGGGATACACCTTGAAGGGTGATTTGGAGTATTCTCGAGAGTTACACGACACGCAGAAAGATTTACCCTCGTACCCACAATACTACGGTCCTCCTGGGCGGCACTCAACGAAAATTAACGACCACGCGGCCGCGAAAAAAATATACGCAATTCACTAAAGAAATTTGGAATAACGCGTCAAATTGGGATTACGCGTCATGGAAATTCACAGAGTCCTCGAGTTGAAGCTTGGCTAAATTATCGCAATGATCAAACTGACTCTCATTCTTGCGTTTATTACACTCGTCCAAAAAATTAAATCAACAGAAAGCTTCTTGCATTTCTTTCAATGTTTTTTGAAGCGCTGCATCTGTGTGAAAACGTCGACTTACGATTCATCTGGAAAGATAGAATGACATATCGTGGCTTTTTCAATTGTGTCTTTACGGGCTATCTTTACGGGCCGTATGGTATACTCGTTATGGTATCGAGTTGAACGTGAGCAATTCGAAGAGTCCGAGAGCATGATTTTTAAACGGCTATAGTTCGGTAGGTGTGATGGACCTCGTTCCCAAAAGCGTCAGCGTGAAAGAATTATTCATGGGTAGTTGTCGTTCCATTGTTTCGTATCTGAACAGAATCCTTTTTTTATACACTCCAAAATTTCACACATAAATCACTACATACAACAGTATCATAGTCCTGATATCGTTCATGATTGTTTCTGATAGTGCTACCAGCACCGAAATATCTCTCCAGATCTTAAGGTAGCAAAAAATTGTAATAACTGTGAAATTACATGCCTTCATCGTTGGTTTTTCTGAATGCAACCCAATGTGTGCCAGGTCTATTTTTGTCACCGAGATTCATAATGAAAGATTCGTAATTTCGGCGTCCACTCTTGGGAATTCATTTCTCACGTAAACTCCACGACAATGAGGAATTTTCGTAGCTTTTCACTTCATTATCGAAATTTTAAGCAATGCTTAAAATTGTGGCTGCGCATCACAAAAATGCAAAGAATTTTCAAATTAAAACAGCACGCTTGGCTAAAAAAGAATACATCGATGCTAATATGGAATTGGGAAAGAAATCTGACAATGACTTTGAGAATTTTTTTCACACTCGTGAACAATCCGGTCTTTGGTAAAACAATGAAAAATGTGAAGACGCATCGGGAAGTACGACTTGTAAGAAAGTGGAAGAGGCAATAGGGAGCGGAAGCGCAGATCGCCAAGCCCATATTCCATAGCTGCACCGTATTTGACAATGGCATTGTTATAATCGAGCTCAATAGAGCGTGCGTCCTATTGAATGAGTCCATATCCACAGGATTTTCCATTCTCGATTTACCTAAGCCATGGATTTATGATTTTAACTACAAATACATACTTGAAAGATTTAACAATCGAACACAATTATTGTATACGGACACTGATAGTCTGATTTATCACATCAGCGTGTCCGACATTCATGAAACGATGATGTGTGGCATTGACATGTTTGACACATCTGATAATTCGGCAAATAATCCGTACAATATGCCTTTGCGAAATAAGAAGAATTCGGCCTCATGGAAGATGAGAATAATGGTCGTATTATGATGGAATTTGTAGAGTGAGGAGGGAAATTGTACTCGTTTACACCCGTTGACTGTGACGATGTGAAGAAGCGAGCTAAAGGTACCAGGCGGTCAACCCTGAAATTCATCATATTCGAAGACTTCAAAAAATTGCTTGTTTGCGCACGAAAAAAAACCTCATCAAGGTGCAACAATTGATCATGAGTAAAAAACACATTCTTCATACGGTGATGCAAAAGATAGTTGCTCTCAGCTGGAGAAATTACAAGAGTGCTAATTCCCAGATTCCACAGACACTTTTCCATAGGGTCATGATTTCGATGATATGGAATATTAAAATTAAGTGTTGAAAAACAATTGTGTGTAAAGAGAGAATCGGTGAAATACATTTATGCTTAAACCTAAACATTTCCCAAAATGTACCCCTCCCCCATCGGACCTATCGAAGAAAAAACCATGCGGTAGATATTCGAGCCAAGTCCGCGACACTGACAATGTAAACAAATCACGAATACTATAAGACGAGCAACAGGAATTGTCTTTGAAGGAGGAGGAGGTGGCCGATACCGAGAATACTTTTAATATACGTATGGTGATGATGACGATGATGATGATGATGATTATCAACAAATATTATTAACATCATTCAAGAAGGATGTTGAGTGAGAAACATTCGAACTTCAATGATTTTATATCCTGGACATTCGAAGACTTACATGACGTTTGCGTCGGTTTGTTTGGGATGGGAACGCAAACAAACCCAAACAAGCCCTCGAATATCCCATGAGCGTCCTCGAAAGTCTCTTGAATATCTTCAAACGTCTTATGAACGTCTTCGACAGTCTCTTAAACGTTTTCGAACCCCCCATTCATGTTTCCGAACGGCTCATGAACGTTTTCGAAAATCTATTGAATGTTTTCGAAAATCTCTTGAACGCCGTTGAATCCCTCGTGGAAGTCCTCGGATGACTCCAAACGTCTCTGAACATCTATTGTACTTCTTGCAATGTCTAGTGAATGCTTTCGAACTTCTCGCAAACATCCTATGAACGTCTCACGAATATCTTCGAATGTCTTGCGAATGCTTTCGAAAGTCTTCGAACGTCTCACAAACAGCTATCGAACATCTATATTTCAGGGTTGCCCGCCTAATACCCTTAGTTCGCTTCTTCGCATCGTCACTGTCAAGGATTTTAAACGAGTACAATTTCCCTCCCCAGTCTACAAATTCCATCATAATACGACCATTATTCTCATCTTTCATGAGGCCTAATTCTTCTTATTTCCCGAGGGCATATTGTACGGATTATTTGCCGAATAATCAGACGTGTCAAACTTGTCAATGTCGCACTTCATCGTTTCATAAATGTCGGACACGCTGATATCATAAATCAGAATATCAGTGTCCGTATACAATATTTATGTTCAATTGTGGAATCTGTCGATTATGTATTTGTAGTTAAAATCATAAATCCAGGGCTTAGGTAAATTGAGAATGGAAAATCCTGTGGATATGGGCTTATTACATAGAACGCACGCTCTATTGAGCTCGATTATAACAATGTCATCGTCTAATATGGTGCAGCTATGGAATATGGTCTTGGCGATCTGCGCTTCCGCTCCCTACTGCCTCTTCTACTTTGTTACGAGTCGTACTTCCCGATGTTCCTTTACATTTTTCATTGTTTTACCAAAGGCCGGATTGTTCACGAGTTTGTAAAAAATTCTCACTGTCGGCAGATTTCATTCCCAATTCCATATTTACATCGATGTATTTTTTTAGCCAAGCGCGCTGTTTGAATTTGAAAATTCATTACATTTTTGTGATGCGCAGTCCCAATTTCAAGCACTGCTTAAAATTTCGATAATGAATTTAAACGCTCCGAAAATTCCTTATTGTCGTGGAGTTCACGCGAGAAATGTATTCCCAAGAGGTCTCCGAAATTACGAATCCCTCATTGTGAATCTCGATGACAAAGATGGACCTGGTACACATTAGGTTGCATACAGAAAAACCAACGATGAAGTCATGTAATTTGACAGTTTTTACAATTTTTAGCTACCTCAAGATCTGGAGAGATATTTGGGTACTGGTAACACTATCAGATACAATCATGAACGATATCAGGAGTATGATACTGTTGTATCTAGTGATTTATGTATGAAATTTTGAAGTGTATAAAGAAAGGATTCTGTTCGGATACGAAACAGTTGAACGACAACCACCCAAAAATAATTCTTTCATGCTTATCGTTTTGGTAACGAGCTCCATCACATCTATCGAACTATAGCCGTTTAAAAATCATGCTTTCGGACTCTTCGAATTGCTCACGTTAAACTCGATACCATAACGAATATACCATACGGTCCGTGAAGACGTCTACACAATTGAAAAAGCCATGAAATGTCATTGTAGCTTTCCAGATCAATCTTAAAAATACACTATTCCAAAAAATGAAAGGAACAGAAAGCTTCTTGCCGTTTTTAAAGTTTTTTTTCAAGCGCTGTATTTGTGTGGCAAATGGTCGTATCGAGATGAAAAAAAAGCATTTCGAAGCTTCAAGTTTCTAGTTTTGATATCTGTCGGCAAACTTTTTTTGTGAGCTACGGTTATCGCGCAATCATGAGAAATAGCAGAAGAAAAAACATGTCCAGATTTTTTTGTTTCTTTTCAAGGTTCCACAAGCTCAGAATTTTTTCCAGTTAAATCAATGGATAGGTCAGTTAGCTTATTTATTCAGCTTCAATTTCGTTTTTTATTAGTATCTCTACGTCAATTCTTTGCCGAGATATCCGACCTTGAATGAAAAAGGATACTTTTGTCTTTGATCATCGATATCTCAGCAACCAATGATCGCACAACGATTTGAAGGGCAGCTTCGAAAACTTGAATACATTTCCTACAAAATTCTTTCATTGATTTTTGGGAATTTTTTTTCACCCTTAACATTGATATGAAAAAAGTAAAAAAAATTGACATTTTACGGCTTTTCAGTAAATCTACCACTACACTACAAGCGTTGATGGAAAGACTAGGGTTGCCAGGTTTTTTTCACCTCGATGTATCCCCAATAGTCCTGTAAATTTGCAAATTCGTCTGTCGCACTGTTTTTCCAGACCGATTGATCAAAGTTTACAACACAATTGAAGGAAGAAGTCTACTGTTCCTAAACATCGTGTAATCGTCATCAAAATGAAAAGACCAACGTTTTCGACATTTTTCACAACTTTGCACTAGTTGCTTGTTGAATTTGAGAAAAAAATTCGAAACATTTCCAATTTTCTTTTAAATTTGTAAAACAATTCAGGAAATAACACTGACTCATTGTAGACACTATTTTGATTGTCAATTGTGAGCCGCAGCATTTGCGTTACCCAAAGCGTACCACGTGGAGGTTGCACGGCCGGATTTACGCTTTTTGTGCACACGCACGTCTATGTGTCTGTCTGTCTGAATGTGTGTGTCTGTGCAGGTGCCTGTGTGTGTAACCCAAACTCATTCCTTAAATTGTGTGTGTGTGTGTGTGTTCGTATGTGTGTCTATGTGTCTCAATACAGTGTGTTGCCGAATCACTGTACTTAATCTTTCAGGCATATTAATGCAGCGTTGAATCGTCGATTGTGGAATCGTCTGCCAAATTCGAACCAGTTCGCGTTCTAACGCAGCTGAATTCGGCAAACTGGGGTATTCCCGTCGCAATCGACGAAGTTTTATAAAAACACTCTCCCCGACGACGCCAAACTTGGGGCCTTCTGTCATCGCCGTACAAACAAAACCGAGACTCATTAGTGAATACATACAAAACCGAGACTCATCAGTGAATTACCCCATTGCCTCATATTCCACTGGAGATGTTGGCGAGCGTACGCTATACGAGCCTGGTGATGTCTGGCTGTCAACATTGGCACACGGACAGGATGTCTGGCTCACAACCCAGACTGACGTAGACGGTGATAACCGTTTGGTACGAAATGTTTCGCGGCCGTCGTCGTCGTCATCGTCGTCGACGCTGTTGTTGTTGTTGTTGCTGTCGACAGTTTGGGAAATGCTGAGCAACGATGTTCGCATGGACAAAAGGTTCTTGACGACCACGTCGAACAATTGCCCGATCATCTCCAGGAGTTGTTATACGACTTCGACCTCGTTCCGGCCGTCGACCGTATCCACCAGTTTCTTGATAACGCGTATACGCACGAGACACAACCGATGCGCTAACGCCCAATCTTTCACTGTCACCTAGGCAATACTTTAAAAAAAGTTAAAGTTTAAAAAAACTTTTGATGAATTTTTTGCCAAAACTTCGAGGAATTTTACTGCAAAGAAAAAATATTAGCTTTGAAAAAAACTGTTAATGAATTTTTCCTTCCGAAAAAAATGAGGTTTGAAGAGAACTTTCTTTTGTAACCCTGATAACCTTCTCAGAAAATATCGAGAATAACTCGCATAAACGTTCTCAGTTAGAGTAGTAAATACAGCTTGGAGGTATCGACTTTTAATTGATGAAAATAACGACGAGCGAATTTATGATGAGCGAAGTCCGAATCGTGTCTAAAATTAGTCAGTGTTATTTCCTGCAACGTTTTACAAATTTAAAAAAAATTGGAAATTTTTCGATTTTTTTTCTCAAATTTAACAAGCAACTAGTGCAAAGTTGTGAAAAAAGTAAAAAAAAAGCTGGTCTTTTCATGTTGATGCCGATTACACGATGTTTAGAAAGAATAGACTTGTTCCTTCAATTGTTTTGTAAACTTTGATCAATCGGTCCGGAAAAGCAGTGCGACAGATCAATTCGCAAATTTACAGGGCTATTGGGAATCCATCAAGCTGAAAAAACCCTGGCAACCCTAGTCTTTCCCTCAACGCTTGTAGTGTAGTGGTAGATTTACTGAAAAGCCGTAAAACGTCAATGTTTGTACTTTTTTCAAACCAATGTTGAGGGTGAAAAAAAAATTTCTCAAAAATCAATGAAAGAATTTTGTAGGAAATGTATTCATTCAAGTTTTTGAAGCTGCCCGTTAAATCCTTGTGCGATCATTGGTTGCTGAGATATCGATTATCAAAGACAAAAGGATCCTTTTTTATTCAAGGTCGGATATCTCAGCAAAAAATTGACGTAGAGAGACTAATAAAAAATGAAATTGAAGCTGAATAAACAAGCTAATCGACCTATCCATTGATTCAACTAAAAAAGAATTTCCTGCGCTCGTGGAACCTTGAACAGGAACAAAAAAATGTTGACATTTTTATTCTCGCGCTATTTTTCACGATTGCGCGATAACCGTAGCTCACAAAAAATGTTTGCCGACAGACCTTAAAACTAGAAACTTGAAGCTTTAAAATGCTTTAATTTTCATCTCGATACGACCATTTTTCACACAGATGCAGCGCTTCAAAAAACATTGAAAGAAATGCAAGAAGCTTTCTGTTGATTTAATTTTTTGGACGAGTGTAATAAACGCAAGAATGCGAGTCAGTTCGATCATTGCGACATTTTAGCCAAGCTGAAACTCGATGACTCTGTGAATTTCCATGGTGCGTAATCCCAATTTTACGCGTTGTTCCAAATTTCTTTAGTGAATTACGTATTTTTCTTTTCGCGGCCGCCTGGTCGTTAATTTTCGTTGAGTGCCCGCCCAGGAGGGCCATAGTGTTGTGGGTACAAGGGTAAATCTTTGTGCGTGTCGGGTAGCTCTCGAGAATACTCCAAATCAACCTTCAAGATGTCTCCCGTTTCAGCGTCATCTGGAATATCCCCGATACATTTCTCGAAATTGTCTACCCAAGCGAACGAGTCGTATGGCAATGACTCACACATAGCTATACCATACAGATGATTGAAATTCTAATACATCGAGTATGACTAGGTCGGCATACTTGCGTACCACGCATCTGCGGCCTCTCCTCTTATTTTTTTTAGTACGATGGCAATGCGATACTACTGCGTCTTATGGATATATTCTTCTTGTATTTGGTTTATCTGTGGATAACCCAGATTGACAGCCTTTCGATATACTATGTTAGCCTTCATACTTTTGACAGTAACACTCGGATTAACCGGGGTGATCGGGACCCAACGTTCCACGGATGACTGAAACCACGGTTAATTCAAAATCAATTTTATACAATTTTTTATAATTGTTGATTCAATCGCAATTTTATTGTAGTCAACACATGACTTCG
The DNA here is from genome assembly GCA_963210295.1 of Ophion ellenae. NCBI lineage: Eukaryota > Metazoa > Arthropoda > Insecta > Hymenoptera > Ichneumonidae > Ophion > Ophion ellenae. The sequence goes on along the minus strand of OY723389.1, from coordinate 18,940,616 downwards.
TATGTTTAATCATAATCATCTACGCTTTATTCGCGCAATCCTCTTTGTGCCTTTGCAATTTTTCTTCTGTGGTAAAATGACGCGAGCATCGGCCGCAAATCCGCATGCGACGTTTACCCTTCGATATCTACGCACTCAGGGGTCGTGACATGTTTTTAATTCATGCGAAATGATTGTCCACCTTAGGAACGGCAGCATCCTCCTCGTTAGCCTCCTCCTCCTCATCGATTTCGACTTGATCATGAGTAGGTAAATGGTTGGTTTAAATGATGTCGTCAAACCATGAATCGTCAAACCATTCAATTCCTCAAATTTCTTAATCATCGATAAGCTCATCGGAAAATCGAAGCCTTCATGTTTGAGCGCTTCGCTATAATGAGGATAAGAACTCTTGCGTTCGGGATGCATCGGGATGGTGGTGGGGAGAGATGCGGTAACGGACCAGAGAAAACAATAAGGGTCATTCTTTTCAATATTCATGACGGCCCATTTCATCTGTATATCCCTTGGGCGACGTGAGTATGTGGATAAGCTTCCTCGCAATGGTTCGTACTTGTTAACGTTCACAAGTAGATGATAGATTTCGTGTAACGTCCACCCCAACTCATTTTCCTGAAAGTCCCCGATTTTGGTGAAGAGTTTCGCTTGGACGCCCTCGATGAACCACTCGGCAATATCGCTCGATGACAGAATGATCGCGTTTTTCGTTTGAAATATAATTTCCTCCTCAATGATTTCATTCATCTTCATAAGGCGAAATTTGCATGCTGAGGTCACATTTACATTCACGTTACCCTCCTCGCGCACGATTTTGTCCAGTTTTCATGCCACCACGCGCATCGCATCTCCGAAGAAACTTTGCACAGCCCTGTGCTCGAAATTCATTATCAAGAATGTCTGTATCCGATTTTTAAATGCCAACTCAAGATCCGACACGTTAGTTTATCATGAGCATCGCTCACACCAGCGCCGCTTACACCAGCGCTGCTTACACTTGCTCCACGTACGATTTTTTCTCTCAACGACAACTATTTTGCTATTGTCGATTGAACTGTCAATTTTTGACCGACGATAATCCCTGCTTTCTTCAATATTTGCCCCAAGAGTTTGACGTGCGCGTCACCGAACTTTCGCCACTTTTCCTTCCTTGTGAGAGAAATTGTTCTTCGAACCGCTCAACTTATCGAAAATTTTATCGCAATCGTCCATGGTCCAGATTGCTCGATGAATCAAATACCGATGCGGAACGGCTCACCAATATATATTTAAGATAACATTTCTATGCACCGTCGCACGCATGTCTGTGCGAGCGTGTGCGCGCGTGTATGTGTGCGTGTGTGCGCGCACGCGCGCTCGAACGTCGAGTTTATATACCTAAGATCGAGTTCCAAACTGCGAAATGTTGGGTGCTCTTTCTCATGCTTTTCAATCTTGAACTCAAATGATTTATTCTTGAAATGTTTTACTAGTATCCTCCATCATACATTATGCATCCATACCTTCAGAGTCTGCGTCCAACGTTTCAATAACTAGATAATTTTTCATATTAAGTATATGAGCTAGCTATTCTCGATTTTCATGACCCTTAACGTATGCGATTAACTTTTCACCGATGTAGGCCATGCAGACATTTGCTTTGTACGCTGCCGCCAACATCAGCTGGAATGTTGCTGAATTCGCGAATTACAGACTGTGACATTTTCCCTCGCGATAGACCATGCATAGATCTCCTCTATGCGCTGCTGCCAACATGCTCTCGAATGTTGCCGAATCAGCCTCAAGCGCCTTGGTGATCGTTCCGGGTAGAAAAACGCTGGACTTGTTGCGAATATCGACGACCTGCTTCTTGTCAAATTTGGCGTTGACCGCCAGTATGTTGGTGATGACGTAGTCCAACCTGGGCGACAACTCGCTGCGCTCCTTTGTCGGCAGTAAAATCGGCAATTTTGCCAGTCTTATTGATGAACTCCATTGTTTCACTCGTGTGCACGTGGTTCTTTCTCATGTGTGTGTGTGTGTCCGATCTTGAATCCACCACTCCCCCGCCTCTACTCCAGTTGCTCGTCAGGGATCTCTCTTTCGATGGCGAATAATCGGGGTGCGGGGGGGGGCTTATGAACCTTTTGGTTTCTCAACTATGTCAGCATGTTGGTAGTGGGAATTTTCGGTTAGAATCGGCCCCATTTCACTTGTTGTACAAACTTAGAGCAGTGACTCGTGATTTACCTGAATTTTCTGCGTCTTTGAATCTGTTATAAGTGCATCTTTTATCTCTTTATAGTCTCGCAAGAGGGCCTTTGTAGCATCTTCTCGGCAAAACCACCGTGTTGTCGTTGTCCTTTTTGGCACGAGAATGTGTTTGTCAGTTTCTGCTTTTTCCGAGCTATCAGTTAGCATTTTATACCTGTTACTTGAGGCGGTAAAATATACGAAAAGTTCTTCCAAAAAATTGCAAAAACTCACAGCACTCAGACAGCAACCGGCTGCAAAACAAGATTGAGTGAGTGCCCAGCGCAAGGTACCCAAACTGCTGAATTATTTTCTTCCTGTACTTACGCTTGAAGACCATTGTACTTTAAGCTCATTGAAGAAGCGTTATCGAAACACTGGCCACGGTAGTCCTTAATGCTCAAGTCGTTCTCTTTCAAAGAGAACAATTTGAAACGAGTACAATCACGACATGTATTAGAAAGTTAAGAATTTTGTTTTTGTGGAGCGGGCCCCTAGGCGCGCGCCTACATAGCCTGTGCGTAAATGCGGCCCTGCATGCATACACAGGGTGTCCTATTTTAATCTTACACCCGAATTTTCTCGAAAAATATTGCTCGGACGAACTATTGTGTGGAACAAAACTTCTAGGGATTGACGGGGACGTTTGAAAAAAATTTATTTGAGGAGCCAAAATTCAAAATGGCGGCGTTACAAAGGCTGACATGTTTTTTTCAAACGGAAACACAACTTTTTTTTATTGCCAAAAAATTTGTCAGCTGAAAACTAAAAACTTTTGTTGAACAAATTTTTTGATAAAGTTCATAGTTTTCAGGTGAGAACATAATTTTCAATTATTTCAGATGTATCCAGGATTTGTGTGTGTGTGCGTGCGTGCGTGCGTGCGTGCGTGCGTGCGTGTGGAACACTCACAAGGATTAGGTCTCTGCGGTTCGTAACTACCGTAGTATTTTTTTACTCCAAACCCTCCTTGTAAGTGTATTGTGATCCCTTTCTAGAGATGTTCAAATATCCCTCCATTCATGTTTAAACATGCCCGAACTCTTCTCGCGATTACGTTTTTTAATATCAAGATCTGAAAGGTAAGCGAAATTGAAGAAAACATGATTGGTACTACTGACATAGTCTGACTTTGCGGAGTTCTCTTACGCACTTTTGTACTTTTGAGACATTACGTAGAAGGAAAATCAACATTTTTTGAAATTCAACCGTTCTTAAATCAGAGAAAAATTCTGAGATTGAGCAACAATGGCGGATTTCAGACCCAACGAAATTGTTGATATGCTCCTCATTTTAGGGAGATATCGGGGCAATTACTTACGCGCTGAAAATTTGTATCGACGCGAACATCCTCATCGTCGTCACCCATCACGGCAGACAATCCGAACCATCGAACGGCGAGCCAGGGCAGGTCGGATGATCCGCCACCGTCGATGTTACCAAAACGTCAACGATTTTGGTGACTTGCATGAGGCTCGAAACATGGCTATTTTAGCCATGATAGCAATTGATCCTCATTTGAGTGTTCGAGCGATCTCGGAACGATTGGGGTTTGCCAGATCCACAGTGCACCGAGTATTAAGAGGTGCTAAACTTCACCCGTACCGGTTACAATTCCACCAAGACACTCCTAATCCTGATCTGTTGCGAAGGGTGGCGCTTTGTCGGTGGGCGTTGAGACAAATCGAGCGATCTAGAAACTTTTTTCGGTACGTTATGTTCACCGACGAATCCACATTTAACAGCCGCGGACATGTGAACCGTTGGAACTTTCGATACTGGTCCGATCAGAACCCACATTGGTTGAGACAGATCGATCACCAGCATCGATGGAGTTTAAACGTTTGGTGTGGTAACAGATGTGGTTCCAGCAAGATGGTGCACCCGCTCACTAGGCTCGTGTTGTTCGAAATCATCTGGATTCAACATTCGGTCAACGGTGGATTGGTCGCGACGGTCCTATAAATTAGCCTCCAAGGTCACCGGATCTTACATCTCCTGATTTTTTTTTGTGGGGGTACTTAAAAGATGCCGTCTACCGTCAAGCTCCAACAACACGGGAGAATATGAAGGACCGGATAAGAGCTGCCTGCCGTGCAATCCCGAGAGATGTTATTCTGCGCACAGTGGACGGTTTCGCGAGAAGAGTTCAGGCATGTTTGAACATGAATGGAGGGATATTTGAACATTTATAGAATGGGATCAGAGTACACTTACAAGGAGGGTTTGGAGTAAAAAAATACTGCGGTAGTTACGAACCGCAGAGACCTAATCCTTGTGAGTGTTCCATACGCACGCACATGCACACACACACACACATACACGCACACACACCCACACACATACACGCACACGCGCCCACACACACGCACACCCACAAACACACACACACAAAACGGCCCTTCTCAGGGCCAGGAATGCTAGACAGACAACCTCCACGTGGTGTATTCTGGGTAACGCTAATGGTCTGCAACAGACTCAGCCATGCAACCTCCTACGCTTTGGCTAACGCAAATGCCAGTGGTAGGGACAATTAGACTAAATGTCTCACGGCAAGCCGCTCAATGTTGTATTTTCGAATGTATGACCACTTGAACAAAAAAAGAATCAATTTTTTTTGTTTTCAAATTTTGTTTTTTTTTGTTTTCAAATTTGGACGATATTTCATGAGAAAATTTTGGAGGAAAATCGATGAAAAATAGTTTTTTTCCATTTTAATAGCGTTTGTGCTCTTTTCAGGCCCAAAAACGTGTTTCTTTAAATCCTTGACGAACTTTGATCACGAAGGGTAGAAAAACACACACACACACACACGCGCACACACACACACACACACACACACACACACACACACACACACACACACAAATCCTGGATACATCTGAAATAATTGAAAATGATGTTCTCACTTGAAAACTATGAACTTTATCAAAAAAAATGTTCAACAAAAGTTTTTAGTTTTCAGCTGACAAATTTTTTGGCAATAAAAAAAAGTTATGTTTCCGTTTGAAAAAAACATGTCAGCCTTTGTAACGCCGCCATTTTGAATTTTGGCTCCTCAAATAAATTTTTTTTCAAACGTCGCCCTTCAATCCCTAGAAGTTTTGTTCCACACAATAGTTCGTCCGAGCAATATTTTTTGAGAAAATTCAGGTGTAAGATTAAAATGGGACACCCTGTAGATGTAACATTTTGGAACTATGGGCAATTAGTTTGCAAATGAAACGAAAAAGTACATGGCGCATCGGACGTCAATGGGACCTGAGTAAAACCCAGGCTTATAGAAATTTTTAGTATCCTGTAAATGTATCGTGAAACAATGCTACACAATGGTGCACTTAAGAGATAACACCACTCTAGGATGGTGTTATCCCTCATGATGCAGGCATCACAGATTAAAGGTAAACACAAATTTCTCTCGTACGGTGCAGGCATCGCAGATTAAAGGTAAACAAAAATTTCAAGGTTTTAAGTGCTCGTACAACTTTGAACGCATTTTTCTCGAAACTACTTTTTTCAAACTGCGAGGACGGATGACTTGAACACCTTGGATGGATCGATTTGAAATTTTGATAGTGGCTTCACAATTCCGTACTTTATGGTAGTAAGTAGCCGTTTTTTGATTGAATGTAAACTTTTTTATACACAATTTACTGCTCGATTTTTGGGCAAAGAATCGATTTATTTCTTTCAAAGAGCGCCATTTTTTCAAAATTTAATTAAAAAATCCCTACGTAGTCCCATAGCTGCTAATATATAGATGATAAGTTATTTGGTTTTTGTTCCAGGTCTTATACTTAACGAGAAAACCGGCCTCCCGTGAAGCTATTTGTAAAAAACACGTTTTTCAATATGGGCTCTGTCGCCGCCATTTTGTATGAAAATTATAATACATTTTTTAAAATACTTTAATATGTATTAAATAAACCCTCCCACAAGAGGGCATTCCCTACTCGTCATCACCGATTTCGCTCAAATTTATAGGACATGATGCAGGGCTTGGCCAGAAATTAAAGTACCCGAAGTGGGAAATCCAGATGGCCAAGCGTTTAGAAAATAGAAATGTTGACGCGGCTTTCGCACCGTAGAAGCCATTTACGTTAGCATGTTTTTCAAGCTAAGCGGTTGGCGTAGCGGTAAGAGCTCGCACTAGTAATTCGATGGTCGTGGGTTCGACTCCCCGTGTGGAGACTTTTTTTTCTTTTTCTATCTTTTTCTCAATTTTTTTATTATTCATTCTCCAATTAAGAAAATAGCTGAATCATTTATTTTATTTATTTATTTATACGCAAAAGGCATAGAAAATGTAACAAATTGGGATTTCGGACTTTTCAACAAGGGATTGTAATTAAAGCGCATACGAAAAGACTTTGGACATGAAAATTCAAAACTTTATTCGTTGACATTCGATGATTTACATGTGTCGGGATGATATTTATCTTAGAAACAGGGGAAACAATAATTATTTCTGCATCAAGCACACGTTATAAACGCCGCATTTTTACAACCATATCGTTGTTTCAACGTCTCCTTAGAAAAACATACTTGATTGACATTCATAAAGCATTCTTTCTCATTGCAAAGTTTAGAAGCGAACAATGCGTAACGTAACATGTTACCGAATATTGGCGCGGCTAGTTGAAGATGAACAATCGAATCGATTTTTATGCAGTCTTCTCGGGAAGTTATTTCGTTTTCTTGCTCGATGACATAAGAGCATCTTTGTATTTTTTAAATAAAGTTTTCAACCTGACGATAAAAATATACATCGCAGGGTTGCACCAGTGGAGTACATTTAGGGGGAATTACTTTGATGCTACACGTTGGCAATCTTTCCTCATCTTGGAAGAGTTCGTCGTATAATTGCGGATTTGTTTGTCCTCCCCACGAGTCAATCAGCAGAAGAAATTTGTTCTCTTGTACGTACGGCTTCATCACATCCGTTAAAAATGTTGTGTACAACGCTGTTGTAAGTTTTCCAGATTTTGCAGAAGTGTCGACGACATTCTTGTATTTTGCTGCGTATTCATCCGCCGTTTTTTGCATTCTCGGTCCAAAAGAGCCAGTATTCTCTTGTAAGCATACGTAAACTTTTGGCAATAGCTTCCCGGAAAGGCTCATAGCATATTGCGCTGTATATGAGTGGATTACTTTGTTCATATCCTTTCTTTTTACGAAAACCGTTTTTACCCCTACATGTTCCAGGGTTCGGTTATACGTCGACTGGTACTGGCAACCTGAAAACAGAACATACGAATGTAAATTTATTATGCGCGCCATTAAACAGAGTATTTCATTTAAGGTAGACAAATAAGAATTCTTGACTTACCTGTTTGATCAGTGTTGATAACAAAATCCTTGTCGTATTGAGGAATGCGAGCTCGAGTTTGGAGTCGGAACTTATCTGCCGCAGCAAGGATTTCCTCTTGTGTAGCTGTCTCTTTTTCCGACACAAATCTTGTAATTTTCCTCTGACTAATCTTATGCCACTGTTTAAAGTCGATGACCCACGGTTCGGATGCTTTGAATTCCAACTCTGGAAATTGATTGGCAGCAGAAAGTGCCGATTATTGCAAGTTTTTTGTGGTGATTTGCTGGTTAAACTATCGCGCTTCTACGAAGCGATCATATGTCCACGAATCAATTGTATTGTATTTATCCTTTCGAGTTCCATCGTTTTTAATGTGTTGTTCCTAAATTTTCAAATCTCGCATATGCTTCAAGCGAGATGCTCCTTTCGCTTGCAAACTTTTTAAACTCCACGTTGGATGCGCTTTGGCAAGATTAACCACCATTATTTTGTAGTCAAGTGGAACGTAATCTGGATCCTCTTTCATTATTTTCATCGGGTTCATACTCATGACTTGACGACGATCTGGCACCCTCCAACATTTGATCTTCTTCTTGGTCGATTTCTTCGCGCCAGATCAACTCTTCGTCGCGTATAAACTGATACTCCGATAAAACTTTCAATACTTTCTCGTGTATTTCATTTCCCATTTGAATGTGTACTTCGGTTATCACTTCGGAACTTTCTGATGAGATTAGATTTCCTTCGGCCAAAAGATGTAAACTATAATCCATCGCCGTCTTCAATCGTTGCTTCGGGGCTTCGCTGTGGATGCTATCGTCTGGCTCCTGTTCTTTTTCCGTCGACGTTCCAGGAATATCAATAGTTTTACGTTTGTCCTACATTTTCGATTTTTTCACAATATTTTCCTCACAATTTTATCTCACTAAAATTTCGATATCTTCCAGAAAATTCTCACAGTATTTTCGATCATTCAAGTTACTTGGCCAAGAGCTAGCAAACGAATGAGCTCCCTAGCTAACGTCGTCCCTAACGGTCAGGGACACCTTTTTTCTACCTGCGCCAAGAATCTATTGTTCGTGTATAGCCACCAGGAGCGACCTTTAGGTGAAAACGAATCTTATTATGAAACGACTATCCACGTTTACGGCACATTCCCCAAGGAGGGAAAATAGCCAATAAAGGAGAAAGAAGAAGAATTCCTGTTTGAACACGTCGGGAAAGTTCGCAACTCCAAATTTTCTACGATTATGCGCTCACTAAAAAATTACGTCCTATTTGCCTTTTGCGTATAAATGAATAAATGAAATAAATTATTCACCTCTTTGCTTAATTGGAAAATGAATAATATAAAAATTGAGAAAAAGATAGAAAAAGAAAAAAAAAAGTCTCCACACGGGGAGTCGAACCTACGACCATCGAATTACTAGTCCGAGCTCTTACCGCTACGCCAACCGCTGCTTGGCAAACATACTAACGTAAATGGCTTATACGGTGCGAGAGCCGCGTCAACATTTTTATTTTCTAAACGCTTGGCCATCTGGAGTTCCCACTTCAGGTACTTTCGTTTCTAGCCAAGCCCTGCATGTCCTATAAATTTGAGCGAAATCGGTGATGACAAGTAGGGAATGCCCCCTTGTCAAACGAAATCCTATTCTTTTCTTCATACTCCCAAAATAAAGTGTCAAAGTTAGGCGTTATTTTCTGCCGCTAGAGTGGTGTTATCCCAAGGGAATCCTCGTCCTGTGTTCATGGACGACGTTGTCGAACAATCATAACGGGCGAAATTCGGCAATAGAGTATCAGCGACCCCTTTCCAAAATATTGGGACGTTGGACAAGTTTTCGCGGTTTTTCAACAGAAGGCGTAACCAGAACTGCGTGTGTGTAGTTTAAGATGGTAACGCATCTACAGGGCGTCCCAAAAATCTACGATAATATTGCAGGTGCGCACAGGCCAGCTCATGATGATACAGAATAACCAAATTTGACCTCAGTAAAAGTGTCATAGTTTTGAAAATATTTACACTATTTTTAATCTGGTGAAAGCCTCTAGCCTAAGGCAATATTTCACATATCACAGGTGGAAATATGGATATTTTTCGGTTCGGTTTTTTGTCTGAATATTACTAAAAGATCATTCTATCAATAACAACCAGCAACTACGTGTTGCTTTTTTTAATTTCGACTAAATTCTAAGTATTGGCAGCTGTGATATGTGAAATATTGCCTTAATGGCTTACATACACCTGAGACGGCTGAAAGTAAGGTAATCTTTAAGAATTTTGTTTGTGTATAAAACTGAATTTTATTGAATATCCAAGATGTACATTTCAAAGTATGACATTTTATCTACATTATGTGAAAATTTGGTTAAAAAATTTCGAACGGTAAAAAAGTAACAATCGTTTTCCTCGGACGTGTTTTTGTTGACAGTATTGCGGTACCAGATGTGACTCTGCAATGTTTAATCTAAAAAAAAATATTTTCTTCTAAAGGGACGTTTCTACTTTGTTGGGCCAAAAGATGATCGATTTTTCACCAATTTTTTATGCGAAAAATTTAAATATAGAATGTTAAAATTTGGTGTCCATACTAAGCAAACTTTATAGAATATGACAATATTTTTCAAAGTTTGCCAAAACATGGTACTGGGAGTAGGGGGGGGGGGACGTATGTCGCTTTGCTGGCAATTATATTCTTTGCTTGCGGAAGTCCTAAATCCTAAACCGGTGATCTGAAGCAAAAAATCGAACATATTCTCCCTTTGTACAATATTGTGTGTCAGTCGAACTAGACTCAAAAAGGAAAAGTAAAAAATTGAAGAATAAGAAGCGATCAAGGGGAAGTTCAGTTTTTTACCAACATTTTTTGCAGTTTTCTGTTTATAAAATAAAAACGTTCAAATATTTTTAGATAATTCTAGTGCATGCGAGATTTATTTTTTGGCGGAAATTTCGAATTTTGATAACCTTGAGCGACCACGAAATATTCATTGGCCGGCTAGAGCTTTTGCGAGATTAATTTAAAAATTAAAAAGCGAAAATTTGAATTTTTCGGAAGCTTCAGCGACCTTTAAATATTTTTTGACCGCTCGCAGCTTCCGCGACAATTCTTTTTTCTGTAAAGAAGATAATTGGATCGTGAGAAAGAGGGAAAAAATAGAGCTCTAAATTATGCGACCCTAATAAGCAAGCTTGAAACTTAGTGTGTCATTTCGCCGAAGTGTATACAACTTTTTTTCATAGAGTTAAACATGTCTAATTTCGTGCCAAAAAGGAAGTATTTGCGGGGAATTTGATTGCCCTACTTTATCAAACACAAAATATCTGCAGCTGAAGCACACAGAGTTCTTGTTGGGACTTACACTGTAAAAAAGTAATTAAATTTACTATACTTTTATAATTGAAATTTTCTAAACTCGGAATATGAAACGCAAATTCGCACTTCAGCAATGGAAACTTCAGTAATGTAAATGAATTTTCATAGATTTGTATTCATTTTAATATATGGGACATTGAATATAGGAATATAGGACATAGTATGCTGCGTATGAGTTTTTCAACGCGCATCACAATAATACAAATATTTGTTTGATTAATGCAACACACGCAGATGATTTCATTATTTACACAAAAAGTATTAAAATCGCAATATGACTATTATTTTTAACTTCATTCTGTTGAAAAGTACAATACCTTGTACATTGAATATTACAAAACGCTGTTTAAATAAATATGAAATTTGAAATACTTTTACAATACTATGGCAAATGAAATTTCAAAACTTAGTATATGGATGAATATTTAGGCTTCAGTGTTGTAAAGTTCAATACCGGACCTACATTTCATACGGTTTTACATTTCGTAATACGTACGAATTGAATATTAATACACGATCTATAATTTTGCAAGGCGTCTAATAGAAAAATAAATATTCTTAGTTGAAAAATACAACAAGCGTTTTGAATATATAAAATGTAAACGAAGTAAGAAAATTACAAACTGACTTAATTTTTACCACACTTGGTTCCGGAGTATACAATTTTTTGTGCACTGAATATTATGATAGACTGGAGAAAATTAAGAAATGAATAGGACATTTACAATACGAAGGCTTGTACATTTTCTGATTTAGTATATGTGTATTCTGATAGTCTGATTTAATATATAATTCAGGGCAGAAAACTTAAAATCCGTGCTTTGGTCAGCAGGTTAAATCAAATCATAAAAAACGTATCGAGTAACACCCAAATCGAAAGTAAGTGAAGAACACCCGGTGCGATGGTCTAGTGGTTGGCGTGCTCGCCACTAAATTAGCGGACCGGGAGGTCCCGGGTTTGAATCCCAGTCGCGTACATTTTGTCGTGAAATGTTTTTCTTCGGCATTTCGCAGCAAAATAAGACTAGTTCCACGACTGGGGGGCGCACTCGATGACCGGCTGTATTGGTATAGGTTTTCCGCAGTTTCCCTATACGCATGACAGGAATGTCATGATGAATATAATACAGACCCATGTGCGAGTAGCCGACGTTCCGAGTACAGCCGACGCTCGGCTGTATTGCGGCAGCTCGTCGGCTGCCAACGATCGACGGTCTCTGACGGCCCAGTGTTGGCGAAACGTGCGAGCGATGCTTGACTATTAAGCAGCAACGAATCGGCAGCCAACGATCGGAACGCGACTACAGCCCAGAGTTGTCGAAACTCTCGTTCGATCATCGCGTCGATGTTGGGCCCGGTAGTTCGCGCAACGCTGGTTACGACGTTTCATCCGACTCTGGTTAATCGTCGCCCGGGTGTGGTTGGCCAACGCTTGGAGACCCAGAGTGCAGCCAACGCTTGGCGGCAAGGCGGCAATGCATCGGCAGCCAACGATCGGAACGCGACGATGGCCCAGAGTTGTCGCAACTCTCGTTCGATCATCGCGTCGACGTTAGGCCCGGTAGTTCGCGCAACGCTGGCTACCACGCTTCATCCGACGCTGGTTAATCGTCGCCCGAGTGTAGTTGGCCAATGCTTGCAGACCCAGAGTACAGCCAACGCTTGGCGGTAAGGCGGTGACGCATCGGCAGCCAACGATCGGAACGTGACTAAGGTCCAGAGTTGTCGAAACTCTCCTTCGAGCGTCGCGGCGACGTTAGGCACTCCAGTTTACCCGACGTTGGCTACCATGATTCAGACAACACTGGCTAATCGTTGCCCGGGTGTAGTTGGCTATCGCTTGTAGCTCCAGAATTCGGTCGATGCTTAACCGTAAAACAGCAGTTTGTTTGTATCTTCGTTTGAGCTTCGCTTCAACAGCACAATGTAGCGCGCAACGTTGGTAGCATCGACATTTTACAGTAAGGTTAAGTTTCGATGTTTGTAATATTTCGGTGTGAAAACAATTTTTATAATTGCTGGGATTAATTGAAAATCGATGCGAGTAATAATACTGACTATTCAAATTGAGAAAACAAGTGAACAGTTCAGTAGAACGTTCCGCGTCTGACTTTGACAATACGTGTATTTTTTTTAATTCTTAAAAAAATATATGCCGTCACCCTTCTTCATTAAAAGCTAGACAACAAAGAAAAAAATTGAAAAAAAAGAAATAATAATCAATGAATTTGAAAAATGCTCTTTAAAACATATATGAATTTATTGAAGTGTGCTTGAAAATTGAAAATGCTTGAAAATTACAACGTTTTACTTCGCGCCAATTTGAATTTTCGCGCGTTCAAGTCATTGACAGAAAAATTCTATTGATATTAATTAACCGCGTCTATTTGATTTTTGTTCATTTGAATTAACTAGATTTTTCGTGGAATCAAATTTTTCCTATTGCATTCCATTATTGAAATGATTTATTTCCAATATATTTATTTATTCAAATCAAAATATATTTAATATCGTCCAATAACTAAATATTTTATTTAAACCTAATAAATCTGTGATTCGGTTTCATCTGTTCATAAAACATTTAGTTGAATCCACAAAATGGATCTATTTTATTTGTTTTTGATTTTAGCTAAATATAATTTTTGCAGAGTCAACCATTTTTCTATTTGATTGAGCTAATGGCCTGTCAAAGGGGTGTGTGGGTGGAGAGGATGGAGAGAGAGGAATTATATATATATATATATATATATATATATATATATATATATATATATATATATATATATATATATATATATATATATATATATATATATATATATATATATATATATATATATATACATAGGTTATGTTTGAAAAATATATAGCGCGTTATTCGATAAAACTGTCTAATTATCACAATGATATTAACTAATTGATATAGTTTATGTGATACAACAAATAATTATAGGAATTCATTTGGTCTCCTATGCCATATCTGCAACTCATATAATGCAAACACTCGGTACCATAGGGGCAGCGTGCCTAGCTATGAATAGGTAGGTTCCAGGTTCGATTCGCATATAGGTGAAATATTTTCTTCGATTAAAACCACCTCAAAAGGCTAGGGAATGACGAATTACGATCCAAAATCGTTGTCGTCAAACTCTCAATTAAGTGCTTCATTTCATTTTGAAGTTATGAAATATTTTATGCCTATAGTATTTGATTTGAAGATTTTTTGTCAGTGTAGGGCCGACGCTGCAATCGACGCAGGGTCGATGCCGAAATCAACGTAGGCCCGACGTTGGTATCGACGTAGGCTCGATGCCGCCGTCAACGTAAGGCTGATGCTGCAATCAACGTAGGGTCCACGGCGAAATCGACGTAGGGCCGATGCTTGGGTGTAACGTTGGTCCGATGTTATCATCCCGACGTTTATTGGACGCCGAGCCTACGTTGGTGAACAGAGTCGGGCCGCCGTTCTAACTCAGGCGATTATCGTTGCGCCGAGGTAGGCCCGACTCTAAAATCGTACATGGGGAGGGGGAAGTCGACTGCGGCCGCAAGAGAGGGCAACATGGAGAAAAAAGGAGTAAACAGTAGAGGAAAGAAACGGTCAATTTGAGGGGAAGAATAGGTAACAAACACGAAAAGCGTGTGTACCTAAGGAAAAAACAAATAAGTAAGTGGTGAATTAACCGAACAAGCAGCCAAGTCTAATTAAACCCAAACAGACCCAAACAAACCCAAACAAACTAAAATCTATGCGCATTAATTTTGATATATGCAAAACTGATACTTTTGAATAGGTATATGATTTTTCCAGGACTTTGGTATTACAGTATTACTACACATTACTTAGACATTCAAAACGTAGTGTATCAATTTTATAAAATAACGATTATTAGTTTTCACAGACTGAATCAGTAAAAAGAATTCCGGAATTTGTATCTTAAAATTCATACGGAGTTTATTAAAGACGCAGAAAGTAAATAATAACAATTACACTAACCTAACTACGTAAAATGAATAAACTTTTCTATGCCAAATTTACTTTTTTTTAATTTAAAAATACAATCTGTGCATACTAATTTTAATACGCTAATAATAGATACCTTGCGATACATATATGATTTTTCCAGTACTTAAGTGTTGCGATATTACTGAACGATTATTAGACATTCGAAAAGCAGTGCACTGATTTTCAAACGACAATATTAAAATTCACAAACGGTATCTGTAAAAAGACTTCCTACACTTTTATATTAATTTTAGTACAGATTTTTTTTACAGTGTACGGTGACCATGCTTTGTTGAAAACGATTTGCATATATTGGTTTAGCGCTTCAAAAGTAATGATTTTGATGTGGTGAATTGGAGGCATTACTTCATGAAGACTCGTAACAGACGCTAGCTGAACTTGCAGAATTATTAGGAGTTGATAACACAACAGTTTCGCAACGTTTGAAAGCATTGGAAATGATTTTTTTTTAATAAAGAATTAATTTTCACGAAAAATCAGCGAGAACTTATTTAACATCCCAGTATATTAACCGAAAGGCAAGAGCTGCTCATCTGTTGTTTCTATATTTGCTAGCTGATAAAATTAACCTTTAGCGTAGAAAGGGCGTATTTTTAAGCCGTATTAACGGTGGTCACCCTCAAACGAGATTTTGTACTGCAAAGATAAGACACAACATCAAATGTCATACTCACGAACTTCCATATTTCTATTTTTTTCTCGAGTTGTGTATCGCGAGAAAAAGATAAGAAACGCTCAGGAAAAGTTCTTTGGATTTTTGTTGACTTATCTTATGTTTATCGGCGATCGTAATTTACAATTTTCTGTAGGACGAGCCTCTAGCAAAATGAGATTAAGTAGAAGAAATAGAAAGAGAAGAAGGAAACGAAGAAGACGAAGAAGAATGCGCAGTAGAAATGGGAACTTCTCCGGGATATTGCTGGTGATGCCGCAAAGTAAAAACATCTCGTGGACTGGTTTCGCTGTATGCCTTAGGGCGTTAATGCCCAGTCACGATAATTCTCTCCTCTATACACATATATAAAAACGGGGTAGCCACCTCGTTTTTTTCTTCCACTTCGCTTCTTTCTCTTTCTCTTTTCCGCAAGCAACGACACGGAAAATGCTATCTACTTTCCTTCGTTTATTTCGCATAAATTTATCCTTACGAGATTACAAAGCATCGCACGCCGAGATTATTTTTACTTCATTCAGACAGGAGAATAATGCCCTTCCTTGTTCCCCTTTAAAAAAGTTACGCAATAGGGCTAAACAGAAAACCGGGAAGGGCAGAAAGTCGAAGAAGAGTTCCGGATAATGGTGTAAATTAGTTACCAGCAAATTCGCGATGGATTCGGGCAACGTTATCTAAGGAAGAATTAATTAAGGTGAGAATCCCTAAAAATTAAGGGGCTACATCTACGTAGAGGCCCGGAAAAATGGCCACATACCGAATTTTCTTTCTGGGAAACGGTTGGTGAAAAAGAAATGCGTTGTTTTTCAAGACAAAGGTACATATATTGATAGCCTTAAAAAAATCACCAAAAATACAGAAAAGCAACAAAAACATGGCTGCCGGCAGATGATGAATTTTTTTCGCCACGTTTGGCGGTGGTCACTCTCCAGCTGAATCGGTCCATCGGAAACCTAAAAACCGAACGGTTTATTCAAGTTAATAATAAATACGAGTCGTTCACGATCGTCGATTTTTAAAATGATTCTTTTTCACGCCGTGGCACAGTGTTTCAAAGTCTAAAGAAATGTGACAAAATATCAAAGAGATGTCAGATTCAAAGCAAAATCCGTATATAAGGGTTTCCGAAGCTGCTGATGACGAATCCGAAATGCAAATTGTTACATCCTAGCGAATGTGCGTTTTCTCGGTTACTCCCAATGTCCTCATTTGCCGCCATAAGCGTATTAAATGTATAAATCTAAGAATAAGATGCGTAACAACATTAAACGGAACTTGCGTACGTTCCGCGAGCATATTTTTCGTTTATTTTATTCAGTCGGTCCGCCTCGTGTTACAACCTCGCATTTCTTCAAGGCGTAAATATCGAAGTCCCAGAATGAAATACGAGGCACCACTCGAATGATACGAGAAGACTTTGCCTCTAGCCTAAATAAGTCCCGGCCGATAATTATTTAGCATGGTGCCACAGGAAGCGAGAACTCGCCGACGCTCGATCTCCTCGCGCACCCGATATAATCTTTACCATAACACAGATCATGTGCATGCTTAGGTCATATCCCATGCGTTTTTCGCCGAAACACGGGAAAAAGGTCTCGTACCTTCCACGCGTGCAAACTCTATATAAGGAATGATCGAGATCAATTCTGCGAATCATGAATTCGCGACCAATCACGCTAAACCTTAAAGTTCCTTCTCCCACTATCGAACCCCTCCTAATTTTCATATCAAGAAAGACTTCCTTCCTGAAGTCAGTCTTCCAACAACTACCATCGACTCAAGTTCTTCTATCAAGTCTAAATCTTAGCCTCCCGACAGTCTTCATCAAATACAGATCTCAGTCTCGCAAAATCTTCCATCAAATTAACTTCACTTCTTAATCTTGTTCTGACAGAATTCGAAGTGTAGAACCGGTATCATAGAGTTTTGAATATTATACATCTTCGGGTTTTGACCGAAGTGTCGTATAACCGTTTAGTCGACTCTCGCGGCCTCGAGTCCATAAAACAGTTCAAGTGCTATTTACTACGCGCATATACATAAACACTCTCAGCGCCCCAAGAATCTGGTGCTGGTGACCGCTTTCCGAACGCTAAGCGTGGCGTCCGTCAACGAGGCCCTTATCTGCGAAGGACAACCGATACTCTTGCGAGCGAGCGTTCCTTCACACTGCTACACTCACAAACACAGCGACCAATGTAAGCGACAAATTTCATTTTATGTTAATCTGATTGTTCCCCCGGCTTCATAGTTATTTTCATTGTCATTTTTCTGTATAAGCAACTTTATTCATCCGATCACTTATTTGTAATAAACCTTTAGTTAAGTTTGTACAAATTCGTCGGATTATTTCTCGATACCAAATCACTGCATGACTTCCTAATTTTTAACTCATTCCAAGCACTACCCCTTTTTACCCTCATCCCGTGCTATTGCGCTTGTCGTAGGCAAAAAAGGAGGGAATCAAAAAATATATGCCCACGTCCCTTCCCGACGTGACAAAATTCAGAAACTCAAAATGGCGGATACAAAATGACTGACATTTTTGCAAAAAAACTTGTCAGATTTGAAAAAAAAATCCGTATAAAGGGGTTTTCAACAACACCAATGACGAATCCGAAATCCAAATTTTGGAATTCGAAATGGCCGATCCAATTTGGCCGACCTGTTACGAAAAAATGTCTCAGTTTCGTCCGAAAATCCATTTATGAGGTGTCCAAGGTTGCTAATGACGAATCCGAAATGCAAATGCAGAAACGCAAATTGGCGGATACAAAACGGCCGACATTTGTGCAAAAAACTTGTCAGATTTAATTGAAAATCCGTGTATAGAAATTTTCGACGATACCAATGACGAATCCGAAATCCATATTTTGGAACTTGAAGTGGCCGATCCAAAATGGCTCCATTTTCCAAAAAAAACTTCTCAGTTTCGTCCGAGAATCCATTCTGCGGGTTCCCAACGTTGGTGATAACGAATCCGAAAACCAAATTTCGAAATTAAAAAATTCCACATTTCAGGAAACAATCCTGACTAACTACTACTCTCAAGCTGTATTCACTAGTCGATCTGAGAACATTTATGCCATTAGTTCTCGATATTTTCTACGAACGTTACGAGGGTTCCATCAAACAGTTGTTTTCAAAACAAGGCATGATAAAAAATTGAAAAAAAGTTCAAGTTTACAAAAACTTTTGATTTTTTTTTTACCAAAACTTAGGAAAAATTTACAAAAAAAAGATTAGTTACACAAAAAACGGTTAGTCAGTATTTTCTTAAACAAAAAGATCAGTTGTAAAACAACTGTTTTTTGTAATTCTAATAACCTTTGCCGAAACAAACGCATAAATGTTCTTAGATCGAGTAGTCAATCCAACTTAGCGGTATCGACTTTTAAATGATACAATTAAAGATGAGTGAAATCAGGGTACGCAAAGGCTGAATCGTGTAAAACATTAGGCAATATTGTTTTCTGAAATGTTTAACGGATTTTCTTTTTTTTCCTTTTTGTCATTTTTTTCTCAAATTTAGCAAGTAACTAGAGCACAGTTGTGAAAAAGTCGAAACAAAATTGGCCCCTTCATTTTGATGGATATTATACGATGTTTAGGAACAATACTTTTTCCTTTAATTGTTTTGTAAAACTTTGACCAATCGGTCCGGAAAAACGGTTCTATGGATCAATTTGGACATTTTCAGGGCTATTGGGGGTACATTAAGCTGAAAACCTGCCAACAATACTCTTTCTATCAATATTTGTAAAGTAGTGGTAGATTTACTGAAAAACCATAAGAAGTCATTATTTTGTACTTGTTGCAAATTAATGTTAAGAGTGAATTCTTTTTATCTTCGAAATGCTCTTGTAGGAAATTTATTCAAGTATTCAAAGCTGCCGTTCAACTCCCTGTGTGATCATTCGTTGCTGAGAAATCGATTATCAAAGGCAAAAGGATCTTTTTTCATTCAAAGTCGGATATCTCAGCAAAAAATTG
Organism: Ophion ellenae; assembly: GCA_963210295.1. Classification (NCBI taxonomy): domain Eukaryota; kingdom Metazoa; phylum Arthropoda; class Insecta; order Hymenoptera; family Ichneumonidae; genus Ophion; species Ophion ellenae. Next base: position 18,921,003 of record OY723389.1, on the reverse strand, counting down.
ACATAGAGAGACAAAAAAACAAATTGTAGCTGAATAAACAAGCATAAACAAGAATAAGTTAAGTGATCTATGCATTCATTTAACTTTTTTCAAAAATTCCGAGTCCGTGGACCCTTGAAATAAAACAAAAAGATGTGGAACCATTTTCAGAAAAATTCACACCAAAATGTTTTGCCAAAAAGTTTCGCAACTAGAAACTTTAAGCTTCAAAATGCTTTTTTTTCATCTTGGTACGACCATTTTTCACACCGTAACACTGCTTCAAAAACGCTAAAAAAATTAAGTAATGTTCTATTCCTTTAATTTTTTGGAATAGTGTAAAACAAAGTGTACTATAATCAGATAAAATTAAAGTCAGGCTATAAGTACTGATTTCCGAAGTACAATCTATGAAGGGCGGGCATATACGTCAGGTTTCAACTGCTCCGTTGCGTACTTACGTGCGCTCGAGCGCATCGTTCGAAATAAAGTTGGTTATAAAAAAGATGAGCACTGCAAAGCAGCTGTTTTTGGAATATTCGATGAAAAAAGTCTAATCTATGTATTACATTTTGAACCAAAGTGGTAAAAATGGGTTAAAAAAATTCTCTCGCTCGATTGGAAATTAAATTTTCTGAAAAGTTGATATTTCACGTTATTTTTAATAGGAATTAAACAAAAATCAATAAAAGGGTAATTTATATGCGAATTCTACATACCTTAAGGAATACTCTCCATCAAGCCACATTCAAATCAAGTGTTCAAATCGAACACATCAAGCAATAACTATTTCTTTTCTTTAACACTTCTATTAACTTTTCTATTTCTATTAACACTTCTAAATAATTACAAATATTTCGGAGCGACTGCGTCTGACGCGCATCCTTCCGAAAGCGTTAACTCGAGCTGATACTCGAGAGTAGATATAGAGATTTACCGTTCTGGCCTTTCGGCATAGTATGCGGCAAAGTCATCCCTATAATATTGTAGGGTCATTTTCCTGAAAAAAATGTCGAATTTTTTCGATTTTGTCACATTTTTTGAGACTTTGAAACACTGTGCGTGGCGACGAATTGAAATTCGAGCATACAAAATATATTTTAAAAGTTGTCATTTTTACGTAGCTTTAAAAAAATGGAGACTGATTTTTAAAAAGTGAGACAGTGAACGAGCATTAAGGAATCATCACAGTGTGAAATGTTCAAAAAATCGATTTTTTTTTGCATTATGCGATAGTATACACGGTTATAAACGTTCTGTCCAATTTTTAGACCGAAATTCGAATTATTTCGGTTGCTACAGCCTTTCTTAGAAAAAGTTAAGCCTTTCTTAGAACTTTAAGGGGGGATTGTCTTTTTTTTTCGCAAAATTTACCGCTTTTTGGGAATTTTTTTGTGAAGAAAGTATACAACGGAAAACTTGTGAAACTTGGCATATAGTTTTATTGATCTGTTTACTACATACAAAAAATTTTTTAAACAATTCCATCAAAAAATCCGCCTCCAACCCTCCTCGACGCGCGATGGTCCTTTTTTGATGGTGTGCACGATTACAGCCTTCACGTTCATCCTGCAACAAAAACCCAAAAAGCATTTTACTTTAGACACATATAGCTATCGTTCGATGAAGGGGAAAAAAATTGACGATTTGGTGACGCTTTGAACTTGAAGTATCGATTTTTCGAAAAAAAATTGATCGATTTTTTGTTATAAATAAAAAACTATTAAACGTATTGCTTTTTTGCTTCATCAAACGATAAAAGGATGTCAGCTGAGCATTCTGTCCAAATTTGAAGGCAATCGGTTGAATAGTTTTTGAGAAATCGTGCACACCATCAAAAAAGGACCATCGCGCGTCGAGGGGGGTGGGAGGCGGATTTTTTGATGAAATTGTTTAAAAAAATTTTTGTATGTAGTAAAGAGATCAATAAAACTATATGCCAAGTTTCACAAGTTTTCCGTTGTATACTTTCTTCACAAAAAAATTCCCAAAAAGCGGTAAATTTTGCGAAAAAAAAGACAATCCCCCCTTAAACGCGTTTTTCTCGGAATGGTGTTTTTCAAAACGGTGGCCACTTTCATAGGTTGAGTTTTCAAGCTATGCGTTTGAAATTTTAACAGAGCATTTTTCACGTCATTTCTTATGTTGCTATGGAAGCTTTTTTTTAATCTTCCTAGTTTTTTTTACGAAAAACTTTCGCAATAAGGCGAAATTTGATACTTTTTGTTCAAAACGCCGCCATTTTTTCAAATTTCACTATGAAAAACCTCCATAGGAACATAGCGGCTCTCCTACAAATTAATAATCATTTTGAAATGTTTATTTCAAATAAAAATTGCGACCGCGATCCTGGGCACCATGGGACATCATTGTTTTTCCACGCAATTTCCCGCAAATAAAAACAATGTTAAACAATAAATAAAGCAATAAAAAGAAACATTTTGTATTTTTGATTGGTGCTTCAATTTGTAGAAAAAAATTAGAGCGATTAGCTTATCCTATCCACCTAAAAAAATCGCGACAATCGGCTATTTTTCGGGCGGTCACACTGTGATGATTCTTTAATTAAAATGAGAATCCCTCCAGCTCGTAAGAATTTCCAACTGTTCGCAGTGATCAACTCCGCCGATAATTCGAACGATAGGGTGATCTAAACAATGAGTATTATGATTCTTTTCCCTCTCCCCCTTCTATTAAAGTTCTCTCTCAGATCTCGAGTCATGTTGAAGTAGCGGTAGAACAGCCATCTCTCAGAGAATTAAATTGTCCTTTGAGGATATTGATTGAGCGATATCCATTAATATTCTCCATTACGTCTCGGCTCAAATCGACGACCCTCTCCAGAAGATTCAATTTAGAAAGTGCTGATGATAACGTGACTTTGATTCTGATAATTTTTTTCATTATTCGAAGTCCCGGAAAATCGTTAAGTCAAAATTTCTCTTAAGCGTTTCATAGAAAGTATGTTTGTGGATCTTATGCCAAGTCAAAATCGAATAGTGATGGTCTGATTATGCGGTCGGATATAATTAAAGCGATTTTCAAGGTGCAAGTGCGCGATGACCATCTTTCAAAGAATCTGCCAATGCCTTTAAGAATATTAGTTAGATAATATTAATTTAATGATATTAATTAATATGCTGAGTCACCCTTCGGCCTTGACCAAGGCACTCTACGGAAAATTTCATTAACACATTACTGGAATCTTCTGCCGCGACGACTACCAATGTAGAGAGAATAAGGCTTATAATATTTAGGCAATATACAAAAATAACAAGTTATTACAGATCCACAGGACTTTTTTTATTTGTCACTCCCAAGCACTTATCGAATTCAGTTACTTACCTTTGAATTTCAATTGCTATTCGACTCGGAAGACTTCCAGCTGTTACCAGCAGCTACCAACGCGATTTAGATTTTTAATGATTAGCACTGCTCGTCTATAGTATTTTTTATAAGCGATAGCACATTTATTCATGAATGAAAAATGTTTTCTGAGAAACAACATAAAAAGGTTGAAACTTTTATTTCTTTTGATAATTTATTAATCACCGAAATTCCTAGGTCGGCAATGTTACCAGGAGCATCCTATCCAGTTAGGATGATCAATTACAACTTATTCAAGCCATCAGCAAAATCGACAGTTTTTTGTCCAAGTTTTCGATCGTAGAGGTGAGATTAAATACTTTTGATTTGGTCGCAGCAGAAGAAAGGCAGATAAACAAAGAGTGAGAGATAGGATAAAGTAATTTTGCCGTCGCTGTTGTAACTATGTCTAAAATACTGCACATTGTCGTCCCGTCTGTTGCGGTCATCTAAAATCCGTCGTATAATTTGATTCCACTGCTGTAGAGAATGGGGAACAAGAATGGGAGTTGAGACGAGCGTTCTGTTGTGCCGGTAATTAGAAACACCCTGTCTTCGTGGCTACATTACCACTGAGGATTTACAAGACTGCCGGATGGGGAGACAGCCACAGACAGAGAGGAAGAGAGAGACATAGATAGGCCGACAGACAGATAGACAGACAGAGAGAAAAAGACGAACAGAGAGGGAGAGTTAGAGAGGTAGTGTGGTTTTCCCTAGATCGTGTAACACACCGACCAGTAATCGGGAGCTACCCTCGTGGATCACAAATCGACTCGCAAAAACAGCAGCCGGCTTGTGTTTGACATAGGTTCACCCATACAACACAGCTTGAGACTCACTCTATACCGAACATTTGTACATATACATTTCTCAAATTTCGCACAAACTATACTCGATAAATTGTGAATGTCAAATACAAAAAAAATCTGCATAATTTTGATATTTAAATGAAACTTTTTTTGTAGAAATCTTTGCTTGATTAACATGTATAATTTTTAAATGTCGTCGAAAACATAGCAGACAGAGCATCATCGAGTTGAAAATGTTGTTCTTATTATTCTTGTTTGCCTTTTTTCGGCTCCGCAATAATTTATTGGAATACTTCCTGCTTACTTCATGCATTACATTTAAGTAGCATGCATAACCTTGGAATTTGAAAAATTCGATTGTTGGTTTATTTTTTGTTCTTATTGCGTGGAGTCTTAACGTTGATTTGGGTCAAAGATTTTGTAAAAATTCCACAAATTGACCGAGTTATGACGATTTTAGTGGAGCAGGCCAGAACGTCCGGTTGCGTTACGGCTGTACCGCTGCGCGGTGCATTGTCTGGTTTGCATTGTATGGCACTGATAGCGCGGTGCATTGTATGGCATTGATATGAGTTTGTTCAACCAAGCTGTTTGATTGTTATACGGTGCAGAAATCGCAGATTAAAGGTACAAAAAATAATTGTAATTTTATCTCGAGCAAGCAGTCCATAGACCAAGGCGCTTTTTTAGGATTAATTTTTCCAAATAACGATTGGGAAGAAAGAGTGCATTTCATAGATAGACAATTAAAATAAGAGATGTTCAATTTTTTCTACTAGGTCCATTGGTAATGGAGATATAAGTGACGAAATTTAATCGCATCACCCCTCTCTCATCGTTTCGTTCCTTTCACTCATCATTCCGTCTCTCTCGCAAAAATGTTCCTTGTTCATATCTTCATTGCGAATGGAGCTGGCAAAATGAATGAAAGAAACATCTTTTATTTCAAACTTCTGTCTATAAAAACTCAATTGTTTATAACGAAAAAAAACGATTCTAAAACAAAATAAATGTCCTATTCGCATTGCCCGTGCCCGAAACCATGAAGAACCACCACAAGAAATTGTATACAGGAAAGTGGATTTAGTTCGTTTTTAGTGCTTCTCTTGCGTTTATCTCGAAAGTATACTTTGCAGTTTGGCGTACGTCATATCTCAAAATCTAATCTTCCGATTTACTTCAAATTTGGAATGAATATATTTTATACCATATTCCATCGACAGACCGGATGATTTTTCCTCCGTTTGTTAATAAAGAACGTTTAGGGTCGTTATTTTTTTCGAAAATCGACATTTTTTTCAAAACAGTGCAATATATGAAAATTTGAAAATTTCGAAAAAGTATCCGGTGGGTTTGTAGCTTCACCATTATACTAAAAGTATATTTTTCAAGTCTTTACTTTAGATGAATCTAGTTACCGGAATGACGGTTGCGTCCGTGCTGTGCGGAAGCTGAAGTCCTGAGATTAAATGACAATGATTACGTTGTTTATATATATATTATGTAATAAAAAAGTGACATGTTAAGACTATGCCCTATCTCTGTGTGAAAGATCGACCTTATCATCCCGTTACCTGAGACGAAAAACAAATATTGAAAATAGATGTTTTTTTACCATCAAGGTTATGCATTGCGACGGAGATATTTTCTCTAACCACGGAATCGGAATTCGAGAACACAAATCGGGATCTGGTGCGAGAAACCGTCACCTTCGGCCGTCCACCCCGCGCGCGTGCATCCGCAATACCCGGGGCGCCAGAGAATTTTGTTTCACCGGATTTCTCAACCGGTATGCCCTGGGGTCAGGGGGATCCGCCCTGACCCACCATCGGAGCTGGAGAACTCCGTGATTTTTGTTTCACCGGAATCATAACCGGTATGACCTGGGAGTCTGGAGGCCTCCCTGATTTTTGTATCGCCGGAATCATAACCGGACTAACTGGATGCACTGGTACGGGAGGACGGTTGCGGTACAGCACGGCCGCTCAGGCTGTGGGTTGTGGTAGAGGGGTCGGGATTCACTGGGGAGTAGCTTAGCTGTCAACGGTATCTGTGACTACGCGATAACGGTAACATCACGATAAAATAAAACGAAGTCTTATTTTATTGTGCGGGAGCTGGTGGGTTAACCACCCGTGAACCTTTTACGTAGACGAAACGTAATCGCGAACACGAAATGCATGCGGAAACGTCACACGCACGTGAATGAGAGAGCACGACGACGTGCCTCTTACGCGAGAATGAGAGCGCGACATCACGGGCGCGAGAGAGACACGACACGTCTCTCCATCACGACGTCTGATGACAACTCTCACGATATCTCAAAAATCGGGAGCGATCGCGATTTTGGGAGACAACCGTCTCACGCGAAGATTCGTTAGCAACACTGTACCTCGCGCGACGAAGGCCGGCGTACGAGGGATTATGCGAGAGCGAGGAAGAGTGCGTTAACAGAAAAAATGTCAACACGCTCGCGGCATCGGACCATGCGAAATCGCCGGTTCAAGCGAGAACTTAATCTCGTATAATATCGAGAGCTGAAATATTATTTCGGGAGCTGGAATATTCTGATAGAATATTCCTTTCGGAATCTATATTTTCTGCCCGAGTTACCCCGAAAACGGAACGGTAACAAATCGGGAACTTGTCTCGTCGGTAACATGGAGGCTCTCGGAGGTCGCATCCCTGGGTCACCGTGCGAAAGCGTGCAAAGCTTCTCTCGAGAAGCGCGCGGCGGAGGCCTCCAGCCTCCACCCGTAACCCAAACGGCTCGCTCTCCAGCACGATGCACCACTACGGTGGGGCGCCGGCGTTTCAGCCGGGCGTGCACCAATTTCCCGAGACGCCTCACTGGGTGCATCCCTCGGTCGGGATTGCTCAGTACGTTGAGCCACTCGACCGACTTCCGCATGCCATCCTAACCAAAACGAAAACACAACCCAAAACCTCAAACGTAACAAGACAAACATTCTAGAGAAAAGACCCTTAACACTAACGGATGGGTCGCAACCCGGGCATCGAGAGTATATCTTGATCATCGGTAGCATTTCTGTGACGTATCTTAAAAAATCACGTCAAAGCATACTCCTTAAGATGATGTGTCACACGCTGGAAAATTTCGATGCGGCCTCCCGTTACAGTGGTAGTACAGAGCTCGCAGTTTTTAGCTACGAGCCGCCGCTTACTACCGCCCGATGGCGCAGCGCATGATTTCTATAGGGCCTCGATGCCAGGCGCTACGCCGAAGAGTCGAGGCCCGATAGGCGACGGTTGCTGCTCGTGTGAGTATGCGTTACGCCGGCCACGTGCAGAAAGAAAGAAGTGACCTTTTCGCACGCGGTTCGGACGTAACGAAAACATTGGCTGTATGTGTGTATCGATCGATCGAAATACACACCTAGTCTTAGACGACCGTAGTACGCTTCTATGCTTGAGACCAAGCACGATGCGTGAATCTGCTCTGCGTGCAGAGTCCGGCAAAAATGGTTGCCCGATCATTGCTCTCGCAAAAGAGCGATGTAATTAATTAATAATTATGTGAATGGCCAATTCACGCACACACATGCAGATATATGTGTATATAAATGCATCTGGCAATTCCGCCCCGATTTAAGAATTATAAACATTTTCAGCAAACGACGTTGCTACGGCCCGCTCTACGAAACAGAGCTGATATTTTATAATATATTGTTTAAACAATGTAGCTCCACCGTTTTTCTCACTACGGTCAGAAATTCGATTTCGATCGGAATTTCTAGATAGCATTATCGTTATGAATGCTCTTTGTCAAAACGTCGTGACATTAAACAATTTTATTGAATTGTTTAAACAAACGAGTTTATGATACACTCATCTTCTGAACGACGCGTATCGTTGCTGAATTCGATTTCATCTCAATTCTCCAGCAATCGAGATCGCTAGAGACTCGCTCTATAAAAGAGCGGTAAAATAACGCGATTTAAAATCGTTTGAACAAATAGGCTTAAGCAGTATGTATATTTTTGGTGCCGTTTACCTTTGATGAATTCAATATCGGCCAAATTCTCGAGCGAACGGAATCGCTGGAGACTCACTCGCTAAAAGCATTCAGCATTTCTCTCTTCGTCGACTTTTGCCTTCGGGAGGTTCTGCGGAGATCGAATCCTTTAGCAGTGGAAATCGCTAGAGACTCGCTCTATGGAACAGCAGTACAGTAATGCGATTTTAAGTTATTTAAACAAATAGGTTTGAGCAGTATGTATATTTTCTATGCCGATTGTCTTCGATGAATTCAATATCGGCCAAATTCTCGAGCGTAGGAAATCGCTGGAGACTCACTCGCTGAAATGTATTGTAAAATGTGAAATGTATTGTTTAAACAATTGATAATTCAGCATTTCTCTCTCCGTCGAGTTTGTCTTGGGGAGGTTCTGCGAGGATCGAACCCTCTAGCAATGGAAATCGCTAGAGACTCGCTCTACAGAAGAGCAGTAAAGTATGCGATTCATTTTTTTTAACAAATAGGTTTGATTATCGTGTATATTTTCGACATCATTTATCCTTAATAAATTTTATTTCGGCCAAATTTTCGAGCGAGCGGAATCGCTCAAGACTCACTCGCTAAAAGAGTGGCGAAAGTTATTGGTTAAACAACCAACAGTTTAGCATTTCTTCTCTCCGCCGACTGTTGTTTTCGGGATGTTCTACAAGGGTCGAATTCTCTAGCAATGAGGATCGCTGGAGACTCACTCTACATATGAGCGGTGGAATTTTACGACTTTAAACTGGTTGAACGAATAGGTTTGACTCGAATTATTTTTTAGTCGACATCTATCCAGCGCAGTTTTGCGGTTTCAAACTGTTTGGACAAATAGGCTCGGATACTTTTTTCAACGACGGGGCCCTCCAGCCCGGTGAGCCGGCGACCCTCTTCAGAAAAAAATAGATCCGAAATAGTTGAATTCAAATAATCGCATACATTTTATTTAAGTTTCACCCAAACAAGCATAAAGAAATAATTAGATAAAACGAACTGTTTCCTTTGTCGTAATTTGTACAAAAAGTAGCTACTTCACTACGAACATTAACCCTCAGGGTACGGACTATAAAAATGTAACGGTCCGTACGGACTTGGGTTAGCCTAACCCGGCAACTTTGATCGACTGTATATTGGGCTGTAATTCATCAATTAAAACATTTTTTTTTTCAATTGATCGGAAATTTTCCCAGAAATGCGAGGGTTCTATCAGATTTCCAATAATTTTTTATTAAAAAAAGTTATAGTTGAAAATATAAACGCTACTTTTGCTACTTTGCGCTAATTGTAAAATTCGCTCGGGTTACGCTAACCCAGTCCGTAGCCTGAGGGTTAAAGAGATTTTCTAATTTGGCAATTGAGTAAAATCAACATTCACTAGGTATAAATACTTAATAGAGATAATATCATTGTGAATCTAAAACGCCGACTGGAGAATCTATAGGTATCTCATGCAGTTGATGAGTTTTTGTAATTGAATATAAAGAACGACGAGGGCTTCTTCAATAATCATACACAAATCTTAATAACTCATAAATCAGCCTTAGAAGCTGGAGCGATGGTCATGAAAAAAGATTAAAAATATATTCCAGTTTAGGCGGGAAAAACCAAGTAGTTTCGAGGAATTTTTTAACCTAAGAAATAATTATTCTAGATCTATCAAATTGTAGGTATGCTTTAATTATATATTTAAGTATGGGTACAAAACGATTTTCTAAAATTCATTTATCATCAACATGTACAGTTTCTATTTGGCAGTAACTAAGATGAAGTTAATGTAAATTTAAGAGAATGTCATTTAAAGAGCAAAACAACATTTTGCGCGAAATGTCTGTAGCATTTGGATTAAAAAAGTATTTTTTTCGAAGTTCTCTAAAACAATTCTCGTCAAGTAGGAGGTGCTAATATTATCAATTTTACTACCAAGTTTAAATTCAATCGGCTTAATAGTTTTTTTTAATAATCCTGTACACCAATTTCGAAAATGCAGTTTTGAGAAAAATGCCTTTGAAGTTTACATGGAAATTGAGTTACATTGCACTAGGTACTTATTGTAACTAATTACATAACTGTTACAGAGCAATTAAGTTATCAATTACAGTAGTAATAGTAATTGTGAGTTGTTAATTGAATTACTTTTTGTTCATACCTGCCTATCCCTCTGCGCTCTCCCTACTACGTGCGGTGCGCGCTCGAAATCCGTGCGGTGAGGCAGAGCGTTGACGAGATGCAACGTTCGATTTTTTTCTAATTTCGCTTTGAAACTTTGGAAAAATATTCGACATATATAGTTCTATCGTTTGAAGGAAAAAACGACATCGATTTTTTATCATTGTAAATGTACATCCCCCCTTAAAAAATTATTAAATAGATGCTGTAAATTTTAAAAAGCATATCAAACAAGAGTACCACCCTAACTTGCATACATTTTTCCAACCAGCAACAGTACTCTCAGTGAGCTCCGTGTGGCTTACAATTAGAAGCGCAATGCTTCAGGAATGATTCTCCCCCATGTCAGTGCTGAACATGGACATGACACTGTTAGAAAAAAATTCACCTGAAAAAGTGTTGGTCCAGTTCGCAGAAAAAAATAAGATTTATTCAATTGAGTATCTATTGAAAATAATGTTTAACGACTGGTAACATGAATGATGAAAAAATACTTGATTATTTTATCGATTTACTCGACTGAGCTTTGTATAAATTCCCCTTTGCGAAGGCTGGCTACACAAACGACCTGCGTAACCAGTTATTGTAAAGAAAAACAAGTATGAGTATTCTAAATCGTATGAAAACATTTTTTTGTCCTGTGTGAGAAGTCTTTGGAAGAACCAATACTTCCGAAGAGTCGCCGGAAACTTGCTTTCCTTGACAGGACATTTCTCTAGCCAGTCTTCACAAAGGACAATTTATGCAAAGATCATATTCGCAAGGTAAGAAGTAGCTCGCTAATGTTTAAAGTTACCACCTTTACCCAAAGGTTGAAAGTCAATCTCACTACTGTTTAGTCCACCGCAACCACTCTTCGCAACACTTGTTTCTTACAAAGAATGAGTGCATCGGGTCGAACAGTGAATAAGTAAAACTTGTTACTTTTGCAAAAATTGAGTAACTTTAAATATCAGTGAGCTACTTTACACTCTGTGACACTGATCTATGCATAGATTGTTCCTTGCAAATTCCCTGCGGAACCAACGATTTCTAAGAAAAACAAGTTTCTGGTGTGTCTCCGGAAGTATTATTTCTTCTAAAGATTCCTTGCGACAAAAAATAGGAAAAGAAGGTTTTCGTTCAATCACAAAAACTTGAACTTGTTTTTCGTTATAACCAATGGTTGAGCCAGGCAATTATGAAAACAGCGTTTTCGAAGAGCAAGTTATGCAAAGCGAACCTAACTTACTGTTCGGTCCAGTGTAAACCCTCTCCGAAACAATAATTTTTATAAAGAGTGATTGCAGCACACTGAACAGTAATAAGATTGACAATGAAAGTGAAAAGTATTAATATTGTATTCGAAAGGATAAAAATACATTGAAATAAAGATACGTAACCTTAAAATGCTTCAGCGAATATGTGGACCTGGCCGATAAATACAACTAATCCTTCGAACGACGCCAAACTTTATGCACTCACGGATTTATTAGCTTCATACCGGCACTAAATTGTATAAACTAAAAACTTCGAAAATATTATTCCGACAGAATAATATCGGCTGTCAGAATCGAACGCGGAGCCGAGATCACACGTCAATCGCCGAATACATTTCAGAAGGTGTGTGCAAACCCTAGTTTATCGAGCTCGAGTAACAGATGTCAATATTTGATCGACGCGACGGAATGATTTATCTCCGCCCTCGCTGGAATTCGCGAGAACTGAAATCGATGGTTTTCACACAAATTTTTCGGAAAATTCTTGACGATTACCTGCAAAGAAGAGTTACCCACGGATCTCCGTTATTACTCGCTGGAATAAAACGGTTGAGGTCTCAAAATGTTCGTTTTGAGTCAGGGAACATCCGCCTCCCCTTCGTTAGACGATTACGTGTACCGATTTTTTTCCCCTCACTTTCATTTGGGGTCTCGCGTGGTAAGAGATACTGTTTTTTTTTTCAAAATCGGAAAAATCGCGAAGAAAGACGTTGTTCCTTTATTCATTTGACATCGACTGTGCAAATTTGGTGATATTCTGTAGAGCCGGTTTCCAGAATACTTGGCACTCGTACTTGTGTTCTGTTTTACCGGCCGAATGGTGTGACACATGGCCTCAAGCGAGGAATAAATTTGCTGATTTTGAGACTTACGGTATGCTTTATTACTACTTCCGGCTGCTACATGGTATTTTCCAAAATGATTAATCTTTCAAAGCGGCAGAGGTATGGCACGATCTTCTAACCTGCATTCTCAAAACTGGCGTGGCGTATAGCTCAAAACTAATCGATCGATTCTGACGTAATTTGGTATGAATCTTTCTATCCTTATTGTCCAAAACATGAACCTAAATGTTTTTCAAAATGTTTACAAAAGTATGTTTTTTTGCAAAATGTAGCCATTTTTTTCAGAAAATTCAATCTTGTTGTTTCAAGGGTACCATTTAATCGATTTTCGACATTTCTCACATTTTTTTGGTTCATGAAAAATCTTTGTTGATTTTTTTCCAGATTAATCCTGTCGACGCTACGGGTGATGCCGTCTGATAACATCCGCCGCAACCCGTTTATAAGACCGTGCCATACATTCGCCATTTTTTTAAATCGATTTAAAAAAAATACCATGCTATAGCCCAAAGCAGTGATAAAACAGACTCTAAGTATAAAAAATTGAAAGAATTCTTTGCTTTAAAAAAAATCGAGAAAATCAGGATTTTTTCCACGCCTAATGGTATCTCCCTCCGTAAAGAGTTACGAGAATAAAAAAAGGGGTTAGTGTACTCCGCTAGCGACTTGGAAAGCTTGCACCACCCGTCTAGAGCAACGATTTTTATAAATAGGCTTGCGTAGGATTTTTATTGCCTTAGCGAATGATACATGAAACATTAAAAAAATGTATTTAACAATCAATAGATGATAAAAAACATTCAAAAAATTATTCTTCATCACACATTACATTCAAAGCGTAATCACAGCTTCCAAATCCTGTGTAATCAAAATGATAATTTTTCGAGAATACATTTTAATCATAAAAAAGGTTCATTTTTGTTTTCTAATCCAGCTTGCGAATCTTGAAACAAGTATTTTAACATTTTATCAAAATAAAACTTCCTTTTTGAATAAATAATTATAAAAGATTATTCCGTCAAAATGATTTTTCCCCGTCACAATTATATTTTTTATACCAATGCTTACTGAAAACGAGTTTTGTAAATTTTTTAACCTAGTTTGGAGATGATCAGTGCTTGTAAATAATCACCATTTGTTGATACTAACACGGCACATTAAATTTTGACATGCTTATAATATCATTGCTATTGACAGTCCACAAATACGTCAACCCCAATTGCAATGCAGAATTCACTCTTTTCAAAGTTGATGACAAATTCATGCAGTTATCCAGAAAAATTACCGATTATTTGCTTTGCATCAGCGAGACATGACAACATCGCGTACATAGCGCGCAATCGAATCGATTGGTATTTTCGGTGTGTTCGACGACCCTCACATTCTCGCGTGTAACATTGCACAAATCCTCCCTTAGGTCTCGCTTTGCGCGTTCATCGGTTCCCCTTCGTGGTCTCTCGATAACAGGAAGCGGCACCCGTGTGAGTCGCAGTCTTTCCGGCGTTTCGGCGGCCTCCCACAAACTCCATCTCCGCACTCCTCAGGTCTCTAGCCCCCATCCGCTAAGGCAACCGCGCATTTTCACGACGTAGAAATGTAAATAGCTGGTGAACTCTATACATGTACGTATATATTATAGATACGTATATAACGAAAACGATCTGGACAGACTGGCACCACTTTCGCGATAAATATATTCGGAACGATTTTCCGTTTCTCTCGTTTTTTTTCGAGCTCGAAAGTCGAAAAGACCCAAACAAATAGTCCAATACTCACAAATTTAGTTTTATCTTTATTTCGTCGCACCGAAATCATGAATTTCATTTTTTTGGGCTACTTCGTTACGCGAGTACCGTAACTAATCGTAGATTGCAAACCTGTCATTTTTTCTAATTCGTTAATAAATATTCGTGCAAATCTTGATGGTTTTTGTAATTCCTACGGCGCGAAATGGCGCTAAAAGAATTCGACCCGATTTCGCATCGTATGATCAGCCTTATTACATAAAATCAAAATTTATATTTTGCCAGGGCACTTTGTGAGACCTAACTCAATTTCTTTGCAATTTTGGTGCGATATTTGGGGCCACTAACTCAAAGGCGCCCATTTAAATTTTAATTATTGCAATCTACGGGTATTTGTAACCCTTGACAGTCACACGCCCGAGATGAAAAATTTGAGTCTCTGAAGGACTCCAAAATTCTCCGGGAGACTCCAAAGGATCTCCCAGAGACTCTACGAGACCCCCGGCAATCTCTCCGGTTCTCTGCAAGTCTCCCGGCAATCTCTTCGGTTCTCCGCGAGTCTCCCATTTTCCTGTGACCATCTCCAACCATCTCCGAACATCTCCCGTGATCGTCTCCGAGCCTCCCAGTATCCGAAAGTCACTCCCTGGGAGGCAGGGACTTAGAATAGTTTCGTTAAAATTGTAGAATAGAAACTGAGGAATCAACGACAATTCAATCGATAAAAGTAACAAGATTGATCAAATTCAGTAATTGATTTATGAAAAAATAATAAATTCAGCTCAATAAAGAAGTCACAACATATAGGAAGACAACAAATTGACCAGCGTTTTTTTAAAATTTGTTTAACAACTTTTTTATTTATTTTTTTCATTCGGCTTCAATCATATTCACAGGTTCCAAAATGTAAGTACTTCCACGTGGATGTTCAATATGAAAGCAAACACATAACAGATTTTTTATATCGATTACAATAATTTCATCGGTTACAGTGTACTCATAAATGTGTCGGTCTGTGTTGAATTGTGGAACGGCAATCAATTTTTTAATTATTACCATGTATTTTGCATCGCATTCTCGTGCACAGTATGATTTACATTTACAGTTAGAAATTCGTATGAAACACACTGTAATTCCGAAACCTACTCGACCGTTATATTCAAATTTAACGTATGTCAAGTTAGTTTTCGTTGGTCGTCGATACATCTGAGAGGTGTACAGAGTTTTCGACTTCATGAGCCGAAAAAAATTCCAACTTTTGACTCGTTAAGATCGCTAGATCGTAAAATTTCTAAAACAAACTCTGGCATGAAATTTTCCATTATTGGACCCACAGCAGATAAATCATTACCAAGAAAATACGATTTAAATTTTTTGTTTGGAGTTAGCAAACGTTTGCAGAAATTTCGTACGATACCGTCTGGGCGTAAATTTTCTAGTAATTCAGGAATAGCCATAAAATATGAAATACCATTGCATATTTGTAAACCTGAAAAACGTGTGCCCGTCACAAGGGTTTTTAACTGCCCATTGGCATTTTCGAAAGAAAAACAAGACGTTACCCACAAAGGACCAAAATCTTGTACAATTTGTGGTAAATGTAACAACGAATGTAAATTCGCAGTGATATGTCTTGGGCCATATAAATCTGAAAACCTCGCGACAAATTCAACAAGATAAAGTTTAGCTGTACCGATAATTTCCTGGGAAATACTTGGTTTATTTAATAAATTAATAGCATTTACTAGCAACAAGTAATGATTGAAATAGATCTCCGGCATTATTGTTTTCAGAATTGGCAACGAATAATAGTAAAACCAAGCTTTCAATTCTGATGCTTTAAAATAGTTCATATGTTCGGAAATCGAGCGTGGTAATCTCGAAATAAACTGAGGTGGTCTTAGACTCAGGAGATATTTATCAACAATTGTGATATATTTCGCAAGTGACCAATTACTGTTGCTGAAACCTGGCAAAAACCATAGTATAAGAAGAGCTTTAACGGTTCCCAAGAAAACCGCATGCATCTCATCGACGGCAGTATTGCGGATATAATTAGGAAAAAACGGAGAGAGAGCGCTCGGTCCTTTTACTCCCAAAACGGGCTCACCATACTGTACAGCCTGAGCTGCAAATTGGTCTGTTTCTGCCTGTGTCCGCTCATTAAGTTCTCTTTGAAACGGGTAAATACGTATGGAAGTGTCTTCAAACCGTTCTGATCGAATTTTACATTTTTGACAGCCATACTCTCCGTTGAATTGCTTCATGTTGAGCATTAACGCCTTCGCTGGCAAATCACAAGTGCCGCATACCACCATGGCTTGAACTCGAACCGAAATTCCTAAACTTCGTACTTCAAAATTGACTCCGTTATGCAGCGTTTCTAGCTCGTTTGCAATGGGTTGCAGAAATAGTGTTGGAAAAGGTTTTTTAGAGCCGAACCACAAACCGGCCAAAAGTAGATTCTCTTTTTTCGTTCTTTCGACGATGGGGAGCTCATTGATGCTGAGAAAGAATGGCCAGATTTGAAAATTTGACGATCCAAATAACGAAATCCCATCGGTATTCCGCGTCATCGAAATATTGTCCGGATTGAAGAGAAAACTACCTGGGCGATTGAGTTCTTTGTATATGTTGCCATCGTAAATATCTTCATAATTGCTTTCCCCTTTTTTTATCCTATTAAATCGAGACTGTAGCTGATGAATAAAATCAAAACGATTATACATCGTCTGAAGCTGCCCGATGAGTGGTATTTGTATGAAATAACACACTTCAGTATCTACACGGCACTGCTCACAACGTTTCTTCTCACTTTGCAATCGTGAATAACAATTCGAGCAATAGAAATGTCGCTGTAAAGGCGTGAAAATGTTTCCAAAATATTTTCTAAACGAGTAAAGACTCGTTTTACAGCGGTTACGTTGTGGACAATGCATTTCGATTAGTTCGAGAATGCTTGCTAGACACGCACCCGTCAGCGAATACCGAAGGGAAAACGTCAAAATCGCCAACAAACTTTCAGTCACCGTAAACCTTGCACCTTCATATAATGGAACGTCTTCTTCCTGTTCTATGACCTCTTGTCGATTTAGATCCTCGAGTGGATCTTCATATTCGTCATCTTCCTCTTCGTTATCGCTCACGCGAACATCTTCCTCCTCATTTTGTGACATTTCTTCTTCATTTTCATCGTCTGTCTCACCTAGGACAAAAAAAATTATGAAGGAATGGATCTGGCTACAAATAAAATATTGACGAATGGATTCAGTTAAACATTGTTACCATTATTCAATAAAGTGACTTTGGAAAATATTTTTGAGTTATCTTTTGAATCAATTTATTCTGCTAATTTTTTTCGAACCGTCAGGAATTAAAAAAACTTATGTTTCTGTTGCCCTCCAAACTTGAAACTTGGAATCAAAGTACAACTTAAAATGTCAATTTTTTTTTCATTACTGAGTGAATAAAAAAAAAGAAAATGTTCGTTATTGGCGATGGCGTAAAACATTTTTAAATTAAATATTATTTACAAATACTGGAAGAAAATCGCTTTTGATTCACACTCTCTATCTCTCTCTTTTTTCCATTGAAATGAATAAAACCTAACCTCAAAAAAAACTTACCAATCTTATCACGAGTACTCTCATTTACTTCAAATGATGAAATCATGTCGATGTCATTCGACATATACCTCGTTTCTCTATAAATTATGAAGGATATCCTCAGTTATCGAAGTTCGTAGATATTCTTTATGTTATCGAAGTTACTAGATATTCTTTATGTTTTCTCAGTTTTCAATTATAAATGAAATGTATTTACCTGTGGCTTGGATTCTTGTTGGGCACAAGTGGATCTGAGCCTTCGCTGCATTCACTTCTATTGAAATTTTCGACGAACTCATTTTCGTCGTGATACCGTTGTGTCAATGATGCAAGTCGATAATTACGTGCCGTTCGTTGTTGACGTCGACGAGATAACTCTTCAAATGTGTGGGGCCGATGCCGGGGTGGCTCATCATCAGCCATGTCTCCGTTTCAAATCACAATTACTCAAATGGAAAAAAAACAAAAGAACGGCAAAATGAAGAGAACTCGGTGAGCACGTGCTCGCTCGGGGTTATGCGCGCGGACAAACGAAAGCGCACTGTGCACTGTGTTTCTTGCAACGTGATTGACACGTAGTCGCGAGAAACACAATCTTTCCTTTTATTGTTTTTTGTTTATTTTTATTACTTTGTTAAGCATTGATATATTACTATTATTATTATTAGTATTATGTAAATAGTATATTGAACAATAAGAAGAAAAAAAGAAATGTGGATTTAATATAAACGCCTGTTTTATCCTACATAGGTAACTGCACTCGATCTCGTTGTTACCGACTTCTTAGTAACGATGGGATCAGAGCTACCTATGTGTCGAATCTTATTGGATCTCATGTTTCGGGAACGCATTGTCCTTCAGCATGAGTCTCTTTATTACAATGTAGTAATAAGAAATTGACGGGCGTCACAATACGATGACGAGACTGTGGTGAATGCGTGTGCCGTACGACGAAGAGAATATCCCGCGCTTTTGCGCGCCGAAATTTCCTTCGTTTCCCTGATTGGCTGACGCGTGTGTATAGTAGCCAGTCCCGTCGCTTCTTGTGGCGTGATAACGACAAAGGAGAAGAAGGAAGAAGTCTTCAACACTCGTAGTCCGTGAATAGCCAAAATAATAAACAAATCTCGTGAGTGACGTTCAGTTCCGGGACAAATACGACAATTACGCGTTTATACGTTAATACTTGTGTAGAGTGCTGTAACGACGGTTGAGACAATGTGGGTGTTGATTTATTTCCCGAAAGAGAAAAAATCTTCGGTCGTTAAAGAAACTTTAATTCTTCCAAAACCGAACGGGAAGAAACCAGATCCAGGCGATGAAGTGTTTGTGAGGTGGAACTCATCAAAACACCGGGCTAAACTGCTTCGATATAGTTGTAAGTACAGTGAATGCTTCGATTATTCAACTTAACTTCGTTATCATAATAAAATTTGTATGAGAGCTTAATTTTTTTTTGCATTTTTATTAGAATTAATTTTCGAGGGTGAGGACGATTTATGAAACAAGTGAACTCTTTTATATTCTGATAAAATTTTCCAACGAAAAATAAAGTTTTCACAACATTCTTTATTTTACAAAATGAGACGTTTTTTCCATGAATAAATTTACATAATAATTAATCCGTGTGAATTGTGAATATTTTATTAGCCACAAAAGCGTACTTGGAGAAACTGAACGTTGACGTGAAGACGGGAGAAATTGTAATGCCACCGTTCAAATCAGCCAAGGGCAAAGAACAGATTACTGTGGAAAGGCAACATATATTAAAAACTAAGAGAGAGAGTCTGATCAATCGAAGGCGTACACCAAAAAAAAACACGACGAACTTCTACTAGAAAAGATGGACGTACTCTTACAAGCCAGCGGAGGAGAAGAGTTGCTCGATGAAACCCATCAAAGATGTAATTTCACCCAAACTCAAAAAGAGGAGACAAATTCTCAAGTTGAGAAGGAAAATGTGACCAAATGCCGCAGGATCGGTGACGATTTAAAATCAAAAGATCCTAACCTGGAAGGAATAAAAAAAGAGAAATTTTGTTCTCTCGATGAAGTTTTTTCGCATTTAACGGGTTTGTTGCTTCATTCGATATTTATTATATACGATTTTGCTTTCCAATAATAAAAAACTAATCGTTATAAAATGGAAATGATTCTTTTCAGTAACTTTTGAGATAGTGACGGCGTTCGAGTACGTAACAAATTATTTGAGGGCACGTCTACAGGCTCAGATGGTTCCCCTAAATCCCCAGGTAGATATAAAAGTGGAAACTTTCTCCAGAATTTTTTAGAAAAAAATGATGCTCAACAAAGGGGTTGTTCTGATTTTTCAGGCAAAAGCATAGTTTTTTTTAAATAAATATTTTAATAGAAATTAATTTTTTAAATAAATCAATAGAAAAAAGAATAGATTTTTCTTTAAGAGAATTTCTTTATCAACACGTTATTTTATCAGGTTCCATCTCACAACACTGGAACGAAGGATATCTCTATTCCTGCATGGCGACTCCCTGGTGTCGAAAAGGTAAAAAAATGAACTAGAAACGTTTAATAAATTATTGCAAAATAGTAATTCGTTTTAAATGGATTGTGCAGGTCCAGTTAGGCTCATCAGGAGTGTGGGTAGACAGCGGACAACTTAAAATTTTGACAACGAGTTGGCGGAAAAATCCAAACGAACTCGCGAGGAGACTTTTCAAGTGGCTGGTAGGGGAACCCACATTGGCTAGAACGAGCGCTCTTGGCGGTGGTGCAAAGCAAAAACGAGCGTTGGATCCATTTCTACGAACAGCAGTCGCAGGTGTAATAATTCGTTTCTCATTTCTGTCGTTGAGGTATTTCTATTACAAAATGACTTTATTTAGGCTTCTTTCAAAATTTGGATAAACGTTTTTCACACCAGAACTAACCATTTTCTCCTATGAAGAAAAATGTTCTGACGTTTAGAATTTGAGATATTTTATTTCCAAATTTTAACTTGTCCCATCTAAACGCATGTAAATTGAAGTCGCGTTTCGTGAATGAGTTACAAAAAAATGTATTTAAGATCTTACTTAAAAAAATGCGGCTCACAGCCTTTCTGGCTATCTGCAAAAAAAATCCTAAATACATTTTTTTGCAACTCATTATTAACGAAACGTGACTTCAATTTACACGCGTTTAGATGGGGAAAATGAAAAATGAAAAATTAAATATCTCAAATTCTAGACGTTAGGAAATTTTTCTTCATAGGGGAATATTGTTAGTTTCGATGTCGACAGTGTTCATACAAAATTATTAAAGAATCTTAAATAAAGTAGTTTCGTGATAGTAATACCTTAAAGGGGGCGATAAAAAAAGCGGGCAAGTAATTTTAATAGCCACGATCGTGAGGCTTACGGTTTTACCCGAGGGGCTCTTGTTTGAAGATTTTTAGTCTGAAAAGCCTCGCCCGGGGCAAAAAAATTTTCAAGGCAAGACGAAATTTTTTATTTTTCGGTAATAGTATTAGTTGTAAATTTGTTGTATGTTGTTTCAAAAACATACCAAAAAATTAAAACTAAAACCATTGACAAAAAAGAAACAGTTTTCCCCACCTTAAAATATCTGTCGCTCTCTCTCCGCCGATAAGACTTGCCAGACTGAAAGTTTTCGAATAGGAGGTCCTAAGACAACCATAAGCCTCACTATGGTGGCTAATAAAAGCATCCAATCTTTATGGTCACCAGCCCTCAGTCTATTAATCGAATCAATCAAACTAAATAAAATTATCTGCATTTCAGCTTACGTTGAAGACGTGACTGGGCGCCGAATCGAAGTTAATCGTATAGTCAACTTGATGTTTGGCAAGTTGGCAGTTAAGTATCACGTGGCATCAACTCAAAGCGGAGAACGGAAGTCAGCACCCAATTCAAGAGATAGTGCAAAAACGCTGGGAAAAAACCCTCGAGAAATCGTTGCTCGCGACAAAAAAACATAAATTGAAACTCCAATTAATTCTGAGGTGGAAAATTCTGATGCCGAGTCGTTTATCAACAAGTCATCTGTCTCGTCGAAATCAGGAGATTTATCTGTTGGCCTCGTCGGTTATTCACGTGAGAAAGGAATTAAGAAGACGTCCACACCGACAAAAACGAAGTCCAAGAAACTTCGCAAAAACGTATCTTCGGAAATATTGGGACGTCGTTCATCGTCGAGTTTCGACAAATCTATCGATGGAATGAGCCCGATAAAATTGCAAAAAAACCCTGGAAACAACAAGACGGCATTGACCAAAAACGGAGAACGACGGAGACCTGCACCCAACCATCAAGAGAGATCTGCAACACCCAATCCAAGAGGTAGTGCGAAAATTCTGGAAAAAAACCCTCGAGAAACCGTTGCTCACGAAAAAAAAAAACAAAAATTGAGCCTCCAATTAATTCCGAGGTGGAAAATTCCGATCCCGAGTCGTTCATCAACAAGTCATCTGTCTCTTCGAAATCAGGAGATTTCTCTGTTGGCCTCGTTGGTTATTCACGTGAGAAAGGAATTAAGAAGACGTCCACACCAATAAAAACGAAGTCGAAGAAACTTCGCCAAAATGGTTCTTTGCAAATATTGGGACGTCGTTCATCGTCGAGTTTCAACAAATCTGCCGATGCAATGAGTCGAATCAAATCTAAAAAAAACGAAAGCCCTGCGAACAACAAAGCGGAAATCAACACAACAGACGCAGGTGTCACGAATGAGCCTCCAATCTTGACAGATCTTTCACAAGCAGGCCCCAACAAAGAAAACTTGACCGGTCTCACTCACCCTCCACCAGCAGTTACACCTCAACTGTACGTACCGGAAATGCAGCAACAGTGGGGTTACCCTCAGTTCGGGTATCAGCAGACATATCCACCACCCTCACCGCAATACGCGAATTATTTTAATCAAACCGGTAACATGCATTTCCCGACCAATGCTCCTCATCATCAGATGAATTACTTTGGATCATTTGATCAGCCATCGGACAACTGTGAACCCGCGAGTCCGAAGTTTTATAATCTTTAATTTAATCTAATATATTTTCGATTTCTGTAATCTATAACAACGACCACCAAAGAAAAAGTGTATTACCTATTTCTACTATTATTGCATTTACACTGTAAGTGAGTGGAAAATATTAAAATTGATTTCGATAAACAATTTCAATATTTTTTTAATCGTCATTAATTATTGTCTACAAAAAACAGTTGCAGGTGAGTCTGATCGGGAGGCTCGAAGCATCTCTCTCCTCGGATACTAGCGTCTCTCTCCTCGGATACTAGCGTCTCTCTTCTCGGATACTAGGAGTCTCCCTCCTCGATACTAGCGTCTCTCTCCTTCGGAGACTGGAGTCTCCCTCCTCGGATACTATCGTCTCTCTAATCAAGATTTTTAGCGACTCAGGGAGAGTCTCCCAGAGTAATCCTCGTGGCGCGGAGAGAGACTCTCGGGAGATGGAGATTTCAGTCTCTTATCGTCTCCGGGAGACTCAAATTTTTCATCTCGGGCGTTCTGGCCATAACACGCTGGTCACAGGGGGTCGCAATGACCCCAGCCATCTTTGCCACGATTGCCGCGTTGACCTTATCGTTTCGAATGACTCATAAAAATTCAGGATATTAATTTGAACATGCTAGAATGTGGCATTCTCGGTATTGTATTTTAATCGATTTTTAAAATGGCGCAAAAAATCAGCAAAGGGGGTCAATGCGTAGAGAAAAAACTTTTTTTTTACTAAAAAAACATACCTCTGGTAATTTTAAACTTTTTTCATAAAATTTTAGGTTGATACGCTTGAGATATAGTAGTTTAAGGAAATAAATAGCTCCACAGTGGGAAATAGTTTAAGGGAAAAAATAGCTCCATATCTGAGCCTAGTCTGTACTTGCAAAGGCTATTAAGGCACTATTAAAAGGCAGGCCCGTCGCCTTGACCGCCAACAACGTATGATAGTAATTTTGGCTGAAAGTTGCGCTTGGGGTCATTTTGACCCCAGGTGACCCCGGAGGGTTTAAATTACAAAATGTGCAGACGACATCGTCATTTAAAGGTGGATGAGGTTTTTCTCAATTATTTCAATATTTCCAGTCTCGTCAAGTCTAATTCTGAGAAAAAAACGCCAGATGTGCTCAGAAAATCCCAAAACGTTCTGTGGTCTGTTTGGCGCGAGAAAATAGAGAAAAAATCGAAAGGACGAGACAACAGGTTGACACAAACGCTACACGAATTCATAAGCGGGATGGATTTTCGCTGCCTATCAAAATTCTTCGCAGCTGCCTGAAAAAGGCAAAAAGATTTAGATGGGGAAAGACGTGAATAGTGACAGAGTGAGAGTGAGAGGGAGACATATATAAAAGGAGGCAGATGTGTAGAAAAACAGCGATACTTGTTAAGGGCGTTGGGCTTTGACACTAATTCCAACCAAAAGCGTGAAGCCAGAGTGCATGCCCTGGATAAACCCTTCCATCGTTTGCCGGTTGCTTCAAACTCATGCATCCTCTTGTTTACCATTTTCGACCTTTATCCAAGCGCTCTCTCTCTCTCTCTCTCTCTCTCTCTCTCTCTCTCTCTCTCTCTCTCTCTCTCTCTCTCTCTCTCTCTCTCTCTCTTTCTCTCCCTCTCTCTATTTCGCTCTCTCCGGCGGTATCTCCATTTTCTTGCATCTTTTCGCCGCTTATTCCTTCAATGCTTTCATTCACTGCCTCTGTTGGACCTCTCCTTCCTCATGCCCTCGCTATCTCACCCCATCACATTTCCTTTTCATCAAAAGGCCTGCACATCACTAGCGCGCTTGTCATTCCATCCGAGATTAGGGATGTCGATTGTTCTATGAAATGGCACATTTTCGTTTGTTACATCGTCATCGACACTTGAAGCGAGTTTTTAAATCGTTTCTTATTTATGTCAAAAATAGAGGCTAGCAAAATACAACATCTCTTTTTAGGCCGAAATCATCACACGCGGACTTGAAAAGAAATTTCTAGTTTGCCTTGAATGGGAATACCTTAAATAGAATTGCCTTAAACAGCTACAAAAAGAGGTAGAACTGAAAATATTTCACTTGTATACTTTGATTCAATTTTTAGTATTAGGATGATAATGGGTATTAGTATTTAGGTATTTAGTATTAGGGGAATAATGTATATTAGGGGCTACATCTACCTAGAGGCCCGAAAAAAATTGCCACATTCCGTTTTTTTTGGGAAACGGTTGGCGAAAAAGAAACGCATTTTTTTAACAAGAAGGTACATTTATCCAGAGCGTTTAAAAAACACCAAAAAAATACAGACAAGCAACAAAAACATGGCCGCCGGCAGATGATGACATTTTTTCGCGATGTTTGGCGGTGACCACTCTCCGGTTTAACCGGTCCATCCGAAATCTAAAAACCAAACGTTATTCAAGTTAACCATAAATACGAGTCGTTGAAAATCGTCGATTTTTAAAATCATTGTTTTAACAATGTGCCGACGAATTGAAATTCGAGCATACAAAATCTATGAAAACGGTCGTCATTTTTACATAACGATTAAAAAATAAAGATCGGTTTAAAAAAAGTGAGATCGGCACCGACCTTTAAATGTTCCTCGTCGTATCTTCCGTAAATTTGGAAACAATCCATCAAGTGATTCTTGAGATATCATGTCCACCGACTTTGAAAACAGTGTTTCGAGAAAAACGCGTTTAAAGTTTGAAGTATGGGGCTGCTACCAGTCACTCGACAGACTGTTAGAAGCTGGAGCTCATTCAATTCTAGGAATATTTCAATTAAATTATCCGGGAGTATAGTTAAAAGGTGTAAACACGTTTTACTAAATTGTTTTCATTTTAGGGTTCCGTACCCAAAGGGCAAAACGGAGCCTTATTGCTGCCACTCTGCTGTCTGTTCGTTCGTATGTCACGGGTCTCTAGCTCGTAAACGGAATGAGTTACAGACCTGAAATTTGGATATTTTGTGTAGAATGTTGACCCTAAACCGAATATTGAATTAGAAACTCAATCAAATCGGGCAAAGTTCGACCATGATTATGCCGATTTCTTCGCTCGAAGAGATCACTTTGTAGTAGCGCTAGTATACGCTCGCGTCACCACACATTTTAGCTAAGGGAAAATAAAAGATTTCGTTACCCTGGTAACCCTGCTCCGTTATATCCCTTCATAAAGTTTAGCGTTCCACGAAGAGATCACGGGAGGGATATAAATAAAATTTGTATACTTTAATTCTTGAGGTGGGAAGTGATCTCTTCGAACAAAGCAATCGGCATAATCTCGACGGGCTCGCTTGAACGTCCGATTATACCTCATGCTTCCTTCTCGAGATCACTTTGGAGGATGTTTAGAGCTTATCTCGATTCTTTGCAAATAAGAACAAAGCATGCAACCATCAATAACATTTTATTAATGTCGTGGCTAATTATTATTACCTCTTTAATTACAATTTATTTGGTTGGAAAAAGTAGGCGCTTTTTGTAACCTTAAGAAGGCGTGAAAAACAATTGAAAAAACAATTTGTTTTCAAATTTATTTATTTTATTATTATTATTTTAGCTTAAGATAGCTTTAGCAAATACACGTTTGTCTTGAACAATCGGTCTACTGTAAACCGGTTTACGGTGAGCTGTAACAAGTGCCAGCGGCATTGCCAGTTTGCTTGTAAGATGTTTGAGATTTAGACTTTCTAACGGTGTCATTTCTTCTAGTCTGTTGATAACAGGATCTAGATTATAAATTCTCTCGGATTTAGGTCTGCTTGGTCTAGATTTTGCGACGCCTCTTATTATTCGTAATATTAAGTCTTTTCCCTATGTGATCTCCGCACAAAAGGAAAACCGCTGCTCTGCATGTGTTTAATGATCCGTGGGATGCACCTTGTTGAAATTTCTTTGTGAACCATCCTAAAATCCAAGCATCTACTGGCTTGAAGGCGTTGAGGTTTCTTTCTTCGCACCAACTCGTCCAGTCCATGATTGGTTTGATGTACGGCATCATCGTCTCGTTTGTGATTGATTTCAGAACTAGATCGATCGAATCTTTTCCTATATTGCGCTTCTGGTAGGCTTTCCAGATAGCATTCCTGCCAGCAATGCCATCTTATCTGCCAGAGGGTGTTGTGTCCTTCTACAGCATCATCGTCTCGTTTGTGATTGATTTCAGAACTAGATCGATCGAATCTTTTCCTATATTGCGCTTCTGGTAGGCTTTCCAGATAGCATTCCTGCCAGCAATGCCATCTTATCTGCCAGAGGGTGTTGTGTCCTTCCGTCAGGGGTAATTAATAAATTGCTCGATGGTTGTAATTTAACTGGAGGTATTTCTAGCCGTGACAACCATAGTGGGTACCAGGGTTGCGCACACCAATTTGGTACCACTACTATACCACGGGCTTGGTCGTTCTCCATTTTTCTAAGCGTCTTGAGGATTAGTGTAAAAGGAGGAAATGCATAGAAATTTGTACCATTCCAATCGAGAGTGAAGGCATCGATGCAAAATGCATCTGGGTCTTTATGCCATGAGCAAAAATGTTCGCATTTAGCATTTTTTCTAGAGGCAAATAAATCAATTTTCGGGTGTCCGAAATGTTCGGTGATGGTTCTAAATCCTGGAGGACATAATTCTCATTCTATGTCAGGTTTTTCGACACGAGATGCTATATCAGCCTCTGTGTTTTCTCTCGAGGGAATGTATGTTGCGAATATTCATATTTGTCGTTCTTCGCACCACGACCAAATATCGTATGCCAGACTACTCATCGTCGGAAATTTGGTTCCTCCCGTCTTATTGATATACGCTATCGAGGTCGAATTATCAACTTTCAAAAGGATCTTACAGGTCCTTTCTTCATTTGCGAAGGATTTTAGGCCGTTAAAAACTGCTAACAATTCGTGATGGTTTACGTGTGACGACTTTTCCTCTGCAGACCAATCACCATAAATTACTTCACCATTGCAAAAAGCCCCCCATCCCGATAGAGAAGTGTCCGAAAAAATCGTTAAACTGTAAGTAGATTTGCGGATGAGATTTCTTGAGAGGAATTTTTTTTCTCGCCACCACTCGAGATCTTTTTGCAGAGATTTTGGAATTGATATATTACCCTCGTAATTTCCGCCCGAATTTAATAGCGCTGGGTATTTAATTCGCTCAAAAGGTTTTGAATGGGACCAACCGTAGGCGACCTCAGGGCAAGCTGCTGTCAAGTGTCCCACAAATCGAGAAAATTCACGTATTGAAGAGGATCGTGAATCCAAAATGTTTGAGACCATTGTCGCAATCTGTTGTCGTTTCTTTTGTGTGAGTTCTAGTGTCATATTAAAAGAGTTTAGGACGAAACCGAGAAATTTACACGATGTCGATGGTTCGAGAGACCTCTTATCTATGTTATAGACAAAGCCTAGGGATTCCACTAAACATTTTGTCATGTATACGTTTGTCTGACATTGTTCCCTCGATTCGCCTAGAACTAAAAAATCGTCCAAATAGATAACCGAGAGCCATCCTTGACTCCTGAGATAACTCACTACTGGATTTAGGATCTTAGGAGAAACCTAAGGGGCAGTACTCAGACCAAAGGGTAGACAAACAAATTCGAAGAAATCATTGCCCCATTTGAATCTTAAAAATATGCGATATTCCGGATGGATAGGTATAGTGAAGTAGGAATTTTCTAGATCTAGGCTTGACATAAAATTTCCGTTCGATAGTAATTTTATGGCCGTACGAATGTTCTCCATTTTGAAATGCATTGTCTCTATGAATTCGTTTGACTTTTTAAAATTCAAAATGAGCCTCATTTTCCCGTTATTTTTGGGGACTAGAAATATGCTGGAGATAAATTGCCCTTGACTTTTTTTTACATTTTTGAATTGCACCTAGTTTTAATGTACTATTTAGAGCCTCCTGCATCATGTCAGGGTCGGTATTGGGCGGTGTGAGTGTCGTGGGCTCTTTCGTTTGAAATGAAATTTTCGTGAAGGGTAGCTTGCAGCCAGAAATAGTGGACAATACGAAATGATCGGAAGTTATTTGTGACAAAGCCCGTAAAAATCGTTGTAAGCGCCCGGCGGAAGGGATACCTCTATTTCTCTGAATTGTTCGGTATTCTCTGTCGATTCTGTTATTTCTACGTCTTCGGCGACGATGTGAAGGGGGGTCGGTTGTTAGGTGCGAACTTCGCTCCTGTCTTGTTGAAATGGCTCGTTCGGCGATGGCCGTCCCGAAAACCCGACGAGCCCTTCCAGTTTAAATGCTGGCGTGTTGACGACTTTCTCTCTCCAGGTGTCTTTCTAGAAAGGCCTACCTTTTCCGCAGCTGAAGCTGTTTTTATTCTTTTTCCCAAATCTTCCCCCAAGAGGAACTTATCCGTCTCGGACTCTTCTAGAACAATCTTACGTTTTTCATCTACGTGCTGATAGATTGGGTGTATCCGTGTTCTGGAGAGTTGGTGACTCACGTCGCAGAACAAGTTGCTTGCATCATATAGGGACTCACGTAGCTCCTTTTTATCGACAGCTTCTTTTTCGTCGTTGAAAATTGCGCAAATTGCGTTTCCAAGTGCGACCAGACCGCGTCCGAACATTTCCTGATTCGTCATCAGGTATTTGTCTCTGCTCTTCGTCGTCTTGTGAAGGAGAGGGAGGAGTTCAGCATTCCGTTCCGGTGCTTTTAAGGGGCAATTTCCCTTTGTGGGATATTTTTCCTCCATAGACTTCTTAATTTTTGTTTCCAAGCCCTTTATTATGACTTCCTTCCAACATTCCGCCAAATCTGGATGAAAATTAAACGTTTGGTGCTTTAGTGGGCGTTTCTGAACCCCAAGAAGCTCACAAGCCTTCTCACTGAAAGTGACGACGGTCGTCTCATCACTTGTCTCTTCAGACTTATTTGCCGCATTTGTGTCGTTATTTGTATTTGGGTCGTTTTCGTCGGCATTCGACCCAATACTTGATCGGGTGTCCGAGATTGAGTCTGCAAGACTCTAGCACATGATCTAGGTTATACATGCTATTAGAGAGAGGGATTGCATAAACGATTTTCCGCTAACGCTGGTACAGATCGAATCTGTACCAATCCTTACAAATCCTGAGTGTAAAGCGCACACTATAATCGTTTGAAGAAACGACGGAGGAAGAGAGTGCCCACGGACGAATTCGTAAGAATTCATTGTAGAAATTATAAACGTCGAAATACGTACCTTCCGAGAGGCCATCTTGGACTTCGTCGTCAATTGCATCAATTTTATTTAAAAGACTCTGATATTTCGGGATCTTGTTGCGATAAGGTTCCACCTGATCTGTTTCGATTTTTCTCTTACTCATTTTTATTATGTCGTTTATAAGTATACTTTTCTATTTGATTAACAATAAGAAAAGAAAATGTGGTGATCGTGTCGCGCACGTTTTGTCCACAGCAGTTTTGCAAACTACTGTGAAAATGTGGTGATCGTGTCGCGATCGTGTCGTCCGCAGGAGTTTTGCACACTACTTAGGAATTGGGAATTTTTGTATATTATATACCATATACGGTATTTAAAAAACAAATATTGAAATCGCCGATTCATAATGTAGTATATATAATAATTTATTGTATAGATAATACAAACGACGATTTATAATGTAGTATTATATAATAATTTAATGCTCACATAATCTAATAAATGTATAATTAAACTATATCAAATTAATGTTATTCGAATATTTACAATAACGAATGATTTACTTTTGGAGTCTGCGCCACTCAAGAACGAGATATTGACGTCGCGGAAGAAACGAGATTGCAAATTAAAAAAAGACTAGATCGTATATTTCATTTATATTTCTTCACCTCCTCTTTATTGCGAAAAATGTGACAAAATTGTAAATTGGCTGGTACCGAGTCCAAAAATATGTCATTCGGTGTTGTAAATATTCAAATAACAATAATTTTGTGTATTTTTATTATTAGCTTACAGCATGAGTATACAAAGCTTTCTTTAGCTATCATCACTCTATGTGGTTTCAGTTTAGTACTACCAAAGAACTGAGCCATAACAAAAGCATTACCTAATTAAATATATACTTAAAAAAAAAGTTAATTGGTCATATGTACGGAACCCTAATAGAGCAAGGCCCGACTCGCACTTGGCCGAGTTAAAAAAAAAAGATAACATCCTCTCATTGAATCCTGTGATCATATTAAATTGTTTAAACATACACCTTCGAGTGATTATGATTTAATTAAAAGTAAAAACAGTGCTTGTTTCAATAAAACTCCCAATAATTTGTATTCCATCTGCAGCTATCAGATATTAGTTTTCAGAAACTTGCGCTCATTTTCAAGAACAAAACTATCTTGCAATAATGATTCTAAATTCCATTTTTTAAACATACTCGAGCGGTACGTTACTAAATAAAAGTGAACTTGATTCACACGACAATTGCATGTTATGAGACAAGGATGATTATTGATATTATAGATAAATCGCCCATTTCACCGTGTATAATGATTATTAGTATGTGCAAATTAAGTACATAGATTTGTGTTAAAAAATGTGCATTCGAAAATTGATTTAGGAGATTATGGAAAATGATATTGAACATTTCCAATACGTAACAGTTTAAATAGTCGTGCAGTTACCATTCAACTAGTAGCTTCTCAAAACCAAATTATACAAATTAGTTTGCTGATTGCGCATTTGCGCACGTTCCACGTATCACGTAGCTTTCGGATTCGAATAAATTGATATAGAACACGATCAAATTCAACGCAAATCAAAAGCATCAACATTTTTTTCCCGCATGCAATTTTCTACGACCCGGTAACATTTCGATTAATACTCAAGCTGCAAAGCCTGAATTTTGTTTTTCAAACACGAAAACAAAGATCCCTCTATGAAAAAAGCAACCATACCTTGCAAGACCTCGAATATAGTCCTTGTGTGTGCGATTTGTACATGGGAACTACTATAAAAAAACATAGGGGGCATACGAAGCACTTTGTAATTCTTCAAGGGCGCATGTACACTTTTAGCGCCAGATTCAGAGATATTATTATGTGAGGATCCTTTATACATCCACAATCGCAAAACACATCGTACTTCTTCTTCTTTTTGCCCTTCCGGCTTTCTCGGTCAAGTAACCGAGTTCGTAATAAAGCGTGATATAGCAACGTTTCACTGAGTGCCCGGCGGACTAATGACCGTTCGCGTTGGTGGTTCTTTGCTCGTGTGTTGATGACTTCTTAGCTTGGTCGTTTTATCAGCACCGGCGCCGCGTTCTTTTACCAACTGCGGCGCGTGTCTACGAATGTATGGTTCCAGCGAGAAACCGGAGGATGAACGACGGATGAGGGAAGAGGAAGAACAGATAAAAAAGGATACCGATTGGCGGGTGAAAAAACAAAGAAGGCAAATCATCGATGAAAACAAAAGTAAAAACCCACGGGAATAAGTCTCGAAATACTCGTTAATCTTGGAGCGAGAAGTTTAATGCTCACAGATCAGTTTGACTTTTTTCCACTTCCTCTGTACGAAATAGTAGAACATTATTTTTTAATAATTCACAGCAAATCGGGACTTTTGGCAATGGGATGCTTGAAAGAGTCATGAGAGGGACTTTCTTCGATACACAGCACAGCAGTGACAAGTCTGAGGATGTTTATGTAGAATCACGTGTTTATTCACGTATCTGGGCAGTCCTACATTTAGGTCTGGCTCTCATGAGACAGCTTGAAAACTTCTTCGAAGGAAAAACGTACGTCCAGGCTGCTCAATATATCTGGAGTATATTAAGACTGGAGCCTGAATTAGAAGGTTCGAAAAATCGTTTTTTCTTTAATTGCTTAAATCGATAGATAAACTATCCAACAATATATTTACAAAGTTAAGGAGGCCAATTGTAAATATTTTGGAAGATACAAGGCCGAAAGCAGAGAAGCGATTGTTATTTGATATTGATATTCCCTCCTATTGAAAACTTTGAAGGGCGTATTCTCCAGTTTTTATTTTCACGGTTTTTCCAAATTGACGGGCGTGATAGGAAAAAAAACTAAACGACCTATTAAATCAAACCAACGGTTATTTTGTTCAGTATGGAAATCTCTTCTAAGTCTTTTAAAATAATTGTTATAACGCGTTGAAGTGTTTTTAACACTTTTTGTTCAAACCTGAGAGAAATTATAATTTCACGATTTTTTCAGCTTTTTATTAATTCACCCAGAAGAAAAATATATGGCAATTGAAAATGTTATCGGTTTTTTTGTTTCACAAGGAATATTCCTCAGGTGTCCGCCTCCGATTTTGTTGAAACTCATATATGTGATAGAGCATCGAAAACTTTGAGACACGTATTTTTTTATCGGTGGAAAAACGGATTTAATGGGGGAAACCGCCCCTCAAAGAAAGGCGTGTCGAGGGGTGATTTTGCAGTTTCATCCAGAAGCAATCCACCGATCTCAATGAAACAAAAACGAAAATTCTTCTAATGAAAAGCGATGAAAAATCCACTATGAAAATGTTAAGAAAAAATTAAATTAGGGGGTACACCACCCCTCAATTTGTCTTTTTTTCACCCTACACTCAAGCGGGTTGTATGCAAATTAATAAAACAGGTATCATTTTGAAGGGGAATTAAAATTAAAGGTGACGGGTTTTTGCATTTTGGCGGCATAGCAAATTTAAGGGGGTAAACCATGGTCGTTTGTTCTGTCTTTAAAGTATATCCGCTGATTTTAAATATTTCTATAAGCTACAATTTAATGTTTTATTATATTTAAAAATTATTACATTCGTCTTAAAGGGTAACTACCCCTCTGACGAGAAACATCATTGATGTACCCGCTTTCGATTTCGTTAAAACTCATATATGTGGTAAAGCATTGCAAACTATTAAACATGTTTTTTTTTGTATCGGCAGAAAAACGGTGTTAGGGGATGAAACCACCCCTCAAACGTTCTCCCACAAGCAGTCCACCGATCTGAATGGAACAAAATCGAAAATTCCTCTAATATTAAGCAATGCAAAATCCACTACAAGAGTGTTGATTAGAAATATAATGAAGGGGTAAACCACCCCTCCATTTACCGTTTTTCACCCCACGCTTAAGAGCGTTGTATGAAAATTAATAAAACAGGTATCATTTTGAAGGGGAATCGAAATTCAAGTTGACGCGTTTTTGCGTTTCAGCGGGACAGCAAATTTAAGGGGGTAAACCACCCCTAACATAAATTTGTTCATCACCGTCGTGTTTTCTGTGTTTAACATGTATCCGGGAATTCAAAATATTCTCCCGCGTTTTTAAATTATTACGTTTTTAAATTTTTACATTTTAAGGGTAAATTACCCCCTCTAATTGCTTTTCGTTCGAAGTTTCGCGAAAGGTTTCATGAATTTCGTTAAAACTGTTTTCATTTCATCGGTAATATCAATTTTATGTTTGTGTGTGCAGGCATATCCGTTTTGAGTTTTAGGAGTGGTACTTTGGGAGTGGGGACGTGGGGCTACCCCTCACTCATGAGACTCATATTTTCGTGTCGAAATGCTTCCGATTGTAATATGCACGTCCATTAAGCATCTCCATATGAATAAACATACACTTCTACTGTATCATTAATTATAATAATTATCAGAATAAGTTATAAGGCTCACTTCGTATATTTCGGAACGATGATGCGCCTTTATCAAGCGATAATATAGCTAGCGACGTAGTTTTGTGGAGGAATGTATATTTTTATTCTTTACCGTTTATTTAATTAAACATATTAATGAAACTGAGGGTTTTACAGTAGGTTAACCAACATGTTTTTAATATATTTTGACATATTTCATTTGGGAATCATATCAGCTAATTTGATTAATAGTACTTGTGAAAAGTATCGCAGTCATATGCCGTCAAATCATTTTCTCGTGAGATATACTTTTTTTCATATGATAACTATCAACAATCATGGCTCATAATTCCTGCAATAATGATAGTCGTCAAAAAAAATTCTTTAAACACAACGACTTTTAGCACCATGCACATTTGATAATGGCCAAATTATTGCAACCGGGTGAATCGAACACACATTGCAACCGACAATGTGTGTTCGATTCACCAAAACCAAAGGTAACAGGATTTTCAAAATCTTCTGGTTCTTTAGATATATAATTACTTTGATACCATGAATATTTAAAAAGATTTGAATACCGCGGTGATGAGAGTTGATTCTGTGTAAGTGATTGCAGTTTAATTATATTATTCCTTAAGTGCAAATTCATATCAGATTTTAATAATATTACACTGTCTGAAAAATGCCGGACGAAATTTTTCCACACTCTGAATCCAAATACATCGAGCGGCTGAATTTTTCCAGTTGTACCTTTTGGAATAATCATTGGGATTATCTTCTTATCACAAGGTGTCGATTCATGAACAACCTTAGGGCAGTGTCGACTCCAGGAGTCTATCAATAATACGCTATGTCTCCCGACGTTAGGAAAGAAAACCTTTTCCAACCAGGTTTTATAATGCTCCGTTAACACAAAACACATTCAATATTTAAAAAAAATACTAATGTTGACATCAATTACATTTCATATTTTAAAAAAACCATTCATTATAATATGTGAGCATACGTACCAGAAGTAAGTTTTCCAGATTTGGATGCTAATACAAAGACGTTTTCTGCTTGAAATAGCGCTTTCTCTACTCGTGGTCCGAATTCACCCTTCGTCTCCTTTAAAACGATGAAAAGTGGGGAAAGTAATTTTCCCTCAGCGCTTATAGTAGGCTGAATCGAATAGCTGTGAGTTATTGAAGAAACTGACTGTACAACGCATTCAACTTTCTTTTCTCCTTCCGTTGCAAGAGTTCGCGCCGAATGAATTTCCACATGAAAACCGCTTTGATCCGAATTATACATATTTTCCGTTTCATACTTTTTTATCAGTGGTGCAAAATCGGCGACAAATTTTTCTGCAATTTTCCGTAGAAGTTCTTCTTCTTCCGTAGTTTTGCGCGTTACGAATTTATTGATTTTTCTGGATACAATGCGATGCTGTTTTTTAAAATTCCATAGCCAATTATGAGAGGCCTTAAATCGCACATCATTGAAACCTATCTCTTTTTGGGCTTGTAGCGCCCACTTCTGAAGATCAATATCATGTATAATGACACCAGCATCTAGAGCAGTTTTCATATTCTTCAATGTATATTCAGAAATTTGCGCTAGCTTTTCTTTATAAGTACCGCCTTTATTCAGTTGATGTGCCCAGTACCGCAATTGTCTTTCAGACTTGACAGATTTGGATTTCTGTTGGACGGTTTTGAGACTATAGTTTTTGTCTTACCAGACCTCCACTATTGAACTGCTTTATTTTTGTAATCGTAGTTCACCTCATCATCACTGGAACAGGCGTCAGAATCACTATCACCAGTATCCTTTTGCCTTCCGGTATCTTCTACAGCATCGGCTTCGTACTGTTTAAATGGTTTTTGAAAAGCAAGCGTTTCTTCCTTTATCATTTCAACTCCATCATAGTCTTGCATGGAAGTGATCAAAATTTGTTCAAAACTGTCCGCAAGTTCAATTTCCGCGGTGTTAACCGGCGTTTGTGAAATATCCATAGCTTCAAATGTAGCTAGTAGAAGTTTGATAACGTTCATTGGGTTGACTTTCATGAAATTTGTATTTTCCAACACACTGTATACTGTTTGTGGCTCACTTTAACGTGAAATGGAAGAATCCGAATGCTAACTGGCTTATAAAGCAAGCGATAAAACTGCAAGCTATTGACAACTTGAACTGCCAGAGGCATCACACATTACCCGAAAATGTAAACACATTATTGGGTAATGTATGATTAACGTCTTGCAGTTCAAGATGACAATAACATGCAGTTTAATATTTGCGCAGTGAAAAAATTCTGCGTAGAATACAAATATTGCGCAAATATCGTTTTCGCGTCATGACGCGATAAGAATATTCGCGCTGGAAGAATTAATTATTGCAGTTAGTCGAAAAAAGTTGATACGTAGGCAAATAAACATCGGTCTGTTCGTTGATTGTATAACTTCATACACAGAGATAAAAGATTTCCGAACGGGAGCATTCTGGATAATTACGCATTTAAGAATCGAAGCGTAAACATTTATCTGCATATTATTTTTTTTACGCGGAATAAACGAAAACGAACAAACTAAATATATTTATATATACCATTTGAATTTTATGAATAGTATCGTTAATATATTTTTGTTACTGCATTGCATCTTTGCATGGGAGATGCTCTCATCGAAACTTTTGAATTAGAGGAAGAAACATTTCGGTACGAAAATATAATTATAACAATATGAAAATATGAGTCTCATGAGTAAGGAGTAGCCCCAGGTCCCCACTCCCAAAGTAACGCTCCTAATACTCAAAACGAAAATGCCTGCACACACAAACATAAAATTGATATTACCGATGAAATGAAAACAGTTTTAACGAAATTCGTGAAACCTTTCGCGAAACTTCAAACGAAAAGCAATTAGAGGGGGTAGTTTACCCTTAAAATGTAAAAATTTAAAAACGTAATAATTTAAAAACGCGGGAGAATATTTTGAATCCGCGGATACATGTTAAACACAGAAAACACGACGGTGATGAACAAATTTATGTTAGGGGTGGTTTACCCCCTTAAATTTTCTGTCCCGCTGAAACGCAAAAACGCGTCAACTTGAATTTTGATTTCCCTTCAAAATGATACCTGTTTTTATTAATTTTCATACAACTCTTTTAAGCGTGGGGTGAAAAACGGCAAATGGAGGTGTGGTTTACCCCTTAATTATATTTCTAATCAACACTCTTGTAGTGGATTTTTCATCGCTTAATATTAGAGGAAATTTCGATTTTGTTTCATTCAGATCGGTGGACTGCTTGTGGGAGAAGCTTTGAGGGGTGGTTCCATCCCCTAACACCGTTTTTCAGCCGATACAAAAAAAACATGTTTAATTGTTTGCAATACTTTACCACATATATGAGTTTCAACGAAATCGAAAGCGGATACTTCAATGATGTTTCTCGTCAGAGGGGTAGTTACCTCTTAAGACGGAATGACACCTCATCGCGGTCGGTATGGTAGAACAGAATTATAGATACCCAAAAATCTCTGAAACGGCTCTTCAGATCCCGTCGAAACTTTGCCAAACGACGTCAAATAGATAGACGAATAGCTTCCAGCCCCACAAATTTTCTGAATTTGAGAAAAAAAACGTAGATTGGCTTATCATGCGGAACTCGAGACCGAAAAGATGAAAAATCAGATGTTTGGCTAATGTCACGACTTAGAGAAAAGTTAGACCGGGTAGCCACATAAAAAACGAACAATTTGAGCTCTCAATCACCGCACTTCGTTGCATATCTTAGGAGAAAAGTGGTAATCTAGATTTGTCGTGTAATTGTTGATAATTGCGAGCAAATGTCGCCCGAACTTCGACGTGCTCAGTTCACGAGAATTCCGCGCGCGGCGCTCGCCACGTGGTCTGCAGACGACGCGCATCGATGTGCACGAGCTCGATACGCCGGCAAAGTGACAGCTGATATTGGCTGTGTGTGTGAGTGCCATCGAAAAAGAGGAGAAAGTTTGTTTTTCGTATAAAAACGACATCAAAAAGAATTTTTCATGTGACCTCAAGTGCGACGATGGGATTGTGGACGTTTTGTGCGAACGTGGTGATATATCTGTCGAGCTGGAGAGAAAGTAGTCGATTGACTTGTCGTTTTGAACTCGTGACCGAAAATATAAAAAAATCAGACGTTTCGCTTATGTCACGACTTGGAGATTGGCTGAGCCGGGTAGCCACATAAAAAACGAACAATTTGAGCTCGCAATCACTGCATTTCGTAACATACCTTAGGAGAAAAGTGATAATCTAGATTGATCGTGCAGTTGTTGATAATTGCGAGCAAACATCGCCCGAACTTCGACGTGCTCAGTTCACGAGAATACCACGCGCGGCGCTCATCACGTGTGTTGCAGACGATACGCATCGATGTGCACGAGCTCGAACGCCGGCAAAGTGACAGCTGATATTTGGCTCTGTGTGTGAGTGCCATCGAAAAGTCGAAAAAGTTTTGTTTTTTGAAAATAAACGACATGAAAAAGAAATTTTCGCGTGATCTCAAGTGCGACGATGGGATTGTGGACATTTTTTGCGAACGTTGTGCTGTATCTGACGCGCCGCAGAGAAAGCAGTCGATTGACTGGTCATGTCGAACTCGTGACGGAAAAGATAAAAAATCAGACGTTTCGCTAATGTCACGACTTGGAGATAGGCTGAACCGTATAGCCACATAAAAAACAAACAATTTGAGCTCTCAATCACTGCATTTCGATGGATATCTTAGGAGAAAAGTGGCAATCTAAAATAATTGAGTGAGCACGCTCATTACGCGACAAAGTGACAGCTGATAGGTGGCTGCGTGTATGAGTGCCATCGAAAAATGGGAGTCGCATTGTTTTTTTGTACAAAAGTGACGTCAAAGAGACATTTTCGTGCGATATCAAGCGCGACGATTACGGATATTTTCAAGGAACGAATCACCGGGGCGATGTATCCGACGAGCTACAGTTATTTGCTGAGGTTATGTATACAATTTTTGAAAAATATTTTTCCTAAGCCCTCCAAATCTCAACAAATAACATTGAATCATTTTAAAGTTGCGAGTGTTTAAAAAGAATGCCACTAGTGCGAAATGAAATATTTCTTTGTACAACGGAGCCTCCGGAGATCTGGCGTCTGTCGCTAAGCGTACAAAGGTAGCGGCAAACCACCGTTCCTCTTGTCGTGGTCTCAGCAAGTTCCGTCGGTGGAGATCTCTGAGAAGGACACTCACTTTGTAAGACCTCCAGTGATCATTACGCAAGTGCTTCGCCAGCTCATTGCACAGTGTTCTCTTTTCCCCGTTGGCAAGTGGCAAAGCACAAAAATTTTTCATCTGCAGCAAGATCTTCACACGTACCCTGTATCGGTACTGTGCAGCGAGATCCATGCTGGCATATTCTATAAGCATATCGCAGCAGGGTCTTTGCACGTCTGTTACAGAACATACTGTGGTGTGCCAAGACCCTGTTCTTTGCAACCGCATTCGACAGGTGCCTTCCAGCAAGATGTTCACCGGCTCGCTGTGAAGGATTCTGTGATTTGCCAAGAACAAGATCTTAGCAGGCCGGATCGACAGGTACCTTACAGCAGGATCATGGCAAACTCGTTGCAAAGCACCAAAGTTTGTCATCAGCAGCAAGATGCTGGCGCGTACACTGTATTGGCGCTGTGCTATGAGAACCATGCTGGCACATTTTATGGGTACCTCGCAGTGGGATGTTTGCACGCCTGTTGCGAAAGATGCAGCATTGTGCCAAGAACAAGTTCTTTGCAACTACATTTGACAGGTGCCTTCCAGCGACATCTTCATCGGCTTGCTGCGAAGGATTCTGTGTTCTGCCAAGAACAAGTTCTTCGCACGATTGACAGGTGCCTTGTAGCGGGAGCTTGGGAGGCTTATTGCGGAAGATACAGTGATTTGCCAAGAACAAGTTCTTCGCAAATCCATTTGACAGGTGCCTTCCAGCGCACCTTTCAAATGATCTTCCCCGCCCTTGCTGCGAAGGATTCTGTGTTTTGCCAATAAATGAATTAATAATTTTAACTTATAATAAATTTAATTGAAATTACATTGTTGAATCAATAACTCTTTTATGGTGAAATATGAATATTTATTTTCTCTTCAATTAATAAAAAATGAAAATTATATATAAAAAATATAAACTAGGATTAGATTCCCTATTATATTTAATCAAATTTTATAATTACGTATTAATTGAGAAATTAATAAATTTAAAAAATTTGGCGGTATTTTATTTTATTTAGAGGCATTTGTTCTATACCTGATAGGACATGATATACATCATAGGACATGATAGTTCTGTACACGATAGGATTGACTTTATAAAGAACTTTATATATTTTCGTTAAATAACATTTTTAAAAAGATATTATTATTATTATTATTATTATTATTATTATTATTATCTATATTATTTCAGATAAAAATGTAGCTTTTATAAAGAAGAGATGAATTAAAATAAATTTATATTTATACGAATTATTAAATTTAAAGTTAATATGAAGGAGGATTTCAAAGTAAATTTAGAATTTAAATCTAGTTAATTTAAAATTTGTTAGTTACAATAATAAGAATTCATTTTTTAGAATTTAAATTAAATTATATATACACTAGTCCCAAAAATTAAAGGAACAGAAAGCTTCGTGCATATTTTTAAGTGTTTTTTGAAGCGCTGTTTCTGTGTGAAAAATGGTGGTATCGAGATGAAAATAAAGCATTTTGAAGCTTCAAGTTTTTAGTTTTTAGATCTGTCGGCAACACTTTTTTGTGACCTACGGTTATCGCGCAATCATGAGAAATAGCGCAAGAAAAAAATTCAATCTTTTTGTTTCTTTTCAAGGTTCCACGAGCTGAGGAATTTTTTTCAGTTAAAACGATGTATAGGTTACTTAGCTTGTTTATTCAGCTTGAATTTCATTTTTATTAGTCTCTTTACGTCAATTTTTTGCTGAAATATCCGACCTTGAATTAAAAAGCATCCATTTGTCTTTGATAATCGATATCTCAGCAACCAATGATCGCACAATGATTTAAAGGGCAGCTTTGAAAACTTGAATACATTTCCTACAAAATTCTTTCCTTGATTATTGAAAATTCTTTTCACCCTTAACATTGATATGAAAAAAGTACATAAAATTGCCGTTTTCTGGCTTTTCAGTAAATCTACCACTATACTACAAGCTTGATCAAAGTTTGAAAAACAATTGGAGGAACAAGTGAATTGTTCCTAAACATCGCGTTATCATCATCAAAATCAAAAGACCAACTCTTTTCACAACTTTCCACTAGTTGCTTGTTAAATTTAAGAAAAAAAATTCGAGACATTTCCAATTTTTTTTTATTTGTAATTAAGGGGTGAGATGCAGTCAGAGGCGTGAAAAAACGAGCATTGTCAATAATTTTTTTTAATAGTAATTAAGTTTGTTTTACAAAAGTGGTTACACAGACTTTTTACGTTATATTTAAACTTGACTTGTACAAATTTTCAAAGAGAAATATTGATTATTTATAACAATATCGCCATCTTTGTCGGACCTCCTTCGGCATGTAGTGCTTTGCGGTGACCATTATAAAATTTTACTGGATCATCTGAAATAAAAAAACCAAAAAAAATCATTAGTTTAATAATAAAACTAATCTTTGATCGAAGCTTTTTTTAAATTAAAAAATGGCGGCTTCCGACAGATAACTTTCGATTTTCAACCAAAAAATCGTTCGTTTATTGCTAAAAAAATATATAAATTTTCAACAGAAATAAAAATCCTTCGATTAAGGACTAATTTTTAAAGCTATCAATAAGCACACCAAATTTTATCAAAATCCATCGAGTGGTTTTTGAATTATGGTCACTGACTTGAAAAACATAGTTTCGAGAAAAACGCGTTTAAAGTTTTTCTATGTCGATACGGTATTATTTGTTCGTAAAATTATGAGCTTGATGAATGAAGCTAAACTTTTGTAAAAAGTATTTTGATCCGCTGAATCCGAATATCACAGTTTTTTGCTGAAAAGTCGAGCATTCAATTGTTTATAGCCAATTGTTAAGACAATTTTACAAAAAATTAAGTTTTTCGGGATGAATTATTATTATTTTTTAACATTTTGGGCAATTTTAAAACGAAAGTATTCTTTATACAATTTTGCTAAAGTTCATAGTTTTTGAGTAATACATTTTTGAAAATTTCTGAAAGAGTTTTCCAAATTTACACTTGATTTATGTATAGAAATACTAATTAAAAAATTACTTACATCGAATCATCAATTCCTGGCCCATATAATAGGGTTTCTGCCGATGTGGAAGTTTCCAAAATATCAATTTGTTGTTGTCTTCGAAACATTCTGTCTTCCCGGGTATTATCGTTTGCGCGTTTGTCAGCCACGTTTATACGTTGAGAATCTAAAAACTATTCATCGGATTGACTTGAAATTTTCAGGGAGTATTTTCGAAACATCATACTTAAAGAAAAGGTAAAAAAATCGAATTTTAAAAAATTCTTACTGCATCTCACCCCTTAATATGCCTGAAAGATTAAGTACAGTGATTCTACGTAGAGGCAGCAACACACGGTATTGAATATACATAGCCACACACACGAACGCACACACACACACAATTAAAGGGGCTATGCCAGTGTGAACGCTGAAAATTTGGGTGATTTTCGGAGAAATAGAATTTCGGAGAATTTTTTTGGAAGAAAAGTACTCAATTAAATGTTGCGGGAAAAAATATTGAGATCCAAGCGACTTATGCGCTGCCTTCGGAGGCGCCACAAATAAACGTTCCTCCACTGCTAACATGATTCCGGCCGATTGAGAAGCTGAAACCGAAAAAGGAAAAAATGTCGTACTGGAAAGTATTTCCTGTGACGAAAAATATCAAAAACTAACAAAATAGCGTAGTTATG
This sequence comes from Ophion ellenae, assembly GCA_963210295.1. Taxonomy (NCBI): domain Eukaryota; kingdom Metazoa; phylum Arthropoda; class Insecta; order Hymenoptera; family Ichneumonidae; genus Ophion; species Ophion ellenae. Next base: position 18,877,690 of record OY723389.1, on the reverse strand, counting down.
AAAAAAAGTTTGTTTTCTTACCTATAAAATGGTCGTTTTTTCTCAATGCCAAATCGTCAATTTTCATCCAATCATAAATATCCTACGTCATTGTAGAAAAAATATATTCAAGAGTACTCAGTTCAAATTTCAAGTTAATCGGATAATTGCTCTTTGAGCTACAATGTCAGTAAATTTGAAAAATCTTGTTTCGGAAAATACGTATTTAAACATTTAACTATCGATTGTTGCAAGATAAAATGATTAGAGACACGGCCTTGAAGTTTTTACAGGATATTCTTGAAAGTATAAACTGTCGAAAAGGCAAAAAAAAATGATTTTTTTTTAAGTGTCACACCGGTATAGCCCACACTGGTATAGGTATTAAGGAATCAGATTGGTGTCGTTAAATAACGCGGAATTGACAAGCCGCGGGGTCTTTCTTAAAAAAATTAATTTCTTTAAACATTTCACACACACACACACACACACACACACACACACACACACACACACACACACACACACACACACACACACACACACACGCACACATACAGACAGACACATAGACGTGCATGTGCACAGAAAGCGTAAATCCGACCGTGCAACCTCAACATGGTACGCTTTGGGTGACGCAAATGCCGGCTGTTCACAATTGACAATCAAAATCGTGTCTAAAATGAGTCTGTGTTGTTTCCTGAGTTGTTTTTCAAATTTAAAAAAGAATTGAAATTTTTCGAATTTTTTTCTCAAATTTAACAAGAAATTAGTGTAACGTTGTGAAAAAGTCGAAAAAAGTTGGTCTTTTGATTTTGATGATGATTACACGATGTTTAGGACCAATAGACTTGTTCCTTCAATTGTTTTGTAAACTTTGATCAATCGGTCCGGAAAAACAGTGCGACAGATCAATACGCAAATTTACAAGGCTATTGGGGATACATCAAGCTGAAAAAAAACCTGGCAACCCTAGCCTTTCGATCAACGCTTGTAGTGTTTGTACTTTTTTCATATCAATGTTAAGGGTGAACAAAAAAAATTCTCAAAAATCAACGAAAATTTTTTGTAGGGAATGTATTCAAGTTTTTGAAGCTGCCCTTTAAATCCTTGTGCGATCATTGGTAGCTGAGATATCGATGATCAAAGACAGAAGGATACTTTTTCATTCAAGGTTGGATATCTCAGCAAAAAATTGACGTTGAGAGACTAATAAAAAACGAAATTGAAGCTGAATAAACAAGCTACCTGACCTATCCATTGATTCAACTGAAAACAAAATTCCTGACCTCGTAGAACCGTGAAAAGAAACTAATACTCCAGTCGAAATAGGATTTCACCTGGAATTAATTCCGGGCTTCGATTTTCTTTTTTTATACTTAGGGGGGGAGTGGTTGGTAGTGTCAATCTCGATTTACGGGAAAATTCCCCCGGTGCGTTTGCCGCCATCTTGATTTGAAGAGGGATTTTTTTTTGTTTTTCTAATAACTCGCTTATTTTGAACCTTAGAGTGAAAATGATGGTATTCAAAGTTGTGGGAAATCTAATTCTCCACAAGTTTGGTGATCATAATTTTTACCCTAGGATCGATATTTATAGAGTTAGACTGCTAAAAGGGGTAAAAAACGTTTTATTTTAACTGATCTCGTTTATTATCAAGTTTATTGTAAAAATGGTAATAAATAATCACATAGGAAATTTTATTTCCTTCAACTTTGGTTATTAGCATTTTTACCCTCGGATCAATATTTTCGGACTTATACTTAATTTAAGGGTGAACTTTGTTTTTATGTTCAGTTATTTCGTTGATTATCAAGTTTATCGTAAAAGTGGTAAGAAGTAATCAGGTAGGAAATTTTACTTTCTTCAACTTTGGTTAGTACCATTTTTACCCTAGGATCAATATTTTCGGACTTATACTTAATTTAGGGGTGAACTTTTTATTTATGTTCGGTTATTTCATTTATTATCAAGTTTATGGTGAAAATGGTAATGGATAATCAGGTAGGGAATGTTATTTGCTTCAACTTTGTTTATTACCATTTTTACCCTACGATCAATATTTTGAGTTGTAATGAAGGTGCGGGAAAAAAAATATACAGTAGAACCTCGATTATCGGAACCTTGATCATCCCAACCCTCAATTACCCGAACGCCTTTTTAAATATTTCAAAAATAAAATCGTCCATTTTTAATCGACGAACGGCTGTAACGCATTTTTGAGCGGCTAAGTCTCGCAGCCGTTTGAGAAGGAGAAGTTGCGTTGGGTTGCTCATTGTTGCTCACGGCGGTGGCAGCGAGCAACAATGTATCTTTCGCGCCAACGTTCGGATAATTGAGCGTTCGGATAAAGTAAGTCATCGTTCGGATAATTGAGGGTTGGGATGATCGAGGTTCGGATAATCGAGGTTCTACTGTATTTTTTTCCTGCACCTTCATTACAACTCAAAATATTGATCGTAGGATAAAAATGGTAATAAGCAAAGTTGAAGCAAATCAAATTCCCTACCTGATTATCCATTACCATTTTTACCATAAACTTGATAATAAACGAAAGAACTGAACATAGATAAAAAGTTCACCCCGAAATTAAGTATAAGTCCGAAAATATTGATCCGAGAGTAAAAATGGTACTAACGAAAGTTGAAGAAAATAAAATTTTCTATCCGATTATTTATTAGCATTTTTAAGATAAACTTGATGATAAACGAAATAACTAAGAATATAAAAAAGTTCATTCCTAAATTGAGTATAAGTCTGAAAATATTGATCCGAGAGTAAAATGCTAATAACCAAAGTTGAAGGAAATAAAATTGCCACCGTGATTATTTATTACCATTTTTACAATAAACTTGATAATAAACGAGATAAGTAACAAAAAAAAAACGTTTTTCACCCCTATTTGCAGTGTAACTCTATAAATATCGATCGTAGGGTAGGAACTATAATCATCAAACTTGTGGGGAATTACATTTCCCACAACTTTTGATGTGATCATTTTCACTCTAAGGTTGCAAATAAGCGAGTTATTCGAAAAACAAAAAATCCGCGTTTAAATCAAGATGGCGGCAAACGCACCGGGGGGATTTTCCCAAAAATCGAGATTTACATTACCACCCCCCCCCCCCCCGCCCCAAGTATAAAAAAAGAAAATCGAAGCCCGGAATTAAATCCAGGTTAACCGAATTTTAGACCTATCTCGACTGGACTATAAAAAAATTGGACATTTCTTTTCTTGCACTATTTCTCATGATTGCGCGATAACCGTAGCTCACAAAAAATGTTTGCCTACAGATCACAAAACTAGAAACTTGAAGCTTCAAAATGCTTTTTTTTTCATCTCGATACGACCATTTTTCACGCAGATACAGCGCTTCAAAAACCACTTAAGAAATGCAAGAAGCTTTCTGTTTCTTTAATTTTTTGGACTAGTGTGTATAGATATATGTTTAATTTTTAATTAAAAAACAATCTAAATTCAATGTTTGTTTTCGTTTACTTTATAAAAAAATAAAATTATATAATAGTAATGTAAATGAAATTAAATTTAATATTTATTTAAAGAAATGAGTTATTGATTGTAATTACCTTTTGTATCAGGGTTAATTTAATTCAAATTTTATAATTTTTTCTCGAATTAATAAGATTTCAATAAATAGTTAATTTTATGTGAAATAATTATTAAAAATATTTATTTAGTGGAGATATTTTATTCGATTATTAAGATATCTAGTTTTTTAATAAATTAGCTTAATTCAGACAATATTTATTTTATTTTATATTAAAATTTAAAAAATTAAAAACTTTAGGGCTAATGTTATTTTTTTTTATTATAATGTATATTAAGTAATATATTGATAAGGTTGATAATATCTATCTAAGTAAAAAATGTTTTAATTTATTTAATAAAATTTAAGATTAAAGTATAATTTATTTTTTTTTAATTAAATTCAAATTGAAACAATGATTAAATTAGTATATTTAAAAAAATTATTAATTTGAATGGAAATTTATTTAATAATAATTAGGAAATTGTAATTTTTTTTTGCAATTTAATAAAACATTTGGCCTCCTCAATGAATTTATTTAAATAGCTGCAGTAATTTAACTGTACAAAGGTAGCATAATCAATAGTTTTTTAATTGAAAACTGTAATGAACGCTGATGGCGTTGGGGGAGGGGGAACCTAACGTGTCGAGTAGGCGAAAATCAGCGCAAAACGGAGAGCGCGAAAACATATATGTAGTAGGAGCACGGTACAAAAAAATACATTTAAAAAATGTATATCTCCAACATTATGGTGCGTCGCTAACTATCCCTTTAGGGGTTGTCTTAGAACATCGTGTATGGAAAATTTCAGACCGAAATTCGATTTCTGCTTTTCGAAATTGTATCATATAACGCCAACAGAAAATTCAACATTGGAAACCGACGAAAGATTTTTTTCCAACTTTTACCCCCCTCCCGCCGGAGGGACGGTTGCGGTGGTTGAAAACATAAAAAATTTATCGTACGATGTTCTTTAAGTAAATAAGCCGACTGTTTAGGAAATTACTGAAAATTAAAAACTTGGGAAAAGTCGAATAAATCGTTGAATAACAACGATACAAACTTCACTCTCATTCTGTCCCGCCCAAGCGTTGCCGTGCGCGCCTTCATTTGTTTTGACGTTAGAGCGCTGGTAGCATAACGCTAAATTCACGGCACCACGCGCGCGAGCACGACCGTCATATTCGGCGCGGAAGTGTCTTTCTTCCCCACTGCGCGAATACATTTTTTTCGCAAACGTTCGTGCACGTGATTTGTGACAGATAAACGGTTTTTTTTCCTGTGTCAGAAAGATACGTATATATTGTGCTGTGATATAGAAATCGAAAGAATCGTTGAACAGCAATGATAAAAGCCGCACATCCATTCTTTCACGCCTAAGCGTTGGGTTGCGCGCCTTCTTTTGTTTTGGAACGCGACCTCTCGACTCGCGCGAGTAGAGAGCAAAGATACCAAATCCGACACGCTCGGCGTGAAGTGTCTTTCTTTTCTACTGCGCGAATAAATTTTTTCGCGTACGTTCATGCACGTGCTTTGTGACAGTTAAACGACTTTTTTTCCAGTGTTAGAGAAATACGTGTATAATATGCTGTGATATCGAGATCGAAAAAATCGTTGAAAAGCAACGATACAATCCTCAAACCCATTATATCACGCCCAAGAGTTGCGTGCGCGCCTTCATTTGTTTTAGCACACGACCGCTGGTAATATCCCGCGAAATTTTCGACACCACGTGCGCGAGTAGAGAACAAAGATCCACATCCGACACGTTCGGCGTGACGTGTTTTTTTTCCCTACTGCGCGAATAGATTTTCCGCGACGTTCATGCGTGTGCTTTATATATATTGTGTTGAAATATTATTTGCGAATATTGCGATTCGCGTTATATTTTCGGACAAATTTCCGAAACATCAATGGGTCGACCGCAGAAAAAAAAATCGTCGCGCAGACATGCCTGGCGTCTCAAGTATGTATTTTCATGATGTTGTAACTATTTTTCTTGTTAGCCCTCCTGTCATACCCTATTTTATTTTTTTTTATCTTTTTCTTTCTCTGTTACCTCCTACCTATTCATTATTTCTCATGACTTTTCCATGCTTTCCCTTCGGTATAATTTTTTTCTTTTTTGCAAATTCATTTCTTTCGAGCATGATGGGGTCCGATTAGTCCGAAATTTAAATATTTCCGTGTTTACACTGAAAAACGCCGGTGTTTTTTTACATTGTTTTGCGTAATCTTTTAAAAATATAGAGTAATTTTTTGTTAAGTCGACATTTATTTTCCAAATGCTCATAACTTCATTACCTTTTTTTCATATCTTTTTTTAAATGCTCCCCATAAAAAAGAAATTTGATAAATATTCAAAATCATTTTCGGCTAATTTTTTTTTCTTAGAAACAATTATCGACTTTTCAAAGAACATAATTTTTTATTTTATTTCTTCGTTACAAAAATATTATTAATTTGGCGTCATTTGCTGCATGACCCATCGTAGAAACAATAGGTTGGGAACGATGGGTCATGCAGCAAATAACGCGAAATTAATAATATTTTTGTAACGAAGAAATAAAATAAAAAATGTTCTTTGAAAAATCGGTATTTGTTCCTAAAAACGGAAAAAAAATTAGTCGAAGATGATTTTCAATATTTATCAAATTTCTATTTCATGGAGAGCATTTTTGAATAAACAATATGAAAAAATTTGATGGACTTATGATCATTTAGAAAAAAATGTCGACTTGAAAAAAAATTACTCTATACTTTTAAGATTACGCAAGACAATTTGAAGAAAAACGTGTTTTCCAATGTAAACACGAACATATTTAAATTTTCGACAAATCGGACAGTCATGCTCGAAAGAAATAAATCGATAAAAAGAAAAAAATTATGCCGAGGGGAAGCATGGAAAAGTCATGAGAAAGAATGAATAGGTACGAGGTTTCAGAGAAAGAAAAAGATGAACATAAATAAAAATGGGCATGGCAGGAGGATTTCTTCGCGTTATTTGCTGCATGACCCATCGTTTCCACGTTGCCATTTATTTCAGTTCCTCTTCTATCTCTTTTTGGCAGAGTTCCTCTTCACATTTTCATATTATCCTTCCTTCTTCTTCTTGCCTATTTTCAACGTCATCCTGAAGTCCCTCTTTTTCTGCTTCACTCTTGTCTCTTCTCTTTTATTCTTCATTAAGACGGAATGACACCTTATCGCAGTGGGTATGGTAGAACGATTACAGATACCCAAAAATCTCTGAAACTGCTCTTCAGATCCCGTCAAAACTTTGCCAAACGACGTCAAATAGATAGACGAACAGCTGTCTGCCCCTCAAATTCTCTGAATTTGAGAAAAAATACGTAGTTTGGCTTATCATAAGCCAATCTACTTTTTTTTCTCAAATTCAGAAAATTTAAGGGGCAGACAGCTGTTCGTCTATCTATTTAACGTCGTTTGGCAAAGTTTCGACGGGATCTGAAAAGCCGTTTCAGAGATTTTTGGGTATCTATAATTGTTCTACCATACCGACCGCGATAAGGTGTCATTCAGTCTTAACGTTCAGCAGTTCGAAATGATCAATCCATTGTTTTCCTGCTATGCTTTCTCCCAAATTTCCTCAACATTTGCCCCCGAATTTGTTGATTGCCTCCCACCATCCTGTTCAATATTTAATTAGAAAATAATCAAAATTTCATGTTTGTTTTCGTTTACTTTATAAAAAATAAAATTATATATAGTAATGTAAATTAAATTAAATTTAATATTTATATAAAGAAATGAGTTATTGATTGTAATTACCTTTTGTATCAGGGTTAATTTAATAAAAATTTTATAATTTTTTCTCGGATTAATAACATTTCAATAAATAATTAATTTTATGTGAAATAATTATTAAAAATATTTATTTAGTGGAGATATTTTATTCGATTATTAAGATATCTAGTTTTTTAATAAATTAATTTAATTCAGACAATCTTTTATTTCATTTTATATTAAAATTTTATTTGTTGATAGCCTCCCAGCATCCTGTCGTATCTCTTGCCTTGCTCACCCTCTCCCACACTTTCATTCTCCATTCCTCTTTTGCCTCCTTATACATTTTTCTCAGCTTTTTTCTTTCCTCCCGGAGGACCTTTTTACTTTTCTGTTTCTTACTCTGACGAATCTTTTGAGCGCTCCCCACATCATTCCTCTCTGTTCTTTACATTTTTCGCTAAACTATTTCGGCAGGCTTCCTAATCTCTTTGTTTATTTTCCTCTTAGTATTCATTCTTGCTCCTTCAGCAGCCTCATAAATATTATCCCTGCACTCTTTCGATTCCTTGCTTCTAGGCCTTCCCATTCCTCCTGAAACGTTTGAGTTCCCTCTTCTTTCCATCCTATCCTTTCTTCATCTTGCTCAAAAAGATCTTCTTCCCGTACCATCTCCCTATCCTCTCTTTCCATTCCTATAGCAAATGTGTGACAGGTAGATGGTCAGATTCCCCGCGTCTTTTCACCTTTAACCAGCTAACTTCGTCCTGACTTCCTCTGTCTAATCCTATCACCAAATCCAACACTGAGCATAACACTCCTCTCTTTCCCTCACAAATGTTTTTTCTCTTCCTTACCTCCTTCTGCCCTGTCATTTAGTACCTTCAGCCCCATCCCTTCATATAATCTTAATAACCTTTGTCCCTTGGGGTTGACTTTTTGTCTTATCTTCTCCACTGACTTCTATCTTCATTCGCTTCTCCTTCATTCACTGCTTGTTCTTCTCCAATTCTTACGTTCCTATCGCCCACTATTAGTACTACTTCATTTCCTCCTGCTTCCTCATCTATCACTTCTTTTCAGTGCTTCTCTACTTTTTCATACCAACATTCAGGCTCCTCATCCTCCCACGGTTATGCCTCCCCATCTCCATTCTGTACCTTCTGCCCCCCTTCGGTCCTCACCGTCTCCTCCTCCCCCAACAACTTCTTAAAATGAGGCATCCAGTCCTCCTTGCTTATGTTCTCGGCCACTTCCGTACTTTTCACTCTGAATTTCTTAACTGCTCTCCACCATCTCTCCATGCATATGATCTTCCTGACCTCCGCCGTCTCTCTTCCATCCACTTTTCCTTCTCTCTTTCTTTTACCTCTGTCCACTTTCTTCTTTCCTCCCCGAATTTCCTCTTGGATTCTCTATTTTTTTCACAAATATTTTTAATGCATTTCATACGCGTCTTTTTTTACTTACTCTCCCTACTTAGCCAACTATTACCCTTCCTATTCCCTTTTCTGGGTTTCATCATGCCGGTAGCGGCCGCTCCCTTCCATATTTACTTCCATAAAGCCAGCAGAGCAAATTTCCCAAAATGGTATTTAATTGGTATCAAAATTTCGTGCTTTTTATGTGCTAATTTTGTGCTCCATTAAAAAATGTTGTGCTCTTGTCGTTTAGCGGGTAATTAGAAATCAAAAGTGCTGTGCTGGTTTAAGATCAAGCTAGCAGAACACTTAAAGATCTTTGCCATATCTAAGAATAAAACTACGTGATATTTATGTGCCTTTTATGTGCTTTACGAATATCGAATAGCCAAACCCCTATTTTTTCGCCCGATATAGACCCTCAAAAAGCCCTCCAATAAGAGCATATACCATTTTTTGGGTATTCTGCAATGAAAATATATTATATTTATGTGCTTTTTAGATGCTCTACAAATATCCAAGAGCCAAACCGCTAAAACGAAAATTTCTCCCAAAACGACCCCTACGAGACCCAAGCTACCCGCCAATACGAGTATTGGCTATTTTTTGGATATCGCAAAATCAAAGTAGTCCACATTTATCTGCTTTTTATGTGCTCTACGAATATGCAAGAGCCAAACCGCTAAAATGCAAATTTCTCCCAAAACCACCTCTACAACACCCAAGCTACCCGCCAATACGGGTATTGGCTATTTTTTTCGATATCGCAAAATCAAAGTAGTCCACATTTATGTACTTTTTATGTGCTCTACGAATATCCATGAGCCAAACCGCTAAAACGAAAATTTCTCCCAAAACCACTCCTACAAGACTCAAGCTACCCGCCAATACGAGTATTGGCTATTTTTTCGATATCGTAAAATCAAGTTATTTCACATTTATGTGTTTTCTATGTGGTTTTCGAGTATCTAAGAGTGAAACCGCATATATGGAAAGTTTTTCAGATACCATTCGTAAAAGACCGAAGTGACCCTCTACCAAGATATTATTTAACGCTACTATTTATCTGACGCTATTATTTCATTCTCGTGAAATCAAATTAAAGCTGATTAAGTCCTTTTTATGTACTTTTCGAGTACTTAAGACGGAGTGACACCTCATCGCGGTCGGTATAGTGGGACAGAATTATAGATACCCAAAAATCTCTGAACCGGCTCTTCAGATCCCGTCGAAACTTTGCCAAACGACGTCAAATAGATAGACAAACAGCTGTCTGCCCCTCAAATTTTCTGAATTTTAGAAAACAAATGTAGATTGACTTATGGTGAGCCAATTCACGTTTTTTTTTCTAAAATTCAGAAAATTCGAGGAGCAGACAGCTGTTTGTCTATCTATTTGACGTCGTTTGGCAAAGTTTCGACGAGATCTGAAGAGCCGTTTCAGAGTTTTTTGGGTATCTATAATTCTGTTCTACTATACTGACCGCGATAAAGTGGAACAATTATAGATACCCAAAAATCTCTGAAACGGCTCCTCATATCCTGTCGAAACTTTGCCAAACGACGTCAAATAGATAGACGAACAGCTGTCTGCCCCTCAAATTTTCGGAATTTGAGAAAAAAACGTAGATTGGCTTATCATAAGACAATCTACATTTTTTTCCCATATTCAGAAAATTTGAGGGGCAGACAGCTGTTCGTTGATCTATTCGACGTCGTTTGGCAAAGTTTCGACGTTATCTGCAGAGCCGTTTCAGACATTTTTGGGTATTTATAATTGTTCCACCATACCGACCGCGATGAGGTGTCATTCCGTCTTAAGTACTCGAAAAGTACATAAAAAGGACTTAATCAGCTTTAATTTGATTTCACGAGAATGAAATAATAGCGTCAGGTAATAGTAGCGTTAAATAATATCTTGGTAGAGGGTCACTTCGGTCTTTTACGAATCCCGGCTGGAAATTTAGTTATGGCCCTAATCACGCTCGGATCAGGTTGCCAGACTGCCATTATATGGCGCTAGTATGGCAACCTGATCACGGCGTGAACAAAAATGTAACGCTGTTCCCGATAACGGCGGGATCTGGCAGCCTGATTACGCCTAAATCTGGCAGCCTCATGGGGCCCTATCCTGGCGCCTGGCGCCTGGCCCTATCGTGGCGTGTATACGGCTGCCTGATCGGATGTATTAATATTACAGAAAATATACGGAACGAATAACATACAACTTTTTTTGTTTATTGAATATTTAAGACCAACTTACATCTGAACAGTTCAACAAAACATACATTTTTGAACTTACTGACAGTCTTTTGTTTTTTTGTTCTTATTTTTGTTAATTTTTATTATTATTCTTATATTTATTATTTTTGTTTATATATTTATTTAAAAAATATATTTAAAAGCTATATCCACACACTTGTGGTCATTCTTTTTTTTGTCGTTCTGAGCGGTGACCGGCCCAGTCCTTCGCGTTGTTCAGCACCTTGCCAACAGCTTGCTGGACTTGATTAAAATAATGGCAGTCCATCAATATTAAATTGTAAATACAAAATCTTTTCTCTGTGGATATCTGTATTCACATACCTCTGAAGGTAATTTTTCATGCCAAAGTACACAAAGTGACCATTGGTTTCACCATTTTCGTCTGTAAAATCGACTATTTCGGATGTAGCTGAATTTGTGCTTAATAAAGTTTTCGCTGACTGAGGTAAATGTAATGTAAGAGTAACCTTCGTCGGAAAATTTTAAACAAACCGTCAAGTTGAGTGTGTGGGATATTGTTGTTGATGACCCATTCTCGCAGTTCTTCAACTTCATCTCTGTTTCAACGTTGCACATTTTCTTGACCAGGCTCTTTATCTTCGCTGCCATTTAAATTCTCTCCGCTGACATGGGGATCTTCTTCGCTGCCGTTCGAACCCTCTCCGCTGACATGGAAATCTTCTTCACTGGGGTTGAGATTCTCTCCGCTGACATGGGGATCTTCTTCGCTGCCATTGAAACCCTCTCCGCTGGCATGGAGATCTTCTTCGCTGCCATTAAAACCCCCTCCGCTGGCATTAGGATATTGTTTGCTGGTAGCTTTATCAAGACTTTCCTGATCTTGAATTTTATCATTCGGGCCTCTTTCTGTAAATATTCAAATTTTTCGTTAACAAAACAACGTATATCATACTCATTTTTCAAATTATATTTTATATTGATATTATACTATTTTTATTTTTAAAATATTTTTATATTTTTTAAATTATACTTTATATTGATATTATTCTATACACAAGTGTATAAAAATTCATATATTTTGTAAAAGTTAAAAAAAGTAAGGTTATACATACCTGGTACGTGACCATTCGATGGACCATTCTCGCAGTTCTTCAACTTCATCTCTGTTCCAACGTTGCACATTTTCTTGACCAGGCTCTTTGCTGCCATTTAAATCCTCTCCGCTGACATGGGGATCTTCTTCGCTGCCATTAAAACCCTCTCCGCTGGCATAGAGATCTTCTTCGCTGGTGTTCGAATCCTCTCCGCTGGCATTAGGATATTGTTCGCTAGTAGCTTTATCAAGACTTTCCTGATCTTGAATTTTATCATTCGGGCCTCTTTCAGTAAATATTCAAATTTTTCGTAAACAAAACAACGTATATCATTCTCATTTTTCAAATTATATTTTATATTGATATTATACTATTTTTTATTTTTTTATATTTTTATATTGTTTGAATTATATTTTATATTGATATTATTCTATACACAAGTGTATACAAATTCATAAATTTTGTAAAAGTTGAAAAAAGTAAGGTTATACATACCTGGCACTTGTACCGATGATCGGGACTCGTCAACTTTTTTCTTCGAACGACATCTCCTAACACGTAACCGTGTCAAATACCGCTTCCTTTCTTTGCGATTTATAACGTTTTCACTTTATGTGCTCCTTTTTACATTTCGTGAAAACTTTCAAGTTTTAACCCAAACACGATGTATAAATTTCCAGTCGGGTATGCAATATGACACACGTGCAACGTATATATATAGTTTTTGAATTCAACACTAGCGCCACCACTTTAGCGCTAGCCTGAGCACTGCCATGCATGGGCCTCCTAATAGAGCCATATTAGGGCACTAATAAGGCAAACCACATTATGGCCATATTCACGTTTGCCATAAGTTTGCCTGACCTGTGGCTGCCTGATCACGGCAGGCTCACGGCCAAATCAAAATTCCCGAAATAAGGATAGCCACACAGCTCCCTCATTACGGCCCGATCATAAATCTGGCTAGCCTGAACAAATTTCCAGCCGGGATGGTTTCTGAAAAACTTTCCATATATGCGGTTTAGCTCTTACATACTTGAAAACCACATAGAAAACACATAAATGTGAAATAACTTGATTATGCGATATAGAAAAAATAGCTAATACTCGTATTGGCGGGTAGCTTGGGTCTCGTAGGGGTGGTTTTGGGAGAAATTTTCGTTTTAGCGGTTTGGCTCTTGGATATTCATACAGCATCTAAAAAGCATATAAATATGATGTATTTTCATTTCAGAATATCCAAGAAATGGTATATGCTCTTATTGGAAGGCTTTTTGAGGGTCTATATCGGGCGAAAAAAGGGGTTTTTCTGTGCGATATTCGTAAAGCATATAAAAGGCACATAAATATCTTGTAGTTTCGTTCTTCGATATGGCAAAGATCATTAAGTGCTCTGCTAGCTTTATCTTAAGACGGAATGACACCTCATCGCGGTCGGTATGGTAGAATAATTATAGATACCCAAAAATCTCTGAAACGGCTCTTCAGACCCCGTCGAAACTTTGCCAAACGACGTCAAATAGATAGACGAACAGCTGTCTGCCCCTCAAATTTGCTGAATTTGAGAAATAGAACGTAGATTTTCTTATCATAAGCCAATCTACGTTTCTTTTCTCAAATTCCGAAAATTTGAGGGGCAGACAGCTGTTCGTCTATCTATTTGACGTCGTGTGGCAAAGTTTCGACGGGATCTGAAGAACCGTTTCAGAGATTTTTGGGTATCTATAATTGTTCTACCATACCGACCGCGATGAGGTGTCATTCCGTCTTAAACCAACACAGCACTTTTGATTTCTAATTACCCGCCTAACGAAAAGAGCACTACATTTTTAAACGGAGCACAAAATTAGCACCAAAAAAGCACAACATTTTGATACCAATTGAATCCATTTTGGGGACTTTGCTCTGCTAGCTTTATGGAGGTTCCATATTCCTTGTTTCACCTTTTTCCATCTTGCATTCCTTGTGCTCCCTGCCCTTTCCACCTCCCTTGCTTTCTCCGTTTTATTTGGCCGAGACCGTCATTTATTATTAAGTCGATTCTGCGCTTCAATCAACCCTCTTTCCCCGTCGTCGACACTCTTTTTCTCTTCCGTACCCGCATGTACCCCGTTCTCGCCGTCCTGCTAGTTTGGTCGCAACGCCGGCGAGTGCGTTTCTTCGTGAATTTTGCCGTCCTTGCTACTTTCTTCCATGCCCACACTCACGTTCCTTTCTATCGAATGTAACAGCTTGGTCCTTGACGCGAATGCCACCTTTTCACCACTACTTCTTTCCCTCCCAAAGCCCAGCTCCATCTCCTCGCTATCCCATCCTCCTGTTGTTTTGTCCATTATTCATACTTCTCAGCCGCTTCGTCTTCCGTCAATGCCCTTGTAGCCTCACATTCCAGTATATGCTCCAATATTTACTGTGCTGCCCTGCAAACCCTGCATCTTGTGTCCCCCTCCTGGACTGGAACACAGGTTGCCTTTTTCGCCACTCTACCTTCGCTTCCATCTGACATCTTAGACGATTCTTCAGCTTTCTTTTGAACAATTTGTAGCCCGTATCCATGAGCATTATCCCCTTATAATTTTTTGCCTCATTTGGATTGCCCGCCTTGGCTTCGGCTGACGTCGCTGTCACCACCCATAGACACTCCGGGCTTGCTGCGGCAGGTCCTTCTAGAACTCGGTCTTATTTGTTCCTTTCGATTATTCCCACTTTGCCTTTTGTCATCTGCGCATCTCATCTTATATTCGCTTTCTTATTCGATGCTTTTAATTATTTTCTGTTCCTCATATATTATCGTCGTTCGTTTTTTTCTCATCTCTTCCTCCAATGAATTCAATAAACAGAAATGCCGCTTCTTTTTCAGACGATGGAAGGTGACGCGACAAATTGTACCGGTGACGTCAAACGAGGAGAATAGATCAGCCATCCCTGAGGATGATGTGAATTCATTGACGGTAACGTTGAAAAAGTCAGCCGAGAGGCAGACAGTATCTGATTTTTTTCAGACTGCTCTCAACCAAGAATTGGACGATTCGAATCGTGAAGTGTTCGTTGATAGCGAAACGCCGCTTCCCAACACTTCGCGTGGAAACAAATCCATTGCGCTGCCCCCACTTGGTAAGAGTCTCCCAGGGGGTAAACCCCTTGGCGACGAAACACCTGAAAATCTCAATACGAGACCGTGTAATGAATTCGATTTAGTACATAGGTCGCAATCGTGTGCAATGAACATCGAAAATGTTGGACAAGTAGTGTCCGATGTTTCGTTGTGTCCGGTGACGGATCATTGTAATAACGTTGTCAAAATTCACGGTAATTCTGAATTGCATCTTGAAATTGGGAGCGACGGCCAGTCTTGCGTTAAAGAAATGGTCATCGATCTGCCCAGTCAAGAGAGCCAAAGTACTGATGATGGTTTCGATGAGCATGAGCTCGTAATAGACCAAACGCCTGTAGACGTTGGTCTCGAGCCGGAAGTGAAAATCGATGGTCGACGAATTGTCGACATTACTAGTCTCTTCCAACAGCTCCATGAAAAATTCGACAACCACAATCGTTTACTCGACTGCTCGTTCAGTTGTTTACAAATGATCAAACATGTCGATCGCGGGTTGAATACCCAGCTATTCTTTAAGTGCAAAATGTGCAATTATCGGTTTGAAGTTTCGACAGACTCTCCTACTGAAAGTTTTCTTGATGTGAACAAAAGTGCTGTATGTGGCACCGTCACAATGGGTGGAGGCTATTCAATGGCGCAAGAATTTTTCGCCTCGATGGCCATTCCCTTTATGGGGCATAACACGTACCGAAAGTACCGTGAGAGCCTTTTTAAGGACTTTCATTTGGTTGCCACGGACGAAATGAAATGTGCAGCTGAAATAGAAAAGAAAATAGCAATAGCGAAAGGCCATGTCATCGACGGTATTCCGTATATAACAGTCGTTGCCGATGGGTGTTGGCCGAAAAGGTCATATCCTAACGGGAAACATGACTCGCTTTCAGGAACGGCTATGATATTTGGCAAAGAGACTGGACTAGCCCTCTTCGTTGCAGTGCGGAACAAATATTGTGCAGTTCATGCTAAGGCTGAACAATTAGGCCGAGAGCCACCGGAACATACCTGTTACCGAAACTGGGGACGAGAACAAAGTTCTACGTCCATGGAAGCAGATATCATCGTGGAAGGATTCAAAATGAGCCTAGAAACGCATGGTTTGATTTACAAAACGCTCATAGCAGATGGCGATAGCAGCGTCTATCAAGCCATTCGTAATGCTGATCCTTACGCACATTATGGGGTCATGGTCGAAAAAATAGAATGCACGAACCATTTATTTCGCAATTTGGGAAACAAACTTAGACGTGCATCTACAATGAAAATACGGTGTGCTCCGACGAAAGGTGTCATAACCGTGACGGCCTTTAGAAACTATGTTTCGACAAGTGGTTTCAAACTTCGCAAAATTATCGAATCAGCGCGCGATTTGCGTAATGCTGAGGATGTTTTGGAGGCGGACAAAATCAAGCGCCTTCAAAACGATATTTTGACAAGTTTGGATCACGTATTTGGTGATCATTCCAAATGTGCGATACTGCCAATGGGTTGTGAGCCCGAACCGAACGGTAAAAACTTGATACCGGAGCTGCGTCGCACAGGTATATATCCAGCAGTCACAGACGCTGTTAATTATTTAATGTGCCACGCTAAAAGTCTTTTGCGAAACGTTACAAATAACGTCGCGGAGAGTTGCAATTCGATAGTGAACAAATTGAACTCCGGCAAACGGCTTAATCATTGCGCCAAAGAGTCTTTCCAGGTGCGATGCTACGGAGCAGTCACCCAGTACAATTCGGGTAAAGTGCTTTCTAAAATGCACCAGAAAGTGGCGGGAATTATTCCTACTACTGTTTCGGAAATGGAGAGAAGAAGACAACGACAAGTAGAGAGGAAGAGGGAATCCGAGAAAAGTACACGTGCCTGTGTACGCCGGAAACGGCTCAAAACCGATAAAGACTATGGACCATCGGCTGAAAAGCCCGATCAACCAAAGGAAATTATCGATGTCCTTGTCGCTAAGCATTTTGATAAGTTGAAAGAAAATGCAGAAAATCGGGCAAAGATAGAGCGCGAAACAGTATCTCAAAGGGACTGTGACGAGTGGCATTATCTGCGCAGAGATATGATTACTGCTTCGCACTTCGGACCCATATGTCGCATGTTGAAAACAACTTCATGCGCGAATATGGTAACAAGGATCCGTTATCCAAGAGTTCTGGATACTGTCGCAACGCAACACGGCATAACCAATGAACAGAAGGCTAGAGAAACCTTGGAGCGCAAGCTACAAATTCGAATTCGACCCTGCGGCCTATTTATCGATGAAGTGTTGCCGTACTTGGGAGCATCACCGGATGGTCTAATCGACGATGACGGCATTGTCGAAATTAAATGCCCTCTTTCAGCGAAAGACCTGATGGTTGAAAATGCCATTGAGCGCAATGCTAATTTGCAGCGCATTTTCAAAAAAAATAGTTCCAACGCCATGAGTGAAACTCACGTTTACTTTTATCAGGTACAAGGTCAGCTTCATGTTACACAGCGATTATATTGCATCTTTGCGCTGTGGACTTCGGTGGACATCAAGTACGTGAAAGTCCACCGAAATGATGACTTTTGGAAGTCCAAAATGGAGCCGTTCTTAATAAATTTTTATATGGAATGTCTGCTCCCAGAAATCGTTGATAGTCGTCGAAGCCGATCAATGCCCATTCGAGAGCCACAATATATTTTGAATGCTCGCAACGAGGCACGCATTAAAAAAAAAGCTGTACCGGTCCCAAGTAAACGGAAACGTTCATCTACCGGGACAGGGCAAGAGTCCATCGAGTACTGCGATAGCGGAAATAGTGTTTCTGTTATAGACACTGATCCATTGGATGCTGCCTCACACGACATACCTATCTGCGATTTGGAAGAGAACTCCCAAGAGAGTGTCACTTTGCAGTGGGTGCCAGTCGAAGTTGCCGATGATATACCTCCAGAGGAGAACATCAACATTCTTAATGCTGTGCGACAAAATATTTCGGTAAACACCGTTATTGCAGAGATAGAGCTGCTAGATAGCCTCTTGTCAGATTCAAGTATCGACTTGTTTCTAACAGTTTTGCAGAGACAGAAGCACTTTGACTTTCAACCCGCATGCTATACGGCGTATTATAATTACATTAAGCCGTGTCGTGCTGGGAGGAAAGATTTACAAATCGTTGGTGGCAACGCATCAAGACATTGGTGTTGCATATATTATGACGGAAATAACGTCATGATATATGATAGTATGAATCCTAGCGAGCTGTGCGCCCTCCATAGCGACGAAAAGAGGTACATACAGCGACGCTATCCTGACGTTTCAGACGATAAAATATATTTTCAACCAGTAACGATGCAACCAGATTGTTACAGTTGCGGCGTTTATGCTGCTGCATTCGCCACTAGCATAGCGATGGATGCAGATCCGTCCTATGTAGAATATTCCCAAAATGCACTACAAATGCGTTTACATTTGATAAATACTATTCGCAATCGGGAAGTATTTCCGTTCCCATGTAAATAAATTTGCACAATTGCGGGTAATTGACTTGCATGTTTTCAATGATGTTTCATGGGCATAAACGCATGCTCATGCTGCAGTAGCTGTTTATCATAGCGCGTCACCGGCAACATACTGCTGAGCGGTGCAAAGCCCTTCGCACCTACCGATCACCATTCTGATCGAGAAAGATTGTCCATTTTCCAAACGATTGGCAAAACGGCCGCTGCCTTCCGCAGCTTGTGCCCCGTCAGTACCTCTGGCTAGCGATACTTTGCCAGAATACAAAATAATGACCACCATTCTAGGAAACAATGCAACCAATCGTTTGAATAATAAGACGTCATTAGAGGTATATCACCGCTATCCGTAGCGCCTAACCGGCAACACACTGCTGAGCGGTGCAAAGCCCTTCGCACCTACGGATCACCATTCTGATCGAGAAAGATTGTTCATTTTTCAAACGATTGGCAAAACGGCCGCTGCCTTCCGCAGCTAGTGCCCCGCCAGTACCTCTGGCTAGCGATACTTTGCCAGAATACAAAATAATGACTGCCATTCGAGGAAACAATGCAACCAATCGTTTGAATAATAAGACGTCATTAGAGGTATATCACCGCTATCCGTAGCGCCTAACCGGCAACACACTGCTGAGCGGTGCAAAGCCCTTCGCACCTACCGATCACCATTCTGATCGAGAAAGATTGTCCATTTTTCAAACGATTGGCAAAACGGCCGCTGCCTTCCGCAGCTAGTGCCCCGCCAGTACCTCTGGCTAGCGATACTTTGCCAGAATACAAAATAATGACTGCCATTCGAGGAAGCAATGCAACCAATCGTTTGAATAATAAGACGTCATTAGAGGTATATCGCCGCTATCCGTAACGCATAACCGGCAACACACTGCTGAGTGGTGCGAAGCCCTTCGCACCTACCGATCACCATTCTGATCGAGAAAGATTGTCCATTTTTCAAACGATTGGCAAAGGGCCGCTGCCTTCCGCAGCTAGTGCCCCGTCAGTACCTCTGTCTAGCGATACTTTGCCAGAATACAAAATAATGACCACCATTCTAGGAAACAATGCAACCAATCGTTTGAATAATAAGACGTCATTAGAGGTATATCACCGCTATCCGTAGCGCGTCACCGGCAACATACTGCTGAGCGGTGCAAAGCCCTTCGCACCTACCGATCACCATTCTGATCGAGAAAGATTGTCCATTTTCCAAACGATTGGCAAAACGGCCGCTGCCTTCCGCAGCTTGTGCCCCGTCAGTACCTCTGGCTAGCGATACTTTGCCAGAATACAAAATAATGACCACCATTCTAGGAAACAATGCAACCAATCGTTTGAATAATAAGACGTCATTAGAGGTATATCACCGCTATCCGTAGCGCCTAACCGGCAACACACTGCTGAGCGGTGCAAAGCCCTTCGCACCTACGGATCACCATTCTGATCGAGAAAGATTGTTCATTTTTCAAACGATTGGCAAAACGGCCGCTGCCTTCCGCAGCTAGTGCCCCGCCAGTACCTCTGGCTAGCGATACTTTGCCAGAATACAAAATAATGACTGCCATTCGAGGAAACAATGCAACCAATCGTTTGAATAATAAGACGTCATTAGAGGTATATCACCGCTATCCGTAGCGCCTAACCGGCAACACACTGCTGAGCGGTGCAAAGCCCTTCGCACCTACCGATCACCATTCTGATCGAGAAAGATTGTCCATTTTTCAAACGATTGGCAAAACGGCCGCTGCCTTCCGCAGCTAGTGCCCCGCCAGTACCTCTGGCTAGCGATACTTTGCCAGAATACAAAATAATGACTGCCATTCGAGGAAGCAATGCAACCAATCGTTTGAATAATAAGACGTCATTAGAGGTATATCGCCGCTATCCGTAACGCATAACCGGCAACACACTGCTGAGTGGTGCGAAGCCCTTCGCACCTACCGATCACCATTCTGATCGAGAAAGATTGTCCATTTTTCAAACGATTGGCAAAGGGCCGCTGCCTTCCGCAGCTAGTGCCCCGTCAGTACCTCTGTCTAGCGATACTTTGCCAGAATACAAAATAATGACCACCATTCTAGGAAACAATGCAACCAATCGTTTGAATAATAAGACGTCATTAGAGGTATATCACCGCTATCCGTAGCGCGTCACCGGCAACATACTGCTGAGCGGTGCAAAGCCCTTCGCACCTACCGATCACCATTCTGATCGAGAAAGATTGTCCATTTTCCAAACGATTGGCAAAACGGCCGCTGCCTTCCGCAGCTTGTGCCCCGTCAGTACCTCTGGCTAGCGATACTTTGCCAGAATACAAAATAATGACCACCATTCTAGGAAACAATGCAACCAATCGTTTGAATAATAAGACGTCATTAGAGGTATATCACCGCTATCCGTAGCGCCTAACCGGCAACACACTGCTGAGCGGTGCAAAGCCCTTCGCACCTACGGATCACCATTCTGATCGAGAAAGATTGTTCATTTTTCAAACGATTGGCAAAACGGCCGCTGCCTTCCGCAGCTAGTGCCCCGCCAGTACCTCTGGCTAGCGATACTTTGCCAGAATACAAAATAATGACTGCCATTCGAGGAAACAATGCAACCAATCGTTTGAATAATAAGACGTCATTAGAGGTATATCACCGCTATCCGTAGCGCCTAACCGGCAACACACTGCTGAGCGGTGCAAAGCCCTTCGCACCTACCGATCACCATTCTGATCGAGAAAGATTGTCCATTTTTCAAACGATTGGCAAAACGGCCGCTGCCTTCCGCAGCTAGTGCCCCGCCAGTACCTCTGGCTAGCGATACTTTGCCAGAATACAAAATAATGACTGCCATTCGAGGAAGCAATGCAACCAATCGTTTGAATAATAAGACGTCATTAGAGGTATATCGCCGCTATCCGTAACGCATAACCGGCAACACACTGCTGAGTGGTGCGAAGCCCTTCGCACCTACCGATCACCATTCTGATCGAGAAAGATTGTCCATTTTTCAAACGATTGGCAAAGGGCCGCTGCCTTCCGCAGCTAGTGCCCCGTCAGTACCTCTGTCTAGCGATACTTTGCCAGAATACAAAATAATGACCACCATTCTAGGAAACAATGCAACCAATCGTTTGAATAATAAGACGTCATTAGAGGTATATCACCGCTATCCGTAGCGCATAACCGGCAACACACTGCTGAGTGGTGCGAAGCCCTTCGCACCTACCGATCACCATTCTGATCGAGAAAGATTGTCCATTTTTCAAACGATTGGCAAAGGACCGCTGCCTTCCGCAGCTATGCCCCGTCAGTACCTCTGTCTAGCGATACTTTGCCAGAATACAAAATAATGACCACCATTCTAGGAAACAATGCAACCAATCGTTTGAATAATAAGACGTCATTAGAGGTATATCACCGCTATCCGTAGCGCATAACCGGCAACACACTGCTGAGTGGTGCGAAGCCCTTCGCACCTACCGATCACCATTCTGATCGAGAAAGATTGTCCATTTTTCAAACGATTGGCAAAGGACCGCTGCCTTCCGCAGCTATGCCCCGTCAGTACCTCTGGCTAGCGATAATTTGCCAGAATACAAAATAATGACCGCGATTCTAGAAACAATGCAACCAATCGTTTGAATAATAAGACGTCATTAGAGGTATATCGCCGCTATCCGTAGCGCATAACCGGCAACACACTGCTGAGTGGTGCGAAGCCCTTCGCACCTACCGATCACCATTCTGATCGAGAAAGATTGTCCATTTTTCAAACGATTGGCAAAGGGCCGCTGCCTTCCGCAGCTATGCCCCGTCAGTACCTCTGGCTAGCGATAATTTGCCAGAATACAAAATAATGACCGCCATTCTAGGAAACAATGCAACCAATCGTTTGAATAATAAGACGTCATTAGAGGTATATCGCCGCTATCCGTAACGCATAACCGGCAACACACTGCTGAGTGGTGCGAAGCCCTTCGCACCTACCGATCACCATTCTGATCGAGAATGATTGTCCATTTTTCAAACGATTGGCAAAGGGCCGCTGCCTTCCGCAGCTAGTGCCTCGTCAGTACCTCTGGCTAGCGATACTTTGCCAGAATACAAAATAATGACTGCCATTCGAGGAAACAATGCAACCAATCGTTGGAATAATAAGACGTCATTAGAGGTATATCGCCGCTATCCGCAACGCATAACCGGCAACACACTGCTGAGTGGTGCGAAGCCCTTCGCACCTACCGATCACCATTCTGATCGAGAAAGATTGTCCATTTTTCAAACGATTGGCAAAACGGCCGCTGCCTTCCGCAGCTAGTGCCCCGCCAGTACCTCTGGCGAGCGATATTTTTCCATATTACAAAATAATGACCCCCATTCGCGGAAACAATGCAATCAATCGTTTGAATAATAAGACGGCAGTAGATGTATATCGCCGTTATCCTTAGTGCATAACCGGCAACACACTGCTGAGGCATGCGAAGCTGTTCGCAGCTGCCGATCACGAGGGAGACATACATACTGCTCCTAGAAAACTGATGAAACGTATTCACGCTTGAACGTGAGTGGGTAAGTGTGGGTGGGCGTTTCTCACTTAAAAAAATAATGTATCTGAGTTTGAAAAATGGAGATTATTCTTTTAAAAAGCCTGGTCATTAAGAAGTGTGCAAAACACTGCTGAGCCGTGCGAAGCTGTTCGCAGCTGCCGATCACGAGGGAGACATACATACTACTCCTAAAGAAGTGAAGAAACGTACTCACGCTTAAACGTGAGTGGGTAAGTGTGGGTGGGCGTTTCTTTCTTTAAAAAATAATTTATCTGAGTTTGAAAAATCGGGATTATTCTTTTAAAAAGCCTGGTCATTAAGAAGTGTGCAAAACACTGCTGAGCCGTGCGAAGCTGTTCGCAGCTGCCGATCACGAGGGAGACATACATACTACTCCTAAAGAAGTGAAGAAACGTACTCACGCTTAAACGTGAGTGGGTAAGTGTGGGTGGGCGTTTCTTTCTTTAAAAAATAATTTATCTGAGTTTGAAAAATCGGGATTATTCTTTTAAAAAGCCTGGTCATTAAGAAGTGTGCAAAACACTGCTGAGCCGTGCGAAGCTGTTCGCAGCTGCCGATCACGAGGGAGATATACATACTGCTCCTAAAGAACTAAAGAAACTGCTCACGCTTAAACGTGAGTGGGTAAGTGTGGGTAGGCGTTTTTCTTCGGACGGAATGACACCTCATCGCGGTCGATATGGTAGAACAGAATTATGAATACCCAAAAGCCTCTGAAACGGCTCTTCAGATCCCGTCGAAACTTTGCCAAACGCCGTCAAATAGATAGACGAACAGCTGTCGGCCTCTCAAATTTTCTGAATTTGAGATAGAAACTTAGATTGGCTTATGATAAGTCAATTAACGTTTTTTTCTTCTCAAATTCAGAAAATTTGAGGGGCAGATAGCTGTTCGATTATCTATTTGACGTCGTTTGGCAAAGTTTCGACATGACTAAAGAGCCGTTTCACAGATTTTTGGGTACCTATAGTTGTTCTACCATATCGTCCGCGATATGGCGATGTCATTCCGTCTCAAAAGCGACGTCAAAAAGGAATTTTCGTGCGATATCAAGTGCGACGATTGCGGATATTGTCAAGGAACGAATCACCGGGGCGATGTATCCGACGAGCCACAGTTATTTGCTGAGGTTATGTATGCAATTTTTTTAACAATTATTTTTGTGAGATTGTCACCGTTGTTTTTTGCAGCGCATAAGCAGCAATTATATCTGCTGATTGAGAGGTATACAAAATACCGTATCTACCGATCATACCCGTGATCGAGAATAAATGCAAAAATAATTGTTTAAATAATTGTTGCTGCGTAAATTCTACCGTTGTTTTTTGTAGCGCGTAAGCAACAATCATATTTGCTGACTAAGAGGTATAGAACATACCGTACTCTACCGATAGAGGTATAGAACATACCGACTCCACCGATCATACTGACGATCGAGAATGAGTGCAATGATAATTTTTTTAACAATTATTTTTGTGAAACTTTTACCGTTGTGTTTTGCTGCGCGTAAGCAGCAATCATATTTGCTGACTGAGAGGTACAGAAAATACCGTACCTACCAATCATACCCATGATGGAGGAAAAATGGAAAAATTATTGTTTAAACAATTGTGCTTGCGTAATTTTTACCGTTGGTTTTTGCAGCGCGTAAGCAGCAATCATTTTTGCTGAGAGGCATAGGACGTACCGCATATTTGTTAACGTGATAATTGTTAAAAATAATTAATTTTGAACAATTATTTCGCTGCAGAAAAGCGCGAGCCGCCAGCAAGAACTCTTGCTACGAAATTGAGATGCTCCATGATCTCGAATTTCGTGCGAAATCGGCGTTGACAAAGAAGACGAAATTCTTTGTCCACACTGACCGTGGGGCAGCGTGTGGGTATATAGGTGTGTGTATATACCCACACGAAGTGCGTACTCGCTGCGAAGGGACCTGTGTGAACTTGGCAACTGACTTTACAGAAAGTAATTTTTTTTTTTTGCATTCGTTTGTACTCGGTTTGTATCCGTTTGTACCGCCTTTAATTTCGTTTGTACCTTAAGGGTGAAAAAAGTACGAGGGTATGGAAAAATGGACCGCAACCCATTTAGAGCTAAACAATTTTAATAAACGCGAATGGACAGAGAATCGTTTGTACCCGTTTGTACCGTCAACATTTTTTTTTTGAATTTTTTTTTTGAATTTTTTTTTGGAAATTTTTTTTTCGATTTTGTATTTTTTTATTTCCGTTCGTACCGACAAGTATATCGTTTGTACCACGGAGAAATCGTTAGTATCCGTTGGTATCGGCGAGTATATCGTTTGTACCACCGAGAAAACGTTTGTACCCGTCTGTAGTATCGAGCGATCGTTTGTACCCATTCGTACTGACGAGTATATCGCTTGTACCACCGAGAAAACGTTTGTACCCGTCTGAAGTATCGAGCAATCGTTTGTACCCATTCGTACTGACGAGTATATCGTTTGTACCAAGGAGAAAACGTTTGTACCCGTCTGAACTATCGAGCAATCGTTTGTACCCATCTGTAATATCAAGCAATCGTTTGTACCCCGTCGTACTGACGAGTATATCGTTTGTACCACCAAGAAAACGTTTGTACCCGTCTGTACTATCGAGCAATCGTTTGTACCACCGAGAAAACGTCTGTACCCATCTGTACTATCGAGCAATCGTTTGTACCCGTTCGTAAAAACGAGTATTTCGTTTGTACCACCGAGAAAACGTTTGTACCCATCTGTACTATCGAGCAATCGTTTGGACCCATTCGTACTGACGAGTATATCGTTTGCACCACCGAGAAATCGTTTGTACCCGTCTGTACTATCGAGGAATCGTTTGTACCCGTTCGTACTGACGAGTATATCGTTCGTACTACCGAGAAAACGTTTTTACCCGTCTGTACTATCGAGCAATCGTTTGTACCCATTCGTACTGACGAGTATATCGTTTGCACCACCGAGAAATCGTTTGTACCCGTCTGTACTATCGAGGAATCGTTTGTACCCGTTCGTACTGACGAGTATATCTTTCGTACCAACGAGAAAACGTTTGTACCCATCTGTACTATCGAGCAATCGTTTGTACCCGTTCGTAAAAACGAGTATTTCGTTTGTACCACCGAGAAAACGTTTGTACCCATCTGTACTATCGAGCAATCGTTTGGACCCATTCGTACTGACGAGTATATCGTTTGCACCACCGAGAAATCGTTTGTACCCGTCTGTACTATCGAGGAATCGTTTGTACCCGTTCGTACTGACGAGTATATCGTTCGTACTACCGAGAAAACGTTTTTACCCGTCTGTACTATCGAGCAATCGTTTGTACCCATTCGTACTGACGAGTATATCGTTTGCACCACCGAGAAATCGTTTGTACCCGTCTGTACTATCGAGGAATCGTTTGTACCCGTTCGTACTGACGAGTATATCTTTCGTACCAACGAGAAAACGTTTGTACCCGTCTGTACTATCGAGCAATCGTTTGTACCCGTTCGTATCGACGAGTATTTCGTTTGTACCACCGAGAAAACGTTTGTACCGGTCTGTACTATCGAGCAATCGTGTGTACCCGTTCGTACTGACGAGTATATCGTTTGCACCACCGAGAAATCGTTTGTACCCGTCTGTACTATCGAGGAATCGTTTGTACCCGTTCGTACTGACGAGTATATCGTTCATACTACCGAGAAAACGTTTGTACCCGTCTGTACTATCGAGCAATCGTTTGTACCCGTCTGTACTATCGAGCAATCGTTTGTACCCATTCGTACTGACGAGTATATCGTTTGCACCACCGAGAAATCGTTTGTACCCGTCTGTAGTATCGAGGAATCGTTTGTACCCGTTCGTACTGACGAGTATATCTTTCGTACTACCGAGAAAACGTTTGTACCCGTTCGTATCGACGAGTATATCGTTTGTACCACCGAGAAAACGTTCGTACCGGTCTGTACTATCGAGCAATCGTTTGTACCCATTCGTACTGACGAGTATATCGTTTGTACCACCGAGAAAACGTTTGTACCCGTCTGTACTATCGAGCAATTGTTTGTACCAGTTCGTATCGACGAGTATATCGTTTGTACCACCGAGAAGACGTTTGTAACCGTCTGTTCTATCGAGCAATCGTTTGTACCCCTTCGTAGAGACGAGTATATCGTTTGTACCACCGAGAAAAAGTTTGTACCCGTCTGTACTATGGCGCAATCGTTTGTACCAGTTCGTATCGACGAGTATATCATTTGTACCACCGAGAAATTGTTTGTACCCGTCTGTACTATCGAGGAATCGTTTGTACCCATTCGTATCGACGAGTAAATCGTTTGTACCAACGAGAAAACGTTTATACTCGACTGTACTATCGAGCAGTCGTTTGTACCCGTTCGTATCGACACGTATATCGTTTGTATCGACGAGAAATCGTTTGTACCCGTCTGTACTATCGAGCAATCGTTTGTACCCGTTCGTATCGACGAGTATGTCGTTTGTACTACCGGGAAAACGTTTGTACCCGTCTGCACTATCTAGCAATCGTTTGTACCCGTTGGTATCGACGAGTATGTCGTTTGTACCACCGAGAAATCGTTTGTACCAGTTCGTACCGGCGATTAATCTTTTGTACCCTATCGTACTGACGATTATATCGTTTGTGGGAACCACTGGGAAAACGTTTGAACCCGTCTAGACTATAGAGCAATCGTTTTTACCCGTTCGTATCGACGAGCATATCATTTGTACTGCCGATTAATCGTTTGAACCCATCTCCGCTTACTTACTTACATACTCTACGAAACTTACGCTCGGCGGTACACACAAAATACTTGTCGATACGAACGGGTACAAACGATTGCTCGATAGTTCAGACGGGCACAAACGTTTTCTCGTTGGTACAAACGATATACTCGTCAGTACGAATGCGTACAAACGATTGCTCGATAGTACAGACGGGTACAAACGTTTTCTCGGTGGTACAAACGATATACTCGTCGATACGAACGGGTACAAACGATTGCTCGATAGTACAGACGGGTACAAACGTTTTCTTGGTGGTACAAACGATTCACTCGTCAGTACGAACGGGTACAAACGATTGCTCGATAGTACAGACGGGTACAAACGTTTTCTCAGTGGTACAAACGATATACTCGCCGATACGAACGGGTACAAACGATTGCTCGATAGTACAGACGGGTACAAACGATTTCTCGGTGGTACGAACGATATACTTGTCGATACGAACAGGTACAAACGATTGCTCGACAGTACAGACGGGTACAAACGTTTTCTCGGTGGTACAAACGATAAACTCGTCAGTACGAACGGGTACAAACGATCGCTCGATAGCACAGACGGGTACAAACGATTCATCGGTGGTATAAACGATATACTCGTCAGTACGAGGGAGTACAAACGACTACTTGACATTACAGACGGGTAAAAACGATTGCTCGATAGTATAGACGGGTACAAACGTTTTCTCGGTGGTACAAACGATATACTTGTCGGTACAAACGGAAAAAAAAAATTCAAAAAAAAAAATGTCGACGGTACAAACGGGTACAAACAATTCTCTTTTCATTCGCGTTTATTAAAATTGTTTAGCTCTAAATGGGTTGCGGTCCATTTTTCCATACCCTCGTACTTTTTTCCCCCTTAAGGTACAAACGAAATTAAAGGCGGTACAAACGGGTACAAACCGAGTACAAACGAATGCAAAAAAAAAAAATTTCTTTCCGTAAAGTCAGTTGCCAAGTTCACACAGGTTGCGAAGGGACATCATGCGGGAAGAAAACAATCTTCAACCGCGTGCGTCCGACGTAGCGAATGCCACATGACGCTGAAGGTGGCAGACAGACCTAGCAGACGCGCGCCGCCCGAACCCAGTACATTTTTATCGTGGCTGTACGCGCTCAGGTCGCAGCGTAGCGAGGCAGCATAGGGCCTACCCCCACCACTTAGCCGCTCGTGAATGAGCCGCATATATGCGCCTGGCGGAAATAATGTTTTTTTTTTGCTTAACAACAACCGTCACCGGGATGAATCATGAGTCGATCGTTTCGTCTATTCATATAGATTCAGCATGTAAATCGTCAAGTCGCAATTGTCATGCGTGTTGACGGCAGACGACTTTAAACAAAAATTTTGTTCGAGTACGGAGACCCTAATGGCGGATAACTTTTTTTATTCTTGATTAACAAAAGCCGTCACCGTGATGAAACATAGGGGGATCGATTCGGCGAAGTATAAAAAATAAGCAGCTGAATTTGAAAAGTAGCTGCTGTCATGCAGGTTGGCAGCAGACGGTCTTTTTTGAGATTTTTCGTGCGAGTAAGGAGGCGCGATGCGCGAATAACAATTTTTTAATTAACTTAACAAAGTTGGCCACGGGATAAATCATAGGCCAATCGATTCGTCTAATCATAAAAAAATAAGCAGCTGCATTTAAAAAGTAGCTGCTGTCATGCAGGTTGGCAGCAGACGGCCTTTTTGAGATTTTTCGTGCGAGTAAGGAGGCGCGATTCGCGAATAACAATTTTTTAATTAACTCAACAAAGTCGGCCACGGGATAAATCATAGGCCAATCGATTCGTCTTATTATAAAAAATAAGCAGCTGCATTTAAAAAGTAGCTGCTGTCATGGAGGTTGGCAGCAGACTACCTTTTGTGAATTTAATCGTGCGGCCAGCATGACTCTTCGCGAAAAACAATTTATTTTTGTTAATGAACAAATGTCGTCACCGGGATGAAACATAGGGGGATCGATTCGGCGAAGTATATAGAAGAAGCACATAAATATAAAAAGTCGCTACTGTCATGCGTGTTAGCAGCAGACGGCCTTTTTTGAGATTTTTCGTTCGAGTAAGGAGGCGCGATTCGCGAATAACAATTTTTTAATTAACGTAACAAAGTCGGCCACGGGATAAATCATAGGTCAATCGATCGAATCGATCCCTCTATGTTTCATCTCGGTGACGGCATTTGTTCATTAACAAAAATAAATTGTTTTTCGCGAAAAGAGTCGTGCTGGCCGCACGATTAAATTCACAAAAGGTCGTCTGCTGCTAACCTGCATGACAGCAGCTACTTTTTAAATGCAGCTGCTTATTGTTTATAATGAGACGAATCGATTGACCTATGATTTATCCCGTGGCTGACTTTGTTAAGTTAATTAAAAAATTGTTATTCGCGAATCGCGCCTCCTCACTCGCACGAAAAATCTCAAAAAAGACCGTCTGCTGCCAACCTGCATGACAGCAGCTACTTTACAAATTCAGCTGCTTATTGTTTATAATGAGACGAATCGATTGACCGATGATTTATCCCGCGGCCGACTTTGTTAAGTTAATTAAAAAATTGTTATTCGCGAATCGCGCCTCCTTACTCGCACGAAAAGTCTCAAAAAAGGCCGTCTTCTGCCAACCTGCATGACAGCAGCTACTTTTTCTATTTACGTGCTTATTCTATATACTTCGCCGAATCGATCCCTTTATGTTTCATCCCGGTGACGGCTTTTGTTAATTAAGAATAAAAAAAGTTATCCGCCATTCGGGTCTCCGTACTCGAACAAAATTTTTGTTTAAAGTCGTCTGCCGTCAACACGCATGACAGTTGCGATTTGACGATTTACATGCTCAATCTATATGAATAGACGAAACGGCCGACTCATGATTCATCCCGGTGACGGTTGTTGTTAAGCAAAAAAAAAACATTATTTCCGCCAGGCGCATATATGCGGCTCATTCACGAGCGACTAAGTGGTGGGGGTAGGCCCTATGCTGCCTCACTACGCTGCGACCCGAGCGCGTACAGCCACGATAAAAATGTACTGGGTTCGGGCGGCGCGCGTCTGCTAGGTCTGTCTGCCAGCTCCAGCGTCATAATGTCACAGGCACACGAGCACACAAACACACACGTCGCGTCGAGGCATAACGACATCAAGCCTCGACGCAAGGTAGCCCGCGATTCCGTCGCAGCATGCGTTCGGAACGAACACGCGTTCGAGACGAACGCGCGCTGTGACATCTAGCGGTAGGGAGTAGTAGCTCCTGCGAACTCTCCCTACCGACTCGAGTCGGGGTCGCGTCGGGTGTCATTTCGTCATCCCGGTTTTTGAAAAATCGGGATTATTCATTTAAAAAGCCTGGTCATTAAAAAGTGGGCAGGCCGTTTGTTCTGAGACTTTGGTGTGCATACTTTGAGAACAAGTCTGCTCACGAAAGAATCAGAAAAATACAGGGCCTCCTATACCGGCGTGGATTTTCCACAGTGTCTGCGTGTCCTCGGCAGATGCGGCATAGTGTAGCGTAAGTCGGCTATGGCCGCAACGGGGGTTGGGTTCGGGTAAGACTGGAAATGTGGGAGGATAATGAAAGGTTAAAAAAAGTGGATAGTAACGCGAGGAAAAAACCAATACAAACGTTTGAAAAAATATATTTTATTGAACAAAAACGGCATAATATGTACTGTTTAGCGACGTCTGCGTCGGTTGGGCCTGGCGTCACCCGTCACGTGGCGCAGCCGCTCCGCAATGCGGTGTTGAGCGCCTAAAAGATTTCGCCGCAAGATTTCCCGCTCCTTCGACCGGCGGCGCGCTTTCTCCTCCTCTAACTCTGCCCGCATTGTCGACAGCCGGACGCTTTCATTATAAAAAGCGGCTTGCAAATGAAATATTTCTCGTTGGTAAGGTTCCATTTGCAAGCCGCTTTCAAAGTCCTGCTGCGGCTGCTGTTGCTGCTGTTGCAGCGGCTGCGGCTGCTGTTGTTGCTGCGGCTGCTGATGTTGCTGCGGCTGCCGCTGTTGCCGCGGCTGGCGCTGTCGCCGCGGCTGCCGCTGTCGCCGCGGCTGCGGCTGTTGCTGCGGCTGCTCTTGCGGCTGCTGTTGCTCCGGCTGCTGGTCATGCGGCTGCTGGTCATGCGGCTGCTGGTCATGCGGCTGCTGCTGCGGCTGCTGCTGCGGCTGTTGCTCCGGCTGCTGGTCTTGCGGCGGCTGCGGTTGCGGCTGTTGCTGATGTTGCTGCTGTTGCAGCGGCTGCAGTTGCGGCTGTTGCAACGACTGCAGTTGCGGCTGTTGCAACGACTGCCGCTGTTGCTGCGGCTGTAGTAGCTGCTGCTGCGGCTGCGGCTGTTGCAGCGGCTGCGGCTGTTGCGACGGCTGCGGCTGTTGTAGCTGCTGCTGCGGCTGTTGCAACGGCGGCGGCTGTTGTAGCTGCTGCTGCGACTGCTGCTGTTGCTGCGGCTGCGGCTGTTGCAACGGCTGCGGCTGTTGCTGCGGCTGCGGCTGTTGCTGCGGCTGCGGCTGTTGCAGCGGCTGCGGCTGTTGTAGCTGCTGCTGCGGCTGTTGCAACGGCTGAGGCTGTTGTAGCTGCTGCTGCGGCTGTTGTAGCTGCTGCTGCGGCTGTTGCAACGGCTGCGGCTGTTGTAGCTGCTGCTGCGGCTGCTGCTGTTGCTGCGGCTGCGGCTGTTGCAACGGCTGTTGTAGCTGCTGCTGCGGCTGTTGTAGCTGCTGCTGCGGCTGTTGCAACGGCTGCGGCTGTTGTAGCTGCTGCTGCGGCTGCTGCTGTTGCTGCGGCTGCGGCTGTTGCAACGGCTGTTGTAGCTGCTGCTGCGGCTGTTGTAGCTGCTGCTGCGGCTGTTGTAGCTGCTGCTGCGGCTGCTGCTGTTGCTGCGGCTGCGGCTGTTGCAACGGCTGCGGCTGTTGCTGCGACTGTTGCAACGGCTGCGGCTGTTGTAGCTGTTGCTGCGGCTGTTGCAACGGCTGCGGCTGTTGCAACGGCTGCGGCTGTTGCAACGGCTGCGGCTGTTGCAAAGGCTGCGGCTGTTGTAGCTGCTGCGGCTGCTGCTGTTGCTGCGGCTGTTGCAACGGCTGTTGTAGCTGCTGCTGCGGCTGTTGCAATGGCTGCTGCTGTTGTAGCTGCTGCGGCTGCTGCTGTTGCTGCGGCTGCGGCTGTTGCAACGGCTGTTGTAGCTGCTGCTGCGGCTGTTGTTGCGGCTGTTGTTGCGGCTGCGGCTGCTGCTGTTGCTGCGGCTGTTGCAACGGCTGCCGCTTTTGCCGATGCTGCTGTTGCTGCGGCTGCGGCTGTTGCAACGGCTGTTGTAGCTGCTGCTGCGGCTGTTGTTGCGGCTGTTGCTGCGGCTGCGGCTGCTGCTGTTGCTGCGGCTGTTGCAACGGCTGCCGCTTTTGCCGCTGCTGCGGCTGCTGCTGTTGCTGCGGCTGCTGCTGTTGCTGCGGCTGCGGCTGTTGCAACGGCTGTTGTAGCTGCTGCTGCGGCTGTTGCTGCGGCTGCGGCTGCTGCTGTTGCTGCGGCTGTTGCAACGGCTGCCGCTTTTGCCGCTGCTGCGGCTGCTGCTGTTGCTGCGGCTGCGGCTGCTGCTGTTGCTGCGGCTGTTGCAGTGGCTGCCGCTTTTGCCGCGGCTGCCGCTGTTGCTGCGGCTGTTGCTGCGGCTGTTGCTGCGGCTGTTGCTGTGGCTGTTGTTGCGGCTGTTGCTGCGGCTGCGGCTGCTGCTGTTGCTGCGGCTGCTGTTGTAGCTGCTGCTGCAGCGGCTGCGGCTGCTGTTGTTGCTGTAACAATTTGTAGGTAAGTGTAATGTTAACTTGAGGGTGAGTACACAATGTGACAGCATATTCTTAAATAGTAATGAACTGTTACAGCTATGCATTTATTTCTTATTATTGTATTATGCTGAACCCAATCCCCTTCCCGTCAAAATGAGCGTTGTTATTTTAAATCGGAGTGTACCGAAGCTGATATGAAAGCGTATTACTTTTTATATTACCACGTACACTGTGAAAACTGTTTCTGACGAAAATGATTTTTTTTGAATACAGGATCGTCGATGAGCTTGGACAAATTTTGAGCTCGGAGCCGGAAATCAAGGAGTACGGGAAACTAAGGAAAAGAGCATTCTGAAACCGACCAGACAGTAACCATCAACCACTTTCTGATCGCTGCCATCAATCGGGCGATTGAATGAGCCCGCCCGATACCGCAAAGGCGACACTTCTTAGAGGCGATATGCCAATGGAGGAAAAATCGGAAGTAAAGAGAACCGGAGCTAATCAGCAATAGTCAAGGAGCTCTCATTCTAATCGCCCTCGTCAAATGAATAATTGAAATACGCAAACATGCAGAGGTATTTGTTCACTTCCAAGTGTTATTTTGAACTGAGAAACGCTGGCGCAAAATGGTGAGTAAACGCAAAAGAATATCTCCGTGTTTAAAAAAATTGGAAACCGTGGATACCAGTAGTGAAAGGAATCGCTACGTTCAATCTCATTTTTGTTGAATTGCGGATGTTTTTTTTGTTTTTTTTAATCAATTTGATTATATATAACAGTATTGCATCAATTATCGACGAAGGAATGAAATCATAACATTTTTTTAGATAAAATTGATTAGAAATCGATACGGAGAAAATCGATACGGAGAAAATATAAAAACTTTGCTGCTATAAACATTTATATGAGTTACAATTTTTTTCAGTGCAATATCGTCGGTGATTGGAATAATAAAATTGGACTAATGAAAAAGGAATGCGTCCTCGCGATACCTCGATAGCGATACTTCTCAGAGGTGATATGCGAATGGTAGAAGAGATCTAAGGTAAAGAGAACAGGAGCGACTCAGCATCAGTCAAGGAGCCCTCATTCAAATCGTCCTCGTGAAATGGATTATAAAAATAAGGAAACATGCCGAGGTATTTGTTCACTTCCAAGTGTTGATTTTCACTGAGAAACGCTGGCGCGAAAAAGGTTAGTAAACTGAAAATACTATCATGATATGTTTAAAACTTGGAACCGTTGTACTCAAATACCTTGAAAGGAATTGCTACGTCGAATTTGAATTTTACTGACCGGCAGTTTTTTCTTCAATTTGAATATTATAACTCGTACAGGGTCAATGATCGAGGAGGAAAGACTTTGCAACCTTCGCCCCGAAGAAGACCGGAGGCTTTTGTTAACAAAGTCTTTCGAAGGATTGAAAGTTAAAAAAAAAAGTATTTCGAAGGATGGAACGTTTTTGAAAAAAAAACTTTCCATCCTTCGAAAGACTTTTTTCTAAAAAGCCTCCGGTTTTCGTCGGGGCGAAGGTTGCAAAGTGTTTCCTCCTCAGTCATTAAGACGGAATGACACCTCATCGCGGTCGGTATGATGGAACAATTATAGATACCCAAAAATCTCTGAAACGGCTCTTCAGATCCCGTCGAAACTTTGCCAAACGACGTCAAATATATAGACGAACAGCTGTCTGCCCCTCCAATTTTCTTAATTTGAGAAAAAAAAACGTAGATTGGCTTCTCATAAGACAATCAACATTTTTTTCCCATATTCAGAAAATTTGAGGGGGAGACAGCTGTTCGTCTATCTATTTGACGTCGTTTGGCAAAGTTTCGACGGGATCTGAAGAGCCGTTTCAGAGATTTTTGGGTATTTATAATTGTTTCACCATACCGACCGCGATGAGGTGTCATTCCGTCTTAACCCGGTACGAGTTATAAAATTAAAATTGAAAAAAAAGAAAGATCTTGTAAAAAAAGCCTCTAGTCTTTGTCGAGGCTTCGCCGTTAATGTTCATAGAGAATTATTCTTCCAAACACAGACAGCGAAGCCCCGACGAAGACCGGACGCTTTGTTAAGAAAGTCTTTCGAAGGATGGAAAGTTGTTTTTCAAAAACTTTGCAACTCTCGCCCCGACGAAGACCGGAGGCTTTGTTAACAAAGTCTTTCGAAGCATGGAAAGTTTTTTTTTTCATAAACTTTCCATCCTATGCAAGACTTTTTTTCAAAAACATTCAATCCTTCCAAAGACTTTGTTAAAAAAAGCCTCCGGTCTTCGTCAGGGCGAAAGTGGCAAAGTCTTTCCTCCTCGATCGTTGACCCGGCACGAGGTATAAAATTCAAATTGGAAAAAAAAAGAAAGACTGGCACACTGACGGTGAAGCCTCGACGAAGAGTGGAGGCTTTTTTAACAAAGTCGTTCGAAGGATTGAAACTTAAAAAAAAAGTCTTCCAAAGGATGGAAAGACCTTTTTTGGAAAAAGTCTCCGGTCTTCATTGCGGCGACGGCTGCAAAGTATTTCCTCCTCAGTCATGGACCCGGTCCGAGTTACAAAATTCAAATTTAAAAAAAAATAAAGATTTTGTGAAAAAAGCATCCAGTCTTCGTCGAGGCTTCGCCGTTAATGCTTTTAGAGAATTATTCTTCCAAACACCGACAGGCTTTGTTAACAAAGTCTTTCGAAGAATGGAAAGTTTTGTCGCGGTGAAGAATGCAAAGTTTTTGAAAAACAACTTTCCATCCTTCGAAAGACTTTGTTAACAAAGCCTCCGGTCTTCGTTGGGTCTTCGCTGTCGGTGTTTGGAAGAATAATTCTCTATGAACACTAACGGCGAAGCCTCGACGCAGACCGGAGGCTTTTTTCACAAAATCTTTCTTTTTTTTTTATTTGAATTTTGTAACTCGGACCGGGTCCATGACTGAGGAGGAAATACTTTGCAGCCGTCAATTATAGATACCCAAAAATCTTTGAAACGACTCTTCAGATCTCGTTGAAACTTTGCCAAACGACGTCAAATAGATAGACGAACAGCTGTCTGCCCCTCAAATTTTCTGAATTTGAGAAAAAAAAACGTAGATTGGCTTATCATAAGACAATCTACATTTTTTTTCCTATATTCAGAAAATTTGAGGGGCAGACAGCTGTTCGTCTATCTATTTGACGTCGTTTGGCAAAGTTTCGACGGGATCTGAAGAGCCGTTTCAGAGATTTTTGGGTATTTCTAATTGTTCTACCATACCGACCGCGATGAGGTGTCATTCCATCTTAACCCGGTACGAGTTACAAAATTCAAATTGAAAAAAAAAAGAAAGATTCTGTAAAAAAAAGCCTCTACTCTTCGTCGAAGCTTCGCCGTTAGTGTTCATAGAGAATTATTCTTCCAAACACAGACAGAGAAGCCCCGACGAAGACCGGAGACTGTGTTAACAAAGTCTTTCGGAGGACGGAAAGTTGTTTTTCAAAAACTTTGCAACCCTCGCCCCGACGAAGACCGGAGGCTTTGTTAGCAAATTTTTTCGAAGCATGGAAAGCTTTTTTTTCAAAAACTTTCCATCCTTCAAAAGACTTTGTTAACAAAGCCTCCGGTCTTCGTTGGGTCTTCGCTGTTGGTGTTTGGAAGAATAATTCTCTATGAACACTAACGGCGAAGCCTCGGCACAGACCGGAGGCTTTTTTCACAAAATCTTTCTTTTTTTTTATTTGAATTTTGTAACTCGGACCGGGTCCATGACTGAGGAGGAAATACTTTGCAGCCGTCAATTATAGAAACCCAAAAATCTCTGAAACGGCTCTTCAGATCTCGTCGAAACTTTGCCAAACGACGTCAAATAGATAGACGAACAGCTGTCTGCCCCTCAAATTTTCTGAATTTGAGAAAAAAAACGTAGATTGGCTTATCATAAGACGATCTACATTTTTTTCCCATATTCAGAAAATTTGAGGGGCAGACAGCTATTCGTCTATCTATTTGACGTCGTTTGGCAAAGTTTCGACGGGATCTGAAGAGCCGTTTCAGAGATTTTTGGGTATTTATAATTGTTCTACCATACCGACCGCGATGAGGTGTCATTCCGTTTAACCCGGTACGAGTTACAACATTCAAATTGAAAAAAAAAGAAAGATTTTGTAAGAAAAGCCTCTACTTTTCGTCGAAGCTTCGCCGTTAGTGTTCATAGAGAATTATTCTTCCAAACACAGACAGCTAAGCCCCGACGAAGACCGGAGACTGTGTTAACAAAGTCTTTCGGAGGATGGAAAGTTGTTTTTCAAAAACTTTGCAACCCTCGCCCCGACGAAGACCGGAGGCTTTGTTAGCAAATTCTTTCGAAGCATGGAAAGCTTTTTTTTCAAAAACTTTCCATCCTACGCAAGACTTTTTTTCAAAAACTTTCAATCCTTCGAAAGACTTTGTTAAAAAAGCCTCTGGTCTTCGTCAGGGCGAAGGTGGCAAAGTCTTTCCTCCTCGATCGTTGACCCAGCACGAGGTATAAAATTCAAATTGAAAAAAAAAAGACTTTGGCACACTGACAGCGGAGCCTCGACGAAGAGTGGAGGCTTTTTTAACAAAGTCTTTCGAAGGATTGAAAGTTTTTGAAAAAAAGTCTTCCGAAGGATGGAAAGTTTTTGAAAAACAACTTTCCATTCCTCGAAAGACCTTTTTTGGAAAAAGTCTCTGGTCTTCGTTGCGGCGACGGCTGCAAAGTATTTTCTCCTCAGTCATGGACCCGGTCCGAGTTGCAAAATTCAAATTAAAGAAAAAAAGAAAGATTTTGTGAAAAAAGCATCCAGTCTTCGTCGAGGCTTCGCCGTTAATGTTTTTAGAGAATTATTCTTCCAAACACCGACAGGCTTTGTTAACAAAGTCTTTCGAAGGATGGAAAGTTTCGTCGGGGTGAAGAATGCAAAGTTTTTGAAAAACAACTTTCCATCCTTCGAAAGACTTTGTTAACAAAGCCTCCGGTCTTTGTTGGGTCTTCGCTGTTGGTGTTTGGAAGAATAATTCTCTATGAACACTAACGGCGAAGCCTCGACGCAGACCGGAGGCTTTTTTCACAAAATCTTTCGTTTTTTTTTCATTTGAATTTTATAACTTGTACCGGGACAATGATAGAGGAGGAAAGACTTTGCATGAAAAGACTCCATGAACCCTTTGCCGTCAGTGTTCACGGAAAATTGGTCGAACACTGACAGCGAAGCCCCGACGAAGACCGGATCCTTTTTTTACAGAGTCTTTTGAAGAATGTAAAGTTTTTTTTTTCAAAAAGACTTTGCAACCTTCGCGGTCTGCTTCCATCGACAAGTATTCTTGTCTAAAATACAAAATAAAAATAAAATTTACCTTCGGCTCTGGGAGCGGAGGCCAATCGTCTCGTCCGTCCTCGCCGATCTGCACTATTGTCTGAAAAGAAACAACGTTTTGAAATGAATCATTATTACAGTAAAAACACATACGAAACTAAATATATTTTTTAAATTAACATATAATTTTTGACAGGTTAGGTTATGTTTTCAAGGACCGACTGTCGATCTATTCTTTTTACTATGTTAATAGTAGAAAAAAAAAACGATTTTTTTCACGGACCGACACTCGTTTCTATTGCACAGACAAACGAACAAAAATGATCTTACCGGCTTTTTACGCGGCCGCCCTCTTCCGCCTTGTCCACCTGGTCTTTTTTGTCCTGAAAAAGAAATACAGATTATGACTAATGTTATACCTAGAGATTGTTAATAATTGCCTAAATGCATTTTATATCGTAAAATTACTTTCTCCCGTCACAATAAAAAAACTTTCGATGCTATTTTACGTTTCAGAATTCGAACAGACTCACCTCGTGCCATCGTTGTTTATATTCGTACTGACCGCCCAGTGTACACAGCACGTAGACGATGGTATTGGAGAGGGGGCCGGTTGGCGCTGGTGGCGACGAACTGAACGGTCGACAATATTTTTCAAACATGCACGGAAAGATTTTCCAACCTCCCATTTTCCGATCGTGCTAAAAGTTTGCACAGACCTTCCTTTCTTAATATTTTTTTATAACCTATAAAAGGATTTTTCGTGTCTCGCGATAATTTTCCAGATACTGAAATTTAATATTGAAAACATAGTATATAGGTATAGTCAGAACTAAGACGTAACAGATATAGATATATTCGGCGCACGGTATGAGTGATGGTCGAGAGAACAAATGTTCGTTATTAAAATGATTATTGTTACGCATAAATTAACGTGAGTTTTAAACACATGACGTTTAAACACATAACCAGCAATCATGGCAGCTAGTATGGTTGATAAAAACTTGTCCAATTATTTGAAGGATTGATTGACAAAATAGCCGCTGCCCTCTGCATCCAGTGACTCGCAAGTAACTTTCAAGGGCCATCCATTTACTCAAGGAGAAAATGCAATCAATTATTCGAATCCTAGGATATTGCCGCTGCTCTGTGCAGCGGGTCACCGGCGAAACCTCGCTGAGCGGTGCGAACCTGTTCGCATCTACCGATCACTTGCGTGGTCGAGAAAAAATTGTCCAGTTGTTCGAAGGATTGATTGATAAAATGGCCGCTGCCCTCTGCACCCAGTGACTCGCTAGTAGCTTTCATAGCCATACATTTGCTGAAATATTCGATGATAAACTCCACTCTAGAAGAAAATCAATCAATCATTCGAATCATAAGATATCATCGCTGCTCTGTGCAGCGGGTCACCGGCGACACCTCGCTGAGCGGTGCAAACCTGTTCGCATCTACCGATCACTGATCGAGACATAATTAATAAGTCCTTATTTATCTAAGCTGTAAGCGAATAATTTGTGGTAACAATTTATTGCTAATAGTCTATTATTTTGAGTTAATTATTAATAATTGACTCGCTAAAGAACATGAGCCGCCAGCAAGGTCCCTTGCCGCAAAATTCGAATTTAGCAGAATATCGAATTTCACGCGAAGTCGGCGTCGGGAAAACGCAAAACGAGAAAGAACGATGAATATAATGCAATAATTATTATTGCATTATATTCGACTTGTTTTTCTCGTTTTTTCCTACCGAAATGTTGATTGTTGTTAAAATTGTTATTGTTTATGCATAAACATTCTCGAATGTTTAACCATTCAATGTTTAAACGCATTACCAGCAATGATATTTGCTGCGAGGTGTCAATTTACCTCACCCATCGATCACAATGATGGTCGTGAAGAAATGCGTTAATAGTTGTTAACGCAA
The DNA here is from genome assembly GCA_963210295.1 of Ophion ellenae. Lineage (NCBI taxonomy): Eukaryota > Metazoa > Arthropoda > Insecta > Hymenoptera > Ichneumonidae > Ophion > Ophion ellenae. Next base: position 18,836,725 of record OY723389.1, on the reverse strand, counting down.
TTATTATTGCATTGTATTTATCGTCGCGTATTGCGATGATACCAGCAGTTCGAATTGCTGAGAGAAGCGACACTCCTCGCATCTACCGATCACAAGCAGATCGAGAATAATTTCTAAGTTGTTATTTATTTATTCGTTTATTTATATATAGTTAATTGCTAATAATTATCTCGGCAAAAGTGCGAGCCACCTGTAAGGACCCTTGCTGCAAAATTCGAATTCTCTGGAATATCGAATTTTGCGCGAAGTCGGCGTCGACAAAATAAAAGACAAGTTCGTACTCGACGCCGACTGTTTGGTGTGTATACACATACACAACCGCGCAGCATAGTATCTACTCGCTGCGTTGAGCGCGTGTGGTTGAAGATTGCTTTCTTCCCGCACGCTGTCTCTACGCAGCGAATACACACTGATACATGCACACACGCATGCGTCGCGAAGCGCCTCGAGCACGCCATTGGCCCGAGGCATTGGACACAATGTCCACGCACGCACACACATGCGTTGCCGAACGCATCGCGGCCTGTAGGAGACGTCAATAACGTCTCCTCGCATGTTTGTGTAGACGCGCACCGACACGCACGCACACATGCGTTGCCGAACGCATCGAGGCCCGTGGCAGCGCCAATAACGTCTCTCCACACCTTGGTGTAGACGCGCACCGACACGCACGCACACATGCGTTGCGGAGCGTGTCGAGGCCCGTGGAAAGCGAGACGCAATGTCTCCGCGCGCTTCGGCGACGAACGCGCGCGGTGACATCCGCCGGTGGGGCGCAGAAGCTCGATCGAGTTCTGCCCTACCGGTCGGAAGCCGGGGCCGCGTCGAAGTTTCCCGTTGGGTGTCATTCCGTCTTAAGACGAATGTAATAATTTTGAAATATGATAAAACATTAAATTGTAGCTTATAGAAATATTTGAAATCAGCGGATATACTTTAAACACATTCCCCTTTAAAATGATACCTGTTTTATTAATTTGCATACAACGCTGTAATTTGCATACAACATCCCACACAAATTAAGTGTGGGGTGAAGAAAACAAATTGAGGGGTGGTTTACCCCCTAATTAAATTTTTTCTTAACATTTTCGTAGTGGATTTTTCATCGCTTTTCATTAGAAGAATTTTCGTTTTTGTTTTATTCAGATCGGTGGATTGCTTCTGGGTGAAACTGCAAAGTCACCCCTCGACACGCCTTCCTTTGAGGGGCGGTTTCCCCCCTTAAATCCGTTTTTCCGCCGATAAAAAAAAATACGTGTCTCAAAGTTTTCGATGCTCTATCACATATATGAGTTTCAACAAAACGGAGGCGGACACCTGAGGGATGTTCCTTGTCAGTCAAGAATTACGAGCTGTATCTTTCCCGCCGATTTGGGACTGCAGTGGCAAGACGCACATGGAATAGACTGATATATCTGCAGGCATTTATTGTTTCATCTTGACAATTTTTTTTGTACTTTTTTAATATACGTGAAAAGATACTTCAATGTTTACTGGACTCACTTGTTTCTTTTCCTTCTAAAAAAAGTTTTTAAAAAACGCTTTTTTTGGACCTCCTAATTCAGGCTCCCGCCTTAAGAGTTTGACGTTTGAGAAATGACGACTCTCGTATCCTCCCAGATTGGAAGGTTTACTAAACAAAGTAGAGCACGCACGTGATGCTACGAAATCGTCGCAAGCTTCGGTAAAATTGACCGCATGCTTTTTTTTTTCAATTAATTATAATAGCAGGCTACGAAAGTTCATTTGAACGATAAACGGCTCAGAGAATTCGCGGAGGGCAAAAATTCTTCGTCCTCTGCGACCAAAGCAGTTGAGCTACACTAGAGCAAGATAAAATAGGAATATTTGGAGATTTTTCTTAGAGAAGGAATACAAATAAATTGAATACAAATAAATTGAATACAAATAAATTGAATACAAATAAATTGAAATTAATAACAAAATGGCGATCCACGGGCAGAAACGTTCCATCCCGAGTAGAAAGATTGTCAGGTTGACCTGATCTTTGATCCGGGCCTGATGACGTTGTAGTACAGAGGCCTCAATTTGCCTGTTCCGGTTGGTGTCAGGTGATGGTCAGGCAACTGAATGCACTGTTTCCTCCAATTGCCTGATCCAGCGAGCTTCAGGCGATGGTCAAGTAAGTGGACTTACGGCTTGCATATATTCGCGTGATCAGACTATCTTTAGACGATGGTCAGGCAACTGGACTTACGGCTTGATTCAATTCACCTGATCTGGCTAGTTTCAAGAAATCATTAAGCAACTGGACCTATATACAGTTTGGTGCCTTTTACACGCCTAACCTCTTATTAAACACCAGACGAACTATACATATTAACGCGTCGTCAAAATGTCGAGACATATTATCCACTCCATGCGTACATTTTTATTATTCCTAATATTTTATTTATTCCTGATAAATCTGTGATTCGGTTTCTTTATTTAATTGACCTATTTAATAAAAAAAAATTAACTTCAATAGAATTTTTGTAGAGACAAAGATTTTTCTGTTTGATTGAATTAATGGTACGTCTTGATTACAATACACACATTGAAGGGGAGGAGGGTAAAGAGGGGCGCAGAGAGAGCAGTTACACACACACACACACATATATATGTTATGTATGAAAAATCTATAGCATGATATTTGATAAAACTCTCTAATTGTCACAATGATATTACGTGTAAATAATTGATATAGTTTGTATGATACAACAAATAATTATAGGAATTGATGTGATCTCTTATGCCACCGAAACGCTACAAACACTCGGTAGCATAGGGGCAACGTGCGTAACTATAGGTAGGTAGGTTCTAGGTTCGATCCCATGTGGATGCACAACATTTTCTTTAAAAAAATCCATTCAGAAGGCCAGGGAATGACGGATTATGATACAAAATCATTGTGGTAGAACTCTAAATTAAGTATTTCAATTTATTTTGGATTCATGAAATATGCCATTGAATGTTCTAAAAAATATATTTGAAACAAATAGGATCTCATGTCAGAATGCATGGCAGGCCTTCACTTTTTACCCTGATTAGGCCTTGATTTTTCACCCTGATCAGACCAAAATCAGGAAAAGTGTCACAAAAATGATCAGGACGTGATAAAAAAAACCTGCTCAAGACATGAAAAAAAATTCAAGATGCCTAATCAATTTTTTTTTGTAGCCGGAGCAGGATTTTTACTGGGGATGTAGCACACGCTCCGACCGCATCGAAATTGAGATCGCCAATTACCCCCAAACGATACAACCAATAGGGATTCAATTTATTGTCTACATGTAAGATGGTGGCACCAATAGCCTAATGCTCGCCATTTCCCCAAATTTTGTAAAACAAATTTACAGTTTGTAGTTACTATAGGATAAAGTGTGAATTACTAACGGATGCATCGGATTTATGGAAATTTGAAGAGCATAAAGCTCTGGACCGTGAAAAAACACATTTTGAGCATTGTATCAACGATTTTATGGAAAAATGGCGGAGAAATCGGATTTTGCAATTTTTTACATAAATGTAGCAAAAATGTACCAACAGAGCTCAAAATATTATCGACGATCGCGAAAATCTAGTTAATCGGTTTTATCCTTGACGGCACTCAGTTCGTATTCTTCGTATTTAATGACGGCGCTCGAATCCTTCCGGGACAAAATTTGTTTTTTGACAGATCGGAAACAGCAGCAATAAATTCGGATATTCATTCGGTTCACAAGCAGTTCTTTTTTCGTGATAAGGTACTGTGTTTTATAGCAGGGTACTTCCACAATAATTGCTCCGAACCTGACTCAAATCTTCAAATTGTATTGCTGAAGTGAGTCTAGTCCCCTCAATGTTTTCAATTATTAATATAGTAATATAAATGTATGTTGCCCCAGACGAATATATTGAGTGAAGCGTTTGCAAGTTTTTTTTCAACCGTTTGGTGTTCCGAGAGTATTTTCCTTTATAGATGTATTTTTTCTATGTAGAATTTCTTCAACACAGAATGGATGTAAATATGGTAGCGGTGACAATGGTCACTGAGAAAATGCGATCAGTAACCTGTGAATAGGTTGTCAAATGTTTGCCGTGCTGGAACAGTAATGATACAAGAAATTAGAATTCGTAATTGGATGTTCCAATTATTCCTCTGCTAAGCTTTCATGTATAGTGTGGGGTACACGTCTTTCCTGTAGAAAGTTTTTCAACCCGGTAAGAGTGTGAACACGTCGGCGAAGGGATTCGAGGAAGTATTCGGAGCCCTGAGGCTGATCAGTGAGGATGTCAGATCAGTAGCCTGCGTATGGGGTTTCAATTTTATTCATGCTGGGCCAGTAATGACAGAAAAAATATTAGTTTCGTTATCTGAGCTGTACTATTTCTGTGCCTAGATTTCATACATAGTGTCGCGGACGAGTATTCCCTGTTCGACAGTTCTTCAGGATTACTCAAAAACTATCAAGGCGGTATTACCGTCTAGAAACTTCAAAGATTCGATTTTTTGCGTTTTCTTATAGTTTGGTGTTCTAAGAATGTGTCTCGAAAATATTAATTTGGAATTCGTAGTACTCTTTCGTAGACTCTTTCGTAGAACTTCGAAAGTCGTAGTCATCCCCTCGACCGTTGTACCTCGACCGTTATGTCTATTGTATACAGACTTGGGAAATTTCCCTATTCCTCGCCCCCTTGCAGTCCAATGCCCAAAGCACTCTTACAAATGTTTGCGGATGTTTGCCCCAAAACATTTGCACTGTGGCAAAAACACCATAGATATTGCTAATTATTTAGCTGTCGTCATTTTTAATGAAGGATTCAAGCAAATCCTAAAATTTGTGGATGTAATGGGAATCAAAATTGGCCCTAACGCAAAACCATACGCAGAGTGTAATGGCAACGAGCGTATCCAACGGTCCAACAGACGGGCGTCTACCGCATCAAAAGAGGCGCGGACCGCCAGAAGACTAGCGAGTGCGGCTCAATATTCTTTTTTTGAGGCTGAGGAAGGTGTTATGTATGGTCCCGGTATAGCTGATTAAGGGTAAGTTACTAAAATCAGTTGTTATTCACCGTCGGTTCAGCCGTATCAGTGCTCAATGTATGGCAAACTTTAAACGCGTTTTTCTCGAATCGACAATTTTTAAGTCGGGCGCAAGTTTTTCTCCAAAAGTATTGGACCAATTGACTTCGGGTTTTGCACACATTTCGAGGGAACCTTCGCCCATAGTCTGAACTAGAATTATACCGATAGCTTGAATATTTTAGCCCCGCTCTCATGTTTTAGTTGACAATTTTCCAGGACAATTGAACCTTAATTTTCAAACAGCTGCAATTCCGATAAAAAATGTCGTACTTACTGAGTTCTAGTTCAGACGATGAGTATATTCATGAAGATTTAAAAAATAAATTTGTTCTTCTGTTCCAGACGACTAGGATCGCCGCAACCCGTATTGCCGATTGGACGAGCGTCTCACGCCACTACCTGCATAACAGCGCATAACCCGAATATATTTCAATAAAGTTTTTCATAAAAATTTGTGTTGCTAGTTGAAACATGTCTTGATATTATCACATCCGGAAGGGATGAGAGCATAATATTTTTGTTTTCCTCTTTCTTGCCTACGCCTAGCGCAATAGCACGGGATGAGGGTAAAAAGGGGTAGTGCGTGGGAAAAGATAAAATGAAGGAATTGACGCGATGTCTCGGTATTGCGGAATAATTCGACATTTGTATAACCTTGACTCTTGGTTTATTACAATTTAGGGGTCAGATCAAGGTAATTAGCTGATAGACCGGATACAAAAATAGAAAAAGATTATATAGTTCGCTTACATTCGTTGTTCCTGTATGCTCGCTCGTACAGTTGTGTATGATCGCTCGTAAAAATATAGGTTGACGCGCGAAAGGCGAAGGGCCTTCGCTGGTACCCTGATGCGCTCGCTGGTCAAGTGGTTCGTAACACTTGCACAAGGTTTTCGGTCGGCGCAGAGTTATATATGTGTATATGCGTACGGCGAGAGCCACTTGAGGCTCTATATAGATATACGGCGTAAGCCACGGATTTCTGGTGGTCTACGCGAACTAAGGATCGAAGCTATATATATAGAACTTAAAAGAAAAGACTTGGGATAAGATTGTCGGTAAGTACATCGGAATTAAACGCGATAAAAGGAACGTGGTTCGAAATTTGCTGACGGAAAGTTGAGCACTGAACTCGATGGAAATTGTCGGGAGACTGACTTCAGGAAGGAAGTCTTTCTTCATATGAAAATTAGGAGAGGTTCAGTAGTGGGAGAAGGAACCTTAGGGAGAGTGTGGTCTTGGTCATCTAGTTCTTCGGAGATTGGTCCATTGGTAGTGAATATATCGGTTAATTAGCGTGATTGGTCGCGGTATGGTGTGCGAGTAGGTTACAGATTAACCAGGCACGTGCGTGGCCTTATTCCAGGGCATCGGTTCTAGGTATTACGCGTATAAAAAGAGGGGAGGATCTTCGTCCCGTATTGCGGCGAAAAAGTGCACAGGATAGTGTTCGATATTTGAAATGTAAGCATGCGCATGGTTTGTGTTATGTTAATTTATGGCTATGGTGACTTCTCATATCGAGAAGTTTATATATCGGACTACACTGCGAGAACGGATGCCTTATTTTTTGGTCGGAGTTATAAATTCGTCGGAGCCGTCTAGGCTATGTTATGATGAAGTAATCTAGGGTCGATGCTTCTCTTGGTCACCATGCGGATGGGACGGCGTAGAGTTTTTGGAGTCTGTTGATCGAGTTGATGGTTGATTTTTCGTTCGACAGCTCTTCTTGGAATATGCGCCTGAGATCGTGTTCTTGTTGACAGCCAATGGGATAGGAAAAGTTGATGACTGTGGCGGTGCGGCTATCGTGTATATATCGCTGTGATATGAATATGCTCACGGAACCTACGCAAGTTCCGTTTAATGCTGTTACGCGTCTTATTCTTAGATTTATACATTTCATACGCTTATGACGGCAAATGAGGATATTGGGAATAACCGAGAGAAGGCACATTCGCTAGGATGTAACAATATGTATAAAAAATCCCGGCACTATAGATTTAATAGTTTTTGCAGAATGAATTCCTAAAAATTACTTAAAAAACAAGCTTATAGACGGTAATACCGCCTTAAGCCGATTGAGTTGAAACTTGGTAGAAATATTCATAATATTGCTACTTCATACTTGACAAGAATTAATTTTGATAAATTGAAAAAAAACTACTTTTTAAATCCATATTTTACAGAAATTTTGCGTGAAATGTTGATTTTGTAAATGCGTACCATTCTCTTAAATACGCATTTTTTCATTTGAATTACTGTCGAATAGGAATTATACATGTTCTAACTGAACATCTTTTGCATCTTTTTACAAATCAAAGTCTATGGAAAGTTAGACTGCACGCCGAATCGTAACTCCCGCGGCATTCTTGTTGTAGTGACAGCTCCGCCATTTTGATGATAAATTAATTTTAAAAAGTGGTTTTGTATATTTGAATATACTATTAAAGTATATACAGTGGCGTGCAAAGGTTTCGGGCCACCCTTTTTTTCTCAGTTTTTCGATAAAATATTTAATGCCTGAACCTCTCCATCATTTCAAATATTTGAGGGAGCTATGATATGCATAACAGCGTGGTATATTATTTTGTTTGTATAGTGTATAGTTCGTGTACAACGTCGAACGCATACCGTCAGTGTGCAAAAATATTGGGCCGCTGTCTCGCCTTCTCCAGCCCCATGGGTTGTTTACGTTTTCTTCCGCGCTTTCTTTCGCGTTAGTTCGGACACGGAAAAAAAATCCTGTAAATTTTTATGGAAATCCCATCAAAATGTACTGTGTCTCACATCAATAGCGCCTCTCGGTACAAAATCTTCGATATTTGCTACGTAAAACCCCAAAAAGTGCACGCCACGTTTCACACAAAGAACTGTACGACTATTGAGTTTATTCTAAGCGATCGATAAATTTTCGCAGTGTGAAACTGTGAACAGTAGATGAACCGACTCACGACTTTTTATAATGTGGACCTGTAAACAGTAGATGAACCGCCTCACGAATTTTTACAATGTGAAACTGTAAACAGTAGATGGACCGACTCACGAATTTTTACAATGTGAAACTGTAAACAGTAGAAGGACGGACTTGCGTATTTTTACTATGTGAAACTGTTAAAAGTAAACGAGCGGACCCACGAATTTTTACATTTAAAAATGTTATAAAATAAACTACTTCATTGACTATTTTTTACACTGTGAAATAGCAAATAATGCAGATAGTGAATAGCTTTATGTACATCAAGCATCATCATACGTGAAAGCGAGATAGAAAAGTACAAATACAATACTCACTTCGTTTTTTTGTCCTCTTTTCAGCATCAACAAATCTTTCACGGCACTTTTTCTTCACTAACAGTTTGTCCTTGTTCACTGTGTGTGTGTCCGTTTTCACATCGATTATAAATAATTGTCGTTTCTCGAAGACACTGCGGAAAACTTTACGCCACGAGATCCAAAAGAGCACTGAGTAGATGTCGAGACTGAGGGCGACGACGCGATAGAATTTTTCTTTGTTGATTTAGGCGTGCAGGTTTGAACGCCTTAACCCCCCGAGTTGACGCGGTTACGCGTTTACAGTGCACATTGTAAAAAGTCGAAGTACACGCGGTGTACCGCGCAATGTCGGCTGTAACTTCTACTGAGCGCTTCGAAATTTTTTTCATGTATCACACTAATAAATTTAAATATCCGTATTAGTATTCAACAACCCGTTATCAAAATATGCTTTTCCCGAATTGTTAAAAAATGACAATTAACTCTGTAAAAATTAAATCTGTACGTATTGAATAATACCGAGCTACGGTACAATTTGCAAGGTGTACACTGCGGTTTTTAATTTAAACTCACACCACATTTTTTAGAAGACAATACCAAATTTCAATACAATTTAATCTGATTTTTAACATTTGCTTGTTGAAGAATTTTATGGTTCAAGTCAGTGATTACCAGTCTAATCTCACTTTTTTTTTAAGGTACTCCTTATATTTTACGCATTGAGTACCGTGATATCTTATATTCAATTTGTAAATTCGACAGTTGACTTTATCGCGGTGATCATTATGATTTTTTTACAGTTTAAATCTGCATTTCCATCGGTTCGAAAAGTAAAAAAGCACGTCTGATCCATTATTTTTTCCTATAAGTGCTGTAACATGATTGGTTTACAGTGTGAAACTGCATTATGTCCATCTTTCCTCAGTAATTTATAAACACCAACTGTTAATTTTTACGAATCATTTTTTCCCGTGAAACATAAAAAACCATGAAAAAATCAGTTCTATTTTTGCCGCAATGGCGAAACACTCAAAAATTGAGGTCCGCGAAGTTGTGTTAAAACTGTTTGAACAAGGAAAGAGTTCTTGTGATATTGCAAATACTCTATCTATTGGGAAAAGCACGGTAAACTGTATTATTGCGAAATATTAATCAACAAATTCGTTGTGTGATAAAAGTCGAAGCGGTAGACCACGAAAGACTTCAAAACGCGTGGACACAATCATTAAAAGAAAGTGCGTCATAGATTCGCGAAAAACTGCAGCATTAATTTCGCGAGAATTATGCAGTGAAAATCTTACTGATATCAGTCGGAGTACGGTATCCCGTCTGAAGGCTATGGGATTGATTAGGCGCGTCGGTGTGAAGAAACCACTCATTAGCACAAAGAATAAGAAAGTTAGATTGAATATTGCCAAAAAAATATCAACATCGGACAGTATCGAGTTGGCGGAAAGTTCTTTTTTCCGACGAATCCAAATTTCAATTGTTCGGATGTAATGATCGCAAGTACGTAAGACATCCAGCAGGTACCAGATACGATGTACGATATCAAATTCCAACTAAAACACGGTGGCGGAAATGTTAAAGTTTGGGGAGCATTTTCTGATAACGGTATTGGTCTGCTAATAGAAATCCAAGGCAATATGGACGCTATAATGTATCGAAGTATATTGCAAGACCATATGCTCCCATTTGCAAAGAAAAATATGCCGAATGGGTGGATATTTCAACACGACAATCATCCCAAACATGCTTCGCGTCTTGTGAAGAATTTCCTTAAAAGCCCAAAAGTGCGCCTTCTCGACTGGCCCTCACAGTCACCGGATTTAAATCCGATTGAACATTTGTGGCAAGAGCTCAAGATTCGCGTTGGAACGAAGAATCACTCCAACAAGACGGAATTATGGGATCATTTGCAATATGAATGGGAAAAGATGCCACAAGATCGCTTCTCGCAATTAATTGCGTCTATACCCCGACGATGTGCTGCTGTAATCGCTGCTAAGGGCATAGCAACGAAGAATTGACTCTAGAGAGAAAACTAAATCATGTTTTGTTATTGTTATAATGTTTGTTTTTTGTTTTCATACGCAATAGTATATGGCCCAATACTTTTGCACAGTCATTAAATAAAAACTGTTGGATAATTATTGTTGAAGAGTGATATTTCTGTTTATACCACATTTTTTAAAAATATTTAGCATCTCGACGCCAATTATGAGTGTCATCACTCGTTTGTATTTCCTGTACCATCGTATTTCTATGCAATATCCACTAAAAAGAGGGTGGCCCGAAACTTTTGCACGATACTGTATATATTTGTTTTATTGTAGCTTCCATTTGTACAGGGTCCTTCTCCTTATTAAATTTCCCACCATATTCCACTTCACACCGCCTACTATTTAAGTATACTTACAGTTTAATAAACGTAGAACAATTATTTCTTAATTTAAAAAATCCCTCAAAATTTTCCCCCATCTAAATGTATATCCCGCCTTAAGACCTTATTTTCAGCGCTATTTCTGATTGCTGAGGGAAACAGATCCGTAACCTGCAAATAAGTTATCAAGTTTGTTGCATGCCGGAGTAGTAATAATACAACAAATTTAGATTCGTAATCGTCTGCTCTACTCTGTCAGTGCCAAGATTTCATGCATAGTGTCACGTATGAGTATTTCCGATAGGGTAGGCTGGGGTCGAGAGAAACACGGGTCAAATGAAACAAGTTGAATAACTCGAAGACGCTTAGTGACAGCAGCGCGGCCCTGGTGGGGGAAGAGACTGCTTTACGTATCGGAACATGTCGCTCGTTGCGCGTCGCCATTTTTATGTGGCTGCATCGCTTTTTCGACATAAAAAGTAATTTTTTGACCATTAGTATCTTGCGTATTGCTCCAAAACTATTGTTCCTTCATCAGCGTTGTTTACAATCATCATTACTATGTGTAAAAAATAGGAAAGGAGATTCGACGGGAATGCCGGTAAATATGTTAGACCAGTCACCAATGAGAAATAAAAATATGGAGAGATTTATTCACTGTTACAATTATTCTTTTTCAGGATGCAGGATGGTAGTTCGAGTGAAGCGAGGTCTCTTTTGTAAAGATTCACGCACGTGGTTCGAGATGACCGAGCTATCGCCGTCGATGAGCCCCGAGAGAGTCGCGAATTCCGTGTATCGGGGCCGATTAGACTAATTCGCGACTCGATTGACAAGGTATACGATTATACCATTTGACTGATTATGACGAGTGAAACGATTAGATTGAGATGCGATTACATTAATATACGATTGTCGGGAGGAAAACTATACGGTCGCGCGTGTCACTACCGGAACAAGACCGGTTAAGAAAAATGGCGTTGATTAACGAGAGACGCGTGAGACGGCTTGCGCATGCTCGAGAGTCGCGGCCGGTCGATGCTGCGTATCGATCGTTGATCCTTGCTGTTGATTGATTGGCTGCGCGTGGCGCTGTACGATTGGATGTAAGGGAAGAGTGACAAGCGCGAGGATGAAAGTCGAGGTAGAGAGGCGAGTGTTGAGTGAAGGATGACTAATTGTTGCAATCCTGAACACTATGAATATCCTAAATGAGTTTACTGCAGTAGGTACCTACCTACAACATTTAGGTTTTTTGCAGTTCGATACATTATTTGAAGGGAGGGTGTGGGGGCAGTTGAAACAAACGGTTCGGGGTCAATTGCAACGTGTTTCTATTGACTCCGAATAAACACTTCATACGCAAGCAAGGTTTCCAAATCTTGTTTTGTTTTTTTGGTGCCAAGAAATCGTCCGAAAAGTAAAATAATATTAAAGAACAAGTTGCGTTGAAGATTCGGCTTTAGTCCGGCCAATAGAGGTTTTCCAAGGTCAGCGATGGAAATAAATGATGTTTTTCTTTACGTTTTGGCCCTCTGGTTCGGGTTCTCTTCAGAAATGATATTTTTCTGTATAAATCATGATTATGAGTTAGATACATGAACGTTTTATGTTATGATTGTGTTATAAAATTGTTGTGTCGTTTTGTATAACTCTTATGTTAATTCTGTTTTGGTTATAGTTATATTAATATGATATGAATAAGTTCTTGTATTGTGTTAATTATTCTTATGTATCGGTGTTTGAAATGCATGATGTGTGAGAGAGCGGTTTATTATATTATGGAGTTATAAAGAGATGAAATATGAGAAATGACTGACCTCGATGTTGTTGAAATTTCTGGCTTTTGCGTATATTCGGAAGGTTATTTCGAAAGACTATTTATGGAAGTAAGTGGGGAATGTAATATCATATTAATATAACTATAACCAAAACAGAATTAACATAACAGTTGTCCAAAACGACACAACAATTTTATAACACAATCATAACATAAAACGTTCATGTATCTAACTCTTCCAATCGTGATTGGTAAAATTTGTGTATCATGATTTATACAGAAAAATATAATTTCTAAAGAGGACCCGAACCAGAGGGCCGAAACGTAAAGAAAAACATGTAATTTCCATCGCTGACCTTGGAAAACCACTATTTGCCGGACTGAAGCCGAATCTTCAACGCAACTTGTCATCTACATGGCCGCACACATCTCTGATTCATTTTAATATTAAAGAACCTGAATATACCTTCAGTGATACTCCAACTGGAATGAAAAGCAATAAAACTGATTATTTTCATTGAAAGTATATTTTATTCACAACAAACCTACTTTATCACTTCATACACATCATTAACAGTACCTGGATTTAGTAGAACATTAGTTCAATCAGCTGAAAATACCTATTTCAACTAACCCCAGGCACTATTCCGGTTGACCCCGACACAGGGTCAAAAGAAACATTTTCCAAGGGTTTCTAAATAGCTTCTACCGTAGTTAAGGGAATATAAGAAGCAAAATCAATAATGCTATCATTTAGCCAGATCACTTAGTTAAAATTAAAGTCCATTACCAAACACATAGGGTATAAAATAAAGTCACACTAACCGATTTTCTCAAAAACGTTCCAATTGACCGCAGCCTACCCTAATAATTCTTCAACATAGTAGCGTTGTGAATGTGACTTGTCGGAGAAGGAATTCAGGGAATTACATGCAGTGTTGACTGTCATCGCTGACGAAATAAAAAAAAACTGTGAATAGCTACAGAAGTACGTATGATTTTTTCGATATGTAGATTTTTTCCAAAATAGCGCATTTCAGAAAAAATGTAAAAACCTCAGAGAAAAATTATTAGATAATGGTTTATAATTAAAAAAACGATGCAATATAACGAAAAAATCCTACGTACTTCTGTATAAAATCAAGTTTTTAATGTACAGTTAGATTTTTGGATCGATTGCTGAAGTGTTGTTCAAGCTGTTTCCGCTCAGTATAAAAATGGGCTTTTGAGGTAAACGCGGTTCATTAAAACGCGTAAAACAGTTTTCAGTATTACAAATCATAGAAAATTCTCATATATACACTACCGTCCAAAAATTTGGAAACACTCGCCCCGGTTCCGAGCCACACAAGAAGTTCCATCGCTCTTTAAAAAATGAGGATATCTTAATTTACCAAGCGGCGTTTCAAAAGGGACATGTTTAGCTTCATTCTGCTTTAAAAAAAAAATACGATTTTTTTTAACCCGATACAGACTTTGAAAGATAGTCATTTTTTGGCTTTTTTTGGGGGGTTGAAATTTAGGCGCGCGACTCGTGAAAACAAATTTTAACCGTTTTCCCCATGAAAAACTTAAAGCGGGGAGTACAAGCTTCAATATCGTTTTTTTAAAGTTTCGTACGATTTTTCTTTCGATAAATATTTAACATTTTGCAAAAAAACGACCATATTTATAAAATGTAGCCTAACTCTGAAACTACTGGGTTTTCGTAATACTGCTAGGAGGGTAAATTTCAATTTTTTTCTCAAGTCAAGAAAAAAAAATTTATCTTAAAAAATCGGGTCTCTTACTTCATTTACACGGCTTTTTCATCGAAAAAGCCGCCTTTCGCTGCGATCACAGCTTTGACAAGATGTGGCATCCGCTCGATCAATTTGTCGATTTGACCCCGCTCCAGAGTGGCCCAAGCTTCTTGCAACTTTTTCCAGAAATCGCCGGAAGATGTGGGACAAGTTGTTCTTATTTTTCGATCAAGCTCGTCTCAGAGAAGCTCAATTGGGTTTTAATCTGGCGATTGGGGTGGCCACACCATGTTAACGACCACGTGTTTCGCTTCTTGATTCCTCAGGTACCTTCGGCAGAGGCGAGAACTGTGTTTGGGGTCGTTATCCTGTTGCATAACGAAGCCACGACCGATAATTCTTAAACAGAATCGAATCGCGTGCCGGATAAGAATTTGTTTATATTGTTCTTTCTTCATGACCCATGTAGGTTTCGCCAATCGAATCGTAACGGCCAATACTTGGACCAATGTTGGCGGGGCGATAATCGATTACCCAATTGTACGCCAATGCTCGGCTGAGTATTGACTAGCCAACATTGGTTTGCCGATACGAGGCCAATGTTCGGCCAAATATAAAATCGCTAATCATTGGCTTGTCGATATGAGGCCGATGTTTGGCAAAGTATAGATTGGCCAATCATTGGTTTGCCAATACGAGGCCAATGTTCGGCCAAGTATGAACTCGTTCATTATTGGTTTATTGATATGATGCCGATGTTTAACGGAGTATAGACTCGCCAATCATTGGCTTGCCGATACGAGGCCAATGTTCGGCCAAATATCGGCTCTCTAATCATTGGCTTATCGATACGAGGTCGATTTTTGGCGAAGTATACACTCACCAATCATGTTTTTTCCGTTACGAGCCCAATGTTCGGCAAAATAGAGACTCGCTAATGATTGGCTTGTCGATACGAGGCCGATGTTTGGTGAAGTATAGACTCGCCAACGTTGGATCGCCGATACGAGTCCAATGTTCAGCCGAGTAACGCATGATCGAACCGCAATTCGTATATTGACGATTCATTGTTTCGCGTCGAAGTCATTAAGAGACGAGATAAATACTTTTTACGAGTCCATTGGACATTACTCTTAACAAATATACTACCAAATCAATGCACTCATTGTTGGCCGATTCTCGAACGAGCTCATACGCGATACTCTGCCGATTTTTATGAACCATCCTACACTGACAGAAAAATTCTATTAATATTAACTAACCGCGACTATTTACTTATTTTTTATTGGAATTAACTAGATTTTTCGGGAAATCAAATTTTTCTATTGCATTCCATTATTGGAATTATTCATTTTAAATATATTTATTTATTCAAATTAAACTTGTACTAATGAACTAATGGTCTGTCTTTATTGCAACACACATATTAAAGGGCTTTGGGGGTAGAGAGGGTGGAAAGAGAGGAATTATATATATATATATATATATAGGTTTCGTTTGAAAATTCTATAACATGTCATTCGATAAAACTCTCTGATTATCATAATGATATTAACAAATTGATATAGTTTATGTGATACAAATAATTATGAGAATACATTTGGACTCTTATGCCATATCTGCGATCCAGATGTTACAAGCACTTGGTAGCATAGGGGCAGCGTTCTTCGAACTAATCGTTTCGAAAGACCAGGTAATGACGAATTACAATACAAAAATAATTAATTTTTTTTTCTGGCAGTGCAGGACCAATTTTGGTGATCTATATCGGGTTACAATTATCCGCCAAGACTCGGTTGATAATCGGGTCAAGCTCCAGTGCCAATGATGGCAATCTTGACGAGGACTTATTGTTGGCCGATTCTCGAATGAACTGCTACGCGATGCTCGGCCGATTCTTATAAGCCATTCTAGGGCCAAGATTGATTGCGAATATCGGGCCGCTCTTATCATCCGAGGCTCGGTCGATGATCGGGCCAAGCTCGAGTGCCAATGTTGGCAAGCTCGGCGTCGAGCATCGGCCAATCGTTGGCCACTACCGATCACCCCACATGGGGATGCCTTTGATTTTTATAAAATCTCCGGTTCCATGACCTGAAAAACACCCCCACACCATAACGGATCCACCTCAGTGTTTAACGGTCGGCACCAAGCACTGGGGTGTCACTTTTTCCTCGGCGCTCCTCCCAACAAAAATTCTACGACGCGATCGATAAATAAAAAAATTCGATTCATCTGTCCATAGTACATTTCGCCATTGCTGAATCGTCCAACCTCGATGTTCGAGAGCCCACTTAAACCGCTTTTTTTTGTTTTGGCGTTCGAAAGATCGACGCTCGAAACAAATGTAAACAAGATGATTTGTTTACATTTTATGGCAATACTCGATATCCTCCACTCCTCATCGGTTTACGTTTTTTGTAGAAAGACAATGAGCATTGGCGATAGAGCTTTTTAGTTGCGCTACCGTTTCGAACGTAAATACGTGAAACCAATTCATCGATATTTGCGAATATTTCTTTTCTATCGCGTTCAAATGGCACGAAAAGAAGAGGTTGCTCTTGATAAACGAGGTGCTGTAATTTTTCTATGTCAAAAGGGTTTTTCACATCGGAAAATTGCGCGACAATTAAGAGTACCCGTGAAAGGTGTGTACTCACCAATTAAGAGACATAAAAAGACCGGTACCAACAAGGATCGTCATCGCTCAGGCCGGCCTCGAATAACGACGAAAAGCGATGATAAAAAATTGTGATTACAAGCAAAAGAAATCGACGCTTGACAGTGCCTGAAATCCAAGTTTCGTTCAACAAATCACAAGATAATGCGGTATCACTAACAACACTGAAACGTCGCTTGCTAAATGCTGGATTAAGAGGCTGTGTTGCGGTGGAGAAACCCTTGCTGCGTTCTGTAAACAAAGAAAAGCGGTTTCAGTGGGCTCTCGAACATCGAGGTTGGACCATTCAGCAATGGCGAAAAGTACTATGGACAGATGAATGGAAATTTTTAATTTTTGGATCGCGTCGGAGAATTTTTGTTAGGAGTGCCGAGGAAAAAATGGCACCCCAGTGCTTGGTGCCGACCGTTAAACACGGAGATGTGTCCGTTATGGGGGTACCTGAGGAATGAAGAAGCGAAGCAGGTGGTCGTTAACATAGTATGGCCACCCCAATCGCCAGATTTAAACCCGATTAAGCTCCCCTGGGACGAGCTTGATCGAAAAATAAGAACATCTTGTCCCACATCTTCCGGGGATTTGTGGAAAAAGTTGCAAGAAGCTTGGACCACTCTGGAGCGGGGTCAAATCGACAAATTGATCGAGCGGTCCACGTCTTGTGAAAGCTGTGCTCGTGGCGAAAGGCGAATTTTTCGATGAAAAAGCCATGTAGATGAGGTAAGAGCCCCGATTTTTGAGGATGAAGAAATTTCGTTGACTTGAAAGAAAATTAAAAATATTTTTTTTCTTCAAATTTAAATTTTTTTTTTAATTCTGAAATTTCTTTGGTAAATCCAAAAGGATTGTATGTAACTTTTTATCCTCTTACAAGGGGACCGTACAGGCTGTCACTCACGGATTTTGATAAGTCTCAGATATGTTGTAGAGGGACCTACCCTGAGTACCTGAGTAAAGGGATTTTATACAACGCTCTTTAGTTTTCGAGAAAAAACGTTTGAAAGTTTAGCTGGTAGCTACTATACCGGTACGGTTGCACCTTTGTAGAACCAGCGGGCGTGGCCCAATGGGCAAGGTTCCCGGGTCTGACGCTCGATGTCAAGGGTTCGAGTCCCGTGATGGCGTTTTTTTTTTCACAAAATATAAATAAATTCGATGGATGATGCAAAACTGTCTAATTATTTATTATTATTTGATTTATTTAAAAAAATGTTTTGATTATTTTTTAAATTTTTTACTTTCCATTTTTTTTTAATTAATGATTATTATTTTATTTTTTACGCAGAAAAAAAGAGAGGAAGAAATTATAACATATTTCACAAGAAACTGCAGTTTATTATTTTTCATTACAATATAGAGGTTTTTCTTACTCGCTATCACTGTGGTCGCTTGTTACATCAGAACAATATTGCGGGTGGTATTTGTCGTAAAAGCAAGCAAAATACAAGACCAAAGAACAACGCGCACATTGTATAAAAGTTATGGCCTTGCAGGCGCACGGTGTTTTGAGCAGTGTTATTGGAAAGCATACTTGATTAACATTTAAAAACAGCGGTCTTTCCTCAATTAACTGCGATGCAAACCACGCATATTTAATCATCGGCGCGAAAGCAGGTGCGCTTAATTGATGAAGAATCAGAGAATGAATTGGTATGGAATCTTCCCTTGACGCAATTTCTCTGTTATTTTTTAACAAATCAGGAGAATTTTGTATTTTTTTTGTGAAAATTTTCACTTGCCGGTAAAAATATACATCGCACGGTTGGCAAATCGGTGTGCACTTGGTCGGTATAACTTTAATACTGCACGTACATGCCTTCTTCTCGTCTACAAAGATGTTATCGTAAAGCGTTTGATCAGTTTGCCCTCCCCACGGATCGATAATGAATAAAAATTTTTTTTGTTTCACGTAGGGAAGAATGAAAGATTTCAAGAACTCTTCATACAATTGTTTTGTAAACTTTCCTGATTTTGTGCAGGTCACAATAACATTTTTTAATTTATCAGTCAACGCGTCGACCTTTTTTTCAGAATCGGACCAAATCTTCCTGATGGCTCCTTCATGCATAAAAATACGAAAGAAAGTATCTCTCCTGACGCAGTTAATGCGCACTGTGAAGAAATGACTAATTTTGTTTGAATCTTTTTTCTTAACAAGAACGGTTTTTGCTCCTTGTTCCGAAAGCGACCTGTTGTAAGTTGACTGATATTGGCAGCCGGTTTGATCGGTATTAATGACATAATCAAGGTCAAAGTCGGGGATTACTATTTTTGTCTGGATTTGAAATTCTTCGGCAGCAGCCAACACTTCCTCCATCGTGGCGAATAGATATTCGCCACGATGGAGCTGACAAACTTCGTGATTTTACGCTGGCTGATGATGTGATTTCTTTTGAATTTTTCGACCCAAGACAGGCTGGCGTTGAAATGGAAATATTCCGATAAAAAAGGAATAGCAGCATTCATCGCCCACTGCTGCAGCGTTCTCGTCGTAACCTGAACACGGACAAAATTGATCAATTGTTATATATTCAACTCATTCAATTTTGTGTCCATCAATTCTATAATATATTTTATATTTATGTTTAAATTTTTAAGAGGGGATTATTTCTTTATCGTTAAATTTATTGTTTTTTTTTTTCTAATTTTCCGGCGAAGAAACTATACAACGTATCAATGCAAAATTTGGCATGTGGATTTATTTATTTCTTATTTATTTATTACGTGTGCGACTAAGTTCTCGCTGTTTTTTTTATGAAAATGCCACTTTATTGTGAAAAAATGGTTACAAATGAATCATTTAAAATATTGCCCATCGCTAGCGACAACTTTTTCCCATCTTTCTAGCAGAGCTCGAATATCGTCACGGTAGAAGTGTTCGTCTTTTGAGGCTATCCACGAATCAAGCCGTTTTGAGATGTCTTCATATGAGCGGAACTGCTGATTAGCCAGACCATGTGCCATCGAACGGAACAAGTAGTAATCGGACGACGCAATATCTGGGGAATATGGCGGGTGCGGTAGGACTTCCCATTTGAGCGTTTCTAAGTAGGTTTTAACGGGTTTGGCAACGTGAGGCCGAGCATTGTCATGCTGTACTGTCATACTTTTTCGTGCCTCTGCTCGTAATATGGCCGCTTTTCGCGCAGTGCTCGGCTCAACCGCATCAATTGAGTTCGATACCGTGCCCAGTGATGGTTTCTTTCGGTTTCAACAGCTCATAATAAATAACACCGCCCTGGTTCCACCAAATACACAGCAAAACCTTCGCAGCGTGAATATTCGCCCGAGCCGACGACGTAGAAGCATGACCGGGCAGTCTCCATGATTTTGTTCTCTTTGGGTTGCTGTAATGAATCCATTTTTCATCACCCGTAACGATGCGATGAAGAAAACCCTTCCTTTTTTGCCGCTGGAGCAGTTATTCACAGGTGAAAAAACGACGCTCAACGTCTCTCGGCTTCAAATCATAAGGAACCCAAGTTCCTTGTTTTTTAATCATTCCCAACGCATGCAATCGCTTGAAAATGGCTTGGCGGGTAACTCCTAATGCTGAATCAAGCTCTTTTTGCGTTTGCCACGGATCCTCATCGAGCAATGCCTCGAATTCAGCGTCTTCGAAGGTTTTTGGCCTTCCTTCACGTGAACGGTCGTCCACATCGAAATCACCGTCTTTGAAGCGACGGGACCAATCACGGCACGTTGTTTCACTTAGAGCAGCATCTCCGTAAACTTTTTGGAGTTCTCGATGCGCTTCAGCCGCCGTTTTCTTCTAATGAAAGAAGGAAAGCAACACTTCCCGCAAATGACGATTATTTGGCACAAAATCAGACATTTTCACACAACCAAAAGTATACGACGCACAAACAAAATCACCAATGTGTAAAAGCGGTTTGTTTACCATATGTCTAAGCTTGGTTCATAACGTTTTGGTTATGTCACAATCGACCAGCACTTACTAGTGGAGCCATCTCTTGAAAAACAGCGGGAACTTAGTTGCGCACCTAATACAAAAAAATTTTAAATCGTTTTGAATTTTTTTGTGAATAAATAGGAAATAAATAAATCCACATGCCAAATTTTTCATTGATGCGTTGTATAGTTTCTTCGCCAGAATTTATTCACAAAAAAATTCAAAACGATTTTCAATTTTTTTGTGAATAGATAAGAGATAAATTAATGTATATTTTGACATGTTTTACCTGCTCCAAATTCTGCCGAGCTTCCAGGAATCGTTCATGTGTTTCATAGTTGATTGCGTACCATTTGTCAAACGTATTTCCACCTTCTTTGACGTTTTGTCTCCATCGATAGAGATTTCGTTTATTTTTCAACCGAGAGAGCCCGCGCGCTTGTAAGGTCTTCAAACCCCATTTCGGATGAGCTGCTGCTATAGTGACTGCTTTTTGTTTGTACGATAAAGGCACATAATCCGCAGGTGCAGGTTTGAATTCCTCCGCCACAAAGTCCTCATCATCTTCTGGTACGGCTGCGCACTACATAGAAGATCATTATTAACCTTTCTCCACGTTACACAGGAAACCAAAATAATTCCCCGAACAGAAATAAAACTTACCATTACATATCTCTGCACTTCATCCACCTCGTCGGCGCCAACAAACTCATCCACATGAATGATATGCCTATCTGCGAGCATTTCAAGTATTTCACTTGCAAAAACCTCTCCCATCGCCATAGACTCCTCGGAAATTAGACTCGGAGGTGCGTCTGTGAGCAGATTCAAATCCTGAAGCAAGCTTCGAGTATATGTGGTGGCGTTTGTGAGAACAGCCTTCGTTTGCTCATCATCCTCTTCTCTTTCCGATAGATTTTCTTCTGATCCAACACTTGTTTCTGCCATTTCATAATCCTTCTTTTCCTTCTGACTTTCTGCCGTAGCAGCACTTATTTCTTCCATTTTACGGTTTTTCACGTTCGATAAACTTTATTTCGGAGCGACGTTATACCCAACGCATGTATCTGCACAACTGACGCCTGCGAAACACTGCGAAAGACTGGCGTCGTCTAGTCAGACGACGCCAGTCCTCCAACGTCACCTCAACGTCCGAAAAACCGTTAGGCTTTGTATAACAAAGGGATAGGGTACAAGTGGGGATGAGGAACGCAGGTAGCAAACCCGGCTGGAGTATTTGAAATAACGGACCGACCATTTTAAAATTCATATTGTAATGAAAAATAATAATCTGCAGTTTCTTGTGAAAGACGTTGTAATTTCTTCCCCTCTTTTTTTCTGCGCGAAAAATAAAATAATTTAAAAAAAATGGAAAGTAAAAAATTTAAAAAATGAATCAAAAAATAAAATAAATAAATAAATAAAATAATAATAAATAATTATACGGTTTTGCAACATCCATCGAATTTATTTATATTTCGTGAAAAAAACGCCATCACGAGACTCGAACCCTGGACCTCGAGCGTCAGAGCCGGGAACCTTGCCCACTGGGCCACGCCCGCTGGTTCGACAAAGGTGCAACCGTACCGATATAGTAGCTACGAGCTAAACTTTCGAACGTTTTTTTCTCGGAAACTAAAGAGCGTTGTATAAAATCCCTTTACTCAGGTACTCAGGGTAGGTCCCTCTACAACATATCTGAGACTTATCAAAATCCGTGAGTGACAGTCTGTAAGGTCCCCTTGTTAGTAGTTTTACGAAAACCCAGTAGTTTCAGAGTTGGGCTACATTTGATATATTTGGTCGTTTTTTGCAAAAAGTTGAATATTTAGGGGTAAAAATATCATACGAAACTTAAAAAAAAAGAAATTGAAGCTTGTACTCCCGTCACGTCCTGAGGGGACGTGGGCATATACCTATCGCGGTTCCCTCTTTTTAGCCTACTAGCTTTTTAGCCCAGCGCACTAGCTCGGGATGAGGGTGTAAAAGGGAAAGGTGCATGCAAATGTGGGAATGACGCAGTGACTCGATTGATTAATGAATTGATTTACACAAATGATTGAGAATTCGGGGTTTATTACAATTGACCAATTTGGTTAATTCTATTAAATTAATAATACAAAAATTTACATAAAATATTCCGCTTACATTTGCCGATGCGTCGTGGATGCGCTAATCTGTTTATAGTCATCGGGTTCGGGGCCTCCGCAGGTAGGTCGGACCCCTCGGATGCGCACGCTTGGTAACAATGATGGCTCGCGTCGACACAAAAATTTAACACGTGGGTATTTATCGCGAGACGAGGTTGGAATTAAATTACGATTTCCGCAAAACAATACAATGTACACATTCAACTTAGACACTTAATAAAATTCTTGTAGTTCGCGATATTATAAAGTATAATTTGGACGTTAAAGTTCGCGTTCGCTTTATGGAGACAGTTTTGTAATTGTTACGGTGAACGTTGTTGCTTGATTTTTGCTCGTACGCGATAGAGACTGAAGGGAGACTTTTCTCAGCGAGTGATGATGGGACACTGACTCCAAGATTTTTCTATTCTAGCTTGTAGGATATTTTGGATGCTGGGATGGTGGGAGAAGAAGTTTCTCGAAAAGTGCATTTTCGTCATGCGTTAATTTTTGATTGGTTGAAAGGATGTAGGAAATTTACTAGTGCATATGATTGGTCGAGTTGGAAGGGGAAATATTTTTGAGGACTATGATTGGGTGTAGACTATGATGTGTGTGATCTCCATCTCGATTCTCGGAAACTGGTCCGCGTCTCGTTATCTGGAGCGTTGGAAAAATATAGGGAGGAAAAAGGGCCTTGGTCGCGTCGCTGCGCTTGCCTCAAGATAGGCATCGTTGACCCAGGTGTGAGGCGCATGGGAAATACCAACGTAGTTTTATTGCCGGGTCAACTTTTCGGCATGAAGGATTTTCTTTTGGAGAATGTATATTTTTACGGAGTAAGGATTTTGATATTTTTGTGTGTCTTCGTGTGTTGTACGTTCTTATGGCTAAGGATTTTATCATCAACTGCGTTTGACGGTTGCGTGTAGATATGGTCAAGACCGACTGTGCTCTCGTGTGGGCAATTATGCGCGACGCTCGCTTCTTATCGATATATTTCGTTTCGGCTGTGGTATGCCTAATTCTAAAGAAAATATAAGGACCCGTCGAAAAATGAGCATGCGGTTATCGTGTGTATTGGTTTTCGTAGTTTTCCACGATTTCCATGTGGAATCGGGTAAGCCCGCGTTTTCGCCGAAGTTAAACAAAATAGGAGAGGAAAAAGAAATAGATAGTGCTTTGTCTCGCGACGTTACACTCCCCGCTTTAAGCTTTCATGGGGAAAACGGTTAACATTTTTTTTCACGAGTCGTGCGCTCAAATTTCCACTCCCCAAAAAAGCCAAAAAGCCAAAAAAAACGACCATCTTGCAAAGTGTGTACCGGGTTAAAAAAAATCGTAATTGTTTTTTGAAAAAAGCTAAATGAAGCTAAATGTGTACTTTTTGAAACGCCGGTAGGTAAATTAAGATATCGTCATTTTTAAAAGAGCGATGAAACTTCTCGTGTGGCTAGGAACCGAGGCAAGTGTTTCCAAACTTTTGGACTGTAGTGTACCTTCTTCTAATCTACGATGCCTGCACCATACAACTACATTGATGTCCTGTTTCTGCCCTTATATTGTCCTCACATTGATGTCCTGCTGGTGTTTGCTTTTTGAACGCTCTGAAGCTGAACCGCGCCTCGCAGCTTCAGGCACAGATTGTTCGGATAGCTTAATGCGCTGCGTGTACGCCTCTATTGGAGGTGTTTGGGGTACTAAGAGACTTTGATCGCCATAATATTTGGGTACATCATTTCAAAGACGCTTAGGTACCTCTTGAGCCAAAGAAAAATTATTCGAGTTTTCCATAATTCTCGAGTGGCCTAACCCCTTAAATAACTCTAATTATCACGGAGTCGCGCACGGATCATCCGTCCACCTGACGAATACTATTGTTGAAATAAAAATATGAGGATGAAAATGAAACTACCATATAGGGTTAGAATATTGCAATTGTAGGCGCCCGGACAGGTGAGAATATTTCAAGTACAACAATCTCCACCAACGTCGACGTTTCTAATTTTAGCACGGAGAATTTGCCGAAGTAACTCGGGAAAATGAGTACTTCGGCAGCCAAACATTTCTACGCAAACACAGCATTGTGAAACAGGTAGCATACTTGTCTTGTTCATATTTTTTCGCCAATAACCATTAGTCGAGGGAACATTTAAGGGGGAAGGTACCTTTAACCGAGGATAGAATTGCCGATTTTCATGATTTTTTAAAAAGAGATTTCTTCTCCATTTTCGAGACTTGGCGTATGTTTCATTAATACTTTTGGCTGTTGCATGGTATTATTTTTACTTTATTTATCTCTAAAAACGGTGCAGGTATGGCCCGGTCTTCTAAATGGGTTGCGGCGGATGTTGTTAGATGGCGTAACACGTAAAGTCGGCAGGATTAATCTGAAAAAAGACTGGAGAAGATTTTTCTTCCATTAACACTCATACGCTGAATATGAACTAAGAAAAAGTGAAAAGTGTTGAAAATCGACTAAATGGTACGCTTTAAAACAATAATAGCTGCATTTTGCAATAAGTTTTAATTTTTTTTCATTTACAAAATAGTGTAGGGTCATGTTTTAGACAATCAGTTTAGAAAGATTTACACCAAATTTCATCAGAATCGGTCGATTATTTTTTAGGTATACGTCACGCCATTTCTAAAAATGCAGCTTTGAAGTCCGTTCCATACGCCCGCCGTTTTTAAAGATTAATCCAAAAAATACCATGTAACAGCTGAAGGTAGTGATAAAACATACTAAGTCCGAAAAATGGTGAAAAAATCTTTCCTAAAAAAATCATGAAAAACAGCAAATTTTCACTTACCTAAAGGTTATCTCCCTCCTTAAGATGCAGACGGCGACATTCATTCAAGCGAATATGACCACACAATAACGTCCATCATTGGAATCGTGTCGCTTCCCCTTAGCAATATTTCCATCAGGATCATCTCTCGTTTATTTATGCGGCTGGCGACCAGGCCACGTTTACGATTCAACACGTAATATATACGTCTTTTCCTCTTTCTTTCGCTACGGCATCCAGCATTTTCAGATGCTTGATGGTATATCAAAAAGAAAACAAAACGGCGGAAATGGAATGATAAAGGGTCGGTTTTCCTGTATTAAAATAGAAAGAGGGAGAGAGAGAAAGTGCATATAATCCTCGTCCACATAATTCTCGTGCTTATACTCATGATAACTATTGCGAAGGAGAAGGACGCAATGACGCATATCTTTTAGTGCTCAATATGATGAATTGCGCCTTTCCATTTCGAAGCAGTCGACGTGGGACTATACGCAATATACATGTAGATATTTTACGGGGTAGGGTTAAATGGAATCTTCGAAAGACCTCTGTACACCGCGGGAGAGGTATCCCGGAGGAAAACAGAACATAAACATCCGTTATATATCATATTCTCACTGACTCGCCTTTTCCAAAATCCCATCGTGCTACGCCGCGAAGGTCGCGCCTTCCGCTTGGTTGCACGCTGTCATGTCCTTAAACCTGTGCGCTCTTCTATCTATATAGTACATGTTTAGTTGCTCAGTAGAAGCCACGGAAGTCCAAGAGGTTACCATGGTGGACTTGCGTCGCCATCATCGTCTTTCTCTCTCTCCCTCTCTCTCTTTCTCTCTCTCCCTCTCTCTTTCTCTCTCTCTCTCTCTCTCTCTCTCTCTCTCTCTCTCTCTCTCTCCCCCTCTCTCTCTCTCTCTCTCTCTGCCTTTCGCTACTAGTTACAGGGGGGAATGTCCGAAGGGGTTGAAGTCATTCGGGGCTTTCGTTGCGAAGTTGGCTGCCATAAAGGCGACCAAAAGGTACGCCAACAGAGCTGTGTATGACTCTCCACTATGGCAAAGCTTGGCTGAAGAGCAGGACTGAGCAAGGGGGAGGAGGGGAGCGAGAAAAGGACATGACAGTGAGAGAAAGAGAGAGAAATGGTGAAACGGAGGCGGGTGAATCTCGAGTCGAGTGCAAAGAAGCAGGATGACGAAAAGTTTCGCCGAGTCCCTCTGCGGTAACTATGTATAAAGGCGAAAAGGATGAGAAAGATGGCACGAAAGAAGGTGGAGAACGCTAAAATATTACCCGCATCTCGCGGAAAAAGCCACTTTTCTTCGGAACTTGGAACTGCATTCGACCGACCGAGATCAACCCCCAATCCCTTCCTTCTCTGCTTCCCTTTCCGTTCCCTCTCTCTCTCTTTCTCTCTCTCTCTCCCTCTCTCTCTCTCTTTCTCTCGCTCTCTTGGTTTGGGTAGCATTTTCTTGTCGGCATTTCTGAATCCACAGCATGCGGATCTCTCACGCGAAATACCACCAGCCACTTTCGTTGACCTCGCCTCTTCCTGCTCGTAGCCTCCCTTCCTCTTGCTTTCTTTCCTTCAATTTTTATCCTGCCACCTTTCGACAACACATCTATCTGTTATTTTTCCCATGCTGGTCCAGGGTAGGCTGCTTGCTAGACCGCGAGACACGCGGCTCGCGAGTTCTTTACGCTCAGCATATTGTTGTTGTGTAGATAAATACACAGGACGTATACAAACACTCATTCATATTCTATCCGATAGTAAGCTCAGCTCGTGCGTATCGACGTCTTATTTTAGTAATTTTTATCCTGTCACGTGCCTCTCCGAACTCTTACTTATCGTGTTTGTGAATTTAGGGATTTTTCTATAAGTGTACTCATACCTACCCTTTGTGCACTTGGCTTTTGTAACCTGCTGGTGTTTTGTGAGGCTTGTCATCGGCGTCAGATATCCACGAATAAAAATAAGCCCGCTGTTGTATTCGAGACGAGGTGGAAATACTATGTCGAATTCATTGTTATTCTTTAGAACAATTTTATTTTCATTTGATGGGTATCTGAAGTTACACGTGTGGAATTTACGTTCACAGGCATTCACTAAATGCATGGTTCTCCCGTTAGGTTCATTGGCTCCGCGCGCAACACTAGCGCCGCGTACCGTTCATATTTTTGTCGGCTCTCTGATTGTGGTTATAATATTGTGATACATTACAAAAAATTTTATCGCGTGTCAATTGCATTTCATCTGTTTCAATGGAATTAATTGATCTAGCCAAAGACGCCAAGAAGCGTTGCCTTGCCGTAAAGTGGAAAAAGTGAATAAAATTTCCTTGAAAGGCATATTTTTTTACCTGTAATTCTGTTATAAGAAGAGATAAATTAAGTTATATAATTGCTTTCATTAGAATGTAACAAACATATATTGTTGCTGCACGACGTTATAATATGATAAATAAAAACTGGTTTTCCGACTGAAATCAGCATAATTTTTAACTTGGTATCTGCTGAGCACGCCAGGTACATATAAGAGTTAAGGATGAAACAAAACCCAAGTTTAATAATTCAATTCCGTGTCATAAGGCAAACCTCTATTTCATTCACGCCTCATAAAACTTCTTCAAAGGTAGAACTGCAGCTGCCCATTTGTTGCATTGTTCTAACTTCGAATTTGCCGTAGGGAATCGATAAAACTCGCATTCACTATTCCTTCCGGTATTTTTGCAATTGAATACACAGCAACTGTTGTGGCCCATTTCTAATAAAACAGTATTTTTAGTTTGATTGCAAAAATCTCGTACTACGCTCGTACGGACTCAACAGATAAATAGTCGAGGTTATTGCAATTTTTGTCCACTCCGGGTGGTGCGTTCGATTCCATTACTCCCACCTTAGATATCCATATATATATGGATATATACAAATATATATCTATTTTTGTGTCTTCTGAGTTCTAACGTATACTCTTGTGGGTTTTCACGTATTACCCTTTCCACTTGAACCCTTTTCTCTCACTCCCTACCCGCACTACGTTAATCTAACCTAACTTTCGTTACGTCCACAGTTCTCTTAAGTTACACTATACTGCATTCGCCGAGGATCCAGGGAAATTGTGGGAAACTTATACCGTTATAGACGGCTCCATATTCTTCTAATATTCAGGTGCACAGACTCACCAGTACAAGCATCGGCCACGGACAACGCTGTTCAAGGACTCTCATTGTCTAGACCACTGTTTGGAAGGTGATTTTCAGGATGGCATAACCTTTAAACTTTTCAAGTTTTCTTTTTGAAATGTTTTGCACAGGTTGATTGATCTTTCAACAATTTGTACAAATTAAAGAAAGAAAATGTTTACAATTTCAATCTGTTTACATATACAAACGCACAAATGTCCATTATCATGAACTTTTGTACGTTTGTTTACAGCGGTACGCGGGAAACGCTCCGAATTGATGACCAGTGTTGTGGACGTTGTATGAGTCAGAAAAAAAAAAAATTCGTAATCTGTATGAGTGTTGGGATGTTTAGTACCAGATCGAGGAAATGAAAAAAAGTTTACAATCTAGCAGTATGCTAAACTTTTGTTATTAATCTTGCCGATTTTTCTGACTAGGCTACGAGTTATATATATAAAAAAAATATTTCGCCTTAATCCTGCTACCAACGTTAAAAAACAGTCTACTGAAAGTGTTTGCTAAATCTGAACTGAATCGGCCCATTGGTTATCGAGATATCGCGGTTGCCGAACTAAAAAGCATCGTTTCGAGAGAAACGCGTTTAAAGTAGCTGCGTCTTGACCGCGTTCTCCGATGGTACTCCTTATTTCTATAACTCGGTCAATTTCATGAGCATCATTAAGGCCTTAGGCCACTCTAGAGGCAAAAAAGGCATATTTTGTGATTTTTTCAGCGAAACCATAAATAAATCGAAATTACAAAATAGGGGTTTTATTATGCACGTAATTGACTATATAAAATTATTTTTTCACAGCGATACATGTCAAAATGGCGACTGTGCAGCATTTTTTCGGTGACGCCTTTATATCTGGAAGGTCAACGGCCGGACCAAAGGCTCCTATAAATTGTGAGTTATGATGAGACACTAAAGTTTTTTCGATTATATATAAGAATAGCTATACAAGTGGTAACACGCGTTTTGACCCGTCGACAAAATATCCTCAACAAAATATCCGCGGCAAAATATCCGACGCCACAACATCCGCAGGACAAAATATCCTCATGACAAAATATCCGTAAGACAAAATATCTGCCGATATTTTATACAGTTTAAAATGTACAGTCATAGCGTTGAAATTTATTCCATGTCAAGTGTACAGTCATGCCGTTGAAATTTATTCCATCATAAAAAGGAGGAGAATTATTAATATGTGACGAATATGTTTGGGTTTGTTCGTTTAGGTTCAATGAAGGAATTCGTATTATGCCCCCACGCCACTATCTCACACACCCCGCAAAGGTGTTTTATCCTCATGCCAAAATATCCGCAAGACAAAATATCTGCCGATATTATATATAGTTTAAAGCGTACAGTCGTGCTGTTGACATTTATTCCATGTCAAGTGTACAGTCATGCCGTTGAAATTTATTCCATCACAAAAAGGAGGAAAATTATTAATATGTGACGGATATGTTTGGGTTTGTTTGGTTTGGTGTGTTTGTTTGGGTTTGTTTGTTTGTTTGGGTTTGTTTGTTTGGGTGCAATGAAGAAATTCGTATTATGCCCCCACCCCACTATCTCACACACCCCACAAAGGTGTTTTGCGCGCGACCCCCTTTATGTGGTGGACGAGATTTAGGCTTTTGTCTCGCGGATGTTTTGTCTTTCGGATATTTTGTCCTCGGATATTTTGTCGCGGACATTTTGTCGTCGGGTCAGATGTGACGCAGCCTATAGAAGTACGTAGGATTCTTTTGATATATCGTTTTTTGTCAAAATGGCGTGTTGCGAAAACAAAACGTTTTTTTAAATTTGATTTTCTCTAAAGTACACGCTGTTCGCGTTTGTTACTTATTTCCCCCCTCATTGTGACCGTTTCTATCCTCTATTGTTTACTCCATTTTTCTCAACGTTCCCCTGTCCCCCCCTGCTTGCGGCTGCGGCCTACTTCCCCCTCTGTCTTATATTCATCATGACATTTCTGCCATGGGAGTCCCCCCCCCCCCCAGTCGTGGAACTAATCTTATTTCGCCGCGAAATGCCGAAGAAAAACATTTCACGACGAAATGTACGCGACTAGGATTCGAACCCGGGATCTCCCGGTCCGCTGGTTTAGTAGCGAGCACGCTACCCACTACACCATCGCACCGGTTAGTTTCTAAAACAAAAAGTATAAAATCCCATGAGAATATCGTCAGAAAATGGTTTATACAAAAGGAACTATGCAATGTATTTTTTTTAATCCTCCGCAGTGCCTTAGAAAATGTAATTCCAAATATACAGTTAAAACGTCAAGTGAATCAGTTGAAATTTGTTTGAGTTATGAGTCCGGCCGACTTAAAAAATGTAGTTTTGAGATGAGACGCTTAAAATTGAGATTAGACACTAAAAAAGGCTATTCTCATCGATTTTTTAAATCGGTTTATATTACAGATATTGATATAAAAGTTGTTACACCTAATAAAAACCCTTCCGAAATACATTTGAAAAAATTGTATGTATTTATGTAACCCAAACAAACTTTGAACGCGTTTTTCTCGAAACAACGTTTTTCGACGGCTTGTTGATAAAAAATTCGAGAAAAACGCGTTTAAATATTTAACTATCGATTTTTGCACGATAAAATGATATTGATATAAATGATAATGATATTCTTGAATGTATAAACTGTGGAAAAAAGCAGAAGAATCGATTTTTTGAGTGTCACACTGGTACAGCCCCTTAGGTGTGACAACTTTTAAATCAATATCTATAATATAAACCTATCAAAACAGTTAATGAATATAGCCTTTCTTTAGCGTCTAAAGTGAGAAGGCCCCTTAGAATTAGTAGAAATTCACGACGTGAATAATGTTTCAATACCTTTAAACTTCACCAATCTTCGAAAATCGAGCATTTACAGATTTTTCACACCCACAATATTTTGGAATATAAGTTGATAGATAGTAAGGTACCTTTTCAACAAAAAACTAATGGATTTTTTGAGAATCCTAGAGTGGCCTAAGACTTTAAACGGTTTCCACAGACGCATTTAGAAGGGTCGGTAGAATAATAAAATTAAAACATAAACTATCTTTTTCAGATTTCTAGACAACAATACTGCCTCAACTCGAAGTACATCCGGAGCCGACTCCCGACCGCCCATCCACCAGTGTCGCTCTGCCGTTCGTTTTATATCTACTCGTAAATAAAAACAGTGGAAACAAAACAAAATATTCGCTAGAGCAGTGACGGAATTGCGTTTTCATGAATCGATATTTTTATGATTGCAAATGCGTTTTGGTACTGTCTGAAATGTTGATGTTTTTTTGGAAGTTCCATAGGTAAGGGTTAATCAACACGGGTGTAACTTTTGATTGTATTTCGCGCCTCTTCCTTCAGAGATCAAAATGTAGTACCCCTCACTTTCCCCAGTGTCGCCACACAGTTTAAAGAAAAACTTTTGTTTTTGTTTTTCGGTCCCTATACTCTCGACACGCATACTCTGTTGGCCACTCCCATTCTTTCGCTTTGTGTCAGAATCATCACATACGCGAAGTTACAAAAAACGCTAAAGCAAGAAAAATGGGAAAGAAAAGGAGTCACGATCACTCAGCATCGAGGAAGGAAAAGGAAAATGAAGATTTATTTGAGTGTTCAAAAGAAATGGTGACGGATATCGGCCGGAGGTATAAGAAATGTAAGTCGGGGTTGACGTAACTTATTCTGACATGGCGTGCAGAGACGCCACAAAAATCGATTCTTTCTGGAAGATCGATTACGGATAGTTGTTGGTCTGAATGCTTGGTGGCTGTGCCAACAATTCGATTACTAGGCACCGTACCATCGGTCTGGCTGAGGTGCACGCCTTGGTTTGACGAAGGAACGCAACATACATCGTTCAGTCTCCGTGGGTCTGACTCTCGGAGATAAAAATTTTTATTTGATGAAAATTGAACAATTTCTCGATGGTTGAAGGCAAGTATTGGAGTCCTTTTTACCTCCTAGGTCATAGATCGGGCTCGTCGCATCGTCGGGATCGTTCACGAAACCGTCACAGGGGACACGGCGAATGCAGGCGAAGATCAAATCGTCGCAGTCGGTCTCATAGTCGCTCAAGAGGCTCTATGATTCGATCAGGACGCTCTGGCAGTCGTCCGCGTCATCCTCGTCGCTCTGATTGTAGTCGATCACGTCATTCTCATCGCTCAGAGCGAAGTCGCCTGCGAGAATTTAAAAATAGTTCACGACAATCTCAGCAGGAATCGGAGGGAGAACGAGCGGAGTCTCAAGAAGAGACCCACAAAAATGGATATATTCAAATATATATCGATTTTTTTTTCTGAGTTTTAACGTATACCCTTGTGGGTTTTCACGTATTACCTTTTCCACGTAGAACTCTTTCCTCTCACTCCCTACCCGCACTACGTTAATCTAACCTAACTCCCGTTGCGTCCATAGTTCTCTTAAGTTACACTATACTGCATTTGCCGAGGGTACAGGGAAATTGTGGGAAACCTATACCGTTATAGACGGCTCCATATTCTTCTGTCATTCAGGTGCACAGACTCACCAGTCCGAGCATCGGCCACGGACAACGCTGTTCAAGGTACTCTCATTGTCTAGACCACTGTTTGGAAGGTGATTTTTAGGATGTCATAACCTTTAGACTTTTCAAGTTTTCTTTTTGAAATGTTTTACACACGTTTATTGATCCTACAGTTCCTCTGGCAGTCGTTCGCATCATCCTCGTCTCGCTCTGGTCGTAGTCGCTCGCGTCATTCTAATCGCTTAGAGCGTAGTCGCCCGCGAGAATTTGACAATAGTTCACGACAATCTCAGCAGGAATCGGAGGGAGAACGAGCGGAGTCTCAAGAACAGACTCAGAAAAATGACGAGGTGGAAATCGTCAACTACTACGTATCGGCGGATCCACCGATACCAGAGACAGCGGCCTCTGTCAATACCGAACAACCGATGAGTGTATCCACTAAAAACGATTTGGAAAAACCGGACCATCAAGCTGACCTTCAAGAAGACGTTTTAAACGTTATTGGACCGCGTTTGGAACCGGACCAACAGAAGGCTTCTTCTTTACACAAAAAGCATCGTCATTCGTTGGACGGAAATTTTCGAAAAAGGACTTCCCAAGGAGGACATAAAAAAAACTATTGGAAAAATATAGTATTCCGAAAAACTGCGGCGTTATAGCTGCCCTGGAGTTAAATCCGGAGGTCGTCGCCGCGATACAAGAAAATGTTAAGACAAGAGATAAACGCATCGCCGAAAAACAAGAGCGCATTGCTTCGTGCATGGCAGACATGGGAAAGGCTACTTCGATCATTTTGAAATCGGATAGTCCGAAGAAACTCTAGTTACTTGAGATTTTGAGTGACACAGGAAAGCTCTTGGCGCTCCATCAGAGAAAGGAATTAGAGATTCGAAAGAGTCTGATCCTCGCGAATCTGAACTCGTTGGTTAAAAAATTGTCGACGGGTTCGACAAACGACGGTTTGTTGTTCGGCACCAATTGAGAGGAAAAAATGAAGATTGCGAAAACCTTCGAACGTGTATTAAAGGACCTCAAACAGGTGGAAAAACCGTTGAGGCTGGGAAATTGAAAAAAACCAGGGGGACCGCTGGCGCAGCGTCAGTTGATGCACCAAAGAAATCCGACACCGAGCGGACCGAAAAAACAAGCGAACAACAGGTTCGGTTTGAGACCGACAAATTCGTATCCTCGCAAGACGCAGTATCGGGACAGACGCCATTAATTTTGCAGCGTAGGTAAAACTGCGGGTCGTTTACGGTTTTTTTTATCAGTCGTGGTCAAAAGTATCGGCAGATCCTGTAATTCAAGAATGGACCAGAGGATTCAAAATTCCGTTCTCATCATTTTCTGTACGAGAACGGATCTCGGAAAAGAGTGACCGGTCAAATGAGGAAATTCTTTTGATTACTTACAAAATCGAAAAACTAGTAGAAAATGCGCCATACAGAAGGTTGTCCCGTCTCCAGACAATTTTTTGTCAAATATTTGTTTAGTGTCAAAGCCCGATGGTACACAAGTTCATTTTAAACCTCAAAAGACTTAACGAGTTCGTGGCTACGGAATATTTTAAGGTAGAAGATTGGCGAGTGGCAAAGTCGTTAATTGTTTATGGCGTCAATTGATATAAAAGACGCGTGTTATCTCGTATCGGTAGAAAAAAGTCATCGAAGATTTTTACGGTACCAGCTTAATGGCTCATGTTATGAGTTCACTTGCTTACCATTCGGGTTGAACGTCGCACCTTTCGTATTTACAAAGATACTTAAACCGGTGGAATCATATCTAAGAAGACAAGGCTTCACGTCCGTTTTTTACCTAGATGATATTTTGGTCTTGGGTAAATCATACAAAGATTGCGTCTCCAATTTCCGAGCCACATTAGCTATTTCGGAAGAATTCGGGTTCATTCTCAATGATAAAAAATGTCGTAAGATTCCCGCTCAACGATGCCAGTATTTGGGGCTTATTTTTTACTCTACGAGAATAACGATTGAGTTGTCAGAAGACAAAATTCGAAAATCCGTCGATCTATTGAACAAATTTAAAAAGACAACGAAATGCTCGATCCGGGAATTCGCATTCTGCATTGGTACTCTTGGCTCTCGTTGTCGGGCATTGAAATATGGCATGATACACATGAGGCGGATTGAAAAAGTAAGGTTATCAGCACTCGAAGCTAATGAAAATAACTATGACGCGATAATGATTATCCCGGAGGAATTAAGGGAAGATTTCGAGTGGTGGAAACTTAATATAGTCTCGGCCAGCGCTCCCCTGCACGACCCTGAGTTCAATTATGACATTTTTACTGATGCCTCGCGCACAGAACGGGGGAGGGGGGGGGGAGTAGCTTGCGAAGGCCAGCGAGCAAATGGACATTGGAGTACAGACGATTTAAAGTTTCACATCAATCATCTGGAGTTATTAGCCGCATTTTATGGACTAAAATGTTTTTTGAGTAATAAAAAAAAAAATAATGTAATGTGCTTCTTCGTATCGACAACACCACTGCCATTGCTTATATAAATCGAATGCGCGGTAGCCGATTCGGTAATCTTAGCGCGATGGCAAGACAAATATGGGATTGGTGCGAGGCCAGAGATATTTGGATCGTTGCGGGATACGTTGCATCGGCAAGAAATGTAGAAGCGGATTACGAGTCGCGAAAATTACGACCGGAAACAGAACTCGAACTTGCAGGTTATGCTTTTCGAGAAATCGTAAGGGGTAAGCTGAGTAAGCCGCAGATTGACTCATTTGCCTCACGAGCAAATACGAAATGCAAACGGTATATCTCTTGGCGCCGAGATCCCGATTCATTCGCGATTGACGCATTCACCATACATTGGGCTCAATGGGTTTTTTTACGCGTTTCCGCCTTTCTCGATAATTTTGAGAGTCATACGAAAAATTTGTCACGATCACGCAGAGGGAATTGTTGCTGTACCGTATTGGGAAGGCCAGCCTTGGTTTCCTCTTTTTTTCTCGTTAATAATTGGCGTTCTTGTTTCTTTCAAACTAACTGTTAAGCTGTTCCATTCCTCTAACAGGGACCCTCATCCGTTATC
This sequence comes from Ophion ellenae, assembly GCA_963210295.1. Classification (NCBI taxonomy): domain Eukaryota; kingdom Metazoa; phylum Arthropoda; class Insecta; order Hymenoptera; family Ichneumonidae; genus Ophion; species Ophion ellenae. Next base: position 18,800,180 of record OY723389.1, on the reverse strand, counting down.
AAGTCAACTTACAATGGTTGCCGGCAAGCTATCAGGGAAGCGTTTATCTTGCGACAAACTCCACCGGAGTCAATCGATATTCTCATCGCATCTCTGACAGATGCAACTATCCGGCAATACGATTGCGGGTTGAAAAGCATTGTTGCACTTCTGTGCAACAATCAGTGTCAATCCATTCAAAGGCACGCCGGATGTTCTATCTTTCCTCACAAGAGGATACAAAAATAACGCACCCTATGTTTCGCTTAAGGGGAGGGTAGGGGTTTCAGCGAGAAAAAAAACACTTTTTTGCGAATTTCTTTCATCTATATGGAAAGAGTAAATTTATTGAAACCTTTTGTACATTGTTGAGGGTCATTTCAAGAACATTCCGTGAAATTTGTACACGAAAATATCCACAAACAAGCGGGTGACAAAGCTTTTCCAAGAACGCCTTTGGGTATCAACGGATGTTCTCGCTTGAAACATAAGCAATTGCTTTATCGATGGAAAGACGACGTCAAAAAAGGAGAAAAAAACATCGATAAATGGGAGACAATAGATCGGGAAACATACGAACGATTCCCAAAGCTCGGCACTTCGAGCAAAACGTGGAGCAGGTAATATATTTTATGGTATAGGTATTTCGCAGAAAAATAATTATTAAATCATGAAAGAAAAGTATAAATTATAATAAGAATCAAAAATCAAGGATTCCATAAGTCCAATATGCAACTAATTACATTTTATTCGTATTAAGGTGACGACGAGGACTTTGCAACAGTGGGCGATCAATTCTGCGTTCCCGCTTTTGTCGGATAATTTTCAATTCCTAGCCAGCCGGAGATGGGTGGAACGTTTCAAAAAACATCACCGGACCAGGCAGCGGAAATTCACAGAATTTATCAGCTCAAAAAAGAACGCCACAATGGAGGAAGTGTCAGCAGCTGCAGAGCTATTCCAGATGCAAACGAGAGTCATCATCCCTCATTTCTACCTGGATTACGTTATAAATACCGATCAAACGGGATGCCAGTATCAATCCACTTATAATACATCGCTTGCAGAACAAGGAGTTAAAACTGTTCTTTATAAAAAAAAAGATTTAAACAAAATAGTATGCGGTAACTGCATCAGGAATAATCTTGCCTTTCGTGTTTTTATGTATGCAGGAACCGTCGGGTAAATTTGGTCCAAACGTTGGATAAAGAGTTGACGAGTTGAAAAAAAATTCAAAAACGTGTTTGTGACTTGCACAAAATCGGGGAAGTTCACCAAGCAACTGTACGAAGAATTTTTAAAATCTTATATTTCGCCGTACGTGGATGAACGAAAATTTCTTTTCATTATCGATTCGTGGGGTGGGCAAACTGATCAGACACTCTACGATCGTATCTTCGTCGACGAAACAAAAGCGTGCACTTGCACTGTTAAAGTTATTCTACCCAAGTGTACCCCGATTTGCCAACCGTGCGATGTTTATTAAAAAACTACAAAATGCTCTGGAATTGTTGAAAAATAACCGCGTAATCACTTCACAGGAGGACTCGATACGAATACATTCGTTACTGTTGCATCAACTCAGTGTGCCAGTATTCATCTCAATGATAAAATATGCCTGGTTTGCGTCGAAATTAATTGATGGAAGACGAATTTTATTTTATTTGAACGACCAGTGTTTTCCGGTATTGCTGCTAAAAAATCCGTGTGCCTGTAAAGAGGTAGCATTTATTAGATGTGCATGGTGCCGCAATAATCTGGGCTTTCAGTATTTCTATGATAATTATGATCCGGAATTTTCTACACCTTTTGAAGCTAGCGACAGCGAATAAATGACATCGCGCAATAAATTAAATAATGAGCGAATCCTGTATTATAGTTGATTATTTCCTGACCATTTATTCTAGCGTTAATATTGGTTTTTTTGTTTGTGTGATCATAATTTTATTTAAACTGCACAGTATTGAATAATATATGTTTCGATGCGTTTGGAAAAATAATTTCATTAGAAAATTAGATAAGTATGCCCAATCAATCATTTTCTTTAAAATCGCAAACGATTGAGAAGAAAAAAATTAAAAAAAATAAATAAATAAAAGTTCCGAGCGGGATTCGAACTCCGGCCGCCTTGGTTGCCAACCGAGCGCTTTTCCACTGCGCCACACTCATACGCCTGGCGATATCCATAGTTTACGGGGATAAGAGCGGTGCATGAAACTTTGGCGTCGTTTTTATTAAAAACCAGGGCGCATTAAAAAGAATCCCTTTAGCGTGGTACTCTGACGGAGTGCCCTTACAATATAGCTGAGACCCATCAAAATCCGTTTGTATCATACATGGCACTCCCCTTGTTAGATAGAACAAAATATTTACGCAACGCGATTCTCAGTCTTTTCATTTCGTTCAAGAAGCCGCATAAAGCGGTTACATCGCAGACATTATCCCGTTGGATTAAAAACACATTGTCACAAAGCGGCGTAGATGTAAACGTTTTTACCGCGTACAGTACGCGTCATGCCGCCAGGTCAGCAGCCAAACGCGCTAGTGTAAGCGTAGATTTAATACGAAAAACGGCGGGTTGGACACAACAGTCCCCGACCTTTGGCCGATTCTATGACCGAGAGGTTTTGTCGGATGAATTCCAGTTCGCTGAAGGCGTTCTCAATACTAGAGATTGAAGTATTTTGTTTTGTCACCTTATTTTTGAAATGCAGGGCATAAGGTTACCCTTACTTTTTTTGCGTTTTTGTTTCATCTGTTATAATGATTTCAAGACGTTAATAATAAATATAACAGTTTCTTCTTTCATCAGCCGTAACTTGCTTTAAACAGCTACATTTTGATCTCTAAAGGAAGAGGCCTGAAATACAATTAACGATTAAACGAACTTACCTAAATGAAGTTCTATCGTGATTGTATGAGCGCCTCTTCCAAAGAGATCAGTCCCTCCCACCCATTATTCTCGCGTGCGATACCCAAATTTATTTCAGTTACGGCTTGTCAAGGAGAACTTTAAAAATATGAGAGTGGCCAACAGCTTATGCGTGTCAAGAGCATAGAGACCGAAAAACAAAAGTTTTGCTTAAAACTTTGTGGCGACACTGGGGAAAGTGAGGGGTACTACATTTTGATCTTTTCGGAAGAGGCGCTCATACGTGGGTCATTTGACAAGTACCTAGCCTCACCGCTGGATGGTGCCAATATTTCAAGAGAAATACACTATAGTGTAGTACCGTCTTGTAGACGGCTACTGACAAAATTTCAGCCGGATCGGACTTGTAGTTCTCTTTTGAGAGCGTGTGAAAGCAAATGTGTCCGTTGATTTTTGAAAGAATGGAGAAAGAATAATACCAGTCGGTGATTCGATTCTTGTTTTTGGAAGGGAAATCGCGCAGTGAAATTAAAGAACGCTTGGATGCAGTGTATGGGGATGCTTCTCCTTCGATGGCGACCGTTAAATTTTGGTATAACGAGTTTCAACGTGGTCGTACGTCGGGTTTTGATGATCCACGCCCAGGTGCTCCAAAAACAGCCACTCCGGAGGAGAACGTGACAAAAATACACGATATCGTTTCCTCAGACCGCCGATTGAAGGTGCACGAGATAGCTGTGATAGTAGGCATCTCAGAAGAACGCGTGTAGCATATCCTACATGAGAATTTGGGCATGAGGAAGCTGTCGGCAAGGTGGGTGCCGCGTTTGCTGACTGCAGACAACAAGCGCAGTCGTGTGACCACTTCAGAGCAGGGTTTGGAGCTGTTTAATCGCAATCCAAAAGAGTTTTTGCGTCGTTACGTGACCGTCGACGAAACATGGATTCACTGGTATACTCCAGAGACCAAGGAGCAGTCAAAACAGTGGACCTTACCCGGTGAACCTGCTCCAAAGAAGGCGAAGACGGTCCCGTCGGCTGGAAAGGTGATGGCCACTATTTTCTGGGATTCTCAAGATGTGATTTTTATTGACTACCTGGAGAAGGGCAAGACGGTCACGGGACAGTACTACGCCGAACTATTGAGCCGATTTAACGCCGTGTTAAAAGAAAAACGGCCCCATTTGTCGAGAAAGAAAGTGCTTTTCCACCATGATAATGCATCGGCTCACACCTCCGCGCTCGCCACGGCTAAATTGGTCGAATTACGCTATGAACTGCTGCCCCATCCACCGTATTCTCCAGATTTGGCTCCGTGCGACTTTTTTTTGTTTCCGAATCTAAAAAATTCACTCGCCGGGAAGAAATTCCAATCCAATAACGAAATAATCGCCGCCACGGAGCCCTATTTTGCAGACCAAGAGATAACATTTTTTTCAACGGGGTTAAAAAAATTGGAACCCCGCTGGGCCAAGTGTATTCAACTAAAAGGAGACTACATTGAAAAATAAATTTTATTTTTAGCAAAATTTTGGTGTTTTCATTTGTAGGCTAGGTACTTATCAAATGACCCACGTACAATCACGATAGAACTTCACTTAGGTAAGTTCGTTTAATCGTTAACTATGCATATCATCAAATTTCTCGAAGGAACTAAGTGATCCCTGTAGATAATGAAAAGAAGCAAAAATGTTAGAGTATTTTCTTCTTAGAGCGTAGAAAATGTGTGAATCGACAGTGCTTGTGTTAGAAAAACTTAAGAGTATATATACACGAGGAAAAAAGTCCGATGAGACCAAAGTTGATTCACTACTACGCCAATCGCAGTTGGCAGTCGGACATCCATTGGCGACACAATTAGGCGATAATGGGACTAGCACTAAAACGATAAGTTCGCTGCGACGGACTGTATTTAATAGTCAAGCGATAGGTTTGAGACCGCCCCCGCATTATCACTAGTACTGAACTAATATTCGCCTAGTTTGTGTAGAGATGTTGGCCGTAATACCGAGCGCGACTCATATACATTATTAAGAGCCAAAAATATAATGAAATGTATTAAAAAAGAGAAGAAGAAAAAAACGTAAAAAACGAACTATATATGTTATCGATATCGAAATCGAGCTCGAAAAAAAAATGTGACTTAACCCTTTGACTGTCAGTGACACACATATTAAAATCGAAAAAAAAAATGTGACTCAACCCTCTGACTGTCAGTGACACACATATGGGCAAAAAAAAGTCGTGCCATTTTTGGGTCATGACACACATGTGGGCATTCGAAAAAAAAACATATTTTTACTACAGCGATTTAACTATAATTTGGTAGATCATAGGTTTTGAGGTCGCTGAATCCGAATTTGCAATCAGATTTCCAAAATTCAAAATGGCGGATTCAATATGGCGGACGCAAATTCGAAAAATGGTTTGATTTCGACGAAAGTGAGTGTTTGAGGGTTTTTGAGGGTTTTTGAGATCACTAAATCCGAATTTGAAATCCGATTTCCAAAATTCAAAATGGCAAATCCAATATGGCGGACGCAAATTCGAAAAATGGTTCGATTCCGTCGACAGTTGGTACCGTATGGTTTTTGAGGCCGCTGAAACCGAATTTGAAATCGGATTTCCAAAATTCAAAATGGCGGATCCAATATGGCAGACGCAAATTCGACAAGTTAGATTTCGATAAAAATTTGTATCTTCAGGATGTTTGTCGTCGGGAATTTCGAATTTAAGTGCTAACTTCAAGTATCTGACGCTCGGATACAATATGATGAATTAAAATTTAGCAAATCATGTATGACAATCTATCCATAGTAACAAATGTAAAAAATACTTTTTTGGTTTTATATCCCGTTCTCTGCCGAACCCAGAGTCACGAATCGAGGACGTGGCGGTCATTGACTCCGATTTTGAATTTTTTTGTGCTTTTTGTATTTTCAATTTTTTGTGTGCTTTTTATATTTTTTAAATTTCTTGTTACTATTGATATTTTCTTTTTTCCTCTCGTATTTCTCGTATTCAATTTTTTTGGTATTTTTGCAACTTCAAATGTTTGAATTTCGATTTTTTTTCCGATTTTGATGTTATTCTTTTTTGTTGTTGTCTGTATCTATTGTTTTTTTTTTCATTCTTTGTGGATATTTTTTTCATCAATTTATATCTTTTATTTTATGTTTGGACAATAAATAAAAAAGAATTTCGGTAGTTCACCTGATCCTACCGTTATTCGTGGTACCATTGGACGCAAGGTACCGCGCACAGTGGAACGTTACCACAATATTTGCACATAAAGAATGTTGCCTTCCTTTGTTTTTTGGAATAACGTTCAGTGCAACGCTTTCTTATCTTCTTATCGTCTGAAATATAGAATGGCAAGTGATTTTGTAACGAGCGCAGAAGATTTTTGGGTTCACAATGATACTTTTTAGATAATGTGTGTTGATCACAATGATATTCTAACAGCTCTGTTGCCAGTGCACGACGAAACTGTAAAGAAGTTATTTTTTTCGAGTTCGTTTGGAGATGATTATAAACGACGGAGCATTGTAAATTGCAGTATCGAATTAATAAAAGTATAATTTGTGATGCCAGTTGGCGGTCGTGTGGATTGTTTCGCAAGAAGAAATAGACTGATCTGTTTTGTCTACACCTCGCATATTGTTATTATAAGAAATAACAATATTTGGCTTCATGATCTGTTTCTTGGTGAGCTTAGTCTTTAGTCCGTGTCAAAATTCTCGCTAGACATTTACATTGTTTATATTATTATTAATAACTGTTAAATATTAATCATGTTAAATGATTTCTCGCATTTAGTCGCTTGAATTCAAATCAACTTAATCGTACTAAAACTGAAAACCTTTCCTGTCATATTGGAGCCACCATTTTGAATTTTGGAAATTCGATTTCAGATTTGGATTCAGCGACCTCGAAAACCCTGAGGTACTCACTTTTGTCAGAATCGAACCATTTTTCAAATATGCGTCCGCCACATTGGATCCGCCATTTTTTATTTTGGAAATCCGATTTCAGATTCAGATTCAGCGACCCTAAAAACCTTCACACTGAAATTTTAGGGTAAATCTGTGAAGATTTTTTTCCAACACAAAAGTGGTACGAAAATCTAATTTTCGTCTGACTGCGAAGGGGTTAAGGCCTTAGACCACTCTAGAGGCCGAAAAATAGGCTTCTTGGGGATTTTTTCCCAGAACAACTACAAAATGAATCGAGATTATGAAAAAATGGAGTTTATCATACATATCAGTGACTGTATACAATAATTTTTTTGCAGCGATTCATTTTAAAATGGCGACTATGCAGCGTTTATCTCAGAACTGCATTTTTTAAGTTGGCTGGAAACATAACTCAGACAATTTTCAACCGATTCACTTGAAATGTTGAATATATTTTGAAAAATACATTGTCTATAGAAGTACGTAAAAATTGTTTATATTGCATCGTTCATTTGTTATTAACAATTATCTGACTTTAGATTGTCTGATTTTTTTGGCCATTTTTTCACTTTCCACTTTAGAAGTGCGCCATTTGGCCAAAAATCACTATGTCGAAAAAATCCTACGTACTTCTATAGCAGTTATTATTTATAATCAAAAAAATGCATTGGCTCATTATAATTAAAAAATTCCAGGAGCTGTTTGTCCGGCCGTGGACCCTGGAAAACGGAGACGTCATCGCAAAAACGCTGCACAGCGACCATTTTGAAATAAATCGCTTCAAAAAAATTATTGTATACAGTCATTGATATGTATGATAAACACCCTTTCTTGTAAACTCGATTTATTTTGTTGTTTTTCTGAAAAAAAAAAAATCCCCAAAAAGCCTATTTTTTCGGCCTCTAGAGTGGCCTAACCCCTTAATTGAATATGACAAATACAGCATGCGTAAAAGCAAAGCTTACGTTTCAAGTGAAGCCACGAACTAAACTCTCAATAAAAAATAAGTATCAGGCGGTGACATTGAGACTCATTATTTGACAAGCATTAAAAAACAATAAGTACAAAGAAGCGCTACCGTGTATCGAAATCTTATCGTTGTATAAGTAGTATGTTGGTTACGCGAGAACGATTTGCGTGAAGGGGGGAGATACCTTTCGACAAGGAAAAAAATCGCTGATTTTCATGATTTTTTTTATAAAGGAAAGAGTTCTCAATTTTTGAAACTTATGGTATGTTTTATTTCTGGTCCTGTCTATTCAAGGTATTTTTTTATTATTAATGATTAAAAATGACGCAGTTATGGTACGGTCTTCTAAACGAGTTGCGGCGGTTGTTGTCAGACGGCGTGACACGTAGCGTCGGTGGGATTGATCTGAAAAAAAACCAATGAAGATTTTTCATTCATTAACACTTATACGCAGAATATGAACCAAGAAAAAAGAGAGAAATGAAAGGATAAGAGAGAGAAAAGAGAGAAATCGATTAAATGGTACATTTTTAAATAAAATAATTGAATTTCCGAAAAAAAATGCTACATTTACAGTTAAAGAATACTTTAAAAAAATGTTTTCCAGAACACTTAGGGTCATGTTTTAGACAATAAGGTTAGAAAGATTTATAGCAAATTTAATAATAATCGGTCGATTATTTTTTTTTAGCTATACGTCACGTCAGTTTTGAAAATGCAGCTTAGAAGACCGTGCCATACCTCCACCATTTTTTAAGAATGATTTTTAAAAATACCATGCGACAGCCAAAGGTAGTGATTAAACATACCCCATATCAGAAATGTGGAGAAAATCTTTCCTTTAAAAGAAAATCATGAAAATCAGCAAAAACATATCTCGCCTAAAGGTATCTCCCCCCTGAAGACACCTGGTAGATTTCTAGCCAACTATCAAATCGAAGGAATAGCTTCAGATTGTTGTACGAAAACTAAATTTGGATGACGAAGTTCCGAGAGGAGCTCCGAGCGCGGTCTCAACAATTGGCGGGTGGTAGTTGGGAGGAGGGTTGGACGAACAGCCAACTCATGCGATTCAGTCCCGAAGAGAACACCTGGCCGTGTGGAGGGGAGCAAGTTCTGGGCCCAATCCTCTATTGGTTTTTTTGGGCTTTAGCCCTTAAAAGGGCTATTGGGTGGGCAAAGAGTAGTCCGGTTAAGAGGTGGCCAGGGTTGTCGTCGGGGGTTGCAGGCAGGGGGGGGTATAGGCAGGAGTTATCGGGTGCGGGCGTTGGGAGGGAGAGGGGCTAGGACCTTCCGAGTGGGTGGCGGCGTCGAAGGGGGTGGGGCGCGAGGTCGCAGGGAAATCGGTTGAAGAGCGCGAGTTAGTTCGTCAGCTAGGCGGTCGAACACCGTATCGAACTCGGCCTGACCCGAAATCGGGAGCGGTGAGAGGGATGCAGGGGGTGACATGGGGCGTGAAAGTGGAGGGGAAGCGGGCGGCGGCAGCGGGGGAGCTTAATAGTCACGGCGTTCGTGGTGGGGAGGGGTGTTCTTGAAATTCCACTTTAGGGTGCGCAGAGTTGTCCGCGGGTCTTCGCCGTGCTTGGTGACTTGAGACGTACCACTCGCGGTAGTGATGGCGCGGCGAAGACGCCGCCTGCGGAACGCGTTGTCGGTTGGGCGTGTCATTCAAGGGAAAAAAAATATTAAGAAAAAAAAAGAAAAAAAATGAAACTCAATAATTTATTGATTAATTAATTTTTACGTTGAGTGGATGGGGCGGCGGAAAGAAACAAAAAAAAACAGTGAATAGTCAATCATAAGGAACATATATTAAGGGAAAAATTATTTACAAGGTATATACAGCCAGGTTCGGTTTACTCTGGACGAACATGAACGAAACGAGACGAAAAAGAAACAAACAAAAAATAAATAAATAATAAAAATAAAAAAACGATAAAAAAATAATAAAATTCGCGATACTGGTACGATGTACGGGGGTGAAAGGGGAAGAGGTACCCGGCGAGGGTCGCTTCTCCAGCGAGTAAGAGCCGAGGGGTGAGGGAAAGCTAAGGCCACTTTTACATTGGGTACTTAGCCCGGGAGAGTTTTTGCCACTTCTCCAGTGGGGAAAGAACTGAGACTGAGCGGCCTTGCGCTCCGCCTTATATACCCGGCCCGGAGAGGCGGTCCGCCGCCGAAAGTCCAGGCACGGGTAGTAGAGCATGAGACCCCGGTACCTATGCTCTGTCTCCACATGGCGCGGCGTAGTGTAGCAAGATCCCGAACCACGGCGCTGGTGTCGCGGGCTGGACAAACCCGCTAGTCGCGGCGCGATTCGGGTATCTCCCGGCGCAAGTCGCGGCGCTGAGGTCGCGGGAGTTTGAAATGTTGTGTTCGCAGTGCACTCGACGCATATGTGAGACATTCAGAAGGTAAGTATGATTAGTGATTGTTGAAAATGAATGTTTGTGGAAAAATTAGCTATGAACAATCACAGGCGTTTTAGTATAATTAATTACAAAAAAAAGTACGTGAAAATTTGGCGTGACAATTTTCCTTCTAGTAGTTTTTTTTCTTTTCAGGTATCGCAGCGCGGATGGTTCGACCATCGATTAACTGGGTAAGTCGTAGCATTCCAATTCGTTATAAAATAAAATAAAGTTTTGTTCTTATAGGTATAATACGCGGACAATATTAATGATAATTTCTTCCGCCTTTTTCTTACAGGTAGGCGCCGGGAAACCATTGGAGGCTTGACGGAAACGATAAGTATAATAATAGAGATAATTTTTAAATAATTATGCTCCCTTTTTTTAGGTACGCGTCGGTAGACCGACGGAAGAACTTCGAGAAGCTTAGAACGGGGAGGGCCAGCGTTCCTCGTTATAATTTTTGTAAAATCTGTATAATGTGTAATATGGATAAGCGAATAAAGTTAATGTTTTTTTTCCTTTTTCAGATGCCGAAGATGAATGGACGAATACGACGTCAAAAATAAAGTGTGCGCCAAAGTGACGTACAACAAGTGTCCGGGGAGTCGGTTCGTCCAGGCATCTTTGGGTGTTTTCATTTTATGTGAAGTGTGTTTTTGGAGGACGGGGGCGCAAGTTGTACGGTGATATCCGGTGATACTCGGTGGTTCTAGTAGACGATCTTTTCGGTCGTTTGGTTGATGACTTCGGAGTTCGACCCGAAATTGGTCTTGGCCTTGGTCTGGAAGCTGGCCTGTTGCCCGCGTTCACCGCGGGTGTTGAGAGGACCTCCTGGTCAATGCGACTAGTGGGAACCAGCAATGGTTCATTGGTTAGTTGGCCGGAACAAGCCGTAAGATTTGGCGTCTCCGAGGTGACGGTCGATGGAGCCGTAGGGTTTGGCTCCTTGTCCGTGTGACTAGTGGGAACCAGCAATGGTTCGCTGGTCAATTGGTCGGAACAAGCCGTAAGGTTTGGCATGTCCGGGGTGACAGTCGATGAAGCCGTAGGGTTTAGCTCCGTCGAATTACCCAAGGATGGTGTACCCGTGGCGAGAGTCGTAGGTTAGACCTGTGACCAGGGTCTAATCTCACTACCGTCTGCAGCGGTGGTGAGACGGTGGCTGGTTTCAAGAGACTACCGTATATCTTAGATACCTTATGTCCTTGATCCACCAGGTAGACTTCGCCGCCCAGATTCCATTGGATGGTGTAAGGTCCACTCCATGGGGCAGCGAATCCGGCGTGGATACCCTCTGGAGCATTAGACTGAACGTGGGTGCGAGCATACACCTGATCTCCGGGTTGGTACCGTGGAGATGTCTCAGTGGTGTTGCAGTATTTGCTCTGATATCTTCGTTGGTGCTCTTGGACTTGCTGAATGCGTAGTTCACGATCTGGATTCACGTTATTGACGCCGACTGGAAACTTCCATTCGCCGGGGAGATGTAGGCCCTTTCCGAGCAACGCTTCACTTGGAGAAAGGCCCGTAGCCGCGTTTCGTCGATTACGTATATGAAACAGAATGTGCGAAAGTTGGAGATCCCAATCCCGATGCCATTTATCCCGCAGATGCAACCGTAGCCCTTTTTTATTTCTTGGTTGCGTCTCTCAGTGGGGTTAGCTCGTGGGTGGTTAGTTAGCTTAGTTAGTTAGTTAGTTAGTTAGTTAGTTAGTTAGTTAGTTAGTTCGGTTAGCGCTGTGGTCCAGAGGCTGGCCTGCCACTTATTGCAGGCGTTACGCTATTTCTGGCTAGAAAATTGAGGGCCGTTATCCGACAAGATAGCCTTTGGATAACCCCATCTATTGTAGACCTCGTTTTCTAGGAGGTTTATCACTCGGGTTGCTTCGGAGGAGCCTATGGCAAAGGCCTCCACCCATCGTGAGAATAAGTCGGTGACGACTAGGATAAAACGTTTCCCTCGGCCTGACCGTGGGTAGGGTCCCATGAGATCGACCGCTATCGTTTCCCAAGGTTGTCGGGGTTGATGCGATCTTAATTGATCCCGGTATTTCGGCCAGGTAGATTTGAGGCATGAACACACGTGACAAGCTTTCACGTGGTTCCGTACATCTGTACGGAGATTTATCCAGGTAAAGTGAGCTTGTATCTTTCGGAGAGTTTCATCCATTCCCGGATGCCCCGCTACGGAGAAGTTATGGTAATTGGTAGTCATAGTTGTGGTCTTGTGATTGGAGTATCCTCACGATGTTGCAAAGCGCGCGATCGTTCTGTTGATCCTCCATCACTTCATCGATGATATTGACTTGTCGGATGCCGAAAATCTCGGGTGAAGCAGTCTGAGTTGGCGCATTGTAGCGTTCTGGTGGGTGGAGGTTGTCATTTTCCTCGCACCTTTCAGGAGTTTTATTCTCGGGGTTACGGGAAAGTGCACCAGGAAGCTCGCTTGCTCTTCCGGGTACGTGTTCAGTTGTGAAGGTTAATTCTTTAAGAAGGATGGCCCAGCGGCTAAGCTTAGGTTTCTCATCCTTTACATATTTCAACCAGGATAGAGCTCTGGTATCAGTTCGCAAGATGAAGGTTTTGTCCTCGAGGTGGTTGCGGTACCGTTTAATGACCCAAACTACCGCGAGGCACTCCTGTTCGTTACTATGGTAACGTTTTTGCGTGGCATCGAATTTTGCGCCAGCATAGCTGATGATATTCTTTGAATTACTAGGCGTAAGTTTGTAGAGGACAGCTCCCATCCCTACCTCTCTGGCGTCCGTCTGCAAGACGTACCGCAGGGATGGATCAAGGCGACTAAGTTTGAGCGGCTTCTAAATCTCCAATTTAATTTGGTCGAAAGCTTGAGCCTGTTCGCTCCATTGGAATTTTCCTTTAGTAGCCAGAAGATCGGTGATGGGCATAGATATCGTAGCGAAGTGTGGAATGTACTCGCGCAACGAATTACAGGTACCGATGAACCGTTGTATCTCCCGTTTTGTCTTGAGAGCAGCAAAGTCGAGTATAGCCCCGATGTGCTCGGGCTGAGCTGCATTACCAGTGATGTTTACTATGTGACCCAGGTATTTAAGTTCAGTCTTGCTAAAGAGGCATTTCTCGCTGGAACAGGTGAGGCCGTGGATTTCCAAACGTTCAAACACCAGCGTCAAGTGGTGAAGATGTTCCTCCCAGTCATGTGAGAAGACGATAATGTCGTCCAAATAGACGACGCAGATTTCATTGACGAGGCCGACTAGAACCTCTTGACTCATTAATCGCTGGAAAGTGTTGGGAGCGTTTTTTAACCCGAACGGCATGACCCGGAACTTGTACGTAGCCCCGTCCGGTGTAGTAAATGCAGTGAGTTTTTTCGATGCAAGATCCATAGGTATCTGCCAATACCCGCTTTTCAAATCGAGGGTGGAGAATACTTTCGCGGTGCCGAGTTCCTTAAGAGCCTCGTGGATTTTAGTCATGGGCTGGGTTACGTCTTCCGTGACGCTATTGAGACGTCGGTAGTCGACGCAAAACCTCGGCGATCCATCTTTTTTGTTAACGATGACAAGTGGTGAACTGTAGGGCGAGGTCCAGGGCTCGATGATGCCCTCCGCCAACATGGTCTGAACTTGGCCCTGGATGATCGCCTTTTTGGCGGTGGAGTATTTGTAGACAGGCAACCAAAAGGGTTGTTCGGACGTTAATTTAATTACGTGTTTGGTGCTCGGCGTTTGATTGAGTACGTTGGATGTAGATGGTCGTTGAAATCTTTCTGGTGAGTAGCATTTTCGAGTTCTGGTCCGCCAAACCAGCGTGGGACATTCAAACGGGCTGAATGAAGCAATGGCTGGCGAAACTATCAACAGCAGCGGATATCTCCCGATTATCGACAGTAACCAGAATGTGAGGTAGCTCGTCCTGCTCCTTGTTTGGGTTGGTGAGCCCTACTTGCGCGTCGGAGCGGCTGGTTCGGGTACTTCCGCCGTCCGCTTTGGATTTTCCGGTTTTGGCGTTTCTTTCAATTTTTGTGCCAGCACCGGGCAATCCCGATGAAGATGCATTTCCGGGCAGTGCCAGCAATTAGGCAGGAAGTTTGAGTCTAGATGAGGGTTGGCCCCGGGGAGGGTTCCGGGTTTGACGGGTTCCTCCTTCCTGGGGCGGGGAACCACCCGGGTGTCCCCTAGATCATATCCGGCTTCAATCGCCTTTGTAAGTAAAGCAGTGATGTCCGGGGCTTTGATGGCCGAATGACCACGCGGAGAGTGGGATTTAAGAGCTCGAGAAGGGTGGTTACCCGCACCTCCTCAGCCTCGTTACCACGGATTCTTTGGTATAATAGAATTTTCTATTGTAAAAAATGCCCGCACTTTCGCGGTCACCCTGTTTTCGGGAAAATAACTGGGCGTTTAGTCGCGAGAGTATGACAGGATTGTTATAACGACTCCGGAGGAGTTCCTTGAATTTTGGCCATTCGAACTCAAAAGCCGCGTATAGAGACCACCACCTCTCGGCGTCCCCTCGCAGCCCTTCGGTAGCCGTAGAGGTGCGAGCGGTAGCCGGGGTGCGAGTCTGAATGAAAAAGTCCTCGCAATTTCTGAGGTACTTTTTTGGGTCTTCATGGTCCGCTCCACTAATGGTGAGTAGCGGTGGACGTGGTGGGATAGCCTGCAAAGCCTGTAGAAGGGTCCCCAGGTTAAGCAGTGAGTCACGTGAATTTACATTTTCGGTAGGTGAAGCCGGACTAGGTGGAGGTGCCGTAGGAGGCACATCATGAGGTTGATGATCCTCCATTATTTCAGTGTTGGGGTCGGAGTTGGGCGCCACCGGGTTTTCTATTCCCGGAAATGTGGGTTGTTCAGCACTAGTACTGCAAGTAGATCTGGTTTGGATAGGGGTTCGTTTCATGATAGTTTTACGTGGCCGGCCGGCAGCTCGTTTCGGAGTGACCGAATTAGACGGTGAGACCTTCATAGGGTGTATGATGAATTTACCATTAAATTCTAAGGCCCCACGTTGGGCGCCAAAATTGTTGTACGAAAGCCAAATTTGGATGACGAAGTTCCGAGAGGAGCTGCGAGTGCGGTCTCAATAATTGGCGGGTGGTAGTTGGGAGGAGGGCTGGACGAATAGCCAACTCATGCGATTTAGTCCCGAAGAGAACACCTGGCAGTGTGGAGGGGAGCAAGTTCCGGGCCCAATGCTGCGTTGGTTTTTTTGGGCTTTAGCCCTTAAAAGAGCTGTTCGGTGGGCAAAGAGTAGTCCGGTTAAGAGGTGGCCAGGGTTGTCGTCGGAGGTTGCCGGCAGGGGGGGGGGATAGGCAGGAGTTATTGGGTGCGGGCGTGGGGAGGGAGAGGGGCTAGGACCTTCCGAGTAGGTGGCGGCGTCGAAGGGGGTGGGGCGGGAGGTCGCAGGGAAGTCGGTTGAAGAGCGCGAGTTAGTTCGTCAGCTAGGCGGTCGAATACCGTATCGAACTCGGCCTGACCCGAAATCGGGAGCGGTGAGAGGGATGCAGGGGGTGAGATGGGGCGTGAAAGTGGAGGGGAAGCGGGCGGCGGCAGCGGGAGAGCTTAATAGTCACGGCGTTCGTGAGGTGGGGAGGGGTGTTCTCGAAATTCCACTTTAGGGTGCGCAGAGTTGTCCGCGGGTCTTCGCCGTGCTTGGTGACTTGTGACGTACCACTCGCGGTAGTGATGGCACGGCGAAGACGCCGCCTGCGGAACGCCTTGTCGGTCGGCCGTTTCATTCAAGGGAAAAAAAAATAAAAAATAAAAAATTGAGAAGAAAAAAAAAAGAGAAAAAAATGAATAAAATAAAACTTAATAATTAATTGATTAATTAATTTTTACGGTGAGTGGATGGGGCGAGGGAAAGAAACAAAAAAAACAGCGAATAGTCAATCACAAGGAACATATATTAAGGGAAAATTTATTTGCAAGGTATATACAGCCAGGTTCGGTTTACTCTGGACGAACACGCAACGAAGCGAAACAAAAACGAAAAAAAATAAATAAATAAAAATTAAATTTTTTTTAATTTATAAAAAAATAAATAAAAAAAATTAATAAAATTCGCAGTATTGGCACGATGTCCGGGGGTGAACGGGTACCCGGCGAGGGTCGCTTCTCCAGCGAGTAAGAGCCGAGGGGTGAGGGAAAGCTAAGGCCACTTCTTCAGTGGGTACACAGCCCGGGAGAGTTCTTGCCACTTCTCCAGTGGGGGAAGAACTGAGACCGAGCGGCCTCGCGCTCTGCCTTATATACCCAGCCCGGAGAGGCGGTGCGCTGCCGAAAGTCCAGGCACGGGTAGTAGAGCACGAGACCCCGGTACCTATGCTCTGCCTCCACATGGCGCGGCGTACTGTAGCAAGGTCCCGAACCGCGGCGCTGGTGTCGCGGGCTGGACAAACCTGCTAGTCGCGGCGCGATTCGGGTATCTCCCATCGCATGTCGCGGCGCTGAGGTCGCGGGCGTTTGAAATGTTGTGTTCGCAGTGTACTCGACGCATATGTGAGACATTAAGAAGGTAAGGATGATTAGTGATTGTTGAAAATGAATGTTCGTGGAAAAATTAGCTATGAACAATCACAGGCGTTTTAGTATAATTAATTATTTAAAAAAAGTACGTGAAAATTTGGCGTGACAATTTTCCTTCTAGTAGTTTTTTTTTCTTTTCAGGTATCGCAGCGCGGATGCTTCGACCATCGATTAACTGGGTAAGTAATAGCATTCCCATTCGTTATAAAATAAAATAAAGTTTTGTTCTTATAGGTATAATACGCACACAATATTAATGATAATTTCTTCCGCCTTTTTCTTACAGGTAGGCGCCGGGAAACCATCGGAGGCTTGACGGAAACGGTAAGTATAATAATAGAGATAATCTTTAAATAATTATGCTCCCTTTTTTTAGGTATGCGTCGGTAGACCGACGGAGGAACTTCGAGAAGCTTAGGACGGGGAGGGCCAGTGTTCCTCGTTATAATTTTTGTAAAATCTGTATAATGTGTAATATGGATAAACGAATAAAGTTAATGTTTTTTTCCTTTTTCAGATGCCGAAGATGAATGGACGAATACGACGACAAAAATAAAGTGTGCGCCAAAATGGCGTACAACAAGATCGAGGCTACAATTCGGTATCAACTGTTAGATACTGTTGACAGCTAATGCTAGGCTCAAGATTAGTAATTAGTTAAATGGCGATGTTCAATCGAGTAATAGATTACGCACTGCGTCGCCCCAGGGTTCAACGGAAACCGCGTGACAACGGCTGGCTGTATTGCAAGATGATACTCAGTCCGAGCGAGCATATTTTCTATACCCATAATCAATATGTCCATAGACGATGCCAATGGTAAGTGGAATCGGCACGGAATCGGGGCGACCGCTAGATGCGATTGGGTGAGTGTACCACAACGGCCAGTACGCGGAAAAAAAATCCTGTAAATTTTGATGGAAATCCCATCAAAAGGCGCTATTGATGGAAATCCCATCAAAAGGCGCTATTGATGGAAATCCCATCGAAATCCCATCGATGTGAGACATCAATAGCGCCTATCGGTACAAAATCTTCGATATCTGCTACGTAAAACTCCACAAAGTGCACGCCACGTTTCACACAAAGAACTGTACGACTATTGAATTTATTCTAAGCGATCGATAAATGTTCGCAGTGTGAAACAGTAAACAGTAAATGGACCGACTCACGAATTTTTACAATGTAAAACTGTAAACAGTAGAAGAACGGACTTGCGAATTTTTACTATGTGAAATTGTTAAAAGTAAACGAGCGGACCCACGAATTTTTACATTTAAAAATGTTATAAAATGAACGACTTCATTGACTATTTTTTACACTGTGAAATAGCAAATTATGCAGATAGTGAATAGCTTTATGTACATCAAGCATCATTATACGTGAAAGCGAGATACAAAAGTACAAATACAATACTCGCTTCGTTTTTTCGTCCTCTTTTCAGCATCAACAAATCTTTCACGGCACTTTTTCTTCACTAACAGTTTGTCCTTGTTCACTGTGTGTGTGTCCGTTTTCACATCGATGATAAATAATTTTCGTTTCTCGAAGACACTGCGGAAAACTTTACGCCACGAGATCCAAAAGAGCACTGAGTAGATGTCGAGACTGAGGGCGACCACGCGATATAATTTTTCTTTGTCGATTTAGGCGTGCAGGTTTGAACGCCTTAACCCCCGAGTTGACGCGGTCACGCGTTTACAGTGCACATTGTAAAATCTCGAGGTACACGGGGTGTACCGCGCAATGTCGGCTGTAACTTCTACTGAGCGCTTTGAATTTTTTTTTCACGTATCACGCTAATAAATTTAAATATCCGTATTAGTATTCAACAACCCGTTATTAAAATATACTTTGCCCGAATTGTTGAAAAATGACAATTAGCTCTGTAAAAATTAAATCTGTACGTATTGAATAATACCGAGCTACGATACAATTTGCAAGGTGTAGACTTCAGTTTTTAATTCAAACTCACACCACATTTTTCAGAAGACAATACAAAATTTCAATAGAATTTAATCTCATTTTTAACATTTGCTTGTTGAAGAATTTTATGGTTTAAATCAGTGATTACCAGACTAATCTCACTTTTTTTAAAGGTTTTTTTTAATTTGTAAATTCGACAGTTGACTTTATCGCGGTGATCATTATGATTTTTTTACAGTTCAAATCTGCATTTCTATTGGTTCGAATAGTAAAAAAGCACGTCTGACCCATTATTTTTTCCTAAAAGTGCTGTAACATGATTGGTTTACAGTGTGAAACTGCGTTATGTCCATCTTTCCTCAGTAATTTATAAACACCAACTATTAATTTTTAAGAATCATTTTTTTCCGTGTACGGTACCTGGGCTATCATGTAGGAACCAGAACCAATGTAGCGTCGGATTTACCATCGGATTGATCCAGGGCAGCAAGTACGTACTGCCGAGGATGAGAAACGGCGTCAATAGTCACGGCCACAGTATACAGTCCCAGTGTCGCGAGGATCACCGTCTCCAATCTCTGCGAGAGCATCAGCGAGGCTGTCCTCAAGGAACTCGTCGAAGCCTTCGGCTTCGTTCAGAAACTATATTTCGCCAAAGATCGCACCATCAATCTGTGTACGGCCTTTCGCTTACGTATGTACGTTTCAAAACGAAGGCCGAGGACGCTAGGGCCTTCCTGCAGCTCAATGGTTATGGCTAATATCATCTCATAGTCAGCGTCGACTATGCCACCCCTCTAGCCCAACAGAATTGAATGGTCAACGGGTGAAACGCGTTAAGGTAGAACGAGCGCGCGCTGTTGATTTCTGTATACATTGTTCAAATTTTTCACCAGACATTGTATCATTATGCATGTTTCAGTAAAATTTCAGAACCGTCGACTATTGAGATTCGGAGATAATGGGTTCTAAAATTGCTACTTTTAACACTGAAATTTAGACAGAGTAATTGTCCGTAAAAAATATTTGTCCCCTATGAGAAGACACATAACGATATCATAAACAATGTCAAATTATTAATGTTTATAATGCCTAATGTCTTCCTATTATAGGGGACACATATTTTTACCGAAAATTATTCTGTCGTTACTGAACGTTTTTAGCAAAACTGAATACAGTCCGACCTCCGAATAAGAAACCAAAAGCTCCCAAGGGGAAGACTTTTTCTTATCGCATACCCCCATCAGGCGCGCGCTCCGCGCTCACTACCTCTGTCTGTCCCTCTCACTCTTTTCCGCATGCGATCCTCTCAACAAGAAACTCGTTCGAACGAGTTGCAACTTAGTATTCACATCGCCCGTGCAAAAACATTTTTGACTGCGCGTGGACATTTATTAAGCGAATTTTTTTTTCACCCTAATATACATACTATTGAATATTATTGTGTACTACTATCTCTGAATTACTATTAACTGTTATAAAATGACCGAAACTGTAAAGAAGCGTAACAGATCAGACTGTAGTATACAAGTCGAAGAAAATATTACAGAATCTGCGCCACAAGGTGATAATTTAAACAAAGAGCTTTATGTCCATATTCTTTTATCCCATTTATATAAAAGAAAAAGAAGTCAATATCTCTGAGGATCCATCTTCAATGGCATAGTTCGACTCTCTCGAACATATTCCACCGTCAGTTGAGTGCGTTGCGGATCAAAATAATACGCAACAAGACGAAAACGCTTTTCTTTACGTCTCGGAAACATTTGCTGTTTTATATGAAAATCTTTAAACGCCCTTATCTTTGTTTTTATTTTATATGAAGTCTTGTCAATACATATATGTTGACAAGAATTTTAATGAATACAAAAAAATTCTAATAATCTTGTAGATTTTTTTTACATTCACACACGCGCACACACATACTCATGCACGCATGCACACATCAATTCACACTACACCGTTCACTCTATTTTTCCCGAATAATCTCTCCCAGGCTGGTTTCTTAACCAGAGGTTCCGCGCACAAAATTCTCGAGCTCGGAGATCGAGTCGGAGTGGGGGAAGCGCTCGAGCGAGAAACTGGGAAAGTTTCTTATTGCCGGGTTTCTTATTCGGTGGTCGGACTGTAGTAAAGACAATCGAATTTTTTTTCACTCGTTCCGTAACTAGATTTCTATCTAAACATAATTTTTTTTTAAAAATTGTATACACGATAGAATGGTACGACGAATGATGTGACCTGACTTTCGGTCAATGCAGACCCTGCAGTGTTAAAAGTTGCTATTCAAAAACCCATTATCTCCCAATCTAATAAGTCAACTGTTGTGAAACTTCACTCAAACATGTATAATGATATGAATAAAGTCTGGTTAAAATGTGAACAAAATCAATAGAGATCAAGAGCGCGCGCTCGTTTTACCTTAAGGGCTTACACCACTGTGAACGTCCAAAATTGAGTGATATTTCGCTATTTTTATGGTAGAAGGACAAATAAGAGAATACCAATATTTAAGAATGTTATTAGTCATATTTTCAGGTAAACAAAAATAAATTTATATTTAAAAATGATTCCAAATGGTGACGCTGGAGCCATTCTGGCGAGGCATGTTGAATTTAAGACGCTCTGCGGCATGCAGAGCGTCTCAAAGCGTCTCAAAGCTGACGCAAATTTGATTTTTTGAAAATAATTAGAAATTTTTATTAATTTACACGAGTATAGGTAGAGAAATACGTAGAGGATTGTGAACATATTAATTTTTGTGTAATTGGCAACCGTTAAACCAAAAACTTAATTTTCGACAGAAAAAAAGGACAATCATTTGTTAATTACTAATGTTATAATTAACTAATGGAAAGTCTCGTACGTATTACTCTTCGGAATGTTGTTTTAAAGATGTATTCAAAATTTGGAGTGAGAAGAATGAAAATTGTTGGAGTTATGCCGCGTACCGTTTAAAAAAATTGTGTTTCGAGGAAAACGGTCGATGTCTCGCACACGGGCCAGCCAGTAACCTTGTTTTAGAGGCACAACACTGTTTTCCCCCTTATTCTAGATGGTTTAAAGCATCTGTAAAGACAAGTAAAAAAAGCAATTGAAAAAAAAATTCTACATTGGTGTACCCCTGAGATCGGAGTACACGGTGACGATTGTTCGAGGCGTCTCTTTGAACACGCCCCCACGCCCCTCTTTTTTTTACGCAAGGTTCGTCTGCTCACAGCTTCGAGCTTGAATCTCTTATTCGTCAATAAAATTCAAAAAGAGGACAAGACAATGACTGCCAACGAATCGAGTGGTTTTTATTCGAACCAAATAATCCTATTATTTTTTCTGATCTACCTACGGTCATTCGGATGAACTTCCAAAATTGAAACGCGTCATGTATTGCTAACGCATGTCGAAGATTATTTGAAAAATTAAAAAAACAACGCCAAGCAATAAAAAATTCTTCCGAAAATATCGCTTGTTTTACCATGTTAAAAAGTCTGATTTATCTTAGAGTATTTCTTATTTTTATGTAAACAATGGTTTTATTACATATTTTCAATTTAAATGTACAATAAAGTGAAGTAACTTTTTATAAAATAGCCAAGGCAGTTTACTAAAAAATTTGTAAACAAAATTATTAAACCTTAGGAATGATATTTTGCGTATTATTTTGTTTTTATTTTTTTTAAATCACCTCACTGTTGTAACATGAAATTGGTGTCACCATTATATATTGGTAGTACAAATAAGTCACCGCCGTTTGACAAAAGATGACCCCACCAGGAGGTTATTGTTGAAATTGTCAGATGTAAAACGTCATATCGTAAGGTTGGACATCTGGCAAGACTATGACCTTCGAATATTAGCGCTTTTGTATCAGCATTACATCATTTTTTTCGGGCAAAAATGTCGAATTTTGAGCCGAACAAGCGTCATTTGCGGGAACGACATCCCCCTCCAATTATGCTTCTTGCGTTAGGCGACGCGTTAGGCGACATCCCCCTCCAATTATGCTTCTAATTCCACGTCTTCGTGCACTTTCGGCCTTCCACTACGTACTTTATCTTCGACGTCAACCTCACCGTTCTTGAATGTTTGAAACCACTCACGATAACTTTTCTCACCTAAAGCAGCCTCACCATATGCTTCTACAAGCAATCGATGCGCCTTAACAGCAGATTTTTTCCTATTAAAGAAGTAAATCAAAAGTTTCCGCAAATGACGCTAATTCGACCGAAAACTTTTCGCACAAAAAAACTATGTGATGCTGACACAAAATCACTAATATTTCAAGGTTATGGTCTTGCGATATGTCTATCCTTACGATATGCCGTTTTACAGCTGAGAATTTCAACCATAACCTCCTGGTGGGGCCATCTTTTGTCAATCGGCGGAGACTTATTTGTACTCCCAATAACAGTACAATGTAAGTACCACACAAGTATTCTGGAAATGCTGCGTAACGACTTTGCGTGCATGGTTAAGAAGAGAAGCTCAGCGAAGTTTGAATATACACGGAACAAGACGATTGGCGGTGCTCGCCCGGCTCGTTATCGATTACGTTTGTTTATTAAGGGGGGATTTTCTTTTTTTTCGACAAAAAAATCGATTTTTCGGTGACCGCTGTTTCATATTCGTCAAAGTGTTGGGAATATGTGTGCAAAATTTCAAATTAAAATTCTCAAAAATGGCAAAGTTATAAGCGATTTTATACCTGCGTGTCGACTCGCGGTGGCCGCGCGCTCGTTGTCACGCAGGGGTCGGCGCGCCCGGCAGCTGCCCGAATCTGTTGCTCGGCGGACCATAAAAATAACGGGACAGCATACAATAGGCATTTAATTCAATGAAGGACGAGTCCTAACGGTCGTGCGAGATCAAAATATTCGGTGGAGAGTCGCTCAGTCTCGAACGAAAGTTTATTGGTAACAGACGTATATATCATGGATCGAAAACAGGGAAGTGATACTCATAGTCGTGCTGCTAGACCGAAAAAAAGGAAATTTGTTGGGAATATTCACACCCGAGAAACGGAAACGACGTTTGCAAGTACGTCGGCCCAGAAACTGTCGACAGCGGAAGACAGGTCGATGCGCGAGATAAGCAGCGGATAGAGAGGTCAACGAGACGCAGCCTCGAAGCAACGAAAGAGGCTCGAACAAGACGCAGAAGCGAAACTGCTTCACTGAATGAGTTGTTCGAAGCCGAGGAAGGCATCCTGTATGACCCTGGCATAGCAGATTAGATTAAAAATACTGTAAGTACTCGATATGTCCCATAAACTGTACTCACAACTTTAAACGCGTTTTCTCGCAACAGCTTTTTCACAACTGGTGTGCACGATTTCTCAAAAACTATTCAACCGATTGCCTTCAAATTTGGACAGAATGCTCAGCTGACATGCTTTTATCGTTTGATGAAGCAAAAAAGCAATACGTTTAATAGTTTTTTATTTATAACAAAAAATCGATCAATTTTTTTCGAAAAATCGATACTTCAAGTTCAAAACGTCACCAAATCGTCAATTTTTTTTCCCCCTTCATCGAACGATAGCTATATGTGTCTAAAGTAAAATGCTTTTTGGGTTTTTGTTACAGGATGAACGTGAAGGCTGTAATCGTGCACATCGTCAAAAAAGGACCATCGCGCGTCGAGGGGGGTGGGAGGCGGATTTTTTGATGAAATTGTTTAAAATTTTTTTTGTATGTAGTAAACAGATCAATAAAACTATATGCCAAGTTTTACAAGTTTTCCGTTGTATACTTTCTTCACAAAAAAATTCCCAAAAAGCGGTAAATTTTGCGAAAAAAAAGACAATCCCCCCTTCATCTACGTCGCAATACCACACTTCGGTAGATGAATAACGGCCATCAAAAAGCGATATTTCGAATTCTCAAATGAATTCTCAATGATTTTGGGGTTGTTTGAGTTTTATTAAGTGTAATTATATTATATTTTGCATTTATGACCGTACGTTAAGGCGTTAACCCCACTTGTAGCGCAAAAAAGGCCTTTTTCATGAATTTTTTAAAAGAAAACTACAACATTTTTTTAATCGATTAATATACTATCTTAAAGAACACATCTTGAAGAACTTTCAGTAATTTTTTTATTGAAAAATATTACATTGTTTAGTGGCAAATGGCCGTCAATGAAATAATGTTTTTATATACACGGTTTGCGGTGACCAACATTGCGGCGAAGTGGATCATCTGAAAAAAAATTCGGATGGATTTAGTCAAATATAAGTATAAACTAGTCTTTAATCGGAGGATTTTAAAAAATATTCATTTTTCGCAAAATGGCGGACAGTCAAAGTTAATGGTTCGATTTTAACGAAAAAAAACGGCTGTTTTTTGGCTATAAAACGGCCATTTTTTTCCGAAAAAAAATCGAACGATTAAAGACTACATCTTTATGTATTAAATAAGCCTGCAAAATTTCAAGAAGAACGGTTTATTAGTGTTCGAGTAATCTTGGTCACCGACTTCAGAAATGCCATTTTGAGAAAAGCGCGTTTAAAGTTTCTCTTTCAACGTTCTTTCAACGCGGATTCTTCTCTTTCAACGCTCATATCTCAGTCAATTTTGTTCGGATCGACTTGACATTTTCAGGACATATTCTCAGATACTTATACTTCAAAAAAATGCAATAAAAAAATCGATTTTTTCAGAATCGCAAGTGGGGGTAACCCCTTAATATTTATTGTGGTTGGTTGCTTTGCTTGTATTATAATGGCGACTTAATTTTAATCTCGTTTGCATGTAGGCACTATTTAGTTGGTGAGTTCTTCTCTGCATTTCGAAAATAATTTGTCGATTGGAATTTTTATCTCGAAATAAATCACTCGTTGGATTATCTAAAAATGTTCACAAAAAAACTCATCGTGATCGGTAATTTGATCATTTGATGAATTTAAGATCGACTGGGAGCTTTAAGAGTGCGACTTTTGTAGCATTTTTCTGAGTTATACTATACTCTGGTATTCACATCGATATTTATTTATATACATGGTTTTTATACAGTTAGGATATACTATATTCATGATTATAGTTGAATCATAAAAATAATATCTCGAAATTGGTCGACTGTTGCATAAAACATTGTTAGGTTATTTGACACCGGAAAATGGCTTATAGCCCTTTCAAGGGATCGTGACCAATAACCAGTAGCCCTGTACATATATTTATTTTTAAATGATATGAAATTCCCTTAAAAAACTTGAACAAATAAAAAACGCCAAGGAATAAAAAATGCCCTCGAAAAAATTATCGGTCGTGTTACTATCTACGAAATTCTAATTAACCTCGAAATACTTGTAATTTTTTTCAAACAATACTTTTATTTACATTATTACTTTTTCAATGCAAACGTACAAAAGAAGTGAAATAACTTTTTATCCAAAAGCCGAGAAAATTTACTAGAAACGTACAATAAATTCTCAAACCCTAGGAATACTATTTTTCTCAACATTTTATTCTAAGAAACCATATTACTATTATAATAAAACTTCGAATCACGATTATATAAAAGTACAACGTATGCATCACACAAGTACTGTATTTATGTATCACTGAAAATGTTGTGCAACGACTTGGCGTGCATGGTTATCCCTTATGTGTGCGACCAAATTTCCCTACGTCGATGTGCAACCGAGGTATCCGGGTACCCACCTCCAGTTTTCATAATTTTTTTAGTTGAAATGTGAACAAAATCATTATAAATCGACTTACTTAATTGATTGAACATACAATAGAGTAATTAAGCCATATTTAGGTAGAATTTCATTATAAATTTTATTACAATGGATCATAAAGTGGCGCGCCACTGCCGTAAACAGCGATCGAGAATTCGGGGATTTCCTCCCTTTTGAAGTGTCCAAGGGCACGACAACAACGCATTCGTTCAGTTAGAAACCGACCGTTACAGTGTAAAGACGTATATCTCTTCGGAACGTCTATTATGTCTACAGAGCGTCAAGCCTTATACGTTGTTTCTTTAAAATTCATTTGTTATAGTTGTTGTTAGTTGTGTATGTTTTTGTTATTTTCGATATAATATTCATCTAGTGATATTATTAAGCTATCAACAACACACTAACATGAACACTATGTTAACACGAGCTGAATTTGCGAGGTAAGCATAATTTCGTATCATAATTTTTCAAATCACGATATTTTCCAATTATATAATGAGTTGCTTCAATTATAATATTACATTAATAATAATTCATTATTATTTTAGGTTGAGTAGTAGTGACCAACAGAAATATCTGGGAAGTATTTTTGGAAACAAAGATGAAGACTCCGAACTTGAAGACGACAGCGACGACGAAGACTGGCTACCAAGTCAAGCGTTCGGAGACGAAACTGAATTGGATGTCGTAACCGACAACGAAGCGTTCACAGAAGAGCAAGAGAGCAGCAGTGACTCAGAAGAAAGTGAAAGCGAGACCGAGGATGAAGTTCCAGGTACATATGTGGAACGGCAACAAGCAGGTATCGGAAATAGTGATGAATATATTGCGAAGGACAAAACTGTTTGAAAGAAGAATCCGCCTGAAATTCGTCAAACTGCTTCCCATAACATATTATGACAAAGGAGTGGTCCACACAGATGCACTGAAACATTGTCGGTAGTGCACACATTCAAAAAAATTATGACGGTAGAGATGATCGATATCATTATTCGCTACACGAATCAAAAAGCTGAGGAGGTTTATAGAAGATTCAACGCAGAGAATCGAAATTCGACTCGATCGTGGCGACCGGTAACAGTTCAAGAAATGTACGCTTTTATTGGAATTTTGATTTGTTCTGGGGCCAACAATTCGAATACGGAGGATGTCAGTGAAATGTGGAAAACAACTTCATATCCTCTTTACCGTGCGGCGATGAGTTACAACAGATGTCGTGCGTTATTACGATTCATTCGTTTCAACAATTCCCAAACGCGTGAGGAACGAACACGAGAGGATAAAGCTGTACCTATACGCGATATATGGGTAATGCTGAATTCAAATTTGAGTAAGATGTATAAACCGACGCAAAATTTAACGATCGATGATCAGCTTTATCCTTATCGTGGACACACCAAGTTCCAAGTAAAACCTGTTATCGTAATATATTTGCGTTATAAATATTAATAATTTGACATTGCTTATGTTACTGCCATGTGTCTGCTTATAGGGGACAAATATTTTTTACAGACAATTACTCTGTCTAAATTTCAATGCAGATCCTACAGTGTTAAAAGTTGCAATTTTAAAACCCATTATCTCCGAATGTAAATAGTCGACTGTTCTGAAATTTTACTGAAACATGCATAATGATACAATGTCTGGTGAAAATGTTGAACAAAATCTATTGAAATCATCAGCGCCCGCTCGTTCTACCTTAACGCGTTTCAACCGTTGACCATTCAATTCTGTTCGGCTGGAGATTTGGACCAGTCGACGCTGACTATGAGATGATGGTAGCCGTAACCATTGAGATGCAAGAAGGCCCTAGCGTCCGCGGCCTTCGTTTCGAAACGCGAATACGCAAACGAAACGCCTTGCACAGATCGGTGGTGCGGTCCTTGGCGAGATATTGTTTCTGAACGAAGCCGAAGGGTTTGACGAGTTCCTTGAGGTCAGCTTTGCTGATTCTCTCGGAGAGGTTGGAGACAGCGGTGATATCCTCGCGACACTGGGACTGCATTCTGTGGCCGCGACGATTGATGCCGTTTCTCATCCTCGGCAGTACGTACTTGCTGCCCTGGATAAATCCAATGGTCTATCTCGATGGTAAATCCGACGCTACATTGGTTCTAATTCCTACATGATGGCCCAGGCACCGTACCTACAACGTATGTGCGTACGGTATCGGTACCGGTATCAGTATGGTGAGGATACAGAAACGGTATATTTAACAATTGTACAGGGTGTATAAAAATTATGTGTCACCACTCCGCCAGGTGATCCTCCAAGGCACGTTCGGCGAAGATCACCCCTCAACATGGACCCGCAAAATTGACCTTGACCCTAAAACTCAAGGTCAAATTTTGTATTGGCTTGAAAAATTCTACCAAATGAGAGGAACAAAAGTCAGAAAGGAACCATGAGTCGCTAATGAGCCCGTCACCCAGAAAATAAAAAATAAAATATTAAAAATTCGGAAATATGAGTTTTCCGAATCATGGATAGGAGAAACACAACAATAGCGAGTTAATCACCAAAATAAAGCCCTCCATAACTCAGCCAGGGGTTTCGAATGGTTTGGTTGTGTCACTATGTTGCATTGTGTCTGACTGCTTATTCGTGTCTCTGTCTCTCTGTCCAATCGTGTCTGACTGTAGTGGTTGTTTAACTATCTGGTCGTGTCTCTTGGTATTATCGTCTGTTACTGTCTGGTCGTGTCTAGCTGCCTTGTCGTTTGATCGTATGGTCGTATCGTGTGTGACCATGGATCGTTACCGACATCACCATCGTGGTCGCTTGCGAGATGGACAAGACCAACGCCTTATGATTCGCGCTATTGATCAGGCTTTTGGAAATTATGTTCGAGCTCGCAAAATTTATGGAGAGTGGCTGCTCCAGCGTGCCCATAGGGGACGGCTAAGGCCTGGTGCAATTCTAGATAGTAGTAGAATTAGGGGAGTTCTGGAACACATTGTGGAGGGGGAAGCCGAAAGGAGGGGTTCGGCCATGTGGTGGGGAAGTGGGTAGTCTATGGAGAAGGGGAAGTGGGTGGTGAGGAGTTTATGGAGAGGGGGAGTGGGTTGTGGGAGAAGTGGGTGGTGGGGGAAGTGGGTGGTGGGGGAAGTGTGTGGTGAGGAGTATGCGGAGAAAGGGAGGGGGTGAGGAGTCTATAGCAAGGGGAGAGAGGTGTCCGGGTGTCTCGCGAAGGTCTAGGGACCCGTTTGGGGATTTGGGGGAGGGGGTTTTGCGGCTCGCGGAGAGAGGTCGGCGAGTGACGTCACGCGGGGAAGAGGATTCCCAAAATCATGGGTCAATGCCCAAAAGCACGAGAGGATAATAGTTGTAGGTGCGGGCCAAGGGGGGCACCAGCAGCCAGGGGACATCGTAGACGATGCGTCGTTTTTCTATGGGGGCGTTATTGACACAAGTGCATCGTTTTTCTAGACAATGGCGAGAAATTGTGTCTCTAACATGCAGATATACATGTGAAAACCAGCGTTGATGAAACTCGCTTGAAAATTGAGTCAATAGAAATGTTGGATGTGAAATAAAGTCATCGCCGATAAAACTCATTTTATGCACCAGTAGTAACAGACAGGCTCGCTCTTCCAAAATTTGGTTGCATCCGGGCCTTCTTTTCAAATAAATAAGATCGAGGTATTTGCATGTGCCAGGGACTTGACAAAGTGCGTGTGAGTGTCTCAACACAAGTTTTTGTATAAACAGCCCAGATCTTCATTCTATTACCTCGCTTTCCCACCATTCTTATTGGATTGTAATATATAAAACAACTATGGTAAGGTGGCACTTTTCTAAGATATGGGAGAAAGATGGAAATTCATTTTTCCGAATGAAAACGGCTTCTACCACCCAAAGCCTCACACTCTGAATCGGGCAGTCCCATTGCCTGCATCATCTCTCGAATACTTCGTTTTAACTCGCGTGAAAATGGCTGAGATTGTTCCACAATCAGAACAAAATCTGCGTGATCAAGCCACACTTATAAATTCAGTGGAAGAGTATATAGTGTGGGAGCAACAATGTGATCAGTGTATAGAGTCGATGGAAACAGAAAGCCGAATTAAGCGACCGCGATTATCGCTCGGAAATCAGCAATCATTGGTAGCACGAATCGCTCGCTTAGAAGGTTTAAAAAATGTTCTACGCAGACGATTTTTACATACGGGCTCGGGACACAGTGATCGCGGTTTGATCTGGCGAGAAATTGATACAGCGTTCAAAAATCGTGTGCGTCAGTTTCTCGAAGACGCACGTGATATGATGCTTTCACATGTGCAAGGCATTACCAGCAAACACTTCAGTGTAAAAGTGAATACAGTTTTCAATGGTGAATTTGAAGCAGGTGACAAACGGGCAAATAAAAGTATCAACACGAAAAACTTTGAACTTTTTACCACATCCAATTTACGTGAGTGGTATACACAACGAGTTGTCGAGCCTGCCTTAGCATCCCTCGAAGATTTTCATAAACGTGATAGCGGATGGACATTGTTGCGGATATTGAACTTAACTTTAAATATCAACAAATACAATCCAATGCGTGTCGAATGTCAAACTGTTTTGTCGCGGGAAATAATCATGAAGAAAGCGGTGGTGAATATAAAGTCGAAGGATAACGCGTGTTTTGCGTGGTCAGTGGAAGCTGCTCTTCATCCAGCGAAAACACATGTGAACATGATGTCTTCATATCCTCATTACTCAACTGTACTGCAGCTTCAAGGCATTGTTTTTCCAATGACTCTAAATCAAATAAAGAAGTTTGAATCGCAAAATAAAGTTTCAATTAATGTATATGCATTTGAAAAGAAAAACATCGTTCCGATTCGAGTATGTGACCAAAAGTTGGATAAACACATCAATTTGCTGTACGTGGAGGATTCATCGGACCACAACATAAGACACTTTTTATGGATGAAAAATTTATCCAGGCTTGTGAGCGGGCAACTGAACAAAAAAAACGGGAAAAAACACGTCTGCGATCGGTGAGTCAAAACCCCACTCGAAAATATACCTATGAGTAATTATGTACTTGATAATATAAAATTGATTTCGCCGTTTTGTTACAGGTGTTTGCACTACTGTTACACGGAGAACCAATTGCGAACTCATGAGGTGGATTGTGGAAAATTGAATAATTGCGCCATTCGATTACCTAGTGCAATGGACAAATGGCTGACATTCAAAAACTTTCAACGAAAAGAGCGACTTCCATTCGTGATTTACGCCGATCTCGAGTGCGTTCTGGCAAAGGTTGCCGACAAAAATATATATCAGCATCATGAAGTGTTTAGCGTTGCGTACTATGTACATTGTTCGTATGACAATTCATTATCAGGATACCACTCACGTCGCAGTGCTGACTGCGTTTCATGGTTCGTTGAGAACCTTAAAAATTTAGCTCTGCGCATCAACGATATTTTATCGGATAATGTTCCCATGATACCTCTAACACCAGATGAATGGGCAGAATATCGAAGCGTCACTCAGTGTCATACATGCGAGAAACCATTTGTCGAAGACGACATACGTGTTCGCAAACATTGTCATCTGACTGGACGTTATAGAGGCTCCGCTCACTCTAATTGCAATTTGAATTATAAGCAGTCGTTTTTCATTCCTGTAGTTTTTCATAATTTGTCTGGTTATGACGCACATTTCATCATCAAGGAAGTGGCCACAGCGTTCGAAGGAAAAACCGACGTGCGTCCCATAACGAAGAAAAAAAAAAAAATTTCTTTCACGAAAATAGTTCAAACGGCAGACAAGTCACACCAGATTCAATTACGTTTCATCGATCCATACAAATTCCTCAATGCAATTGGATAAACTGGCATCATTTTTGACAACAGACAAACTCAACATTTCGCGGTCACAATTTCGTGACATATCGACAGATAATTTTATGCTATTAACTCGGAAGGGTGTCTTTCCTTATGCATATATTGATAGCGTAAACAGATTGGATGACTGCCACCTACCACCACGAGATGCATTCTACAGCAATTTAACCGGTGACACTGTAAGTGAGAACGAGTACGCTCATGCCGTGGATGTATGAGATCGATTTTCTATTCAAACGTTAGGTGAATATAGCGACTTATACCTGAAGACAGATGTTTTGTTACTGGCCGACGTTTTTGAGAACTTTCGTAATACCTGCATCGAAAGTTACAGGCTCGACCCCGCGTATTACTATACACTTCCCGGATATACCTGGGATGCAATGTTAAAGCATACAAACATTAACTTCGAATTGCTCAACGACGTTGACATGGTGTTATTTGTTGAACGGGGTATACGCGGTGGTCTGAGTCAGTGCTCAAACAGGTACGCGCATGCCAATAACAAGTACATGGAATCGTTCGATCCATCAAAGTCTTCATCATACTTGATGTATTTCGATGTAAATAATTTGTATGGATGGGCAATGTGTCAATCATTGCCCTATGCGAATTTCTGATGGATCGATTATTTGTCAACATTCGATTTATCATCGACCGCGCTAGATTCCCTGACAGGCTACATTCTTGAGGTTGACTTAGAGTACCCAGAATGTCTACACGATGCGCACATGGACTTGCCGTTTTGTTCAACACATGGTAAACCACCTGGTAAGCAACACGAAAAACTGCTTGCGACCGTGAATAACAAGGAACGGTATGTTATTCATTATCGCAATCTGCAGCAGAGTGTACGCCATGGTCTCAAAATACAAAAAAAATCACAGAATACTGCAATTCTCCCAATCACCCTGGCTACGAACATATATTGAGCTTAATACACAGTTCCGAACCCAAACGAGAAATGAATTCGAAAAAAATCTCTATAAATTGATGAATAATGCAGTGTTTGGGAAAACTATGGAAAATGTGCGCAATCATGTAGACGTTAAGCTTTTGACACGATGGGAGGGCAGGTACGGTGCAGAGGCAATGATTGCAAAACCAAATTTTCATAGCCGGAGCGTTTTTTCAGAAAACCTTATTGCTGTCGAATTACGCAAACTGGAGGTGAAATTCAATAAGCCGATATATGTGGGTATGTGCATACTCGACATATCGACGACATGTTTATATGACTTTCATCATGAGTATATGGTACCTCTGCATAAAGACAAATGTACGGTGTTGTACACCGATACGGATAGCCTCATATACAACATTGAGTGTGAGGATGTGTATGATGACATAAATCGCAATATTCATCGTTTCGATACTAGCGACTATCCCGCGGATAATGGGTATAATATACCGCTTGTCAACAAAAAAGTCCCTGAACTAATGAAAGACGAAAATAATGGTCGGATAATGATCGAATTCGTCGGGCTTAGAGCAAAAATGTATGCGGTGGGAGTCGATGGCAAAGACGATACAAAGAAAGTAAAACGTGTTAAGAGTAACATCGTTGCAAGAACGATCTCGTTCGAGGATTACACGAAATGCTTAAACGAACAAATCGAAATGACTCGCCAACAATCGTGCATAACATCGAAGTTACATGAAGTGTGCATCATGAACGAGACAAAAATTGCTTTAAGGTAGTTCCTCTGGGAAAATCTCAACCAAAAGTTTACATACCATGTTCATGTTTAAAAGATTCATAATTGGTTTAATTAGTAATGAATAAAATTAAAAACTACGCAATATTGACTCGGTACTAATAGATAATACGATGGATATCATTTATTGCCGTAAAATATATTTTGTATTGTGTTTTTGATCGGTCATTGCCAGTAAACTTTTTGCCGGGACTGTCCAGGCTTTGCCCCAATTGTTTTTTTTCCAGGCTTTGCCAGGCTTTGCACCAAAATTGTGAAGGCTTCTCATGGTTATATCTTGGAAACTAGATGGTGAATCATTCTCATTTTTTTTCACATTATTCGTGATATCTTACTGTAGCTTATCCTCGTTTTTCATCAATTTCTTAATTTTAGTTTCGACGGTAGAATTAATGATGCTCTGTTTGCCCATCATAACGCATTTGTTACGTGTAAACCCAGCCAACTTTAAGTGTAAATATCTCAGGTTTGAGGTGGTCAAACTTATTCAAATTGCACAGATGTTTGGATAATGCATTAAATAACGTATATGTCAAATTTCAACCAT
The DNA here is from genome assembly GCA_963210295.1 of Ophion ellenae. Taxonomy (NCBI): domain Eukaryota; kingdom Metazoa; phylum Arthropoda; class Insecta; order Hymenoptera; family Ichneumonidae; genus Ophion; species Ophion ellenae. Next base: position 18,765,756 of record OY723389.1, on the reverse strand, counting down.
TTCTTAACTCAACTCTTCTGTGGAGGTACTACCTTAAGCCCGCACGATGACAAACGGTATATCATACCCGGAACCACGAAAACGCTACTATGGAGGCATTTTAGGATACAATCGTAGCATGTATTTTGTAAATGTTTTAAGAATAATCGACTTTGTAAATAATTGTTTTGTAAATAATGAATTGGTTTGTCAATTTTTCAAGTGGAGAAATAAAGAAAACCCCATTGTAATTTACTATAATCACGATATTTTTCTCTACACCTTCCTAACACACTTTTGTGTGAGAGACAGGTTTGAAAAAGCCAGAAGGAGAAGGCTGCCCAAGCGAGAAAACACATGCTACGCTGAAGAGAACGGTCGACCCTTTACGACACAAAGGCCTCGTCATCTGGAATGAGTAGAGAGAGAGAAGAATCATCAAATTTGAAACATTTTTATTGTCTGCTACAAATCAGATTTGCTTATCCAACTATTGTGGGTACTATCGAAACTCAACCATTTTACAAACATTCGATTACCACGCTTCTTCAATACTTTTTCGATGAGATAAATATCAGGATGTTGAACTTTAAGTAGCTCCTGATCGTAGAAACCACCTGCAATCGGTTCATCATCATAGTCCTTGAGGTGAAATGTTACAGGTTTTGTGTTTTTCACTCTATATATAGTAAATATTTCCGGTGTCCAGTTCGGTGTGTAACCCTTTTCGAAAACACTCTTGAATTTACTGATTCTTGCTTTATCACCATTTTCGAATTTTGATGTCGATGACTTTTTCAATGGAGTCTTATTATAGACATGTTGTAGTAGCTGTTTCTCACTTCCAGCATTGACATTTCGTGGTTTCATCTTAATCGTGCGGTGCACGGAATCATTATACTCGGCTACTAATTTATCAACTATATCGATCCACCTATAATTACCACGAATACTAAATTGTACCCACATCTTATTTTTCAATGTACGATTAAAACGCTCGCATAGGAAGCTTTTAAATTGCTGTATGTTGAATACATGTGGATATTGGACTTTTTCATTAGGGTTTTAAAGTCACGATTATAAAACTCTTTTCCTTGATCCACGTGTAACTTCTGCGGTATGCGTCCCTTTAGGAGTGTCAACTTCAGTGCAGTTGCTGCATCTTTACCATTCTTACTCCGCATCGGTACGGCCCAGGTGAATTTTGAGAAAGTATCGATGACGGTTAGGAGAAATTTATGTTTGGAGTTTTGATGTGCGTACGACGACATATCGACGAGATCAGCTTGCCGGGTCTCATCCAAACCACGGATGTCCACATGCCGACGCGGATAGTTTCGGCGAGCAGGTTTGTGCAGCTCCCGCATGAGAGCGTTCTTTTTCTCATTCATTTTCCAGTCTTTTCAGTCGTGCATCCAGTTCAGCAATGATGTGTGAATTGCGAATCAGCAAGTCTTGTAGAGTTTTGAGATCTGCATCGAGCGTCCTCGCAATATCTCTCATCGTAGCTTCTCATCTATTAACCAACAACAGGTTACTCTCATTTATTTCTTTACGTATATTCTTGATGATTGTTCGAGATCTTTTATGTAAAGCACTTAGATTGATAGCATCGTCTTGTTCTTCCGGATTGGCGATATTAGACAATCGTTTTTGCCCCAATTCATAATGACCATCTGCGGTAGTTATAAACCCAATCCCCGGTCTGCCTGGAGGACCTTGCTTATTGAGGATGATATTCTTTTTCAGTTGGAGTCCAAACACATCGACACTCATGTTAATAATGCGTGAAATTTCAAATTTTGGGTTAACAAATAATTTTGGCGTCACGCAATTTCTCAACAATCGATACAATTTCATTTGAATGGGACGAATTTCCAGCTGCTTGTGATGCTAGAAGTAAGCGAAGACGATCTACTAGCTCATTGGGACTATCCCAATAAATGTAATCCAATTGGGTATTTTTTCTCGCAACCTTATAATTTGGCATACCCTTTCCCATGTGCTTGTGATGATCAACTATATTTGCGATATAAGTATCGAATTTGTGACCGACACTATGTCGTATAGCCTCACCAGGCTTGTAATATTTTTTGTGAGCATTCGTGGAGATTATGATTTTTTCATAGTTTTTCAAGTCATCCGGTGTCAGAGCTTCGACGTTGGGAACTTTTTGAAACAATAGCTCTGCTAATCCAACAGTTTTCGGATAGGTTGAATCTCGCCCACGAATATTTTGAGAATCGAAGAATATAGGAGAATCACGAATCATTAATTTGTTGTTTGCGAGGTTCCGTACACCATATGAGACATCTAAGCTTGTCTTTCTATTTGTACGTAATAACAGAAGATATTTACTGATTAAATCATCAACATTTTGGGTTGGTGAGTCATCATCATCGTCATATACCAGCTTAAAAGAGTCTTGTGTGTCACTCTTGAAAGAATCTTGTGTTTCGTTCTTGAATTGGGGCTTGACACCATTCATCAAATATTTCACATCATTATCCATTACTTTTTCATCTTTAACTTCCATCTTTACCACCTCGTTGTTTTTGTTTGACACTAATTGTTCCAATGGTCTCACTATAGGTTTAAAGACCTTTTGCATTCTCTGCTCATCGATGTCTCTTCCGATCTTGAGTATTCGATGCTTTCGTCTGATTGCATCACGCAATACATATTTTTCCCTCAACAGCTGTTCGCTTTTCATGTTGTCGCTATCGGTCTGCACATGATACTGTCTTTTCGCAATCAATGACGGGTCATTTATCGAGCGTCAGAAAATAATCAAAACCTTGTCTATATCGACCCTCGTTAATATTGGTATCCTTATCGATTGTGATGACTGCATACTTGTCGGAATTCCAACATTTCGTGCGCATGTTTTTAAAGCATGTATAAGACATATCCGTATTAACATGATCATTGTACACGTGCTTGAGATTCCTATCATCCTGCTTGAAAAGCACCACAAAATTCGCATTATCTCTCACGAGATGTTTGGGGATACGAGTGTATGTCTGACAAAGATAGGAACTGTCAACAATCTCATGTCTTCCCATGGAAAAGAAGGCTCTCACATTATCCTGTTTTTCACACGCTATATCATCAAAAATGAATATAGAGTTGGGTTGTGCGTCACTTGGTGCTATAACCTGTTCATGCTCATTGAATGGATAATACTCAACGCCACTCACAGGTTCGAGTAATCGTTCGAGCAACTTATATTTTGGCTGCTTCAGCGACTTGGAATACAGATAAATATTCTCAAATCTCAAACCATCGGGGTGTATTACGAGAGTGAGCAGTGCATTCGTTTTCCCACAATTCGATGGACCACAAAAACGGCGCGTATGCTATCCGGCAATATATTTCCATGACGTTTTTGCCTCTCTATTCTTCCATCGTCGACAAATTTATCAAAATTCATTACGGGAAGCCCACCTCCGAAAGTTTGTTTCTTGGATGCCATCTCACACACGACTAATGGAAAATCAATATCAAAAGGCATTTTATAGGGATTGTCTATCAGTCGAGTATTGTCCTTAGTCATGATCGTTCATGACAAGAGCGGTAAAGGTTTTGTCAACCAACTAATCAACAAACTCCCTGTTGAATTACATTTGCCTGGGTACCAGTATTGTGGGCCGGGTACAAAGCTAGCTAAGCGCCTTGCTCGTGGTGATCCGGGAATTAATCCGTTAGACACGACTTACAAATAACACGACATTGCATATTCAAAAAATCCAGGTAACCTTGACGCGAGACATTCAGCAGATAAAGTGTTGGCCGAACAAGCTTGGCACCGCGTTACCGCTAAAGACGCTAGCATCGGCGAGAAAGCAAGTGCTTGGAGAGTGTCAAATATTATGCAGACAAAGAAAAAATTTGGCATGGGGATGAAGGGAGCACGTAAGGGCGGCGTTTGTTTGAAAAAAATTATTCGTGCTGCGAAGAAGACGATGATTCAAAGTAATGATCCGCATACGGTTATTAAATCGGCTCTAAAGGGTGCTCGTGTAGCAGTAAACACTGAAGGTGGCAAAGTGCGCGCACCGCGGGTTCTACCTATACCTCATAAAAATGGTGGTTTATTGCCGTTTCTGATACCTATATTTACGGGTCTCAGCGCTGCTGAGGCTTTGTCGGGTGGTGCGGCTGGTATAGCCAAAGCTGTAAATGCTGCTCAAGCGGCTAAACGTGAATTGAATGAAAGTAAACGACATAATCGAACAATTGAAGCGATTCCTTTGGGTAGGGGGTTACATCTGAAACCGTATAAGCAAGGATTGGGTCTTCATATCAAGCCAAAAAACGTCAAGTAACGCTACCACACCGACCGTTGACCGACATCGACCTACTCAAATATGCAAGAGTCGTGAAGGTTCCACATTTCCGTGGCGTGTACATGCGGGATACATTACCAATGAGCGGACCACTCAAATATGAATCAGCGATTGTGAACTTGGATGAAAATGTAGGCCCTGGCACACACTGGGTTGCCTACAAAAAGACTGGATGGAAAGTCATGTACTTTGATAGTTTCGGCGATCTTCCACCACCATCTGAACTCATGAGATATTTTGGTGTAGGTAGCGTGAACTATAATTATAAGAGATATCAAAAATATGATACAATTGAATGCGGACATCTATGTATCAAGTTTCTTTGTCAACAATTACGATACAAAGACAAATACATGCCATATATACGTGGAGTATAAGGCTGAGAGTTTAGTTGTCAAAGTACCAGCGTCATGGAAGATAGTTTAACATTGACCATATCTGGATCGTCATCCATACTTGAGGCGCAATACTTTCCTCCTATAGAACTCTCACCAAACAAAAGTTATACTCTCGGTCTCGTGGAACTATTAACATTCAACTCTATTCCAAATATAGACATTAACCACAACAAACTTTACTTGGGAGATGAGGTGTTGACAATACCTACGGGTAGCTATAAAATAGAGGATATTGATACGTTTGCGCAAGCCGAGCTGTCACGGAAAATCATCAAAATCAACATCAAACCTAATAATAATACTTTGCGCAGTGAAATCGAGTGTGATCATGGTGTAAATTTTGAGCCTGAAGATTCGATTGGACATCTACTGGGCTTCACAGCACGTAAATTGGAAGCGAATAAAAGACACGAATCTGATCTTCCAGTAGCCATTCTCAACGTGAACGCCCTACGGGGTGAGTGCAATATAACCGCTGGTGCCTATATTAACGGACAAAAGTGCACACCATTCATGAATTTTTCCCATCGGTCCCTCCAGGATATAAAATCATTGAGGTTCCATCACACGTCATTTATCTACCAATCACAAGCTGAACGATAGACACAATACAACCTCGAATAGTGGATCAGGACGGTGACTTGGTGAATTTCCGCGGTGAAGTACTCACAATACGGCTGCATATAAAATCATAATGGGTATAGTCTTTAATAGAGTCACTAATAATACTAAACAACCATGGGTAAAAACAATCAGTCGTCGGCCTGCACCCAAAGTGCTCACACCTCAAAACCTGCTACTCTTGAAAAATTTGGGTCTGAAAGTGCGTGGGGACAGCGTGTAAAACATTATTTATTTTATGCTTTGTGCATCTGCTGCGTGCAATGGAAGAAGAAATCGTAAACATTCAGGAGCCCGTAGTCTTCGACGAATCCATCATACATTGTGAAATTCACGCTCATCAACCATATGCATCTTCGACCTTTAATAACAACGATGAAATACGTATTTCCATTCAAAATCAAGATCTATCCATCCTGCCAAACAAAAGTTCCTTGCACATCTGTGGAAAATTATCTAAGCGTGATGGGATGCCAACCGCTGCCACAAGTCTCGTCAACAATGCCATCTGCCATTTGTTTGAAGAAGTGCAATATGAGTTGAATGCCATAGAAGTCGATCGTAATAAGAATGTCGGTATTACGAGTGTAATTAAAGGATATTCGTCTCTCAGTCCAGCTAAGAGCTCTATGCTCGAGAACACGGGATGGCTCGATGTTGAAGAGACGAAGCAGATTGATGATGTATCGGGAAATTTTGATGTGTGGAGACCACTGAGCATGCTGCTCGGATTTGCCGAAGATTATCGGAAAATTGTGGTAAATGCCAAGCATGAGCTAATTCTTACGAGATCGAAGACTGATGATAATGCCATCATGCAAACAGCTCCCGAAGACTACAAACTCGTATTGCACAAAATCGAATGGCTTGTACCGTATGTAACAGTCTCGGATCAACGAAAAATTCAGCTATTGAAATTTCTCCCCAAAGATGCACCAATTTCCATGAAATTTCGAACGTGGGGATTGTATGAATATCCACTACTCCCCGTCACCTCTAAGCATGTGTGGTCTGTCAAGACTTCCAATCAGTTGGAGAAACCACGATATGTCATTCTCGCGCTGCAGACGGGGCGAAAAATATGAAAGAGAGAAATGCAAGCAACTTTGATCATTGCAATATCAGCGATGTCAAGCTATACCTAAACTCCCGATGCTATTCATATGGAAATCTAAACCTAAATATCAATCAAAATCAGTATGCTTTACTCTACGAGATGTATATAAACTTCCAATTCACCTATCACAACAAAGATGCTGAACCATGGTTAAATAAGACGGAATTCTTAGAAACAGCCCCCCTCGCCATCATTGACTGCTCAAATCAAAATGATTCTCTTAAGGCCGGCCCCGTGGATGTGCGTCTCGAATTTGAATTGAAAACGAATATTCCGCCGAAAACTGCTCCATTCTGTTTCATCCTCCATGATCGTATTGTCGAATACAATCCGATTAGTGATGCGGTTAAAAATTGGTATGAATCTTGTCAACTGTCTGCGGACTCGTCAGTCAATATGGAGCTCGTTGTCGATGTGCAGGGGTTCAAGAGACCCATCAACGATTTTGTCCTAAAGGAGATTTCGATCGTCAAACTCCACGACAAGAAGGCTGAACCGCTGACGTTTTTCTTCAACGCACCATCTGCATGGGGCTCGTTACCAGACGAATACAAAAAGACAAATAAATGGTTGGAACGCAATGTTCACGGATTACGATGGGATCACGGTGATATACCATACGAGGGAGCTAGAACGAAAATTCGAACCATCTTGCAAGGAGCTCCTACCATCTACGTGAAGGGATTCGAAAAGTGCTCATGGATATCAAGATTCACACATCCTACAACCAAAATTGTTGACTTGGAGACCCTGGACTGTCCCTCGCTGCAGAAATTGCCAAACATCTCCGACTTTGAATGTCCCCATCATTTCTTCAATATGAAATACAATTGCGCCAATGCGAATGTAAAATCGATGAAAATCTGGTTGAGTGTATACGAAGCGCTGCGTGAGCGGAGGATTTTCAAATAAAAAAACATTTTTAAATAAAAAAACTTTTTGATATATATCTTTTTCGATTGTATTTATTCTTACATCGAACAGCAACGTGAAACATTTTTATATTCAATGAAAGCTATCCTTTATACATTGTTGTGAGCATGTTGAAAACTCAACGATGTTAGTGACCGATGATCCTATTGAACTCATCATTTCCGACCAGCACAATGGTGTCGGAAATGATGTTTATTGAACGCGATGCTGCCGTATTGTCCGCCATAATAGTTCATGTATAGTTCGTCATTGCGAGCCATTTCCAACATATTCTCGAACATCTTTGGACCGTGATTGAAGGCCTTCATGAGCCGTGCTGGTAAGAAGACGGCGAACTCGTCCATTATGTTCACTACGGAACGCTTTGCTAATTTGGTGTGGGCAGCCCTCATGTCGGAGATTGGATAACACGATGGAACCTTGAGACAGCTTCTTCGTTGGGAAGAATTCCGCCGTTTTGCTGACAATGAGAAATCCATTTTTCCTCGACGAAACAACTTCAAATGTGTCGAGGAACGTTTATTTTTTCTCACGAATAGTATTGTCTCCCTCACAACACTTTTCACAATTCCGTTGCGGAGGTGGGGGACCATCAATATGATCCAACATCTCAGGTGTATTGTAATGCTTCATGCATGAAAGATATGATAATATTTCACTGTCGTTTCGATGATGTTCCGGCAAACGATCCCACAGCATACCAATGTGTCGACTCCAATATTTTATGAGCAAAGTCTTTGGAACGTGTTCGAGCTCATTCTTCGTCAAGTCCCACGGATTCTTGGCTGGGTGCACCGCATACATACTCGCACATGCAAACATCTCGACGTTATCTTTCGGAATGAATACAAGACCGAATGCAATGTAATTTTATAAGGGCCTCCGTTACTATAGCTGCATAAAAAGTTTATCTGTAAAGTCTCATTTGACATCTAGCAGTAAAATTGCATTAAGTTGCCGAGAGTGTATCATAGACGCTGGCTTTCACATGCATATCTACATGTTTGAGAGAAATTTTCCTCCATTGTCTGGAAACGATTCACCTGTATCAATAACGCCCCCTTAGAAAAGCGACGCAACGTGTACGATGTCCCCTGGCTGCCGGTGCTCCCTTTGGCCCGCACCTACAACTGTTATCCTCTCGTGCCTTTGGGCATTGACCTATGATTTTGGGCATCCTCTTCCCCGCGTGACGTCACTCGCCGACCTCTCTCCGCGAGCCGCAAATCCTCCTCCCCCAATTCCCCAAACAGGTCCCTAGACCTTCGCGAGACAGCCGGACACCTCCCTCCCCTTGCTATAGACTTCTCACCCCCTCCCCTTCGCCGCATACTCCCCACCACACACTTCCCCCACCACCCACGTCTCCCACAACCTACTCCCCCTCTCCATAAACTTCTAACCACCCACTTTCCCCTCTCCATAGACTATCCACACTACCCCCACCACATGGCCGAACCCCTCCTTTCGGCTTCCCCCTCCACAATGTGTTCCAGAACTCCCCTAGTTCTACTACTCCAGATCGGCGTGAATTTCAACGTCTTGATGAGCACTTTAATGACCTGGAAAGGTTTGCCATCCACGGCGCTGGACATCGGAGAGCAGGACGTCCTCGAGTCCATTCGACGATCGAGGAGCGTGTTATTGGTTTTGCTCGGGTCTTTCCCGTCATGGGCTTACGCCGAATAGCCGCCCGCGTTGGTGTAGCGCATATGGCAGTTGGTCACATCATTCGGGAAGAGGGCCTGCGACCGTATCGTGTGCAATATGTCCAAGCACTGCACCCTGGTGACAATCAAGTTCGCTGGAATTTTTGCCACTGGATGCTTCGGAAATTGCAAAGAGACCCTCGATTTCTTGAGCACGTCCTGTTCACTGACGAAGCGCGCTGCTCGAGCACCGGCATTGTGAATAGGCCAAATATTCGCATCTGAGCTGATAGGAACGCTCATGTGATGATGCAACGAGTCCACCAGGGTGAAACATAGAGACAATGCAACATAGAGACACGACCAAACCATTCGAATTCTCTGGCTAAGTGATGGAGGGCTGTTTTGTGCTTAACTCGCTATTGTTGTGTTTCTTCTATTCACGATTCGGCAAACTCAAATTTTCGAATATTTAATATTTTATTTTTTATTTTCTGGGTGACGGGATCATTTGTCACTCATGGTTCCTTTCTGACTTTTGATCCTCGCATTCAGTAGAATTTTTGAAGCCAATAAAAAATTTGACCTTGCGTTTTGGGGTCAAGGTCAATTTTGCGGGGCCATGTTGGGGGTCATCTTCGCCGAACGTGACTCGGGGAATCACCTATCGGAATGGTGACACATCATTTTTGTACACCCTGTACAGTGTACCGGTACCATACTAGCAACACCTGCATTTGCGTGTAGCGGTGTCCTACCGTACAGGTACACCGTGGCGTACAATCTCTGTACGCCATACCAATAGTACGCTCCGTCATCAGAGTGAAGCTATCAAGGAATCGCCGCAGGTCCACAAATCATCCGTGTTTGAGCCGTGACAGTTTAGCGTTCGTAGGCAAACGGTGTTAAACTTTCGTGCTTCATTTTGGTCGCACACTGCTCAGGAAATCGCGGATTTTGAGGGGCAATGACAATGGCTACGGATCATCGGAAAATATGATATTTGCGATTTTTTCACTAATAAATACCGACGTATTCCTGCAAAGAGCAAATAAACTTGACTAATAAGGGGGATGATATAGAAAAGGCAGAGAAAAGATGGGGGAGAGAGAGAGAGATAGATAGATAGATAGATATTTATTTAATGCTCTAGGACTAGTTGTCCTCTGGCATCTGATATATATTACATAATTAAGACATCAGTTTAGAAATGCAATACATAACTTGACTACATATCAATGGCCCCATACATGCAGGGATTCGCTTCACACACAGTCCAATCCAGTACACTCACGCACTCACATTACTTTAGGACCCGGACATCACTAGATGGTATCAGTCTTCAAGAGTTCGAGTATTGCTGTGCTGAAAGCTTCTCTGCTTAGTTGAAGGCTGTTCGGGGGAAGCGCGTTTATGAGATATGCTGTGGCTACCATAAAAGAATTACGCAGGTATTCCGTACGAAAATGCGGGATGGCCAGGGGTTCAGGCCTAGCCCGGAGTGCCAAGCAGTCACGAGGCCGAGTTGTAACTAGCAGTGATCGTAGGTAGGCCGGCCGGCCCGTGCGAAGGACCTCAAAAGCTACACACAATAAAAAGGATTTTCGCCTCGATATGAGTCGTAACCAGGACAGCTTATTCCAATACGGGGTTATATGCACAACCCAAGGCACGCTGCAAACGAAGCGCACGCAAGAATTGAGGACAACCGTCAATATTATATTATACTCCTCAGCCATCCCATAAGCTACAGCACAGCAATAATCACCGACCGGAAGGATTAGGACCATTACCAGTTTTGCACGTAACTGGCGCGATAGAAAGCTCCGACAGACTTTCAGTTGGTACAGCCGCGAGTTGGCTGCTTTAGCTACATGCATCACATGTTCCTTCCAGCATAGTACGTCATCTAGCCATACTCCCAAGACCTTAACTGTGTTTTCATACTTGATGATGGCATTACCATTCCGGATAACAGGTACTACAGACAAATCAAGGGCACGTATATTACGCCTACTTCCAAGTATAATCGCTTGAGTTTTACCAGCGTTAAGAGTGAGCCCATTGACCGAAGCCCAAATCCTAATTAATACTATGTCAGCATTTACTTTGGCGATTCCGTCGTCTAGTTCAGAAGCTGGACGTTGAAGAAAAATCTGAAGATCGTCGGCATAAAGATTATGATCGCATGCTGCTAGAGCATACCTAAGATCTGACATGTAAAGGGTGAACAATACTGGGCCAAGCACAGACCCTTGGGGGACGCCGGACCTTACTTCAACCCAAGTAGATCGCCGCCCATCTATGCCTAGAACTGCTTGAAACCTACTAGAAAGGTAGGACTTCATCCATTGCAGCACAGACTTAGAGAAGTTCAGTTTGCTGAGCTTTGTGAGAAGCTTGCTATGGTTGACGTTGTCGGAGGCTTTCGAGAAATCGAAGAGTGCCATAACTGTGACCATTCTGTTATCAATACCTTGACGCACATAGTCAGTTATACGCAGAAGAGCCGTGTGAGTACTAAACCCTTTCCGGTAGGCGGACTGAAATGGATCTAATAGGTCCCGCGATTCGAGAAAAGCTATAATTTGGTCAGCGACTATGCGTTCAAGCAATTTAGATAACGGACTCAAGAGTGAGATGGGCCTATAGTCAGCCGGAGAAGAAGGAACCTTGGTTTTAGGTACAGGCCTGATTAGCGATTTCTTCCAGATGAGCGGAAAGACTCCGTGCATGAGTGAAAAATTAAAGACGTGGAGCACCATGGGCAAAATGACTGGTAGAGCCATCCGCACTAGCCTGAGTGACACGCCGTCGGCACCAATTGCTTCGGATGAAACACGCCGAAGGACCTTTAGAAATACCTCCGGAGATATGTCACCGAAGTAGAGATGGGTATCGTTGTAAACCCCAGTTGGTTCCTCATCCCAGGCATTATTCCCGTAGGTTTCACCGTTTTTGGTTGTACAGAAATGCTCATTAAGTTCTTCAATAGGTACTGTCGGCCGGTGGTTGTTATTACTGGAGTGGAGGATTCCAAGGTGTCGCATCCTTTTCCAAGCAGTTCCTGCGTCTTGCACATTCCTGAAAGCCTCGTTGTAGAAATCTCTCTTCGCCTTTTTTTATCATCATTTGGACAGCATTCCTGAGTTCCCTAAATTTAGCTAACGTACGTTGGTCTCCACGTTTGTTGTCAATACGTGATTCATCGAGACAGTTCCCTCGACTGCGGATAAATCTTTTCCAGAATTTATCTCGCTCGCGCATAAGTGATTTTATCTCATCCGTTAGCCAAGGCGCAGGTTTCCTAGGCCGCACAAAACGCCGCAAAGGAGCGTGATCATCCAGGCATTCATTAAGCACTGTGTTTAGAAACGAAACTTTGTAATCTATGGATGGTGACCTAAAGAAGGAAGACCAATCGATGGCAGCCAGATCGGCCAAGTAGGCGTGTTGATTGAAGTTCTTAAAATCGCGCTTGATTACTTCACTTTCGCGTTCAGCAGGTATCTTATAGCCATACGAGACCCAGATGCAGTCGTGGCCTGAGAGAGACACAGGCTCTTGTCCAAAGTCGAGTAGCTTAGTTTCTCTGTCAATGATGCAGTGGTCAATGCGGGTGTCGCTTCCTTCCGTGTGATGGGTTGGCCCATAAGGGACGAGGAACATGTCGTTATCTAACACAAACTGTACCAAGAACCTGCTATCGTAGGACACCACATCCATATTCAGGTTGAGATCACCCATAACTACAAAGTTGGTATACTGTGGGAGTAGTTCAGTGCATGCACTTGTGAAGGTCAACAAACCTTTTGTCTTAGGGGGCCTGTAAACTACTGCGATAAGTGTTTTTGGTTCGTTTGCACCACTGCACTCAAGGAACATAAATTCTATTCCTTCTGCAGAAAGCCCAGAAGATGAACGGATTTCTCTGACTCTCAGCGCATCGCAAAAGTAGCACGCAACACCACCGCCTGTTCGATCAAGCCGGTCTCGCCTGAATATGTTGTAGCCTCGCATGTTGATAATTGCATCGGGTATGTCGGGCTTGAACCAAGTCTCCGAAACACAGACGACATGGCATTGAAGGCGTGTAAAGAGGATCCTGAAGGAATCAAGGTGGTCCTTGGCCAGTAGGGACTGACTGTTGACGTGAGCTATTCGGAGATTTCCATCGGAATTTGATGACAGAGTAGCCATTATGAATATTCGATCTGACTGACCTTTACCTCAAGTCGCCGCTTCAGTATTGGGCATTTTTTCCCGTCAAAGGCAGAGTGTTTGTCGTCCATCTTTACCGACTTGCAGTGCACACAGCAAGGCTGGCGAGTATTGTTCGAGCAATCGCGCATCTCATGATTGCCGCCGCACTTTCCACATCGAGCACTAGCCGTGCAGTTGCCGGCAATGTGTCCAAATCCTGTACATTTGTAGCATTGTACAATTCTTACATAATCCTCCACTGGGAAGGAGTTCCAGCCTACAAAGACCCGTCCCCTGCTTAGGAGGATGTTGCGAATCTTGGCAGTTACTTCAATAACTACATTTCTTGTTTGACGCCCGTCTCGTGGTTCAAATGAGTATACGACCTTAACGGAGTTCTCCGATTCTTCTGGCGCATTCGTGCTACCGATTTGCCTGGCAAGCTCAGCCGTCCCTAGGTCGAGCGGAACGAACCTCACCAGCATCCTCGGTCTTAAGCCTCGGTCTTCCCTGACCTCGAGCCCCGCATTATTGAGTGCTTTGAGAGACTTTAATTTGTTCAAGTCAACCGAATCGACCTCTATCCGGATGCCTTTATCGCTAGTCCTTTTGACGTGTACTACCTTCATGCCGGCATCAGCCGGATTGATGGCTCTGAAGACTGCTGCCTTTGTAGCATCAGAATTAGAGAATTTGTCAGCCATACTTGCTTGCGGTCCAATGTAGACGTTCTTGACTTTTGGAACCAGTACTGATGGGCCGTTGGTGATTTTTATTCGATCCTTGCGAGGGTGAGTCACGATATTGGCATATGTCTGACGGTTGGCGTGATTAGCTTCGCACTTCTCTGCACATTTCTCGACAACCGAGTCAAGAGCCGTTTCAAATGCTGAGTGAACCTCTTGCTTGACAATATTCTTGATGGAGTCTTCTGATTTCAGCATTGCAGCTGTTTGGAGATAGGCAGAGGCGAGCGCGTTGACTGCATCCATGTGCTCATGCAGAACTTCCATCGTGACTTGTCTTCGTTCCGTGCTAGTTTTGGTAGCAAACGATTCCCTTTTTAGAGATTGGACTCCTTTTTTAAGGCTCGATTTCAGACATTCGATCTCCTTTTCCGAGTAAGGAAGGGAGAGGCCTGCTGGCTCCTCGTACAAAGACTCTTCATCGCTGAAGTCCATAGCTCGACGACTGGTCTGAGGGGAGACAGCCACTCGTCTTTTATTTATTGGCGAGAATGCCATTATATAGAATGGATGGACGCCCGGCCGCGGGCGCCGAGATGCACCCGGATGAAGAAACGATCCAGTGCATTGATCGCAGTGCAGCTAGATCGAAATTCCAGTCTCCCAATCGGCAGAGTAGGTCACGTGCAACAGGTGCCAGCGAGTCGCTTACGTTGCAACTGACGGTAAGATGGTGGACTATCTTATCGATTGATTTCACGGCGACAATTTAACAGTTTCGCGGCGACGTGTCTTCTATCTAGACGATTTTGATTATCTATGGCGCTACGATCGTTACTCACTCAGGTAGATGTGACACATACATACAGGAGTGATAGATCAAGAAGTGAGGTTATAGCGTTTTCCACCAACTTTCCACCCGTTTTTCACGATAATGGGAATAGGCCCGACCGAGATGGATGGTTTCACGGGTGAAAAGCAATAGAGAGCATGCTTCAGATCTGAAACAAAACGCCCGTGGGCAGCAAGGAGCAGAAACAAGCCGAAAGTTTGCAGAGCGAATTTGACAGGTGATCATCAATACTCACACTCACAAACACACAGAGAGAGAGAGAGAGAGAGAGAGAGAGAGAGAGAGAGAGAGAGAGAGAGAGAGAGAGAGAGAGAGAGAGAGAGAGCGCGGGTAAGCAGGATTTAACCCTCTAGGACCAAGATAATGGACGGTATTTGCAGTACGATACAAACTTACGTAGGACTCCACGTTCGAGATTCCATTTTAACGTCTCGCCATAGGAATCACCCCGATGTGGCGCCAACTAACGCCGTCTCCCTCGCTCTCCCCTCTTTTTCCGAGCGACGGCGAAAGAGTGAAAAAGGGAGAAGGCTCTGTCTTTTTCTTTGTCTCTCGATCTTCCTTGCCATCTAAAACTTTTTTCACAAACTGACGCCGGTACTTTTTTGGGTGTTTTCCACGTTGAACATTTTCCAGAGGGTGTACAGGAAATAAGATAGAAAGGAAGAGTAAGTGAGGTCTGGAAGAGAGTGTAGGTATCAAGTTATTGCGTCAGCGAGGGCTTCAGGGGATTATGAAAGTGTCGCGAAGGCACCACGGGAAAGAGCCAATCGTTAATACTTTTTTTCACCTTGAGTGCTTCTCGCTCCGTCCTGAAATAGATTAGCTGACGGATGGCTCTCGAGACGCGCGCGTGGTGCCTGACTTTTTTTCGTGTGGTTCGTCCTATATTCCGTGTTTTTTTCTTCTCTGGCGGTCTCTTCATTCTGCCGTTCCGGATTCAATTCCATTTTCGTGGTACTTCCTCAATGTAGCCGAAAGGGAGAGGGAGAGAAAGAAAGGAATCATGTCGCTTCGCTGAGGATATCTGGACAGAATTTTTTTTATCGCTCGGATGCCTTACCTAACTGTCGCAGGGGTCACTTACTCGGCTCTTATACCCTTTCTCATTTACTGGTTTGGCCGATAAGAGAGAATCATCAACTGTAACGCGATGCTTGCGACGTACCCGTCATTATGCATTTCTTTTTTTTTACCCGGAATAACCTAGTAAAATGAGGGGAAAAAATTACCCTCACCCGCATACCAAGAATGGGCGTCGTTCGCCGCCGGGGAAAAAGCACCTCGAGTTTTGGACGAACTTGCGGCGCCCCTGCCCCGTGAAAGCTTGTACGCGAGATTAGTTTCGCGTACGAAGGCTGATCCCCGGAATGGTCAACGCGTGATTGGGCAGTGTGTGGGCCTTTCTGTAACGATTGAACCATCACCTGGAAATGTTAAGGCCGGCCCTTCCGTTGTGTTTACATTTTTTTTAACATACACAAACACTCCAATATTTTTTGTTCGGGGGCTGTTTGCCATTTACATTTTCGTGTCGCAAACGATTCTTATACTAGAAAAGTTAAACAATATTTTTTCTTGAATGATGCGAAGAATCGGTTCTGCTCAGAGAAAGAAAAATGAATAGGGTGGTGAGTTCAGGGGTCTTCTCACTTTAGACGCTAAAAAGGCTATTTTCATGAGTTTTTTTGATATTTTTATATAATAGATGTTGACATAAGAGTAGTTACAGTTAATAAATAAACTTTCGAAATACATTGAAAAAAAATTATTTATTTAAGTTACTATTTATAGACGAAAATGGTAGTTAAGAAAATGTCCGAAAAAAGTTGTAGGTCTGCGCTGTTGATGAAATCTCGGAGATGGACAATCCGAAACGAAAGAATCAAACGGTTTTAGATTCAGTATGTTAACGGCTATAGCGCATATCATACGATTTTTGATATGTGCAATAATAACAAAATCGCGGACATTTTTCGAAAGAAAAAAAAAGATTTTCTCACCGTTTCAGCAGAAAAAAAGAAACATCTAAATTTAAAAAAATCCTTAATATGCGCTATAGCTATAGTTGTAGAGAATTAGTGGTTAAAATTTCATAGGGATCGGTTTAATAGTTTCGAAGATTTTATCAACATGCCGTCGAAAAACGTTGTTTCGCGAAAAACGCGTTTAAAGTTTGTTTGGGTTACATAAAAACATTCAATTTTTTTATTATGTATTTCAAAAGTGTATTTATTAAGTGTAACAACTTTTAAATCCATATCTATCATATGATCCTATCAAAAAAAAAATGCATGAAAGTAGCCTTTTTTAGCGTCTAAAGTGAGAAGACCCCTTAAGAACTTTTGTACCGAAAGATTTGAGACTTACCATATATACAGGGTGCGCCAGAGAAACTTACTTATTTGAAAGGTCAATAAAAACAAAAGTACTTCAATTATTGTTTTAAATTTTTTTTTATTTGAGAATACAATATCCCAATTTTTCTTTCATGCAGTCTTGAAAATGACATCGGATAAATGGCGACCCTCATTGCGCATACACTGATGAAGTCGATTTTTGAAATTCGTATCCACTCTTTGCAGCATATCAATCGGTATGTTGGCAATGGCGTCGCGAATGTTGTTCTTGAGGTGTGCTATGGTCCGTGGTCGATCGACATAAACCAGAGATTTCAAATAACCCCATAAAAAGAAATCACATGGAGTCAAATCTGGAGAGCGTGCCGGCCATTGGAGATCGCCTCTGAGAGAGATGAGGCGGTCGGGGAAATGTTGTCGCAACAAATTCATTGAGTCTGGTGCTGTGTGTGCTGTGGCTCCATCTTGCTGAAACCACACGTTCCTAACGTTCATTTCTTCGAGTCTTGGAAGAAAAAATTCCTCGATCATGTTCCTGTAACGAGCTCCATTCACGGTAACTGCGCGTTCGTTTTCTTCAAAAAAATAAGGACCAATTATTCCCATTACCGACATCGCACACCAGACAGTAACTCGCTCACAATTAAGTGGCTTCTGGTGAAGCTCACGTGGATTTACACCACACCAATAACGCATGTTTTGCTTGTTGACGCAGCCGGAAATGTGGAAGTGAGCCTCGTTACTGAAAAAAACGACCGCGTCTTCAGGCAGGTTGTCAACCAGCATTTCACATGCATTTTGACGGGCAACAAAATCGCGTTCAGTTAATTCTTGCACAACAGCCAATTTATAGGGATGAAATTGAAGGTCTTCATGGAGAATTCGTCGAACAGTGGTGTCAGAAATTCCCATAGCAGCTGCGTGTTTGCGAGCCGAACGCCGGGGAGAACGCACAACTGACTGCCTCACTCTTTCGACATTTTCCGGAGTTCTGATGGTCCGTTGAAGTCCATTTCTGGGTTTAGCGACACTTCCACACTCCCGAAATGAGTTAACCCACGACAGAATCGAATTACGGCCAGGAACGAGTCTGTGAGGAGGAATTTCAAAGCGAGCGCGGAAGGCACGTTGCGTAGCAACAAGTGAGCGACCGTTAGAAAAGAAGCTCTCGACTGCGAAGGCCCGCTGCTCTCTAGACCAGAGCATGATGGCAACTGACTGGAGGGAGAAACAAACTTGGGAACTTCCCCCTCCAGATGCGCCCCCTCTCGCCCCTCTACCCGCCCAACTCACCACGCGGGAATTTTTTCAAATAAGTAAGTTTCTCTGGCGCACCCTGTATTATAATTGGAAGATGGACTCAATGGGGAGATCGAAACCCCCCTGAACATCGCAAATACTCATAGGGCACTACATTGATCATCTTTCATCGGAATTTTCGGACCCTATTCAAAAGAACACCCTATCCAAATAGTCAAATAAATAAGAGTGTAGCTTTATGTATTTCCGTCACCGAAACAAATAGTCTCGGGAACCTTGTTCTCATTGTGATAATCTCTTGAATTCTTTATATAATTTTCAGAGATTATTGGTTTTTAATTTATTATGTACGGGGGGAAATCTCTTTAGACGCCCGAAAATGAGTCATTTTCCATGAATTGTTTTAAAGGTCATAAAATAATCGCATCATTAAAAAATGTTAACATTATCTCAATCCACCTTCCAAGTGTGGAAAAAAATTGTTTTTGAATCAAAACCAAATGGCGGCGTTATCAGGTATCCTTTTGGGCGTCTTTTGAAAAACTGCTGATTGGATAGCTTAAAAAGTTGTTGATCGATCTGGCTGAAATTTTAGATGGTTTCTCTCTGTAATATTATTGGATCGATATACGTACAGTTTTAAGGTTATCGGGTAAATAAATTACTTTTTACGGGTAAAAATTGTCGAGAAAATGGTCACAAATATAATAATCTGATTACAAAGCCTACTTAATTTTTAATGTTATACTTTTTGATATTTTTAAAGGTGTATCCTTCCAATAATGTTATAGTGAGAAACCTCTCAAAATTTTAGCCAGACCGATCAATAAATTTTCGAGCCGTTTTTCAGATGACACCTAAAGGAATTCCTTATAACGTCGCCATTTTGTTCTGGTTCATGAAGGAAACAATTCAACACTTGAAAGTTGTAATAAGATGATGTAAACATTCTTAAATGGTGCGCTTATTTTATCACGTTAAAAAATGATGAAAAATGACTCATTTTCGGGCGTCTGAAGGGATTTCCCCCTAAAGTATAATTTTTCTTCCGGGGGTTACGTGAAGAAGGTGTTTCGAGTCTTATCATTTAGTAAAGGCACGACAATAGAACGGAGACGATTTATCCTTAAGACAGTAATAGTTAACGATGAAATGTAAATCATTAAGGTAGAAACACGTACTCATATCCATAATTTGCAAACGTGCACGAGATTTTTGTGATTTGCTATACATACACACACTTTAAAAAGAATCAGTCATCTTTTGATTATCCTTTGGTGTTGATGACAACGATGATTAGAGTGCAAATTAAATGACCAAACCAGTTTTTAAATGGCCTATGAACGAATTTCGAATAGCACCGACTTTGAGACAATTGGGGTGCTGGGACACTTGAGTGAAAGAATATCTACCAAATCCACAATGCTAGAGTTGCTCCTCGGTCTGCTGATGGAATAGTCCATGCATTCGGTAGAAGGGGACGAGCGGTTAGTGCCCGTGTATCGTCCTGCTATTGATGAAGGCAGAAGTGTCACTCCCTATCTGCTATATATAAATTGAGCAGAATTGCCTAAATCTCACCTGCGCTTAAATCTCACCACGGTCGTATTTCACACATAGCGCTTCACATGGCGCCACTGACGGATATAAATGAAACTGCCCAGTGAGCCTTGTCGGGTAGCGAGAATTGTACAAATTCAGTGCCGCGGTTCCGTAACTTATTCAGAACGTAAATATTTTATAATTTTCTAATACCTTTAGGCAAGGGACAAATTCGCTGATTTTCATGATTTTCTTTAAAGGTACGATTTCTTCACCATTTTTGAGACTTAGGGTATGTTTTATGACTACTTTTGGCTGTTACATGGTTTTTTAAATTGCGCTTTAGAACTGGCGGAGGTGTCGCGCGGTCTTCTAAGATGCATTTTCAAAAGTGGCGTAATGTATAGCTGAAAAAATAATCGACCGATTCCAATGTAATTTGGTATAAATCTTTCTAACCCTATTATCTAAAACATGATCTTAAAGGTTTTTAAAACTTAAACAAAAATAATTTTTTTATTGCAAAATGTTGCCATTTTTTCGCAAAATTCAGCCTTTTTATTTTAAAGCGTACCATTTTATAGGTTTTCAATATTTGTCACCTTTCTTTGGTTTATATTCTGCGTATGAGTGTTAATGAAGGAAAAAACTTGGTTGGTTTTTTTTATATCAATCCCGCCAACGCTATGTGTCACGCCATTTAAGGGGGGATTGTCTTTTTTTTCGCAAAATTTACCGCTTTTTGGGAATTTTTTTGTGAAGAAAGTATACAACGGAAAACTTGTGAAACTTGGCATATAGTTTTATTGATCTGTTTACTACATACAACATTTTTTTTAAACAATTTCATCAAAAAATCCGCCTCCCACCCCCCTCGACGCGCGATGGTCCTTTTTTGATGGTGTGCACGATTTCTCAAAAACTATTCAACCGATTGCCTTCAAATTTGGACAGAATGCTCAGCTGACATCCTTTTATCGTTTGATGAAGCAAAAAAGCAATACGTTTAATAGTTTTTTATTTATATCAAAAAATCGATCAATTTTTTTCGAAAAATCGATACTTCAAGTTCAAAACGTCACCAAATCGTCAATTTTTTTCCCCTTCATCGAACGATAGCTATATATGTCTAAAGTAAAATGCTTTTTGGGTTTTTGGTGCAGGATGAACGTGAAGGCTGTAATCGTGCACACCATCAAAAGAGGACCATCGCGCGTCGAGGGGGGTGGGAGGCGGATTTTTTGATGAAATTCTTTTAAAAAAAATTTGTATGTAGTAAACAGATCAATAAAACTATATGCCAAGTTTTACAAGTTGTCCGTTGTATACTTTCTTCACAAAAAAATTCCCAAAAAGCGGTAAATTTTGCGAAAAAAAGACAATCCCCCCTTAACAACATCCACCGCAACTTGTTTAGAAGTCCGTGCCATACCTCTGCCATTTTTGAAGATTAATACAAAAAAATACCATATTACAGTCGAACGTAGTAATAAAACATACCCTAAGTCTCGCCAAATGGTAAAGACTTCTTTCCTTAAAAAAAATCATGGAATTGAGCATTTTTTCCCCCGTCTATAGGTACCGCCCCCCACCCGTCCCTAATGATGCTTTGCCCACGGTTGTCGGGGCTTATTATATTGTATTATATAATTGTATTTTTGCATAGTCCATACAGAAAAGTAGTTTCTAAACTATACATCTATTTTATGTATTCGATATTGAATAAACTCATTGTCCAATTTCTGTCTTCGATCTGAAAGTCGTTCACAATATGACTATTTTGATTCGTCATGATTCACATATTCAGTTCTAGAATTTATAGAAAAATGGCTATAGACTACAGAGTCTTTGTTTTTATGTATCATATATCGTCACTTGATCGTTATGTTATTATAACAAAATTCGCCAATGACACAACACGTAAATGTAAAAAGCCAGATCTGCCGATTCCGTCACAAATGACAATATTTTCAGCATTTTATTTCGATTGATTTGTTATTTATAAAGCACGCCTCATTATTTGTAGTTTTTCGTTTGTTTGTTTATATCTTTGCTTGTTACCTACGTTTGCTTGTTGGATGTTTTGATTATTTGTTTGATTATTTATTTGTGCGATGCTACTTCGTTGAAAATAATCATCTGTAAATAAAAAATCTCAAAATATTGTACAAAAATTCTACACAAACCATTATTATTCACACATTTTTGTTTCATTTGTTTCTTTGTCTATTATGTATGTGTATTTTTTTTTGTATTCGTGTTCTATTGCCATTTACTTGTTCGTTTATTTATTGTAATTAAAATCGTCTATACAACACAATATAGCGCATAGCTATCTTTCCGTAAAACATTAATTAAAATCGATTCAGTAGTTCTTTGATACATCGTCTCCAAACAGACGTACGGTTGGATACTCTTTTTGGCGATCAGTAAATAAATTTTGTGAAAACAAAAACTACAAACAATGCACCCCTCTTATAGTTGTTTTATATGTTTTTATATATATACGTAAGTGGGTGTGTATGTATGTCACACATATCTTCTTTGCAGCATACCACCTAGTTTCAAATATACTTTACTTCCATAGGGGCAATCGGGATGTACCTCTGCTTAAGTAGCTGAAAATTACAGATGCTTGCACTGAAAAAAAATCGTTAAATTGACGTCCAGTCTTCCAGAATGAAGGGCCGACTAGGGATGCGGAATATATTTCATAGTAGAATTTGTATCCTTCGCCAGAGCGTCGTACCTGATTGGATGTTGGCTCACGCTCGAATCATAACTTATGTACGTATGAAAACATTAGGGATTCGCATGGCTCAATGGTATTATTTAACGACGGCGCTGAGAGTTACGGTTCGTCGAGCAACCCCACGTCCGAGATCACTCGATGCATCCACTTGAAGGGCGTCAGAATGCTAACAGCACGTTAATTCACGGTAACTAGGTCGACCAAAAAATTTGGTCGGGAAATCACACGCATCAAAAGCCTCGTGAAATCTGAAACTCGGCTATGCCCTACCGTTTTTTTTTTGTTATTAGTGATACGCTGATAAATTTTTCAATAGATTTTTAAATGATTGAATATATATATATATATATATATATATATATATATATATATATATATATATATTGTAACGTTGCGTTACCATATAGAGACTATCCGAGAAAGGTGAGGTAAGCGGGCTGGCGTAGCTAAGTTGATCAGAGCAGTCGACCGGCAATCGAAAGGTCCCGGCTCAGAAGCGCACCGCATTTTTTCGGATAGTTCTCCTGAGTTTTTTCGGGGGATTACAATATATATATATATTTAATATCTTAAGGGATACGCATGAGCCTGAATTTGGAGAAATATCAATATTGAGATTATAGAATTTTGTTATGGCCTAGCGCCTTGAGTTTTTATTTGCGACGTTTTATAAAAAAATATGAATAGTTTTCCGAGTTATGACGATATTTGTGACAAAGGGGCGAACGCCAAGCTGCTCTATTGACACAAAACCAACAGTGAGTGCATCGAATGACAGTTCCCAAAGCGACCCACTAATGATGCAAGTGATGGGACAGCCAGTTTTTGCGGGACGCATATGCAAAGTGCAAAGACATCGATACACAGCGCACAAATATGGCTGACTGCCGTGCGCAGGAAACAACTAAAGAAATGGAACCACCTAGTTTTGAAAAGCCTAAAAAGAAGCTAAGGATACGGCTGCTGCTTTGAAAGGATTACTATAGGGTGCCAGATCGCTGATTAAGGGTACGAAAAAAATTTCATTCTATTGGGTCTATGCATAAGTCCGTAGCGAAAGTCTGACAGGTATCGTTCGTAGTTATTTCTCTGCTCACACATGCGTCAACGATATGGAGTGTCGTACACTAAGAGAAAGCTGAAATTTGTGCCCACATTGCAAAAAATATCTAACGAGATCCGTAACGAAGGATAGGCTGGGGTCGATAGAAACGCGGGTCAGATGAAACAAGTTGAATAAGTCGTAGATGATTCACGGCAGCAGCAGTGAGCAGAGTGACAGCAGCGCGGCCCCGATGGGGAAAGAGACTGCTTTGCATATCGGAATATGTTGCTCATTGCGCGTCGCCCCCCGAGCGCGTCGCCATTTTCATGTGGGTCCAACGCTTTTTTGACATAAAAGTATTTTTTTTACTATCAGTACCTTGCGTATTGCTCCAAAACTATTGTTCCTTTTTCAGCGTTGTTTACAATCATCATTACTATGAATATCCTTGATGAGTTTACTGTGGTCAGTACCTACCTACAACATTTAGTTTTTTTTGCTGTTTGATAAATTATTTGAAGCGGGGGTGTGGGGGCTGTTGAAACAAACGGTTCGGGGTCAATTGAAACGTGTTTCTATTGACTCCGAACAAACATTCCATAAATAAGCAAGTTTTCCAAATCTTATTTTATTTTTTAGATGCCAAGACATCGCCCGAAAAGTAAAATAATATCAAAGAACCTTAATATACCTTCAGTGATACTCCAACTGGAATAAAAAGCAATAAAACTGATTATTTTGATTGAAAGTATATTTGGATCACAACAAACCTACTTTATAACTTCATACACATCATTGACAGTACCTGGCTTTAGTCGAAGAATTAGTTCAATCAGCGGAAAACACCTATTTCAACTAACCCCAGGCACTGTTCTGCTTTACCCCGACACAGGGTCACAAGAAACATTTTCCGAGGGTTTCTAAATAGCTTCTACCTAAGTTAAGGGCATATAAGAAGCAAAATCAATAATGCTATCATCTAGCCAGATAATTTAGCTAAAAACAAAGCCCATTACCAAACAGATAGGGTATAAAATGAAGTCACACTAACTGATTTTCTCAAAAACGTTCTAATTGACCCCAGCCTACCCTACAGGAAGTGTAATAACATTTTGAACATGTTAATATTTTGAACATGAAAGGAAAAAAACGTGTTTTTTCAATGCATTTTGCTTTTTCATTTCCGAAAAGGGAAAAACGCGTCGCAAACTCATAAAAAGATATGCACCGTATACGGAGAAAATTCCCCGAAGTGGAAGTGTGTGTCGGAAGTAGTTTGCGAAATTTTTGTGTGGGTATTTCGATCTCCAACTACTGATATCGATAAAATCAAGGCTTTTATCGGCTCTGACCGGCATTTGACGACTACAGGCATTGGACATAACCGCAATATTCACCAATCAACTGTTTCGAGACATTTACGGAAGCTCGGGATGGTAAACAAGCTTAATGTTTCGGTGCCACTAGAACTGAGCGAAAATAATTTAATGGACCGAATTTCAGCTTGCGATGTGCTGCTGAAACGCCATCAAAACGAACCATTTTTTGAGTGAACGATTACTGAAGATGAATAGTGGATTGTCTACAATAATGTCAATCGAAAAAGATCATGGTCGAAGCGCGGGGATACTGCTCAGACGGTCGCGAAGGCCGCATAACACCCGAAGAACGTCATGGTGTATGACGCAAGAACGTATCTGGTGGGACTGGAAAGGAATCATCTATTATGACCTGCTGCCACCCAACGAAACGATTGATTCGACCAAGTACTGATAACAACTGGCTAAATTAAAGCGAGTAATCGATCAGAAGCGACCCGTATCGGCGATTAGGAAGGGCGTTTTGTTCCGCCAGGGCAACGCTAAACCACACGTTTCTCTGGTAACCCGGAAAAAGTTATTGCAGCTTGGATGAGATGTTTTCGTGCATCCACCGTATGGTCCGGACCTTGCACCTTCAGACTATTACTTGTTCCGGGCGCTACAGAACAATATGAATAATATCACCTTCAGCTTCCTGGACGAGTGTCTCAGCGCCTCTCGGGCCTCATCATTATGAGAGACCAAAACGAGGATCCCACGGATAATAACCCTGATATAGAGATGGAGTCGATAAACAACGCGCTTTGTAGCACGGATGCAGGTCCCAGTAAAGTGTGCCCTGTTGGGAGAGGTGCAATTCCTCCCACCATCACTCGAAATCCAACTTTAAAAAGTCAGCCTATCCAACTGCCATCATGGCAAATAGTACATAGAAAAAAAAAACGTGCAAGAATACGTGACAGTGACTCCGACAGCGATGGAAAAACTCCAGCAGACATTTCCGATAAAAACAGATTCTCCGTGCTTAGCAAAAAGCGAGATCCAACAATCCACGGCTGTAATGTAAACATACACAATGACCAGGCAAACGAGAATACCAGTGAACCAAAACCACCTCCTCTATTCATACCCGGTGTTATTTCTATCACTGAATTCTCGGCATTAATCCAAACCAAAGTGAAAAACGGGGACTACACGCACAAAACTATTGATAATATTGGCCAAATAAAAATAATGGCCAAAAATGTGGAGACATTCAGAAAAATTACACGTAAATTAGATAAAGTAGGGGCCTCATATTATACTTATCAGTTGAAACAACAGCGTGCTTACAGAGCTGTTATCAGATCGCTTCATTCATCCACCCCTCTCGAAGAAATTAAAAGTGCGATTGAGCAACGCGGACACCAGGTAGGTAACGTTACAAATGTACGGCACGGGAAAACTAAAGAGCCACTACCACTATTCTTCGTGGATTTGGAACCCAATACAAATAACAAAGGCATCTACAAACTGGATTTATTATTGAATGCTAAAGTTCAAATCGAGCGACCGAGCAAAAACAAAACAATCATTCAATGTATTAGATGCCAAATGTATGGACACACCAAGACCTACTGTCGCAGACCTTTCAGGTGCGTTAAATGTGGGAACACCCACAGCACATTTAGCTGCACGAAAAATAGAAAAATCCCAGCTAAGTGCGCCTTATGTGACGGAGACCCCCTAGCCAACTATAAAGGCTGTAGAATCTACCAAGATATATTACAAGAAAGAGATTCAAGCACACAAAAACCCCACTGGCTTAGACCACGACAGACGTCATACTAAATACAATCGAAGAAAGACAAACTAATAGAACTCTCTCATATAATCTGCCAATTACAGGAAATAATCAAAGCTATGCCCAAGCTACAAGCGCAAATTTAAACTCAAAACAAGACCAGCACATTAATAATAACACTGATATATCAGCTGTCATCGAGAAATCATTTATAGAATTTAAAGCAGTCTTAATGCAACAAAGTGAGCTACTCAACACACTGTTAAAACTACTGACCACAGTATTAACCAAGTTTGCGGAAAAATGAATCAATCCTATCGAATAGCCTTATGGAAGCCAACGGACTTATACAACACCGACAAGAATTAGCTACATTTCTACACACAAACATGGTAGACATCGTGCTGATCACCGAAACACATTTTACCGCCAAAAGTTTTTTTTTAATCCGTGGATACAATATATATGTCACAAATCACCCTGATGGTACTGGACACGGAGGGACGACGATTATCATAAAAAACACAATCAAGCACCATGAACTGACAGGATTTGATAAAAATTACTTGCAAGCTAACAGTATCGCCATTAATGACTGGAAGTATGGCTTTGTAGTCCTTTCTGCAACGTATTGCCCCCTAAGACACAGAATTCACAATAGGGAATTTATCGAGTGTTTTAAGACATTAGGCCCCCGGTTCATTGCTGGAGGTGACTACAACGCCAAACATGGTGGGGGTCTAGACTTACCACCACCAGAAGTAGGGAGCTACAAAAAGCCATGATCGAACAGAACTATGAACAACTGTCACCAGGAAGTCCAACATACTGGCATACAGATACAAACAAAATCTCCGATGTGCTGGATTTTTTGGTAATAAAGGGAATAGCCAAAACTTATACAAACATTGAATCTAGCCTAGATCTGTCGTCCGATCATGCCCCAATAATAGCTCCACTAAACAGTGGAATTACCAACAAACCGAAAACCCCGTCTTTATACAATAAAAAAAAACAAATTGGTCCGCTTTCAGAGAAACAATAAGCAAAGACATAAAATTGACGATACCACTACGAACTAAAGACGAAATAGAGGACGCCACATAATATTTTACTAAACTCATTCAAAATGCAGCCTGGGCTGCTACTCCAGAACTAAACCATAACAAAATTGCTGTTAACTATCCAAGGGACATAAAACAAAAAATATCCGACAAACGAAGGCTAAGAAGAAAGTGGCAACTTCAATAAATCTTTCCGTGAATTAAAAAAAATAATCAACGACTTCAATAACGACAATATCCAACAAAATTTATCAAGTCTAACTAATACAACAAGCACGGATTACTCGCTCTGGAAAGTAACCAAATGCCTAAAACAACCGCAACAACAAAATCCCCCAATAAAAAAAGCAGGCGGCAGCTGGGCCAAATCCGACACCGAAACAGCGGAGACATTTGCTGAACATCTCGCTAAATTATTTACTCCTCTTCCTAATGCTGTAACAAATGATATGGAAATTTTTAACTACCTGGAATGTCCTCTACCAATGACTTTGCCAATTAGTCACTTCTCCCCACAAGTCAAACGAACAATCATAAAGGAACTAAAACCCAGAAAATCTCCCGGCTATGATCTAATCACTGGTAAGGTCCTCAGAGAACTACCCAGAAAAGGCTTTGTTTACATCACATCATTATGCAATGCAATAGTGCGCACATCGCATATGCCGTATCAATGGAAAGTCGCAAAAATTATTATGATCCCGAAACCAGGAAAGCCACCTAATGAAGCTACATCTTATCGGCCAATAAGCCTACTGCCGATAATGTCAAAGCTACTCGAAAAATTACTGCTGGTGAGACTACAAACTCTGATAAAGGATCAAAAACTCATCCCCGACCACCAATTCGGTTTTAGAAATAGCCACTCAACAATCGAGCAAGTAAACAGAGTCTATTAGCGCCATAGCTAATTCACTGGAAAAAAAGAAGTACTGCTCAGCAGTCTTTCCGGACATTCAACAGGCATTTGATAAAGTATGGCACCCTGGCCTACTCTACACAATTAAAACAAACCTCCCTCAATACTTTTTACTTTTAAAATCATATCAAGACAGTATATGCTTCCAAGTACAACACGGTCAAGACCTGTCAAAACCATATCCAATTCAGTCCGGAGTACCACAAGGAAGTGTACTAGGTCCAGTGCTGTATACTTTGTACACCGCTGACCTTCCTACTAGAAGAGACATCGCAATAGCAACGTTTGCTGACGACACTGCTATATTGGCGGTCCACGAGGACCCCAAGAAAGCATAAAAAAAACTTCAAAGGAAACTTTCAGAAATTGAAACATGGTTGGACGAATGGCGTATAAAGGCCAGTGAAACAAAATCAGTCCACATCACCTTCACCATGAAGCAAGGGAACTGCCCAGGTGTCAAACTGCATGGTCAAACATTACCAACTGTCTACGAAGTAAAATATCTCGGTATGCATCTGGATCGCAGATTAACATGGACAAAACATATTAAGGCAAAAAGAACCGAACTGGACATAAAGTTACGCAAAATGCACTGGCTCATCGGCAAGAAATCGCAGCTGACTGATTACAACAAACTAATGCTCTGCAAAACCATTCTAAAATCAGTGTGGACTTATGGTATCCAATTATGGGGCACAGCCAGCAATTAAAATCTCGAAATCCTCCAGAGATTTCAGTCAAAAACGCTCCGATTAATACTCAACGGTCCCTGGTATATCAGAAACACGGCAACCCACACAGATCTACAAATAAACACGATAAAACAAGAAATCCAACGATACAGCACGAAGTACGAAGATAGGCTCGAAGCCCATCCCCACGAGCTGGCATCAAACTTTCTTGACCGGAACCTAGTAGCTAGAAGACTAAAGAAGCTCAAGCCCATCGACCTACGGGAACGCTTCCAATGAACCAAGCGCTGCGACAGTGAAATTATGAAAACCAGAGAATAAAGCACCAATAGATGCCTGCTCTGAACCACCTTTCTCTCTCTTTTTTTTATTTTTCTTCTTCTTTTTTTTCTTCTCTCTTTTACCTCTGAACAAAATTATTTAATGTTATTACGTAACAGTTTATAGTTGTACATATTGTCAAATGAAAAAAAGGTCCCTGGACGTCCGCAAAAATCACTTGGATGACTACTTTGCGCAAAAATCTCAAGAATTCTATGGAAGAGGGATAATGAATCCCGTGGAGACATGGCAGAAAGTCATTGAACAGGATAGAACATATTTAGTTCATTAAAATCGATTTACTCGATTTTCGGTACGTGATTATGCATAGACCCAACATCTTAAGCTAGTTGCCTATTGTAAGAATACAATTTAGTTGTGTCAACAACAATCGTGTTGAAACGATGCATTTAAGGAAGAAACATATTGTCACATTCATCTGGAACTTGTAAGCATCATATTTTGTCACCAAATGGTACAGAACCCAAGAATTACAGAACAACGCTCTTTTTAGTAAAATCCAATGCAAAAATAATTTCATCATATTTCAGCAGAATATTTACCTTAATCATATTATTTAAATCGTACTTATCGATAAAGTAACATGCATCTGAACTTATTCAACCGTCAAAACAGCAATGTTCAATAAGTTCCCTGTTTTCCAAGTTAGACAGGTGATTATCTTCATCGTGATCTTTATATAACCTTTTTAAAGTTTGTTCTCGAGGCAGGAAAACCATATGGTGGACTTTACCACGAGGTCTCATGTTGCAATGACGATTTTTATGAAAAGTGAACCAACGCAACGAAATTGTACAACACAAAGGAATTTTTTGCAAGATCATACCTTTTATTAATTCGCGATGAACACAATTTATTTACGATACATTGCATTTTATTTGCGACGAATTAATGCCTTATATACGCGATTTCGCCGATTTTCGAAGGTACTTTTCTAGACGTGGTTAAAAAAAATGACCCATATATTGACAACATTTTTTTTATAGATCATTTATGCACATGGTTAAGTATATTTAAAAAAATCATAAATATTAACAAATGACGGAGATATAAGGTAATAAAGCAATGTATTTTTTTGCGCGCGCGTTGATGGTGAAAGTTCTCGGCATCGATGTGTGTGGCTAAAAAAAATGCACATATTTATAATTGCATAATGAATGTATCTTTAGTGTGAACTAACAATATTATTTTTAAAAAATTATAATAAGAATAATTCGAAACTTAACATTTTTTTACTCAATTTTCCGCCGGTATTTTATTTTTTATATTTTTTTGTGTCATTGAAATTTTTGTTTCTGTGGTTCACACGATAGGTGATGATACTGGGAATAAGTTGTCAAAATTTCAAAGCGATCTGAACCTTCGTTCAAGAGTTAGAACTTTCACAAGGTTCAAAAAAGTGAATCGTGGAAAAACGGCTTTGAAGTTGGCAGTCGGGCGCGCCGGCTGGTATCTATTATAAATGCAATCTTACCTTATTTAATAGCTTTACAGAATTTTTCAATTCTGTAAAGCTTAAAATATTCCTAACCGTTCAGGGTAATGGAATCAAAAATAATAAAAAAATGAAAGATTTGGAAATTTTTCGAGTATATAAGCCCTTAAATTTATTTGCGATGAATTTAAATACTTAAAGTATCCAATAAAGTTGATATTTTTGTGGATCAATACAATTTCAGTTGATTACAGTTTATGGCTGTGCATTCAGTATAGGTGTAAACTCGCGTCGAATACAGGTAAGGATTGAAATACCAATTACTCGAGTACTATATTCGAATGCTTAAGCTAAGGAGAACTCTATCGAATATATAATTACCGGCGATGGAGGATGTGCACGGTCGTGTTGCATTTGGTGAAATTCTCCTTGATTTACGTTAGATAGTACCCAGAGTACAGGTACAGACGACCGAGTAAGGGTATGTCAAGGATAATCTGAACTGCACACAGATAGAACGATATTACCGTCGACAATAGTACCGCATAATCACTTGTGACACGTTACTATATATGCAAGTTGTATTAAAACTCAGTACTATATATAGTGGATTGTCGTTTATGATTTTGTGAAACGATTAAATAAAACGAGATGCGACGGATATAATATCATAATATACGATTAAATAAAACGAGGTGAGACGGATATCATATCATAATATATGAAACAATATATTATGATAGTGTAGATAATGTATTATTCTATTTCGAGAATGAAGCAGATTCAAAATCATCGTATAGGATAGATTTTGTTACATCTGTCATCGTTGAAGGACGATGAGTGTTCAACGAAATGGAATGAGAATTAGAGTTGACGTTGAGAACCATTGAATATTGTTTTGGTCTTTGTATTTCAAAACTATTGTAATAAGAATAAATATTTAAAAAAACGGTTTGGTATTTTTCAGATCGGATTATTTGATTTCAAATAATGAGAAGCTATGCAATCAAGGTGATGGGAAGATCATGTTTCACTCAATGTAGACTTATACTACTGCGGATCCAACATTGGAAAATACATGTAAGCTACTGTTAACGGGTTATACGTAGTTCGCGGCCGGAAAAAAAAAGTGTTTTCGTGAATCTTTTTTTGGGAAATGGGTGCAGTTTTTCAAATTTTTTTCATAGTAAAGGGTATCATTTCAAGTATCTCTGACAATTTTTTTTTTTTTTTTTTTGGAAATATTTATAAACGACGCAGATACAGTAAATTGCACAGACCGCTGTGCAAAAAAGGTCCTTCACGGTGACCACTCTTGCTCTGGAACAAATCATCTGAAATTTAAAAAACCATATGAATTCAGTTTTTGTACCGTATTATCTAGTCTTTAATCGAAGGATTCAATAAAATAATGATTTTTGCAAAAAATGGTCGCCGATCGAAAATGATCGTCGAAATTTCGGTGAAAAAAACACTA
This sequence comes from Ophion ellenae, assembly GCA_963210295.1. Taxonomy (NCBI): domain Eukaryota; kingdom Metazoa; phylum Arthropoda; class Insecta; order Hymenoptera; family Ichneumonidae; genus Ophion; species Ophion ellenae. The sequence goes on along the minus strand of OY723389.1, from coordinate 18,732,972 downwards.
TATTTTCCTTGGTATAAAAAAACATGCATTGAAAAAAAATCCTTCGATTAAGGACTGCCTTTTGACATAAAAAAAATGTCTGCGAAATTTGAAGTAGATCGATTCGGTTGTTTTTGAGATTTTATGGTAACCGAATCTGAAAAAGTCACTCCGAGAAAAACGCGGTTAAAGTTTGTACCTGTAATGGTACAGCGGCAAGCGAGCCTACCTGTAAGCGCTCATAACTCCCCCAATTCTCAACGGACCGATTTGAAATTGTCAGAGAATATTTTTGAAAGGTTATATTACAAGAATCCGTCGAAAACGAAAAATCGATTTAAAAAAAAATTCCAACTAGGTGCAACACTTAATGACAATACCATAGAAATAACGAACAAAGCTCAGTTCGAGAAAAAACTTGCAAGATTGATAAATTGTCTTGACTCTGATAATGCGTATGTGCGTACTGGAAAAGTTTCTAACACTTTGTTCTATTCATAAAGCAAATTGAAAAAAGTTTCAGCCATTTAAGGATATCCCAATACAAAAATGACCATTCTGTACACTGAAATTATAAACCAATTATATTGTGTCCAACTTCAATACCATATGTTAAAGTATTTGGAAAATATTTTTATGCAATACCAATTAGCGATCAATTTGGTTCCTCGCTTCGCTAAAGTACAATATAGAAAAAGACAAGCAGTAAAAAGAATTATCATTTCTTTTGTCTCACCAAGCTTTCTCCAAGAGCGAGTCTGTTTTGTTCAGAATTGTTTTCTTTAAAAAGAGTGTATGAATGTAGATTACAAGTTTCTAATCTACGACATTCTTATTCAAAACGGTATTTTATAATTGCGATATCGCGTATTGCTAACCATCGCTATACCTGATGGTAAACATTGCATTGTAACTTCGTGCTCACAAAAAGTTCAAAAAAGTTTAGGCAACTTTTTCAGAAAATATAACGCCTCCAACATAAAATCCTGCAACGATTTGATTAAAATTCAATCCAGATATGTGTTGTTTGACCCACTAGTTTAGTAAATAGATATTTTAAAGATCTGTAATTAATTGGAGTGACAGTACAAAAAGAGTACATTGCAGAAAGCAAGGTATTCCAGAATAAACAAGTTACGTTGTAAAAACTATATTTCTGAAAATTTAAACCCCTTCAAAATTCAAATCATTTACCAATTGTGGCCAAAACTAATCCGAGAATACGTCCTGCAATATTCTACTTCTGTTCAACATTTCACCAGATACCTTATAACCTGTAAAAGGGAATACGCTCAAAACATGTTCCTGAATGTTAAAACTTCCTCAAAATTGAACGCACTCCACCGAAAATCCGGTCAGGTGTCTCAAGCGTTGTTTATCACCGAACGTATGGTAAAACGGGTTAACATTTACTCCACCACTCGGCATCTTCTGGACACATACAATGTCGAGAATTTTCTTCTGTGAGCGTTTTTCGATACAATCAATCATAAAACGTCAATCATATAGCATTATATATTCCGTCAACGTTGTTTGAATCACCAATTCTATTAAGATCATAACGACTTGTGAGGTCATCGATGGTCATTAACGCCGACTGACTGAGCTTTTCAATGAATTGTCTCTTCCTACCAAGACGTTTTGTTAATTTTTTTAGGGCTCTACGGTGGCTGTCATTCCTTTTCTGTGCACGAAGAATGAGTTCTTTTTTTTTAATATTCGTTTATCTGCATCAGGCCTGAAACGAAAAATATTCTTGTGGGCCTTAGTATCGCACCCACTGAGAGGCCACAACTTGATCATTTTTTCGAATTTTCACAAATTTTTATCCATATTCTATTTTAAAACAATCGTTTTCTTTACCCCATACAGTTATCCCTTAATTTTTTGCACCCCCAAAGTCAACCATGTTTGCAAGTTCATTTCTTCCTATTGAAGCTGCTTTCACGAGGAAGGTAAATTTGAAATGAAGACGTACTGATGGTACTGGCATTCTCGTGATCGAAATTCAGACATACACATAGATGTAGATTTGTGTAAAAACAAGTAAACAAACTCAGCCATGGGATCAGCTCTGGGAGCACAATGAATGGAGAAACACTGGATGTAGCTTTTTACGATAAGTCGATTTTAGATAAGTCGAAGCTCCTTTCGCGATCTCGTAGATATCTCTGACAAATCTTTTTTTTGGGAAATATTAAAGCAAAACACCCTTTTTCCAAAAGAGCTTTAAGAAAAAACGTGCATGCGAAAAAGTTTCAAGTCATATCGGGAGAAACGAAGCACTTGAATCCTGTACAACTATAATAAAGTCGACCAGTTGAAACCCACGCACAAAATTCATTAGCGAGCATTTCTCCAAAATCTTAATAATATTTTTGTATAAATGGATAAATTAAAAATATTGTCATAAATGTTCATGTTTGGTGGAGATAGGGTTGTTATACTGTTCACTTGTTTACGGAATTTTAAATACCGCTCTATTTTATAATCTATCGCACGTACAATTAATTCTAGAAAATATTCTACACCATTTATTCGAAAAAACCAGATACCAAGAAAGAATAAAAATATTTCTAAAAGAAGTCTGGTAATCATTTCACTCATACTGCGCATCTCGTTCTCGGTGATATATTTTTACTATTGTTAACCTTTAGGCGAGAAAAAAAATTCTAATTCTAATTTTTTTTTGAACGACCGATTTCCTCACCGTTTTTTAGAGTTAGGGTATTTTTTATTACTATGTTTGGCTGTTACGTGTCATTTTGAAAATTATTATTAACCTTTCAGAATAGCGGATGTATGGCATGGTCTTCTAAACGCCGTCTGACGACATCCGCCTCAACCCATAGCGTCGGCGAGATTGATCTGAAAAAAAAACCAACGAAGATTTTTCTTTCATTAACACTTATATGAACCAAGACAAAGTGAATAATGTTAAAAATCGATGAAATGATCCGCTTTGAAAGAAAAAGAATGAATTTTCCGAAAAAAATGACTACATTTTGCAATTAAAAAAATACTTTCTTTTTTTATTTCAAAAACATTTGGGGTCATGTTTTAGACAATAAGGTTAGAAAGATTTATACTAAATTTTGTCCGAGTCGGTCGATTAGTTTTTTAGGTAAATATTCAGAAGTGGGGCTCCTGCTAGAATCCGGCTAATTTTTTTTCTTTCTTTTAATGATCATAGCAGATGATACGAAGTAACATTATGATGGCGCACGACATTTTTTTCTTCAAAAAAATTATTTAAAAAATTGGACGTGGATCCCTGCTTGCAGCGCAGATGCAAGCAAGGATCCTCATTGAAAATGAAAGGCGTACTATTCCATGGGTGCGTGGAATCGTGGGGTGCATAGGACACTGGGGTGGGCGGGGGGCAGCTTGGATGGGTGTGTGAAATCGTGGCCCACGGGCCGCCCACCCCAGTGGAGGGCCACCCCAGTGTTCTGCGCACCCCACGATTTCACGCACCCATCCAAGCTGCCTCCCGCCCACCCCAGTGTTCTACGCACCCCACGATTCTATGCACCCATCCAAGGTGCCCAACAAACCCACCTCAGTGTTCTACGCCACGTACGCCATGGGTGCGTGGAATCGTGGGGTGCGTAGAACACTGGGGTGGGTACTTGGCTGCACATGGTAAAGTACCCACCGAAAAGCATATGGTTATTTTTTTCCGGAAACATCATGCGCCGTTACAATAATGATAAGGATGATGTTTGTTAACCATATTAAACTATTTATACAAAAATTTGCCTGATTCTAGCAGGAGCCGCACTTCCGATCATTTACCGATTAGTTAAAAAATACCATGTAACAGCCAAAAGTGGTAACAAAATATTCCCTAAGTCCTAAGAATGGTGAATAAATATATCCTTTAAAAAAATCATGACAATCAGCAAATTTTTGACTCGCTTGAAGTCATTTCTCCCCTTAAGTAGACGGCGGATTACGAAACTTTTAAGCCCAACATTAAGAGCACTTTTGCCGTATCGAGGCCCTAAAAGGATTGTAGTCACAACGGGATTTACGTGCAAATATTTAATAAGTTTTTTAAGACTTTTTGTGTATAAGAAAGTAAAAGAAAGGCAAACAGTATGTTGAAAGGAGATGAATAAAGGAAAAAGGAAAATAAGGGAAAAGCTAGAAATGATGGAGAATGCAAAAGCAGTTACATAGACTAACTGATCTAACGAAAGACTGGATAAAAAATATGCGGAGGCACGTTTTGGTACAGAATCTGAAAATGAAAACATTAACTAACATGTTTTATATTATCATCCACATGGAGATCTGTACATTGAGTTATAGCAATACAGATCACTGTAGAATAAAAAGAGATCGTACAATGGTACGTTGTAAAACTCGATATGAGAACAACATACACTCGAGTATGAGACAGTAAGTAAGAAAATAAACGGGAATGATCTTATTCTAAACGCAATTGGTCCTCACGATGAAGGGGATAAGCAGGCTAATAGATATTTTTACTTGCAACAGACGGCACTTAATACATAACAAGTCAACTTACAAACCATTCGATTTTGTTGAAACTCATACATGTGATAAAAGCATTGAGAACTATTGGACACGTATTTTTTTAATCGACGGAAAACCGGTTCCAAGGTGCGATACCGTCCCTCAAAGAAAGGTGCGTCACCCCTCAATTTGATTTTTTTTTACATACTTCTACAGTCGATTTCTCATCGCTTTACATTAGAAGAGTGTCGGTTTTTGTTTCGTTCAGATTGGTAGACTGCTTGTGGGTGTAGAACTACAAAATCAACCCTCTGCACGCCTTCCTTAAGGGGTGGTTTCTCCCTTACGACCGTTTTTCCGCCGATAAAAAAGCGCCTCTACAGTTTTTAATGCTTTATCACGTATACCAGTTTCGACAAAATCGAAGGCGGACACTTAAGTGATATACCTTGTTAGAAAATGCACTGATAATAAATGTAGAAAAAGACCAAGAACCGGATTTCGGCGTAACATTTTCAGCGATGTTAGGAGAAGAGTTTCCATTTTCACGCCATTTATTAAATAATGACGTTCAAATAAAAAAAATTGTCATTCATCACCATTTTTTTATGTCAACGTTTCAAGTTTTAACTAGGTGTCCCAAGGGATATGAAAATAATCTTGCCAAAATACCTCAGGGATGGAATTTTTAGTACAAGGGCGTCCAAATGTTTATCTGCAAATTCAACGACATTCATCGGAAACCACCAAAAAGCGCGATCAACACTTTGTAAAAAATAGGAATCGCAAATCAGAAAGAAAATATTAATTCCGTGCATCTAATGAGATATTCCCGGGATGCAGAGAAAATATTGTCCGAAATGTTCAGCCAAGAATCTTTCGTTTGGAAAAATGTTATCCCGCCACACTGAGCAAACAGTTCATTTATAGTAAAAAAAATATATTAAGTTGGCTCTTTTATTCAAATATTCATTAACTGTGACAACATTTGTTAGTCGTTAATGAATATTCGTGTTCTCATGACAAAAAATTATAGCCCTAGTATTTTTTTTTAAAATAATGATTAATTTGATCACTTTGATTTCTCTTAACTTAGTTGATGTTTATGGTAATCGAATAACGAGTTGGAATTGTGGTATGATAATATAGTTCAAAGGAATAGAGATTTGTTCACAATTAATATATTTAGATTTAGGGCCGTTAACGTATAGTGGCCGCACTATCCTGTGTTCAATGCAAATGAACATGTCACAACAATTAACTGATCTTCATTCGAAACGACAATCTCGGCCGCGTTTGAGCCAAGTCACGCAGTTGTCGCCACAGCTTCTCTATTTAAGGCCATGTGTCACACCATTCGGCCGGTAAAACAGAACGCAATTATGCATGCCAAGTGTTCTGGAAAACGGTTCTTCAGAATATCACGAAATTTACACAGTCGATGTCAAATGAATAAAGGAACAACGACTTTCTTTGCGATTTTCCCGATTAAAAAAAAACAGTTTTTCTTACCGCGCGCGACCCCAAACGAAAGTGAGAGAAAAAAATGGGTACACGTAATCGTCTAACGAAGTATTGTATTCGGAGTATGTATAGTATTGTATAGTATATGTAAGAAATGTATTCGGCGATTGACATGTGATCTCGGCTCCGCGCTCGATTCTGACAGCCGATATTATGCTGTCGGAATAATATTTTTGAAGTTTTTAGTTCCAACAATTTAGTGCCGGTATGAAGTTAATAAATGCGTGAGTGCATAAAGTTCGGCGTCGTGCGAAGGATTAGGTGTATTTATCGGCCAGGTCCACATATTCGCTGAAGCATTTTAAGGTTACGTATCTTTATTTATATATTTATATATTTATTTATATTATATATTTATATTATTATACATATATATTTTTATCCTTTCGAATTGAATATTAATACTTTTCACTTTCATTGTCAATTTTATTACTGTTCAGTCTGCTGCCATCACTCTTTATAAAAATTATTGTTTCGGAGAGGGTTTACACTGAACCGAACAGTAAGTTAGGTTCGCTTTGCATAAATTGTTCTTCGAAAAAGCTGTTTTCATAATTGCCTGGCTCAACCAGTGGTTATAACGAAAAACAAGTTCGTCTTTGTGATTGAACGAAAACCTTTTTTCCCGATTTTTCTTCGCAAGGAATCTTTAGAAGAAATAATACTTCCGGAGGCACACCAGAAACTTGTTTTTCTTCGAAATCGTTTGTTCCGCAGGAAATTTGCAAGGAACAATCTATGCATAGATCAATGTCGCAGAGTGAAAAGTAGCTCAATGATATTTAAAGTTACTGGATTTATGCAAAAGTAAAAAAATGGATTTATTTACTGTTCGACCCGATGCACTTTGCAAGGAACAAGTGTTGCGAAGAGCGGTTGCGGTGGACTAAACAGTAGTAAGATTGACTTTAAACCTTTGCGTTAAACTAGTAACTTTGAACATTGGTGAGCTACTTCTTACCTTGCGGATCTGATCTTTGCATAAATTGTCCCTCGTGAATACTTGCTAGAGAAATGTCCTGCGTAGTCAATGATTGCCAAGGAAAACAAGTTTCCGACGAGTCGTCGGAAGTATTGGTTCTTCCAAAGACTTCTCACACAGGAAAAAAAACAGAAAAAATGTTTTCATATGATTCAGAATGCTCATACTTGTTTTTCTTTACAATAACTGATTACGCTGGCTAGCCTGTTTCTGCAGCTAGCCTTCGCAAGGGGAAATTTATACAAAGATCAGTCGAGTGGGGTAAAAAATAAATCACTTATATTCCATGAACTAGTTTTATATAATATAAAGAATCAATATCAATCTAACTACTGTTAGAGTTTCTGTTAAAATTGATATAAAACTCTTGCATTACCTTAATTAATAATCAACTCATTTTTCATCATAAATGTTACCAGTCGTTAATCATTATTTTCAGTACATACGCAATTAAATAAATCTAATTTTTTTCTGCGAACTGGCCTAACACTTTTTCAGCTGAAATTTTATCTAACAATGCCATGTCTATGTTCAGCAGTGACATAGGAGAGAATCATTCCTAAAGCATTGGGCTTCTAATTGTAAGCCACATTTTTATCAGCTCCATGGCGGAAAAACTTCTCTCATAGCCGGCGGAGCTCACTGAGAGTACTATTGCTGGTTGGAAAAGTTTACATAAGTTGGGTGGTACACCTTTTCGATATGCTTTTGAAAATGTACAGCATTAATTAAATAATTTTTTTAAGGCGAGATGTACATTTATAGCGATAAAAAATCAATTCCTTTTTTTCCCTTATGAACCATATGAGAACCATATATGTAGAATATTTTGCCAAAGTTTCAAAGCGAAATTAGAATACATTCGAACTATGCATCGCGCCAACGCTGCGCCTCAGTGTACGGATTTGGAGCGTACACCGCAGGTAATAGGGACAGCGCAGAGGGACAGGCAGATATAGGCAAAAAGTTATTAATTAACAACTCACCCTTACAATCAGCGCAGCCAGATCGCGCGTAAAAGTTACCCCCTCTCTAGTCTCTTACGCGCCCGTCACACAATCATAGTAGCGCGTGTCCGTGAGCGAGCGACGTTCGGACATCTTCGGAAAGAGCCGAGCGGGGTCGAAGATTCTCGACCGCGCCTTCGGCAGCTACACTAACACATGGATGCTAGGCACGTTCATGTGCGGCCAAGCCGAAACGAAGGCTTCGAGGGAAAAAGCAATCTGAGCACGACTCGCGCGTGACGTCACCCGGTGGAAAGCGCGAGGCTTTTAGATATCAATGCTTATTTAGCTCTTGATTCTCTGCGTTATTAATGTATACAAAAAAATGTATCGCCCACTCTGATCACTTATTTTTTTAGTTTATACGTTAATATAAATATAATAATACAGTAGAACCTCGATTATCAGAACCCTCAATTATCCGAACGATGACTTAGTTTATCCGAACGTTGGCGCGAAAGATACATTGTTGCTCGCTGCCACCGCCGTGAGTAACAATGAGCAACCCAACGCAACATCTCCTTCTCAAACGGCTGCGAGACTTAGCCGCTCAAAAACTCGTTACAGCCGTTCGTCAATTAAAAATGGTAGATTTTATTTTTTTTTAATAGAAAAAAGGCATTCGACATTTTCAAGTATTTAAAATACACGCACACACACACACACACGCGCGCGCGCGCGCGTGTGCGTGGGTGTGTATATATCAACATTATATGTATGTCAAATTTTAATATATATGTATGTACTGTTTTTATGTAAAAAGGTGTTGTTTATGATCTCCTTCCAAAAAACCCACGTTTCGATTATCCGAACTAGTCTCGGTCCGAATTGGTTCGGATAATCGAGGTTCTACTGTAAATCTAAATTACAACTTATTTATCTTCTAAACAGCCCCTAGTGCAAATTTTTCTTCAAACTTTTCATGATTTTTCATATTTTAGTCATATTTCAGATTTTCGGAGAAAAAAATTTCCTCAAAACACGTTTTTTAACTGAAAATTCATGATTTATTATTTTTTTCCCCGGAAATTTCCCTTTTTCCTATTACCTGACTGAACGGTTGCGGAGATATTCGGAGAAATTTTTAAATTAAAAAAAAATGAGATTTTTGTAAAAAAAACTTTTTACATTTTTTGATCCCTCATAATTCTGAGAAATAATGAATTTCCGAAATTTTTGCAAACAATATTTTCCTTAAGGGGTAACACCTCTGTAACGGCCTGCCACGAAGCGTTTTAGACAAATAATACTTGGGATAATTATTAAGCATATATTGAAGTATATCGCAAAAAAATTTTATGGAAAAATATTACAAAATGGCGACACTGCAACAAATTCTTCCGAGGTATGTGGAACTTAAGGTGCTCTGCGGCACGCAGTATAACTTGGGCCAATTTTAATCTGGACACAATAATTTTTTTTTAATTAAATCTAGATGAGTGTTGCTAGTGAACCACGTAGGGGATTTTAGAAATATTGATTTTTGAGTAATTGCCGAGTACGTGACTAAAAATGTTCAATTTTTTTAAAGACAGTTATTTGTTAATAAATATTGTTTAAATTAACTTATCGAAAATTCCCTACGTGGTTCAGTAGCTACACTCATGTAGACTTAATAAAACGAAATTCTTTTTTTTAGATAAAAATTAGCACAGTTATACTGCGTGCCGCAGAGGTTCGACATGCTTCGGAAGAATTTCTGCAGTGTCGCCATTTTGTAATATTTGCGAATAAAAATTTATAGCATTATACTTAAATATATGCTCAATAAATACCGCAAGTATTATACGTTTATTACATTTTCTTTCGCCAAAAAAAAATATCAAAAAATACGCTTCCTGTAAAGCCGTTACAGTGGTGTTACCCCTTAAAGTCTTCATTTAATTTCCGAGATTTTACCGTGATCATAATTAAAATGATGAATTATTCGGAAAAATTCGGAGAAATTCGGAGCAACTGGGATGTTTGCGTAAAAATATTTGTTCCAATTCATAGAAAAATTCGGAAAAATTTTCCGGAAAAAATCGGACTTTTTCAGAAAAAAAAAACTGCACTAGGGGCGCGGGATCGTTCCCTGCGCTCAGTGCTTTTCTTTTTTAAATTATTATTACTATTAATTCTTATTTGATTAGTTATTTTTATTGGTTATCATTATTATTTTAATTGGTTATCGTTTAATGTCGAAAAATGTATGGCGCACTCTGACCGCTTATTTCATTAGCTTGTACGTTAATTTAAATATAATAATAAATCGAAACTACAACTTATTTATATTCTAAAAAATCATCATAATGTATCAGGCCGCGAATCTTAAGTACCAGAAAGTGCACATGTTCCACAAGCGATGAGATGGTCCCATTGGTAGCGTTCCTGGCTTCGGTCCGCAAAGGCGCGGCATCGTCCAGCGCGCTCTGTGCTTTTTTTAAAATTATTATGACTATTAATTCTTATTTGATTAGTTATTTTTATTAGTTATCATTATTATTGTCTTTTATTGTATCTGCTACGGCGAAGGCTTCGCTAATTGTACCTTCCATCTACAGGGATTTCCTCTTTTTGCATTTCCCACCATTTTCTCCAATCCACATCCTTTATCGATCCCTAATATATTTCCGCTCATATACTTTCATCAAGCGATAAAGCATTATGATAATGCTTTTGTCCCTTGATGAAAGTATATGAGAATGAATATAATAATACGAATATAAATATATTTCCGCTTACTTTTATGAATTACAATTTATTTGGCATAGGGACGGGTGTGAGTAAAGCGCAAACAATTTTTTAGAAGATAAATAAGTTCTAATTTAGATTTATTATTATATTTAAATTAACGTACACACTAATAAAATAAGCGGTCAGAGTGCGCGATAAATTTTTCGACACTAAGAGATAACTAATTAAAATAATAATGATAACTAATGAAAATAACTAATCAAATAAGAATTAATAGTAATAACAATTTTAAAAAAAACACTAAGCGCGGGGAACGACCTAGCGCCCCTAGTGCATTTTTTTCTGAAAAACTCCGATTTTTTCCGGAAAATTTTTCCGAATTTTTCTATGAATTTGAACAAATCTGAAGGTTTCGGATTTTTGCAGACAATTATTTTAACGCAAACATCCGAGTTTCTCCGAATTTCTCCAAATTTTTTCGAATTTTTCCGAATATGGCATCATTTTAATTATGATCACGGGAAAATCTCGGAAATTAAATGAAGACTTTAAGGGGCAACACCACTGTAACGGCCTTACAGGAAGCGTATTTTTTGATATTTTTTTTTGGCGGAAGAAAATGTGATAAACAAATAATACTTGCGGTATTCATTGAGCATACATTGATGTATATTGCTATACATTTTTATCCGAAAATATTACAAAATGGCGACACTGTAGCGATTCTTCCGAAGCATGTCGAACCCCTGCGGCACGCAGTATAACTGTGCGAATTTTAATCTAAAAATAATAATTTTGTTTTATTAAGTCTACATGAGTGTAGCTACTGAACCACGGAGGGGATTTCCGATAAGTTAATTTAAACAATATTTATTAACAAATAACTGTCTTTAAAAAAAATGAACATTTTTAGTCAAATACTCGGCAATTACTCAAAAATCAATATTTCTAAAATCCCCTACGTGGTTCACTAGCTACACTCATCTAGACTTAATTTAAAAAAAAATTATTTTGTCCAGATTAAAATTGGCAAAAGTTATACGGCGTGCCGCAGAGCACCTTAAGTTCAACATGCCTCGGAAGAATTTGCCGCAGTTTCGCCATTTTGTAATATTTTCCCATAAATTTTTTTTTGCAATATACTTCAATATATGGTACTTATTTGTCTAAAACGCGTCGTGGCAGGCCGTTACAGTGGTGTTACCCCTTAAGGAAAATAATGTTGGCAAAAATTTCGGAAATTCATTATTTCTTAGAATTATGAGGGATAAAAAATGTAATAAGTTTTTTTTACGAAAATCTCATTTTTTTCATCTATAACTTTTCTCCGAATATCCGAAAAAGTTCTGGAAAAAAATTATAAGTTTTTTTTTAAGAAAATCTAATTTTTTTTCATCTTCAAATTTTCTCCGAATATCTCGCAGCCTCTGGTTCACTCAGGTAATAGGGAAAAGGGAAATTTCCAGAAAATAATAATAATAATAATAAGTTTTTTTTACGAACATCTCATTTCTTTTCATCTTTAACTTTTCTCCGAATATCTCCGCAGCCGCAAGTCATAGGAAAACGATAAATTTCCGGAGAAAAAATGAGAAATCATGAATTTTCAGTAAAAAAAAATGTGTTTTTTGGGAAATAGACCAGCACTTGAATCTGTTTTAAATCATTTTTCCTCCGAAAATCTCAAATATGACTAAAATATGAGAAATTATGAAAAATTTGGAGAAAAAATTGCAGTGGGGCCCTTGCGGACCGAAGCCAGGAACGCTACCAACGGGACCATCTCATCGCTTGTAGAATATGTGCACTTTCTGGTACTTACGATTCACGGCCGGATGGATGATTGGCTTGTTTTTGGGGATAATGCTTTATCGCTTGATAAAAGTATGAGAATTAATATAATAACACGAATATAAATATATTTCCGCTTACTTTTATGAATTATAATTTATTTGGCGTAAGGACGGGTGTGAGTAAAGCGTAAATAATTTTTTAGAAGATAAATAAGTTGGAATTTAGATTTATTATTATTTTTAAATCAACGTATAAACTAAAAAAATAAGCGATCAGAATGCGCGATACATTTTTTTGTATACATTAATAACGCAGAGAATCAAGCGCTAAACAAGCATTGAAATCTCGAAGCCTCGCGCGTGCCGTCCGGTGACGTCACACGCGAGTCGTGCTCAGATTGCTTTTTCCCTCGAAGCCTTCGTTTCGGCTTGGCCGCACATGAACATGCTCAGCGCCCATGTGTTGGTGTAGCTGCCGAAGGCGCGTTCGGGAAACTTCGACCCCGCTCGGCTCTTGCCGAAGATCTCCGAGCGTCGCTCGCTCACGGACACGCGCTATTATGATTGCTGATGGGCGCGTAAGAGACTAGAGAGGGGGTAACTTTTACGCGCGATCTGGCTGCACTGCTTACAATTGCAACTGTAATTAATAACATTATTACTTCGTATCAAGCATGTGTTTAGTTACCATAAGTACCTAGTGCAATTTAACTCAATTCATACGTTAATTTGAAACGCGTTTTTCTCAAAACTGCATTTTCGAAATTGCTGTGCGGGATTCAAAAACTATTAAGCCGATTGAGTTTAAACTTGGTATTAAAATTGATAATATAACCACCTCCTACTCGACGAGAATTGTTTCAGAGAACTTAGAAAAAAAATACTTTTTTAATCCAAATGCCACAGATATTTCGCGCAAATTTTTTTTTGTCTCTGTAAATCCCATTCTCTTAAATTTACATTTTCTTCTGAAGCTAGACTGCACGCCAAATCGCAACTCCCACGGCAACCGTCTTGCCTACAGCTCCGCCATTTTGATGATAAATGAATTTTAGAAAATCTTGTACCTATACTTAAATATATCATTACAGCATACCTATAATTTGATAAATCCAGAATAATTATTTCTTAGCTTAAAAAGTATGTTTTCAATTTTTTTTCATGACCATCGCTCCAGCTTCCAAGGCCGATTTATGAATTAATAAGATTTGTGTATAATTATTGAAGAAACCCTCTTCGTTCTTTATATTCAATTACAAAAACGCATTCACTGCTTGAGATATCTGTAGATTCTCCAGTCAGCGTTTTAGATTTACAATGATATTGTCTCTACTAAGTTTGTATACATAGTAAATATTGATTTTCACTCATTTGCTAAATTTGAAAATCTCTTCAATGTTCGTAGTGAAGTAGCTACTTTTTATACGAATTACGACAAGGGAACAGTTTATTTTATCGATTTATTTCTTTATGCTTGGTGGGTGGAACTGAAATAAAATTTATGTGATTATTTGAATTCAACTATTGCGGATCTATTTTTTTTCTGAAGGCGGTCTCCGGCTGGGCGAGCTGGAGGGCCCCATCGTCGAAAAAAGTATTCGAGCCTATTTGTCCAAATGGTTTAACACCGCAGAACTGCACTGGATAGCAGTCGCCTAAAAATAATTCGAGTCAAACATAATTGTTCAAACAGTTTACAGTCGTACAATTCTACCGCTCATATGTAGAGCGAGTCTCTAGCGATCCTTATCGCTAGAGAATTCGACCCTTGTAGAGCCTCCCGAAAACAACAGTCGACGGAGAGAAGAAATTCTAAGTTGTTAATTGTTTAACCAATAAGTCTCAACCCTCTTTAAACGCGCGAGTCTCGAGCGATTTCTCTCGCTCGAGAATTCGGCCGAAATCGAATTTATTGAAGGTCAATGACATCGAAAATAAGTAGATGTACTAGAGCGGTTCTAACCCAGGCATCTCAGGGGCGAGCGGGGCGGCGGGGTCCAGCGCGGGGAATCCAAGTGCCTGGAGGCGGGGGGGGGGGGGGGGGGGGGGGGGCAGCGCGGGGACGTGACGTCATGCCATGGGTCTCTGTGGAGGGGGTAGCCATGTGGTCCGAAGAGCGACTGTCGGGAGGGGGAAGCCGTCATCGACGAGTGTTTTGTGGGGGCGGGGGTCAGGTAGTGGTGAGTGACCGTTGAAAACACATAAATCTCCTAATTTATTATAGACATAAAAAGATTAGCATCGATGCAGTGTTTTTCTTTCTACACTATTTAGTCCGTGTGAAAATAAAACACACACACACGATGTGTGCATGTAATCGTCATATATGGGTAGGAAAATTTCGTTAATTTGAAGCGATACATGAAGGGGACGGCTTTCCAAAGCCGTTTATTTATGATATGCAGGTGTGATGCGCTTTGTTTAGTTTCCGAAATCTTTAAAATGTTTGTATGCGTGTCCACTCCTGTCACGACTCTCGCCGACACCCGAGACAGGTCCTGGCAAGTTGGGATTTCTCGGAAAAACTATAAACTTTAGAGATCTATCGTCGAAGGGTTTTTGACCCCAGATGGGCCACCGGAGCACAGCTGCACTCGGGAAAAAAATGTTTCGATGTATCGAGGACTCGTGTTCGTTACGAACTATAACGTCGAGATGTTCAGATGTGCGAGTATGTACGCAGTGCATCCGGCCAAGCACCCCCTCGACTTAACGAAAAACGAGCTCGAACAGGTTCCAAAGGTCTTGCTCCTAAAATATTGGGGTGAATATGTTGGCTTATTGTGGGATCATTTGCCAGAACATCATCGGAACGATAGTGAAGTGCTATCATATCTTCCATGCATGGAGCATTATAATACACCACAGATGAAAGATCACATCGATGGCCCCCCACCTCAACATAGGGAATGTGAAAAATGCTGTGGAAATTCTCCACGTACGGGGTTCTTCAAACGTGTTTGAATCCGTTTTTTGGGAGTGTGAAAGAATGTCGGGGGAAATTCTGCACATACGAGGTTCTTCGAAAGTGTTTGAACATGTTTTTCATGATTGGAAAAGTGGGGAGAAGTTTGAAAATTTAAGTGGGAGGGTTATGAGGGAGCTTATAATTTCGTAGTCCAAGCTCAGACTGCAGTATTCCACCGCGACATCAACAACTCTCCAAAAAGAACTTTGAAAGTGCGGGGAAAATGGATCTCTCGAGTATCAACAAAGTCAGCCTGATGGTGGAATTCCTTCCAGCGAAGAAGCTGTCAGAACTCCGTGTTTACTCAGATCATCGAATCTCCGACATGAGGTCCGTACAAACCAAGTTTGGGAAACGCTACATCGCGGACATCGCGGATGAGTTCACTGTCTTCTTAACAGCGCGACTCGTAAAGGCCTTCGATGAAGATTTGGAAACGTTCGAGCGAATGCGGCAAGCGGCACGTGATCATCATCTCTGGATGAAATACAAAGGTGGAAAATACAACACCATAGCCTTTTTCCGAGTATGAGCACACATGTTGGAAAAAGACGAAATTCGTTGGAACACCATCGTCGAACGACTGTCCGCATCATCGAGAGTATGCTGCAACTGGAGCGTAATAGTCAACTCTACATGCAGTTGTGGAAAATACAACAGCGTCAAGTTCCATCGTCTTGGAGTATGGTGGAAAAGAGAAAATTCGTTAGTGCAGCATTGTTGAGTGGAACAGCCGTCCGGATCACAACCGTCTCACCATCGTTTTCGACGTTTTAAGTGTTTGACTATGTAAAAATGTATTAACAAAAAAACGATTTTATCGAAATGTATGAGAAGGAGAAATGCAAAACAATGTTCGTCGTAGAATAAATTAAGAATACAAATGGTATATATTTTCATCGAAATGTTTTTCATTCATTAAAAAAAAATCCCTCGCTCACACAACGCTTCGTATACACTCAACCAGCTTTTCAGCGATTTTACATTATCATGGGTGCAGTTATATTTCGTGTTGAAGGAATGATGGGGGCATTTGGAGTTTGTGATTTTCGGCAACTTTTGCAGCGATGGACAGTCCAGAATCTCCAAGTCGATGACGTTGGTCGTGGGATCCGTGAATCTTGATAGCCATGTGCATTTCTTGAAACCCTTCGCATAGATGGTGGGGGCTCCTTGCAAGATTTCTCGAATTGTCTTTCTAGCTGCCTCGTAAGGTATACCGCTGTGTTCCCATCGGATTCCATGGAAATTGCGTTCCAACCACTTGTTTGTCATTTTATACTTGGCCGGTAAAGAGTCCCATGCAAATGGTGCGTCGAAGCCGAGCGTCAGCGGTTCAGCATCCTTGTCGTGAAGTTTGATGATGGACATCTCCTTTAGGACAAATTTGTTGATGGGTCTCTTGAAGCCCTGTACATCGAAATTAAGCTCCATGTTGACTGACGTAGACGCGAATTATCGGTATGATTTGATACCAATTTTTCAACTATACGATCTTTCAAAAATACGATCATGGAGGATCATGCAGAGCGCCAACGACTATCAACTAAACATCAATAGTCATTGATAGTCCAAATACCACATCTGGAAGGATTGAAGTATTCCATGTACAGACATTTTATATGCATGGGTGCAGGACACAGCGGTGATGGGTTAATGTGGCGAGAAATCGACTTGAACGCATGATGGTCTATACCTTAACCCCTGCTCGATGAATTTCGACAACGTGGAAGTGGGTGAGCTTTATGAAAAGTACGTAATCTTACAATAAATGTAAATGAGTATGAATCAATACGCGTTGAATATCATTGCCATGGGAGATAATGATTATGAGGGCTGCGATTGATGTGCAATCAAGAGATAATACGCGTTTCGCATGGGTGTCGCCCATGACCCAGTGTCACAGCTTTGTACCCAGCTGAACGAAACAGTGACCACGGATATTCTTACATGCATTATTCAACGTTATTGAATCTATCGAATATTGAATGCCCAATGACTATAGGTCAATTTTTTTTAAAAATTGTGTTTCAAAACAATTTATCCATCAATATGTATACCACCAAAGAAGACATTGCTCCGATACACGTGGCTGAACATAAGGAGAAGAAAAGCATATCAATTTGCTACAAGATACCGAGGATAACAATGTATGACATTTCACATAGATCAAGAACCTGTCAAGCCTCGTGAGCGCAGGACTAAACAGAGACAGCCATTAAAAAAAAAAAATTTCCCATCGGTGTGTGAAGTTATCATAATTACTATATCGTTATATGTGCTAGACGAATCTAACAACAATCCATTATTTCGCAGGTGTCGGCATTATTTTAGATCAAAGGATAAACTGCAATCACATGAGATCGATTGTGGAGCACTAAAGCGCTGCCCCATCCGACTAACAAATAATACCAATAAGTGGCTCCAAATCATCAACTCCAGTCGGAAAGCACGACATCCATTCATTGAAAGTGCCTATTTGGAGTGTTTTTTTTTACTAATGATAGAGAGAAGATGAGGGTGTGCAAAGACTGATGAGAAGAACGTAGCAGAGGATATGTATCAATATCATGAAGTATTTAGTATTGATAACCACATGTGCTTTTCATATGACGGATCGCTATCATAGTATCAATCACATCACAGCGCTGATTCCGTATCATGGTTTGTGGTAGAACTGGAAAAACTAGTGCTGTGCATAAAATACATTTTGAACGAAAATTAATGCTCATCATGAGTTAATTCTAATACGTTCACGCTATGGCAATAATTGTGTATTCATCATCAACTAATAGCGGTAAAAGTTGAATTACTCAAGATACGATGGCGTATGCCCCACATAATATTAGATGAGATCAATAAATTATCAATACTTTGAACATTGGAAAGTGCGCGATACTTGAATATGAGTTTTCACTCTTGGGATCTATACGAATGTCCACCGCTTGAAAGCACAACGAAGCATTCATGGACCGTAAAAGCTGCCTCCCAACTAGAGAGACCAAAATATGTAATTGGTGCGGCGCAGACTGGTAAAAAAGATAATCTATGTCAAAGGACATTATATTATTCACCGACTGCAAAGTCACAAGTGTTAAAGTTTATCTCAATTCAGCATTCTTTTCTAAGGAGGACTCGCATTTGGACTGAAAAAAATGTTTCGCCGTTTTGTTCAATATGTACTATCGATTTCGTAAATACCATTAGGACTGCAATAGTGATCGTGCTTTACTAATCATCGCCAAGTCTTAATGTAACGGCCCTCTCGCGGATAATGATTGATCGCATCAGAACGAGCCTGTAAAAAATGCTGCCGTAGATGTGTGAATAGAGTTCGAATGCAAAGAAGTTCACCACCGAATACTACTGCTTATTGTTTTAATCTTACACGATCGCGTTGTTGGATATTGTTCATTGACCGACATTATCCGTAAAATTGTATAGATCAGCAAAATTCCGAGAAATACGAAGCATCATGGTTGATTCGCAATCGTCATGGTATAAAGTGGGCCTATGGAAACGTGTTCCATATAGCGTGACTGAAGGATTAATAACAGCTGGAGTTGAAGGTTCAACGAAAGACGACATGTGTCCAATCGTATATGTTAAGGGTCATGAAAAACTAAAATGGCTAGCTGATATACTAAAATATGAAAAAGAGCTATTTATTGAGTCGTTGAATATAGACTTTGACGATATGGATGTCTCAACTAAATTAGATGGAATTTCTACTCTACGATGTGAAAAGCATACAAACAATTGTGCCCTACAAAATGTATTTAAAATCTTTAATTGGTGGTTAAATCATAAAGATTCGTGCAAATAAAAGAAATGCAACACTATGTACTTTTTATCCTCCTCACCCCATACTTAGTTATGTCAGCATTATCTGATATCGAATTGTGCATCTGATAACAATATTACTTTAGAATGTGAGACTCAAATTTTTTTTAATGGAATTTGATTGAAAATAGAGTATCAGAATCGCTCAATAATGATCAAAGACATTCATCGGTATACGTTCGATAGATGTTCGTGAGCCGTTTGTTGGAAGTTTGCGAGGCATTTGAAAGTTTCCGACAGTCGTTCGTGAGACGTTCCGGAGACTTCCGAAGACATTCATAAGACGTTCGAAGCCATTTAAGAGACGTTCGAAAACATTCATAAGGCGTTTGAAGACACGTATGAGGGATTCAAAGAGTTTCAAGAGACTTTCTACGACGTTCATGAGACGTTTGAAGATGCTCGTGAGACATTCAAGAGACTTTCGAAAACGTTCATAAGAGGTTTGAAGACATTCATGAGAGGTGCGAAGACCTTGGGAGACATTCGAAGACGTTCAAAAGATCTGTCACGATATTTATAATACGTTTAAAGACATCGATGAGGGGTTCGAAGACGTTTAAGAGAGTTTAAAAGACATTCACAAGGGGTTCGAAGACGTTCAAGAATTCGAATACGTTCAAGAGACTTTCGACGACATGCATAATACGTTTGAAGACATTCATAAGGGGTTCGAAGACGCTTAAGAAAGGCTTTCAAAGACATTCACGAGGGGTTTGTCCAAAGACATTCATAATACGTTTAAAGACATTCAAGAGGCGTTCGAAAACATTCATAAGACGTTTGAATACACGCATGAGGGGTTCAAAGAGTTTCAAGAGACCTCCTACGACGATCATGAGACGGTTGAAGATGTTCGTGAGACATTCAAGAGACTTTCGAAAACCTTCATAAGAAGTTTGAAGACATTCATGAGAGGTGCGAAGACCTTCAGAGACTTTCGAATACATTCAAGAGATCTTTGACAATAGTCATAATACGTTTGAAGACATCGATGAGGGGTTCGAAGACGCTTGAGAGACCTTCAAATACATGTACGAGGGGTTTGAAGACGTTCAAGAGAATTTCGACGACATTCATAATACGTTTGAAGACATTCATGGAGGGTTCGAAGACGCTTGAGAGACTTTCAAAGACATTCACGAGGGGTTCGAAGACGTTCAAGAGACTTTCGACGGCATTCATAATACGGTTGAAGACATTCATGAGGGGTTCGAAGACGCTTAAGACACTTTCAAAGACATTCACGAGAGGTGCGAAGACGGTCAGAGACTTTCGAAGACATTCAAGAGATCTTTGACAATATTCATAATACGTTCGAAGATATCGATGAGGGGTTCGACGACGTTTTAGAGACTTTCAAAGACATTCACGAGGGGTTTGAAGACGTTCAAGAAACTTTCGAATACGTTCAAGAGACTTTCGACGACATTCATAATACGTTTGAATACATTCATGAGGGGTTCGAAGACGTTCAAGAGACTTTGGACGGCATTCATAATACGTTTGGAGACATTCATAAGGGGTTCGAAGACGCTTAAGAGACTTTCAAAGACATTCACGAGAGGTGCGAAGACGTTCAGAGACATTCGAGAGATCTTTGACAATATTCATAATACGTTCGAAGATATCAATGAGGGGTTCGACGATGTTTTAGAGACTTTCAAATACATTCAGGAAGGGTTTAAAGATGTTCAAGAAACTTTCTAATACGGTCTAGAGACTTTCGACTACATTCATAATGCGTTTGAAGACATTCATGAGAGGTTCGAAGACGCTTAAGAGACTTTCAAAGACATTTCATTTTACCAATTACATATTTTGGTCGCTCTAGTTGGGAGGCAGCTTTGACGGTCCATGAATGCTTCGTTGTGCTTTCAAGCGGTGGACATTCGTATAGATCCCAAGAGTGAAAACTCATATTCAAGTATCGCGCACTTTCCAATGTTCAAAGTATTGATAATTTATTCATCTCATCTAATATTATGTGGGGCATACGCCATCGTATCTTGAGTAATTCAACTTTTACCGCTATTGGTTGATGATGAATACACAATTATTGCCATAGCGTGAACGTATTAGAATTAACTCATGATGAGCATTAATTTTCGTTGAAAATGTATTTTATGCACAGGACTAGTTTTCCCAGTTCTACCACAAACCATGATACGGAATCAGCGCTGTGATGTGATTGATACTATGATAGCGATTCGTCATATGAAAAGCACATGTGGTTATCAATACTAAATACTTCATGATATTGATACATATCCTCTGCTACGTTCTTCTCATCAGTCTTTGCACACCCTCATCTTCTCTCTATCATTAGTAAAAAAAAACACCCCAAATAGGCATTTTCAATGAATGGATGTCGTGCTTTCAGACTGGAGTTGATGCTTTGGAGCCACTTATTGGTATTATTTGTTAGTCGGATGGGGCAGCGCTTTAGTGCTCCACAATCGATCTCATGTGATTGCAGTTTATCCTTTGATCTAAAGTAATGCCGACACCTGCGAAATAATGGATTGTTGTTAGATTTGTCTAGCACATATAACGATATAGTAATTATGATAACTTCACACACCGATGGGAATTTTTTTTTTTTAATGGCTGTCTCTGTTTATTCCTGCGCTCACGAGGCTTGACAGGTTCTTGATCTATGTGAAATGTCATACATTGTTATCCTCGGTATCTTGTAGCAAATTGATATGCTTTTCTTCTCCTTATGTTCAGCCACGTGTATCGGAGCAATGTCTTCTTCGGTGGTATACATATTGATGGATAAATTGTTTTGAAACACAATTTAAAAAAAAAATTGACCTATAGTCATTGGGCATCCAATATTCGATAGATTCAATAACGTTGAATAATGCATGTAAGAATATCCGTGGTCACTGTTTCGTTCAGCTGGGTACAAAGCTGTGACACTGGGTCATGGGCGACACCCATGCGAAACGCGTATTATCTCTTGATTGCACATTAATCGCAGCCCTCATAATCATTATCTCCCATGGCAATGATATTCAACGCGTATTGATTCATACTCATTTACATTTATTGTAAGATTACGTACTTTTCATAAAGCTCACCCACTTCCAGGTTGTCGAAATTCATCGAGCAGGGGTTAAGGTATAGACCACCATGCGTTGAAGTCGATTTCTCGCCACATTAACCCATCACCGCTGTGTCCTGCACCCATGCATATAAAATGCCTGTACATGGAATACTTCAATCCTTCCAGATGTGGTATTTGGACTATCAATGACTATTGATGTTTGGTTGATAGTCGTTGGCGCTCTGCATGATCCTCCATGATCGTATTTTTGAAAGATAGTATAGTTGAAAAATTGGTATAAAATCATACCGATAATTCGCGTCTACGTCAGTCAACATGGAGCTTAATTTCGATGTACAGGGCTTCAAGAGACCCATCAACAAATTTGTCCTAAAGGAGATGTCCATCATCAAACTCCACGACAAGGATGCTGAACCGCTGACGCTCGGCTTCGACGCACCATTTGCATGGGACTCTTTACCGGCCAAGAATAAAATGACAAACAAGTGGTTGGAACGCAATTTCCATTGAATCCGATGGGAACACAGCGGTATACCTTACGAGGCAGCTAGAAAGACGATTCGAGAAATCTTGCAAGGAGCCCCCACCATCTATGCGAAGGGATTCAAGAAATGCACATGGCTATCAAGATTCCCACGACCAACGTCATCGACTTGGAGACTCTGGACTGTCCATCGCTGCAGAAGTTGCCGGAAATCACAAACTCCAAATGCCCCCATCATTCCTTCAACACGCAATACAACTGCACCCATGATAATGTAAAATCGCTGATAAGCTGGTTGAGTGTATACGAAGCGTTGTGTGAGCGAGGGATTTTTTTAAAATGAATAAAAAACATTTCGATGAAAATATATACCATTTGTATTCTTAATTTATTCTACGGCGAACATTGTTTAGCATTTCTCCTTCTCATACATTTCGATAAAACAGTTTTTTTTTATTAATACATTTTTACATAGTCAAACACTTAAAACGTCGAAAACGATGGTGAGACGGTTGTGATCCGGACGGCTGTTCCACTCAACAATGCTGCACTAACGAATTTTCTCTTTTCCAACATACTCCAAGACGATGGAACTTGACGCTGTTGCATTTCCCACAACTGCATGTCGAGTTGACTATTACGCTTCAGTTGCAGCATACTCTCGATGATGCGGACCGTCGTTCGACGATGGTGTTCCAACGAATTTCGTCTTTTTCTACCATGTGTGCTCATACTCGGAAAAAGGCTATGGTGTTGTATTTTCCACCTTTGTATTTCATCCAGAGATGATGATCACATGCCGCTTGCCGCATTCGCTCGAACGTTTCCAAATCTTCATCGAAGGCATTCACGAGTCGCGCTGGTAAGAAGACAGTGAACTCATCCGCGATGTCCGCGATGTAGCGTTTCCCAAACTTGGTTTGTCCGGCCCCCGTGTCGGAGATTCGATGATCTGAGTAAACACGGAGTTCTGACAGCTTCTTCGTTAGAAGGAATTCCACCATCAGGCTGACTTTGTTGATACTCGAGAGATCCATTTTCCCCGCACTTTCAAAGTTCTTTTTGGAGAGTTGTTGATGTCGCGGTGGAATACTACAGTCTGAGCTTGGACTACGAAATTATAAGCTCCCTCATAACCCTCACACTTAAATTTTCAAACTTCTCCCCACTTTTCCAATCTTGAAAAACATGTTCAAACACTTTCGAAGAACCTCGTATGTGGAGAATTTCCCCCGAAAATTCTTTCAGACTCCCAAAAAACGGGTTCAAACACGTTTGAAGAACCCTGTACGTGGAGAGTTTCCACAGCATTTTTCACATTCCCTACGTTGAGGTGGGGGGCCATCGATGTGATCTTTCATCTGTGGTGTATTATAATGATCCATGCATGGAAGATATGATAGCACTTCACTATCGTTCCGATGATGTTCTGGCAAATGATCACACAATAAGCCAACATATTCCCCCCAATATTTTAGGAGCAAGACCTTTGGAAGCTGTTCGAGCTCGTTTTTGGTTAATTCCAGGGGGTGCTTGGCCGGATGCACTGCGTACATACTCGCACATCTGAACATCTCTACGTTATATTTCGAAATGAAAATGAGTCCTCGATACATCGAAACATTTTTTTTTTTCCCGAGTGCAGCTGTGCTCCGGTGGCCCATCTGGGGTCATAAACCCTTTGACGATAGATCTTTAAAGTTTATAGTTTTTCCGAGAAATCCCAACTTGCCAGGACCTGTCTCGGGTGTCGGCGAGAGTCGTGACAGGAGTGGACACGCATACAAACATTTTAAAGATTTCGGAAACCAAACAAAGCGCATCACACCTGCATCTCATAAATAAACGGCTTTGAAAAGCCGTCCCCTTCATGTATCGCTTCAAATTAACGAAATTTTCCTACCCATATATGACGATTACATGCACACATCGTGTGTGTGTTTTATTTTCACACGGACTACATAGTGTAGACAGAAAAACACTGCATCGATGCTAATCTTTTTATGTCTATAATAAATTAGGAGATTTATGGGTTTTCAACGGTCACTTACCACTACCTGACCCCCGCCCCCACAAAACACTCGTCGACGACGGCTTCCCCCTCCCGACAGTCGCTCTTCGGACCACATGGCTACCCCCTCCACAGAGACCCATGGCATGACGTCACGTCCCCGCGCTGGACCCCCCCCCCGCCAGCAGGCACTTGGCTTCCCCGCGCTGGACCCCGCCGCCCCGCTCGCTCCTGAGATGCCTGGGTTAGAACCGCTCTAGTACATCCATTAAAATATACACACTGCTCAAAATGATTTCTTAAAAAGAAATTGTATCGCATACTTTACCGCTCTTCTATAGAGCGTGTCTCTAGCGATTTCCATTGCTAGAGGATTCGATCCACGCAGAACCTCCCGTAGATAAAAGTCGACGGAGAGAGAAATGCTAAATTATTAATTGTTTAAATAATACGTTTCACATTTTACAATACATTTTAGCGAGTGAGTCTCCAGCGATTTCGTTCGCTCGAGAATTTGTCCCATATTAAATTCATTGACGACAAACGGCATCGAAAATAAACATACTGCTCCAACCTATTTGTTTAACTAATTTAAAATCGCGTTGTTCTACCGCTCGTGTATAGGCGAGTCTATAGCGATTTCTATTGCTAGAATATTCGACCTTTGTAGAACCTCCCGAAAACTAAAGTCGACGGAGAAAAAAAAATGCTAAACTGTTAATTGTTTAACCAATAAGTTTCACCACTCTTTTAGCGAGTGAGTCTTGAGCTATTCCGCTCGCTTGAGAATTTGGCCGAAATCAAATGTATTGAAGATAATTGATATCGAAAATATACAAGCTGCTCAAACCTATTTGTTAAAATAGAAATGAATCGCATACTTTACCGCTCTTCCATAGAGCCAGTCTCTAGCAATTTCGATTGCTGGCGGATTCGATCCTCGCAGAACCTCCCGAAGACAAAAGTCGACGGAGAGAGAAATGCTGAATGCTTTCAGCGATTCAGTCTCCAGCGATTCCGTTCGTTCAAGAATTTGGCCGAATTTGAATTCATCGAAAGCAAACGGCATCGAAAATATACATACCGCTTAAGCATATTTGTTTAAACAATTTAAAGTCGCGTTATTTTACTGCTCTTTTATAGAGCGAGTCTCTAGCGATCTCGATTGCTGGAGAATTCAGATGAAATCGAATTCAGCAACGATACGCGTCGTTCAGAAAATGCGTGTACATAAGCTCATTTGTTTAAACAATTCAGTAAAATTGTTTAATGTCACTACGTTTTGACAGATCGCGTTCTCAACGATAACGCTATCTCGAAATTCCTATCGAAATCGAATCTCTGACCGTAGTGAGGAAATCGGTGGAGCTATTTTTTTTATAATATATTGTTTAAACAATATATTATAAAATATCACGTCTTTTTCATAGAGCAATCTAGCATTACATAGCAAACAATATATTATCAAAAATCACGTCTTTTTCATAGAGCCTCTCTAGCAACGTCGTTTGCTGAACATGTTTATAATTCTTGAATCGGGGCGGAATTGCCAGACGCATTTATATTTATATATATGCATGTATGTGCGTGAATTGTTCATTCACATAATTATTAATTAATTGCATCGCTCTTTCGCGAGAGCAATGATCGGGCAACCATTTTTACCGGACTCTGCACGCAGAGCAGATTCACGCGTCATGCTTGGACTCAAGCATAGAAGCGTATCACGGCCGTCTAAGACTAGGTGTGTGTTGATCGACACACACACATACAGCCCATGTTTTCGTTACGACCGAACCGCGTACGAAAAGATCACTTCTTTCTTTCTGCACGTGGCCGACGTAACGGATACACACACGCGCAGCAACCGTCATCTATCGGGCCTTGTATTGACTCTTTGGCGTAGCGCCCAGAGTTGCCAGACGTGTAGTGAGCGAAACCGCCGCCAGACGCCGCTTGTGTAGCCCAAAAACCGCGGGACTTTACGTATAAATTGTAATTCATAAAAGTAAGCGGAAATATATTTATATTCGTATTATTATATTCATTCTCATATACTTTCATCAAGTGACAAAAGCATTATCATAATGCTTTATCGCTTGATGAAAGTATATGAGCGGAAATATATTAGGGATCGATAAAGGATGTGGATTGGAGAAAATGGTGGGAAATGTAAAAAGAGGAAATCCCTGTAGATGGAAGCTACAATTAGCGAAGCGTTCGCCGTAGCAGATACAATAAAAAAATAATAATGATAACTAATAAAAATAACTAATCAAATAAGAATTGATAGTCATAATAATTTTAAAAAAAGCACAGAGCGCGCTGGACGATGCCCCGCCTCTGCGGATCGAAGCCAGGAACGCTACCAATGGGACCATCTCATCGCTTGTTGAATATGTGCACTTTCTGGTACTTACGATTCGCGGCCGGATACATTATGATAATTTTTTAGAAGATAAATAAGTTGTAGTTTAGATTTATTATTATATTTAAATTACCGTACAAGCTAATAAAATAAGCGGTCAGAGTGCGCGATAAAGTTTTCAACACCAAACGATAACCAATTAAAATAATAATGATAACTAATAAAAATAACTAATCAAATAAGAATTAATAGTAATAATAATTTAAACAAAAAAGCACTGAGCGCAGTGAACGATCCCGCGCCCCTAGTGCAGTTTTTTTTTTGAAAAACTCCGATTTTTTCCGGAAAATTTTTCCGAATTTTTCTGTGAATTGGAACAAATATTTTTACGCAAACATCCCAGTTGCTCTGAATTTCTCCGAATTTTTCCGAATAATTTTAATTATGATCACGGTAAAATCTCGGAAATTAAATGAAGACTTTAAGGGGTAACACCACTGTAACGGCTTTACAGGAAGCGTATTTTTTGATATTTTTTTTTGGCGAAAGAAAATGTAATAAACAAATAATACTTGCGGTATTTATTGAGCATATATTTAAGTATAATGCTATAAATTTTTATTCGAAAATATTACAAAATGGCGACACTGCAGCAATTCTTCCGAAGCATGTCGAACCTCTGCGGCACGCAGTATAACTGTGCCATTTTTAATGTAAAAAAAAGAATTTCGTTTTATTAAGCCTACATGAGTGTAGCTACTGAACCACGTAGGGGATTTTCGATAAGTTAATTTAAACAATATTTATCAACAAATAACTGTCTTAAAAAAAATTGAACATTTTTCGTCACATACTCGGCAATTACTCAAAAATCAATATTTCTAAAATCCCCTACGTGGTTCACTAGCTACGCTCATCTAGATTTAATTTAAAAAAAATTATTTTGTCCAGATTAAAATTGGCCTAAGTTATACTGCGTGCCGCAGAGCACCTTAAGTTCAACATACCTCGGAAGAATTTGTTGCAGTGTCGCCATTTTGTAATATTTTCCCATAAAATTTGTTTGCAATAAACTTCAGTATATGCTTAATAATTACCCCAAGTATTATTTGTCTAAAACGCTTCGTGGCAGGCCGTTACAGAGGGGTTACCCCTTGAGGAAAATATTGTTTGCAACAATTTCGGAAATTCATTATTTCTCAGAATTATGAGGGATCAAAAAATGTAAAAAGTTTTTTTTTACGAATATCTCATTTTTTTTCATTAAAAAATTTCTCCGAATATCTCCGCAGCCGTTCAGTCAGGTAATAGGAAAAAGGGAAATTTCCGGAAATAATAATAATAATAATAATAATAATAAGTCTTTTTATGAAAATCTCATTTCTTTTCATCTTTAACTTTTCTCCGAATATCTCCGCAGCCTCAGGTCATAGGAAAAAGAGAAATTTCCGGGGAAAAAAATAATAAATCATGAATTTTCAGTTAAAAAAAATGTGTTTTTAGGACATTTTTTTCTCCGAAAATCTAAAATATGACTAAAATATGAGAAATCATGAAAAATTGGGAGAAAAATTTGCACTAGGGGCCCCCGCGGACCGAAGCCAGGAACGCTACCAACGGTCCATCTCATAGCTTGTAGAATATGTGCACTTTCTGGTACTTACAATTCGCGGCCGGATGGATGATTGGCTTGTTTTTGGGGATAATGCTTTATCGCTTGATGAAAGTAAAAGAATTTCTATAATACTACGAATATAAATATATTTCCGCTTACTTTTATGAATTATAATTTATTGGGCATAAGGACGGGTGTGAGTAAAGCGTAAATGATTTTTCAGAAAATAAATAAGTTGTAATTTAGATTTACAGTAGAACCTCGATTATCCGAACCAATTCGGACCGAGACTAGTTCGGATAATATAAACGTGGGTTTTTTGGAAGGAGATCATAAACAACACCTTTTTACATAAAAACAGTACATACATATATATTAAAATTTGACATACATATAACGTTGATATATATATACACACACGCGCGCGCACACACACACACACACACGCGTGTGTGTGTGTGTGTGTGTGTGTGTGTGCATTTTAAATACTTGAAAATGTCGAACTGGTGCAATGGTCTAGTGGTTAGCGTGCTCGCCACTAAACCAGCGGACCGGGAGGTCCCGGGTTGGAATCCCAGTCGCGTACATTTCGTCGTGAAATGTTTTTCTTCGGCATTTCGCGGCGAAGTAAGACTAGTTCCACGACTGGGGGGCGAACTCGATGACCGGGCTGTATTGGTATAGGTTTTCCGCAGTTCCCCTATACCCATGACAGAAATGTCATGATGAATATAATACAGAGGGGGAAGTCGGCTGCGGCCGCAACAGGGGGGAACAGGGAGAAAGATGGAGACAAAAAGGAGTAAACAGTAGAGAAAGAACGGCCATAATGATGGAAAAGAATAGGTAACAAACGCGAAAAGCGTGTACCTAAGGAAAAAACCAATAAATACTTGAATATGTCGAATGACTTTTTTATATTTAAAAAAAAAAAAAAATCTACCATTTGTAATTGACGAACGGCTGTAACGCGTTTTTGAGAAGGAGAAGTTGCGTTGGGTTGCTCATTGTTACTCACGGCGGTGGCAGCGAGCAACAATGTATCTTTCGCGCCATCGTTCGGATAAACTAAGTCATCGTTCGGATAATTGAGGGTTCTGATAATCGAGGTTCTACTGTATTATTATATTTATATTAACGTATAAATACGTATAAACGTACTAAAAAAATAAACGATCAGAGTGCGCGATACATTTTTTTGTATACATTAATAACGCAGAGAATCAAGAGCTAAATAAGCATTGATATCATCTAAAAGCCTCGCGCTTTCCACCGGGTGACGTCACGCGCGAGTCGTGCTCAGATTGCTTTTTCCCTCGAAGCCTTCGTTTCGGCTTGGCCGCACATAAACTTGCGCCGCGTCCATATGTTAGTGTGGCTGCCGAAGGCGCGGTCGGGATTCTTCGACCCCGCTCGACTCTTGCCGAAGATGTCCGAACGTCGCTCGCTCACGGACACGCGCTATTATGATTGTGTGACGGGCGCGTAAGAGACTAGAGAGAACTTTTACGCGCGATCTGGCTGCACGGACCGCATGTCCACTTACTTAGAGGATATCAGTTTGTTACTGTGAAAACGTGAATTTATTCTCTGCGCCGATGGCATCGATTAACGATTTGCTTGTTTTGTGGGACCTGCCCGTCGTCCCCGGTTCGAATCTCGCTGCTGGCGACTTTTTTTTATTTATTTTATTTTTTTATTCAAATGTGTATACAGATAGTTCCCGGTAAATAGTTTCAACAATTATGCATGTAATAATTTTTTTAAATGCCGTTTGTTGTGGAAAAATCGACGCTTTCGAACTTCATTATGATGTTCGTCAATAAAGTTATATTTTAAAGTTATTTCATGCAAATAACACTAGAAATAAAACACAATATCACAAATAACATTCAAGTGGGTATAGTTTATTGAAAAGTTCCGTATATACATGCAGATAATTTACAATTAGTGAGATGAAGTAGCCGGAGTGTCGCACGAACCAGAGTGATAATTATCATAAAGACATGGATAGCAAAAAACAGCACGATATCTAGCACATCTGATAAACGATGCGTTTTAACAAGAACAATTGTTTTTTAAATTATCTGTTGGGAAACACACCTGATTTACATAGAAAAAATTGTTCTATCGTCCACTTCTACCTTCTTTCGAAGTTAGCAGGCAACTAGGCTAGTATACGGCGTCTCGTTTCGATCCTCCTGTGCCCTTGTGCGGGAAGGAACGTTTCCTTCAACTGTAGCGGTCGAGTAACTATATTTGTATTTCACACCTGCCGTAGCAAGTATTTCTATTTTTGAAATATAATTTTGTTTGCAAACAACATAATGAAGTTTGAAAGCGTCGGTTTTTCCACAACAAACGGCATTTAAAGAACTTATATGTATAATTGTTGAAACTGATTGCCGGGCATTATCTGTATACACTTGAATATAAAAACAAATAATTTGCCAGCAGCGAGGAGGGATAAGAAAGGGTTCAATTGGGAAGGGAAATAGGTAAAAACGTGCAAGGGTAAACGTTGGAAGTCAGGTAATAAAAAATATATAATAATAACACTGGTTACAAAAATTACTTTCAAAGAGAGCATGAAAAGTAGCGCGAGTGGCATGGATTTATTATCAGTGAAAAAAAAAGTGTTATGTTTTCATTTTTCCCACACATTTTATAATAGAATATTTGAAATCAACCAAAACATTGCTATCACCCGGTGTTTTTATGTCCACAATCGACCTAAAGAACGTGTACTTTCCAGTGCTGATACGGCTATATGAACATTCCTCAGTTTTGGCTCACTAATCTTTTATATGAAGACATTTGAACAAACATGAACTTCATCTACGGCTATACATATTTCAAGCTTCACTTCCATAAAAGAATGTCTTTTAAAAAATATATCAATATGATTTTCACGAAAAAATACAATCCTCACCTCGCCTTCTCGGTTGCGCGAACAAGAGTTAGATCAAATTGATTACTGGTAGTGTTACTATTGAATGAAAATTCAATTTTGAACTATGGAGTGTGTGCTATTAACCCATGTCCGCTGCGACCTTGGAATTTTTTTTCACGAGCAAGGGAGTCTCGTTATATCTGTTTAGTTTTAATGTCGTTGCGGCCGGCAGAGTTTAATAGACCCCGAGTCCGATAATTATTCAGAAACAATTTTGTGGTTTTATTACAAGTCATGAAAGTTCCTCTGTCTTTCCGTCTCTTCTCCTGCTCCCCCCCCCCCCCATTTTCATTCCTATATCCTCTTTCATGTATATCCTCTTTCATGTTTTTCACAAATCCGTCCCTTCTGCCACCCACCGTCAAATTTTCCACAGGCTCTTCTTCAGTTCGTGTGTTTTTTTAGCATACCCGATTTGCTTAATTAGCACATTCTGTACACTCGAGGATTGGGTATTCGAACGGAATTTGTGTCCGTAAACGTGTAATCGGTGAACATTTGTATCAGGATAATTGTCGTCGCAATGTTCATTCCCGTGCTTTGGTCAGTGGCGAACATTGTTGATCCATTTTCAGGCATGTACAGCTCGCGTTAACGATAACGTACCGATATTTTTGTCTCATTGAATGAAATCGAATTATGTGAGCAGTAGTTCGAGAAAAAAAATGTCACGTCCTGAGGGGACGTGAGCATATATTTTTACGTTTCCCTCTTTGTAGCCTACGCCTAGCGCAATAGCTCGGGATGAGGGTGAAAAGGGGTAGTGCTTGGGTAAAAATGGGATGACGTGATTATCCGATTACGGAATAATTGGACACTCAAATTCTATCGACTCGGGGTTTATTGGAATTAACCAATCTGGTTAAGTCGATTAAATTAATAATACAGAAAATGTACATGAAGTATTTCGCTTACATTTGTCGATGCGCCGTGGGTACAATGGTTGGAGATACGGAGGATCAAATCGGGCCTTCGCAGGTAGGCTGGACCGCTCGGATGTGTACGCTCGGTTACGGTTTTAGCAGAGCTGGTGTTCTTCACGTAGACACGATCTTTTAATACACGAGTATTTGTCGCGAGCCGAGTCTTCGAATTAATTGGGCATTTACGCAATTCAATGTATCGATGTTAATGTGGTCGCGCTTTACAAAGTATAGACAGAATTTGTAACAATTATACCGGAGATAAACTAATTTTTAGAGTTAACGTTTGGACTTGTCGGATACTGTCAGGAGACAACTTTTCGTTTCGAACTAGATTTGATGGATGATGTTGGAGACTTTGTCCGATCGCGATGGAAACTGTTGGGAGACTGCCTTCAACGAGTGGTAATGGAACACTCCGTTGCCAAGAGGAAAAATAAAAGAGGTTTCGTTACTGGGGAAAGGAGTGTATTTTCGTGATGCATTTTCTATAGGGATTGGTGGAAAGGGCATCAAATATATGTCTCTTCGGGTAATTGGTCGAAAATGGAGAGTGGGAGCAGGACGTAGTCTGCGACTCATATCCGTAGCCCTATTTCCAGGAATTTGAGCAGCGTTTCCTTTATCTCGAGCGCGGAAAAATACCGGGCGGAAAAAGGGGCCTTGTC
This sequence comes from Ophion ellenae, assembly GCA_963210295.1. Taxonomy (NCBI): domain Eukaryota; kingdom Metazoa; phylum Arthropoda; class Insecta; order Hymenoptera; family Ichneumonidae; genus Ophion; species Ophion ellenae. Next base: position 18,699,617 of record OY723389.1, on the reverse strand, counting down.
GACGGCGAGAACGCACTGCTCGAGATAGGGCTTGTTGACCAAGGCCGACGAGTACACGTGGTGTTTTACGACAGGGTGGTTTCCTAGGTTCGAGGATTTCATTCTGGCGAGTGTGTATTTGTTCTTCATATGGTTTTCACGATTTCCATGGGAAATCGCATCGTCCCTGCGTCTTCGCCGGAGCTCAAAAAGATAAGAGAAAGCAAGAAAAAGAAATACATTGTGCGCATTTGGTCGCGACGTGACACCTCCCCCCTTTAGGATTGAGCGTCTCGCTCGATCAGGTTCGTTGGGGGTTGGAATCGAAAAAATAGTGGCACGATAGTATCAATTGGCATTGCATTGATCGACTTACAATTTGGCTTAAATGTATTCAAGGATTGGTATCTAATATGACGGTGTGACTTATAGTTATCTTGCGCTTAGGAGGTACACATGAATTTCATTATCACCTTATAAAAAAGCGTGTGTGTATCTTTTTAAAAGATTTTCGTACAAGATTTTTTGTTTCTTTTTTTAACATTATGTATGTATGTTTCTTACTTCACTGTAAGATGTATATTTAAGCGTTTTCTTCTTTCTTTTTCCTTACGAATAAATACTTATTTACTTATTTCAACTTATCTTACTTGACAAGGTTAGAAGAACAATAATAATGAGGATAGAGAAAAACGTTATTAGGCATGACTAAAATGGTCGTTTTGATACTCGAATGTCTTCTCGTGCGAACTCAAAGGAAAGGAACGTGTTTTAGGACGTTGATCGTACCTTGAACGATCGGAGATGTTAATGTAGAGATCATGTGTTGCAGCTTTGGTCTTGACTTGATCCTTTGGTTCGATTGAAGGAGCTGTGACGAGTTTATGAAGTGCTTGACCAGTTCCCCCGTTGACGTAATCTTCTTAGGTCGTTTAGCCAAGTGCATCAAGAGGTGCGTAACATTCGGGTGACACCAGCGTTTGCTGTACCGAATTGAGAGAATTTTTCCCACGTGCGATTCCAGATGGAGTCCGCTTGGTTGACAGTGTTTTGACCACTGATGCCCCGTGCCACATTGTTTATGGCAGCGGGCTGCTCTTCAGGAAACATGATGTGTTTTCGTACGTTGTCGATGTCTTCTGCGGAATAGATCCTACATGGTAGTTGTGGGTTTGTGTATCGCCAAGTAGACTTCGTCGTCGGCTTCATGCTTGCAGGTAGTATGGCTTCGACAGGAGCAGCCATGAACTTATACCAGATGTCTCCGTAAAGGTAATATGGAGGAAGCAAGGAATTACAGGTTGTTTGAGTTCTTGTTTTGGTAATATATGAGTTCGAGGAGTAAGGATATATTTTTCGTTCCCACGAGTGACAGGTTGATCGTAATATTCTTTTAACATTCTTTTAATGTTCTTTTAGCCTTCTTTTAACATACTTTCAACATTCTTTTAACATTCTTTTAGCATTATTTTAACCATCTTTTAACAATCTTTGAACATTCTTTTAACCTGATCAGGTTTACTTATATCGGTATAGATTTAATAACTTGTACCACTTTGCTAGCTTGTACCGCTATATGGCTTAGAGCTTTCATTAAACTATATGTAAATTCGTCTAGTACCTGTATCGCTGGAGATAAACTATTTTGAAGAATTTAACATTCTCGATTACATTATTGAATAAGTATATAGCGTATAGCGTATAGGTATAGCGTTTGAATTTGTTTCTGGATGTGTCGCTCGTCAGATACAAATGTAGAGTTAACATTGGGCGAATATCTTGTAAATTAATGTTGAATAATTCTTAATAAACAGCGTTCTTGTTTTAGGAAATTTGAATTTTTTTTTTGAATTTCGAATTTGTTTTTGGGATTTCATAAAAGTTATACCCCTTGATGTTTCTGAACAGTTTAATAACAGCCATCTGAAAAAAACAGTGTAATTGTTGTGGTTATTTATTTAATTAGGATTAAAATCGGATTCGTCGACTCTTGGTGGTTTGTTTTTCTTTTTGTTTTTGGTTTCGGTGTTAATGTGTGAGTATCTCAATCGGTTTTCATGCACTATTCGTGTTTTGTTATTATAATGGATTTTTACGTTACCCTTGTCCAGTTTTTCTAGAACCTTATGTGGTCCAGTATGATGGTCTTCGAGTTTACCTGGTTTGGGACTCTTTTGGAGGTAGACGAGATCACCTACCTTGAAACTCTTGGGGTTAGCGTTCTTATCGTAATATTTCTTCGAACGATGTTTGGATGAGACTAGATTTTCATAGGCGAGGTTTCTGATTCCGTTTATTCTTGTGATTAATTCAATTAAATACCCGCGATAAGTGGGTAGCTGATCGGATTCTCGAAGTGGTTCGCTTGATGAAACTCTCGCTAATTTGCCAAAGACTATTTCGTACGGAGTATATTTCGTACTTTCATGAACACTTGTCTTATACGAGAGTGTTGCCAATTCTAACCATTGATCCCATTCATTGTCTTTATCCGTATATTGTTTCAAAAATTCGGCCAGTACATGATGAGATCTCTCGAGGGATCCATTGGATTGAGGATGAAACGCGGTCGTTCGACATCGCTTGATACGAAATCGTTATGCGACCCGTTTCATGAGACCGCTCAAAAAGTTACTTCCTTGATCTGTTAAGCGCCTTGGGTGCAGCAAAAACGCATATAAATTTCTTTATAAATGTATCGGCGACCGTTGTCGCTAGTGCATTTCGGAGTGGAATTGCGACACAATACTTCGAGAGGTGATCTTGAATAGTGAGAATATACTCGTTCTGATTCGAGGTACGTTGAATTGGAACTACTATGTCCATTGATATTTTTTCAAAGACTGTGCCCGGAGTATCCGTTATTATCATTTGTTGCTTCGTTTTGACTCTGACCAATTTTTTTAGTTGACTCTCTAAGCATTGGTGGATTCTTTTTTGGATATCTAATTTCAAGTCTTCCCAGAAATATTCGCGTTTAATTCTATTGTATGTTTTTGAGACACCCTTGTGTCCTCCAATTGGGGGCTTATGCATTTCGTAAAAGATCGAATCTCGTTTTTCAATTGGCACGTAGCGTACAGTTCCTAAGCAAATTATTATTTTTACTTGACTGTTTGTGAATGTTTCTTTTATGATGTTTATGACGTCAGTCCATCCTATGTGTTCGACGTGGTTTGTATGACAAATGCTCCACGATTCGAGTTTGAGAATTTCGCAGAGGTCTCTCAACTCTTTTACGCTTTCTTTAATGTCCTCTAATATTGAAGATAACGATCCGAAATTCTCGCCTTTGATAACTAATGCAATGTGATATTTTTTTCCAACCTTCTTACTGTAGGCTTGGCCTACTGTCAAATCTTTCCAGAGGGGAAGTTTGTTCAATTCCAATAATTTTTGTGCTCCAGAGCCGCATGGTTTACCAGCTGAATCAACAAAATAGACTAAGTGGTCGTTTCGGAAATGAAACAATTCCTTCGCCGTGACACAATTCGTAATTTAAAATTCAGGTACTTTTGTTCCGCGAGTCAAAGATATCTCATCTTCGAAGGATTGCGAGTCAACCGAATCGGAGTTAGAATCTGTCGGATCATTGGAATTAGAATCAGCGGGAATTTGGGAATTAGGAATACGGGATGCTTTATGGTCTTATAACCTCGGCTTCTGTTTCATCGCCACTACTTTCCTCGTAGTTTACGACCTTACGGTTTCAGCGAGTAAGATGCCGGGGTTCGGTACGCATATCCGTCCCTTTTGGTGAGGGTGCATCGGTTCTTGCCGGTGTATCGTCACCAAATGATTTTTTTTCTCGTGCAGTTTCTTTTGTATTTGGAGTTACGTCGTTCTTCGCTTGAGAGCGAGTGACAACGTTTATTTTTTTTTCTGAGGGATGGGGTGTCTACCTGAGTTGTCAACCTTATGGGGCTTCCACCTTCCTCTTCGCTACTACCGGATTCTGTCGCTAGACGGTTTATTTCTAGTAACGCGTTTACTGAATTTCTTATTTGTCTTTGTTTGCAGTGAGTAACGATTTTGGTTTCTTCTTATTTTTCAATTGGATTACGCGACAATGCGTCAGCGTTTGAATTCAAAGTACCAGGTTTGTACACGACGTCGTAGTCGTATTCTGAGAGTTTAAGTCGCCATTTTAGGACGCGTGCATTCGCGTCTTTGGCCGTTTTCAATGAAACCAAAGGCTTGTGATCGGCGACGAGAGTGAATTTCCTACCATATATATAGGGTCGGAACGCTTTTACGCTGTGAATGATAGCCATTGCCTCTTTTTCGTAGGTGTTGTACCGAAGGGATGCCCCTCTTAATACGCACGATGTATAGGCTATCGGTTTGTCTTTGCCTATTTCACCTTGTGATAGGACTCCGCCTAAGGCGAAGCCGGAAGCGTCTGTTGTTATGATGAACGGTTTTTCAAAATCAGGGTATTGTAAAATGGGAGCTTCGCAAAGTTTATTTTTTAGAATATCGAAAGCTCTTTGCGTTTCGTCTGTCCATTCGAAATCGGTTTTGTCTTCTAGAAGGCGAGTTAGTGGTTTTGCGATTTTTGAGAAATCTTTAATGAACCTACGGTAATATCCCGTTAAGCCCAGAAATTGCCGAATATTTTTAACGTTTTTGGGTATTGGAAAATCCTTGACTGCCGATAGTTTGTTCGGATCTGGCTTCAGCCCGTCCTTACCGATTATATGTCCTAAGTAATTGACTTCTGGTCTGAGGAATTCGCATTTGTCCGGTTGCAACTGGAGATTAGATTCGCGTAATCGTTCCATCAGTTCCTGAATCTTTTTACCGTGCTCCTCTAGGTCCTTGGCATATATCACGATATCGTCGAGATAGACGAATAGGGATACTCCCTGGATTCCACTTAATACGATATCCATTAAGCGCTGGAAAGTCGCCGGGGCATTTTTAAGTCCGAAAGGCATTCTTGAAAATTCGTAGTGACCATATGGAGTAGAGAAGACGGTTTTTGATTTGTCTTCAGAGTTCATTTCAATCTGATGGAACCCGGATGCCAGGTCAAGGACCGAGAAGTAATTTGCGCGCCCTAATTGGTCTAAAATATCGGTAATGTTCGGTAGTGGATATGAATCACCGATTGTTTTGTCGTTTAGGGCGCGGAAATCAATTACCATTCGCCAACGTTTATTACCGTTGGAGTCTGGTTTTTCCGGTACTATCCAAACAAGACTTGTACCGTGAGCACCACGAATCTTGACTGATTCTTTCGGAGTCGTAAATTCCGAACCGCATGAATACGACGACGCTTGCCGGGTACGTCACACTTTAAATTAATGAAGTGCAACCGTTTTCGTTGTAAATGAAATGGACACTGATATTGGAAAATATTGATTTTAATCTGAACAAATAAATAATACAGATCGGGTTTAACAATTTTAACGCGGATAATTAAACATAAACTTGAGTTAAAGATTAAATGAGATTTTCTGTTGTATCGGTTGACGATTGATTCGATTAGAGGTTGATACTTGATCGCTTAGATGGTTAGCGACGACTTGTCTGTTTGTATGTTGAGCGACAACTGGCTCTTCTTCTCGATGATCGACGTGTCGCGTCCACTGCTAGGAGTAGCTCATTAGGAAAATTGAAACCCCCTTAATTTCTATTGGGTGGAAACATTTGCAACTTCCTTGTGGGCGAGTCCTTTTGCGACCAATCACGAGAGAAGACTTACAAAACCGGAGGTAAGATGAAGATCTCATAAACCCCAAAAAAAAGAGGGAAAATACCAGGCGGCAACATCTGCATGCAGTCTTTTGAAAATCCTTCCATATTCCGAAATGTCGCGAAACTGCAATTGACGGAAATTCTTTAATGGTCATGACGAAATGCGTACAAAAAATACTCGAGACATTTGGTTGCCAAATGCGCCTTTCCCGGGATCTTCCCGCCGTTGTGCTGGGCGAAAGCCCTTAGACCCTTTTTTATGGTAGTCAGGTCGAAGGAAAATCCGTCGTCCGGATAGTGTGCAGAAGGGTTACGTTGGTAAAGTCGCATCTTAATAATATTATTCAATATACAAATATTTCTCGGATCATTAATTAGACGTTGCGTGATGCGATACGCAACAAGACTGTTTGGGGATTGAGAATGATCGATAATCCTCGAGTCCAGTAGCTCATCTACCTGACGCTGGACTTCACCCTTAAGGGCTTGAGGAAACCTGCTTGGCGTTGACCGGCAGGTCGTCGACCGTAGGAATTTTGTGTCGAAGCACACGTGTCGACTCCAATGGTTCTCCCTTTATGTGAAATCGATCTGAGTATTCTTTAATAATTTTATCGACGTGATCTGATTCTTCCTTGGCGAGGTGATCAAGTCGCAAGAGGCTTTTTATTATTTCTGAACGCTCCGAATTATTTTTGGCTTTACGCGATATTGGTTCAGAGACGGAGACAGAATTGACATTTGAATTCGATTTTTGACTTTTAATTAAATTTATTTCGTTTTGTGAGTTTTCGTTCGATTTTATTTTGGCGTTTTTCGCATTTTTATTTTTTGTTGTTTTTGACCCGTGGCCTTGAATTGATTCGATTTTTGGATTTTGATTGATCGTGATTCTCGTTCTTTCCTCGCTACAGAAATTTTTATTTAGTTTTTCTTGATCATCACCCTCTTCGGAATGATGCCAGGATTTTGGTTCGACATTTTTTGTCGAAAGTTTTGAATTGGCCTCTTTTGGGCTCTGGATTAGCGTGGTTGTCGTGCAATCTACGCTTTGAATCAGAGGGTCACGAGGGATCGAACGAGAATTAAAAATTGACATGCAGTTTGGACTTGGATTGTTCCCTGACAGGTCTTCGATGGTGTCGAATTCCTGCAGTTCTACTACTGGCACGATCAATTTTACAGCATCATTTGTGGTATTATAAACCTTCAAATGAGCCCTTCCGTGGATGTTTGTCACCAGGCAATCGCCGGCGTATACACCTTCACGGATTTTTAAAGGCGAGAGGTATCCCTCCTTTATTGTATTGTCATTTACGTTCACGTGAAAGAAAGTTTCCGAACGGGCTGGGATTTCTATCACCTCATCGAGTTCAGCACGTTTTTCAAAAGGCCATGATTTATCCCCACATTCGAGACATTCCGTTCAGTAATTAATGTTGGCTTTGGTTTCAAAGAAATATCGAGACCCCAGCAGACCGGGGTAGAGAAGCGGTACATCGTCGGGTATAATATGAAATAATGATTCGAAATCGAATTCGCGAAGTAGTCCCTAGTCCAAATACCCGTAACTCGGAGATGCCTGTCAATTTTATGACGTCTTCTTCGTCGATGTCTACCATATTTTTCGTATTCTCTTTTTTTATTAGATTGCGGACGGCTCCGCTATCTAACAACATTGAAATTGTCCCTTTCTCCGGTAGTGCTCCGATACACACCAAAGGTAATTTATTAAAATTTTCAGAATTTATTGCATAGGTCGGGTATTCTCGTTGGGCGCTTCTACCGAGACGGTGTTTGTTTGACGCGTTTGAGTGGAGGGGCCGCTCGGTGCGTCCGTCCGAGAGGGACTCCGCCCGTTTCCCGACTGATAACGTGAATTATTATTTTCGCGGGTACGACAGTGTTGTATCGTGCGCCCAATTTTTTTGCAATACCGACAAGATGGCGGATCAGATTTCGAATAATTATTTCGGATTTTGAAGCATGTATCTGCGGTCTGGCCGTGATTATGGCAGATTCGGCATTGAAGAGCAGGCGGGGGGTGTGATTGATTACCAGAAAAATTCGAAGATTTCTGGTTGACGTAGCATTTTTCGCGGTGTGACCGGGCTTATCGCAAATTTGACACGTGACAGTCTTTTGTTCCGGTTGATTATTTCTACATTGATCGGCACTGTGACCTTTACCCTTGCATTTCTGACACGTAACTGTCCCAAATCGGCAAGTTTCTGTTGTATGGTTATCTTTTTTACAAATGTTGCAAATTTTTACCGGTATTGTTAGAACGGATCTAACTAGGGATTCCTGCAGTTCTCTACGCGCCTCGAGGTCGCGTTCGATTTCTATAGCATAATCTATAGCGGTTGCGACATCGTCGCACTTGGGAAGACGTTGCTCTATTTCTTCTGCTAACCCGCATTTGAAGCACGAGAGGAAGTAGTCATCTAGTGTTTTTCTGAGAACGGCATTTTCTGCCCCACTATGGGATGCTTTTTGAGCTTCAAGTATTTCTTTTGCTTTGTTCCTGATCCGTGTGGAAAAATCAAATATAATGCATATATTTTTTTCAAGAATTTTAAGAGATCGTCTATTGTTTCGAACTTGGACGCTTGGATAACTCTACTGGCTTGATCTTTTAATTTGCTCCGTACTAATCTTACAAAACGTCTCTCGAATTCGGGAGGGAGCATATCCCGTGCATCTTCGCATCCTGCTGCGAAGTGGGAAAAGGGGATATTTTTCCCGTTGAATTCCGGAACGAAATCAAGAGCATCCTTCAAAGAGAGTGTTGGATTTGTCGATATGACTGTTATTTCTTCGTTTTCGGCTTTACGAGGTAAATTTAATGATTTGACTGAACGTTTTTTTGGTTCGAGACCAGGAAACAATTCAGTACTGGAGCTCCTTAATGAATATCTCGATTGTTCTGCTAGATCTTCCGTAACATTTAAATTTAATGAGCTACTTGATTCGTCGGCAGACATTGGATTACTCAGCACATTCCCTTTTCATAATCCCGGACGAGCCCCCAAAAATTAATATGTCACGTCCTGAGGGGACGTGGGCATATATTTTAACGTTTCCCTCTTTGTAGCCTACGCCTAGTGCAATAGCTCGGGACGAGGGTAAAGAGGGGTACTGCTTGGGTAAAAATGGGATGACGTGATTATCCGATTGAGGAATAATTGGACACTCCAATTCTATCGACTCGGGGTTTATTGGAATTAACCAATCTGGTTAAGTCGATTAAATTAATAATACAGAAAATGTACATGAAGTATTTCGCTTACATTTGTCGATGCGCCTTGGGTACAATGGTTGGAAATACGGAGGATCAAATCGGGCCTTCGCAGGTAGGCCGGACCGCTCGGTTGTGTACGCTCGGTTACGGGTTTACCGGAGCTGGTGTTCTTCACGTAGACACGATCTTTTAATACACGAGTATTCGTCGCGAGCCGAGTCTTCGAATTAATTGGGTATCTACGCAATTCAATGTATTGATGTTAATGTGGTCGCGCTTTACAAAGTATAGACAGAATTTGTAACAATTATACCGGAGATAAACTAATTTTTAGAGTTAACGTTTGGACTTGTCGGATACTGTCAGGAGACAGCTTTTCGTTTCGCACTAGATTGGATGGAAGATGTTGGAGACTTTGTCCGATCGCGATGGAAACTGTTGGGAGACTGCCTTCAACGAGTGGTGATGGAACACTCCGTTGTCAAGAGGAAAAATAGGAGAGGTTTCGTTAATGGGGGAAGGAGTGCATTTTCGTGATGCATTTTTTATAGGGATTGGTGGAACGGGCATCAAATATATGTCTCTTCGGGTGATTGGTCGAAAATGGAGAGTGGGAGCAGGACATAGTCTGCGAGTCATATCCGTAGCCCTATTTCCAGGAATTTGAGCAGCGTTTCCTTTATCTCGAGCGCGGAAAAATACCGGGCGGAAAAAGGGGCCTTGTCGGCGGCGAAAACGCACTGCTCGAGATAGGGCTTGTTGACCAAGGCCCGCGAATGCACGTGGTGTTTTATGACAGGGTGGTTTCCTAGGTTCCAGGTATTTGTTCTTCATATGGTTAAGACTGCTGTGCTCTCGCGTGGGAAAATATGTGAGACGCTTACTTATTATCAATAGCCTACATTTCCGCTGTGTAGGTCTAAGCTTAAAGAAAAATATAAATATCCGTCGAAAAGTGAGAATGCCTCTATCGCGCGTATGCGGTCGTTCACGATTTCCATGGGAAATCGCATCGTCCCTGCGTCTTTGCCGGGGCTCAAAAAGATAAAAGGAAGCAAGAAAAAGAAATACATTGTGCGCATTTGGTCGCGACGTGGCAAAAATAAGGAAACGGACTTTTTGAAATTCTATATTGAAACAGGATGTTATTAGTTTTTTTTTACTCAGAAGCCTAGACGGAGCTATTTGGAAGCGAGTCATAATTCTGTTTTGCGCAGCTTTGCAATTTTATAGATTACATTTTATAAAGTGAGAGGACTTTCAACCAATTTACATTAGCAATTGAATCCAAGTTCGCAATGTAGCGTGAAACATTCTGTGCAGTGTGGAAAATCTTTTTCCTTCGGATCTTCTGGACCATGGAACGCCATCTCTGTCTGACCCCCTTTCCTCTTCGTCCACGTCGGCGCACTTCCGCACGGAATAATCGTGGGATTATTGCCGTAAGCGGGCGCGTACGGAGAGCAAGACGTTTTCTCGCGCGGTTCAGGTTGTGGATTGAAAATTCTAATAGCGTAGCAAGCGCGCGAGCGTTGAGTCCCTCATTCCCCTTTGTTTTTTTTTCGTTCTTTAATTTTCGTTCCTTTCATTCTCAGCTCCAGTGCGACGGCGCTACGTTCTTCCTCTTTCCCTCTCGTCTTGTGCTTTCGCCACTCACGACCTTCCGGTTCCATAGTGCGAGTAGCTTTTTGTGAATTATGGGCAACGAGAATTCTGAAGGCTTCTCACGTAATGAGAGGGAAAGAGAAAAGATTATGGAATGAGGTGAAGGGGAAGGGAAGGGGAGAGAGAGAGAGAGAGAGAGAGAGAGAGAGAGAGAGAGAGAGAGAGAGAGAGAGAGAGAGAGAGAGTGAAGGGATAGGTGCATAATCACAGAGACCGTCATTGTGAAAAAAAATAAGACTAAGCCAGAATAAAATGACTGAAATTAATACGCATGGGCTACAAAATTTATTCACGTGTACATTTATGTTTATGATAAATGCATTTTGGATGTGCTCTGAGAAAAACCCTATGGCCGATAACCATAAAATATGGAGTAAATTTATATTGCAGTACGTGACGCACACTTTGTTGAAATGGAGTTTTGTCATTAACGCATAAGTTTCGATATTTAGTCATACACAAGGGGTATGTGAGAGCCACCTAACCTTTCAATGTGTAGTGTCCGCAAGATGACCGGTATTTGAATTGTTTTTCTACTGAAAGAAGAGCCTGCTAACAATTATTTTGGTAGCCGCCTTCGATTTTGTATATGGTAGAGCATTTAAAACGATTAGATACGTATTTTTTCTATCGACGGAAATACTGTTTTAAGGCGTGAAACCACTCCTTAGGGTGGAGCATATCGAGGGTTGATTTTGCAGTTTTACCCGCAAACAGTCCAATGTTTTAAGGGAAACAGAAGCGAAAAGCCTTCCCTTGCAAAGCAATCAGGAATCCACTACCCGAGTAGAAATCTTGCTCCAGCTACAATAAACACCTGATCAGGCATCCCGATTTCTTTTTCCAGCCTTGATCAGAATTTTGTATCAAGCCCTGATCATTTTTGAAACGCAATTCCTGATTTCCGTCTGATCAGGGTAAAAAATCAAGGCCTAATCAGGATAAACTATCAAGGTCTGATCAGGGTAACAAATCAAGGCCTGATCAGCGTAAAAGATCAAGGCCTGATCAGCGTAAAAAGTTAAGGCCTGATGAGAGCTTAATTTTTCACGGCTTATTCAAATTGAAAAATCATGTGATTTTTCACAGCTCAGGATGACCGATTTATACCTGAAATAAAAAATACAACGCATACAAAGATAGAAAAAGGCATTGTTCGATCGTTTATTGTTTAATCTTAATATAAAATCTATCACATAGATTTTTCACATGTATCTATGTGGAAAACAAATATCATTTTGTCTTGTATATGTAATAGAATAAAAACTCTAAATAAATGTAATGTTACATTGGGCGTTCTGTTCGTTTTTTTCCGCTACGCTCGAAGCTTGTCCCAGTCTTTAGCTGAATTAATCAGCCCTTGATACCGCTTCAACGACTTGTCCGATTTGCTTCGAAAGAACTTCTATTCCGTGTTCCCTGTACTTTGAAATGAACAGCCACTGAAAAATACGAAAATGTGTATCCCACTTAGAATTCAATGTCTACATATAAATATATATAAGATATGCACATTATTTTATTGGGGTGGCACATATTTGAGTTTTTTTTTCTTTTTCTCATCATCAAATTATCTACTTTAACGAAGAAAAAAAAATTGTTGCGAAAGCTGCGAGCGGTCAATAAATATTTAGATGTCGCTCAAGCCTCCCAAAAATTCTAATTTTCATGAAAAAATTCTTTCGTTCACTTTTCACCCATTAATTTTACGCTTTATAATTTTTTAATTGAGCTCTCGAAAGCTCTAACCGGCCAAACAATATTTAGCGGAGCTTCAAGAGCTTCGAAATTTCCAATTGTCGCGAACTTTTTTTCTTCTCACTCATAAATTCAACACTTCATAACATTTTCAAAATAATTAATCCTTTTTTCTGTAGAAACGAAATTTCTCTTATTTACCTCACACTTCTAATCCGATAAAACGGGGAACCTGACATTTTATTTACAGACCAGAGCTTTAAAGAATTATTTTATGAGAGAAAAGATTATAATTCTTGGGTTAGTAGTGTAAGGTAAGATTGAAAAATCTGTTTCTAAAGAAAAACGATTAATTTTTTTGAACATTTTACAAAGCGCCAAATTTATGAGTGAGGAGAGTAAAAAAAAAAATTGGCGAAAATTGGATATTTTGAAGCTCTTGAGCATCCGCTAAATATCCATTGACCCGCTAGAGTTTTCGCGAGCTCAATCTAAAAATTACAAAGCGTACAATGCATAGGTGAGAAGTGGACAAAAAAAATCGATTTTTTAATGAAAATTAGAATCGAAGGTCAGTTCGATGAATGTGATACCGTCGGTTCAGGTGAGCCCGTACAGTGAAGGCCAACCAAATAATGGTAAGTTGACAGCATAGTACAGTTCAGTGAATGTAATGTCCATCCGAAGTGCATTTCTTATGGGCTAACTTACACCGATGGAATTACTTTCACTCTACATATCATTATTCGGTTATATAATGCAGTCAACTACGCAGTCAACATATCATTATTCGGTTAGCCCACGCTGTCCGGGCCCGTACAGCGAAGGCCAACCAAATGATGGTAAGTTGACAGCGTAGTGCAGTTCAGTGAATGTAATGTCCATCTGAAGTGCATTTCTTATGGGCTAACTTGCACCGATGGAATTACTTTCACTTAACTGCACTACGCTGTCTACTTATCATTATTTGGTTGGCCTTCGCTATACAGGCTAATCAGCACCGATGGCATCACATTTACCAGATTGAACTACGCTGTCAGCTTACCATTATTTGGTTGGCCTACGCTGTCTCTTTTTCTCCTCTGACAAAGGAGACAGACCAAGTAAAGGAAAATAAAAGCGATACACAAAACAAATATAAATCTACTTACATGGTGGTCGTGCCAACACATGCCAATCCTCAGGAATTTCGAGTCGTTCCTCGCTGAGGGCATCTGTCAAATGTATCATAATAAATATTTTAACCAATGCATGTATAATTTGGCGTATGGTTAATTTATAGTCAGATTTGATCCAATTTATATTTATACATTTAAGAATTGTAGGTCTTTGAAAAAAAATAATTGTTATACTAACCTGCTGCTGTATTATTTCTTCGTTTTTTCCCTTAGTTACAGCCCGCTATTCACGCAGACGCAGTCGTTGCGCAATTTTCTTCCGATTGTGTTTGTCCATCTTATTCACAACGTACACGTTAAATGTAAACATGTATAAAGTGATTAATAATATGTCCTGTGCTTCTCTCGTGTCTGTGTATCATTTGACAAGATGAGGTTAGGCATGTTTTTAACCCAAACAAACTGTAGAAGTCCAGTCACATGATGATTGCTTGAAGTTACCTGGATCAGGCGAATTGAAGTAAACCTTAAGTCCAGTTGCTTGACATCGCCTGAAGCGAACCGGGTCAGGCGAATTGAAGTAAGCCGTAAGTCCGGTTGCTCGACCACCGCCTGACCCCAGCTTCATCAGGCAAATTAAGGCATACTTAAGTAAGGCCTCCGTACTATAACGTGATCAGGCGCAAATCAAATATCAGGCAGCCTGACAATATTTCTACTCGGGTATGAGTACATTGAAAACAAAAAAATAGAGGGATCAATCACTGCGTTCTTTTTTTCTCGCACCCCACATTTAAAAGAGGTACATTAAATTGGATGAAACGCATAGCACTACGAAGAGGGGATTAAATGAAAGATTACGCATTATTGCATTTTTTCCGGATAACAAGCTCAAAGCCACCCCTTACTTGAAGTTCCTTATCGGAAGTGTTTTTCTTCTGCATTGAAAATGTGTATGCTCATCCAAAATACTTCTACAAACTGTACATTGACGTTGAAAGCATGGAAAGAATAGCGAAAATCGATGGTCCGACTTTTAAATTCTGCCCAAAATCGAAAAATGATCGGGGCTCGATGAAATAGGCGGTGGTTTTTAGAGCAACCGATCGCGAAGAGAATGCGCGTAGAGCGGAGTCTTAAATTGAAATGAAAAATAAACGAGCGGCGATTAAGAGAAGAAACTTTTTTTTGCTAAAGGGCGAAAAATAATAGAAATCCAGCATTTCTCAATTTTTACAAAAAAAATCGTCAAAAGTATAGTAAGACATATTCTTTTTGTTGCGTTTAACCGACGTAATTTGGAGCTTTCGACACAAATTCACATCAGTGACATCCGTAATCGCCGGAAAATTACGTTTCGAATGGACCGTTTAAGCCTTGGGAAAAAAATCGACTCATTTGGCTATTTTCTAAAAATTGTCCAAAACTAAACATTTTAAACTGCCGCAGTGGCTGTTCTATTTGAGTGACATAAACTTCACAAGGGGGTTTCAAAAAGATTTTTGGTAGGCTTATTGCTCGAGAATACCGCCTGACTCATTCCGTTATCTCATTTAGTTTTCCTGGAACGTGCACTTGAAAGATGGCCGAAAATGAGGGAAAGGGATTGTGTCTAGAAAAATCGGCAAAAATCGATGCTAAATAACGAAGAAAAATAGCACAAAATGAAGGTCCAAATCGAAGCAGAATCGAAATGATCGACGAGTCAATGAAGCCACCTATTTTTGGCCGCGATTCGGGACACAAATTTGGATTGTAAAGATTTTTTTTACAAGTCCATGTCGATATATTTTCATCCCCGAATACGAAATCATCATTAATTTACTCTAAGCTCATAAAATTTAATCGGAAATTGTCGACGATGTATGGAATGTGGTTTACACTCTTAAGCTTGCGATCCGGCAAAAATGCAAAAATAGGTAAGCTTTTATTTTGTCCACCCTCCAAAGGGATACCTATTACGTTCAGTTGAATGCACCTCTTTCAAATTTGGGGCGAGGGAAAGAAAAGTAAAGAGGTAGTTCAACCCTCAATTTTAGTGTTTCTTGATATACCCTATAGTGGATTTCTGATCGTTTTGCATTGGAAGAATTTTCGCTTCCGTTTCACTGAAATCGGTGAATTGCTTGCATGTGAACATGCAAAATCAGCCCTTGACATGCGTCACTGTAGGTGGTAATAAAAAATCCCTATCTAGACTTTTTTATTTCTCTAACATATACAAGAGTTTCAGCAAAATCGATGGCAGACACCAAAATGATGTGCCTTGTAGGAATACACATTTAAAAAATACACTTTCGCGAGGCTTGTGTCTTTCCCAAAAAAAACAAGCCGTTCAAGTACATTAAAAATTTCGCTGAGGAGGAAAAATGTGATTTTGTTCTCGGTTTGTTGGATCCAGGTGTATTTTCAGAGGGCTAATAGTGACATTTTGAATTTAAAAATGACGTAGTTTTGTTTCAATTTGTGGGCTACGGAAGAAAGATGCGTAACGAAAACGAAAATAATTGAGTAGGTACTTTTCTCTTCATATATATGTAAACTTAACTTATGAGAAAAATATAAGGGTTGCTTAGTCTGTAATGTTTTAATGTTCCCGAAAGTTCTTCTTAGAGGACTCGCAAATACGACCGAGTAGACAAATCGTAGTTAGAGGCAATGTTTGTATATCTGTATGGTTGTCCACTTATAACTAGACATCTACTAAATCGATCTCGATTCGTTGTTCATCGAACCATAAATCAAAGTCCGGAATAATCCTCATGCCCCCGAGCATCACGCTATATATATATAGTAAATTACAATTCCAATAAACTACAATTACAAGCAAGCAAATAAATTAACAGAATGAGTAAATCAATCATACACAAAATCACGTATTATCAGGTCCTGTGTGCAATTCGCGCTTTTTCACAAATCTGCTTCGCAAATGATCATTTTCAATAAGCAAATACGTACAGAACATATAATCAATAAAATTAATAAGCAAGATATGGAAATTTGAAAAAGTTCAATATCGAAAAACCAAAAATGTTTCGGTTTGATATTGCAAGACACGCAAAACTAGCCGTTCAACTATATTAAAAACTTAATGAAAAGTTAATTAATAAACTTAATAAACATAATGCACGCATTATTTGCAAACAAAATATAATGAATTGTGTTAATTTATTTCGTTTACAGAAGAAGCGACACATCTATTTACATCTGTGTCTGTTGCTATTCGTCAATCTCCCTACAATTATTGAACGATGAAGATACAATATACCGAAATATGTCATAAACATGAAAATACAATAAATTAGACGATGTAGATTATAGATGTAGAGTCAGTTTACATGCAATTGTCAGATCGAAAATGTAATATGTTTATAATTGAATCGGCTGGCAGAAGGGAGATTCTAAAAGTCAGTATTCGATCAACAGTGAATATAGAAGGCGATGTCTCCGAGCAAAAAACTAAAAAACGATTAGCAAACGAGCTGGTGCGTTATCGAATATATAAGATAAGTGTATAATGTATTTTTGTGTACATTTGATAATTGGTTGATTTTGAAAAAGGATATTGCATGTTGTATATCACGTCTGCATCGCCCATATATACATAAATATATGTGTGTGCCGTCAATAGATCGTCAATAGATGCTGAAAGGGCAAAGCTCGCACAGAACTTCGAGACTGAGGCACAGCGCGAGTCGTTTCTGAGTGGCAAATATAGGAGACAGGCTGTGGCAAGTGTTGCTGAGTCGCAGGCTGAGTCGCAGGCTAAGCGTGGGGAACGATTAGCCGCTGAAGGACTGCGACTCGTTTGTGAGTGGGAAAATGTAAGAGACAGGCTGTTGCTGATTCGCAGGCTAAGTAGGCAATTTTGACGGGTTCGATGCTGGAGATTTTCTCACGTGTCAACGTCAAGTGTTTGCTTGGTCTCACGCGTCGATGGCGGTAATTGAACTCATACTAACTCTTCATAACGAGAATGTGTCGCGTCGTAGAAAAACATTATTTTAGAACCTCTCATTTTTTAAATATATTATTGGTTGATCAATAACATCGAATCACGTTGCCCATCAATCCCTTTTGAGCTTCTGAGTGGTAAGCTGTGAGCTGTAGCGATAGAACGAAGCAAATATGACACGGGAAAGAAAATAGATTACAATCCATTGTAAGCCCGGTAAGAAAGGTTCGTGATTATTTTTTAAATCAAGAAGTAACGCTTTGAAGTTATAAATTACAAAAAATAAACTACAAATACGGGTCTCCCTTCTTAATGGGTTTTCCTTTCAACAAAATTAATCCATTCTTGGGATAAAAAATGTCGTTGATGTGCTGTGGAATAATAACGATCCTGTAAGGCCACGAACAC